>OX421978.1:32304926-33699926 GCA_949128135.1 Parasteatoda lunata
CTCATCTAAGTTATAAACATCACGATCTTCATAGCCTGCCAGAATGGTTGGAAGCCTTGATTTCCAGTCTTGACACAAATCTTTATCAACATTAGCTGATTCACCGCATAATGTTTTAAAAACAATATTGTTTCTATTACAAAACTTATTTATCCAACCGTTGCTTGCACAAAAGTCTTCTACACCAAGTGATTCTGCAATCTGAGTGGCTTTTTCTTTCACTAAAGTACCACTTAATAAGACGTTTTTAGTCCTAGCACATCTGAACCACTGAATTACAGCTTCATTTATATCACAGAACTTTTCATTTTTCTTTCTCTTTATCCCACGATTTTTAAAATCTTCATATTCTTTCAGTAAGCTCTCTTTGTTTTTAACAACATTGTCTATTTGATTGCAATTAAACTGTGAAGCCAATTTTCTTGTAGATGTTCCTTGATCATGATGATTAAGAACTTTGATTTTGTCACTCAAATCCAAATGTAATCTTTTGCTTGGTTTAGGTGCCATGATTTTTAATTTTACTTGTGCCTGAGCATAAAATTTCTAGTGTAAAAAACTGTGCTTCAATATGCCTTCACACTTATAGTAAATGAGGACTCTAGGTTCTTACTATCAAAAGAGTACAAAGGCTTAAACCTGTTATCCTTTGTGCACCCACAACAAAAGGTCAAGTTCCTCCCCCAATGCTCAAAATTTTTCAGCATAAAAGGGAAGTTGAAAGGTCAAACAGAGTGTGATGAACACCTGTTTTCTCACTTATGGAAAAGCTTCTTAGTCTTCATTGAGTTAAATCCTCCCCCTACCCCCCCTTCTTTCTTGAAAGTGCAGGTGTTTGAAATTCCTGAACTCTTATCTTTTAGTTAAAGAATTGGACACACCTGTTTAGATTTATGGCCCTTATGAGAAGAAAAATGTTAAAAAATGGCTTTTTTGAGAAATTTAAAAATAAAAAAAAATGGCCTTTATTGGAGGTAGTCAGGAAAATGTGGCCTTCTAATGGTAGGAAAATTAACATTATGTCTATGGGGAAAATTTTCGTTCCTCAAAATATTGGCCCTTAATAGAGGTGGCCCTTCAGTAGAGGTAGCCTTTAGGAGAAGTTTCACTGTATATCACATCTAACATAAATCAAATCAAATCACGATTTAACTTTATTTTCGAAAATTTACTGAGCATACAAAAGCGACAATAAAACGAATAAAATAAATACATTTGACTTCGTGTGTACTTTATCTATCATTGGTGTTTAGATTTAACTAGATCCTTTAAAGTGCGTATAAACGGCCGATTCGTGCTTGTAAAAAAATACATTTTTTAAAGTTTTTATACACCAACTTTGGATGGGCATTACATCACAGATTCTACAATGTACTCAAGAAGAGCCGCGATAGCCCAGGGGATTGAGTGTTCGCCTTCCAATGCGGCAAACCGGGTTCGAGTCCCAGTCTATATGAATTCCGCATCCGGCTTGCACCGACCACACTGCTGACGTGAAATATCCTCAGTGGTAGATGGATTATGGGTTAGAGTCCCCTTGCCATTTGGCTAACCATGGGAGGTTCTCGTGGTCTTCCTCTATATGCAACGCAAATGTGGGTAGTTCCATCGAAAAGTCCACCACGAAGGCAAATTTCTCCCAATACTCGATCCAGGTGTTCCCTTGTCTTCTGGATTGGGCTCAAAATTACAAGGCTACGGAATTGAACATTAATAGTCGTAATCTCACAAAATTGGACCGGTTGTTCAACAACGGTTAAAATACAAAATAAAATGTACTGAAGAATGATGGCTCACAGGATATTACGTTCGCCTTCTAATGAAGTAAGCCGGGTTCAAATTCCAGCTATGGCTTGTCGATACAAATCCGCATCCAGCTTGAACCGACCACAGTGCTGAAGCGAAATAGCCTTAGTGGTAGACCGATCATTGTTTAGAGACCCTTTGTCGTCAAGCTGACCGTGGGAAGTTCTCGTGGTCTTCCTCTATATACTACGCAAATGTGGGTAGTTCCATCAAAAATTCCACCGCGAAGGCAAATTTCTCTCAATACTTGATCGATGAGTTACCTTGTCTTCTGGTTTGGGTTCAAAATTATAAGGATATGAAGTTGAACATTAGTAGTCGCAAAACCGAAAATTTGTCGGTTGTTCAAAGACGGTTATGAAATATAAAATAAAATGTACTCAATTATGGGTGCATTAGGTTTTCAAATTTGACTATGCTTGTTTTGGTACTATTTTGACACAATTTTGAGTAACACTTTTTTACAATGTATTCAATAAATAAGTGTATATGGTTTTCAAATTCTATTTCACTTGATTCGGAACTGTTTTGAACACAATTTTGCCTAATTTTGAGAAACCCTCGTTTAGAGTGTACTCAAACCATGGAGAAAGTTTTGAATAATTCAATACATACATAGATTTATCAGCAATTAATTTTTGCTGTTAATTAAGTTTTAAAATATTTCTATAAATGCACTTCTATATTTGTGCGGATAAAACATGCCAACATAGCGGGAAAATTTCATAAATTTAGATTTTTGAAATTTTTAAATGCATAAACCATATTATGATTTTTGTTGTTGTTGTTTGATTTCATTGCTTTAAATATTAGGGCACATTATGCTGCTTTTTTTAATTAAAAAAATAGTATGTTTATAAATAATTGTCATTGGAGTTTTTTATTATTAAACTTCGAATAAAGAGTCCCACAATGCGAGTTGATCACGAAATCATTTAGTAATTTATTATTTTACGCCAGTAGCTGCCTACTCATTGTATACTCCTAACCATAACTTGCTGACAACTTTCTTAGTGCTCAGAATAAAAAATGTGTATTTTTGCCCTCCATGGCATCACTCTGTCTTTTGACATGGTGGACAAAAAGAACGACGAACAGCACTTCTCCATCCACACGCAACACCACATTCGCGTCATCTGTCAGATGACTTCTTGACAACTATTGCATCTCACTTTTTTTATTCTTTTTGATGGTCACGATCTTCCAGAGAAAGAGACATATGATGTATATGTCACTTCTGTCACGCGGACATGACGAAAGAGGCTGCTTTTCTTTTTGACAAATTTTATTGGATTTTACAGTTAAAAAATAATAACGAATCGAAAGTGCTAAGAGAAGAAATTTTATTTCATTTTAATTTTCTTCTTTCATTTTAATCCCAGATGACGGATCGATTTTGTGTGCCTGTTTTCCAAAACGAATCTATTTTTCTTTTAACAAATTTTACAAAATTTCATAGATGGAGTTTATTATTCATTTTTGCATCAAACTTAAATTTTACAATATTTTAATTAATTATTTTTACTTTATATAAAATAATAGAAATATGACATAGGAAGTAAGAATAAGTAAGTTTCTTTAAAGATTTTAATAAAATTTTACCGGATAAAGATAACATAGAATCGGGAAATTTTTAATGAATAAATCTGCTTTTAATTTTTGTTTTCTTTAAAATTACAATAATGGATCGATCTATTATATATACGAGTCTGAAAAAGGTAATTGCTTTATTAGAACGAATATCACGAAATTTTACTTATAAAAATTAATATTCAACTGATTGTATTAAATTGAATTTTTGTTAACTCTTTTACCCGTTTTTTTACTTTATTATAAAAGATGGGTAGGTTAATTAGGTATTAAAAATAATCTGACTTTCTTTAAACATTTTTGCGAAATTTTACGATTTTGACCATTGTGATTTTTTAAATAGAAAATACCGAATCGGTTGATCTTCCATGAATGATTTTATTTATTTAAATTTTTTCTTTCCATTTCCTTTCAAATGATGGATTAATCTCTAATGCCACACGGTCACAGAAAAACAAGCTTTTTAACAAATCTTACAAAATTTCAGAGATAAAATTTAATATTTAACTCATAGAATTTTCATCAAGCTTACGTTTTATATTATTTTAAACATTTTACTTTATTTCTAATGATGTTTCATTCATACAGGCATGAGGAATCATCATGGTTTTCTTTTAATAATTTTTACTAAATTTTTCTGATAAAAGATAATATTAAAATGGAAGATAAGGTTTGCATGAAACTAATTTTATATTATTTTAAGCAAAATTTATTAAATTAAAAAAATTGCAATTATTTATTTATTTAATATTTTGATTTAGTAACACTTCTGAGCTATTTCAAAAGAAAATTGTTATAGAATACACTGTTAGAAATTTCTCGGACAGAAATGGTTAAGTAACAATTTATTAATTAATAAATAACAATTTATTAATTTGTTATTTTACCATATTCACACAAAACAGTCAAATTACCGTAAATAAGATAGTAAACTTTTAATTCAAACTATTAACTGTGAGAAAAACTGATTATTAACTGTTTTCACTTAATATGATTAAAGAATTTTAGCGATTGAACCTATACGATGAAAGAATTAACAAAAATTTTACTGTACTAACTAAGCTCTAATAAAGTATGTTAGTTCCTTGGAGCTAGGTACATATGTTATAGCCGAGAGGGCTATTCTGACAATCTCAGAACCGACAGAACGGGGGTTTGTATCCTAGAATGGTTAAATATAACGGTAAAAATGGTTAAATATAACGTATTCATGGTTTTTCACCATGTTAGTTAGCGGCTTGAAAGCAATAAAGGCAACAAAAAAATTTTAGCGTAAATTTTACGATAAATTAGATGAACAGTCTGCCGACAGTTATTTTACCGTAATTTTAGAATAAAAATTCTAACAGGCTATAGTTTCATAGAAAATGGTATTTTCGTAATTTTTTTTTTAAAACTTTTTTTATGATATTCCAAGTTCTAATACAATATATAAGTTTATTAAAGTAAAGGCTCACTATTAATAAAATGCTTTTGAATTACCATACGTATTACTAATTTTATGTTTTTTTAATTATGCAGTTTTGTGGATTCATAAACAAGGGAATATACTTGCTAACATATTAGTGAAAAATTTTAAAAATACACAAAAATTAAATATGTCTTTAAATACTTATTATCCATATTAAAAAACAGTAAGCATCTTAGAAGTTTCACTTTTCTAGATAATAGCAAAAGCTCGTAATTCAAGCGGTTAGTTAGCGGCTTGAAAGCAATAAAGGCAACAAAAAAATTTTAGCGTAAATTTTACGATAAATTAGATGAACAGTCTGCCGACAGTTATTTTACCGTAATTTTAGAATAAAAATTCTAACAGGCTATAGTTTCATAGAAAATGGTATTTTCGTAATTTTTTTTTTTTAAACTTTTTTTATGATATTCCAAGTTCTAATACAATATATAAGTTTATTAAAGTAAAGGCTCACTATTAATAAAATGCTTTTGAATTACCATACGTATTACTAATTTTATGTTTTTTTAATTATGCAGTTTTGTGGATTCATAAACAAGGGAATATACTTGCTAACATATTAGTGAAAAATTTTAAAAATACACAAAAATTAAATATGTCTTTAAATACTTATTATCCATATTAAAAAACAGTAAGCATCTTAGAAGTTTCACTTTTCTAGATAATAGCAAAAGCTCGTAATTCATTGCTACTTTAAGTATTTCAAGTGAAGTAGGAAAAATTCTTCGCTTTTAGAGTTGACAAGAGCAAGATTTATGACACAGATAAAATATTTAAGTATTGACTTTAAGTAAATATAACAAAATCGATCAATTTACTCATCACATCAAGTTAATGGTAGTGAATAGTTTTTATCAGTGTGTTTAATAAAAACTGCATGTTCTTTAAAAAAATGTACTTTAAAAAAAATATGAGAAAAATGTATTCCTTAAGCATCAAAAAAAGAACTTTTTTGGAAAACTTCTTTTTTAATGGCAACACACTATGGCCATGAGAGATAATTAATGTTATTAGTTAATTAAAAGTAAATTACTTAATGAAATACTTAAACTGACTTGTATCCTAAATAGCATCCAACCTTACGACTGATTTTGTATTTGCGGTTTCTTTTGATTGACAGAATAAGATTGACTGGTAAATCAATATTTCCACAAAGCAGAAATGTTATATTTCTTTGTCAATATTTCTTTAAAGATTGAATAAAGGCACGAATTAATGTTTAAAAAATATAGTTTATCAGCTTGCTTGCTTTTAAATTTTTTTTCTTTGTATGTTAAGGTGCTCAAACGCAACATTTTTTAATGATGATGTGTAGTCCTCATTTCGCTGAAATTAGCATAGTTAAAATTAACATTGTTTTTAACTTGCATTGCTGCTAATCACTCATAAACTTTGTTGGGTTTTTGTGATAAAGGTTGCTGCTACATTAAAACCAACCTTACAATGCTATCTGGTATATGACTAAATTCTCGATATTTTTTTAAGTATATAGATTTATGGAATCGCGAATAAAATTATATAATTGCTATAATTAATAATTAAGCAAGTAAAACGAAATACATGTACCCTGAAGGACTTATTATCTATTTTAGTAGCAGTGAATAATTGCTGCTAACGGTCATTTCATTTCTTAGAAAATAGCAAAGACTTGCAATGCATTGCTGCTTCAAGTCTTTTAAGTGAAGTAGAAAAATTGTTCTTTTTAAGAGTTGACAAGAATAAAATTTATGACACTGATGAACTTCTGTATAAAGGAACTTCTGCATAGTTTATATTCCGAGTTTTAAGTGTTTCTTTTTCAAGAAGGCTTAAAACAAAGAGCTGACAAGAGTAAAATTTATGACACCGATATTTAAGCAATGGATGTCAGTAAATATAGCAAAGAACTATCAACTTACACAGCGCAACAAAATAATGGTGGTTAATAGTTTTTAATGTTGTCCAGTATTTGAAGAAAGCTTATAAATTGTAATTAATATGAGAAAAAATTTATTCATAAGCATCAAAAACAGCATTTTATTTTAAAAAATCTTTTTTTCTTAATGGCATTAAACATACAATTAATGCTGATAATTAATTAAAAGTAAATTACTGGAAATACTTTCAAATTGACTTGTATATAACTCATTTCTCGATAATTTTTTAAGAATATAAATTTGCAGAATCATGAATAAATAAATATATTTTAAATAAGTAAAAAGCAATAAACATGCCTTTAAGGATTTATTATATATTTTAGTAGCAGTGATACAGCTAACAGATTTCAGTAATTTCATTTCTTAGATAATTGCAAAGACTCGTAATTCATCGCTACTTCAAGTATTTTAAGTGAAGTAGAAAAATTCTTTTCTTTAAGAGTTGACAAGAATAAAATTTATGGCACTGATAAACTTCTGTATAAAGAAACTTCTGCATAGTTTATATTCCGAGTTTTAAGTGTTTCTTCTTCAAGAGGACTAAAAACAAAATTGTGTTTCCAAATGTCAAATACTTTACGAGCAAAACTGTAGAAATAAAGCTTGCAAATTACTTTAAAGAAAAGATTTTTGCCTTTAGAAGTTTCTAATAGTTCCGCTTTTGGTACTTTTAGTATCATCACTTTAGGAAATACTTTAACTTAAAACGTTTTTAAAATAGTATCGCTTTTGTTAAAATACGTATCCAAAGGCTAGTATTAAGTTTAAAATTTAAAAACATTTTACGTATAGAATTTAAGAAGAACACATTGCTTGAAAAAATAAAAGAGAATGATTAAATATTTGTTCTTTAAAACTTCTAAAAAGCAATTGAATGTTTGACTTGTTTTTGTTTCTAATTAGAAGAACATATTAGATTATTTTGCATTTTTTATTGGTATAAAATTTTTTGCAAAAATAAAGTTTTAAAATACATTGAAAAATTTATGATAATTATAAATGTCTTTTAAAGTCTTTAGATATAAATGTCATAGCCCAAAAAGAGGTGTAATAAAAAAGATTAAGATTGCATGTATGGAAGTCCATCCAGTCGATTAAGCAGTATTGACGGATAAAAATAGGAAAGTATGACGGGTTAAATTTAAAATTATAAAGGTTAAAGAAAGGGAAGTCAATTCAATCAATATTAAAATACTGAAGGGTAAAAGAAGGAAAATTATTCTGGTCAATAAAAAATACTAAAGGGTAAGGGAGGCAATCCGGTAAAAAATGCATATTAAAGGATTAAATAAAAAGCAAGTCTTCCCTTCACTTTAAAAAGTATTGAAAGGTTGAAGGAAGGGAGGTCGATTCCGTCATTATAAAAGTAGTTAAGGAAGGGAGGATGATATCTCCCTTATACATTTATTGAAGGGAGAAGGGAAGGAGGTTGATTGCGTCAATAAGAGATAGTGAAGGGTAAAATAAGGGAGGTCGATTCCGTCAATCTAAAATTACTGAAGGTTGAAGAAAGGAAGTTCATCCAACTCAATAGATGATTAAATGGTAAAAAAGGTTCACCATTTAATTATAAAAAAGAAGGAAAATACAGAAGGGTAAAAAGAAGGGAAATCATTCTGGTCAAAAAGAAAAAAAAAAAAAAATAACTAAAGGGTAAAGGACGCAATCCGGTAAAAAAAGAATGTTAAAGGATGAAAAAAGGAAGTCTTCCCTTTACTTTAAATAGTATTGAATGGTTGAAGAAAAGGAAGTCCATCCAACTCGATAAATAATTAAATGATGAAAAATAGTTTTTTTTCTTCAATTTAAAACGTACTGAATAGTGAATATATGGATGTCGAGTTTATTAATACTGAAGTAATGAAAGTTAAATGAAGAATTTGATTCCGTCATTAAAAATCAGTTGAATAACGCTGGAATAACGCAATTCCGTCTTTATAAAAGTAGGGGAGGTTTAAGGTAGGGACTACGATTCTGTCTTAAAAGTATTATAGATTGAAGTTAGGGAATTTGACACCTTCAAAATATCAAAAACATAGACTTTTTTATAACAATATAAAAATATCGTATAAATTAAATATTTGATCATATAAAAATATCGATCACATTTCAATATTTTTATAAAATACATGATTCTGTAAACTAAAGAAAAATATTTCTGTTTCGTTTGACACTCTGAAAACTATGCTATAAGCAAGAAAAGGAAAAAAAATATAATAAAGTTAAATATAATAAAGTTATACCTATTAAAAAGACTTCAAATTGAAAGAAGAATTAAAAAACAAAATAAATAAGACATTTGCTAAAAAAAAAAAAAAAATACGATGACTTTCAAGAGAACGTCTTAAACAATCTACCTTTAATCCTGAAATATTATACAACTTAATATTTGTAATTTACAATTGTTACTTAACCGACTGAAATCATATTCTTTTCAAATAACTGTTTACAAAAAGTGTTACGTGAATGCTGCCCTTGACATATGCTTTCAAAACCTTTGTCAAAATGAAGCCATTAGAATATATGCGCTTGCATATAAATACTGGAGCACAGAGGAAACAGAAGCGTTATCAAAATCAATCAAATCGCAACCGAAGAAGATAGAAAGATAACAATCAAAACCACTTTTATTACCTGATAAACCTTAGAAGAAGTTTTAATGATCCACTGCAACTCATTTCTGTTGAATTTGACAATTAAAGGTTTTTTTTGGTTCGGGTCCCGCATTCCTCAGTAAGGATTCGTCAAATTTCAATATAAATTTTTGTTTTACTAGATTTAATCTTCGTTGCCTCCAATGTGTTGTGAATGTTGCCTGTAATGTGTTGTTTGGATTTCTCTTTGAGAAGGAATCTGAAAATATATATTAAGGTTGGTGATTACGAAACACCCTGCCTATTAAATTTTACAACACTGGATAATTTCTTACATTTTCAGTGCTTTAAACATCCCAATTAAGTTTTCAAAATATATATCTTTCTTTTTTGAACGTATTGGAATTTGTGCATGTTCATTAAACATAAATAGGAAATGTAATCATAAAAATCTATCGAAATGATTTAGTTGACAGATTTCTGAGACATGACATATTTGACGTATCTGAAATGTAAATAAAAAAGAAATACAAATAAAAAGTTTTCACTGAAAATTATCAAACTTTTCGACAGCTTAAAATTAAAATAAAAAGTTTCTGAGATATTCTGGAACTTTTCAAATCATTCCAAGCTTTTCTAAAGTGATATTTTTATTAAATTTTTCATGATTATTTGCGTTTTAAAGAAAAGTAAAATAATAAATTTCAATGAGAACAAATTTAATTAAAGAATGAAGTAAGCACCTATTCAAATATCAGCCTTTTATACTCGACAGTTTCAAGGTTTAATTAATTAAATAAATACAAATAATCTTTTTTCGGGTTAAATTATGCTGGATAAATAAAACAGGTTACTTAAAAATAAATATAATAAACAATTTTAGTTGTTTAGTGTCAAACAATTTATTTTTAATATTAAAATAGCTGGTTTTGTATTGTCTGTTTAAAAATGGGAAAAACAAATTTCGCATTAAACATTGTAAGTGAATTTCCTCGTAAAGCATGATCTCATTAATATTATATAATAATTAACCTTTTTTTTAAAGTTAAAACCTGTTTTTCTATTAAAATATATTTTTTTTACTGTTTCAAATTACGTTAAAAATTGAAAAAAAATATACAGTGTATAGGGGCACTATGAAGGTACAGTGTATGACCACTATGAAGGTAAACCAGTTTATGAAAGATAAATTTAAAACAAAATCTAGTGAAAATACGAAAGTGGTAGCAAATATATGCCTAAAAATTTATTTAATTTATGAATATGATAGGTTTGTCTTATTCACTTGTCTACCCCCAAAGATTCAATTCTCATATTCTTATATATATATATATATATATATATATATATATATATATATATATATATATATATATATATATATATATATATACATATATATATGCTAACTTTCTTTCAATTACTTTTGAAATAGAATTTGGTTTCATGCCAGCCACTGGTTCACTTTTTAAATATTCTGCGCAGACTAATGAAAAACCGTGTGGATGCCTTCTGTTGTAGGAGGTGATGGTACTACTAGGAAATTCAGATATTTTCAGCATCCAGAAAAAAAACCTTGCCTCCTTCTCTTCAGTACTATGGATTTTATAAAAAAATTCTGTTTGTTATGTTTTATAAGGTCAGGGAGCAGACTTCAGTTCAGAATGGTTCAAATCCCAGATAAAGCATGGATGTTCTTCTCTTCTCTCTCTTTCATACTATGGAGCATCGTTGGCCCACCTAATATGGTGCCCCTGAGAGAGTGGCGAAGAAATCTGTCATTCTGATACCTGAATGACGGAAGTCAACATCCGGGTGAGCATTGGATTTTTCCAATGCCTCCCCCCTCCCCAATGCCACAATTGTTTTGTTAGTTTGTAAAGTAAAGATTTCGGTCAAATATCTGTGCGTAGTACAAGTCAATTATGCATTGCCAATTTATTACCATTCATCGGTTAATTCTTTTGAAGATAAAAAATAATAGTCTTTCGAGTAGTTTGTAAACCGGACGTAGCATGTTCTTTTGTTACATAGCAATGTTCTATTCCTTATTTTAGGGACGCTTTTTGAGTTATTTTCAGCTTTTAAAGCTCCCATTTCAGTAATTCTTTTTTTTTTAGGCAATTATTTTAAGCCATGTCTATTTTCGTAAACCCGCATTCTGAGCTGTGTCCATTTTCGTAAAAACATACATTTCCAGATATGTCCGTCTACTTAAACGCGAATTTTGACTTATGTACAAAACAAAAATATCATCTCTTATACAGTTATGTTCAATTTATGCTTGTTTCGTGGATTCGAACATTTGTAATGTTATCAAATTTTCGAATTATTTTCGAGACATTTTTAAAGTAAGAATCGTTTGTATCGTGTCAACGCATTCTGTCAAGTGACGTCAGTTCAAGGTTTGCAATACTTGGTAAGTCTCTCATTACTATGCTCCACTGCCATTACGTTTCACGTCTTTTCCGGTTTTGGTTATATGGTTTCGATATATGGTACTTTCTTTCCCCATTTCAATCAGTAATCCCACCGATTGCAAATTGCGTTCAGTTGTTCAATTTTTAAACGTAAAATAACTCCGTCCAGCTAAAATTTACCGGTAACTTGTTAAAGTTTATGATGAAGGTGTAATGAATGATGAAAACGTTCGTAAAATGGTGCAGGAAAACACCTTTCAAGAAGGAAAAACAAATGTTCATGATGAAAACCGATCTGGTGGCCTACTATCATGAATTAGAAGTACTGGATCATCCATCATAGAGCCCTGACTTAGCACCTTCAACTGCCTCCAACTTCAAAAATATCTTGGTGGAAAGAGCTTGGAAAATGACACGTTGAAACAAACTGTTACTAACTGTTTAACTCTTATTGGTAACTATTTTAACGGTCAGGAGAAAGAGTTCTTAGATGAAATCCAAAAGCTGGTGCCACGACTTAAAAAATGTTTTAATGTTAATGGTGACTACATTGAAAAGCAAATAGCTGTTCGCATTTTATTTTGTGGTGTAAGTTTCGCTAATAAGTAAAGTTTCTCAAAAAATGATACTCGTATTTTAAATTTTTTTTTAGCTGAAATTCTTACCTTAGCAATGCCCTTTACAGTTTCTCTTTTTTTTTATACATATGTGGAAAGCAATATCTGACGTAAAAAATATATTCACTCTGCACTCATCAACAAATACAAAAAACGTCAATCGAAATTGATTGTTTCTATCCCCCGTAACATTAAGATATTTGCTTCACACAATGAGGCATTCACTGTGGGAATAAGTCTAGCAATTGTATTTATGACTCTAGGAAAGCAATAAGATCTCCATAAGCCCCATGGGAAGCTAAGTAATCAGTGATGCAATTTATTACTGGAGGTAAGCCTTAATCCTCTTGTGTTTGATCGGCAGTTTCATAGATTCAATTGACCATAGATAATTATCTGTCTCTGTTCTAAGAGTGATGATAAGTTTCCCCATGGATGGAAGTCTCGATTGTTATAAATAATTAAGTTTGATTATTATAAATTATTATTTTCAGAACCCCTCTTTGTGAAATATAGACACTGCGTTTTCCTTGTTTTAGGAAATTTTACTAAAAGTTTTAAGTTTTTTTAAGAGGCTTTATCTCTCTCAAACGAACTGAACTGGCGAAGGGAAGAAGAAGAGCAGGGAAAATTCTAAATTTGCTTTTAATCATTTTCCTTTAATTTTAAAAATAAACCAGATGGATATTACTCTTTTGACAGTACTATTTGACAATATTTTTCTATACATATTAAGTATACGTCCGTCACCCATTCAGAGTTTGTGATATAAAGCGTGTGGTATATTAGATTTTATATCAACTTTTTGGCACAAAATTATACCAATACAATTCTGACATCAACAATTCGTGAAAGATATTGAAATAGTAAACAGTTATTAGTTTTCAGATTTTTGATAAGTATCTTTATTTTTACGCAATAGGAAATTTTTTAGCATCATCCAAATCGTTTTTCATCAGTTTAAACTACAATGAAATGAGATTTTTTTAAAAAAAAAAATCTAAAAACTGAGAAATTCGTTGTTTTAAATTACTTACACAAAACCACAAATCGCATCATTTAATTGCTTTGAAGTTTTGAGTAAAACTTAATAGAATATGTAAAAATTATCAAGTGTTATTTCATCTAATATTATAAAGTGACCCTCTTATTTTCAACCTTTTTTGAAAGGTATCATGCTCTTTAATAACACTGTATACACAAAAATTTGTCAGGTGCGAAATAATATCTAGAATAACATTATAAATTTAACCTGGAATCCTAGATAGCCTTTTAAAAGAGGTTCTCTTTCATATTTATAAACAGAAGCTACATGTACGACTATTAAATATTATGAGAAGTTCCATATTTGATAAATTATCATCGAGAGCCGTGATGGCTCAGGGATAGAGCGTTCTCCTCCCAATGAGGTGAACCAGGTTCGAATCCCAGTGATGGCTGGTCGATACAAATACCGCCTCTAGCTTGCACCGATCACAGTGCTGACATAAAATATCCTCAGTAGTAGATGGATCATGGGTTAAAGTCCCCTTGTCGTCAAGCTAACGGTGGGAGATTTTCGCGGTTTTCCTCTCCATGTACGCAAATGCGGGTTAGTTCCATCAAAAAAGACTTCCACGAAGGCGAATTTCTCCCAATACTTGATCCAGAAGTTTCCTTGTCTTTTGGATTGGGTTTAGAATCACAAGGCTACAGAGTTGAACATTAATAGTCGTAAACATAAAAAGTTGAGTCGGCTGTTCTACGGTGGTTGTAAAATGTAAAATATAAAATTATCATTGAAATAAATTTCGTAAAAATATTGATCTGGTAAGAAATTGATATAGTACAAGAGTTTTCAGGTAATCAGATTTAGATTAATTGTATGGCTAGACGTTTCTCCAGCAAACACATTAACATTTCTGAAAATCGGTGACGAAGTAAGCTGTATGTGACCGCACGTTGTTGTCCATAAAATTGAAATATGAGCCAACTGCATTCGTGATTAAAATGGCAGGTACGTAATTGGCCCATATTTCAATTTGAGACCTCATTCTTTAATCTGAAGTCAAAAAGATCCTTTCTTGCAGTCAAAGTTACCGTTTAAATAGTCGAAAGGATTCCTATCGCCCAAGTTACCAAAGATATCTAGTTGCGGCGGACAGATAATAAATATTTTATGGTGGTATTCTTTTAATATATGATTCTTGGTGTAGCTAATTTGATTTATAAGATTTTTACTAACCACTACTTCTAAATAATTCAATGGCTTGCTTGATGTTATTGTAACACTAAAGCTGCACAGTGGGCTATTGGAGACGATCTGGAAAAATCCCTGAGGATGATCCGAAGACATGCCATCACAATTTTGATCCTCTGCAGAGGGGATGGCTCCCCTGCTTTGGTAGCCCGGTGACCTGCACGTGACGTCGAGCACTTTACGGTAGAACAGTTTAACGAGGACCAATACCGCACACCCTCGGTCCCTACGCAGACTGATCCAAGTGGTCACCCTCCCGCACACTGAACGCAACCAGTGATGCTTGACTTCGGTGATCTGGTGGGAACCGCGTCTTAACGATCAGTCCACTGCGGGACATGCCTTGCACGAAACGCCACTTTGCTGCTGTTGTGCCTCCATGGCCGAGTGGTATCGTCTGCCAAACGCTCAGTTAAGCGTGGAGGTGGCGGGTTCAAATCCCACCGTAACCCTGGATGAATTCTCTGTGATGCCCTTTACTGTATTGTGCTATCTATCCTCTTGACAAAGGCTTATAAGCCTTAACTGAGCACGCAAGTCTGCAAATGTATGTTATACCATAAATAAAAATACAGTAATGCCGTGTTGAGCCTTTTGAAATGTTGGCAAAATCAACCAAGAATCAGCAAATATTAGTTTGTAGTTCTTTACCGTTTTTTAAAGCATTTTTCGAGTAATCCGAGTGTCCGAGTTTTCAGAAACCAGCAATAAGCATCTCTGAGTTATCACTATGTCTGTACCCTTTCTTTGTGATTTAATCCTAATTTGATGGGGGAAAAAGTTATTTCTATTCAGAAAGAGTACGTTTTAGCCAAAATAAGCATATTTTATGAAATTTCTTGGAATACGTGTAGCAATTACCTGTTATATATATTTTAAGAGATTTTTATGAGATACTGCCAAAAAACTTTACAGAATGAAAACCCGATCAACCGTTCAGAGGCTATAAGGGTGAGGTAAGTTTTAAACCGACAGTACTTAGTGTTCAAAACTATCAATATATAAAAAAAATTAAGGTTTCTATTTATGCTGCTCGGGATGCATAGCTGTCAACTTGTACGGCCGTTAAGAAATAACCTTTTTGGTGATAGCAATATTATAGCGTTGTAAATCTTGAAGTTTAAAGTTTGAAAAAAATTTTAAACTACCACGACGAATCAATAATTTAAAAAAAAACTATGCATATAAGATTTATTTGTTGGCTAATTATGCTTATAGATGTCTCAATAGTTTTGTTCTAAGAAAATTCTTCCAAATTTAATTGCTTTTTTTTTTACTACCATTTAGTAAAATCTTTTTCAACTACCGTACAAGCAGCAGGTATGATTGTGTGAAATTTAGTCATAAGCAGAGATGCCACAGGCAACTTAAAATGTTAGAAAAAGTAAAAATTCAATGCCAACGACCATACCGATTACCAAATTTAAGTTTCATTGGGAGCTGTCAGTACTTAGGAGGTTGACCACCTGGGAACACCGCGTGCAGTTGGCATAATTTTATGCCTAGGATAACCTGGTTGCAAGGCGTCGAGCTTATTTCCAAGAGGTCATGAGTTTGAATCCCGTGTAGTAAATAGTGACTGGTGCACGTTGAATCAGTCGGGTTACAAACTCCTCCATGTTTCCTTAAATTATACCTCTAGGGGTACTGAATTGAAGATTGATCGTACTTTGGTTCAGGTCATAGTTGTGATCTGTGGATGAATGGATGTATGAACAAACGGCCTTATGAAACGAAGTCGCATTTTTGACCATAGCAAAAACAAAAAACACACGCTCTACCTTAAGTTTGCTTGGTTTCACCATCAACTTGCTGTAATTGGCAAGTAGCATTAGAAACAAGAAAAAAAAATCAATTGTCTTTTTCTACATTTAATTATTCAACCGTAACTACCACCTAAAATTCATTGTAAATTATTCGTTCTTAAAATGGAAATTATTTGCCGAATAGTCCATATATGTTTTACCAAACATGCGCGACGTTGCTTTTTTTAAATTTTTTTTTTATTTTTAACAATTTATTACTTTTTCCACCCGCTTGGGAGTAGCACTTCACTAACCCTTCCATGGATTACTGCGAGATTTAATCAATTCGATTTGCATAAGTGTTTAACTAATTTTTACTAACTTAATTTTACATATTCATAATTAAAAAAAATATTGTTTGTAAATTAACCTACTAATCCCTTGTTTTAATTTACCTTTGATTTTGTTTGTGTTTCTATGTTAATGTTGTCCATTCTTTTTCCTTTTATCACTTCCTTTATTTCTCTATTTAACAACTAACTACTAATCTAACTATCTGTTTCTGTTTAATTAACCCATTAAGTCAGCAATTACCGCATAATCACTGAGGTGGACTCATTGGCCGGATACTCGTAAGCATTATTTCTTAGTAATCGGTAAGAAATATGCTAATTAAAGCTCTTAATTTTAATCCCTCTTTTTCTCTATTATTGATAAAAAAAACGCAAGTTAAGTGTTATTGTAAAGTTGATATATCTGAAGTTCTTTCTTCTTTATTTAAAATAAATTGGGTGCCTGGGCCGCGTAGCGGCCCCTAACCCATACATCATGAAATATTTACAGGTTGAAATAAAAACATTTTGCATTATGCAGCATTAAGGTGGCAAAACAAAAGACCAAGCACATTTTCTTGATAAATTAAACATAATTTGAAATTTAATATGAATCATGATTTATGAAAAATCAGAAATTTTCATGAATATAAAAAGCGCATTTAATATTTAAACATTGGAAACTAATAAGAATTTAATTATGATCTATTCAAAAAGTAAAATTGACATTTAATCATTGAAAATAATTTAAATTTAATGAGCTTGAGTTGTAAAACTGTTATGAAATGAAAGATATATTTACAGAAACTTTAACATTGGTGGCGCCAACTATCGTTTACGGTAAGCAATTTAGTGGAGCTGATTTTTACATTCATTGAGCAATTGATGATCTAAGAAATACACTGATAATAGAGTTCAGAATGTATAGTCCAGAATAAGGAATGAATATGACACTATGGAATGTTCTCTGCAATGATCCTCTGCAGTAGTTGGAGTACCTCTTCATTCTTTATTAGTTCCTGCAACTCCTTCACCAATGTAACAAGTCTGCGAGCAAGGCCAGCCGTTGTTGTTGGAACTGGATGAGATATCTGAAGTTAAACAATGTTAAATTTTTATAAAATTTATTAAACATTTATTAAAGTGGTAGGAATAAAAACACAATTTTTCAGAATTCTGGTCAATGTTACAACAATTTTAAAAGGCCCACCACGAGGTAACTACTCTTGATTTTTCAACAGGGACTATTTGGGGTCCAATTACCATTTATCATAGATTCCTAACTTAATAGTTAAAATGCAATACTTTAAAAAAAATCAATTAGCTTTTAGCATTTGAATTTTTCTGCCCTAATAAAATAAAAATTAGGGTTTCAATAGTCACTAGAGAAAATTAAACCAACCAAAATTTCATTTTTCATGAGAAGTAAAAAAAAGAAGAAAAAAAAAACGAAAAAAAAAAAACATAAAATTAAAAAAAAGCTAAAGGTTAAATCTAAAATAATAATTCTAAGAAAAGAATTTCTAAATTTCACATTTAAAAAGAAATGCCCCCTTCATGCAAACATAAAAAGAAAATAGAGTTGAGTGGGGAACTTATTAAAGAATTTAAAAACAAACTATCCAGCTCTTTGAAAGAATAAAGAGTTAAGAAATCTTAACAACTGTTCGATGCATAGTTTAATTTAAATAAATTTAAAATTTTGAGAAGAAGCTTTTTTCAAGTCCATAAAATCATCTAATAAAGTCAATAGCGATAATTTATAACGAAAATCAAACAGAGATGTTATTTAATTAAGTCGGAAATAAAATATTTTTCCTATATAAATGTCACGATATTTTTTAATATCTCTTACTATAAAACTGAATTATGAATTAAATAATTTTCATAAAAAATAAGAATTTAAAATAATTTAAAAACGTAATATATATAATTAAAAATATTTGAAATTTATAAATGTTTATTTATACAAGTAAGTAAAACATGTTTTTTTAAGAAAATTATTAAAGAAAAAAATGGGGATTGAGTTTTGGCATTTAAAGTAACATTTAGAATTTACCTAAGATTTTTTTTAAAAAAGAAAAGTTTAGAAATTTCAAAAAAAGGAAACCAAATATTTTACGGAAGAATAAAAATTTAGTGTTAATGTTGCACTTTCCAAGAAACTGGAAGAAAAAGCACAACAAGAAGATTCGATGGAAAAGTGTAAAAAAAAATAAGAAGAATAGAACTTCCTGGAAGGAAAGGAATTATTTAGTAGTGAGAAATAGGTACCGACAACTTGGCGACATTGTTCGGAGAATTGCCTACTTTCGGTCGTCATAAATAGGCTGAATTCCTTTTCCCGTCTACAATTTTTTTAAGTAGGAAAACATAGACCCTTTTAGAGAGAGAAAAAATAAGGTTAAATGCCCGCAATTCGGGAATTTTAAAAATTGAATTTAACAATAATTCAGACAATTTTTTCTTAAAAAAAGTTTGTAAGAGAGAAATATTGAATTCGCTGAGGGTGTAAATTTATTAATTTATATTTTTAAGGCTGTTTAAAATCGAGAAATGTTTATTTTATCTAGGATAGGAGACACGTTTTTGAAAATCAGACTTGTGCGTTTCTATTTAAAAAAGTCATTTCGAGTTTCAATTAATATTTCTGTAAAAAATTTTTTTTACATAAATCAAGTATTTTTCAAAAGAATAAAACTTTAATGTTACTTAGAAATTAGTACAGACAACTGGGCAACATTGTTCCGAGAATTGCCCACTTTCCGTCATCATAAATAGGCTGAATTCCTTTTTCGGTCCATATTTTATAAATTAGAAAAACATAGGCCCTTTTAGAGAGAAAAAGAAGGTTTAAAACCTGTATTTCAGGAATTATAAAACTGAATGTATCAATATTTCAGACATTTTTTTTCTTAAAATACTTTTGTGGAACACAAATATCGAATTCATCGATGTTAAAACTATTAATTTATATTTTTAAGACTGTTTAAAACTGATAAGTTATTTACACACGAAAATAAAACGTTATTTAAAGCATTAAAAGAAATGGGACTTGGGTGTTTTTTATTTAGAAAGCAATTTTGAATTTCAATTAAAATTTCTGTAAAAATAAATATTTAAAAAAAAAATTTATATAAGAATAAAGGAATAAAATGTGAATGCTACTTAGAAATAGGTACCGCCAACTTGGCAACATTGTTTGGAAATTGATTACTTTTAGACATCATAGATAGGCAGAATATATTTTGCAAGTTCCACATGTTCTCTTGTAATGAACCCTAACCTTGAGCTTAATCATAGCCTCCTACATCAAAAAGCCTCCGCACGGTCTTTTATAAGTAGTCCGCGCAGACTATTTAAAAAGTGAACCAGTTGTGCGCATGAACCCAAAACCTTTTACAAAAGTAATTGAGAGAAATTCATCAGATATATTTGAGAATTGAATCTGTAGTGGTTGACAAGTGAATAAGGCAAACCAATAATATTCATAAATAAAACAAATTATTAGTCATATATTTGCTACCACCTTCCTATTTTAACTAGATTTTATATTAAATTACTCGTTCGTAAAGTGGATATCCTTTACAATGGTCTGATCCGACTACCTATAAAAAACCGTGATGAGGCTGAATCCTATGAGCTTTGGAAGTTTAAATGCTTTTTTCCTTTTTAATTCCACTCTAATTCTAAAAGCATTGTTAGATAAATATCACAATCCTATGAAATGGATTCAAAATTGCTGATATTAATGCTAAACAATTTAATTTACTTCGTCTTCTTATTCTGGATGATCCGAATTTTGGGTGGGTATAAAGGGTAGCATTTTTAAAAACTTCAAGTATGATTTTTAAAATAATGCTAACGCTTTTGTCATGTAGCATCGTCCTGATCATTTTCTACTGAAAGAAAGACTGTTTGATAAAAGTGTTTATATCATTTTGTCACCCATCCGTATTTGAATTTTTTAAAAACATAATAATATTTTCCAGATAAAGTGCAAAACAAAGGACATTAATTATTAATATTAATAAATTAAGACTGCTCTGTAAAAGTGCAATCGGTACGTAATCGGTTTGCAACAGTGCAATCAATATGTATAATTTGTTGAAACAATACATTCAAACTTAAGTTATTATAAAAGTATATAATTTCAGCGGGATATTATCCTGCAGTATCACAAATTGTTACCGACTTATTAACATTTTTGTACATTCAAAATATGATGTGTTATTTTAAAAACACAGATTGTATGTATTATTTGCATTGCTATGTAAAAAGCTATGTATTATTTGTATTGATTATTAATAATGTTTTTATTTTATATTGATTATTTTTATATATTATAGTTCTAAGTAATTATGTCAGACTTTTTCGTATACTGAGTAATGATTTATTTATATGCGATAATTTTTTTTACATTAATTTTAACTAACAACCCAAAATGCTTACAATAATTTAAAATATGTGTGGTAAATTATCCTTGTAAAAAATTGTAACCTGCGTAAAAAAGGATGTGCTAAAGTTGATGATAAACCTAATAAACATGCAGCCTTTGACTACTTATGAAATTGAAAAAAAGAAAATATTTTTCATAAACATCCTGTTTTTTTTTACTTCTAATGAAAATAACTTCTGTAAAAAAGCATACAAATTGAAAGCTATGTATTATTTTTTTTTATAAACTTTCTGTAATTTTTGTTTCATTTCGGGAAATATTTATTTTTTAATTTTTGTTTCCATTCTTAATTATTTCATTTGCTACACACACATATGAATGGCTTTAACAGCATTTCAGTCTCTGTCAACACTAACAAAAAAACACTTCTAGTCTGTTTAATGAAATAATAAATTTGACGAAAAAGTGAATTAGGAGTTGAATTTCATTAGATTAACTGGAAATTCCGCAAAATCATACCACCTGTCATTAAACCAGAATAAAACCAGAGGATTATAAGTATTTTTCGAGAAGATCACAAGATGTATCCGGATTAGGGCTGTTTTTCGGAGCATCTGCTGTCACGTGAAATGATACTTTTTTGCGAATAATATACTATTTTAATAATTGAGCTGAATTTACAACAGTTACTCATTACCGTTTGGTCAAATTTTGCGTATCTTTGACCAGCGCCGTCTATGTTTATTCTGAAAATGGCGCGAAATGTCAATATGGAGAAAAGGCAAAGTCTTGCGAAAATTAAAAGAGTTTATGGTCTAATTTTTTAATATTAAGAGACTTACTCCAATGCTGCAAAATCTGAGCTTCTAAAAATTTTCAAAAAAGGGGAATAAGGCATTGATTTTGATAGTTTTCATCTGGGCGGAAAAAATGTTGCCGAATCGACATTTTTTAAGCAATTTAATAACTTTTAAAATATTTTAGTTATTTGTCCGTACTGAAGCCCAGGTAATTCTTTACAACCAGATGGCATAAACAGTATAAAATTATTGCTATTTTTCGAGTGCAAAGCACTTAAACTGTGGCTTTTTTTTATTTTCCTTGGCGAAAGAGCTTTGAAAAATTTTATTAAAGCCACGAATTAGAAATTTCCTAATCTTTTCAATACCGGTGGAACCCACCTATACTTTATCCCTCCTCCCCCGGAGGAATAATCGCAGGCCCTAATGTTGTAATTTACTTAGTTCTTTCAGTGATAACTGAAGAAAAAGAAGTGGTCTCCGGTAGGACAATAGTATCAGAAAGAGATTCACATGTAATCTCGGTAAGAGTGTTGTCAACAGTGTCTTTAACTTGAGTTTGATTTTTCTACTTCTTTAGCTTTTTCCCCAGCTGTTCTATGATTTTTAAAAATTGAGACTCGCTATCGGAGGTAGAAGCTTCGAATTGCTCATATTTTACCATTCATTTGTGCTATTCTGATGGATTTATAATCATTGGTGTTAAAACTCTGGACTAAATATGGGTCCTCTTTCTCTAAATCCTCAATTCCATTCTTAAAAATTCAAGCGACTTCATCGTAATAAGCTTGCCGGCAAGTATTTTTAATCGTAGAATAGTAAGGATGATGTTCTTCAATAGTTTTGTAGTAATCTTGCTCTATATTATAAAGTACATAAGCAGCAAACCTTGTATATGTGTGCCATCTTGATCGAATAACTTCAGCAATATGAGAAAATTATTTACGATCGGAGAAAATAGCCTTCTTAGAATAGAAAAATAAAAAATAGAAAATAAAATAGAAAATAGCAGAATGCCGAAAAGACATAATCTTGAGAAGAAGAGCCTCAGAGAGCTGTGGCAAAAAAAAGCGGGAAAATAAAAAGCAGGCGACTTTATCAAAAACTAATGAGGAGTGAAAGACAAACGGTAATTGTCAGGAACTCTTCTGAGACACGTCCGTTTATTTTAGAATCCAAAAAACTTCTGTTTAAACTATTGTGGAAACTAGGAATGCTTACAAACGAGTAACCGGCCAACGAGGTCATCTCAGTATTTATGTGATATTTGCTGACTCATTGAATGAAATAGTTAGTTAAATTAGTGGTTAGTTGAATGCAGTTGCAAATTATTAAGACATAAAAGGTTTAAGCTATAGAGTTGTGATTTTTGATATCATAATGTATTAATGGAGTGAGAAAGGTTAATGAAATTCACAATTCTTTCTCATTCATATTAAGAAATATACATAAATGTTTCTCAGCATTGTAATTTTGCGAAAGTTTTCAATTTTTGTACAAAATTTTTTGATATTATGGATCAGTTTAGTAGCAAGAAAAGTTATAAGATATAAAATTAACACTAAGGAAAAGGAAATTACAGAGAATACAAAATTATTTTGATTTCAATTCAAGGTGAGAAATCTTATTGCGAAAATTATGAAGAAAGCGTGCCATCTCTTATCAATATTCAGAAATACAAAAATAAGAGCTGGATTTAAAGAGACGTGAAAGTAGTGACGAATTCAATTTCAGTTATGCAATTTTTCTCTTCGTCGCATGGCATGTGACACGGATCATGCGGGCAAGAAAGATGTCGAACGTATGAGATGCGACGCCAACAGAGTCGGGGTTAGTAAATTGGTAGCGATTTAAGTAGCAAAACTTGTATTAGAATAAGGATAATTCCTCCCTCACTTTAAAACAGATGTCACGACGTGGCAACTGCAATAAAGTTGCATTTCATAAAATATTTTGAATTCTTGATCTTTAGTGGTTGAAAAATTACTTGAAATGAAAAATATTAAACATAAAGTAAAAATTTTTTTTTTCTAAGTGGATAAGTAGGCATCTCTGTTTTTTTTTTTTTTATTATTAAACGACTTAAAACTCCTCATGCACCACAAAGTATAACATGAGGCTTACAGTTTTAAGTAGAAAACAAAAGAAGAAAAATTTACAAATTTAAATTAAAAACAAAATTCCGCAAGGCAGCAAGACTTTCAATACTTTTGACCAGTTCTGATAAGACAGGAGGCCAACAAATAGAAAGACGCCTCAAATCAGTCTTTAATTTCATTCGGGCACTCGCATACAAATCGCAATGAAGAAGAATATGTTCAGCATCTTCATCAGCATCGCCACAAGCACAAATTCCACTGGTCTCCAGATGGAAACGAAATAAATATCTCTTAAAATTTCCATAGTTTGTTAAAATTTGGGTTAATTAAAAATCAGTTGCAAAGAATTTACATTGCAAACGGTGAAAAATGGATGGAAAGAACCTTTTCGTCCAAAGCGACCGAGGCGAAGAAAGAAATTCAGCATTCCAGTCCGCATCTCTGTTTTGAAAGCATTTTTTTTTCAGTTTACTTTAAAAAATGAACGCAAAGTATTACTTTGTTTTAAATATAAATGATTCGAAATATGAGTCTTAAGTGGTAGTTACGATTGAATAATTAAAAATTCTATAATAAATTAATAAAAATAAATTTATTTTCTACTACTTTTTACATTTATAATCGTACATGGCATCTCTGAACTTAAGTATCTACATTAGTTTAAAAAGCATATTAAAGTAATTGGAGTGCAAAAGATAAATTTCTGTAATAAATAAAAATGTAATGTCTTTTTTTTTTAAAAAAAATAAAACAACAAAAAACTATATAATAAGGCAAGGTTAAAAATTTTTTAATATTTTAGTCCTGTTATGTCCTATCGTATTTGCTAATATACCTAATGCTTGCACAGACCACTTTTTCTAATACATATGAAAGAAAACATATGGATCTACCTGTTTTCATTATTTAAAAAAAAAAGCAGAATTAATTCTACATTATTTCATTTAAATCTAAATCAGAAGTATTTACTATTTTCTTTAAAAAAAAATTAGGTTATAGAAACATAAGTAAAACGCATTTATAGAGAAAAATAAATTCAGACGCTATCAAAATTAAAACCTATTATACCTATTTCTTTAAAACCTATTATACCTAGCCACAAAAAGTGCTCTATGTACAAAAACCCCATGAAAAAATAGTAACACATAAAAAGTTAGGAGAAAAATATGGAAACAATTCTATACTAACTCTATGCAAACAATTTTTCTTTTAGCAGCAAATGTTTTGAAATATTTTTCACGGCACAATTTGAAGGATCATGCTTTTAGTGTCCTTTTTACCTAAGCAAAATCTGCACCAACCATAATGTGCGTACTGAGTTTTCTTCCCTTTTCTAATACCTATCTTTAAAAAAAGTGTTCTAATATGAATATTGCAATCCTGTAGAGTGATTTCAAAATGTCTGGTATTAATACTTAGAAATAAATTAATATCCTCTACCTCATTTTGGTAAATTCGAATTTCGAATAGAAAAAAAAGAACACCATTTCTACAAGCTTTAAGTAAGATCTCTCAAATTGTTCCAACATTTTTGCTATGTAATCTTCGCCATGCTTGCTCGCAATACGGCCTATCAAAGGCTTAGTTTTTTTTTTTTTTTTTTTTTTTTTCTTTCACTGTCGTCCGCACACAACTTTTGCAGCGGGATTCAGATTGTTTTTGGTTTAGTCTGCCATTTTCGACCACAATAGAATTGTCACATATAAGGGAACTATTGCATTTCATGTACATTTTCTCTCAATGAAAAAAATAACTGATTCATCGCGACGGACGTGATTACTCATTCTCTACACTATGCCACTCTTTATATTCTTAATAAAAAAACACCAGTGATCATAGAAATTAAAATAACTATAATAGAATAAAAAAACTACTCATTATTTTTTTCTTGTTTTCGTTTTTATTTTGCCTTTAAACACAAGTTCAGAATCTTTAACCACAATAGAAGTGTCACATATAAGGGAACTATTGCACTTCTGGCACCTTTTCGCTATAGATGAAAAAATGACTTATTCATCGCGGCAGACGAGAATACTCGTTCGTTACACAATGCCACTACTTATATTTTTAATAAGAACGCCACCTGTTATAAAAAATTAATGTAACAATAATAAAATGAATTAAATAAAGGTAATTTTTTATTGTTTTTATTTTTATTAAACACAAATAAATCATTATAATGAGTTCTGCAATTGAATGTTATTTTTTTGAAATGAAATAGACACGTTTTAGGTGAATTTGCATTTTATTCCAATTTTGGTGCTGCGATGGAACTCTTAGCACAGAGGGTGGGATGAAGGCACCCCATCCAAAGTGCCAACCTTTTACCTTTACAGTTGAAAATTCTCATAATGTAAATCTTTCACTGAGTTTCTTTACCAGGAATGATATTTTTAGCAGAACCAGTAAAGGATGAGCCATCGAACATACTTTTAGGGACATTTTTTTTAAAAAGCTAAAGATGCTAGCAAGCTCAACTACATAGAAGTCACATGAAAATATCTAATGAGCCAAAACTGTTACAAAATCAATAACTGTGTTTTTTAGTACAAATAAAACATGATAACCATACACTGAGCTAAAAGAAATGAAAATTTTTTATGACGAATATATGAATCTAAAGTATGGTGGCATAAAAAGCATAAAACGTAGCAATTCTAACTGAGTTTATTTTATTTCGAAAGTATGGATGTCATTGCATTGACTTATTTCATTTCAGCAAAGTTTTCGAACGCCAGAAGTTGTCAACATCAAGAAAGTCTGACTACATTTTATTTAAAAAGCAAACCCAAAAACCCGAACAAATAAAAGGACAAATTCTTAAGTTACAGTCATAACTTTTTCCAGTTTCATCTTAATATTTTTATGCGGTCTCTCTCGTAATTTTGTTATACTTGAAGTTTTAGTGAGCAGTCTTATTTTTTAGCTGACATCAGATATTTTTAAGGAGATATTAGCTGATTTGTTCATATCTGATGCTGACATTTATTTTATCTGATGTGGAAAAGAAAGGGTCAAGATTTGCACTGAAATGTTTATTCTGAAATATTTTACGAAGAACGTTAAGCTTTTTTATGAGAACATTTTTTACGACTTTGTGAAAACTATATTTTTATAGTGAAAAATTTGTCTAGGTTTGGTATATTTTTTTCTATTAGAACTTTTTTTAAGAATTATTTTGATAGCTAAAACGAAAAATTATTCATACCACACAATTAGAATTTTTTGCATTTTGGCTTATCACTTTTTACTGCAAAGCTATTAATTTGAAAAGTAAGAAAAATATAATTTAGTATATAGAGTAGTAAATATGTAATTTGAGAAGGTTTTGATTCTGAATTTTTTACCCTTGATGAAGACACTATCAACACATTACGTGTGCCTCATAAATGTAGAACTAGGATACGGTTATCAAAAGTCGTAATACATTTGAAACTAAAAACGCACTTGTTGATAATTAATTTCTGTATCTATATTGTTTGTTTATTTGAAGAAAAAAATGCGATTTAAATAAATTATACTAACCTCTCTAAAGATTGCAATTTATTTAAATGGAATTTTAAAAAGCAACATATTTTAACCTCAAAATTTCAAGAAACTTCAACAGCTCATCCAAAAATCTAAGAGCTCTAAAGAAGTCATTTAACACGTTGAATGCAATGGGGATCACCGGTGAGCGGCACTGAGTTTGTTCACAGCGCCATGGAAGTCACCGGTGACCGGCGAAGCCAAGATTATAAGCGACACATAATTCGAGTAAATTTTTAATTTTTTTAATATTATTATCGCTATTAAATAGTTTGAAGTAATAAATGCAATATAGAACACTCAAAAATAGTTTTATTTATATACACAGAGATGCCAACTTGCTCCGGAGAGTGAATAAAAATTTTCAAATGGAAGTTTATTAATTGCGAATCTTGATTTAATAAATTCAATTTAGTAGATCTTTATCCAGCACTAGTTCTTAACAATTCGTAGGCTTATATAATTCACCACTTTTTTTAGATATGTTTTGCTAAACCATTTAAAAAACTGGCGAAGTTTATCTAATATTTGCAAATATAGTTTGAAGTTATTTATCGTTTGGCTAGACAGAGCCATGTAAAATTAGCGTTGCATTCAACGTGTTAACATGTATATTTATAGTTCATCGTTGCAAGATTTATTAGGCTTCAAAAATGTCGGTTTTATAGCCTGCAATACTTCTTTAAACAGTTCATTAAAATCGTGCCAAAAAGACCATGAAACTATAAAGAAACAGTATGTGTAAACATGGATATACTTTAAATGACTTAAACTTGGTTTGAACCCCGAAAAAAATGTGGAACATTAACGCTTAATACCCGAGATGTCTTCTTAAGAGAACAATAAAGATAACAAAAGCGAAGGGCTACAACTCACCTTAAAACAACCTATAAAATAATAAAATGAAAACAAGGAAATAGAAAAAGTCAAACCCCAAGCCAGTGTGATTAAATAGCTGAGAAACTCAAATGGTCATTTCCAAAAAGGAGGAAAATATCAACAACTCTTTGTCCAGGGAGGGGAGCGAGTCTGGTACGGATCGATTTGGATCATGAAAAGGGATAGAATATCCATTAAAGCTTATGTCTTTGATACTTTTTTCTTTTCTTCCCGAGAGAAAAGACATTTTTTTAATTCTCGGAAATCGAGTTGATTTTAGAAGGGTGTTTACTTTCCGACAGTTATACTAATGCAGTGATTGTCCTTGTTAACAACTAATTATATTTACATAATGCAACTTTTGTTCTGCGATGAGGGCGCTGCATGTCATTACATTTGTAGCAATTTTTATTTAAAGCATTGTAAGAGATACATTAGGGATAAGTAAATATATTTTGTCGCTAATTTAAGCAACTAAATTATCCATTTCTCTATATTTATAAAAATTAACTAAAGTATTTTTTTGACTATTATTTAATTAAGGAATTCGTTTTCAACCTGCGTTTAGTTAATAATAATTTTCTAATCTTCTTTCGTTAGTTTCGATTTCGTAGCTCTTTGCATATGAGAATTGCAAACCACTATTTTTAGACTGCTTTTTTTATTACTTAATAGCTTGTTTTGCTTAGATAGTTTTAAAGCAATTATACATTCCAAAACCTTTTTTTTAAAAATTAGTTCATTTCATTGTACATCAACATTTAAAAGGAATCACATTTGGAATCACTCCAAATAAATCTGAGGAAAAAAAATCCTGTTGTTATTTCTAATGCTACTTGCCAATCCAGCAAGCCTTGGTGAAACCAAAGGTATTTAAGGCAAAGGGTGAGTTTCTTGTTTTTAAGTGGCGCCATCTATGGTCAAGAATAAGACTTCAGCCACTCACATGTCACAAACCGTTTATAAGGCGGATCCATTCATACAACCATTCATTCACAGATCGTAATTTCGACCTGAACCAGAGAACAATAAATTTCCAATGCAGTTCCCCCAGAGGTATAATTTGTTATGAGATCATAGAGGACTTTGTGATCCCACAGATTTAACGTGCACAAATCACTATTTACTACACGAGGAGTCATTAGCTGGTGGGGATCGAACTCACGACCTCTTAGACATGGGCCCAACGCTCTACCTAGCAGTATATCCCGGCCTAAAAATATCCTAATTTTTGCTTAATCAAAAATAGCAAACGAATATAGCTGGTACTTCTTTATGACAATTGTAGTCAAATTCAAAGTTTGCTTGCTGGCAAACAAACGTTTAGACACGCGCAAAGTACCCAGTATAACCCCTCACTCTCTCCTACATTTTGTGACATGATTTTCAACACTTCTACAAAAAATCTCATATTTTTGGGGTTAGCCGGAACACGGGGCTAGCCAGAATCTGAAAAATATAATGATTGAAAATTTAGCGTATTTTGCCATTTTAAAGAAAAAATACTTTTAAACTTTCATATCTCAAAAATTATCCGATAGTTTCCCTTGAAACTTTCAATTTTGTTTAAAATATTTTTAAATTAAAATTCAAAATATTTAAACCACTAGAAAAAAATAAAAACAAATAATTATAAAAAAAAAACATGAAATTATCCTTATATAGACTTAGGACAATTGTATGCAAGACTTCTTGATTTATATCATTAATTCCAGAGATATGACAAGATACTAAAAAAAAAATAAATAAATAAAAAATAAAAAAAAATTAGTGAAGTTTAAGGTCCCAATTTTATGACAGCTCTGCTTACTAAACTATTTGCGATCGAATTGGGCTACAGATGGCGTAAAACAGAACTCTCTACCTTTGCAACGTTTTGCATGCTTTCACTATTAGCATATGGAGAATCATAGGAGAAGGAAGTATGTTAGTTTTCGTCTTGATTTTCTAATAGAGTAAAAACTTTTATGTTTAGAAACTATATGGAAATGGAAACTACAACGGAAAAATATTAAGAACGGAAAAATATCATAATACATTCCTACACAACTGAGAAGAGCGGAAGAGGGATAGGGGAAGGCTCTTCTTCCCAGATGGCGTATTCGAGCGTTGCAATCGCTTGCAACTCAAAGAATCCTCTGTTCAAATTAATTTGCATATTTAAGATAAGGCTTACGAAATATAATTATTAAGTCCTAATAGGTGAAAACACGATTATTATACCAAAAGTTATTGAATGTGTTTGCTTTTTTGCTTACTTGAAAAATAATTTCAATTACATTTTTTTTAAATGCCCATTCTTGTACTTAAAGTAAGGGCAATATTAGAATGTGATAATTATAATATAAGTTGTATTGTGATATTTTTTTTAAATAGGTTTCATATTTCGAAGCAGATTGAATTAGTGTCACAATGTGAATAAATAAAAGATTTTGCTAAAACAAAATTTTCCGCACTAAATTCCTGATTGCTACTTTAAAAGCATATTCACAAACTTTCTATTGGTTGCGTAGATCAGTGTAGTTTAGAGTGTCATTTTTCATAACATAAAGAAAATATTATTTACAATAAAAAATGCTATACATTATAATTATGGTATTTTTCGTAAATATAATTTCTTTTATTATTTTAAGTAACAATTATTCGAAATAAAATTTTCGTACGATGAAATCTTTAATAATATTTTTTAATCCGTGACTGAAACTGTCGGAAAAATTTTTCATATTGAAAAAAAACTTCCTCAGAAACAAATATTTTTAAAATTAATTTATATTTTTCTTTTTAATCAATTAAAGCAATTGATTAATCGTAACGAAATTGAAAAATATAAGTATATTATTAAATGGAAGCAATTATTGTCCGAAACCTATTTACATTTTAAATAATGCCATGAAAATCAAATAATGAATTAATTAACCTTTTTCACTGTAACAAAATATAATAATACTCCCCCCCCCCTCCCGAAAAAAAATACTGTGAGCATTTCCTCAACCATAGGCTTTTAAAATAGCGTTTTTCTCTTATCTAAAGTTGTTCTATAGCTTTAATGTACTGTTTTTATTACGATATGTCCCATTAAAGGAGACATGGAAAAGATAAAGAAACGAAGATGAAAAGCTAAGGGGAGAGGTGGGAGTGAAAAAGTATCAGTATCAGCAAAACTGCTCGAGTCATTACGTAGAATGACAGTAATAGCAAACGACGCATGTAAGTACTGCCAATATCAATAGAGTACTATTTATTTCAGTGGTATTTAGTTATCAAAACGAATGGTTTAAAAATAAAAAAAAGTACAGGAAATGATTTGTATTATTAGTATATCTATTGTTTCATGGGAAAGTTCATATAAAAATGATATGGTTATGCATATTTATTTAAATGCACATTACTTTTTTTTGTACAAATAATGGTTAAAGTTTCAACAAAATATATTTGGTGCAACAAAATTCGATAATCTCTTTTCTTTGAAATATTAAATACCGTATGTGTTTCAGTAAACTGATTAATTTTAATAACGGGAGTTTAACACGGAATAGTTTAATAGAAAAAGATAACTTGGAGTTTCATAGTTTTAAAAATTTTAACATTTAAAAAGAACTCTGCATTAAATTGCTCATTCTGATTTTGTTTAATACAGTTATTTAGTTAGAAAAATACACCATGTTTTAGTTCTATACAAAATAGTTCTATACAATAGTGTGAGAAGTTCCAAAACAAAATCGAAATAATAATAAAACAATACAAAAAAATACAGAATAAAACAATATATATAAAAATATATATATATATATATATATATATATATATATATATATAGACCAAAAGTACACAGATTAAAAAACACCATTTTGAAATAAATCTGTAGCTTTTGGAGCAAAACTTTCTAAATCCTTACACCTGAATTCGATAAGGTCAAGTACTTGTATAAATACAACAACAAATGTGCTCCCATTTTTTTTTCTTCCACATCGTGCTTGAAACGGATTATCAGGGACAAAAATATTAATTTTTGAAAACTGCTTCTGAAGTCAAGTTGCAATTCAGGAAAATGTATATACTCTTGTCTCATGAATGCTTATTATAATGACCAGAGCTAGAACAAACCAATCTGTAAAAGTGACTATCGATGAAAAGCATTTTGTAGTCAAGCCAAAATAGCCCAATTCAATCAGTTCACGTTTATTACTCAACTCCGGTTGACAGGAGTTGGGTAATAAGTTCTGGCAGGGTTGTTCATTCCTATAACCTTTTGGAATCGATGGTTGTTGGATTTGATAAGCTGATAACATGACACAGGGTTTACACAGTAAAGCTTATGGTAGCTGTTATCTTTAGATTGTCAGTGTGGAAGGAAATATTCACAACACAATTGCTGTTTTAATACTAAAATGGGATAACATGAACTAGTTCATAACTGTAAAAAATTTATTCAAAAAATTTTCATAAAGCAGTTATTTTCATTTTTAATTAATAATTATCTTTAATGAACGTCAACTAATACTATGCATAAAATATTTTTATGATTTTAAAATTAACTTATTATTTAACTTAATTCTTTTATCAAGGAAACGAATAAGTTATTTATCAAACTCTTGACATACAAATGGAAATCAATTTATTTTTAGTGATTTCCTCAACCCCATAGAATTTCAGAAAATCCCTCTGCATAGAATCCGGAAACTTATACATGGTTTCTAAAATGTTTTGTCTTCGATAAAGTGTTATCTCTCATATATTTTTCCTCCCCCAACACATCTCCATGCTTAAGACTGAGAAAAAGAGTCGCGACAACAATTTCGAGCAATTAATAGACAAATCACGTATTCTTTACAATTTTGGCGAAATTCGTTAGCGTGTAAGATTACATATTTGCTTATGATTTTTAAGCAAGGCGTGCTCTGTTGAAGATCTTTCCCTTTTAGGTGGCGTATCGGGTCCGATATTTTAAATTATGAACAACTTTGTGAATGTGGATTATCATATCGGGAGAATGTGGATTATCATAAGATGAAATGGGAAGATTTAAACATTTTCTTTTTATTAAATTCAGCACTATCTCGATACCGCAAACAACTGGAAAATAATTACTTATAATACAGTTTAAACTTATAAAGGATACATTTGGGCCTCCCTGGCCGAGCGGTATCGCCCGCCAAACGCTCTGTTAAGCGTGGAGGTGGCGGGTTCGAATCCCGCCGTAACCCTGGATGTATTCTTTGTGATGTTCTTCTCTGTATTGTGCTATATCTGCGTCTTTCTACTTGACAAAGGTTTATAGGCCTTAATTGAGCACCCAAGCCTGCAAATGTATGTTATACCAATAAACCAATAAAGGATACATTGTACATCCCCCCGGCGCAACGACAGTAACGTGAATTAATGAGGAGGCAACAACTTTCAACAATGTATGCCTTTTATCAATTTCAGTAACTATATTCCCACAGAATGATGTCACTCACGCTATCTGTCAAAAGAAAATATATCTGTTGCCAACACTCGACCGAAATTCAATTCTGTTTATTCAATATGCTCATAGGAGTAACTTATCTACCAGGAGTAACTTACCTATTTTACTTATCCAACAATTTTATAATTTAAGATCCATTTTGTTGAAAATGACAACTGTTGTGTATTAGGTCTACCGTAAGGTTTTGTCTTCGAAAATACTCGCATCTTTTACAGTAAGCAGGGTTGCGACGGTCGTCTAAAAATGCATAAAGTAGAGACCAAATCTATTCAAAAGTTTCGTAAAAAAGATTAAACTTAGCAACTTTTTCTAGCATATGTTTTCATTTAATGATTTGAATATGTATTAACTAAAAGATTTAACTCAATGGAAATTAATGTTCAAGCTTAAAGAGACACAGCATCCATGGCGCAAAAGAACATGCGTATACATATTCAAACTTATAACAAAAGTATCCAACAGAACTTAGCGTTACAACTGAAGAGATGCCAACTGCTCAACTTTCTGAGTACGTTTTAACAAATTGGTGGCGAATTAAGAAGTAAAACTTGTATAATAAGGGATAATTTTACCAACTCCTCAAAAGTCTTCCCGTGGGATAATTGATTGTCTTGAAGTTTATGCCGGGCCGTAAAAGGGCCTTTGCCCCATCCATCATGAAATGTTAATAGTTTGCCAGAAATCGTTGTGGTTGCTGCAAGATAATTGCAACTAAGTTGTATTCTATATGAGATTTTGAATATTTGCAATATAGTGGTATCAAAAAATCTTAAAATAAAATTGTCTAAACTAAATATAGCTCTTTTCTTCGCTATTACTAGAAAATATTTTCTTATAAAGCTAAACAAGTATATCTACATTTAATATATAAACACTTTTAAGCGTAAATGTCGTACCACTATTTTTATATAGCATTTTTTATACAATTTGATAACGGGGCGTGTTTTCACAGACATAAAATTTTCTGGTAAATCTATTACAATTGAATATTGAGTCATTTCATCATCTCCTACATCAAAAAGCCTCCACACGGTCTTTTATAAGTAGTCCGCGCAGACTATTTAAAAAGTGAACAAGTTGTGCGCATAAACCCAAAACCTTTTAGAAAAGTAATTGAGAGAAATTTATCATATATATTTGAGAATTGAATCTGTAGTGGTTGAATAAGGCAAACCAATAATATTCATAAATAAAACAAATTTTTAGTCATAAATTTGCTACCACTTTCTTATTTCAACTAGATTTTGTATTAACCGACTCGTTCGGAAAGTGGATATCCTTCACAATGGTCTGATCGGACTACCTATAAAAAACCGTGTGGAGGCTTTCAGTTATAGGAGGCGTTGGTCATTTCCATATGCATGGAGCTCCAGCAACAATAAATAAATGTATGGTTTTTAATTTACGAACTGTTTTATATGTATCATATTATTTTATATGCCTAACTGGACTTACATCATCCTTGAATAACTATTTTAGTAAAATCGTCGAACGTTCCTACCGCGTGAGTACAGCAAACTCATTGCGAAAAATCGGCATTTGATGTTCTTTTTAAAAATAATGTTATTTATTTTACAAATTATTATAAAAAACATTATGCGTTTCTGTTTCAAGCAATAATATTATTTACTCAAAAAACTTACTTGTACTTTAATGCGTAACGTATTATTTAAATAATGATGTTATTCCTTTAATATTTCATTTAGAAGTATTAACAGCAAAATAACATCAAGAAAAAAACCCTTTTCGTATTTAATATCGTAAAATTCGTTGTATCTGACAAATTTGTTAGTATGTAATTATTTAAATATGATATAAGATTACGTCCTTCAACGTGTCTTCTTTTAATGGTTCTTTAAAGAAATCCTTAATTAACACAAGCAGGGGATAAAAATAAATTTCTTAACAACTCTCGCTAGCTAATTTCTCAATTTAACGCATGAAATCTTACACTTTGTAACTTTTTTCGTAATATGGAAAGATAATATTTATATTCCCATTTTTCTTCTTATGCGCAGGCAACATCAAGAAATTTAAATAAACGGCTTAAAAACTAATTTAGTTAGTTTCATATACTCGTATTTTTTGGCGGTTCACTAGAAATATTCAAATGTCTTTCTTAATTTAAAACATTTAAGTCGGTTTAAGGAATAAAACGCATAAAAAAATCCACTTTTTTATATTTTTTTAAGCACTTGTAACTTTTTTTTGCAGAGCCATGTCTCCTAACCATATAATAGGACAGATTTTAGTATTGAAAATTCAAATTTTTATTTGAATTTGTAATGTTTTAGTTTTTCCAGAATTTATTAAGAATAGTATAACTGCTCCAGGCTTTGTTTAATTAATATATCCATCAGTATATCTCGATACCGTACCGTAGTACTGTACCTAGTACCGTAGCATATCTTCATCAGTTCCTCCTTTGTTGTTAATTGATCATCCTTTATTGTTGACCAATTAATCTGGAATTAAAAACGTAAATGGAAATAGATTGATCATGTTCTACGTAAACCTAAAAACGTCAGACAAGGCTCTGATGGGAGCCCTCAGGAGAATAGAAAAAGAGAGAAGCCTATAAATAGTTGGCACATGACGATTATAAATTAATAGAAAACTATAAGAAAGACATGGAGAGAGGCAAAATAGAAGCTCTATGCTTCAATTCGGAGTGAAAATGAATATGTGTGTATGTATGTAACTTTTTCTCCATGAATCTTGAATAAGATTTTTTCTTCTCTCAATTGGAACATGAAGTACTGCAAGGTTTCATTTTTAGAAGAAGCACGTTTTGTTTAGTTAATAAATACAATGAATTTAAGCAAAATGTAATTTTCTTAAGCTATTTTAAATCTTTAGTAGTTTTTCTTACATACAGGCTTTATAACCGTCGTTGAACAGCAGACCCAAATTTAAGTTTACGACTATCTATGTTCAACTCCGTAGCCTTGAAATTTTGAGCCCAATCCAGGAGACAAAGGAACTCCTAAATCAAGTATTGAGAGAAATTTGCCTTCGTGGAAGACTTTTCAATGGAACTCACCTGCATTACTACTGAGAATATTTTACGTCATAACAGTGGTTATGGCGAGCCGCATCGATCAGCCATCGCTGGGAATCGAACCCAGTTCACTTCATTGGAAGGCGAGCTCTCTATATCCTTAGCTACCCGGCTTATATACAGAGGTTGATAAAGTAATGGAAACACTAATAAACTATATCTGTATTAATAATCTTTCTTTCAGCAGGAAGATTTTACATTGCAAAATTATGACCACAAACTGAAAGCTCGAATCTTTCAAAAATAGTGCAATTGTTTAGTGCTTAATTTGCATCTATTAAAATGAGAGCAGGAAGTTAAAAGCAAATTTTTTTTTTAAATTCCACAAAAATTTAAAAAAAATATCCTAATGTAAATATTGAAATCCTGTAGAATGCTGGTATTAATTTTTTTTAAAAAAAATGCCAATTTCCAACACTTTTTAGTCGATTCGAATTTGGCAGAAGTAAAATTGATATCTCTGAAATTTTAAGGATGAACCTTCAAATTGAGCCAACAGTCTTTGAAGAAAAGACAAATAGTTTAAATAGAGTTGATATACAAGTAATTACATTATTTTGGTTATTTCCCGCATGTTACTCTATTAAGTCAAGTATAATGGCGATATAGTGGGTTTTCATTATGCTTTATTTATATCTTTGATTTTGTCATTATTGAAAAATAAAACATATCTACAGAATTAATGAAATTGCCTGTTTATATATTTAGTTCAAAATCGTAATATTTCTTTATTTTAACTGCCTCATTTAAATACATTTATCTGAAGATTAAAATAACTTTCAAGGTAAATAATTTTAAATTTCATGTAACAATATGTAACTGCTTATAAAAAAGCTATTTCTTATGTTTTCTTGCACTAAAGATAAATAATATGTAACTAAAATTTTTTTTATAATTTATTAAAATGCAGTTTTCCCGTTTCGAAAACTTTTTTACTAAAATCTTTTTAATAAAAAGTAGATAAAATTATATAAACTTGTATGAATAATAAACTAATTATACGAGATTTTTTTTTTACTCAAATTAGAACTACGTTCTTACAGTCAACAATCTTACTTTGGTAAAAATAAACATTTAAAAGCTTATTTTTTTGAACGAAAGTATATTTATTATTAAAATAAAGCCAATAAAATCCAAGTGAAATAAGACACATCGATGCAAGTTTAAACTTCGATAGAACTCTCATTTTTTCGATGCATACGTCTCTTTATCAATATTCAAAAGCAAAAATTGAGATTACCAATTTGAAGGTTTTCAATGAAAAAATATTTACCCCCATAAAGATACAAACTGCATTGAAACTCTTTATTTATAAGCAATAAATCCTAAAAAAAGGTTTATTACTTTATATCAGCTTCAAATCTGCCAACTTTCTGCGTCTTTTGTGAAAATTAAATTATTAAAGTTATTAAATTATTAAACAATGAATATTAAATTTTAGAAAAATTATCAAAAACACAAAAAGCTGTAGATTTTAATTCTCTACTACTCCAAAAAAATATTTACTTTTTACTAAAAATTGGGACAAGTTATTTTACAGGTATGCAAAATACTTTTCGGAGATATATGACTACAGGCGTATGAGATATATCATTAAAGCAAAAATTATAATGCATTTTTAAACATTAACTAGCTCAATTTGAAGGTTAATAGTTATAGTAAATTATTATTAGAAACGATTTAAGGTATTTGTCAATATGCAATGTCATACTTTGTCTTTAATTATTGGATTATTTTTCAAATATTCAGAATTCAAAAGCTTGAAAACGTAAATACAGACAAAGATAGATAGAAATACGTTAACTTGTTAATAAAAAAAAATAGTGCGTGGAGTCCTTCCGCGCGGAAAAAGTTAAACTTCGTAACCTGCGACGTTAATTGTAGAAGAATCAGCAGTCGTAGAAGGATCACTAGTTCTATTCAGCGACTCTTTTTCCTACTCCGCTCGCTTCCGTGCTCTGTAATTATGGTAATATTGTGCATTTTCCCCTAGTGGACCTCTTGAACCAGTGGAAGTGCTTGTGGTTGCCTCATCGTCTCACCCTGGAAAATATATTTGTATTAATAATGTATGTGAATGCGTCATAATGTAATTTCAAAAGAGAAAACCTAACAATCAATTGATATTCACAAGAGACGTACCTTGACATAACCTTAAATCCGTCGCATTGTCCGTGGGATTGTTTTCACTCATTTTTTACAATTGTTTTCCACTAAATTTGAAAATAAAAATTACTACTCTATTAAATTATATGTGTATCAAAACAAACTAAAAAAATATTTATAGAAAAACAATACTTTTATGACTTTTATTATTTTTATGCTAGTGAGAACCAAAACAATATGGAAATGAATGAGGGAAAACTGGATCCTACCACGTGATTTCCCGACCAATAAAAATTTAGCGTTAAACGTTTAACGCAATCTTGTTGGAAGTCGCATAAGAAGTATAACTTCAATAAAAAAATTGGAAACAAAAAATACATTATTTCATTTTCTCGTATGTTTTTAGAATCACGAAGTGTTCGGCAACAGTAAACCTTTCAATTGCATTTTTTTTAAAGAACTGAAGCTTTCTTAGTTGAATGAAGATTTATTTATCAATAAAATAAAACCTATAAAATCAGGACAAAAAAGAACATTTCGAAGAGCGCAAACATTTCAAGTCGAAACTTCCGAAGCACTTCTTCTGGTGCATATGTCTCATTCATCAATATTCAAGAGCAAAGATAGCAAAACCCGATTTGAGGTTTTTCAGTAAAAGAACAGCTCTGCCTCATAAAAATGTAAACTGTAATAACTGTCTTGATACAAAAGCAATAAATACTGAGTTGCGTTTATTGTTTTATAGCAATTAAAAAAAAATAGCGAAGGGTAACTGATACAAAATACTTTAAAGAAAAAAAGAAAAAAAAAACGCATACTAGCATATGTGATGTATTAGCAAAGGAGGAATTATGGAGATAATTAAAGCATTAACTCTCTCAAAATGTAGGTAGATAATTAAAAGAAAACCTTATAAATACGTTATAAGGTATTTAGCGGTATCCTTTGTCATAATTTGTTTGTAATTAGGATAATTTATTTCTCAATTGTTCCGACTTCTGAAACGCTAACAATTATTTTTCGGAAAAATGTTTCATTAGTTTTGGTAGTTTTTCATTATTATGCAGTGATTATGACATCCATTACTTTTATTTCATAGTAAAAACTAGAGTAGATCATAAATATTTGGTTTGAAGAACGTACATTTTTTGTTAAAAATAAAATCCGCAAAAAAATGAAAAAAATAAAAATAAAAATAAAAAAACAATCAGTTTTAGAGCACAAATCAACACAATTAAGAAAAAGGTGTAAAATGAAAATAGATTTTTTGAATGTTTTCAAAATAAGGAATTCTATCAAAGTAATTAATTTATTCATTAGAACTTTTAAAAAAGAAAATTTAAATGATTTATAGAAATACACAACAGGCTTGAAACAGTTTTAGAAGAAAAATTAGGACCATTTCTCAATTTTGTCGCCTACATGACGCGTAAAATAAATGAGTAGGATCAAGAAATATCTCCATACCAAATGTGACTACATAACAATTATATACATAAAATAAACAAGCGAAAAACTATAATTTCTAATTGTTCTTTAGCTATTCAAAAAATATTCTAAATCCTTTACATTTATCACACATGCATTAAATATTCTAAATATTTAAAATTTCAGAAATTTGATTTTAAATATAATGTTTTTGTAACATTAGATCTTTTAATATTTATTATAAATAAGTATAATTTCGAAATTAGTAAAAACTTCTAAATTGATTACATTTGAATTAAATAACAATGTTATTTATTTCTTGCCTGAAAAGTAGAGTTTAGAAATTCAAAAGAGGAGTGGTTTACTATCCACTACTATTGTGGGGAGTACTTGTTATGAATACTTAAAATTCAGCTGACATCTGCCACCCTCAATTACGTGAGTTCAAGGTAAAGTTATGGCTTATTTTCTATCACATGATCGATCGAAAGCAAGCCCTTTAATTTGGCTAAATTTAGGTCGTGAAATTCTAGCATTAAATTTAAAATAACGAGAGTTAAAGCTTGAATATAACCAATGGAGAAATTATTATATGCATAGTAGAATGTTGAAAAAAATCCATATTTTTATTAAACTTTAATAATAATACATTTAAAAGTTATTTGTTGAAGTTATAAAAAGGTTAATATATGTGTAAAATATATTAAAATTTACCAAAAGTTTTATTGCTAAATTTTCATTTTTCAGTTAAGTACCATCACGTACATATGCTTTTGCATGGTTTCTGGTAAGAGTAATACAGGCTGTGGTAAAAAAAAAAACTCGGAAAAAGTTGTTGCATCACATTAGGGGGACCAAAAAGTAATGTCGTTTCGGGTCAAAATTTTATTTTTAATCAATAATCTATTCACCCTCGTTAGCAACAACCTTTCAATGCCGGATAAAAAATTAATCGAAATGGATCGGAAAAAAAATGAATTGGTTTTTAAGACTAAAGAATATTTAATGCTCCGAAACGACATTACTTTCCGGTCTCCCCAATAGGATAGAAGTTAACTATTTTCTATATAACTTGTGTGTTTATTTATTTAATTTTCTTGTATATCATTTCAATTATAAAATATTCTAGTTTATTTTACGTTATAGTTTGCAATGTCAAGTAACAAATCAACTATATTAGAGTTGTTGCAAGACTACAGCGTGAAATAGTTCATTTGCTCAATATACTATCATTGCACACAAACGCTAGAACTCTCTAAAGCAGCGGTTCCCAAATAGTGTTTCGCGGAACCATACGGTTCCACGAATTAGCACTTTTTATAAATGATGAGTTCTAAAACCTCTGATTTTATTTAAATTCAGACTATAATTCAAAAATTATTTAATCTTACAGATGCCTTTATAAAATTATTTTAAGTAAACTGCCAACTAAATAAAAATGCCATTTTCTATAGGAAAATATAAAATTTCCAATTATAATATATTGATCAAATTGTAAAAAAAAAACAAGTATTTTTAAAATATTCCAGTAGTATTTCCTATCGCGCTTTTCAAATAAAAATAACATATAAAATAAAATATATTATAAAAATGTTATATTGTTATAAATAATATAATATTATAATTATTAATATATATAATATAATGTTAATATATATAATATGATGTTAATATATAATATGAAAAATTTTATTATTGCATCAGAAATTTTAAATAATAAATTATTTTGGCAGCACTATTAATGGTTTTTAGTTAGAATCTTCTTTGAATAATCCTTATTTTAATCAGTAGGAATTCTTTAGTTGTTGAACTACAGAATGTATAGAATATATAAAACCAAAAAAAGGAGATATGCACATTCAAAACGTTGGACTTCAAATGATTTTAGCATTATCTCACATTTGTTAAAATTTTTATTCAAATTAAATAATGTAAGTAGTAATTTTTTTTAAAAAGGGGCCCATTTAAAACTATAATATATATCTCATTTAAAGAATACTATTATTGACCGAAAAGTTTCCTAAATCTAAGATTCTCATTTTGCTTACAGTAGGAAAAACAAATCCAATATACTCGATATTTACATATTTTATAAATAACAATTTCATCTTGTTGCCCAAGGCTCTAAAAAATAAATATCGTTGAGACATGGGAAAACATCTTATTTATCAGTTCGTATCATTTACAGAATTTTTTTTTTTTTGCCCGATGTCAAAATTTTTTTTTCTGATCGTATTAGAAAATCAATGACACTGAAATCCACCCCACACTACCTCTATACCTGTCAAAGAAAGAAGTAGACATTCAAACTGAAAATACCTCTTTGGTGTTTTGGATGAGGGGTAAAAATATGCGCATTGCATTTATTGAATATGTATGGATACTGTGTTCGGAGAAACTTTTTGATTTATACCTAAGAATGGTAAAATGTAATTGCGTTGGAAAATACACTGGTGTAAGAAATTAAGAGAATTTGCAGACTTGGTTGATTATATCTAGTACTACTGGGCCTATTTTAATGATATTTGATATGTGCATACATTGATACAATACAAAACAAATACCCATTCGACAATTGTAATACATAAGCATGATCGGGCGTAACACTCGTTGTAATCGGACGGTATGAAATTACTTCAGGCCAATTGCCACAGGAAATGATAAACTGCCTTATTTCAAGTATGAAATCAAGCTGAAATCCTGTAAATCTGTAAGAGGGGACCATATATCTTAATAACCCATATTTTTTTGCTTACTCTGCAACCGCTGTTTCGACCTGATTTTAGAGTCCAACGAGTGTTATGCACAATCATGCGTGCGTATTACAATTGTTGAATGGTTATATTTGTATGTACATATCAAATTTCATTTCTAGAGATAATCGACCTAGAGATAAAAGTTCTAGAGATAATTGACCAAGTCTGCGAATTCTCTTAATTTCTTACACCAGTGTATGTGACGTTGTAAAATAACGCAAAAATTAAAATATACAGGAGTGGGACAAAATTATGAAAACACTTCTACACTAACTCTATGTAATCGATCTTTGTTTTAGCAGTAAGAGTTTTGGAAGATTTTGCATGGCAAAACTCTTGGTACACTTTTAAAGATTATACTCTAGGCTTTTAGAAATGGAGTCGTTATTTCCTATGTATAATTAGAATCTACCAAAATGAGAAGAAGTTAATTACTCCTTTCTAGCTTTATAGCAGCAATTTTGTAATCATACCATAGGATTGCAATAGTTACATTAGAATGTGTTTTCACTTATAGTGATATTAAAAAAAGAAAGAAGCTTTTAATTTTCAAAGCTCGATTTGGTCGATAGAAATTGTGCATAAGTAAAAAGGACACTATTTCTAAATGTTTCAAGAATGTTCTTACCATCAGTTTTGCCATATAAAATGTTTCAAAACATTTGCTGCTAAAAGGAAGATCATTTACCTAGAAAAAGTTTAGAAGTGTTTCTATAATATTGCCCTATCCCTGTAAGTTGAGCAGTGATGGCTCACACGATAGAGTACACGTCTCCCAAAGAAGTAACCCGGGATCGAATCCCAGCGATGGCTGGTCGATACGAATTCCGCACCCGGCTAGCATCGACCACAGTGCTGTCAAAAAATATTCTAAGTGTTTAGTGGATCATGGGTTAGTCAGCTCTAACCCATGACCCGTTGAGGTATGAAGGTCACATGAGTCCCTTTGCCGTTAGATTAACAGCGGAAGGCTTTCCTCTCCATGTAATGCAAATGTGGGTTAGTTCTATCAAATAGTCTTCCACAAAAGCAATTTTTTTCCAATAATTGATCTGAGAGTTCCCTTGTCATCTGGATCGTTACGAACTTGTACATTGGTAATTGTAAACTCTAAAATTGAGCTGTTCAATGACGGTTAAAAAATAAAATAAAAAATCCCTGTAAGTTACTATTTTTTTCTAAAGAATGAATAGTTCGAAAATGGTATTGATGTTCTGCTACATTTCAAATGCGTTTTTTAAAGGAATTTACATTGTTTTTGATTTAGTTAGCAAATTTGACTTCCTGAGCACTGTTGGAAAAATAAATTATTTTTCAATTTCATGAAAAGTAAAAATTTTTAAGAGAATAGTTAAAATATTGAGCTAAAAGTAGTGATGTAGAATGTTTGTGCACAGTAGACGTTAAGGAACATGTGATGATGCACTAAGATTTTAAACAATCTTCTTTAAGTACAGTATCATCTCGTTACCACATACAACTAAAACATAATCAACTATAATACACGTTAAACTTTGAAATGTGGCATCTAACATCACAAAATCCCCCAGGACAAAGCGATCATTACTATCAAAAACGCATGACTTTTACTTAACAGGTTGACTAATGATATACGCACAAAGTGACGTCTTAAAAGAAATAAAATATCCGTTGCCATCACACGACCGTAACTTGACTCTAGTGTTGAATAAAAATGCTCAGTGGAATAACATGCCATTCTAACATCATTTACACGTAAGAAATATAGCTCAAAATACGCGTTAATGAAGCTAAGCATACACGCAACTTGCTTTTTTAGTACTAAGCAATGAATTTAAATTTTAAAGCCCTACGTTACGCTTGGAAAATCGCGTACCAAATCAGTATGAAAATTTCCTTACTGATTAAATACGAATAACACTGGAGAACAATTTTGTGTTATGTTGCAGGAGATTTTAGAACTGATTTTGGATAGTTTCGCGTCACTGATTTCATATCTGCAATCGGTTTTCCTCTACAAGCTAAAGTTTTTAAATAATTTTATTATTTAGTAATATTAGTAATTCCTAATATAAGTAATTTTATAATATTAGTAATTCTTAACAAATATTTAAAGAAAAAATACCCTCGAGTAAGCACTAAGTATCTACACTACTGTACTGTGGGAAGTGGTAAGAAGAAGGCGATAGTACACTGTTGCGATATGTTAAGGTCATATGTCTTTCGTCTTAAATGTTATATTCCAAGAAACTCTGTTTCTTTGAATATGCATGTATTTGTATATGCATATGCCAAATGCATATGTATTTGAATATGTTCTATACGCATACGTTCGTTATAAACTTGTACAGGTAAGACAAGAAATAAATTAAACTAAAAATATTTTTTTTTGAAAAAAAAATCTATTGCTTTCGGGAAAAAAATTAATTTGGATTTGAAATCCCAACATCTGAATTAGGTAAGATCCTTCCATAAATGCAACAAAAAACTTGTTTACCAATTTAATCATTGTTTATTTATGGTGAAAAGGGAAAAAGATTATCATTTTACTACAACTGATTAGAATATTTCGCAACTATCTTATAAATAGGCAGATATGTAGTTAAAAAAATTTTCTTCATGTATATTTATAATAAACGTCCGGTGTAAGCGCAAAACTGCTACACTGTTTAAACAGTCTGTTCAGACTTCTTATAAAAAAACGTATGAATGCTTTCTGGGCAATGTGCGAGATTGCGGTTGTGATTTCAATCCTAGAAGCAGACTAAACAACCGGCGAGTATACACAGCAAGGTACGTAGGTTGGTATTGTATTTACGTCTCACTAGGGTGGCACAACGGGCTCCTGGTGACTGGGAGCATCCCTGAGGATGATCCGAAGACATGCCATCGTAGTTTTGATCCTCCGCAGAGGAGGATGGTTCTCCTGCAAGGTAGTCCAACAACCTGCCATCGAAGTCGAGCACTTTACGATAGAACGGTTTAACGGGGACCGATACAGCGCACCCTCGGTCCTTACGCAAATAATGGCTGGTCAAAGTGCTCCCCCGCCCGCTTACTGAACACAGTCAGTGATGTTTGACTTCGGTGTTCTGCTGGGGACCGCGTCTTTACGATCAGTAAGCTATGGGACACGCAGCAAGGTACACTCCATACAAGCTTTCTAACCACTTAACTGAAAAAGATCATCTGAAACCATATGGGTTTTTACGTTATAATAAAAATTAGCCACTAAGAACGATGGGCGAAATTGATAGGCATTCCAAGACTTTTTCAAGGAGAATCGAACCCCAATCCAACTTTGGTAGGCAAAGAATGAACCCACCGCACTATCTGTGCTACTGATTTTATGTTTTTACAAAAATGTATTTAATTCCACTTTTTTTTCTAGAATTTACACAAACTGTAAACAAAAATTTCAGAATGTATGCAAAATACTAACACGTTCTATATATTAATATCTATCAATTATGCATACAACTATTTTCCGCACACACAACAATGTACGCTTCATTATTTTCTATGAAGCTTTATATTATATTGTATAAAAAAAAACATCAAAGTGTTTACCATTGAAAACTAATATATCCTCTGGCAATTCAATAGTTTCATGACAAAAACTTAAACCTGTTGCTGAAGTCATGAAAAATAAATATGACTTTATTTATCATTCAACACGAGTCACTGAATATTTTTTACACGATTTCAAAAGCATCCTTCTCGATTATATGAGAATATCTGTCACCGAAATATTCCTCTAGCATCCCCATCTGTCAAAAAAGAAATGGACATTTAAAATGTTACTACCACGTAGCTGTAAGGGAAAAAGTCAAGCTAGCAATACATGTGTAACTATCACTTTGCAATAACTGCCGCAGTTGGCAGAATACAAAATGGAAGGGGGGAAATAGAATTCTGGGAAACATTGTGAGAGCGAATTTCGTTCGCTATTGCTTTTTCTAAAGTGTTTTTCAATAATTCTGAAAATATATCGGGCTTTATTGTATTTTGAGTGTATATTAAAAAGAATGAAATTGTTTGATTTTCCCGAAACGAAAGTGACTTTAGACAGACTCGAAGAGAGAACTCTTTTTGAGCGAAAATAAATGTTTATTTTACCATTTCTTGAAGCGCTTTGAAATGTGTAAGCTTATAAAATAAAGCTCTCAAAAAGCTTTTAAGCTTTCTTTTTTACCCGTTGTTTAGTAAACTTTTGTTACCGTATTATTGAATAAACATTTCGGCAAAAATATTTTCTGATCCTACCAATAACTTTCAATTTTTAGGGATAAGCTTATGATGTAAATTATTAGAAAGATATACTAAAATAAAGTACTTGTTTATTATACAATATACTTAATATATTTATATACTTAATATATTTAATATACTTAAGTACTATTATATACTTATATTATACTTATAATATACTTATTTAATATAGTATATATAAATATAGTTTTTTTAATTAAATATATTCCCCTTATACCCTTATATTTATAAATCTCATTATATTTGTATTTTGCATTACAACTCGTTTAACACAATCAATCACAAATTTAAACCCATTATATTCTTTTAAACCCAATATGGCATAAGGTAGATCAGTATTTAAAATATAAAATTCCACTAACCAAGCTATATTTCCAATTTTTAAATTTAAAGTACAAGTTTGGTTAATTACAAAATACCTTCTGTTTGTTTTACATTAACATTTGTATTAACATATTTTGTGAAACTTCTTGCTCCTTCAATGCGGTCAACTTTCTACTCTTCTTGGGAAAATTTCTTAAAGTTTATGTTTTAATGCATGATTTTTTAATGTATGCTATGTTTTAATAATGTACGGTATTTTTTTGTGTTATTTTCGGCATTATTACAAATAAATGATTTATAAGTTCATATGAAACGCTACTTTGTATCTGCTCTCTCGTGATGAAGGTTTTCAAATGGTAGCAAAATTTTCAAATATTCTGAAAGCTTTTGGTTTTAATTGTCAGCCAGTCTATAGAATATTTCGCAAAAAGTTCAGCAGTTGACAGCCTTGCATCTTATAAGGAGCATTGCTGCCAATTTTAGCGTTATTAGAGAATAATCTCAGGTACTGATGGCATAGTTAAAATGCACTCGAGGTTTTTCTGCAATTAAAGTTTATGATACAGAACTCATAGCTTGCGCAATTGCCATGTAAAACGTAGAGATCGTTATTAAATGGTTATTATATTTTAAAATTCAGAGAGTTAGGTAATTTATTGCGGCGGAAGGACACCTTTCGAGTGCGAAGGTGTAAACCACGACAAACAACGTGGTACAGTAAAATTATAAAAGTAGGAGGTATAAATTAAAAAAGCAAGAACAATTTATGAATTTTTTTGTTTAAGTTTGCCAATGTAATTTTTTAAAGAAACTATGCAGAAGACAACAGTTTTCGAAATTTTTAACGACCTTACTATGCTTGAACGTAAAACTTAATATTCGGATCCGTTAGCACTTAAAAAAGCATATCATATTCAAACAGTTTCTTTAGAGTAGTAAAATACTAAATAAATTTTGAAGCATTCCTAAAAATCAAGAGGATTAAGGTCTAGAGAACATGACGGCCGTACTATATCAATTGAAATTTTTGAGGGTTCATTCATAGCGCGTACAAAGCACAACTATGGAATGACTTTTACAAAATTCAAAAATTGTGTAGATATAATATTATAATCAAAAACATGAATTTAAAGAATTTAAAAGTGACTGATATTTTTGAAGAAGCAATTGTTTGCAAAATAATATTGAAATATGATTTTTTATACTTATAAAACTTTCGTATTTCAAAGAAGTTTATTATTATTTTTTTCAAAATAGCTTATTTAAAGAATTAACAGTGAAAAATTCTAAGCCGCCATTATTAAGTCTTTGAGAATTCTTATGAAGTTAATACTTAATCTTTGCTCATTTCTTAGGTTTAAAGCATTTCGCAATTTTTAAATTAAGAAGAAAGGCAGTAACTTCTATAATAAATAGCTATTCTTGACAAATAAGTTATAGATTTATAAATAACAATTTATTTTTAAAAGAAAATGTTAAGTTTTTTATATAAAGCAGCCAATTATCACAAGACCAAATACTAGTATTTTTGTTCAAACTTAAAGTGTGTGAGACATTACCGCAGCTATCCCTTAAGTTTACATTATCATTCATTTACACCTGGACTCAGTTAAAATTTCACTCTAGTTTCAACATTAACATCTCAGAACAGAAATATTATGCTTTCCTACGTATCAAAGTTACGCAAATAGCTAATTAAGAAATAATTGATGAAGCTTTTAACATAGTTTTCTAACATCATTAAAGCAAGCTCACTTTAAGGGAGTTAGTATTTAAATTGATTAATCTGTAGCACTGAAAATGTAGCAGATAAATGATTCTTTCTAACTGCATCAGGCATTGTATTAGTGCGTGAAATTATACAATTTTTAAATTAGGAAAACTACTGCGAAAGAATCCTTAGAACACTCAATCAAAATGTTTTTATCCTAAATTGTAACCGGTGCGGAATTTTTATCTTTTGTATTTCTTAAACACCGCAAACATTTTGTTAGTTCCGGAGGTTATGCACAATTTAATTTATTTATAAATTTTGGCTGGAATCGTAGAGAAAGCTAAAAGGATAAGAAAACCCACAGATTTAATTTTTTGTTTTCAATTCTTGATATAATGAATGTTTTGGAAATTTTGGTGTCTATTTCCAAAATGAATTATTAGGAAACGCAAGTAATCGAGTTTTAGGCATCACTCCTTTAATCATAAGGTCTACTTAAAGATGTACAACCTGCGCTCCGCCAACGCCTCCTTTAACTGAAAGCCTCCACACGGTTTTTTATAGGTAGTCCGATCAGACCACTGTGAAGGATATCCACTTTCCGAACGAGTCAGTTAATACAAAATCTAGTTGAAATAAGAAAGTGGTAGCAAATATATGACTAAAGATTTGTTTTATTTATGAATATTATTGGTTTGCCTTATTCACTTGTCAACCACTACAGATTCAATTCTCAAATATAAATGATAAATTGCTCTCAATCACTTATATAAAAGGTTTTGGGTTCATGCGCACAACTGGTTCACTTTTTAAACAGTCTGCGCGGACTACTTATAACAGACCGCGTGGAGGTTTTTTGATGTAGGAGGTGATGGCTCCGCTGACTGTTGATGTGCGGCCCGCGACAGATTCTGAACACAAAAAAACCTATTGTTTCAATTATTTTGTTATGATTACCATCAGTATATTGAAAAATAAAAAAACTATCGATAATTTTGAGTAGCAAATTTGAGTTTTCACTTTTTGAAGAGTAAGTAATCGCATTTTGTTCATCAATCCTGTAATTATAAAACCTACTTAAGGATGTACAACCTGCGCTCCCCTCACTGTTGGTGAGCGGCTCACTAGAGCTTCCGAACACAAGAAAAAAAATTATTGTTATTATTATTATCATCATTATCTTTTTTTAAAAGAATAAAAAACTGTCGAAAATTTTGAATCGCACATTTAAGTCTTCATTTTTTTGACAAGCTTAATTGCACAAATTCTACTGTAAATCTTTGTTATTTCTCGATCACTTTTTCAGCGATAAATGCGAAGGAGTTACGATACATAATCGGCTTTACAATTAATGAATTTTAAATTTCTGCAATAATTTTTTTTCTCTGAGAAACCGTGGTAGCTCAAAAATAATTTTCTGAAGACGTACCCATGCATCTAAATTACATCGACTCATATTGCATTACGTATATTGTGTTTTCTTGACATACACATATATATATATATATATATATATATATATATATATGCGCAACTATTATATTTAGATATAACCATATACTATAGAGTGAAAATATATTTCTATTTTATATTATTACATTATTTGTTCTTCTTTCCTTATTATGCCATCTTCTTTTTTTCGGTCTGTCATAAAACAATTGGAATAAATTTTGATATTGATTTCATAGTAAGAAGGAAAAAGCTTCCTTGAATAAAATTCGAATTTTAGAAACAAAGTCACTCAAAATTCCTCTCGTATATTTCTTTCTTATTTAATCAAAACTCCATAACTCCTCAGTATTCTAAATGCCTTAGTTTGTAAAACTTTTTCAAAAATCATAAATTTATATTTTGTATCATATATACCCATATCTTTTTCCAGTTCGAAAAATAAATTCTGAAAAAGTACCAAAAAAACATAAAAGCGATAGAAATGAAAAATAATTTATTATTCCATGGAGACGGGCAAATTTTTTCTATTACATCTTTCCCAAAAAACTGTTTATCAACACTTATCTCAAAGCAGTCCGATTCACAAACAAAATAGCGAGCTTATAAAACTTTTTTCCCCCCGATGAAACTCTGATTTAGTGCACCAACAAATAAGCTCTCTTTTTTTACGAAGCTTATGACGTCGAAAATCATGGTTGTCAAGGCAACCTCTCCCCTTGATTTTCACCTCCTAGTTACGTCCCTACCTTTCTGTGCATTTTACCTAGAGATGTCGTACCTGGGGATTTCTGGAAAGCTGATCCTGTAGAATTTGTCAGAACCAACCACGCTCTATTAGACAAGATCGCAGGTTAATGAGTTCCCTTTCCATCGTATTTTAGGGATATTTTAGGGATTGTTTTCCACATGATTGGTATGAATTCGGATAAATTGTTCTTTCCAAAACAATAGGAAAATGTTTGATAAAACTTTGATACTTATTTCTGTTTCTTGGGTGTATTAGTTATACTTTTTACGATGCGAAAAGAAAAATATACTCAAATAACTCCATCTTTAAAACGAATCCTTATTATTGAAGAGCTTGAATATTCTAAGCCAGTGATAATGGGCAAACTTTTTTTTTGTAAATGGAACTTTTGCACGTGATTGGTATAAATTCGGGTGAATTGTTCTTCCCAAAATAGTATAATGCTTGATAAGACGTTGATATTTATTTCTTTCTTGTCGAATTACTTCTACTTTTTACGAAGCAGAAAGAAATATATATTCAAATAACTCCATCTTAAAAACATATTCTTATTATTGATGAGTCTTGGCTATTTTAAGTCTGCGATAATGGGGAAACTTCGTTAGGAATGGGACTTGTTTGGGGAATGTTTTTTATGCGTAAGTGGTATATGTTTTGGTGAACTGTTCTTCTCGAAACTATATGATACTAAATAATATGCAATCATAGTATGAAATAAATTTAAGCGAATTTTAAGAAAGAAAAAAACTTAATGAAAAAACTTTTAAATAATAAATCAAAATGGAAAAGCACTAAAAGCAGTTAAAATCAAATTTGTTTTATGTAAACAATTTAAATAAAAAGCTAGAAATCAAAAACATGCAAAAACGAAGTTCTAAAGATATGTCTGTTAGCAAAAACAGCACTTCATCAGGGGACACACTGTCTGCTAACTCACTGGAGCCCTTCTATAGTCGGTGGTTAAAGTTTAGTTTTGTGCCCCGATGCGCTAAACTAAATAAGAAAGTGCGATCAAAGATTTAAATATTGAAATAGATGAAAATGCAATGATACGAAAAAGAAAAAGTCAAAAGTAAACTGAGAAAATACTAATAATGTTACCACGTCTACATATAAGAAACATAAATAATAAAGATAAAATTAAAGTTAGAATAACCAAATCAAAATAAAATGAAATATAAAATTGCCAGATCTTTAAAAATTTAGTACTGACCCCTTTCGAAAATCTTGTAAAAGAGAGCACAAAAACTTTCAATAATTAAAAAATACAATAAAGTGTTGCCATCTCTGCACTCTGGGAACAAAAATTCCAAAATATCCCAGCAAAGGCCTATTTATGCAATCCTCAATATCTGCCGAATTAGTTGAACTTCTTTAAAATACATGGAATTAAAAAATTATAATTACAGTAATTAAAAAGAAATTTATTATTCTCTAAGTTAATTTTGAAATTCTTAATAGCTCAAAGAAACTCTGTTTTCCTTTATTACAAATACATTTAAACTTAAGAATTTAACCAATCAAAATATTTTTAAAAATTTTAAAGTATAAGTAGTAATTAAAATGTGTTAAACTAATAACATTAAACTTAAATTCTCTTCTTTTATCGTATAATCCAATTTTTTTTTTCTTTCTGAAGTTAAGTTTCAGGATCTAAAAAAATGGCTTCTATAAATAATATGTTAATACTTCTTTTTTTTTGTTGGTATTATTTATACATTTTACAAATTAGAAATCAAATTGTTCACCAGTAACGTTTTTTGTTAGCGATCTCCTATTTTTGAAGAGTTTTTAATTTTCTAAACCAGTGATAATAAACAAATTTTTATATGAATTGGACTTATGGGATTATTTTTCAAAAACTTGAGTATGAATTTGAATGGATTCTTCGCCCACATGGTAACTAGTTTTCCAATTACTTTTTTCCTAGAGGTAATTCCTACATTACTACAAAATGTTGCGTTTTCGCAAAATATGTCGAAAAGTAACATATTGCATGAAATGTCTTGAAAACTACGTCTAGCTTAAAATGCATTTTTCCGAACTTTATAATTCTTAAGCTTTCTTTTTCAAATACAGGAAGTATTGAGTTTAACATTGGAAATTAATTAAAGTCTTTCATAACTAACTCCCTAACGAGAAACAAAATTTCAGTTTGAAATCTTTTAACTACGGTCTATATATAAAAGCTAAGTACATTTTTCGTACACATCTTGAAATTTAAGCCGTTTATGAAACAAAAAAAAAAAGATCTGTTTTTAAGACTAAATCCAAAAACCATGCTTTATCTTCTAACATTTACCAGGAATAAAATGGATCGTTTCAATAACACTTACGACGTCAATATTAAAAGTAGATATAACTTTTGATTTTTTAAATATTACTTGTAACATTTCTTTTCTTTGTCTGTAGAATATGTTTTTTTTTTCTTTTCCTCAAAATACTGATGATCGATGATGCATTATAAACTGTCGTAAATACAGGGTGATCATAAAATAATTTTGCCGTTATGTGGCCTTGTGAGTGAAAGAAATAAAATACCTTTTGAGTACTTTTCACTCATACCTTTTGAGTGAAAGGAATAAATTTTTTGTGCATAGGTATTAGGAATTACGTGCTCAAGAATGATGCTAAAAACGATTGCTTAATGGTTACAGTTACAATGACAAAATTTTGAAATTTTCAAACGTTAATGTCAACTTTTGTGATTGAAATATAATTCTTGCAGTAAAAAGCCTATTGAGATGTAACGATATTTTTAGCACAAGACATTGTGACATTAGGCTTTTGTCAAACATCACAATTTTTCGTGACCACTAACGAGAAGAGAGTGTTATAAAAAAAAACTTTAAAAACTGAAAGGAAACTAAGGACATGTCGGACATAATAAAAAATTTTAAAACAAAAAAATGCTTATTAAAGGCTCTGTAATACGCATACAAGCCTGCATATATATGTGTCGCCATAAATTACCACGAAAACATAATCATAAAACATCAATATTTATGAAATATAAAATGATAATTAGAATAAAGTAAATACAAAATTAATATAAAAAGTTAATCATTCAAAAACATTTTAATGAAATATTCACGGCTATCGGGAAAAAAAAACACGCACCACCAACCATGGCCAAACGACGTGGACAGCGCCTGAACTGCTACCCCTGTATTCAAACTTCCACATAACAACGATCATTCAACTCAAAAGATTTAACGTGCGCCTTGTTGCGTGTACACGCCGGTTATTTAGTTGACATTCAGGATTGAACTCAGAACCCCTGGTCTCCACCAGTAGAGTGAGTGATGTCTTTACCAACTGTGCCATCTGGTGGAACCAGAAAATCAACGTTGTGTTGAATATTTGATAGTGTCAGTCTTGGATGAGGTTCGGCATATAGGTTTCAAGTACGGTTATGATTTCATTTTGTCTCAGGTAGATATTTATAGTAGAATAAGAAATAAAAATGTTAATGCTATATTCCATGCAATAATACAAATGTTATGCAATATTCTATGCAATAATACAAATGGTAATGCAATATTCTACGCAAAAATACAAAAGTTTCTGTAATATTCTATGCAATAATGGAAATGTTAATGTAATATTCTGTGCAATAATCCAAATGTTAATTCAATATTTACTGCAAAAACCAGGAAATCAGAAACGATTCCAGTTTTAGCACCATTTTTAAAGAATAAAATTTAAAAATACATTTTAGTGTACTATCACGGAATGATTCTACAAGTTCTGTTTCTTTTCTCTCTAAACTTAAATTCCATTTAAAAGGTCTACGATATGTATCCCGAGTGTTTGATGAACGTTGATTGAAGGTGTATTTTGTGTTTTCATTTTCAATATTTTCACAAAGTTTAATAGAATTTTCTGATAAATTGCTGTTAAGAGAAGCAAAACAGTAATATATATATATATAATTATTAATTTTGACCTAAACTAATACAAAATAATGAAAAAGTGTATGAAAAATATGTTTAATAAAAATTCTACGTCAAAGGTTAATGTATGATTCTTAGTTTTGTAAATTTGGTTAACCCTGCTGTTCTGTTCGTATTTACTACACGTATGTAACGTTCGGGTCAATATGACCCGATTCGGAAAACTATACTTTCTTGTAATAAATGACAGGTGTCATTTAATAAATAGTTTAAAGTATATTAATGTAAGTTTAAAAATATGTCTAATAGTATAAATCACCCATAAAAATAAGAGAAAAATATTCGAAATTGAGACTTAAAATATTACTATAACACACCTATAAATATAACAGAAAAATATTTGAAATTCTAACTTACCTTTATTTACAATTTGAACAGTAATATCTTACATGAGTTTTGTAAATGTGATTCTTACAATTGAAGCATAATATATTAGTTTTGTTATCGTTGCTTGATGGACAGAGCTTGCACATTGCACGTTTGATAGGCAATGAAATGAATGGTACTGAACTTGATGGTACGTTTTCCCTTTTACTCTGTACTTGTTTCGCAATTTTCTTTGAGTCCTCAGTTCTTGGTATGTGTTGCCTTGCTTCAATATGGGGAAAAATGAGTGATTTTCCCAGTTCTTCCAAAAATAGCCTTTGCTTAGTCAGTTTGTTTTTGTTCCATTCATTGTGTATTGAAGTCCATAGAACAAATGCATTGTACGCAGACGTATCTAGCATGCTATAAAATACTATCATAGGACAGCGATTTGTTTTTCTTTTACAAGTGTATGTGCTCAAAAGTTGATCAAGAGTATCCACAGCTCCTTTAGTTGAATTGTAATCTAAGATAATTTGTGGTTTTTTGTCAGGTCTGTTGCAAACTTCTTTGTCGTGATGCAAAGTGCTCATAAGAATAACATTCCTGTTCTTTTTTGTAATGTATTTGACAACAGTTGTGTCTGCTGTGAAATAAAATGATGAGCTGTGTACTTCTTTGTTTGGCACTTGTTCAGGAAGTTCTTTTTTATTTTTTCTAATGGTGCATTGTCATTTTCCGTTTCAGAAGAAGTTTTCCTAAGTTGCAAGATGTAAAAAAATTATCACATGTAACATTGTGTCCCCATAAGTAAGATCAAACACTACTCGCATTCCTTGATTTTTCTCCGGCATTGACCCTTTTTCTTTTCCAGTGTAAATTTGCGTGTTCAATGCATATGAAGTTTTACTGTCACATAAAGTCCATATTTTGATCCCATATTTAGATGGCTTACTTGGTATATATTGTTTGAAAGGACATCGGCCACGAAATCTTACTAATTGTTCATTCACAGTAACATTTTCATTCGGGTTATATAATTTTGGTAAATTTTCTATCCACTTTTCCCAGATATCTCGCACTGCAGCTAATTTATCTAAATTTCCTCTTTTTTGATGAGTGGATTTATTATCAAAACGAATGACTCTGAATATGGCACAAAATGTTTCGAGAGACATTGTCGCACGAAATATGTTTCTGCCAGTTTCTTTATCCCACAAACTTTTTGTTGATTCTCCATATGATTTATAAACACCAGCTAATAATAATAATCCAATATATGCTTGAAAAGTTTTGCTTTCGATACTTTTCCATATGAGTATATGAGTAAAAATAAATGTTTCGGGTCATATTGACCCGAACGATACATTAGGTATAAATTGAAAAATATTCTTTTGAAATACAAGTAAATAAAAATCCGCGTAGGAGTACATATTCATATTATTAACCAACAATGTCAAGAAGTTTCATGGAAATATCTCTGTAATCTATTTTTTTATAAACGCATAATTTTTTTTCGGGTCAAATAGACCCGAACAGAACAGCAGGGTTAAAAATAAAAGTTATTTTCCACACCATTGCCTGTAAATGATTTAAAAGCCTATATGACACATCACTTTGTTGCAGATCTGTCTTTGTAAGGCTTTTAAAAGATTGGTAAAATTTACAAAAAGCTCCAAAAGCTGTAGTTTTTAATTGCCTTTAACTCAATAAAATATTTTGCAAAAAGTATAGTAGCTGGCAGCTTTGCACAGACTTATTTGCTTCTTAGTTAAATTCTTTATTAAAAAATTTCTTGTGCCACAAAAGGTTAATAAACATTTAAGCTACTAATATCAATTTTAATTATCGCTTTAAATTTACACTTAAGTTCTAAAAGCACAATCCTTCAAAACTAATGAAGTTCGGTTACCAATTTTTAAAATCTAATAAGCTTTAAACTTCCAAAACAACTTTTCAAAGTGGCAGATGATATTAGAAATTCTTATATTAAAGCTCCTGAGGATATTAAAAAAATTATGGTATTCCTTGCTCTTCAAAGAAACTTCTTTTTGATAGTTAATTAAGAATTCTTTCTCCCAAAAGCTTAAAATTACTTGTTCTACATTTTTTTTAACATTTTGTAATCATCTTCGTTACCATAGCAACTAATCTAATAGAAAAAATATTTTTCTATTTTTAAATTTCCTTCGAGAAATGAAAGAGAAGGTAATAACTTTTTTGATGCTTCTGATTATGACAAATTATTTTGCAACAAGTCATTAGTAACAGGTGTAAAAAATATTCGAAACATTTATCATTAAAATATTGTATAGAAAAATAGGTATTTTGAAAGCAAATTTCAGTCTTTACTATATTCTTTCAACATCTATTTCTTGCCAGTAAACTTCAAAAATATTTAGATAAATTAATTTACACAGTAATTTATATTTCAATACAGCTTAAAAATATCTCATAAGAAGATGGTTTTACGGGTAGGTTCATGTTCTAGATTTATTAATGAACTCTCTTAGAGAAACCGGTTTTAAACCGGAATCATAATATTGCTCTCTTCTATAATGCTGTTCAACTTTGTCACAATCCCTTAGAAATGTGTATAACTGAACCATGTCTCCATTCAAGTTAAACCATAATATCGTATACATAAATTTAACTTGTACGATAACATAGTCTCGCTTAACACCATAAGTAGGGATGCCAATTACTCCGTTTTGGGATATAGATTTTAAAAAGCGGTAGAAAATTAAACACTAAAATTTGGCAGTATTTCTATGGATTTTGAGCTGGCTTTAACCTTTTAAGACCTGATGCAATGCGAAACTACTTATTTTTCTTGTATAATTAGCTCAAAATGTAGAAAGTGCTATGAGCGCCATTTTGTTATTAACATTAATTTAAAAATTAATTCATGCACAATAAAATACATTTTTAAATTTAGGATATAATTTTATATTTTTAATGAAACAGCTGGAGATATTTTGTATCGAATTTTTAATATTAAAATGTATCCTAGAGAATAAAATTTTACACTGTTTAATCTTGGTTTAAAATGAATTTGTTACCACTTTGTACAGTGTGCGCAAAGTAAAAAATGGACTACCCTTAGTAAATTTTGATCTAATAATTGGATCTTGACGTTTTAGATCTCAGTCTTATTGGTTCGGTTGGGTGATCTCAAATATGCTAATTAATGATATTTTAAGTCACGAAATTTAAATTTCTAAATCAAACACAAAAACATGCTTCCTCTGAAGAAAAATACCTTTTGTTTGACGAATTCGAATTTCTGACCCCCAAAATGTAGCGGGTAGCCGCGATCTGGAATACATGGTCCCAATTGTCTGGCCAAGAGATCGGTTCAGAGACAGGATCCCTTAATGTTAATTTTACTTTTTGCATATTTCACAATACCTCGAAATTTTAAAGGAAACTGAAAACTTTTTCCACACAATTGTAATATTCATTTATCTAAAGATAATTCCAAGCAAAAAATAACATTTAATAAATATTTATTATCTTATAAAATTTTATTTTTTATTAATTTTTTATTTTGCTTTTTATTATTTTATTTATTATTATTTTATTTATTATTAGTCGAAAGCATTTTGACGTGTAAGGTATGCAATTTTTTATATCATTTTAAAGAATATAATGGAAAAATACAAAATTTGAACGAAATCGGTTGAATAGTTTCTGAGAAATGAAATTTATAAAATAAAACTGACTTGAACGGATATTATTATTAGATTATCCATTTTTTATTCTGCGCTCTGAACATTTTGGGTTTATATAGTTTAGCAGAAAATGGTCATTTGGCCTCCTTGCGCTACCACAATGCTTCAAACCGATTCGTGGTCGACATGAGATGCTTATTATAACTATAAGCCTATTATAACTATTTTGTAAATATAGTTTCTTATAAAAAGGATTTGTAGTGATTTTGTAAATGTCCTAAAATTTTGAATTGTGCTTTATTTTCGACACCATTTTAATTTAATTTTACAGCTCATAGGAAACATTGTCAAACAAAAATAAATAAAGCTATAAAAGGAATTGAAAAATGCTCATTCAAAGATCCCATATTTTCATATATAAAATGAGATTGAGATCATTATTTTTCTAAACTCTTCAATATTTTATTTATCTTTAAGAATATTAATACTTCATTCGAACCAAGAACATTATCTTAGCAAATAATCGAAACTAAAACTAAAGGAACTGCAACATTTTCATAGTAAGTAAAACAGTTTTTCTTAGAGACAAACCGCTTCTCAATCTTTTTGTGTTCTTGATTCTCAGGAAAAGGATAATCAATTCATCAACGTCTTCCCTGACTGTGAACGAGGGATCGGAATTCTAATCCGGAATTGGAACTTTTATTTTATCACAGATTCTATTCTTAGTAGTCAGAGGTTCCTTTTCTTTCTAACACGTAATAAAACACTGTTAGGTTGAGTTTGTTCGGTCCATACTCTACGATTTTATTGATTTTTTGTTAACTTGGATTAAAAAACATGAAGGATGATACTACCTTAAGAGCTTGAAAAATATTTTTTGCTTAAGGGATCTAGAGAGTTTTTCCATAATTAAATTTTCTATTTTTTAAAATAAATATCTGCTATGACCTGTTTAATCCTGAGCAATTTGACACCAAATATACGATAATACTTAAACAATTTCCCAACTAAAATCAAGAATACTGAACAACACAATAAGAAATAACGCAAATATTTTCTAAAAAGAAACCATCTACAAATTCAAGTATTTTGTGCAGAAATATATATTCTAAATTTTGCTTTCTAAATTGTTTTTCTCAATTCAAATTTTTTCATCTTACGCGTAAGATTTCGGTGCTTTAAATAAACCTATTAAGTTAAACTTGGAAATTGTTATAAGCAATTCTCTAAGTAAGAGCAAGAATACTGAATAACACAATATAAAATAACACAACTATTTCCTAAACAGAAACCGTCTGCAAATTCAAGAATTTTGTGTAAACTTATATATTCCAAATTTTGTTTTTAAAATTGTTTTTCTCAATTCAGATTTTTTCATCTTACGCGTAAGATTTCGGTGCTTTAAATAAACCTATTAAGTTAAACTTGGAAATTGTTATAAGCAATTCTCTAAGTAAGAGCAAGAATACTGAATAACACAATATAAAATAACACAACTATTTCCTAAACAGAAACCGTCTGCAAATTCAAGAATTTTGTGTAAACTTATGTATTCCAAATTTTGTTTTTAAAATTGTTTTTCTCAATTCAAATTTTTTCATCTTACGCGTAAGATTTCGGTGCTTTAAATAAACCTATTAAGTTAAACTTGGAATTTGTTATAAGCAATTCTCTAAGTAAGAGCAAGAATACTGAATAACACAATATAAAATAACACAACTATTTCCTAAACAGAAACCGTCTGCAAATTCAAGAATTTTGTGTAAACTTATATATTCCAAATTTTGTTTTTAAAATTGTTTTTCTCAATTCAGATTTTTTCATCTTACGCGTAAGATTTCGGTGCTTTAAATAAACCTATTAAGTAAAACTTGGAAATTGTTATAAGCAATTCTCTAAGTAAGAGCAAGAATACTGAATAACACAATATAAAATAACACAACTATTTCCTAAACAGAAACCGTCTGCAAATTCAAGAATTTTGTGTAAACTTATATATTCCAAATTTTGTTTTTAAAATTGTTTTTCTCAATTCAAATTTTTTCATCTTACGCGTAAGATTTCGGTGCTTTAAATAAACCTATTAAGTTAAACTTGGAAATTGTTATAAGCAATTCTCTAAGTAAGAGCAAGAATACTGAATAACACAATATAAAATAACACAACTATTTCCTAAACAGAAACCGTCTGCAAATTCAAGAATTTTGTGTAAACTTATTTATTCCAAATTTTGTTTTTAAAATTGTTTTTCTCTATTCAAATTTTTTCATCTTGCGCGTAAGATTTCGGTGCTTTAAATAAACCTATTAAGTTAAACTTGGAAATTGTTATAAGCAATTTTCTAAGTAAAAGCAAGAATACTGAATAACACAATAAGAAATAACACAACTATTTCCTAAACAGAAACCGTCTGCAAATTCAAGAATTTTGTGTAAACTTATATATTCCAAATTTTGTTTTTAAAATTGTTTTTCTCAATTCAAATTTTTTCATCTTGAACGTAAGATTGATCCACTTTAAACAAACCTGTTAAGTTAAAACGTGGTAATTGTTATGAGTATAGACTACTGCTTAAATTCTTATTAGCAGTTGAATATTGGTAAATATTTTATATATTATTAGTCAAAAAAAATTTTTTTTCAAACAAATTTTCAAAAATTATGGTTATTTTTAAATTAAAAAAAAAAATCTTTTATTTTTCAATTTCTTTGAGCTAGTATTGTTTTAAAAAGAGCATATTTGATTACCTATTAAACGTTGTTTCGAGTCAACGTGATTTTTGATACAATAATGGTGCTTGCAAAATGTCTTAGTATCTTTTTCAACTTCAAGTTTTAACCCGAAGGAAAATTAAATAATAAAAGCTGTTTGCTTTGTTTTAAAAAATGATTCAATTCTTAAATAATGTCTGTACTTATGTTAAAAACCAGTAAAAATTTCTGAATTCTAAGTTGGATTTCAGATAAGTTATAAAAAGGGGGGGGGGTGCACAAAAAACAGCCTGCTGAAATTTTGATTCAAATATCCATGTTCTACGACACAATCTTAATAGTTCCAAGGGGTAACTTCAAATATTCTAATTATGCAGACGATATTTCGTAATCACGCCCAAAAACATACTTTCACTGAATAAACATACCTTTTTTTAATCGACGGATTCATACATGGAAAATATGGGCTAATAGTTTGATCAGAAGAGCGGCATAAATATATAAGTGTTGACGTCTTAATGTTAATTTTACTTTTCCCATAATTTGCTATATCTCAAGAATTTTTAAAGCAAACTTAAAAAAATCTTGCAAACAATTGAAAAATTCTTTACGATTTACTTTTAATTACGATTTTGTGTAAAAAATATTTTTTTCAATATTTTTTCAGTTTATGTTATTTAACAATAGTAAAAAAATTTTTTTATCATAATGCGCAATAGATAATGTAATATTTGAATTGTAATTGTACTGTATACAAAATTTTATACCATTTTAAAGTATGTTAGGGGACAAAGCAAAATATAAAATTTTAATGAAATCGGACGAATTTTCTTAGAAAGAAAGAACTCGCTCATTTAAAATTCACATTGTACGTTGATGTTTTGAGAAAACCATTTAGATGAAATAAAAACCAACTGAACCCATTAAATAAATCCGTTGGACATTAAAAAACTGGTTTACTGTTGAAAAGAAGTTTCATCCTCCATGTTTAGCAGCATAAATTTTTTTTAGTAGTTTTCTTTAAAGTTTAACCCCTTGAAACGGGTGATTCATAAAAGCATTCCTACAAAACCAGAATCAGGATAAATAAAAAACGGTAGCATAAATTTTATCTTTGTACCCTGATTGATACGGTTTTATGCTGACACGTATTTGTGACAGTCGGCGCGAAAGGGTTAAGGAATGATTCATAAAATACAAAATAAACTAAGGAAAATATTTAGGTACACCGTGTTTTAGAATTTATTTGTAGTAAGAAAATAATTCGTACAACGGAAAATTCCTTCATGAGTAATGCCACTTCAGAGTTTTGGAGTTTTCTAAAAACCTAATTTGTAAACTCATTATTTCTGAAAGAGTTTTGATATTCTCCATCTTAGAATTTTAAAAACAAGTCTACTAATTTAGTTTCCCGTTTAAAGTTCTTTTTACCTGAAAATCACGTTCTCCACCAACTTAGTTCTTAATAACTTAGGATAACATGTAATAGAAATTTCATTAATAATGTGTTAAAACTTTAAGTAAATGCGATGAAACTGAAGAAGTTAACGAGTTTGTCATTAATAGATACTTCGAATATGAATGTTATTGACTGTACACACATTTCGTTTTATAAAATTACGAGCATTACGAATTTCATAAGTATATGCTGAGGTTTTTTAGTGAATTTGTTTGAAAAGGCTAAATTATAGCTAAAAGGTATTTACTAATTTACTCTTAGAAAAGAATTGATGAAAAGATGAATGATACATTATTTATCAACTGTTACTAAAATGTTTATTAATTCTTAGTCCAGTCACATTTGTGTGACCATCACACCATCACATACTTTTGATGCTAAACAATCACACAGGGCAGCTTATAGAACGTTACTAAGAGGCGTATATGAAGTGGGTTTTTTTTTATGACCGTCGTTGAACATCTGATCCAATTTTTAAGTTTACGACTACCAGTATTCAGCTCCGTAACCTTGTAATTTTGAACCTAATCTAGAAGACAAGGGAACTCCTGGATAAAGTATTGGAGGAAATTAGCCTTCGTTGAGGACTTATTGATGGAACTAACTGCTTTTGCTTTGTATTTATTGGAAAACTACAACCCCCCCCACGGTTAATCTGAAAGAAAGGGGAATCTAACCCATGATCCGTCTACCACTGAGGATATTTTACGTCAGTACTGTGGTCTGTGTGAGCGGGTCGTGGAATTAGTATTGACTAGCCAACTCCGGGATTCAAATCCGGGTCCCCTTATTGGGAGGAAAACACGTCCTATCTCCTGAGCCACCAAGATGATGGCCTCTACCAGCAAGAGAATGTGACGTGCTATACGGCTACAAGCGTGGTTCAAAGAACACCAAGACGAGATTACCGTACTCAACTGGCCATCGAACTACCTGAATTTAAACCAATTCGAGAATCGGTGACCACCTATATCGGGTTGCTCGCGCCATGGATCTTAAACCATCATACCTAACGCAACTGGCCACGGCACTAACACAGCTGTCCAGTGAACATCTTAAGAACCTGACTCTTTTTCTCCACGTCTCGCAGCGGTCCACTCAGCAAATGTTGGTTAGTTTGGCCTTTGACACGTAGTCATAATACCGTAGTGTGTATATAAATGTTATCAAAAGTAAATATGTTTACAATTTTTCATTTTGCTTGCTCATTTATTAAGACGTTATCACCCATAGCATGTTAATAATATGCGTAATAATTTATAAATGTGATGAATACAAAATAAGTTAACCAATTTGATGTTATCTAATGCATCGAAGATAAACTTTGCATTATTGACCAATAACAAGCTTTTTTTTTAATCATAGCATTCGAAACTTCTTAAATAATATCTTAAGGTTTTAAATAAATGTGATATAATATAAGGAAATTAACAAGTTTATGTTAGCTTTGAATTCAGAGATGAATATCTTGTTATACACTACACCATTTCAGGGTTACCACAGGCGAGTAAAATTGTGAAACGTGCTGAATATTAATATTATAAACCTTTTTAAAAACAGATTAATAGTATAGCTATACTTTTTCTAGCATATTTATTTTAAATTCACAATTGAATGAAAGTGCAATGACTTCACGATTCACGAAGAGTACATGAGCTTGGTGTTTGCCTCCGAAGGCGGATTCATCGGATTTAGGAGACGATGGGTAATTGGCGAAATTAAAAATGCCCAGTTGAAATAAGATTTTTTTTTTTAAAAAAAAGGAAGGAGGAGCGTACACAAGCATGATCATAGAGGTCAATTGACCATACCACGATAGCCGTAAGCATGAGCATCCATAGGGCTAGGGGTAATAATGAGGTTATGATAGTTCATGAGTAAAAATCCGAGTGCATAACAATAAACGAGCCATATGCATACTAAAAGTCGGTGATAAGGAAGTAATAATAATTAAAACGAAAAAGTTGAAAATATATCCAAAACGTGCAATAAACAGGGTTAAAGACGATAAAATGAAACAAAGACCGAGTAAAATAAAAAGAATATATATACAACAAGCGGACACTAAGCGGGGTGTTGTGAGGGAGAGGACAGTGAGGTATCTAGATAACATGAGGATGCAGGTAAGCAATGAAAGATTTTGTTTTAAATATGGACGATTTCAAAATTAAGTCATGGTGGTAGTTAAGATTGAATAATAAAAGAGATAATAAATAAACAAAAATAAATTGAATTTCTACCACTTTTTACATTTTTAGTCGCCTGTGCATTCCTGGATTCAGAGGTTAATTTACTAAGAACTACGCGTCATGGAAACTTCACAAGTTATGTGTTAACACGTTGAATGCCATGGGGGTCACCAGTGACCGGCGAAACCAAGATTATTAGAAACACATAATTCGAGTAAATTTTTAATTTTTTCTAAAATATTATTATCGTTACTAAAATAGTTTGAAGAAATTAATGCAATATAGAACACACAAAAATAGTTTTAATTATATACACAGAAATATCAACTTGCTCTGAATAGCAAATAAATATATTCAAGTGGTAGTTTATTAATTGTGATTCTTGGTTTAATAAATTCAATTTAGTAGATTTTTATCCACCACTATTTCTAAAAAATTCATAGGTTTATAATATTCACCACTTTTATCAGTTATGTCATGCATGCTAAGCCTTTTAATAGACTAGCCAAATCTGTCTAATATTTGAAAATTTAGTTTGTAGCTATTTACCGTTTGGCCAGACGGGCAAGCCATGTAAAATTAGCTTGGCATTCAACGTGTTAAAGGAAAAAGGTTAAAGTTAAATAATACTCCGTTAACTAATTCGCTATAGTGAAATAGTAACTTTTCCCAAGATCATCGTATTTATTTTCAGAAATTTATGTTATTGACCATAACGCATTTTTTTCACAAATTCACGTTATTGACCATAAACACATTAATTTTCATAAGATTTCTATATTTATCAGTTTTGCCGTAGCTTAAAATTTGTAGACTAATGAAAAAATAAATATGTATGTTTTCTGATATCATCAGCGATCTTTAAACTTGATAAATAAAACATAAGTTTTTTTTAGAGGGTCACAATTGTAGTCTATCGTAAGTGTTAGACCATTTTTCGAAATCAAGATGCTTAATGCTATTTTTTGTTTACTTGATTATCAGGAAATGAGATAATCAATTCATCAATGTCTTCCCAAACAAAGAATCTGAGTTCTTTTCCTGAAGTGGAATTATTATTTTATCTGGTAATTCTATTCCCAGAAGAAGGAATCCTTATTTTTTTTTTTTTTATATATATACTTTCTGGAGTCAGGAGTTCAAACTCTACTTTAAGTTTGTTGTTGATATATCCTAAGGAACTCTTTTATTTTCTCTTGATTGGAAAACATAAGTTGATCTGTTGAGTTAAGTACAATTTTATGTTAAAAGTTAGATGGGAATTCGGTTTACTTGTTGTTTTGTTGAAAGAAAATCGTACTCTCAAGATTCGAACCTTTTCGGCAAAGAAAGTAAAGTTTCATTTGTGTAACAAGAAATAAGATTTAAATTGTTTCACTAAAACTAATACAAAAGTAAATTAAAATATTGCAGTATTTTCAATCATTTACCCATTTTTCTTAGATATCAAAATATCAATATCAAAAATTGCACACAAAACGTGTTAATTCATAATTTTTCAATTATATATTCTATAAACTTGTTTTTTATTTTATTCGATTAACCATTTTGTTACGGCACTCCTCTCCAAAGTGACGGCACTAAACGCTGCACCGAGGTGCACATTGCAGCATTGTCGGTAAGCTGATGATTGTATCTTGTTATTTAAGCACTGCATAATAATATATTTGGATATTTTGCAAGTATTATAACCAAAAATGCAATCGAATTCATTAAGCGCATATTAAGCACATTCAAAACATACTTTTAGTTGTATAATGGTTATAAAATAGTATCATGCTCACGCCGGTTAAATACTGCGCTCTTACACACAGTCATCGCATGTGTTGATGTGTTAGCAGAGCAAGCACAGTAGTGAGTGCTAACTCATATGAAGAAACTTGAAGATTTAAATATTTCTTTATTACATACAGTACCATCTCGATACAGTATTCAACTGAAGATATTAACTATAAATAGATTGTAACAAAATAGGGTACATCATCACTGTAAACAACAACACAGTGAAGTGACATAGTGAAGAGACAACTCAAGACACATGCTTACAACAATGTGTGTCTTATATACAGATTCCACAATGATATGCATGGATGACGTCACTTACGTTAGCTGAAAATAAAATATCTGTTGCCAACACACGACCGAAACTTAATTCTGTTAATTTAATGTATTCAGAGGAGTAAAAAACCACTCCAACAGCATGGATGCCGGCTAAATACGGCGCTCTTACTCTAAGGTCATCACGTGAATGCCGGCTAAATACGGAGTTCTTACTCAAAGGTTATCGCGTGGATACGGCTCTCTTACACACAGGACATCGCGTGGATGCTGACTAAATACGGCTCTCTTACACACAAGTCATCACAAGGATACCGGCTCAGTACGGCGCTCTTACTCAAAGATCATCGCGTGGATACCGGCTAAATCCGGCGTTCGTTAAGCGTAAAGCTTCAATGCATTGCTTGAGCATATAGCCTATGCGCGTTAGTAGGGATACGTGCAAAACTGTACTTATTTATGATAAAAAAAATGTAATTAAATTATTGATCTCTGAATTTGTGTTTATACATAAATATGTTGTGACTTGATATTTATGTGCATTTCATAATTTTAATGGTATGAATGAAACCTTTCACTTTTCATAAGAAACTTACATAAATACCCATGAATAATGCTAGTGAAAAACTTAAATAAATTTTTATTTTCTGATGTCGTTCAATAACTTCAAATGTTAAACATTTATTTATAAACAAAAAGCAATATATGATCACCACAAATTATAAAGGCATTTTTCAAAAATAACAGGTGTAATAAAACTTTTTGATTTCAAAGTAACATTTTATTGGAAAAAATGAAGTTCTTGAAAAATAAAACGTGGAAGTACACACCAGAAAAAGGAAAAATTTTATGAACTCATGCCTTTAAAACTGCAATTATTAGGGAGATAACTAGAAATTATAAATAGTTCACATTCATACAAATGTTCTTCCTAATTCATAATTTGAACAAATTTGAGGCAATACAAGCGCATAAAACAATGCATGCAAAAAATTAACAGTTGCTCACAGTCTGCATTCAAGTACGTATAAAAAGTAAAAGTCAAGTACGTACTTTTACGCATAAAAAGTATATGGTTTGCGTTTAAATACGGAATAGTTGTATGATAAAAGCATTTTTTTACCTGGCATACAAAGCTATAATGTAGAGATTTTGTCATGAATATTCTCAGAAAAAATATTGAAAAGGGCAGTGAGTCTTCAGAAAAAGAAAAAAAAATTTCTCATTATTTTAAACGGAGAAAAAAGTTGTGGTAAAATTACCACAATGTACTGTAATCACATGTTTGGTTTAAAAAAAAGCATTTTGGTTAATAAAATTAAAATTTAATGTCTTTAAGCCATTTTGTTAATTTTTCCGTTCATATAGCAACTGTTCACTAGAAGCTCTGGTTTTCCAAATTATAGTTCTTATGACCACATGTTTAGTGAAAAAATATAAAACTGAAAATTAAATATAACCGAATAAATGGTTTTTATGCCATGTTCTAAAATATCGTGATAAAATTATCAAATTTTACGGCATTTAACGAATTTTATCACATATTATAAAACCATATTTTATTGTTAATTTTACCAGAATCATTACCAAAGCTCCTTGACCTAAATTAAAGAGCTTTTTGATGTTCCCATAGAATCAGAAACCACGTAAAGTTTACCATATTCTGGTTGTTTCGACAATACTTTTTTTCTCAGTAGAGTTAACAACAGCGTTAATTTCTCTGTGTTATTATCAACAAATTTTTTTAATTGAGTAAAAGTACAAGTAAATATTAAAACTTAAGAAATGAAATGCATGTATAATTTGAATCTAATAAAGGTTTAAGGTAAATCAATCAGTTAATTTTCACATCTGAATTCCGATGCTGAAATTCCCAAACTATCAATATGATAAATTTATATCTCTTCTGTCTCCTTAAATCAATAAAAACGCACATTTTAATTGGATAAACAAAAAATAAACATAATTAGCTATATTCTGAAGAATAATGATATTCAATTCTTCATGCATAAATTAAAGTTGTAAAGCAACCACTTGCGTTATTAAATGATTTCATTTTATTAATTAATAGAATAAATATATTTACCCAGTTTAAACATAATTGATTATCGTTTGTCAAAATTATAGTATAAGTGTATTGTTTGAGAATATGGTGTCAATTTTCTTCATAACTATAAATAGCTTCATTTTTCCGAAGCCTGTCTTGTATAAATAGGTCATCCAAGGATATTTTATTTACTTTATCCACACCCATTATGTTAAAATTATGATGATGATAAAAGCTCGTTAAGTAATGAAAGGCACAGAATAGGGCTTCGATAAAAACGAATGATATTTTTCCCATGATCATTTCAAGAGGTTATATGCTAATTAGTTTTTAGATTGGTTAGCTAAACTTAAAGGCATCATTGATAATAATTAAATATTTTTATTAAAGCAAACTAAACTTTTTTTTGTAAATTTCATTTCTGCATTTCAGAATCATAAGTGACAATATATTTTCCTCTGTATCAAAATTTAAGCCATGCACTTTTAAATTTATATATTTTTAAACATCAATAAATAAATAATAGATGATTCAAAATTATTACGTCGGGAAGAATCATTAAATTACAGTCATTGTTTTTAATAATCAACGTAAAAAAATATTAAAAAAATTTCAATTTTTGAATCAATATATTTAATATCTATTAAGAATAATGTAATATATTTTAAAATACTACATGATTAACTTTGAGGTAATTCATATTTATGCCTGAGTTATTACCTTATCAAATAAACGGAGAACATATAGTAGTAGTTTAAACGTAAAACTTCATGAATTATAAACTAATTTTTGTATAATGTTGAATTAATTCCTTATGTGTATTGTATCGGCTTTTTGGAACTAAATTGGATCAAATTGAATAGAACGTGAGTCTCTAGAATTCTGTAAACTGTAAATTAAGATAAATATCAGATTTTATAAAATATAGATTTGTCTGAGAAATGTAAATGAAATACTTATCTCTTTTTTTTTACTGATCAACTCTCCTTATTCTACATCATTAATTTAATTTTTTATTCTGTGCACAGTTGTCTTATCTCTTATTCTATGCATCCTTAATACTATATCTGTTTTTGCATGGTTAACGCTATCCATCATTCTGTTTCCTTGATACCATCTCTTATTCTGCATGGTTAATATTATCTAATATTCTGTGCATCATTAATATTATGTCTGTATTTGACTTGTTTATATTATCCATTATTTTACTTTATTTATACTTCTCTTCTGTTTCGTTGATACTACCTCCTAATCTTTGCATTATAATACTAAATCTATTTTTGTTTCGTTAATACTATTTCTTATTCTGTTCTATTCATACTATTTCTTCTGCTTCCTTAATGTTATCTCATAATCTTTGCATTATAATACTATATCTGTTTTTGCATCATTAATACTTCGTAACTCCTTATTCTGCTTCATTGATACCATCTCTACTTATGGATCGTTAATATTATCCCCTAGTCTGTGTATCGTTAATAATATATACAGTTTTGCATAGTTGATATTATCTTTATATTCTGCTTCATTGATACCATCTCTTATTCTGCATCATTAATATTATCTTCGATTCTATGCATCATATATCTATCTGTTTCTGCTTCCTTAATATTATCTGTTATTTTGCTTAATTGATACTATCGCTTCTGCTTCGTAAATATTATCTCCTAATCTTTAAATTGTAATACTCTATCTGTTTTTGCATCGTTATTATTGTCTATTATACCATTCGACTGATACCATCTCTTCTGCTTGGTTAATATTATCCCCTAATCTGTGTATCGTTAATAATATATACAGTTTTGCATAGTTGATATTATCTTTATATTCTGCTTCATTGATACCATCTCTTATTCTGCATCATTAATATTATCTTCGATTCTATGCATCATATATCTATCTGTTTCTGCTTCCTTAATATTATCTGTTATTTTGCTTAATTGATACTATCGCTTCTGCTTCGTAAATATTATCTCCTAATCTTTAAATTGTAATACTCTATCTGTTTTTGCATCGTTATTATTGTCTATTATACCGTTCGACTGATACCATCTCTTCTGCTTGGTTAATATTATCCCCTAATCTGTGTATCGTTAATAATATATACAGTTTTGCATAGTTGATATTATCTTTGTATTCTGCTTCATTGATACCGTCTCTTATTCTGCATCATTGATATTATCTTCGATTCTATGCATCATATATCTATCTGTTTCTGCTTCCTTAATATTATCTATTATTTTGCTTAATTGATACTATCGCTTCTGCTTCGTAAATATTATCTCCTAATCTTTAAATTGTAATACTCTATCTGTTTTTGCATCGTTATTATTGTCTATTATACCGTTCGACTGATACCGTCTCTTCTGCTTGGTTAATATTATCCCCTAATCTGTGCATTGTAATACTATATCTGATTTTGCATCGTTAATACTATCTCTTATTCTGCTTTTACAATATTATCCCTTTTTCTGCACAGTAAATATAACCTCCTATTCTGTACATCGGTAATGCTATATTTGCTTTTGCATCGTGAATATCATCTTTTATTCCGTTTCACTGAAACTATCTCTTATTCGGCTTCATTAATACCATATTTTAATCATCATTGTTTTCAGCTAAATGTGTAAATGATTTGCGCAGCCATTTGTGCTGTTCTCTTCTTAGTTAAATCTGTGTTAAATTACTTTAAGCTATCTGACGATTGTGTTGAATATAAGCAAATTTACTTAACAATGTTTTACGTACTCTCGTTCTGAATACTAGATATTTTTTTTTTTAAAATATTGCTCACTTAAATTTATAGAGGAGATTAATTCATCATTCAATGCCTTCTTTTGAATTTAAAAAAAAAAGTAATTTCCTGTATAAAACACATGGATGCTTCAGTCCAATGATGATAAAATATACCAATATTTTTATGATATATTTATTTACAAAACTAACATTTAAAAAAATGTGCTCAATGTATAACATAAATTTTTTCAAGCATGCTTTGCACTTTTTAATTCGATATTATATTAATGTCCTCAATTTTCAAATGCAGGCTAAAAAACCATTAATATATAAACATTATATTTTAACTTAACAACCAAATCTATTATTCGATACATTTGGTAGATAGATAGTGTGCCAATTAGTTTGTTTCAAAAATGAAATATATTCATGTTTCTAAAACGTAATCCCTCCAAGACTATAAAGTATTAAAAAAAACTTCAATTGCATTAAATTTGTAGTCATTTATTTTTAATAACAATAAAATGTAAAATTAAAATATATTTTTTAATTACCTCTTCGAGATAAACAGCGATTTCTTTATACTTAACATACGTTTCCTATAAAATATTTAAACTATTGTTGTTTACCATGAATTTTTATAAAACAACCAATTACCAAATATTTCGCTTATTTGCACTAACGTTATTATAAGCTTCTGCTTACAAAAATAATTTTTAATTTATAAGGTCATTCATAATGATTGCAATACCTAAATGTATTTAAGTTTTTAAAGGTTCTTAAGAGATTTAAATAGTAACCCAACTTAGATAACTTTACTCTTTATCTTAATGCCCTGAAGCTACTTTTTGCTACTTCATCATTAAGCAATTAAGACTTTAGTACTTATCATTTTTTTCTAATTATTTGTTTGAGCTTAACTCTTCTGATATAAATAATTAAGTTATATTAATTAATGCGTAGCTGAAAAACTTGAACTATCTTTTAATTTTTTATGACCGTCGTTGAACAGTCGTCTGACTTGAAAATTTTAAAAAGTGGTAACAAAAATGAAACAAGTGTCGATATTTGAATTTCTGCGTAACCACCACTAAAAATTGTTTTCAAATAAAGTATATAAGCATGAAAATTCCACCCTCTAAACAACTCAATTATAAAGTGGTAAATTACAATAAGAAATATCTTCTAACATCACAGGGATGCCAACTGCTCCGCTCTCTGAGAAAGTTTTAATAAACTGGTAGCGAATTAAATAGTATAACTTGTAAAATAAGCATAGTTACACCTACTTTAAAAAACAGTAACCAAATAATTAATGCATTTAGGTTGCATGTTATATGATTCTTATAATTTTTGATATTTAGTGGTGGAAAAATTATTTAAAATTAAAAATACTATACGAAATTACTTAAAACTCGTTACCGCTAGAAAATACTATTTTGCAAAGCGGAGCAAGTTGGCATCTCTGTCATCAACCCAAATTTTCTACCACTACTAAAATTTTTCAAGGACAATGGTACCCTGATATTAGATTGAATTAATCCGCATTTGCGTTCCATAGAGAGGAAAACCACGAAAACCTCCTACGGTTAACATAGCGCAAGGGGATTCTAACCCTTGATCCGTCAATCATAAAGGATATTTTACATCATCGCTTTGATCTGTGTGAGCAGGGTGCCGGTATGCTGAGACCATCGCTGAGATTCGAACCCAGATCACCTCTATAGAAGGTGAGCACTTTATCTAAGTGTAGTCGCAATTATATTTTAATACATAAATATTTATTTTCAAAATGTGGAAAAATACCATATCTAACATGACAAATCATTTTAAAAATATAAAAAGTAAATTTTTGTGTATGCCTCTCCAAACCCTAGAACAACCATTTGCTGTAGGATTCTGAAATTTGGAGGGCTAAATGGGGAAATCTTGCTTGGGGAAGTTTTAACCCCCAATTCTCAACCTCAAACGAAAATTTCTATCAATTCGTTTGGGTGGGAAGTTTGAAAACTGAATATTCCTCATAAGTTTGATCTTAAGTTCAAGCTTTGTTATAACTGCAAGTCATTCATTTTCTTTCCCTTTCAGTTATATAAAAGACAATAGTAGCAATATTAATAATATTACAGTTCTGTTTAATCAAATGTTTAATCTTATAGAAATGTTAAAAAAAATTTTATTTTAATCATATTTTATCAATTTAAATAATTATAAATTAAATATTTTTATTTTGTGAATTCTAAATTATTTAAAAAAAACAACAACAAAAATGCTATATACCTAATCAATTCTTACATTATCAGTTGTACAAAACAATTTGCAAACATTATCGTGTAACTGAAATTAAATTTAACATAAATTATTTTACGGTGAGAAATAATATAGTATACATAAGTGTTATACAGTGAACATAAAAACACTTTTCACATTTAATAATATTATTTTAAATAAGAGCAATAAGATGTAATGGGCTGCTTCATTTACACAAATTTTTAATGCTTATACCATAATTAGAAAATTGCTTTTTTTTACACTTAATCTCTAAATTTTGCAAAATAAAATTTGAAAAATATTTCTTTTAATACAATTTCACAGGTTTCACTAAGAATAATACGAATTTTCTTTAACGTAGTATATAATTACAACCATGTAATTATATACATATTGCTTAAATTATTGTTTACAAATTTCCATCATCACTTTATAATGAATCCCCATTATCACATAAAGTTATTAACATAATAAATCTACTAAAATGTCTTAATAATAACCTGTTAATAAATGTACAAAATCTGTTAAAATGACAAATTACACTGGGAAATTCTTTTTTTTTTTTTTTTTTTTTTTTTTTTTTTTTTTTTTTCGCGTTGCCTGAGACTTTTGAACAGAACTCAGATATTTTCACGTTACTGGCATCAAATTTACAATCAGTTTATTTCTACAAGCTTTGTTTTATGTAATTTAATGATATATTTTTAATCATGACTTTTAAAAATTCATACGAGTGCAAAAACTAAAACTTCAGTTAAACAAACTAAGTGTTCCCACTTCTCTTTTACGTAAGGAGTGGTTGAAAGAAGGTGATCTTACATTTCATTTTAGGATGCGATACTTTAAAGTCGTTTGTTTATTAGTCTTGAGAGTTATTTTCAAAAGAACAGACAACTATATATGTATGTATACAAGCCTTTAAATTTCTTTATAAACGTGTACAGTCAAAAAAAAAGTAAAAAAAAAAAGTATCATTCTTGAAAAATCTTTAGCTTTCCAAACAAAACTAATTCCAAATTAGAAATCTCCTGATCTGAATTATGTAAGATCAAATACTTGTATAAATTTAACAAAAATGTGTTTCCAAATGAGAAATCTCCTGATCTGAATTATGTAAGATCAAATACTTGTTTAAATTTAACAAAAATGTGTTTCCAAATGAGAAATCTCCTGATCTGAATTATGTAAGATCAAATACTTGTTTAAATTTAACAAAAATGTGTTTCCAAATGAGAAATCTCCTGATCTGAATTATGTAAGATCAAATACTTGTTTAAATTTAACAAAAATGTGTTTCCAAATGAGAAATCTCCTGATCTGAATTATGTAAGATCAAATACTTGTTTAAATTTAACAAAAATGTGTTTCCAAATGAGAAATCACGTTATAAAATTTAGATCGGGTGAACAGAAAATATGTCAAGATAGTTTGTTTAATAGCAAAAAAATGTTTAGACTTTCTCATTATGCAGAGTCCCGAAGACATAAATAGAAAGCTGTAAAATCACACTAAAAATAGAGTTCTTGTCTTAACAATTAGCAGTAATTTGTATTAGACATGCCCAATCATGTTGAATTTGGATGAACAATAAATATACTATTTTAATATAATGAAATATAAGCCCATAAGAGTTTTTGATTTAAAATATAAGTAAAATTAAATTTACTACTCAAATAGTAAATTAAATCACGATAAATAAAATATTTTTCAATCACCTACCGAAACTACTAAAGGTAAATGATCCAAAATTTGTAAATCGTTGCAATCTTTTCGAAGTTTAAAATGTTTAATTGAAATTAAAATGCTGTCATTTCTTACATGTATGTAATTACATGTATGGTTACACATTACATTTATATTACATTTTCGTGTATGTTTTCCAAAAATCGTTACACTCTTCCTTACAGTTTCCGAAGAGTTCAAAATTTACATAAAATTTTCTAAATCTAGTAACATAATGTTGTTGAAACAGTTAGCTTTTAAACAAATATAACTAATGCTGTTACTGCAAATTTTTGGACTTTTATTAGCGAATTTATGAAATTAATTTAAATCTCAAAATATCTAATAAATGTTCCTCCAAATTAATTTAGCTCAGTGATCTTGCTAGCTTTATATTTCATTAATATTTAATGTTTAATTTTATTATTTCTTGTTTCATTAATATTTAATGTAATTTATATAAATAGATTACATTTTATGTTAAATAACATCATTGTTGTAAATTTCTTTGCTTTCAAAATATTTTGCAAAATGTTTTTTTATTTCTTTTCTGAAAATGTTAAAATCAATTTTTAATATATTTGATGATTTATGTCAAATTAATTAAGACTAGACATAAGACTATACACATAACAATTTTCTGTAGTTCAGACTAAACAAACTGGAATTGATATTGCAGTAGCCATTCTTCTGAATTTTGGTCATCCATCAAAAGTAATCATTTTATATTTCAAAGTAAGCGAAGAAACTCTTGTCTGGACGTGTTCAGCAGTAGTTAAATCAAAGTACTAAATTAATTATAACTTGTCTTTTTAACAACAGGTTTGCATTTGTATTAATCATTTCGCAATTAATTATTATTCAAATTTAATTTTAGACTTAAGTATTGACAAAGAGTAAATTTCAAGATTATTAATTAAAAGAATAAATTTCAGAATTTCGAAATATTTGAATTGGTGCAGAGTAAATTATTTTCTTGAATAAAATCGTATCATTTTATTATTTACATGACGTTAATTAAAATTATATGTAATTATTAAAAATGTGTTAAATCACGTTTTGCAAAAAATACAACCAGTTCTGTTGAATCACGAAGTAAAAACTTCATTTCACAAAGCCACCCACCCCTCACAAAAAATTACACACCCGTAAATACCATGCATTTTTTTAACACCGTCGATAGATAATTAGCGTGAATTTAACCTGAGTGTTTAATCGGTCACAATTTACTCCATAAATTACGAGAATTTATTCAATTATTTAAAAAAAAAAAATTCTACAATGAATCTGAAATTGAAGAATAGGACATAGGTTTTTAAAAAGAAAAGTTATCTTTATGTTATTTACTACCGGTTATTGAAAAATTGACCCAATTCTAAGCTTATGACTATCAATAACCAACTCCATAGCCTTGTAATTTTTAATTCAAACCAGAAGACAAGAGAACTAAAGAATCCTAAATTGGAAAAAACTGCCTTCGTGGAGGAATTTTTGAAGGAACTAACCAACGCCTCCTATAACTGAAAGCCTTCACACGGTTTTTTATAGGTAGTCCGATCAGACCACTGTGAAGGATATCCACTTTCCGAACGAGTCAATTAATACAAAATCTAGTTGAAATAAGAAAGTGGTAGCAAATATATGACTAAAAATTTGTTTTATTTATGAATATTATTGGTCTGCCTTATTCACTTGTCAACCACTACAGATTCAATTCTCAAATATATATGATAAATTTCTCTCAATTACTTTTATAAAAGGTTTTGGACTCATGTACACAACTGGTTCACTTTTTAAATAGTCTGCGCGGACTACTTATAAAAGACCGTGTGGAAGCTTTTTGATGTAGGAGGTGATGAACTAACCCGCATTTAACATACATGGAGATCAAGAAAGCCTCACACGGCTACCCTGATGGCAAGGAGACTCAAACCCATGATCCGTCTACTGCTGAGGACATTTTGCGACAGCACTGATGTCGGTGAGAAACGAGAGCAGAATTCGTATCAACCAGCAACCATTGGGGTTCGAACCTTGTTCACCTCATTGGAAGGTGGCCTAAGAAGTTACCAAAAGACAGAACCACAAAGAGGCGTTTTTCTTTAAAATTACTGTCAAAGGTATACGTCCTTTATTAATCTTAGAATAAGTCAATAAGAGCCAACGATCCCACAAACGTTTTTTCAAAACGCTAACTACTGGATAATTAAATTATTTAGTTTTTGAAATGCATCTTTAAAAAGACAAAATGTTACGGGGTTATAGTGTACCCTACCAGAGGAAATAATTAGAGGTTTAATAGGGGGCCCACAATGCAACCCTATAGGTTACAATGTATGTATATATATAATTGTGTCTTAATTAGCGTTAAAATGAAAAAAATCGATGTCAATATTCTGTATTAAAACATGGCCCTATATATCCCTTAATATTGAACCATAATATTCAAATTGGGCCTGATATTATATTACCGGGTAATAATGTACCCTACCAGATGAAATAGTTATAGGCTTAATAGGGGGCCCACAATGCGACCTTTAAGGATACTATGTATTTAATTTTCTGGTGCATAAAATGGAAGAAGATAGACACAAATGGAAATTTTTCTTATTTTCAAATTTCGCAGTATGCAAATTTTGATTTTGACGTCGAAGACGACGCTTTAGTGACAGCAAATTTGATTATATCTTTCAACTTAATGTAAGACAAAGCGGAAAATAATGATCGACATTCAGTAAGCGCGTTGTTTCGATGTCTCAACGAAGTCATTTAACCGAATCAGAAGCTTTGAGAGTTGTTGTCAGGTTAGAAGGGAGCCAAACAAAAGCCGAAGTCATTGGAGTTTCACAAAGTGTCATTTCCAGGATCTGAAACCATTTTTCAGGGCAAGGGCGTAGACATGCAGCAACGCCCAATGACGACCATTATTTAACGCTATCGTCTCGCAGACAACTAAATATGAATGCTTTTTTTCTTTTAAAACACCTTCTCTCAGCTACTGGCACCACAGTTTCGACACAAACTGTCCGTAACTACCTTAACGCTGCAGGTCTGTATGCTCGCCGACCAATGGGGTGTGTCACGTTAGCAGCAAGGCTCCGACGCGCCGTCAGGCAGTGGACAACATGGCCAGGGATGCCAACTGCTCCGCTTTCTGGAATAGTTTTAATAAAGTGGTAGCAACTTATATAGTAATGTTTGTTTGAGAAGGACAGTTACGCCCACTTTTTAATAGAGTAACCAGTAGATGATACTTATAATTTTTGATATTTACTGGTGTGAAAATTATTTAAAATGATAAATACTAAACTGAAAGTAACTGAAATTTCGCTACCACTAGAAAATACTATATTACAAAGCGGAGCAAGTTGGCATCTCTGCATGGCTGAAAGCCCTTATATAGCAAGACGGAAAAGAGAAAACACTGGTACGTAAAACAGATCATTCCAGCATTTTTTTCAAAAAAAAAAAAAAAATATCTGTAACTATCAAGATTTCTTTTATAATTTTAGCATATATATTAGACTGCTTCTTTTCAAAGATAAAGTAGTTATTGCTGAATAATTTAAAAGAATAATTAGTAAACTCCTCTCCAAAACTAGCTGTAACTGAAAAGGTTTTACTACCAGACTTTCCTCTTTTCCGTCTCGCTTTCACCCCTGGTGGACAACAAATCATGTAAAGTGGAGGAGAAATGAATGGCGCAATATTCTTTTCTCTGACGAGTCACATTTTTCTGTTCATTCTGATATTAGGCGTATTTTCATAGGAGAGGGGGCGCATGGGAGCAGGAACAATCCTGCGTTCGTGCACGTAAGTGAAAGGTTTGGTGGCGGGGAAGTGATGGTCTACGTTGGAATCTCCGTTGATGGGCAGACCGATCTCTATATCACTCGAAATGACCGGTAGCCGATATAGGGATTAGATCCTGAGACCTATTGTAGTACCTTACGCTGCAGTAAATAGAGATGACTTCATGTTAATGGACGGAAATTGCAGGCCACATAGTATTATTATGGTGAATGATTTCTCTTAGGATTCGTGTTCTCCGGAAATGAACCCAATCGAGCATCTTTGGGACATTCTAGGCAGACGAATCGCTGGACGCCTACCACCCCCACGAACACTCTGAAACTGGAAAGAGCTCTTCTAGAGGAGTGGGACAGAAAACCCCAGCTCTTCATTAATAATCTCATAAACGTGATGCTTCAAAGGTGTTCAACGTTGCTGGCAGTTTGGGGAGACCATACCTTCTACTAAAAAGGATATTCTTTTAAGTAAACACCTTTTTTTATTTGTTTTTATCAGATCTGCTTTTTTTCCCTTTTGTGCGCCATTTCTTAATAAAACGCATTTTTTTTCTACCAAATAAAAGTCATTTTTATCTCGTATCGATACGACTACGTCTATCGATAATGTATCAACCATTGAAACAACTCTGCAGGTGTATAATCAACCAATAACCTGAATAGACTTTTTTTCTTTTTTGAGCAATGTATATTATTAATATCTCCACTTCGATATAATTATTAGTTGACTATGATAGTTTAAAACTAAAGAGTTAGCTAACACAAAAAATAGATATAGTAGTGTTAGCAATACATATTCTATCCATAAAAGTTTGACTACTTTCTTCAGAGAGGTTATTTTTAAATTACAAAATGCTACATTTTCACAACTAGTCTCTCCATCCTTTAACACTTTCGCTGCTCGTTTACTTTATTTAACAAAAGCTGGGCACCTGGGCCGCGCAGAAGACCCATATCCCATTTATCATGAAATTACTGAAAAATTAAATAAATATATAAACAGTTTGTATACAAAGTCTCTGGGGTGACTGATATTGTAGAGCAAGCACCTTGCTTGTTTAACTGAAAATAAAAGTGAAACTAAATCTAAGCAACTTGCTGTAGTAAAGATGGCTGTGAATTTATTGTCAACATGAGGTATCAGGTTCGGATTTCAAGACTGTTGAGATTGTAATCTATTAATGTTTTGAACTATTGCTACGAACTATTGATATAAGAGTTGGAGATTTTTATTCATGTTGGTAGTTTTGGTATGAGGCGTCAGAGGTGAAGTGTGCAGCTATAGGTCTAAGGTTTTTGTCTTTTTTAAAGTTTTCAAATTTAAATATTTCGTTGAAGTTAGCTGTATTCCAGTTGAATGCTTTGTCGTAAAAGTCTGCATTAAGTTTGTAAATATGCTGAGAGAGAGTCGGGATTTTAAGGTCTTTGTGGATGTTTGAGTTTCTAATGAACCATCTGGCACAGGTGATTTTACGGAGTATTTTGTTTTGGCACTGGTTCAGTTTCTTCATAAGATGGTCTGCAATTGTGGCCCAAGCAGGAGAAGCATATGTTAGAATGGGTCGGATCATGGAAGTATAAAGCAGTTTTTCACTTTTGAGTGAAACATTCTGGTTATAGATGAGAGGCTGAATTGCATTTATTGCTGCATTGGCTTTGTCTATTGTATTTTTTATATGGTCGCTCCGAGTGAGTTTGCTGTTCATGGTAAGTCCGAGGTACTTTGTTTTGTTTACTATTGGAAATTTGGATATCGAAAAGCTTTGGTTTGCATTGAGGAAGTATTTTGATTCTTCTTTTTTGTATGATTATGATCTCAGATTTTTCGGCATTGACCGCTATTTTCCAATTTCTGCACCAGTCTTCTATTTCATAAATGTGTTCTTGTAATTTCATCAGGGCAAGGTTTGGGTTTCTGGATTTTATAATTATACTAGTATCTTCTGCATAATAGGTTGTAATACTGTTGAAGTCTGCATGATTTATTGGGAAGTCATATGTATAGAGAATATATAGAATCGGTCCAAGTATGCTGTCCTGAGATACGCCAGCTGTTATGTTTCGTTTGGAAGATTTGCTGCTTTGAATGGTGACATGAAAGGTTCTGTTTGTAAGGTAGCTTGAAAGAAGTTCAATTAGTCCGGGAGGAAAGTTGAGTTGTGTTAGCTTGAAAATTGCTCCTGTATGCCAAACTTTGTCAAACGCTTTGGCTATGTCGATCATTAATATTGCTATTGTTTCCTTGTTCGTTAAGGCCCCTTTCGCTGCGCGTGATGAAACTCATTCTAGTCATTTGTGTCGATAAAACAGATCAAGTGGTAGTAAGATTTATGTTATCTTCCAACTAATTCTGCAATAAATATGAAACTTTCTACCGACAGTAACACATTGAATTCGTTTATTGGAATGAACTTATTACGAATTATAAAAACTATAACGTCTGCTAAGGAAAGGAAATTTATCTTTGAATTTATTTTAAATGTTTACCACTTTTCAAAGATTGATACAGCATAATCACCAGTTCTCGCCTGGCAGTGAACGTATTAATTCCTAGCCACAAAAAGTTTTTTATATATGAATGATACCTATATATTTTTTCTGTTACTTACCACTTAGGCATTAATAAAAAACGCCGTGCATTGACTTCAGATGAAATAAAACAGGTAACTATATTATTAACACGTTGACTGCCACACTAATTTTACATGGTTTGCCAGTCAGGCCTAACGGTAAATAAATACAAACTAAATTTGCAAATATTAGCCAGATTTTGCTAACTTTATAAAAGGTTGAGAGCATGACTTACAAGTGGTGAATCATATAAGCCTGCCAATCGTTTAGAAATAGTGGCGGATAAAATTTTACTCAATTGAATTTATTAAACCGAGAATAACAATAATTAAACTACCACTAGAAAATATTTATTAGCTGTCCGGAGCAAGTTGGCATCACTTTGTATATAAATAAAACTATTTTTATGTGTTCTGTATTGCATAAATTTTTCTTCAAACCATTTTAGTAACGATAATAATATAAAAAAAATTAAAAATTTGCTCGAATTATGTGTTTCTAATAATCTTGGCTTCGTCGTCACCGGTTACCACGCTAAGCTACGAACAAACTCAACCCCGGTCACCGGTAACCCTCGTGGTATTCAACGTGTTACCGTATTATGTAAGGCAGAAATATATTTGTAACGCGAAATAGATCTTAATAATGAAACATATGTGCTACCACTTTTTGCTTTTTTGGCAAAAAATAACCGTCCTTATTTTAGTTTGCTAGGCACAAACGGGTTAAATGGATCCACCAAATATCTTTTTATATCTTTTCAGGATATTTTTAGCTTCGCGTTATTTATACACTTAATTCAACTATTTCATTATTTTTCATTTAAATTTACAACAAATTAGTTTATGAAGAAAAAATTAATTTTTCTTTTCTTTTATTTCTTTCAGTTTTATTTAAACCCTATAATTAACCCTATAATTTAAAATTTGTTATAATTGTATGCATAAAAGGGTTCGAAATTCCAGACAGTACCACAGAAGAAAAGTGTTCTTTTTTTTCAATTACTGAAAAGCTTTCTTTTTCAATTACTTTTTGTTGAAAATTGAACTTTTCAAAGTAGTTTCCATAGCAAAAAGTCATTTTAGAAAAAAAAACCTTCATGTAACTTTAATGAACCCCGTTATGCCTGAAATAACTTTTAGACAGCAACTGATGAATCTTTTGATATTGTCATATGTTCTTTGTATTTTTCTCCTCCTACTACAACTACTTCTATTATCTTAGTCTGACATAGAAAAAAAAGATGAAACATGAAAGAAAGAAATGATCTAAGAATAGACCTCTATTTTTATACATTCATATCACCCACGCAAATGTTGTTTTACCGGAATAGGTGTCGATCACAATATTTTTGTTTGCAAAGAATATAGCTTGCTTTTTTATCGCTCATTCACAATTCGAATCAGGTGTGAAAGTCGAGACGGAAAAGAGGGAAGATGGTAGTAAAACCATTTCCGTTATGACTAGTTTTCGAAAAGAATTTAAGTATTCTTTTAACCCTTTAATGAGCCATTTATTTATAGTAAAGGTAAATTAAAGTATTTTAGGAATTGAAATTGATATAAGAATAGTAATTGATATAAGAAAAAAAAATTCATTTAGCTTATAAAAAATTTATTTAAATTTTACTGCCACTTTTTATTGTGGTGAGTATGATTAACACGACCTATTAGGAACTTATTGACTTTTATTTTTCGTTATTTATAAAATTTATTTTATGAATACTACAAACTTCAAAAGGAATTATATATTTTATAACTTTTATACGTTTTTTTAAACTAACAAATGGTTACCAATTTTATATTCAAACTTTTCTTTCTTTCTTTATTTATTTATAAAAAAATTGGGCACCTGGGCCGCGCAGAAGGCCCATATCCCATACATCATGAAGTAAAATAAACAGTTAAAATAAAAGACTGTTTGAGTTCAGCAGTCTATGGGGTGGCTGTTACTGAGAGACAAGCACCTTGCTTGTATAACTGAAAGAAAATGAAAATAATAAGAGCAACTTGCTGTAAATTGTGGATTTTTTATTCAAACGCACATCAAGAAAGCAGAAGTTATTAACAAATGGAGTAAAAGTGGTAAAAAAGTTAAATGTGTTGGTAAGTATACTAACCATGGCCTTAGAAGGGGTTAAACTATTCAACATGAGAAAAATTCTGCATGAAAACATGAAAAATGAGCAGTTTAATATGAATGCTAAAATTATAAAAGAAATCTCGATAATTACAGATAATTTATTTTTCTAGAAAAAAAAAGTTAGAATGAAATGTCTTTCGTACCAGCTTTCCGTCTTGCTATATAAAGGCTTTAAAACATATTTCGAATAAAAACTTTTTATTTGATTTTATGATATTACAGTTTAGCGAGGCTTTTTTTATTGTAACAATTTTAAGAATGAAAAGAATCCAAGGTGTGAACATAGCTTAAGAATGAACTCGGAAAGAAGTGTACTGATAGTGAGGTTTATTCATTACTATTCGGTTGTAAGAGATGTATGGAAAATATAAGGAACCAGGCAAGTTAACAACTTTAAGAATGAAAAGAATTCAAGGTTTCAACATTTTCTGAGAAAACAATCATGAATCTTCAAAAATGAACGCTTTTCTTACGAGGGTAAAAATAGCCCATTTTGGTTGTTTTAGATTCCTATGATTTTTTTTTTTTTTAATAATCAACCTTAACGCATGGAATTTAGAAACAATTTAAGAATAGTCAAAGATATGAGCTTTGAAGAACAATAAAAAAATGGTAAAAAAAAATTATCTAAATAGTACTTCTAATGTTAAGATCTAAATATTTTTGCTACCACCTTCTTTTTTTAAATACAAGTAATATGTATTAAAAGTTCTGCTCTCCTTATGAAGACAAAAACCATTTGCTATTGTATATTTACAAGTGCTGCTTATTTTAGCACGTATTTAGTAAAATATAAATGAAGCTTTAAATTTGGTTATATCATGCATGGTGGTTACAATTTCACGTATTTACTTCATTTTTCAAACATATTTTGATAGGTAGAAATTGATAAAAAAAAAAACAATTTATTTCTTCAAAGAACGTTTTCTTACGAGAGAAAAAAATTCCCATTTTGTTTGTTTTAGATTTCTATGATTTTTTTTCTAATCATCAACATTAACGCATGGAATTTAGAAACAGTATCCTTAGAAACAGTTTGAGTAAAAGTAAAAAATATGAGCTGTGAAGAACAATAAAAAAATGATCTTAACAGTGCTTCTAATGTTAAGATCTAAAAGCATTTTTCTATCACCTTTTTATTTAAAATAAAAGTAATATGAATTAAAAGTTCATCCTATGTTAAAGTTTCTATCAAATCATGGTTTATCTTTATTTTTAATTTAAGTCTACAATCAATATTTTTAATGTTATGGAAAAATACCAATTTGCCATATTGAAAATTTCATTGTTTTATTATTTCACAAGCAAACAGCTTGATTTTATTATGGCTACCACAATGTTTGCCAAATAAATTTATTTTACCTTACTGTACGTAATTTAATGATGAATGGGATATGGGTCGCTTCGCGGCCCAGGTGCCCAGTTTATTTAAATAAAGAAAAGATGTTAAAGTTCCAAAAATTTCTTTAAGAAATTATACAAGTTCTGATTAATTTAGTAAAATATTAATGTAGCATAAAATTCGGTTAGATCATGTATGGTGGTAATAACTTAACATATTTACTTCATTTTTCAAATATATTCTAATAGGTAGAAACTTGTAAAAACAATTTGTTTCTTCAACCATTCTCTAACACTTACAAAATATTTTTGGGTGTGGCTAACCTGCAAAATAAATTCGACTCCTTGCAATTCAAATGTAAAATGCAATAGAGTGTTTTAAATTTTTCAAATATAAATGTATAATGTATGTTATATACATATAGGGGACATTGGGAACTCAGGGTTTACGGGTCCCAGGCATGGATGAAAGCCCTTATATAGCAAGACGGAAAAGAGAAAAAACTTGTACATAAGACATTTCATTCCAGCATTTTTTCGAAAAAATAAAATATCTGTAACTATCAAGATTTCTTTTAAAATTTCAGCATATATATAAAACTGCTACTTTTCGAAGATTAAGTAGATATTGTTGAATAATTTAAAAAAAGAATAAGTAAACTCCTCCCCAAAACTAGCTATAACTGAAAAGGTTTCACTACCAGCCTTTCCTATTTTCCGCCTCCTATAACCGAAAGCCTCCACACGGTTTTTTATAGGTATTAGGATCAGACCACTGTGAAAGATATCCACTTTCCGAACGAGTCATCTAATACAAAATCTATTTAAAATAAGAAAGTGGTAGCAAACATATGACTAAAAATTTGTTTTATTTATGAATATTATTGGTTTGCTTTATTCACTTCTCAACCACTACAGATTCAATTCTCAAATACATATGATAAATTTCTCTCAATCACTTTTATAAAAGGTTTTGGGTTCATGCGCACAACTGGTTCACTTTTTAAACAGTCTGCGCGGACTACTTATAAAAGACCGTGTGGAGGCTTTTTGATGTAGGAGGTGATGCGCCTGGTCCCAGGGCGAAATTGATTGAGTTGTTCTATTCCCAGAAACGCCTATTGCTCCGGATTCGACAAAATGTTTTAAAAAGTGGTAGAGAACAACAAACTAAAATAAGCAGATATTCAGTTACTTTTTCCAACTTTTAAAAAGCTCAACTCGACTGAACTATAAAGAAGTGGCGTATTACAAAGGCCTTTGAATTATTTAGAAGTAGTGGTGAATTGAAACCCTATTAATCGAATATGCTATACTAAAAAACATACATTAAAAGACCACCACTTTAAAATATATATCCGTTCATCACAGCTAGATGGAGTCTTAGCAACTGATTAGAATGTGCCCCCAACCATCACCTCCTACATCAAGAAGCCTCCACACGGTCTGTTATAAGTAGTCCGCGCAGACTGTTTAAAAAGTGAACCAGTTGTGCGCATGAACCCAAAACCTTTTATATAAGTGATTGAGAGCAATTTATCATATATATTTGAGAATTGAATCTGTAGTGGTTGACAAGTGAATAAGGCAAACCAATAACAGAGATGCCAACTGCTCCGAACACGCCAAAATCAATAAGAAAGCGGTAGATAACTATCAAGTAAATTTTGCAAATACTAGACTATATTTCCCTGCTTATTAATTGGCAGGGCATGACACTAGTACTTTAGAGTAGGCAATTTTATAAGCCTACGAATTATTTAGAAATAGTGGAGGATAAAAATCTACTAAATTGAATTTATTAAACCAGGAATCACAATTTATAATCTACCACTTTAAAATATATATTTGCTGTCCGGAGCAAGTTGGCATCTCTGCAATAACATTCATAAATAAAACAAATTTTTAGTCATATATTTGCTACCACTTTGTTATTTCAACTAGATTTTGTATTAGATGACTCGTTCGGAAAGTGGATATCCTTCACAGTGGTCTGATCGAAATACCTATAAAAAACCGTGTGGAGGCTTTCAGTTAAAGGAGGCGTTGCCCCAACCCCGAAGTACAAAAAACTTTATTTTAGCATTTGAAGAATTTTTGATGATTTTTTATAAAAAAATTTTAGTTTTTATATAGATTAAAAGAAACTCTCTGCCATTTTCTATAGAACATAAAAAACACTATTTTTTTTTCTTTTTGTAAGGAATTTTGATTGGGCCCCAGCTGTCTCAGGACAATTGCCCCCTTTTTATTCGCCCTCCCCCTTGAGTGCAACCTTGACTACATCACATGCCGAATTTTCGTAAACTATCACATAAATTACTAATGTCTGTTTTGCACTGATTTCTGAATTTATAACATGTTTCCAGTTAACATGTGTACTAGTGGTGATAAAAAGGGGGCGGGGTGATTGACTCTTTCTGGAAAAAAATAATAATTTTTAAGAAAAGTAATACATCCATGACTTTTGGATAATATGTGATATATGGTAATATATTATATATAATATATGATATACTATATATTACAACGCCAATAAAAATTTCTAAAATATTCATAAATGGGAAAAAACACTGAATCAAAATTTACCAATTCAAATTAGAACAGCGCTCAAGGCAGCTAAAACCAAATTTGTATTAAATAAACTATTAATAACACAGAATATCTAATGATAAAAGATTTTAATATGTAAAAAATAAAAATATAATAAAATATAATTTATAATTTTTAATATATAATTTATAATTTATTTTATTATAATTTATAATTATATATTATATTTTATTATATTTTTTACATATAAAAATTTTTTATCATTAGATATTCTGTGTTATTAAAAGTATATTATATATTACTTATACATTATATGATACATGTAATAAATCATATATTTCGATACTATATGATATATTGATATAGTATCGAAAAACTGATAATGATAGAATATAACTAAACAAGGACATCTTTGTTAAAATTAAATGAGACAGTGTTTAGGTCGAACAGTTTAACTCCAACAGGTTTTCGAGTATTAAATACATGGTATTACCCCACCTTCCATATAAAATAAAAAGTTTAGATGTGGTATCTTAAAACATGTTATTTCATGTCATTTTCTCAAAATTATATAATACAAATATTAAACGCGTATATTTGTTTTTAATTTCCTTACGTTCATCTTTTGAATTAGTTTATATACTTAAATTATTTATTTAACGATCTTTTTTAATAATATTTCATCCCTTATGTTTACCACACGATTCGTCATAGAAAATTGGGAATTATTTATTTGTTGGGATCAACCTTTCGTCATTCGTCAAAGAAAGAAATTATTTTATGAATAGAAAGATATTCAATTTAAATTGTAGGATCAAAAATCCGATATCTTATAAGTGCATTTATTTTCTTTATACCAAAGAAAGGTATTAATTTTCAGCAATCTATCTAATTCTTAAATTGAAATTGCATTTGAGTAAATTCTTTGAAGCATAATTTCAAGACGGCGGAAATTGCATCTCAAGTAATTCCTCCAAATCTAATTTATATGTGCCGAATCTGAAAAATTTAATTTACAAAATAAGAACATTATAGAATGGTTAAGAAGAAATTGCAATTTTTTTTTTTTTTCATTTCTGCTCTGAAATTTTTTTTATTTCTGATCATATTCGTACATTTATATTAAAAGCAGATTTTTTATTACTGAGCATATTTGTACATTTATATTCAAAATAGATTTTTTATTACTGAGCATATTTGTACATTTATATTAAAAACAGATTTTTTACTACTGAGCATATTTGTACATTTATATTAAAAACAGATTTTTTTATTACTGAGCATATTTGTACATTTATATTAAAAACAGATTTTTTATTACTGAGCATATTCGTACATTTATATTACAAACAAATTTTTTACTATTGAGCATATTTGTACATTTATATTAAAAACAGATTTTTTATTACTGAGCATATTTGTACATTTATATTCAAAATAGATTTTTAAAAGTAAATTAATGCTTGTGTGCACAATAATCTTTCAACGTTCATTCAGCCCAGTATAAATTATGAAATTAGTCTCTTCAGAATGCTAGTACTTGTTTAGTGCTTGGTAACAAATAAAGGTTATAATTTTTTTCCGAGTGATATTTCTTTTGACGTTCAAATAACGTTTCTAAAAACGCAAAGTATGATAATCTGAAATGACAATATTAGGCGAATATGGAAGACTTCTTTTCATTTTATCTAGTGTTTTCTGTGTCATTTAAACGATATATTTGATGAAAAATGACGAAAGAAATCTGTCTAATTCAAAGTCAAGTCACGTAAGTCAATTGCTCACGACAATTTTCTCAAATCATTTATTAATTCTCTTATCATGCAGTTTAACTAAACCCTTGAGTAAGTTATTTATTGATAAGTTTTTAACCATTCTTAAGTTTTTTTCTTTTTCAATTGCCATCCTCTCCATTTGAAAAAAAAAAAAAACTTAAACCCATATAGGAGACTGCAGGTTAGAATATTTCTCGAAAGTTTTATATATGTATGTATGTATATAAATATATATATATATATATATATATATATATATATATATATATATATATATATATATATATATATATATATATATATATATATATATATATATATATATATATATATATATATATATATATATTATTTATATATATCGCACCCCGGTAAGAAAAGTCTCATAACTCTAAAATGCAGCGTTTGAGAAAAATCAACTTAAAGATTACGTTAACCATTATTCTGAATTAGACTCATAACACAGACATCTGGCACAGTTGCTCTCAACTGGATAAATTGCGAGTTAGAGATGTGGCACTTTTTGAGCTTGATGGGTCACTTCATACATATTTTTTATTGACATATACATTAGCAGAGAGGACAAATGTATCAATTTCATGACCAAGTGAATGTGAGTTAGAAAACCAGCACTGACTCTAAAACATTTCATCACCAACAGCTTCAACAAAAAGAGAGTAACCACTGGCCAGCATTGTTCAATTGGTGACTCGGAACACGCAACTCTCTGGTGCACGCATAGTTGGCAAGAACACAGTGGTGCTCATCACATAAAATCTAGTATTCCCCATCTCTCACGCTAGATGACACCACTACATCAACTGATCAAGTCATATCCCACGGTTCACTTGATAAAACACACAACTAAAGCCAAAACTCAATAAGTGACCGGAATCTAAGTGACTTCATAAGGAGTTCATTACAATCCTCCGCAAGTGAGAGGAGAGAATGTTGAGTCAGTAGTGGCAGTGTTTTGGATGTCGCAAGTGCACCCCATTGCTGTTTAGTGACTTGACATTATATTGAGTTTTGGCTTCAGTTAAGTGTTTTATCAAGTGAACCGTGGAATGTTACTTGATTAGTTGAACTAGTGGTGTCATCTAGCGTGAGAGATGAGGAGAAGGGGGATACTTTGTTTCCTGCCATGAGTAAAGCTTTGTTGGTGCCAGATCTGTATGCACGTGAGAGTTGTATGTTCCAAATTGGGAAGTGAAAAATGCTGGCCTGTGGTTACTCATCATAAATTAAAGGAAGATAAAGCACATTGTAGTGTCAGTGCTGGGGTTTAAACCCCCGTTCAGCCGGTTTTGATAATGACTCTTCAGTCATCTTAGCTAAAGTAAATAAGTCAGTCTTTAAGGAGCTAGATGGCTTCATAAGGTATAGAAATGTATTATAAGAATAAAATAACTTATTCACTGAGTATATTTTTATAATCATCACCAAATGAATTTAGTACTGATAGTAGATAAGAAACCTTAATAGTTACACGCCTTTCCATCGCGCAAAATATTATTAACCTTGCACGGTGGAAAAGCGAGTAACTGTCCGTGATGGAGAGGTGAGTATATGGGAAAGTGTGTATCTTTTATCATCAATGAACAATGTATTGAAGCATCCTACTGCATCAGTCATTTTCACGGCCCGGTGGTTGAGAAACGATGCTCAAAGTATTTGAGAGGAAAAAATCCATAAAAATAAAAATAAAAACTATCATCCTGAGAAATTTCCAGCTAACAGTAAAATTATTACGCAACCATTTATTTCTTACTTGAAAAGAGTAATGAAGGACGATCAGCTATATTGGATCAGTTGTTTTAGTTTAGGTTGCTTTATATTTTCATGAAAGTAAAAATTGTTTTCTAAATAAATCAATAATTCAAGAAAAACTAAAAAATATAATTAAATAAATAAGAAAAGGCACTTTGTATCATATCTTATATAAAAATTTATTTGCAGGGTGTATTTTTATATTTCTTCCTAATTGCACTGATATATATAATAAGAAACTTCAATAGTTACACGCCTTTCTATCGTCCAAGGTATTATAAACCTATCAACAAACCTGGAGGCTTCATGAACAATGTTTTGAAGCATCCTATTGCATCCATCATTTCTATGATCACTCTACACCTGAAAAGATACGTTACTATGACAACATCAATGGGCGTGGTCACTTTTTGAAAAGGATCAGTGAGGGATTTACCCATACACGAAAAATATTTTTTTTTCTTCCAAAACAAGTTATAGATTGCATTCTGTTTTATTTCTTTTTAATCCTCAAAACTGAAAAATTTGTCTATTTTTTATAGATATTTATAGTTTAGAAACAGTATTATTAAAAAAGAACAGTTTTAGATCCCTCAAAATGTAAGTAGACATAGCAATATACAGTAAAAATCAGTTTAGATTTATCATTTATTTTTACTTATGAAAATTAGACAATGGTTAAAAAAAACTCCACCACTCGTTTAACGCGAACAAAAGTTTTAAAATAAATTGCTAAGTCAAAAATTTTGTTAATTCATTAGTAGGAAAAAAACCTTAAATTTTGCAACTACAGAGCTACTAAGCTGCTGCACCTTGTCGGAAAAGTTTACTTCTCGTAGCTAAATTTATATTTTTATGTATGATACTAGATTTTATTTTGTTTTTTAACGTTCGTTGAAAAGCCGACCCAATTGGACTTTACGACTGTCAATGCTCAACTCCGTAGCTTTGTAATGTTGAGCCATATGCAGAAGACAAGGGAACTCCTGGAACAAGTATTGGGAGAAATTTGCCATCGTGGAAGGCTTTTCGATGGATCTAACCCACTTTTGCGTTACATAGTGAGGAAAACCACACCTAGTTTGCCTGACGGCAAAGGGACTCTAACCCATGATCCATTTAGCACTGAGAACTCTGTTTTACATAGCACAAAAAACTCTTTTTTCATAGCTATTAACTCGAATTTACTAGCTACCCAGTTTATTTTTAATTAAACTTCTTAGTTAAGCCGAAACAACAAGTAATAGGTTATATATATATATATATATATATATATATATATATATATATATATATATATATATATATATATATATATATATATATATATATATATATATATACATATATTTTTTTTTTTTTTTTTTCTTTTTTAAGTTGTTTGCATGAAGTGGTTAAAAAATATTATCAAATATTTTTCTTTTTTAAATCAGTAATAAAATTACTTGCATAAAAAACTTCATTCGATCTTCATATTTTTCGAGCGAATGAAACATAAATTAAACTATATGAGTATATTTCCATAATGTGTTAATACATACCTTAAAAAGTTTTTTAAAAAAATTCTATCAATTTTGTTACAAAGAAAGGAAAAATTAATTTTTATTTTGCTTTTCAAATAAAAAAATAAGTGTTGAAGGTCTTACATACTTAACCAGAGTTATGAAAATATTCTAAACCACAACCATAATAAAATGCAGTAACTAATTTAAACATTACTGGCACATTTTTTTAGCCAGTTATTTTACAACAAAAAGGAAATATCACTACATAACCTTTCCTTTAAGTGACAAAAATAAGTTGAAGCCCCAACGTCAACTTACTAGCAGTTGGAATGCATGTAACTATGATTGTAAAGAGGAATTTCAGTTTTCATACGTTGTTGACATTTTATTTGGCATCGATATATGAAACAGTATATTTGATATAATTGTTTTGTTTGATATCAATACATAAAAGAACGTTTATATATATTATAGCTTTGATTAAAATGATCCATTAAACTTAGATAAAACATTTATCTTTTTTAAATGAAAGACGAATGAAAATATTGATGCAAAGTATTAAAATTTAACATTTTCTAAAAGGTCCTAAATGTGTTCAAAAAATTAAATTCTTTATTCACTTAATATATTTTTTTTTCATTTCTATCAATAATAAATTGTTTAGCTCAATTTGATAAAAATGAAACGTAGGGTTCTACTGAAATTAAAACTAAATCACGTCTACAATGTTTTATCTCCTTCTGATTTCTGCAACTAGCCGTAGTCCCCGTAATAATTTTAATTACTAATTGTCTTTCAAGGTGCGACGAAGGAAAAATTAAAGCCACCAATGAAACCTTTTCAGCGCTATTCCAAGCGAATTAAGCCAAGAATCGGGCTGCTATTCGCAATGAAATATCTTTTAAGGTTTCGCGTGGTTGCGAAGTGCAAATAGCTATTCTTGTGTGTTTTTAAACCTTCATAGGAAGCATTGCAGACCTGTCTGAATTTGTAATTTGTGAAATCGATTCCCACTAATTATACGATATTTGAGAGAGTCTGATCCTAAATTTAAACTACAATTCAATAATGTTTCAATTTTACTACCATAAAACATTTCATACCCAATTTTACTATTGTTATAATATTTTTTTGAAAAAAATTACATTTATTTTTAAGGTAAATTCCACATATTTTATATTTTATACTTCTAGAAGTTAAAATACTATTCAACTAAAAATTTTTAAAAAATTCAATTCTTCTTCAATTTCTTAAAAAAATATTTACCATTAGATAAGTCACTTTTACGATAAACGTCCCATTTTTAGAGTCTCCGTGTTCGGGTAATTTTTTTATGAGATTATTTTATCTTTCTTTCTATATATAATAGATACATAATATCCTGCAGTAATGATCTAATTACATGTAACATAAAGATAGCCTAAAGTGTCATAGGGACTATATCCGTTTAAGCCTTAAAAAAGACCTAAGACTTTGCCTTTGGCATTAGAGCTATTTTTGGAAAGTAACAGGGATAAATGGGACCTTAGTCTCCGGATATAGATAAGGAAGTAAGTATTTTCTAGCACTGAATGTAGTCCCATTTGGATGTAGTCCAAGTAATTCAATTGTAGTTATAGGGATAAATAAATTTGTCAGATATAAAAAAGTAGTAATTTTTTTTTCTTGCATGGGCTATTGATCTAGTAAATGTTGCAAGAAAACTTGTAAAATGCAGTCGATATTGCAACCTATAAAAACTAATAACCTTCATTAAAGAAATTAAGACCTTTTTAAGAGTGAAAATTTGCATTTATTTTTTTACTAGTAAAACTATTTTACTATTTTTTTTTATATCGGATTTATATAAAGTACAGGCTAATACAAAGCTGTTAATTAGTTCGGATTTATCGGAAAAGTTTATTTTAATGATTAAAGGGTTGGTAACACCTTTTTAAAAATTCTTTTCTTAGATTAATCAATTTAATTTAGAATGATTTTTAACTACTACTATAGATGAATCGATACAGATAATATAAATCGATAGCATGAAAATTATAGGTCGGTCTTTTTAAGTTTAAAATTAGGCAAATATAAAAATGTATTTGTTTACACACATAAGCACAAATGAATGGCCTAATTTTCAGTATTTATAATTTTAAGCTAAGAAACATATTACAAAGGTGATACACAAGATTAAAAAAAACAAATACCGATTTTCTTTCAGATATCTAACGTTTGTTGTGTGAATGGGGCCCATTTTATGTATGTGTACATTTATACATATTTTATATTTCACTCATCTCACAGTAATTAATTGAACACAGCTTGTATTTTAATTAAGTCCAAACAAAAAAACAATAATTTTTTTCAATATTAGTTTTATCAATAAAACTCTTAAAATAATAGGTTTTTAATCAAACAGTTGATTTCGATGCGACCGGTATCTAGTCTAGTTCTTAATATTTCTATGCTGCATACATTAGCTAAAAATTAATAAAATAAGCTGAATTATGGTTTTCAAAAAAAAGAATTGCTATAAAAAATGAAAATAGTTATCAGATCATTGAGAATAATTATTCTTGACTTTTAATTTGAATTGAAAAATTCTGCGATAAATGCCAATTTATCGCAAAATTTTTCGAAGTGATATTTAATTCATAAAAGACACTTTAAAAATTTTAATTAGTCATCTAAGTGTCAGTTACTTGAAAGTTCAATCTAAATTTATTGCCTGAAAAATTTGGCAGGGGAAATAAAATCGTGTTTTTGTTTTTAAGAAACGTGTCACGTCCAAATTATATATTCTGTTCAAAATGTAGTGATAATAAAATTGTGGTTCAATATTTTTGAGGTTTCTAAAAAGTGAATTTTTGCATGATTTTTTTTACATAAGCTCTTAAATATTAAATAATTAATAAGTAACAAACTCAAATTTAAAATAAAATTCATTGATTAATTGAAAAGTAATAAAAATTGAAACACTCGTTTTCTTTTATTTTGAAAATTTTATAACTCAGAAACTTTTTTATACGCATTCGTTCAATTTTTTTATTTTGCCATTTAAAATACATTGTTTCATATTCTACAAAAATAGATACCTTAAAATTCAAAATCACTTCATTTATTTATTTATTTATCATTTTTTACAATCAAAATCGCTTGTATTCGTATACAATACTATTTAAAGCTCTTTATTTTTGGTGATCTCCAATTTACAAGACTCTCCATTTTAGTATAATAGGAGCCTTTCAATTACAGGAAAGTTATGAAACAATAAGAAATAGTGATTAAAATTTATTATTACACATATGATAGTTTTCTAAAAAACATAATCTGTTACTCAAATAAATCCAGATGTTTTCAGATGAAATATTTAATTCACAAGACAAACGCTAAAAACTTTAAATAGCCGTCTAAGTGTCAGGAACTTGATAGTCCAATCTAGATTTATTGCCTGAAATATTTGCCCTTATGAGTGGCTATAAAATCATGTTTTTAAGAAACATGTCACGTTCAAAATATATGCTACGTTCGAAATGTACTGATAATAAAATTGCGGCACACTATTTTTGAGCCTTTTAAAGTGCATTTTTGCGTGATTCTATTACATAAGCCCATAAATCTCCATACTTCCAGTACAAATTACTGGGACAGTATATTACACCTAATAAAATGTGGTCTCACTAGTAATATTTTACGCTATCTGCCATTTTTTAAAATATATTTTATGTTTTAAGTAAAACCTTTTTCATTATTATTTATTATTATTAATTATTTAATCTTTATTTAACTAAATGCTCAAATATAGACACCTCTGCCAGTGTCCTCTTTGCTTTTTAATGTAATTTTTGATTTTAGTTTTCTTGATATTTTATGCTCTTAACAAACTTTTGATGATATCGTATTATTCGACAGCACAATATCTTTCAGAAAAAGATGGGGAATAAATGGGTCGCTTTCTTAGAGTAGGAGAAATAGAGATTGATAAATTTTAGTACTTCATTGATTTTTTCCTCAAAAATTTAAAAAATTAAAAAAAACTGCGATTTGTTTTTCTTTAAATCAATAATTTAAAACTACCCATTACATTTTTTATAACCGTCGTTGAAGAGTCAACCAAATTTTTTTTAGGTTTGCGAATACTAATGTTCAACTCCGTAGCCTTGTACTTTTGAACCCAATCCAAAAGACAAGGGAACTCCTGTATTAAGTATTGGGAGAAATTTGCCTTCACGGAGGAATTATTTTGATGGAACTAACCCGGATTTGCGTTACATGGAGAGGAAAACCACGAAAACATCCCACGGCAAGCCTGAGCGCAAGGAGCCATGACCATGATCCGTCTACCACTGAGGATATTTTATGTCAGCACTGTGGTCGGTGGAAGCCTGGTGCGGACTTCGTATCGACCAGGCATTGCTGGGATTCGAGCCCGGTTCACCTCATTGGAAGGCGAACGCTCTATCCCATTGTTGCCAGGTGCCGATAACCGTTTACCCCTAGATAGCGTTGTAAAATCCCCTACAAAATTTTAAAAAACCCCAAAATTTGTAACTTAATGTATAAGTATGGAAAAATAGTACAAAAATTAAATAATGCATAGAAAACGTTGCTTTAATACTTTTTAATATTTTATTATCAACAAACTAATATTTTATTCATTTCAATCGTTACATAATCTTTAATTTTTACTAAAATATTTAAGATATTTTCTTCAATACTTTTTGACCCGCACATTTTCTCATATATATTTTATTTTATACGATGTAGTCTTTTTAATATTTTAATTCTAACATTATGCTTAAATTTCGGATAAAATATCCAAAATATTTTCGTCATAACTTTCTGATTTGTATATGTTTTCGCTGTAGAACATTTTGGATGAACATATGTACGATTAATTTACCATTAAACTGCTTTTCGTTTTCCCAATCTTTCTTGTACTTTTGTACGTACTTCTTTTTTTCTTCATCTTTTGGCATTGTTTTTAAACCATGCACATTAAAAAATTTAAATAATTCGAATTCAAATTCACCAAACGTACAGGTTGGTCTCGCTATGTAAGAACTTACTACATTCAACAAAAGGGTTAAGTTCTAAAATTAAATCTTAATCTTTTTGTTTTGGTTTAACATATTGATTTTAATAGTACCATCTTACACATTCAGTTATAAAATTTGATATTAGAACGTAACCAAAATGAAACTAGTAAAATTCACAAATAACGCTAAAAGAAACCCCTAAAAACAAACTCCCCTAAAATACCCGCTGAAGAAAAAAAATCCCCCTAAATTTAGGGGAAAACCCCTATCCCCTGAGACATCACGGCTACAAAACTAAAAAATTTTCAGTTTTTAAATTAATTAAAATTTAATTTTATTACATACTTAAAAATTTTCTCCATCGTTTCCACCCTTTCCACAGTTGAGTTTGGTAAAGGGGAAAAAGGTGTCTTAAAATCATATTAAACTCTCCTTAAAAATTAAAAAGTGTTGAATTATAAACTTAAAAACACTATTAAAGTTCATATTAGATTTAATCTTAAAGCGAAATTTCATCACAAACTCAATTATTTATTACATTTACTTTTTAGTGGTAATTTTATATATCAAGGCAGCATATTTGCAATTGCATCATAAAACAGAGAAAAGACAACACTTTATTGCTTGAGTAATAACCAAACATTAATAAAAACTTTGATGCAAATAGTCTGACATTTCTACTGATTTTAATATTCTTAGACAAAGAGAAACTGCAGCCAAAAAGTATTGCAAATGCAAATGAAAAAAAAAAAAAAAACATTTTAGTGTAAACTTTTAAAGCTATATTATGATAATAAACGCTTGATGGATGTGAATTCTGTAAAAAAAGTACATTATGTTTTTGTGTTTGTTTCTTAAAAATTAATATTACTGCCATGACGACCAAGGAAAAATAAAGCAGGGTAAAAAAAAAAATTCTGTTTCAAGCGATTTTTGAACAGATATTTCCATTTTCCCATTTCTAATTTCAAATCTGCAAGTCAAAGTTTAGATCTAATTTAATAATATATTCCATACCAGGATTTTTGATAACTCACTGGAGTAGAGACTAAGTACCCCCACTTCTCTGCTAAGTAGGAAGTAGTAGGAAAATTGCAATATGGAAAATCGCAATATGGAAAATCGCAGTATAAAAATCGCAAAATCGCAATATTTAAATCGCGATCTATTAAAGTCATTTTTTTTTGCTTATTTCTTGTTTTCAAAGGAACATATAAGTGTTTGTTTAAGTATATAGGCCTATGCGTTCTTTATAGACTTGAACATTCAGACAATATATATATATACAGTCGGACCCCTATTTATCGAAGTCGTCGAATCCCGATAATAAGTTCATTATTATGGAAAATTCGTTAAATAGAAAATCACCTTTTGAAATACTTAAACGAAAAGAAGCTAGTTTTAAATTCATAAACACTAGACATAATTAAAATAGCAATTGATACACCTTTATCTTGTAAGCTAGTATCTACTATTTATTTTAGTAATCTGAACCTTAAGAGAAATCTGCATGAAAAGCAAGAATAGAGCAAAACATTATCCAGTGTTACACTATCATGCTACATACATACTCATACTACATACATGCTACATACATACTACATACTCAGTTAACTAAAAAAAAAAGCTAAATTTATGTATGAAATTATAGCTGCAATTATTATAGAAGTAATTTTAAACATACATTACCACATGCGTTAGCAAGTTTAAAATGTTTTGAAATATTTTGGGAAATAGGGAAAGTGGAACTCAAGGAAATATATATATATATATATTCTCGGTTTCAGTTCTAACGCTCTATATATGCTCTATATACTATCTTGATCTCACGATATTTAAAGTGGTAGCGAATAATAATTAAAGCAGCCTATTTCTTTAATTTTGCCAGCACTTAAAAACTCCCCAGTCTTATTTATTTAGTTAAACTGTTTACATACTGTGCAAAAAATGTATTAATTAAAAAAGAAAATTCAATTAAAAATTACATTTTAATTATTAAAAATTTTAAATAATTGATTTTTCCGTTACTTGAAATATTAAAAACAAATATATCCCGTTTCAATGGTATAAATTAGCATGTATTTCACTCTCTTCACATCACTGTAAAGAAAAATTAATAAATTAAGATAAAAAATAAAGAGAAATATTTCAACAAAATAAAAATGCTTTGGTCAAAAATCTTTAAGCTGAATTTGTGCACCTCGTTCAGTTTTATAATTAATAAAGAAACGATTAATTAAACTGCTTTTCTGTGCTCAGCCTTAATCGCAATGTAATTAAGAAATATAAATTGTAAATAGCTCCTCTATTTTAATAATTCTATGAACTCACAAAGCAAATAAAAAAAAAGAATTTATACAAAATCAGTAAACAACATCGATAAGAAAAAAAATCGTTATTTATTTTACATTAAGTGACTTTTGAGAATGTAAAATGAAAAACTGATTACAAATATAAAATTTTTCTTATAAAAATAGAATTTTATTAGGATTACAACGAAACATAAAATTTCAATTTTTGTTAATATATGAATAATTTTAATTGTGTATAAAGAAGACACAATGAATTTAACTTTGCTACATTTTCATTATTCATTTTTGATTTTCTATTGTTTTAAATTATTTATTGCATTTTAATTCTATTAATAAATAAGTTCCGTCTTCTGATTAATAAATTATTACATTCCAATTAGTTTCTAAGAGAATTAATTCAGAAATAATTTATCTCAGATTACGCGATATATTTTTTAGAACTCTGAAAATTGCGATATGTAAAGCTGAAATATAAATTACAAAAATATTCTGGAAGATTTTAATGAATTTAAGTAACCGAAATTAATGATTTCTATATGCAAATTAATTATCAAAGGATAAAGATTAATAGAAATATCCTTTTTTCGTTTTCCGTATATTATGCATTACAGATGCTCTCGCTGTTTTAAAATTCAAGAAAAACGCTACATTTTGTTATATTTCATAAATTTTAAAAATATACACTTAATTTACCAGTTAAAAATAATTTATACACAGCATTATTATTTTTTCAACCCATTTCTCGTTGAGATTAATAAAGCTTGAACTGCTTCAAAAATAAAAACTTGCTAAACAGCATTTAACTCCACCTTAAAATTAAAGAAAAAGTTATAACCTACACACCACTTGTGTTGAGTCAACTCCTCCTATAACTGAAAGCCACCACACGGTTTTTTAAAGGTAATCCAATCAGACCACAGTGAAGGATATCCACTTTCCGAAGGAGTCGGTTAATACAAAATCTAGTTAAAATAAGAAACTGGTAGCAAATATATGACTAAAAGTTTGTTTTATTTATGAATATTATTGGTTTGCCTTATTCACTTGTCAACCACTACAGATTCAATTCGCAAATATCTATGATAAATTTCTCTCAATTACTTTTGTAAAAGGTTTTGGGTTCATGCGCACAACTGGTTCACTTTTTAAATAGTCTGCGCGAACTACTTATAAAAGACTGTGGGGAGGCTTTTTGATGTAGGAGGTGATGGTTGAGTACCTTCAAGAGAACCCGCTAAAACAAATTGAATATTTACTCAGGAGAATAGGTAATTTTTTTTCCCTAATGGTAGGCTCTGAACTTTTACGTCCTTTGCCTAGGAAGAGGCCGGAAGTATTACTCATTTAACGTTACCCAGTGGGCACCTGCGAACCTAAGTCACGGAGGCGAGCAACATTACCCACGCCATACTTCAACAGATACCCTTTTATAGGGGGTAGCCCCATTCACACATCACCCAGTAGAGAACAACACAGAGAGCAACATCCATGCCCTGAGCGGACGGCGAACCCGCAGACATTGGCTTTGCAGTCTGGCACGCTAACTGCTCGACAGTCTGAGAATAGTTAATATTGAATTGAATAGATACTCAGGAGAACCATCTGAGCCAGATGGTTTATTACAAAAGAGAACATTCACCGCCATATAAAAATCCTAACACTGGTTCAACGGATTTCAAAACAAAATGCAAACTTATATGATAGACCTCAAAAATGACTAGTTGCTAATTTTAAAAGTATCTTTTTTTTCAGTGGTGGGCACTTGGGTCTATTTCCCATTGACCTCATAAATGCCAGAATTTCTAATTGATACCCAGCGGGCACCTGTAACTAAGCCACGGCGGTGAAGTAGCGTCGCCCACCTCATATAAAACCATAAACCCGTTCATAAGGCGGATTACATTCACACAATAGCAGAGAAGAAAAGACTTAAGACACACATAGAGAGAAAACGTTACATCCATGCCTACGGTGGGATTCGGACCCATAACTACTGGCTTCGCAGTCCAGTACAGTAACCACTAGACTAACTAGTGATCGGCTTTTAATAGTTTCTTTGATATTCAAAACTTAAAGAATGGTGCAAACATTAGACCGATAGCTGCACATTATCTTATTGTTGCACTCCATGGCAAACTAGCAAAACAGATAAAGAAAACCATTAGTCCGTGAATCTTCATGATTTTTACCAGATCTTCAAACCGCTCCACTGAAATTTAATCAGCAATTCTGATCACTCCATTTCACAATCATTATTTTAAAGTAACTTCATATCTCTCTGTAAATACTTTTCACGATCACATTCTAAAAGTAACTTCATGACCTCTCCACGATGACTTTGCACAATCACATTCTTAAAATAACTTCATGACCTCTCCGCGAAGACTTTTCACAATCACATTCTTAAAGTAACTTCATGACCTCTCAGCGAAGACATTTCACCATCTCATTAAGTGAGTTCATGACCTCTCCACGAAGACTTTTCACAATCACATTCTGAAAGTAACTTCATGACCTCTCAACGACAACTTTCCACAATTGCATTCTAAATGTAACTTCATGACCTCTAAACGAAGAATTTTCACAATCACATTTTTAAAGTAACTTCATTAACTCTGTTGGTGACCAGCTAAAACATCTGTCCAATGGTTCTCTCTGGAATAGTATTCACGCAACAATCAATAGTTGTGTAATTTTTCTTTTGCAATAAGGAGTCGATGAATACCGTTTGGGCAAGAATGGTGTCCTTACATCTTCAATTTAAAAAACATTGCAACCGCATAATTTAAAATCGAAATATATTTACTTATTTGATTTTAATTATTTTGGTGAGCAAAATTGTATTAATGTTATCAAAAGTGTTGGTTGTTAATTAGATGATAATGAAAACTTATCTAATTTGGTATGCACTTTAAAGTTGTTGATTAAATATTTATTCTTGGGATTTTTTGAATAATCAAGATGCACAATTTTGTTTAAAATAAATTTAAGAATTATGAATGTATACTAATCCTATTAAAGCTGTAGAATTTGAAGCAAATCTAATAAAAACAGGTGGAGTTAATTAGCTTGCTGTTTTCAATCATCTCCAAATGTATATTTCGGATTAAAAGTGTTGCAAACTGCTTCCTTCAACAATAATGGGATTTTCATAAAATTATCTTAAAATTATCCTAACGGTAGCAAAGTTAATACATTAATATTTTAACAACTTAGAATTAAAGAATTTTACAAATCACCACATGTGAATAATTCAAGTTGATAAATTAAAAGTCAGAAGGGATGATTGTTGTTTTCCTAAGATCTAATAAAAGTATTTATTTATTTAAATTTCGTTTATTTTAAAGAATCTTACTTCAGTTGACTTCAAGTTGAAAAATTATTTCGTTTAAAATCTCAAATGTTGGAGGGTTTAGTAGAAGTTAATAGAAGTTCGGACTGAATAGAACTGTTACAGCTTCTATTACACGCAAGATTTGTTTTCAGTAAATAAAGTGACATTTATTTGATTTTCGTAACAGCTTTTTAAAATTTGCACGGCCAGCGAGAACCCAGATTTTGAAACAAAACCGGGAGAAATTTGCCTTCTTGGAGGAATTTTTGATGGAACTAACCCGCATTTGCTTTACATGGAGAGGTTGAATACGAGAACCTCCCATAGATAGCCAGACGACAAGGGGACTCTATATCATGATCCGTCTGCCACTGAGGGTATTTCACGTCAGCACTTCGATCGGTACAAGCCGGATGCCTGAATTCATATCGACGAGCCATCGCTAGGATTTGAACCCGGTTCACCTCATTGGAAGGCAAACGCTCTATCCCCTGAGAAATCGCAGCTCCATTTAAAAATATTGCATTGGTCTGGGAAATTAATATATTATCACGTCCTTTGTCTTAGTCCCCTTGGGCTCATTCATCACCTCCTGTATCTGAAAGCCTCCACACGGTATTTTATAAGTAGTCTGCGCAGACTACCTAAAAACCGAACCAGTCCTGCGCACTAACCCAACTTCTATTGCAAAAGTAATTGAGAGAAATTTACAATATATATTTGAGAATTGAATCTGTAGTGGTTGACAAGTAAATACGACAAACCAATAATATTCATAAATTAAACAAATTTTTAGACATATATTTGCTACCACTTTCTTATTTTTACTAGATTTTTTTTTTTAAATGGCTCTTTCGTGAACTGGCTTAATTTCATTATGATCTGATCGGACTACCTATAAAATATCGCGTGGAGGCTTTCAGTTATAGGAGGCGTTGGCTCATTACACATGAAAGCCTCCACAAGGATTTTTATAAGTAGTCCGATGAAACCACCGTGAAAGTGAAAAAGCTATTTAATACAAAGTCTATTAAAAATCAGAAAATGGTAGCAAATATATGTCTAAAAATGCTTTTTAATTTTTGAATATGATTGGTTTGTCTTATATACTTGTCACCAACTACAGATTCAATTCAATAGTCTGCGCAGGCTACTTAAAAAAACCGTGTGGGAGCTTGTTCGGACTGGTACTTTGTTAAATCTCATATCAAGTCGGAGAAATGGTTTGGTCCGAAAATCTCGAAAACCGTTGAACATGGAAAAAAGGTTACGAATGGTTTTCGTCCCTTTTTTCCATGTAGCTTTTTTTTTCCATTTTCTTACCATTTCCTCATGCATATATATATCAGAGGTGGCAACTGCTCCGGATTCGACTAAATATTTTAAAACAGTAAAGATTACAAACTAAAACTTGCAGATTTACGGTTAGTTTTGCAAATTTTTTAAGAGGCTCAAAACGGCTTAACTCTATCAAAGTGGTGTATCACATAAGACTTTGAATTAACAGTGAGTAAATCGAATTTACTAAATTGAAAATCATTTATTTAAAGACTACCAATATTTATCCATCGTCCAGAGCATGTAGGCATCTCTGCATAACGCTGAATTGAACACTTAATAAATTTTATTAAAAAAAGGCAGTTTTTAATTAAAAAATCTTTTTTTTTGTGGAATTTATTTCGAAATACCGTTTCCTACCCGCCCCTACCTCTAAAAGTAATTTTTCTATAGGTAAAAATGATTTTAAAAATTTTTTAATATTTTTTAAAATTATAATTAAAAAGAATTTTGCCTACAAGTAAATAATTTAAACACATATACTAAAGGTGAGCTTGAGAAAAAGACGTTTAATAGAGATTTTATTTATTCGTAAGGGGTAGCTTTAGTTCGCAACTACTCATAAATATATATTTCTCGAAACTTAAATGCTGATAAGGGTGCCCAGCTTTTCTATAAAGTGAAGTAAAATGTTTAAAACTAAACAGTAACGTGGTTTAAAAGTTTAAATGATTAATTAAAAAAATATAAGCAAAACTCTTGTTAGAAAAATCTGCTGAAATATTAGAAAGATTTTCATTCACAAATTAAATTGTACGAAAAGCAATTATCATAACTGTCATTCTTTTACAATAATAAATACAGAATTGATGGTATTCTACAATTTTAATTTTAGTTTTAATCATTTACAATGTTGATTCGATATATAAAGTTATGAAAATTTTTAAGAAATATACACTTTAAGTAACAAAAAATAAATACTAATAAGTTCAAATTTCTCTCAGTTGTATGATATATGAATGTTAACCTTTACTGAACTTACGTAAAGTTTTATTTTTATAACTGCGGACTTTAACTAGCAATAAAAAATTAAAGTAAAATTGCTATCGATAGAGGATTATAAATTGTCTACGATTTTCTTTATGATTTTATGATGTTTACAGACTTAGAATTTATCAGGTTACTCAACAGCAGTTCTGGTTGGTATTTCCTGTAATATCGGACGAAGAGATAAGATAAGGACATGGCTATGTATATAGTCGAGTATATGGGCTAGCACAAGCATAAATATAGGAGCCGTGGTGGCTCAGGGGATAGAGCGTTCGCTTAACAATGAGGTGACACTTGGTTTGAATCCCAGCTATGGCTGTTACGAATTCGGCTCCTGGCTCGCACAATGCTGACGTAAAATATTTTCAATGGTAGATGGATCATAAATAAAATCCCCTTTTCGTCAGGCAAACCATGGCAAGTTTTGTGTTTTTTTTCTTCATTTTAGGCAAATGCGGGTTAGTTTCATCAAAAAGTTCTCCACGAAGGCTAGTTTTTCCCAATACTTTTCCCAGGAGTTCCCTTGTCTTCTGAGATGGGTCTAAAATAACATGGAGGTGAACTAAACAAAGAATTGGGTCGACTGCTCAAAGCTGGTTATAAAATATAAATATAGAAGCAACATGACAAAGTAGGTTCACGGCCAGTTGACCCAGCTTGCCCGAGGCAGTGCGCATCTTCTAATAAGTTACACCATGGTTACACCAGTCTGTCATTTATAGCGAATAATGAAACAGGATAAAAAGCTGTTTATAATAATTACACTACGCTGTATACTGAATCTCAGCGTCTTTTAAGTGAAGTTTTATTTTTATAATTTAAGTAGTAGGTAAATTGATGTTTATTTATGTCATTTTTAAAACTAAAACAATTAATCTAAAAGAATTTTTTTTGTGTGTAGAATTGTTAAACATACTAAAAAAAGAAATAAAATAAATGTGCTCTAAAATATTTTGAAAAAAAAATACTCCTACTGAGAATTGTTATTTGATTCTGATTTCACTAAAACTTGGAAAAATTATTCTAGGAAAAATTAAAATTTCGGCGCATATAAATTATCTAAATCTACAACCCACACAAATTCCTTCGCGTGTGTCGAAAACACATCCACCTACGCCATACTGTCTAAATAAACAACCACATGAAAATCAATAAAACAGCTCACTTGAATTTCAATATTAAGTCCTCGAGATATTTAAAACAGTCTCATAACGTGTTTTTTTGGAAACTGTGATAGCAATAAACATTTAGAATGTGAAAATCTTAATATTTTACTTATTTATTTATTTATTTTTTTTCTTGTTAGTTTACTATGACAGATAATTTAGTTGTTTTTTTCCTTTTAAGATACTGACAACTCCTAAAATGATTGGTGCTCGGAATTTAAATCCTTATGAATTTAATAAAAATTATAAATTGTGCAATCAATGCTGTTCAATACTGCAAATCAATACGGTTCGATAAGGCAAATCAATACGGTTTAAAATTCTTATGCCTCGGTTTCATAAAGCCCAAATAATGGGGGGGGGGAGTAATGTGGGAGGTGAAATCCATATGGATCATATTTCATTTATTTTTCAGATTTTCGAAAGATATTTTTTAATGCTTTGTAAAATAAATAAAACTTTTTGTTAAAAGAAAAAAACTTAACTTGTAATGCAGCAGAATTTAATATTTTTTCTTTTTGCCGAAAGTTTGATAAATTCTATAGAAGATATGATCTTGTGAACATAGAAGTAATGGAAGATAGAATCCTATGGATATGGAAGAATAAAGGTCATTTAATATGGATGAAAGAAATATTCATAACATTATGTCCGAGCTACACAGTTCCTTTTCGTGTAACAGTTTCCTTCAAACAATTTTTTTTCTTTTTGGTTAATGGCGGACATTTGGGTCTATTTCCCATTGGTCTCAGAAATACCAGAACTGTTACTCTCTTATTGTAACCCAGTGAGCACCTATGGCTAAGCCACGGCGGTGGAGTAGTGTCGTCCACGTCTTACAACCACAAACCCGTTTATAGGGAGGGTTAGATTCACATAATCACACAGTAGAAAGGACATAGAACACAGAAAGAGAGAGAGAGAAAGAAACATCCATGCCCTGAGTGGGATTCGAACCCGCAACCATCGGCTCCGCAGTCAGGCACGCTAACCACTCGGCCACCTGGTCGGCTTCCTTCAACCATTTTAAATATAATTTAAATTTTTGCTTACTTAAATTTTTAGGTTTAACGATTTATATTGTATTAACATAAATTTATTTTTAAAAAATGTGATTATTCTTTAAGGTTTAAGTTTACTTTTAATTTGTTGAATTTTCGAAATTATTTTCTCTGCATAGTTTTTTACTATGCTAGATTCAAAATACTTTTCAAATTGCGTTTTTTTTGCGCTTAAGCTCTCGAATAATATAAAAATATTCTAAACTGTGATTTCGTTGTCACATTACTACCACTTGGGAATATCATACCGAAGAGAATAAAAGTTGGCAAGTATGCAGCTTAAAAACATTAACAGATTGAACAAAAATATAAGGAATTTATTCTGAGAACATCTGAAATTCTAAAACTCTTAAAACATCCCCCCTCCTATCTCAATGCATTTATAGAATAAGAATTCTATACCGGCTTCAGCTACATTAGGCAAAAGCGATGTAAGTTTAATTCTGTCCTCCCTCATCCAGCAAGCCATTTTGACTATCATCTTCAGTCAACGGAAATTTGACTTTGACCACGTATCTTTTCGTCCCCTCAAGGGATGGCACCCTTTCACTTTAATACCCCTATCATTGTAAGAGCTCACTGAAACTATATTTTGTCAAATAAGTGGAAGAGGGGTAAAGTGCTTTGAAATTGAAGAGTATGTGGCTTTCGAAAAGCCAGATCGGCACAAAGAACACTTCTTGTCTTATAATGCAAATTCGAACAATTTCGTAAGAGGTTGTCAATTTACGTTATGCAAAATACTCCCAAACTGTACTGCAAAGCATGGCAGGAATAATAAGATCTAAATTTTGCTTTGGAAACTATATCGATCATTAGACGTCTCATGAATACGAAAATGAAAATTCTTATTTAGTATCATAATAATGATATCGATCGTTTAAATATAAATAGAAATAGTTGGTATACTAGATATCTATTAATTAGACGAAACATCCTCTAAGAGATTTATAAAACGAGATGAAAGTAATTAAGACAAAATTTAGTCTTAGAAAATATCGAGCATTAGACGTTTCATGAAGTAAGAAAATAATTCTTATTTGGTATAGTTTCAGTGATATTGGTCATTCAATATAGATTGTATTGTACCGTTACTAAGTGTTAAATATGCAAAACACTCCTGAACCATAGCGTGCTCGGAATTGTAAGGATTAAAATTGAAGTTTAAAGAAACTTCGATCTTTAAACATGCAAATGATCAATTCTTAGTTGGTATTGTATTTATGATAACGATTGTCCAAGTATCGATTGTACAGTTTAGTTACCAAATGTCTATTAACCATGTGAACTTTTAACTATTTTTTTCAAGTATGACATGGATAGTAAAGATCAAAATTAGTTTTAGGAAATGTCGACCGTTAAACTTTTTATGAAATGCAAAAATAATAATTCTTATTTGGTATCATAATAATTACATCGATCGAGTTGAAATATATACTAAACACTCTTGAACTGGCTTGGAATAAAATGGTTCGGGCATATTGAAGATAAAATCTAGTCTTCAGACTATTCATGAAATTCGAAAGCAGCTCTTAACTTGTATAATTTCTATTGTGTCAATGATATCGTTCGTAGAAATGTAGAATGTTAATTATGTCAAGTTTTATAGTTTGGTATGGCATATATTGTAACAGTCTGTCTATTCATTCATACTGTTGTATCCAGAAATCCATTGTTTATTGATTTTCTTATTTTTCTGCTGTTGGCATTGGATAAATTCTCTATACTGAAACCTCTCTTGAAACAGGATTCTCTATGGAGCCAATGACTTGAAACATCGCCCTATATTCTGAGAATAAGACAGCATTTTTCGAATTTATAATCTATGGTCAATATTTGTTTCAGGGCAGTTCTAAGAGTCCCAGCATAGGTATAAAATAAATTAATATCGTTTTAATATTGTTGTAATAATAACGATTGTTTAAATGATTACATTGTTTGGTTTTCAAAATATCTATCTAGTAAACAAAATATCGTTTAAATTGTACTATGATGTATTGCTAAATACTTAGTTTTTAAAATTTTCGATCATTAATCATTTCAGGAAAGGCGAAAATGACAATCCTCATTTGGTATCGTATTAATGTTATCGATCATATAAACGTAGATTATGTAAATGAATTACCATTTATAACTATTAAATTCTAATTATTTACTGTGAAAGATACCCCATTTTTCAGTTGATAGTTCAGTTGAGTTACGTTCTAGATCGTAAAAAGACCACAAAAAGTCTATTGTATTAATGATATCGATTTTTCCCTCATAAAAAGTATAGGTGGATTGCGTACTTGAATTCGTATTACAAATAATTTAAATTCGAATTTAACACCGAATTTGAATTTGTATTTATTAGTTCGCATTTTGTTCATTTCAATTCATAGTTTAATTAAAAAGAAGGTTAAGAAATTTAGAATGAATTTTAGAATTTTAATTTTAATTGAAATTTAGAATTTGAAGAACTATAAGAAATTATTTAGGAAAATTTTTGTTTAATAAACTACCTCTAAAAAACATTAATCAATACGCAAAACTAGGCATTTTTCACTGTTATCAACCATGTTTATTCGTAATGTCATTTTAGTATTACATCTACTTTTACTTTGAATATAATTTGTAATTTTGATTTATAATTATTTTTATCTAACCTAATTTGAAATCACTTTCACTTCTTATTTAGGTTATATTTTCGATTTTGAGTATTATTATCCCTATAAATTGAACAATATAATGAAGCCAACATATTCACACAATGAAACTTCAATATATCAATTGCGTCTAATGAATTTCACATTAATTAACACATAATAGAAGACATTTTCTCTCTCTCTCTCATATATATATATATATATATATATATATATATATATATATATATATATATATATACAACTGTGTCTAACCATTTATCCCATTAAAATAGAAGTACTTAATACAAAAAGACAGAACTTTGTTACTTTGATCAACCAAATGTATTCATAATGTCTCTTTTGAATTCGAAAGCAACTATGCATTTGAGACACGTATTTCAACAGACATCTAACCGCGCGTTTGGATGGAGCTCAACGTGCGATTTTTGTCACACAAATTGCCTTTTGGGAAGAGAACGGTGACGCTTCTCTTGCAAATGATCTATGGTGTAAATCCTCTGACAGCTCGTAAAACTCTAGGGGAAATCCATTTATGAAATTGCCAGGTTCTTTGTAGCTGCTCTGTAAATCTTGGATGAAGGATCTGTGTTAGCAGCGATGCTTATGTGGAAAAGATTTTAGGATTATTTTATGCTAATCTCTCATCGTAGAATTTCTGTTCAAGATTTGAAAGTGTGGCGAATTTTTAAAAGAAAAAAAATAAATAGTAGCTCGTTGAAGAATTTTTTATTTTGTACATAGCTCGAGTTGCGAATTCAAAATTATTGACATAGCTCAAAATGTATAGTAACTCATTAAAAGAGATCTATGCATAATAAATGCCCATGAGAAATACGTGTTTGTTTGTATCAAACTATTTTTAAAGTTATTAACAAAAAGTAGACATTTTTCTTTATTTGTGACTACAGCTGAATGTGGCTAAATATCTATATAAATATTATAATGTTGGCAATGTTCCCGTTAAACTATATATGTTCTTTTTTTTCCTTTTTAATTTTTTTTTAAAGTTTAAAGTGCGAAATAAATCAATATTATCTTTCAGATTTCCAGTTGTTTGCAAGAGTCTGTTTAATTACTTTTTATCGAGCTCAACTTGACATGCAGAACTAAAGCTATCTTAAAAGTCAAAAACAACTGTTTTAAGCTTGAAGTAACAGTCACGAGCCGCTTCTTAAATTTCGCGCTCTTTTCATTCACAATTCAAATGTCGCAAGCAGATTTTGAGGCCTTAAGACCTAGATTCAAAGCAATTTGAAGAAGATGTCGAAAATGCTCATTTCTCTCAACGTGCCACTCTTTTTTAATGAACTGAAAATCGGAATACTTACGTAAGTTAATTCGAACAAACAAAAAGCGTAGTTTTCTGTGAAACAAAACGTCCTCTTTGATCTAAAAAATTATGTTAAAAGCATTTATTAACATGCAGAAAGTTAAAATTTTTAAAAAATTGGTATGAATGAAAACATTTAGCTTTGAATCCAAAAATTCGACATTTTTTTAGAAAAAATAAAAGTCAATTAGTTGAATAAATTTATAATCCAAAATGAACTTATTAGTGGGATTTCCGATCAATTAATAGATATCTCTTATATATCTATTACTTCTTTATTATTGATTTTTCTTTACTAAATTAGAGTATTGATTTTTTTTATTGCAGCCATGCTCATTTTGTAATTAGGAGTACGTATTACTAGCTATTCGACTACTTAAAAGAACTCTAAAAAAGATATTTCATTACAGAAAATAATGAAATATAGCGAATTATATGCTAATTTTAAAATTGTTGTGAGTTCGCAACAGTTATTCACTAAAGTTGTATGAGTTGTAACAGTTATTCATAAGTTTTACTGAATCTTTATTCAGAGCCTTTTATGCTATTTTGTAAAGTTTAGGAAAACATCTGAAACCTGACTCAGCATTACAAAGAATATAATTATTCATTATATCATAAAAAAAATTAAATTTGAAGAATAGCCTCTTTAAATCACAAATAAAGTTTAAATATTACTGCCTGCTACAAAACCTACATTTGTAGACCGGCCAATTACTACGCTTTTTGCAAAATATTTTGCAGAGTAGTAGACATTTAAAAACCAAAGCTTTTAAAATTTTTAGTAATTTTGCCAATATTTTAAAATCCTCACCCTCAACTTGAAGGAGCTAGATTAAGGTGGCGTTTAATGTACTTATTTATTTATATGTTGTGATGTGGAGAATTAGCTTTCATGAGTTAAAAATAATGCATTACAACATAAACTTAGCTACCATTAGTATAATTTTTACAAAAAGCGTAAAAAGTTGGCATCCCCGCATTTGGTGATGTAATTCCTCCAATAAGTTCACGTTTCGTAGTATTGGGTTATTGAAAAATATAAAAACATAAACAGTAAAAAATATTTTGATGTTTAGTTGCCACTATTTCTGGTGTTAAGGTAAACTAAAATTTTTATTGCAGTATCTGTAGGGTTTTTTTCTTTCATTTTTTTCATTTACTTTTTCACTGTTTTTCATTTATTCATTCATTTTTTGTTAGCTTGTTTACTGATTACCCCATGTCCATTCGTGACGATTTAATGGCTTAGTTGATAAACATTTCTATTAAAGAGCAAACTCATTTTTAGTAATATATTCGCACTAATCCTTTCAAATAATTACTATTTTGCTACTTTCACATAGTTTATGCAAGATAACTACACTTATGTGCTTTAAATAATCAACGTAGGCGACAGAATATATAAAAAATAAGATTTTTATATATTTGGAATTATTCTAAGAAAATCAACTTATCGCAAAAGATTAAAATTTTGTTTTATTAGTTTTTGAAATTATATCTTAACGTTCAATGCATTAGCAATACTTCTCAAGCCACTTTGCTCGAAATTTAGCATAAAACACTTATGCTTCTTTTAAGTGAATTTAATTACACCTAGTACAGTTCTCTAGTTAAAAATGCAACTTTTTTTTCACAGTGGCAACTAAACATTTAAATTTTTGCTGCTCTAGTTTTGTACTATTTTTGGGTCCTTCTCAATTAAAACTGCATTATTTGATGCGTAAAATTTAATCATTTCCTACAATTATGTTTTAAATAATCCAGAAACCCAGATTAAAAAAAAATAACGCTTAAATTTTTCTTGGTCACATATCAAACGTAACAAATAGCAAGCTGTTGCTTACTTTTAATTTCAACTTGCAATTTTTTACTTATGGTAGCATCTGTTGCCATCTCTTTGTATCAAATAACAGAATCCCTTTGTGGATAAAATTATTTTGGGGTTCAGAATTTTGTTACACAACCTTCCTTTGTTACCTAGCACTGAACTCTTTGAAGAATGTATTATTTTTTATGATCTATTCCAGAACACCTGCAGCTTCTATAGTTGCCATGGAAACTACCAATTTCTTTTGGAATGTCATGCAAGGGGTGAACAAATCGCAATTTTTATTCGGTGCCTTGAGTTGACATTGACTTAACAATATGATATCGATATACTACCTGAAGCACTTGTTTGTATACTATTTGTTATTGAAAAGACGAAGCATTGTACAAAGGACTCTAATGTTCAACAAAAATATTCAAAAACATGTCTTCTTGTTATTTGAATATCTTCCAACAATGAACAAAATTTTGGAGAATTGCGTTTACTTTAAAACCAGCTACGACATATGCATGTATGTAAAGGATGCAAAAGCTTTTAAAATATTATTTTTGAATATTGAATAAAAGTTTTTTGGATATTTAGACATTTATTGTTTTATTTTAACTATTCACAAAGCGTTTATTTCTAGTTATTTTACTATTATAGATGGTAAATGCGATAGCAAAATTTAATTAATTATTTTTCCCTAGCGTTAGAATTACGTCAATAATTCATTTATTTATATTTTAATTGCAAAAGTCAAAATATGCGATTACTTAATTTAATTTTGCATTTTGTCGCTCATACCAAAAACAATTTTGACAATGATTCCTTTGGTTATGTTTTAAAAACAAAAATATAGAATATGCATTTACTTAATTTAGCATTTTTTTTTATTTTGCATTCGAATTAGTTTCGCCAATAATTTATACAAGCTTTTTTCCGCTAACGTATATTACGTCAATAATTCATTTAGTTACGTTTTAGTTGCAAAAGACAAAAAAATGCGATTATTAATTTAGTTTTGCATTTTGTTGCTCTTATCAGAAAAACTTTTGACAATAATTCCTTTGGTAATGTTTTAATTACAAAAATATAGAATATGAAATTACTTAATTTACCTTTTTTTTTAACGCTAGAATTAGTTTTGTCAATAATTTATATAGTTATATTATAATTATGAAATCTAGTAACTACGCTTACTTAATTTGCCTTAATTTTTTGCAATAATGTTTTTGGTCATTAAATTCAGTTATCTATACAAATACTGCAATTTGATTAGAGTATTAAAATATTCTTATTGAATAGAGGATTTTGATACATCAATTCGGATAGAGGAGTTGTATAAAAAAATTTATTTTGAAAACTATATAGTTTAATAAAGATATTAACTCTGTAAAATTTTTATAATATTGAAATAAGATAAAAAAAGGAAAAATATTAGCTAAATCGAAACAGTAGCTTTCTCACACTTTATTTAATCAAATATTTGCATTTTTTTCCTTTTTACTTTATTGCAGCCTATCATCTTTATAATAAAGAAAAATGATAAAGGTTTGAAGTATCATTGCAATCCTTTAGTATATTTAATTACATCCAATATTTATTAACTGTGTTAATCTTTTATAAATATTAAAAAAAGACACTGCCCTTGGCTAACAAACAATCTCATAAGAGCAGAAAAACCATAAAAAAATCTTTTGTAATCTAATAGTAAATCTAATTTTCAGTTGATTTTCGTAATAAACATTTTCGCTGCTATTAAATACCATTTCCAAATCAATGCGTTTTGTTTTAATGCACTTTCAGCAATCAAATATAATTTTCAGCAATGCTCTTTCTTAAAGTTTCTCTTAGAGCTATTCTTAAATTTTAAGAGAGATAATTTCTTTCAATTATATAGAGAGTAATCTCTCTGAGAACAATCTTTGTAATTACACTTTGAAAATCTAATACAAAAGAGAAATAATTGATCTAGATTTTAAGATTGAAGATCTTTTCAAAATCCTTTAGGGTATTAACAAAATCTGTTCTTAAATCTAAAAGACGTCGCCGAGTAGAGTGTGTGCCTCCATTTAAAAGAAGAAAAAAAATCTTGATTATATTTGGCATTCATTAAACAGAATTAGTTTTAGCCGAAAGTTATTTTTGATTTATATTTTTCAGTCGAGTTTGTCTCATTTCAGTGATTTTTCTCGAATTTATGTAAATGGAAATCATCAAAAATATAATATGAAAATTATTGATATGAGCAAATAGGAATATGAAATTATTTGCTTAGATTGAAAAATAATAAAAAATAGTTGTTGTAGCTGTGTTAATTAATTATGAACATTTTAATCCATTGTGTTTTGAAGAGGCTTACAGTATCATTTGCTTACATCCAGTAAAAGAGATTTTTCTAGGAAATATTTTGTAAAAGTTTAGTTTATGTTAGTGTTGGAATCTTTGCTTTAATTAAAACTTCAAATCAAAATTTTAAATAGTGGTTTAACTAGCAGGGAATAATAAATTATCATGTGTGTATTAAAGCTCGTTTTAAACAAACAACGAACTGTTAAAACAAATAACAAGATAGTTGGAAAGAAGAGTTTCAAATTGTTTTTTGATAGAGTGGTGAAGAAATTTAAATGCAATGTGTGTGTGTGCGCGCGCGTGTTGAATTTAATTATAGACACATAATAAAGAGCAATTTTTATCTTAGGATAATTATTTTTTATTCAGAAATATCGCTTTTATTGTAAAGGAATGTGTCCTGATAAGAAATTCACGTTTTCCAATTAAAAGGTTTCCTATTTTATCTTATTCCATTCTTCTTCTTTGTCTTTTTATGTGTTCTTTGTGTTATGGTATCAGAAAATTTCAAGTATTAAAAAGTTAGTAATAGTTGGAAAATATTAGCATATTTTTAGTAGCTAAGAATTTGTGAAGGTAAGTAAACTAATTTAAGTTCAGTCATTTTAAATTTAATAAAAATATATTTAGTTTCGACGCGTTATCCGCATTTGAATTGAACATCATTCGAGAATGCTGGTCAGATCAGAAATTAAATATAATTAAGCATACCTAGCATATTCGGAATGTCCATATCATTTATTCTACTTCAATGTTTGATCTTTAGTCGAATAGATGATAACGATATAAAAATAATCGAAGCATATGCACTGAATGATAATTTGCTATAATTGACTTCTGAGCAAGTTAAAGTTTTCTTAAAAATAAACCAATTCATGTTGATGGAGAGCTTTAAGCGTTACCAATTTAATCAGCTTGGAAGTAAAATGTTTTCCATTGGTTGCATTGTTTTTTCTTTAATATTTGATTTATTCATTTTAATTTAAAGTTATATTGATGATCCCGGATACATAACTAATTCAAATGTGTTGACTAAATTCCAATCTGTTCCAGTTAACTTGTCAGATGTATTAAAGCTATGAGATGCGATAAGAATATTAAAGTTTTCTCTTAATAAAGCAAATTCCTACAAAAGTTAGAGTTTGATCACCGCAGGTGACCAGCCGATTCGCAACCAATGCGTTGCTGCTCCCATTCCTTTCCGGAAGTTGTCTAGACCCAGGCCCGTCGGATGCGGAAACCACATACAGCCGTCACCCAGAAGACGCGTGTGCAGTCCTGCGCACCTAGTGTCCAATCCTACAACCCTACTGTTTGTTCTAAACGTCTTGATGGTTTTTATACTTCTATGCTTCTCAAAGTAGCTCTAAACTTTGCAAAATAATTCGCTCACAGTGCCATCCCTGTTAACATCCCTGGTTATGTAATCATGATAGTAACAATCAATTCATTTTAAGTTAAAATAGTAAATAAAAAGAATATATATATATATATATATATATATATATATATATATATATATATATATATATATATATATATATATATATTTAAATATATCATCTAATTAAAGCTGAGTAAAAAGGATACTAAATATTATTGTGAAAATTGTTTGAATAATAAACAGACCTCCAACAACTACGGAATTTCCGTTGTTTTAGAAATTAAGTTTTCTTTCCAGCAATGATAAAAGTAATACATTGATATTTAAATAAATTAGAAAAAAACAAATTTTGTCCACCACTACATGTATATCGTTTAAACAAGTGTATTAAAATTCAAATAGAGATAGGGAAAACTCAAATGCATGGCTTCCAACTTCTACGCTTTTTACAAAATATTCAATAGAGAACTAGTCTATTAAAAACTAAAGCTTTTAGAATTTAGCTAATATTTTAAAAGCATCGTCGCGAGAGAGCTGAGATACAGTAGCGTTCTTTTAAATCATTTACAAGAAGTGGTCTGGGACATAACTTAACATCAAGCTTCTAAAACCAGTAATAATACATTATGGTATCCGATAGGTGAAAATCAAATTGGATATTTTGAAAAAAAAATTTATTTATTTTATTTTCTATATTTAAACAATAGTTTCTAAGACCCTTATGGAAAGACCCTTTAAAATCTTTATCTCCGATTTTTCGAAATGAAATAGCAGTTTTTTTTTTCGTATGCTGACAGATGAAACCAAACTCACGACAATGAAATAAAATGATTTTTTGCTGTGTTTTGAGTATTTGAACCATTATTTATTTTAATAAAATATTTTAGTAAGACAACTAAAATTCATTTTTAGAAATTTATTTTGGAATTATTATTATTTTCTTTGTCCGAATTTCCTTGCATTTTAAACGCATTTTCTTAAGAAAGCTGATTTTAAGAATTTTTTTTTACGATCATCCACATAAAAAAAGTTCATTATTGAATTCTTTGAAATTTTGAATGTATATTTTTATATAGCTATGTTTTGAACTAAAAGCTATATATATGCATACATACATATATGCATAAACACACACACACACACACACACACACACACATATATATATATATATATATATATCTTACTATATATAAAAATCTAATGATGGTGTCGCAATTTCGTGAGTTTTTATTGGCCGCGAAATCACGTGATAGGATCCAGTTTTTCCTCACTCATTTCAATATTGTTTTGGTTGTCATCAGCATAAAATTAATAATAGTCGTAAAGGTATTCGCGATTGCAACACTCGATACGCCATCTAGCGGGAGACTGTAAATATCGGGCATTAGTTCCCACATAACCATTGGCAATGACGGACGCCATTTTCTTAGCAGCAAATAGGAAGCAAAATTTCGCTAAAGAAAAGGTAAAACTTCTTGAAAAAACTAATCAGAACATGCCAAACATTGAAGCAGAACACGCCAAGCATTTGAAGAACAACTTCTCAATAATTTTTACCTTTCTATTACCAACAACATAAAATGTTTTCATGATCACTTGCTGTTACAGATGTGTGTATTGCGGTAAAATAATTTTTCTGTCTTCAATTCATTACAAGTTAAAATGAAGTCAACATTGCTTTCGTCATTCCAATGAAGAAATGTCTTCCAATGAATTCCATACAAAACTAAAATAGTTATAGAATATTCTTCTTCTCCATAGAATTGTATATATTTCTGTATCTACATAATTCAGAAAACAGCAATAAAGAATAATCCGAATTACTTGAAAAAGTATCTTTTGTGCTGATTAATTTTTATCGTTTTCTTGGTAAGTGTTTTTTAGTTTTGAAAGAATTTCAACTAGAATTCAGCTATTCTGTTTTTAAGCTACATATTAAAATTCATATCGAGATCTTACAATTATAAAATTTTGATGTGTGGTATGTTACCTAAAAGTAATGAACGGATAAACTATGTATATATTATTTGAGAATAAAGTTTTCAAACAAAGAACATATCATTTTGGAATTCTCCGGACTTATAAATCAGGTAAGTGTTATGATTTTTATAATAAAAAATTTGCTTGTAAATAATTTTTTTTCTTACTTGATGATCGTTCTCTACAAAATGTTTTTTTTACGTCTGATTAAATACTATAAGAACTAAAAAAAAAACAATACGAAAGTTTTTATTGAAAAATGAGGAATTTTTAAAATCGTTTTTATCCTAAGAATTCTTTATTTTACGCTTTTTAGTTTATAATTTTTTGATAAAATTGTTGTCAAAATACTTTTTTTGAAAAATTAAATGGTATTATATTATGTGTTTATGTATACTTCTTGCATATTCTAATATTTGAAGTAATATGATTCAGAAAAGTATGGAAGAAAAATTCGGTACTTACGTATTAACCACAGCTACAGATTTGGCAGATTTTTAGTGCCGCCAATCTACACTTAAAATTTTTGGAAAAAATCTTAAAATGAAACACTTTGTTTAAAATCAAAGTAGTCAATCGGATTTCGGTGGAAAATGGGCCGATATAGAGTTTAGCATAGATTCAAAACAAACTTTTCTCTCACCTGATTCTATAGCCATAATGAACTCTAATAAATAAGATTCAAAATGAAAAAACATTTCCAAAACGGACGTTTACTAAGATAAAGTTTCATGTTATGGACTTTGGTACATTTTCGTTATATTTCACTCCATAAAATATTTCGCTCCTAAAAAAATAAAATTGCATCGTGTTTTGTTTTTGGCAAGTCCCAAAGACGCATTTTCGTAACACTAAAAAATGGCGACAAAAAAAGAATGGTTCTTTTTTTCTTTTTGTTTCGTAAGCATTCTTTATTTTACGTTAAAATTTAAATGGGCCTTTCATGTTATACCATTAAATTTAGTAAAACTATTTCTCAGGCATTAGGTTTGAACTCTTATAAGAATATACCTATTTTTTTCTCTTTATTTACTAATATTTTTCAGATGTGTTCTGGATGTTCCTTCTCTAAAAAAAAAGAGATACCATTTTTTTTCCGTTTGCATAAGAAAGAAAACAAACATTTTTCTTTTTTAAATTTAATCAGCCACAATAAAGATGGAACGTTACAATGCTACATTAAAGACGTCTCCAGTGTAACTGAATGACTGTTCATATGGAAATCGCAGGGATTCGGCACATACAACAACGCCCCCTATAGTTCGTTGCGATCGCGAATTGTTTTTCTTTAAATATTTTTGTATCCCTAATTTAAACTTATTTTCCAGTACTGCTATTATTAGCGAGAATATAAAATTATGGTTGTGAACTCATCAAATTTGTTTGAACAATATAATGTTATAAGAATATAAATGTTATTTTAAAAAATGATTACTTCGAGAAATCACTTCCGTTCATCAAGCGATCCAAATGTTTATAATACCAATAAATAATAATATTTGGACTTGGGAAGTAGAGGCACAAGAGTAAGCAAATAGAATTCCTTTTAGTACATATGTGTTAAGTGAATAATTTTAACTTATGTAGAAAAACTGTTTTCTGCCAAGAAAAGACAATTATTGCGAAGCAATCATCGGGGTTGGTGAGCGGCAGCGAACAGGGGGTTTAGCCCCCTAGTATATATGTATTACAATTAAATTAAATTTAAATTAAAGAAATTACAATCACCTATGATAAAAACTGACTTTAGTGGACGATAGACTAAGATCACTAAGGCACAACATAAATAGGATAATACTCCCTGGAAATAAAATATAATTAAAAAAAAAACTCGCAGTTTCATTTCTCTAAAATTGCTCAGAAAAATTTAGTTTGTGGTTTAAAAATTATGTTTCAATGTGCTTGCTCAATATTTTATTTTCCCACTGAGAGAAAAGAAAAACAATATTTATACCTAATAAATAATTTTACCTTCCCAAAAAATTCTCTTTTTAGTATCGTAACTAATATAAGTTGCGTAATATTTCGCCCTAGAGATTCAGGACAGATTTTAAATCTCTGATATATTGAGTATATTTTTGAAAGAAAAAAATATATAAAAATTTCCTCCCGGGTATATCAAATCATTTACGACTCATTCCAACTGGCTTAGCATCCAGGTGCAAAAATACTAAGATAAAAAATTCTGTATGAAAGAAATAGATGGGGAAATAAATTTTATTTTTTACTTAGTAATATTTTTCAACTACCTCTGATATTTTTTAAGATTAAGGATATTATTGACCCACATATTTCAACAAATCACGTCCTGTTGCTTTTATATGGATTACATTTTTTTGAAAGTGTGTATGAAAGTTTTATTATTATTAGAAAAAGTGAACATTGTTTTGAAATCGATTCTTTACACTTCTTAAATATAACTTTATACATCGTATTTTTTTAGTTTTCATCTTTAGATGGTTTTTCTAAGTCCATACCGATGTATAAAATAACGCTTTTAAACTCGTCTGGTTCAGCAAATTGTGTTTAAAAATTTTACGCAGGTAGCATATTAGACAAAAACCTGAATCACGCAGTAAATCTGTACGAAACTGGATTATTTCACTTTTTTTGCCGGTGGAGAAGGTATTGCTTCGCGCATGCTATCTCCATATTTCCATTGTGTTATGTTTTTTCATTACATTGGGCTATGCGCGATGGTTTAAAAATTATTTATTGCATTAAAGTAAATATTTTTATATCTGCTATTATCCCTCTGACTTATAATTTTTATTAATGAGATTTGTAATACATTTTTATTATTTTGTGTTAGCTTCCGTCAAAATAAGTAAAACTTTTGTATTTAGCATTTAATGGTTATGAAGCCTTTTTTTTGCGGTAAAGGTAAAATCTTCCAAACACAACTCACTTCCAAACAAAAAATTTTAACATTTTCTTTATTTTCAGCTATTTAAATCTAAAAGAAACAATTATTCTTCCTTGAACATTCGTTATTTTACAATATCAATTTTTGAAAAATTTTAAATATGAATGAAAATAATATATAAACTACTTTTTGGTTTTTATATTTTAGCACAAATTCAATTCCGATATTTTAAAATTTTTTTTAGTGATCATAAGACTGTTCTTTTATAATTAAAAAAAAATACCCCCCAAAATTTTTTTTGTTGTAATCAAAGAGTTAGATTAAAAATATATGGCACCGGTGTCCCCTCTGCTTCAAAGGGGGAAGATACTATATATATATTTTACATACATTGGTAATATACTGTAATATACTATATAATTGGTAAATAAATAAATTGGTTAATTAATTATCAAAAGATTGCCATCTTAATAAATGCATATAATTACAATTTATCAATTTATCAAAAAATATACAGATATATGAGTTATAATGTGCATTTGAAAATTAATAAATTGTGTTTCGAATTTGGCACTTTTATGTCATTAAATATCTCCCTAAATAGAAATATTAAAAAACTATTTAAAGGAATAGATTAAATTTTAACAAATCAATTATGAATACTTTTTAAAAGCGTCTCGATTAATCAATATTAAATAGAAATATATCATCAAATGAAAAAAAAGAAAGAAAGAAATAATAAATAAAAACAAATATATATATATATATATATATATATATATATAGCACAACAACAAAAAATTAAAAAAAAATTAAATTTTTGTTTTCTGCTTGATATTTTTGTTTATATTTTACCTAATAAGTTCTAATTTCGTTTCAATTTTTTTAGTGCTCCTCACACTATTGTATTGATATATTTTGCTTTGGCTATATTGATACAATATTAGAAAGCACTCCTTTTTTCGGATATAATCAAGTGAGCTGATGAAGAGATTATATCCTTTCTTTATTTTGTTTTCCGGAGTTTTAATATTTTTTCCCTCCATTTTTTCTCAATTTTTTTGCTTATATATATATATATATATATATATATATTAATTAACACAATTTCAGGATCTTAGGGACAAAAAATAAATGGAAAAGAGAGATTAAGAAAGAAAATTGATAAAATAATAATAAGTTTTATTAATAATTTTTTTTCTTCTTTTAAAAAAATATATTTCTTCAAAATTTCAATTTAATTTCAAGTAAATTCTGTTTTACGATTAATCATTATTATTAGATTTATTTAGTTATTCACTAGATGAAATTGTGATATCTTGTTCTCCCGACTTCTGTTTAAAAATTTTAATTAATGACGAGTTGTAAAAACTATTTCAGACTCTATTTTAAACTATTTAAACTTCAAAAAATATAACCAGATTGTTAAAATATCCTGTTTGAGAATATCCGTTTAACTTAGAATTTGTTAGAAATATATAAGGAAAGTATTTATTTAATAGCAGTGAAGAAATTAATAAACAATGCAGAGGGCCTGAATAATAGTGAGCCGAAACTAACGAGGAATTTAATAAGAAATTCTGGACACTAGAAAAAATGTTCATTGAATTGTAAGATGGTGTTATATGTCCAATATATAAAAAAGGAGATAAATTTGAGTGAAACTACTACAGAGGAAACACCCTTTTAAACACAGCATTCAAGATCTTAACAAACATTTCACACATATGACTAATACCATACACTGCAAAAAACACTGGAAATTATCAATGGGGATACTAGATCCACACAAATAAATATCTTGGGGAGAAAAGAATTTAAAATTGATACTTACCATTACCTTTTTTATTACCTTTCATTATTCATTGATACTTTATTCATTACCTTTTATGCAACTTATAATAGCATAGATAGAACAAAATAATATTATTAAATGCTCGAATTAAAAATATCCATGAAACCAGCGAATGTTACAAAAATAACCCTTAATACTTAAATACAAAATAAAACTAGGTAATAACCTATCTGAATGCTTTTTTCCTAGAAAAAAGGTTCAAACAGAGTTATTCCTTGTCATGTTTTTTATTTAATATTGTATTGGAAAAAAAAACTATTGAAGACTAAAGTATTCAAACACGATCAACCATTTCTCAAAAATCCATACAAGTATTGTCATATTCAGATGATATTGTCATGATTGGTATGCAGAAAATCCTCAGCGACCATGTCGTATGATTATGCGGCATGTAAAAGATCCCTGGAGTGCCTTATTGGCTCCTGGCATTTCCGGCAAAATTAAATTCCTAGTGCACTTTAGCATCCAAATAGAGTCTCGGTGCTGCCATCTAGTGTGGCAGAAACTAGACGTCCAAATTAACATGGCCAATGGTGTCTCACCCATTGTGGTGGTCCTGAAAGAGTGGATACCACTTCTGGAGAACGCACTAGGTCTGCTCATCGGCAAGACTGATTGTGCAGCTCATTGGAAAGAAGAAAAAAAAATTTCATGATTGGTTGAACCCCGAAATCGGTGAGTGAGACTTTCTCTGCCCTTGAACTGACAGCTAAAAATATCGGACTTGCAATAAATACAATATTTATTACAATAACACAGGAAATATGTACAACCAATGATAATAGGACATCACAGTTTTGAAAATGTTGGACAGTTCAAATATCTAGGTTCAATTGTAACAAAAAATAATGATATCAAAATTTAACATAGTAACAGATAAGACACGCAAGTGTTGCTATGGGTTAGCAAATCACTTTGAATCAAAAAACTTAAGCCTAAAAACTAATATTAACCTTTATAAGACTCTAATAAAACCAATTATTTGGAAGCAGATCCCAGACAATGAGCAAAGCTTACGAAAATAAATTATTAATATTTGAAAGAAAGACTATACAATACTAAGAATATATATCTTACCGTGAGTAACCGAAATCAAGAGAATGTCGACTTTCACCGGTGAATTTCAACAATCACATTGTCGCTTTGGTGAATGTCCGAAATATTTGTTATATTCGATTTGATATTTATTCATTCGTTGAGAATATTATATTTATTCGATATTTTAATATCTTCTGTGTATAGATTAGGAAAAACATCAGTGTTCGGAGTACCGGGCAAACGGATGCCGGACCATCACCTCCTACATCAAAAAGCCTCCACACGGTATTTTATAAATAGTCCGCGCAGACTATTTAAAAAGTGAACCAGTTGTGCGCATGAACCCAAAACCTTTTATAAAAGTAGATGAGAGAAATTCATCATTTATATTTGAGAGTTGAATCTGTAGTGGTTGACAAGTGAATAAGGCAAACCAATAATATTCATAAATAAAAAAAATTTTTAGTCATATATTTGCTACCACTTTCTTATTTTAACTAGATTTTGTATTAAATGACTCGTTCGGAAAGTGGATATCCTACACAGTGGTCTGATCGGACTACCTATAAAAAACCGTGTGGAAGCTTTCAGTTATAGGAGGCGTTGGCCGGACAGTGGCACTGAACCTTAAAAAAAACATCAGTGTAGGGTATACCGGACAAACGTATACCGGGTAGTTGCACTTAACTGTACCTAGTATATATTTCGGATATTTACCAAAGTGACTAAGTGGTTGTCGACATTCACCTGTGGAAGTCAACAACCACCAATTTCTGTCATTCGCAGAAACATATATGCTAAAATAATATTTGGTACTGTCAAAGAACACAGATTAAAAATCTTGAAATTAAATTCAATTTTGGTTACGCTAAATCTATTTCTATTTGAAATACAACAGGTTATCTTGATGCCTATGAATCACTAATACTGAATCTTAAATCCACACCTGCATGGCACATGAAAAAGTATTTTTTCTAAAATTGTTTCCAAACTGCCAAAGCTATCCCCACAGCTACAATATTTTCGTTCCTGTTTCTCTCCCGTTTTTTTTTTTTTTTTTTCGAATACTTATTGTAAACAACTATGCCTTTTTCTTGTTTTTAATTTGAAAAGGCAAACTTATTATCAAACTTAAACTAAAATGATTATCTAGTTTCTTGTGTAAGTGTTTAAGTCATTTATTGCAACATCTTTTTATCACGGATGTTGAACCAAAAATCAAATATTAAAATTTAAATTTTGTTATATCTTTCTTCCACTATTTTCTTAAAAGTATTTCTAATATTAAAGTAAAATTTTGCTATTTGCTAACGCAGATTACTTACCTGCCAATCTTCACGCATATGACGTAAATTTTTTTTTCTATATTTAAATTCCTAGTAAAATGTATGCCTTCTATAAATTCTTTGCATTTATCAACTTATAATTTTTTTGACCACACATATTTTTAAAAAACAGAAGCATATATAATATTATGTATTACTGTCTTAGTAATCCGCATAAGCATTATCAAAATACACCATCTGATTCTGCCTAAAATCGTAATTTAAATTCCATTTTACTTCCACTGGGAAAAATCATCCTCGAAAGGATTAAAAGTTGGCAGGTACGAGAATGTGATAAACTATGAGAAACATTTTTTACATTATTATGTTTTTTTTAAAGATCCTAACACCCCCCCTCCCAAAGAAACGCTGCATTTTCTCTATAATGATATTCACAATAGAGACGACAAATTTACCAATTCTAAATTTACAATATCCACCTCAATTTCTAAGACAAGATCTATTTAAACTATTCTTTAATTAATTCGAATTATGTGATGAGCTTATCTAACCAAATAAGGTACGTTCTTTAAGAACTTTAAAATAGCCTAAATAAAACATGAAAGCAATAATCCTGGTTAAGAATCAATTGCTATATTCAACTTTAATAACATATTTTTTATCTATGACCCCTTTTACGTAAACCCGTATTGACTTCTTAGATCACTCTGATCTCCCGCAGAGAACAAATTGTTTTCTTTCATGATTACTTTTTGCTTCGTAGCAACAGTGGATGATTTACTATGTGGAGTCTATTCTACTCTCTTTATTTTGTACTGTTTGTTTGGCAACAGTTTCGAAAATAAGCTATTTCTTTAGATAACGAGTGAGGTGAGGTAAAACTTTTTAAAATATATTGCATTGTCTGCCTCCCTCTGTTTTTTGCTTGACTAACGTAAAATAAAAAAAAGAAATGATTTTAAAAATAAACCAGCATTTGCTAAAAAAAAAAACAATTGTGAGGAGACAGTAAGAGGTGAATTATCATTTTAACACCTGTCAATTTTTGTGAATTTGGGAGAATATTCAGGTACATTATGTTTTCTTCGTGTTAACTACTACTTAAAAAAACTTATTTTAAATGTTTCAGTTTGATCAGTTCTTGATCAGTTTTTAATTAATTATTAGATCCTAACTTGAAATGTTTCTTTTAATTCTCCGAAAAATTTTTATATTTCAACTGACAGATAATTAGATATAAACTTAGGTTATAATTTATAAATATATATATATAGGTCTGGACTACAAACTACTGTGCATTTGGTGGTTGGCAATTAAAAGCTATAGCTTTCTGATTTTATGGTAGTTTTGAAAAGGTTTCAAAAGCCATCACCAAGATAAAGAACTTGAATAAATAGGGTTTTATATAAACTTTTGAATCAATTACATACATGGGCGTGGGAAAATAATTTGAAATCAAATTTACAAAGCAAATTTATGTTTAATTCATTACAACATAAACGTAGTTACCACTCGAAGAAATTTTCTCAAAAAGCGTGCAAAATTAGCAGCCCTGAATAGGTTAGGAAAATATAACACGTAATAATAAAATACAAGTTAGAATTTATGTAACAAATTGGATATATTTTATTTTAATTAATAAATTCAGTAAAGAACTTTTTTTTTTCAATTTTTATATGACAAACAAAAATATTTTCTAAATTACTATTTCATTCAAATTGTTTAGTATTTTACTCATTACATCTGATATAAATTTTAATCAATAAAATATTAACTTTGAGAATTTCGGTAATCTTAAAAAAATATTTAATTATTTATCATATTTTATTTTTAAAAAACAATTCTGATCTATTTTATTTAAGTTGACCTCTTAGACATTTTACTTTTTGTTTATAAATGCATTGTTTGAATTTACAAAAATATCCTAGTTTAAAAATTTTAAATTTTCCTTTACCATGTCAAAGCTACTAAACTTTAAAAATTGATAACTCAAGTTTTTTCGTAAAATTCATCTTTATAAAAGGATTTAACACTTTCGAAGGCCGTGGTAAGTATACTTACAACCACTTTTTTACTATTTTTAAATTAGGTTTCCATTTGTTAATAACTTCAGCTCTCTTGTTCAAATCCATCTTGTTAATAACTTCAGCTCTCTTGTTCAAATTCATCTTCCTCCTATATATTGGTTCAAATTCATCTTTATAAAAGGATTTAACACTTTCGAAGGCCGTGGTAAGTATACTTACAACCACTTTTTTACTATTTTTAAATTAGGTTTCCATTTGTTAATAACTTCAGCTCTCTTGAAGTGCATTTGAATAAAATTGGTAACCATTTAAAAAACGCATAAAAATTATAAAATACATAATTCCTTTTGAAGTTTGTAGCATGTATAAAGTTTATTTTATAAATAAAGAAAAATAAAAGTCAATAAGTTCCTAATAGGTGATGTTAAATATATTTACCACCAAAAATATTGCACTTTTATAATATCTCATAAATTTTAAATCGTGGGTAAACACTTTCAAAAATCATAAGTCCCTTTAAACGGCTTTATCAAAATATCGTTGCAAATAATTTACAGTTTTCTTGTGGAAATCGGTTTCATCGTTCGTAAAATGAAATTTAAAAATATTTTTCTTATATTCAAAATTCTGTTTGAGTATATTTTAAATACAATTGTCGTTCAAAGGCATTCTTTTGAACTTTTCGCTTGCTGCGTATTTAACATTAGCATTACTAAAATAGACAGTAATATTGATTTTCACGAGTTCATTTCTGTTGTCAATTCGATTGAAAATTCTAAAATTTTTTGTTGACTGTAACTTCTTATATCGCATCTTCAGAATTTATAGAAAATACACAATGGAACTCATACTTATCCAGTTCATTTTGAATAAAACATAAGAATTTAAATTAAAAACTCTACGACAACTTAAATATTCTGTTTTTTTTTTTTTTTTTTTTTTTTTTTTTTTTTTTTTGCCGAAACATTAACCACATTTAATTCATCCTTGAATTTTATTAAATCACGGTTAAAGAAAATTGAGTTGAAAGAGAAAATTAATTAAAGAAGAAGAGTCCCTACATTTTAATTACGCGTAGAAACAACACTTCATTTTAATTAATTTTAAATTATTCCACAGTCCTTATACACAGTCATCAAAGTCTGAAGAACATCTAGATACGAAACTAAGAATAGGGAATGTAACCATTAAAATGAAAACAATGTCAAGGATTTTTAAGTTTTATGAACTTTGTTTACATTTATTTACATTTACATTTATTACAGTGTTCCGATTGTAATTATTTTTATACGTTACGATGAAAGACAAAAGTCTAATGAATAGTAATACTTTTTAATGCTAGATATGTTAATACGCTTAAAGTAGTGATAGACAAAAATATTTTCCAATGCATAGATACACTTAAAAATAACGTTTTATGGATTTTATGGAAATCGAAAAACTGAATATATCATTGTACAGCAAAACCATTGACTGCAACACTGTTAACTTTATCACTATATTTCAACAAAAACTTATCGACGCAACAGGTAAATATAATCTAGTCACTTCTTTACATTGGACGCTGTTCTTAGTACAATCCATAAGCAGTAAAGACGTCAGCGTTACACAAGCTATCTGCTGTCAACAACTTCCTTTTCGAATTGCATACATTAGATGTGACACTTTAGATATTAATTAAATATCGACCAATGGATTGTTTGGTGCTGTCTTTAATTGATGCAGATTATATTTAGAATTAAATGCATTATTTTAGGTCACACTTGCTGAAATCAAACTTGACTAAAATGTTCTATGAGAATTTGAGAGCCATGATGGCTTAGGGGATAAATCGTTCACCTTCCAATGGGGTGAACCGGGTTCGAATCCCAGCGATGGCTAGTCGATATGAATTCCGCATCCGGCTCGCACAGACCACAGTGCTGACGTAAAATAGCCTCAACGGTAGACATAGGTTTAAGTACCCTTGCCGTTGATTAGTTCCATCAAAAAGTTCTCCACGATGGCAAACTTTCTACCAATACTTAATCCAGGACTTTAATTCTCTTCTGGATAGGGTACAAAATTACAAAGGCTACGGAGTTGAACATTCGTTGTCTTAAACTCCAAAAATAAAAATGGGTCGGCTGTTCAACGACGATTATAAATATAAAAATTTGATGTAGCAAAAGGGTTAAAGCTATTAACACGTTGAGCGCCGCGTCAGCCATCGGTGGCTGACACTGGACTTTCCATTTAGGCCGCGTCAACCACCGGTGGCTGACACTGAAATTACATTAAGGCCGCGTCAACCACCGGTGGCTGACACTGAAATTACATTTAGGCTGCGTCAACCACCGGTGGCTGACACTGAAATTACATTTAGACTGCGTCAAACACCGGTGACTGACACTGAAATTACATTCATGCTGCGAAGAACAGCTGGCTGACAGCGTATAACATGATTTAGAACTATAAAATTTACTCTCTTTTATGGAATTGCAGAAAATTTATTCGAAATTTACTTAATTATTGTGATTCTTGGTTTAATAAATTCAATTTAGTAGATTTTTATCCACCACTATTTTTAAACAATTCGTAGGCATTCACCACTTTTTGCAGATATGTCATGCTAAACCTTTTATAAACTAGCAAAATCTGTCTATATTTGCAAATTTAGTTTGTAGTTATTTACCGTGTGGCCAGAATAGCAAGCCATGTAAAATAAGCGTAGCATTCAACGTGTTAAACATGCTCATATCGAAACGATCAGATTACGATCTGGAAATGAATGGGTCCCCCCTATAAACGGGTGTGACGTATGGGTGTGGCAGAAATCGAATTCGTGGCCATAGATAGCGCCACAGAAAAACGAGAACAATCGCACCCCTCAGCCTTAACAGGCATACGAAGCAAGAACAACTAGTTTTGTTTGTTTCTGAATTAAAGGTCTGAAAAAATATAGTTATCTATATTAAATATTTTAAAATAATAACCTAATTAAGAAGAGAGCTAAGAATAAGTACACTTTAATCTCACACTTGAAAGGTAACATCGTTATTTTATTAATTTTTTTAATTATAAAAATATTTCGCTCATTTTACTTATTACAATAATTTTTTAAAATATATTTGTTTGTACTTTAAATGGTTAAGTTTAGAAAAACTCGAGTTAATAACATTGAAAATTTTAAAATAATGACGTAAATAAAAAATACCAAGCTGAAAGTCCCTAAGGACTTATATACTAACCACAATTTAATTTCACACTGAAAATGGTAACATCTTTATTTTATTTTCCAACTTATTAAAATATTTTGTTGGCAACATTCTTATCTTGAGGCTTCAGACGAATCAATACTGTCAAACCAATCACCTTCATCCACTATTTGTTCCTTTAAAGCTCGTTTTCTTCTTTTCTTTGATTTACTTTTTCTCCTTGTCTTCAAAATCTCAGATCAATTTATATTCTATTTTTTTCTCAACTATCTCTTGATCAGTATCTCTTTTAACTTTCTTTTCTTTTTAGTTGTGGCAAAGGAATTTCAGCTTACTGTTTTGAACCACTGCTTTGTTTAATTTTATAAGAGTTTTACCTTTTAAAGTAATCAAATCCCGCAATAAAGAACTCCGGATATAGCGAACACTCGGTCATATGGAATGTTTTTAGTGTTCCCTTAACTACTATTTAACTATTGTTTCATGCGCACTTAGAATAAACAGTTGAGACATTTTTAGTTCAAATTTCATTTCATAATTACTAAATTAATTAGTTAGTAAATTATACAAAACATTTCTTCTAGATGATAAATTCGAAAGAATGTAATTGTTAATTTTAATTAAAAATTAAGCAATGAACATTATTAAAGAGTGTTTGCACAGAAATTCCAAATTTTAATTGGAATTTTCTTCAAAAATAAAAGAAATCAAAACGATAAACATCTAAAAATTACTAAAAGGGTGAACATTGAAAAGATAAATATCTAAAAAATTTGTTATAGGAAGATAACTAATTCATTAAATGGAGAATGTTTAAAGCGATTTTTGAAGTTTCGATTAAAAAATTCGTTACAGAAACAAATTTGTTGTTAGGAAACATCGTTTTAGAGAGACTCTACGAATTTAGTACTTTAATTAATAAAACAAATTATGTACTATAATTAACGCTATTTTAAAAAATACTACTGAATATTTATTCCATGAGCTAGAGAACCATCGTTTGCAGTAAACTTGTTGCTGAGTTCGTTTAAAGTTCGCTACAGCAGAGTCCGACCAACGCCTCCTCTAACTGAAAGCCTCCACACGGTTTTTTATTGGTAGTCCGATCAGACCACTGTGAAGGATATATACTTTCCGAACGAGTCACTTAATGCAAAATCTAGTTGAAATAAGAAAATGGTAGCAAATATATGACTAAAAATTTGTTTTATTTATGAATATTATTGGTTTGCCTTATTCACTTGTCAACCGCTACAGATTCAATCCTCAAATATATATGAAGAATTTCACTCAATTACTTTTATAAATGCGTGGAGCACAACCACTGCTACTCAAAAGAAGAAACTGGAGAGAACTCAAAATAAATTTCTCAGATACATCACTGGAGCCCCCCAGATCCATGAGAATGAAAGATCTAAGAAGAGATTTAAAAATCAACAAAATAGACGATTGCTTCAGAGATGCAATCACTTGTCATACGTGCAACTACTTAAAAAACTTCAAATCTTAAAACTTAAAAACTTCGAGCTAATCAAAGACAACATAAAATATAGCCCGGCAACCGCCTTTTTCCTATCCAATGGAGTCTTGTCCGGTAAATTTTGTAAATAGTTGTAAATACTGGTATATATTTTGCGCATTTATTATGTATCTGTCCTATATCTCTGAAACTATGTGGCTGCTGTGCACCTATGAAGCTCGGGGGTAATACCTCCAGGGGAGGCGAGGCAGTATGCCACAAAAACCTCTTCTCTCTCTTAAATTTGTTTGTTTAATCTCTCTATTTAATTTTAATTTTCTCTCAGTAAATGTTACTGAACCCCAACCTTCACCTTTCAGTTGCACTTCGGTGATTTATTATTTATTCTCACTCAGATGAATTAGTTAGAGCCCCTAGCGGGGCTGATGCTAAGATAACCACCACATATGAGTATGAGTACTTTTGTAAAAGGTTTTGGGTTCATGCGCACAACTGGTTCACTTTTGAAATAGTCTGCGTGGACTACTTATAAAAGACCGTGTGGAGGCTTTTTGATGTAGGAGGTGATGGTCTGGCTGTATTAGATACACCTTCAATTTTTTTCAAAGCTTAATGGATATAAAGGTGAGAATATGAAATATTTTAACGAATCGTAGGAATCGTAGGAAATCGTTTTTTAATAATAAGTTCTCTCAAATTGCCCTTTTTTGTATTTTGTAACTCAAGAAAAATCTTGATATCCTAGTGGTGACTAACTTCATTTGGTTTCGTTTCAAAAGTGTTTCAATAATTTACTTTATTGAGCTTTTATATTAGATTTTATTCTTAGTGTCTGCATTATTTTTGAAAATAATGATGCATAGCTCATGGCTCATTAATATCTAAGAATAAATCTTTCATTAAAATAATTTTCCTTTATTTGCTCCCACTTAACTATTGAAAAGACACTCTGAAGTGATTTGTGATTCAAATATATGATGTTTGATGACTTAATCTGGTTTATATAAAACAAGTGATAACAGTAAAACAATTTAGATACTACTTTTTTTCCAAATCTTATTTTTTTATTCGATTTATCTAATTCAAAAGCAAATGTAATTGTGTAAAGCAAAAACCATTTTTTTTCTCCATGCTTTTAATAAATGGAAGTAAAATTTTATAATTTCAAGGATGTCAACTTGTAATTTTTGAAATTCAAAGCCGCTAGTTTATGTAATTTAGGTAATTCAAAGCCGACTTTCTTTTTAAACTAACATTTGGTATAAAAGTAAAATTTTATAATTTCATGTCCGCCAACTTGTAATGTATGTGATTCAAAGCCGTTAGTTTATGCAATTTAGATAATTCGAAGCCAAATGTTATCATGTATTGTGGTAATTTAAAGTGGACTTTTTACAAACTGGTTCTTATTTTGAAAGTAAAATTTTACGAATTCCTGTAATTTATGTATTTATCTCCAGTACATAAACAAGAAATTGAAAAAGGTGCTAGTAATACATTTAATTGAGATTAATTTTGAAATGCAAAAAAAATTATTTTCATGGAAATGTTAACAATTTTTTATAAGAAGTAAATATTTTTAATCGAATTTCTAGTAATAATTTCGACTTTTAATTACATACGGCAATTCAAAGTCGAATGTAAATATGAAAAACAAAATCGACTTTTTTTAACTGACTTTTGATATGAAAGCAAAAATATATAATTTCACAGCGGCCAACTAGTACACATTTAGGGAAGTGATAATTTCTATAAATTACGTTTTGTATGTGATATAAAAGAAAAGAAAACATGTAAAATGAAAAATATGTTATTAGCTATCTTCTATAATGTCGGTGTCATTTTTAATAAATCTTGTATTAAACGATTATTAAAGCCTAAAATAAAATTTATATAAAACCAATTCATACAGAGCTTTCTTTCAAAATTTACAAAAACTTCAAGCAAAACTTATGACTTTCATTTATGATTTTCAAGATATTTCGGACTTTTTTAAATAGTTACCAAATATGAATCAAAATAGAATTATGGAAAACAAATTAATGCTTTCAACGCATGAAGAGAATAGTTAAAAGCTCATATAAAAAAAAACCATCTCAATTTTTTACGCTTTATTTTTTTTTTAATTTTAAAATTCTACTTTGTTATAAATTAAAAATTACAACAAAATTGTGTTTAATTTTATTTAATATTTCTTCAGTTAAAGTAAGAAAACACAAGGCAATAAAATATGTTTTTTGTAAAAACAAATTCCTATCTTTGCTGAATATTTAAGATAAGTTAACGGAATTTTATGCAGTTATTGCATTTGATAACCAAATTATAAACTAAACAAGTTATAAGCTTATGGATGGTAATATGTATTTTTTATTTATTTATTTATTTATTGTTTTTTTTTTTGGTATAGGGAGCTGAAAAACATATTTTTTCGTTTGTAATTTATTGTGGGCTCCTCAAACACCTCTAAAGTTATAAAACACTTCTCTAAGTATTTCTTCAAACATTTACCGAGAAGTGAAAGTATTTCGAAAGAACTGTAAGTGGCACTATTGTTGCAGAGAAGTAGTATAATGCTTAAAGAATGCATGAATATATAAATTCCCTTTACAAGCTCACATGAAGTTCTTTAAAACAAGTATTTCAATTTCTGTTTCTTTAGGAACGTCAAGGAATTCAAAAATGTTTGTCTATTTTTTTAGAATAAAAGAAAGTGCAATTCTCATGTAAAGAGACATTCATGGAAAGAAATACAAAATAAATTAATAGTTGCTCATATTTGCTCACAAACAAAAACGTGCATTTGATACAAGCATTCTATTTGTGTTCGTAGCTAGTAACAAAATTCAAAAACAGAAGGATGGGGGGGGGGGGCTAATTGAATTAATTTAATTAATTTTTTAATTAATTTTCCTGCACATTTCCTATGAATATGTATTTCCTATACGTTCCTAAAAGCGTATTACTTTTCCTCAAAGAAATTTTTAAAAGTTTTTGTTTAAATGAACAGAGTACTTCTAATGCACATTGACTGATTCAATCCATATCTTATTTAAAAAGCAAATTCCATATAGGTCAACTTGAAGATCTATATTTCTTTGAATGAGTATCAATCAGCAGTGTCTATCAGTAGTATATCAATCAGTAGGGGTGGCATATATTTAGCTTGAGCTTAAAATTTACTTTAAAGTAGCGAGTAACTGAACTTTTGCATTACTTTCTAATACATTAAGTGCCTTCACCAAAACTAAACAAGTTGGAAATTTTCTGAAAAAGAAGACCTAAGTACAGCAAAAGAAAGTTAATTCATAGACTTAAGATTACTAATTCAATTTTTTTATAATGTGGCCCTAAGCGTTTTTATAATATGAGGCCCGTACCAGAGTCATTGAATATAGAAATAGTTATGGGAATGCTATGAGTTTTGTGATGTCAACGTTGGGACTAAACTCCTGCTCTGTCGACTATAATATGCCCTTGTCTGCAAGAAATTATGTAGCTTCATTAGGTGGGACCACTTAGAGCCATAAAATTCTGTTTTTTTTTTCTTGTTTTTTTTTCTACCGTATTGGTTGAAAGCAGTAAATATACCGTTTTTCTTGCAATGGATAGTTTGAATACCATTTTATTTATGGTTATTTGACCATTTTGTTTACATATGGAAGATTAAAAATTAAATAAATTGTTATTTAACCATTTTTTTTTTCAAAGAAATTTCTAACAGTGTGCTGTGAAAGCAAAGTTATAGTTCCTGTGAATTTTTTTAGGAATTATCAAATGAGATAAAACCAAATCAAATGAAATCAAAAATGATTTATTAACTACAGTTTAACAATTAACACTATTTAATGCTTTAGTTTGAATGAATTAACTGTTATGAAATAACTTCATTTACTACCTTCAGACCAGAGCTAATAGTAAGACAAAAAAGAGGAATCCGTAAATAGTCGTAGCCACGTTTATCATATGTACCTTTTATTTTTTTGTGTAATGGCACATATAGTTTTACAAGTTCTTTTAGTTCCTTTTTTCTCTTGTTTACATCCAACTAACTGATGTTGAACTTGATGTATAGGCTCAACGGTGGAAATGACATATTGTTTCCGATATATTTTTTTATGCAGAAATAAATAAAACCTCATCCAAGTTGAAAAAACTATTAGTAGCGGTTCAAAAGTTATAATAAAACTTTCTACAGAAAAAAAGTGTTTTGCACTCATGCATACAAAAGCGTTTGATATTGCTATATAGACAAGCAATGTATTAGATGGTACGTACGAGTTTACTTTTAATCGTGTGAGATCGAACTAAATTAATAGAATTAAAAATTTTTATCCCAGAGAGTTAAAATGCAGAAAAACTACAGATTTTCATATGCACTTATTTACGACTCTAAATTTCTATCTATGCAACCAAAACTGCACTCAGGATTTTATACTTTAAGTGCATATACAGCAATGTCAAAACTCTAAACTGGTAGAAGTCAAAATTTAAGCTGTTTTAGAATAAACTTACCGCCTCATCAGCCAAAAATTTCGATTCATCGAAAAACTATGCATTGGAAAGTTGATTTGTTCAAAATGAGGTATTTAATATTTCAGAAACCATTAATAATAAATTGGGTTTGCTCTCTTTTGACTTGATTCTGTCTCATTTAATTAATCCTATGAAATTCCATAGGATCAAAGACTTAGTTTGTCTACATAGCAATGTACTGAACCTATTTATTCATAAAGATGTTTATAAATTTTCGATTTATTAGATGTATCGAGTTGGGTAAGAATTTATTTAATTCAGTGTAAAAAATATATACATCAAATAAAGAAATGAAAAACGTATATAACAAACTGTAAGTTCCCCCTCCTTTGCCCACTCCTCCTCAGTATGTTCAAGATTGACCCTGTCGCTCACCTCCGACCCAATATGAATCTAAAAAGTTATTAGCTTCATATATTCATATTGGGCCTAAATCACAATTAGGCCTAAATCCCGATTGGGTCTAAATTTCTGAATTCAATTACTCACTCCTTAAAATTTAGAGCCATATTTTAAGAAAAGTGAATCAGTAACTATAGATGTATGAATTGATTTCATTTATGCTATGTTTAAAGGTTTCTTTTCCAGAAAATTACCTATTTATCAAGTTTTAGAGAAGGCAATTAATAACCTTAAAAGTTATGCAAAATTCCAATTTCGTGCAAATGTATAATCAATTTTAAGGTCACGCCTAATATTCACCACACATTTGTTTGTTATTTTGGGTACTGGTATGTATTCTCACTAAATATACCCATGTGATTCATTGTCCGTAATAGTAGATATTGGCGAACAAAGTTTAAGAAAATGCATTTTATTCGAAGATTTTTGAATGAATTTTGCCCTTCAATGCAAAGGTCCACTGAAAACATTTATGCCTTAATAGTTAGTGAGTACTTAGTTGAGCCAGGGGTGAAAGCGAGACGGAAAATAGGAAAGGCTGGTAGTGAAACTTTTTCAGTTATAGCTAGTTTTGGGGAGGAGTTTACTTATTCTTTTTTTAAGTTATTCGACAATATCTACTTTATCATCGAAAAGAAGCAGTTTTATATATATGCTAAAATTTTAAAAGAAATCTTGATAGTTACAGATATTTTATTTTTTACGAAAAAAATGCTGGAATGAAATGTCTTACGTACCAGATTTTTCTCTTTTCCGTCTTGCTATATAAGGGCTTTCACCCATGAGTTGAGCATGAAATAATGGTCAGATCCGTGATTTACTCGTTTCACCAAAATAATTGCCACTTGTAAATTTATGTGTTTTTCTTAAATTTCTAGAGAATCTTTAGTTTTAACCCAAAAAAACTTCCAGGAAAATTTTTTCTTGCAAAAATAAAAAAACGTGTGCCTCATAGTTTTACAAAAGGATAATATCCTAAAAATTAAAAAAAAAAAATTCAAAAATATCTTAACCCGCCTGGTTTATACGATATTTGAAAACAAAACAGTCTTAAATTAGAAATGTATTACGATGATAGATTGTAAGATATGGCCTATATTTATAAACGATTCAGTTAATCAAAACGTTTAGATTTTTAACCACCTTTTTTTCGAATCAGGACATTGTGGCACATTAGCTTTTTCCAAGTTAAGACATTATTATACGAAACCATGCATTTACATTAATAGTTTAATTTATTTACCTGGTGGTGAATATCATTTTCAATTAAATTTATGAATCAAAGATTTAATTAGAGAATCATAGATTTTGCTTCAACCACTGTTATTAAAAAAAAATATGGAAAATTCATTAAATTTGATATTTATACAAAATTTCAATACCAAATTATTTCTACTCCCGTTTCAGCAGTTATAGTAGCTCGTGACATAAGCATTATTGCTCTACAATAAAATTATTAACTCAAAATATATTTAAAACTTGTTCAGTTTTACATCTTGAAACATCAGGAAAAAAACATTTTAATTAATTTTTACTACATTAAAAAGTACTTAAAATTATAACAAAAATTCTGAATCGAAAATTATTCATTCAGGAACTTATTCCTTCTCAATAACAATCTTATTCAGAGATTAAATAATGATATAAATTAATTTTCTGCTTGCGCAAGTTTACTGTCATTATTTCTCAACATTTTATTTGCGCCACATTCAAACTATATATTTATATCAAATAATAATATTTAACTATAACTATTTGATATTAATGAATATTTATTTCTATGCGAAATGTTTCCAAATAATAGCGAGAATAGATGAAAATATTAATTAGTAATACATATTATAACTATTTTAAAAACATTTATCAAACAAACTAGGTACTAACTTCAAGTAGTGTTTTATGTTTTTAATAAACTTTTGAGAAATATTGTTTTAAATTAATTACTTTAAAATTAAAATAAATAATTACCTGTTAATTCTAATGTATGTTTTAGCTCATTATTTGACTTTAAAAACCGTATTTAAAGAAATGACTGTAACTGACACACAATAGTATTTCAAATATTTTGCTAAGACATCATCTGGTAAATATTCATTAATGAACTTATAAGAAATATTAATTGATATTTAAGAAATTTTATTTTATAAAACTAATAATAGAAAAAAAATTACTATGCAATATATTCACATACCTGCCAACTTTTAATCCCTTCCATTATGGTTTTTCCCAGTGGTATTAAAATGGAATTAAATTTCTATTTTAAGCAAAAAATTACGTTGTATTTGAATAAACTTAAGCTGACAACCATGATAGTAACACCTATTAATATATATGCTTATATTAAAGAATATTTAATTATATTAAAGAATATTCATTTAAGAATAGTGGTGATCATAATCGTTTAAAAATTATGTTCATAAATAAAAAAATAGTATATATTTACTACCACTTTAAATATAAAAATAAAAGTTTACGCCAAATGCGTAAAAGTTGGCAGGCATGTATTCATAGCAACCAAGTTAATTGGAGTCTTCAGGGCATCCAATGATCCCTCAAAATTGATTTAGTGGTAGCTAACTTATAATCAAAGCATGGGTGAAAGCCCTTATATAGCAAGACGGAAAAGAGAAAAAACTGGTACGTAAGACATTTCATTCCAGCATTGTTTTTTGAAAAGAATAAAATATCTGTAACTATCAAGATTTCTTTTAAAATTTTAGCATATATATAAAACTGCTACTTTTCGAAGATTAAGTGCAGCTCTTAACACCACGGAAGATATTGATACACAAATTACTATTCTCCAAAGTGATATCAATACTGCCTATGGCAAATCAACTACGTCAAAAATACTCACTTCAAACTATCCTTAACTACCACCTGAAATCAAATCTTTAATCAAACAGAGAAACTGGTGCCAAAAGAAACATCAAAAAACTTCTGATCCAGACTATAGAGAAGAGATGATTAATCTCAACAAGCAAATAAGTAAGAAATGCCGATACTATAGAAGAAAACAATGGATCAACAAAATCGAATCACTCAGCACAGAGGATAACTCAGTCTGGAGAATGACTAAATCACTTCACACCACACCTCAAGTGGATAAGCCATTACATAAAGAAACAGGGTATGTTTTCACATCGCAAGAGAAAGCCGAAACTTTTGCTGACTCCCTAGAAAAACAATTCTCTCTTAACACGGCTTTTAATCTGAACAATCACAACTTGGTTATTGAAAATGTAAAACAATTCAACTCATCACACCCATCACCAGAGATAATCGAACCGGCCACAACGGAAGAAGTGATAAACCACATAAACAAATTAAAGCTAAAAACAGCTCCCGGCTGCGATAATATCAAAAACAAGATGATCAAACTACTACCAAAACAGTATATTCAACTAATCGTTCATATCTACAATGCTTGCTTTGCCCTGAACTATTTCCCTGACGCCTGGAAGACCGCAAATGTCATACTTTTCCTCAAACCTGGCAAGGATCCTACCTTACCTGAGAGCTACAGACTCATCAGTCTTCTGTGCAATTTAGGAAAACTTATGGAAAAAATTATCTACACACGGATTATGCCTCACCTTACCAAACTTCCCGACGAGCAGTATGGCTTTCGGAAGCATCTTGACACAACCAAACAGCTCCTCAGAATAGTCGACTATATAGGCCGGGGCCTCCTCAATAAACAGAGTTCAGCATTTCTGATGTTAGATATCGCAAAAGCATTTGACAAAGTTTGGCATCAGGGTATCATTTTCAAGCTTATACAACTGAATTTCCCATCTGGTATCATAAAAATTATACAGGCTTACTTACATAATAGAACTTTTCAAGCTAACTTTAAACACATGAAGTCAACAAACAGAAAAGTAACAGCAGGAGTGCCCCAAGGAAGCATTCTTGGGCCCATATTATTTATATTATTTACTTACGACTTTCCTGTCAACAAAGAAGACTTCAATAGTATCACAGCACTGTTCGCAGATGACACTGGAATCGTTGTGAAGTCCAAAAACCCCAACATCGCCCTACAAAAACTCCAAGAAAAACTGAAGGAAATCGAAACATGGTGTCTAGACTGGAAGTTGGTGTCTAGACTAAAGTAAATGGACAAATATCAAAACTACTAATTATTCAGCATAAAAGAAAAACTATCCTCCCCAAAAATAAAGTTGTTCTCTTTAATGAAATTATCCCCATAGTTAAAAGTGCAAAATATCTTGGTTTGGTCATAAACAGCAAATTTAATTGGAAAGATCACGTCAAAACAGTTACCAACAAAACACAAGCGGCCTGCCACAGATTACAAATCCTCCTTCAGAACCCCAAAATGGAACTGAAACTTAACCGTTTACTCTACATCTCAATGATCCGTCCCATCCTAACTTATGCATCTCCAGCTTGGTGCAACATCTCCACATCACTCCTTAAAAAACTCAAAATATGCCAGAATAAAATCCTTAGAAAAATAACAAAAACAAGATGGTTTATCCGAAATAAAAATATACATCACGATCTCAACATTGATTTTTTAGATCATCATATTGCAAAGCTTAACTTTTTTGAAAAGAACGCAAATTGTGACACCGCAGGATTCAACGAAATTTTTACTTTTGAAAACCTAAGAGAAGACATAAACCTCAGGCCGATGGCAGCTTATTTTTGTAGTGATGTAATTTTATCTAAAATCCAAAATATTTGATTTCCTTTTCACTCCAATTGCATTTCAATTACCAGAAGGAACCACCTCAAAGATCACAATACAAGACGAATGGGAAAAAGTCCGCTAATGGCTCCAGGTGCCCAGATAAATTTTGATGATGATGTTGATGAAGATTAAGTAGATATTGTTGAGTAATTTAAAAAAAGAATAAGTAAACTCCTCCCCAAAACTAGCTATAACTGAAAAGGTTTCTCTACCAGCCTTTCCTATTTTACGTCTCGCTTTCACCCCTGAATCAAAGCAGTGAGAATGCATCAAGAAGGGATGCCACAGGCGACTACAAACTAGTGATTAATAAATAGCAAAAATCTATTAAAAGATATGAAAATAAATAACTTTTTCTAATATCGTTCTTTCAGTTCACTATTGAAAGAAAGTGCAAAGAATATTTTCGTTCCAATTATGAATAATTTTCAATATAAGTCGTAGTTACGATAATTAGTTACGTAGTTACTATGCATTTAACCGACTGACATTTCTGCACGTAAAAAGTCGTAATTTAACCTGCAGTCTTCTCCGCATAGCAAAACCGGTTTTCCCATGTTATGAGATAGGGAAATAATGTATAGGGGAGAAACATTCTCCCAATTTCGTCCATTTGCTAAACCGCCAGTGGGTTAATAAATTAAATAAATAAATAGGAACTGAGTTTCTACCAATTTTTAAATTTTTAGTCAAACCTACGTTCGACTTAAATCCCTGAAAATCGAGAAAAGTGGTGACTAGAAAAATTCGAAGTTTTATTAAAAGAGATTAAAATTAGCATATCTTTTTTTCAACACACTATTGAAAATGAGTTTAAAAAAGTGTTTTTGCTTTAAAATAAATTGAAGTGTAAGTCATGGTTGTAGTTAAGATAGAATAAATATATAATAAATGAATGAAAATGAAGTTTAGTCGCTTGTGGCATCCTTATGTAAATTTTCACATAATCCTCAGCGTAATTCTTTTCATGCGATTCAGATATCGAATTATTGGGGTGATCAAGAATGTTTCATGTGAACTTTTTATAAATGGGAATACGTTTTATGACAAAAAAAAAAAAAAAAAAAAAAAAATCGTACGCCACTATATTATTTTTGAGGGACAACTTTACGCTTTCCAACTTGTGCGGTCGTTATATTTTTTTACGAATTGATAGAAAAATAATAATTAAAACTGATAAGATTTTGTAAAGGATTTACTTTTTTACCGACGCTTAAAAACATAACTGTTTTCTTTATCGTGTTAGAGCATCACCTCCTGCATCATAAGGCCTCCACACGGTCTTTTATAAGTAGTCCGCGCAGACTGTTTAAAAAGTGAACCAGTTGTGCGCATGAACCCAAAACCTTTTATAAAAGCAATTGAGAGAAATTCATCATATATATTTGAGAATTGGATCTGTAGTGGTTGACAAGTGAATAAGGCAAACCAATAATATTCATAAATAAAGCAAATTTTAAGTCATATATTTACTACCACTTTCTTATTTTAACTAGATTTTGTATTAAGTGACTCGTTCGGAAAGTGGATATCTTTCACAGTGGTCTGATCGGACTACCTATAAAAAACCGTGTGGAGGCTTTCAGTTATAGGAGGCGTTGGTAGCAGCTAGGCATGAGTGTTAAACAATGAAGGACAGAAAAAAATCAATGCTCATAGATTATGGTTTTTATAAAAGGTTTTGAAAAATTCTATTTGTTTAAAAATTTCTACATTATCTCATGCACTGAAAAAAGTGAATACTCAAATTTCACGAAACTTTTTACATTTTTGATGAAATGGTATCCTGGTCTATGCTTCGAGTAAAAATTTCGTGAAATTGACAAAATAACTGTCGCCACTTCTTTCGCCTCATGAAATATTTCGTCATTACATTTGTTTTAAAAAAAATCACGTAGCACCAAATGCATCTAATTTTTCTAATAATCCTCCTATCTTGGGCACCATACACGTGGATCAATGTCGCTCAAACAACACAAGGACAGATAGATATATTAGAACCATGCTCGACCATCACCTCCTACATCAGAAAGCCTCCACACGGTCTGTTATAAGTTGTCCGCGCAGACTATTTAAAAAGTGAACCAGTTGTGCGCATGAACCCAAAACCTTTTATAAGAGTACTTGAGAGAAATTCATTATATATATTTGAGAATTGAATCTGTAGTGGTTGACAAGTGAATAAGGCAAACCAATAATATTCATAAATAAAGCAAATTTTTAGTCATATATTTACTACCACTTTCTTATTTTAACTAGATTTTGTATTAAGTGACTCCTTGGGAAAGTGGATATCGTTCACAGTGGTCTGAACGGACTACCTACAAAAAACCATGTGGAGGCTTTCTGTTATAGGAGGCGTTGGCTCGACGCGGTATTCGAACACATGATCTCCCTACAGCCGGTCGACTTGTTCTTTAACATAATTTACGGTCGTATAGTTTTCATTCCAGCTTCATCGTCCAAGTTAACAATCTCCCACAATGCACTACGATGAAAATTCCAGTTAAAGGAAATATTTCCGTCACATGTTGAGAGTTCACGTTTCGTCAAAAATAACATAATTTCTTCGCGAAATTATTCTCAAAAATAACAAAATACAGCTCAAGAATTTTTGAACAGTTAAAAGTAAGAATTCTATTCCTGTAACTACTGGGAAAAAATTTCTTAAAAGCCTCGATATTTCAATACATATTTCAATTCCCTGACTTTTTAATAAATAGCTTTTGTTCTATTTTTAAGCTCGATATTCCTATTATACGACAGAAAAAGTACAACGGTATCGTCTTTGCAATTGCTACTCCGTTTCGTTACAATATTTACAAAGGTTAAAAATAATTTTTTGGCGATGTTTCAGTGGAGTTAGTTTATGTATGTTTAAACAACTCCATCATTTATAGGATCTTTTTATTTTTGCTTTAAAAACAACTCCTTCCAATACGTAAAATCAAATCTGGAATAAACATATAATGGAATAAACAACATTTTCTTTTTCTCTCACACCATTTTCTTTGTCTACTCCTCATAAAAAATCCAAACACTATCCCTAGGGGCATTCATAATAGAGTACATTTAAGCTGATCTATTTGTATTTGTTATTTTAGGACAATTCAGGTAAAAAGAACAATGTTACTGCTTCCCTAAGTGACTCAGTTAATCTAATTTACAAGTAGATAAACTTGTAATCTCTAATTTTATTTCTGATTTTTTTTTTCTATTTGAGGTATTATTATAATTCCCAAATACTTATTTCGTTTTCTTCTTATAAGCTTAATAAAAAGAATTTAAATATTAAGTATGCAATATTCCTTGATAACATTCCTAAATTTTGTTCTTAAACACTTTGTGAATCAATTGAAATCCTCTAAATGAGGGGAAGCAGGTTCGAGTCCTGGTAATGTTTGGTCGACCCAATTACAGCTTAGATCTATCGCATCAATCACAGTGCTGATAAAATTTATTCCCAGTAGTAGGCGGTTCTTTACTAAATTTTTGTGATTTTCTACTCCCTGTAGCACAAATGCTGCTTAGTTCAAAAAATTAAGTTCTCCAAGAAGGAGTATCCAATACATTGATACAGTATTTCCCTTATTTTTTAGTTACGTGAAATAATACAAGAATTGTTTGTTGAACTTTGATAGCCAAAAAGCTAAAGCATTTTCTACAACAACCCATTGTGATCCAGAGAGGACATGGTGTCTAAGGTTCGATTCAGTTGACATGGGTAGACATGGTTCAATTTCATAACTAAGGGTATGATAGTGGCCACATAAACAGCAATGCACGAAGACCTTATTTACTGTCCAAACAAACTGGTACTCTACGATCTGAATCTAGATAGTTGTCACCGGAGATCGAACTCCAGTGCTTCAAAGCCAATTCTATTTTAAAACATTTATACAACTGATTTTTGAACTATATAATAATACTATAAATTGTTATATTATTATAAACAATACAATTACAATATTATTAATGATTAAATTATAATATTTGTTATAGCGTAACTGCCCGGAAACTTAATTTGTCCTCGTCTTTATAACTAAGTTATGCCATCACCTCCTACATTAAAAAGCCTTCACACGGTCTTTTATAAGTAGTCCGCGCAGACTATTTAAAAAGTGAACCAGTTGTGCGCATAAGCCCAAAACCTTTTAGAAAAGTAATTGAGAGAAATTTATCATATATATTTGAGAATTGAATCTGTAGTGGTTGACAAGTGAATAAGGCAAAGCAATAATATTCATAAATAAAACAAATTTTTAGTCATATATTTGCTACCACTTTCTAATTTCAACTAGATTTTGTATTAACTGACTCGTTCGGAAAGTGGTTATCCTTCACAGTGGTCTGATCGGACTACCTATAAAAAACCGTGTGGAGGCTTTCAGTTATATAAAGCGTTGGTTAATCTCACAAAAACATTCATTTCATCTCTACAGTGCAGTTTATGTTTATTTTATGGCTTACTCCCTGATCTCCTTAGTGGTTGGAAAAAAAGTAAACAATCAATAACGATAAAGAAAACATAACCAAGAGCAAAACAGAAAGACTATATTAAACAAAAGAAGTTTTCGATAGTTCATACCATAAAATAAAAGATTAACTGCATTCAGTATCATTTGGTATGATGGTTAAAATTTATTATTTGATCAAATTACCAAAATCAAACTATTTTCTCCGGTACTTATCCTTTTCAAGCACCCTAAAAAATCTCTTTTCAGAGTACCCATATATTAAACTGCTCAGTATTGATGCAGTTTTAATAGGTACCAAATATACTAATTGTACCTATATCAGTATATTTTGTACGGATTAAAACTGCACCAATTACCATAATACCCAAAGTGCAGATTACCAAAGTTAATTAAGCATCATTCGCGTCAACAAGAATATGGCGATTTTTTAAATTCCTCTTAAACGAATTAGTTCCATTTTTCCATTAATTTTTTTTTGTACATAGCTGATCCTTTGTATCAATCAAACTCTGTATTATTAAAATCAATCAAACACCATTGGCGTCAACAATAGTTTGGCTATTTTTTACTCTCCACTAAACGAAATAATACCCTTTCTCCATTAATTTTGCTTTCTAGTACATAGTTTATGATTTTACTTCGATTGGTAACTATTACCAAAACTAATTAAGCTGCATTGGATTTATAATAGTAAATGAAAACGCATTACAACCTGGCGTAGATTTAGTATCCAAAATCAAAATGTATTTCTTTAGTTATTTAAAGTTCAGAACAGTCTTTCATGACTATTCTATTCTATTATTCCATTATTCTATTACACTATGACTATTATTCCATTAGACGTCTAGTCCTCCCTCTATCTGATGCTTAAATGATCCTCGATGTTTCGGATTCTCATTTCTTCCCCCACCCTGGTCCATCTCCGGATGAATGACCAGTTGTAAAGGACGTGTCAAGAATATGTTTCCACTTCACGAACGGACAGTATTCACATCTTCGTAAGTCCCTCCGAAAGAGCGGTTTAAGTTCCATTGGCTTGGTATCGTAATGATCCCATGATTTTATATAAATATCTATTTTCAATTCTATCAAAACTTTCAAAACAAAGTCATTATCTAGCTTGTTCTTATTGTAGAATATTCTTAGGTGGAAAATTTTAAGCAACGCAGTAACACAAATCAGCAGAGTAAAAATGCTTTCATCCACGGAAAGTGATTTATACAGTATATCTATGTTTAAATAACTAAGTATCACTGAAGCATATTTGCATCTTAAAGATATCATTTGATAAAAGTACTTAAGCAATCATATATATTACAAATACTTCTGAATGCTTGATATAGCATGTTTTGGCAAATAACGGTGATTTTTCTTAGCATGCAATAAGCTGTGCAGGATGTACTGTTTTTAAGGTGTCACACACTTAAAAAGAATCATATATACTAATGTATATTGTAGAATATTCGGATGCATTACTTGTTCTTATGTGGTATTCCGAATATTTTTAATTCATAATATATCTTTCATATGGTAATATTACTAAAATAAAGATTCGTTCGTTACTTCAAATTCTTTTTCTCTAAGCTCAATAAAGTTAACACTTTTAAATTTGTTACAGCTGTAATTTTTTTTTTAAAAAATCAATAAAAAAGATTTTAAATAAAGCAATATTCTCTTTCTTTTTTAAAATTTGGAAATTATACAAATTTCTGAAAAATTCGTCAATAATTGACAAGGATATTAACAAGTTCAATAATTGACTCATTTCGATTCCATCAAAACTTTTCCACAATGTAATTATCTCGATTGTTCTTATTGTAGATTTAAAAACATTTAAAAAAAAATATTTCTAAGAAAATAAGCAATAAATTTACAAATTTGCATTTCTCACTTCAGAATATCAAGAATATTTTCAATTCAGAATATATTTTTCATAAGATAATTATAATAAAATGAAGACTCGGTCGTTACTACGAATTCTTTTTCCCAAAGCTATAAAAACTTTTTTTACAGTTAATTTATTCATAATATAGAATATAAACGTATTCAGTATGTTATCATTTTTGAATTTGATATAGCTGTAATTTTTTTTTTAAATTCAGTAAAAAAAGAGTTCAAATATTCTCTTACTTTTTTAAAATTTGGAAATTTTATAAATTTCTATAAAATTCGTCAATAATTGACTCTTTTTCGATTCCATCAAAACTTTCCCAACAATGCCATTCTCTCGATTGTTCTTATTGTAGATTTAAAAACAGTAAAAAAATATTTTTAAGAAAATAAGAAATAAATTCACAAATTTGCATTTCACACTTCAGAATATCAAGAATATTTTCAATTCAGAATATACATATTCCCAACAAATTTCCCATCGAAACTTTCCCTCGCTTGTTCTCATAGTAGATTTAAAAAATTTAAAATAAAAATATTTCTAAGAAAATAGGAAATAAATTCACAAATTTGCATTCTTCACTTCAGAATATCAAGAATATTTTCAATTCAGAATATATATTTCATAAGGTAATAATACTAAAATGAAGTCTCGATTTAAATACAAATTCTTTTTCCCACAGCTATAAAAACTATTATTACAATTAGTTATTCAATTTGAGATAACTGTATTTTTTTTTTAAATTCAGTAAAAAAAAAGAGTTAAAATTAAACATTATTCCCTTACTTCTTAAAATTTGGAAATTATACAAATTAGTTTAAAATTCATCAATATTTGACGAAATATAGAATTTTCATGCAATGCCAATAAAGACATTTATTTATGTAAAAAGCTTTAAGCTTTTTTCTTCAACTTTTTTTTTATTTATTAATTTATTTACATTTTGGATTTTTAGATCTTAAAAGTGACTGTTTTCATGTAAATAACTCTCATGTGATAATTTTTCTTTACATCTAAGCCTGCTAATATGTTTTAAATGACCGTGTTTTTAAGTGATAAATCAAAAAAGTCAGCTTTTAAAGTCAAAATAAAACTATATTTTTATCTTTTCCAAAAAATACTAACTAAAGAAAAAAAATTCGTTTACTTACATTAAATGAAAAAAAAAATCGCAGTACAATTACTTTAGCCTCTTAAATCATCAAAAATATTAAAAACTCATTTAGACAATAGATTTTCTTTTTTTAATTTAAATGACACATTGTTATTTTTAAATTTCACTCATAGTAGATTTATCACTTTTTATTTCTGTTTAACAGAGAAAAAAATCATTTCTAGTTTTTTAATACATTCTTTGCAGAAATGGCTTTATTTTAAGAGTATGTCAAATCTTTTATACACCCTTTTAATCGTAAGCTTAAATCCGTATTATCTGTTAATTTATTTCGCTCTTAGTTTTCTGAATAATAAATTAACAACTTTTAAAACTTTTATTTAAAAAGGTGCTTATTAAATCTTTGTCAATCTGCTGCTTATTAAGTGAAGTGCGCGTAATTCTATTTCTTTAAAAATTTCATTTATATATTTATTTATTTTATACGCTGTTTTTTTTTATGTATTTTTGCTTTTTTTTAATATAATAATTTAACTAGCAAAGCAGTAATCGTATTGTTTATTGAAAGAATTTTTAATTCCCTAATTATTAATAAATTTAATTGAAAGGAAAGATAAAGGCATTAATTCCAAAATCTAGTATTTTTTGGTACAGTTTTTCTTCTTTCAATATTTAAAGTGTTAGTATATAACATAATATTACGCATTTTTATTCGCTTTAACAATTTTAATTTGCAATTATTTTAATAAAAACGGTGTAAAAAAAATTTTTTTTAAATATATAGGATCTGATAATTTTGAAAAGAAATTTTTATTTGTTTGTACAGTTAAATAAATCATGCTCACCTAAATCGCTAATCCGCAACAATTTAATAAAAATCTTTTTACTTATATTAAACAATAAACTTTCTATTGTTCAAATAAATTTTTCCATAACTTATTGATACATAAAATTATATTAAGTTCTTCATTATGATATATAATTTAGAGATATAGTAAAAAAACTGCTGTTAGCTTCAAAAATTATGACTTTAATGCAATTAAACTAAAACACTCATATGACAATAAACTTGAAAATATAATAATCTTAATTATTTAAAGTTTTTTTTAAATTTTTAAATAGAAAAAATAAACTTGAAATTAAAACTCCAATGTTTGAACCGTAGAGCTGTAATGTAAATAGAGCAATCCCGTTGTCATATTTCCTCATTTGTCTTCGTCAAAAACATTTAAGTCCTCTCTGTAACGTGCTCTCTCTCTTTCCGTGATTTTTGCAAAGAAAGTATGGCTCCATGTGTAACAGTTGAAATTAGTTCTCTTTACTGGTAGATTCATATTTTGTACTTATGAAGGCAGTGCACAGTGGGCCAGAAGACCGTGATCTTTGGCCAAGAGCCAAAATTAAATTTTCAACTAAAATATGTGTAGGCAGTTTTAATATCACTCAAATTAAGTATTCATAATCATTCCAAACATTATAATTTGCTTTTTGGACCGACGAGAGTGCAATGTAGTGAAAAATATGTCTAAAATAAATTTTTTAAATGTAACTTTTAAATTTATATTTAAGAAATATATATAGGAATTTCACCTTACTGTTGCATTTTTACCAGAGTAATTAGTCTGAAATTATAGTACAATTTTTCAATTTGTTTAATTAGTTAATACTCTTGACAAACTTATAGTTTATATCTTATCATTTGACATTTTACAATGTTTGACTCGTTTATTTCGAAACTTATCTCCAAAAGTTCCACGAGGTAATTAGCTAAACTTTTTTTTGTTGTCTTCTTTGATGTTTCTTGTTTCGAAAAAACCCTGCCCCATTTCGCCCATATTGCAAAGGTGGACTAAATATAACGAAAAACAAAAATTATGTTTTTTTTTCATGTTTTCGCGTTATTTCGTAATTAATTCGCGCTATTTTGTAATATTATTTCGGAAATATAATTTGCTTTTCATTTTTAATATAAAATTACGAAAATTATTATATTTTCATTGCTATATTTAATTATTTAAACGTACTATATTATTATTTATTTTTTTGCTCGTCATATATCAGCCGCCATTTTGTTTTGTTTTTTCGGAATTTTTAGAATACTTCAAAATTTCAACTATGAATTCAATTTACCTGCGCATGAAAACCCCCAAATTTTGAAACAAATTTTATCGAAATACTAATTTTGGCCATGAAACCTTGGATGCTGGCCCACTGTGCAGTGGAGGAAAGTTAAAAGTTTCAATGACATTTAAGAATGACAGAACAGTAAAATGTTGGACCATTTTTCGTCAAGACTTTGCTATATTCACATTTTTTTTTTGAAAATTACAATTTTTAAATATGTATAAACTGTACTAACTGCTTAAATATTTACAAAGTTAGGAAAGTTTTAATTTTTGAATAGTTTTAAGAACGGTAAAAATGTATATCTTGCATTTATTTATTTATTTTCTGTAAATTTTTCCTACAATTCTCTTCTTAAATGTAAATTTTTTCTAATTTTCAAATATGCCATCACAATTTTAATTTTTATTTTCAACCTTTAAACATTATATGAATAAAACTGGATTTTCTAGGTTTTTTCTGCAAAAAAAAAAATACTTTTCCAGAAGAATTTTGGTCAAAAAATAAAAATTCGCCCCCGTTATTCCACGTCAGGTCCGTACTTGAGCTTTATTTCCTTGACTGTCAAACACTTTTCTATTTTTTTTAAAGAGAGTTATGTCTATTTTGTTCATTTTTTAAATGCGCGTATTTTGTTATGTCCAATTTCTGAAACACGCATTTTGAGCTGGTGCTTATTTTCTGAAACGCACATTTCTTACTATGCCCATTTTCATAAGCACGCATTTTGAGTCAAGTCAATTTTTTTCAAAAGAGCATTTTGAGCTATGTACAATTTCTTAAATACGCATTTTGATCTGCGCTTATTTTTTGAAACACACATTTCTACCTATGTTCATTTTCTTGAACACGGGTTCTGATCTATAACTATTTTTCAAAAACGCGCATATCAAGCCTACTCACTTTTCTTAAACTTGCATATGGAGCTAAGCGCAGAATAATAAGGTCACTGACGAACGTAATTTTTTTAGCTTAAAATTTTTACAAGTGTAAAGGTTTTTGAGATTTAAGTATTTAAAAACCACCCCCCTTACAATCTTTAAAGATCCTTTCTATTCCTAAAAGTGCTTTTTAACTTAAGTCAGTATTCTCTCGAAAAATAAATACTGAAACATTTCGAACAACCTTTTCTTACAAGATCGGTTTATTTATTTAGATACTTTTATATGCAGAACAGCTTTCACGAATTGGCGTAAAGTATCCTCTACTTTAGATATTTATGATGAGAAAAACTGAGAAATCTGAATAAATATTTTAAGTAACCAGCTGCCGCAACAGTTTCTACTCCTTTCACTTTAAATCTGAAGTAAATAAGGAAGAAAACATAATTTTGCGTTAGCTTCCTTAGTTTAATGATACTCCCACAAATCGATTCTTTTAGTAGTAACATATTCCCCTCATTTTCCCGAATTTCAAATGATCAATTTCTTGGTTCTGGGAAAAACATACTGCAAGGAGTAAACTTCAAAGTTATCAAATTATGGAAATTCATTCTTAGTTTCAAACTCAGTTTCTTAATTTAGGAACAGTATTGGATAGTGATCCATAGTTTTAATTGAATTTTGAGGGCTAACTTATTAAGATGATTTTTAATCCCATTTTTTAATTAAACATTAAAATTATCTATCAGTTTTACCCGTATAAAGATTTATTTATTTTAAATTTTGTTTAATTCATTGTTCTACCTAAATAAACCCTTTCCGATAACTTGATAGCTCTTAGCCATTAATTCCCCTGTAGTAATATCCCCAATAAAGTAATGAATTCCCAAGCTGTGGATATTCCTTTTCATTTGCTTATACTTGTTTGAATTAACACAAAACACTACCTTTAGTTCATTTGCATTTGTATTAAAGCTTTGTACTCTAACTTTGTACTCCAGCTTTGTTACACAGTTAAAAGAACAGACGCAACCACTACGAGTTTATAAGACAAAACCCACTGTCTGCACCACTACCGTATAACACTTGGGGCCATTATTGATATAAGATACATTCGCAGGCTAGTGGTCTCAATTAAGGTTTATAAAACTTTGTCAAGTAGAAGGATAGATAACACATTACAAAGAAGGACATTAAGAAAATGAATCAAGGGTAACAGTGGAATTCAAGCCTTCTACCTCCATATTTTTCCATTAAAAAAGTGGTTACTTAACATTAAATTGCAAAAAGTTTTACACTCAATACAGTTAATAATTTATGGTGCCAGAGAGGAGCCTTAGATTGTTGTGTTAATTAAAAAGAGTGAACTAACCAGTTTAGTACGCTTGATGAGTATGCATGTCAGAACATACGGATATTTTGATGCGTATGGCATGTAACCATGCAATGTAAAATAAAATTAAAAAAATACGATTGATTATCCAAATTTAAAATATTTTTAAAAAAACTCGAAACATTCAAAAATCAATACAATATACACCGAAGAGCCATTACATTATGACCACCTTGCTAATAAAATGTAGGACCACCTTTAGTCCTCCAAACTGCTAGCACCCGCCGTGGCATTGATTCCACAAGGTGCTGATAGGTAGTCTGAGGTATCTGGTACCAAGCGTTCACAGACTGGTCCTGCAATTTCCCCACATTGCGAGGGGTTAGCGTGGCATCACGAATTTGGTTTTCCAAGTAGGACCACAAATGCTCTATTGGATTAACGTCAGGTGATTTTGGGTTCCAAGACATGACTTGAAAATGACTGGAATGTTCCTCGAACCAATCCATGATGATTCGACCCTTATGACATGGTGCATTATCCTGTTGGTAAACACCATCCCCCGCAGGAAAAGATGTTGTCATGAATGGGTGAGCCTGGTCTGCAACTATGTTCAAGTAGCTTACAGACGTCAGGGATAGTTCTATGAGGATTATGGGTCCTAATGTGCCCCATGAAAACATTGTTCTTGGGCGAGAAACCACGAAAACCTGGGCGAGCCCATTGTTATAGATGGAGGGTGGTCATAATGCAATGGCTCTTCGGTGTATATAGTTAGTTTGTTTTTCGTGAAATGCCAGAATTTCGTGAATTTCGTCTAAATTTCGAGAGAAACGGATCATTTGCCTTCCGTTCGACTTGTATATCCGTCATTGCTTGATTTTAGTAACATTTGTGGAAAGTTTTTGAAATTTAAGCCTGCGCTTAACTTGTTAAAAAAATTGAATTAAAATCTGAAGAAAATAAGGAAATATTCCGGTTTCAGTCAGTTTTATCAAATATGCAATCTCTTACTAATTTGTTCAACAGTCCGGGATGGGCCCTGGTCTTTTCAATGATTTTATAGGTTAGTCTTCTATTTATAATTATCTACTAAATGTTTCCTTTACCAGTAGAAATAATAGAAATATCCAAGGTGACGTCATTCACGTATCTACCGAAAATACATAAATGATCAACATTTACTAGTCGAAACCAGTAGAAATATATATCTATTTGAAAAAGAATCATTCGATAAGAATAGTACAAACAACATTTCAACTTCTGGATATAGATACCCTATTGGGCCGTAAGTTGGAGTCTTACCGTGCAACTTAAGATAGAATAATTGATAATCAGTGAAAAAATTAGATTAGTTTATGTTCAATTTAATGTTGGATTTGTTATAAATAGTCTTAAGTGGGACATACTTTTAAGAACACCATGTTAACATTTAACCATTCATTCATTTCATTATTTGTTTTTTAGTAATTTGCATTTGTTAAACATAATTACATTTGTTAAACATAATTTTATTATTTGGTATTAATTAAAACTGCATAATTTATGTTACCATGGGTTTTAAATATTTTCCTCATAAAAGAAAGTTTTTGAAACGGTTCCGTAATTATGGCTTTTTAATGACTTTTTTTTGTTGCTATTTATCGTTCAATTGTACTTTTAGACGTTTTTAATATTAAATTTGTGTAAAACAAAATATGCTTTCATTCGGAGTTTTAGAAAAAACACCTTTTTCACACTAACAATTTTTTTAATACAATTTAAACAACTTGCGATGATCTGTTCTGAAATATCCACTCGTTAAATTACCTTTTACATTTCAGAAAAATGGAACTATTGAATAAATCTTTTAGGTGGAACAGCTGGTGCGGCAATTTCCACTACCTCTCCGCAAATCTTGAGTAAATCAAAAGAAAATACTATTTCATGTTACGTTGCAAGTTTAATGATACTCCACAAATCGATAGTTTGACAAACAACAGTTTTCTATATACCGAAGATCATAAATTTCTTTAGGAGAAATGTTTTAGCAAAAAAAAAAAATTTAAGTCTTTGCTTCATTAAGTCATTTCAAAAACTATAACTATCGTGTTCTCAATTCGAGAATAGGAATTCCATATATTTAACTGAATTTTGAGAATTGTATCAAATTTAGGGTATATTTAGAATATACTTGTTCAAATTTGATGAACTTATTAATTACCAAAGGTATTTTTTCAGAAAATCATACCATAAAAATGAAGTTCTAATTTTATATATATATATTTTGGTACATTTCGATTAGCCCGTGCGTAAGCAAAACGCATCGCCTCCTACATCAAAAAGCCTCCACGCGGTCTTTTGTAAGTAGTCCGCGCAGACTATTTAAAAAGTGAACCAGTTGTGCGCATGAACCCAAAACCTTTTAGAAAAGTAATTGAGAGAAATTTATCATATATATTTGAAAATTGAATCTGTAGTGGTTGACAAGTGAATAAGGCAAACCAATAATATTCATAAATAAAACAAATTTTTAGTCATATATTTGCTACCACTTTCTTATTTCAACTAGATTTTGTATTAACTGACTCGTTCGGAAAGTGGATATCCTTCATAGTGGTCTGATCAAACTACCTATAAAAAACCGTGTGGAGGCTTTCAGTTATAGGAGGCGTTGGCAAAAAGTGGCCAGGCCTCCCCCAACTTGGTTTAATTTTTATTTTTGTTATTTTTTTATCACATGAAATTGAATAAGATAAAAAAAATAATTAAATAATAGTTGAATTTTCTTTGTCAGACTAATTGTAAAGTAACTAGACTTATTTTGTAGACTTTGGTACTTTTCGGTTAACTGTGTGCAAGCTTAAAGTCGCCAAGAAATAGTGACCTCCGCCAACTTTTCTTTTATTTATTTACTTTATTTATTTTTTAAGCGCATAAAAATTAAATAAATAAATAAATAAAATAAAAAAGTAGAAAAAAATAGTTGAATTTCCTTGCGCCCGGCTAACTGAAAAGTGCCTAGACTTTTTTTAATGAACTTTTATTAAAAGAATTATTTCATTTAAACAAAATATTTCAGTAATTCACCAACATTTTTATTGCTAAATTATCTAAATTGTTTTGGCTTACATCTAACAATTGTCATATGATGAATTAATTAAAATAACATGGATAAAACAAAAAGGATTTGTTAAAATAATTATCAAATTAATTTGATTAAAATGTTTTGAGAATTAATGTACTGTAAACCATTGCTACTTCAAAATTACATATAATTGCTTTCTCTGCATTAAACTATGGGTGTAAACTGCACACAAATTATACAAAATTTAGAAAATGATTTACAAAATGCTTCATACTAACTAAAATCCTATGTTTCTATGTTATTCATAATTTAGGAAGATCTTTTTCTAAATTTAATGTATGATTTTCAAATGCAATTACATGAACAATCACGTTATTAATTTTATTATTAATGCAATTATATTATTAATTATATTATTAATGCAATTATATTATAAACTATATTGTTAATGCAATTATAGTATCATTTATTCAAATGCAATTTATTATTATTAATATTATTAACAATAGCTCTTTGCATCAGCACAATTGCAATTTGGACGAGACTTGCAAATTCTTTACATTAGCCAAATGCTTCACATTAGCATTTGCAAATGCTTCACTTCTAAATAGTTTTGACACATTAGGGCTTGAAATTACAAATGTTAACAAAAGTTAATAGCATATGTAATAATTATAATTTAGACAAATTTTTCTATGAGATTGATGGTTTGCAAATACTCCCTTCAATTAAAAAAATATTTTCATCTGAAACTTTACGTTACGTTTATATTACCTAAAAGTATTTGATTCAAACTAATTTTACAAATTATGCTCATAAAAATTACTTTTTTTCTTTTGACGCATGATAGTTTTAATGTCCTACAATTTAATGTCCCTGTTTAATGTTTCAGCTGAAAACTCATCGAGAAATTAAAGCACAACCACTTAACCTTACCCTTTCATCAACTTCAAAATGTATAGTAGTGAAAATAAATCATTTTACAGGATTATCCGTCTTTATGGTAAACATAAAGAAACTTTTTTGAACATTCTCGTTGGACATGATCCAGCAATCTATCTTACTCATTCCTTAAAATGATTACATTTTTAAAAGAAATAAGTTTTGAATGAAAAGTAATTTTCAAAATAAATAAAAGAATGGTGTTAAAGTTACGAATAAATCGATGAAATCCAGGCATTTGTGAAACTGCTGTAAATGCAATTTCTATGCTCAAATCGACATTTTAAAACTTCTAAATATTGTTTGTGATCTGTAGATTTCATTTAACACGTTGAATGCCACCCTAATTTTACATGGCTTGCCCGTCTGGCCACAACGGTAAATAACTACAAACTAAATTTGCAAAAATTAGAAAGATTTTGTTAGTTTTAAAAGGTTAAGAATGACATATCTGAAAAAAGTGGTGAATTATATAAGCCTATGAATTGCTTAGAAGTAATGGGGGATAAAAATCTATTAAATTAAATTTATTAAACCAAGAATCACAATTAATAAACTACCACTTGAAAATGTTTATTCGATGTCCGGAGCCAGTTTTCATCTCTGTGTATATAAATAAAACTATTTTTGTGTGTCCTATATTGCATTAATTTCTTCAGAAAATTTTAATATTTATAATAATATTTTTTAAAAAAATTAAAAATTTAGTCGAATTATGTGTTTCTAATTATCTTGATTTCGCCGGTCATCGGTAACCCCCATGGCATTCAACGTGAAATTTATAGCATAACTGCCAAATTTTTTACAGCCCCGTTAATGAAATGAAAATTGAATTGCAGAGAGCGGGAATATATACTTTTTGATAATTCGAATACACCACCAAAAATTAGTATGCATTTATATAGTATGTAAATCCATTCATAGAATGGTGGATAAACTCATTGTAAATTTATGAACCAAAAAATGAAATATAGAGGCTTAAAAATTTGCGAATGAATCAATGAAATCCAAACACTTGTGAAAATGCAATTTCTATGCACAAATAGATCGATATTTTAAAACTTCTGAAAATAGTTTGTGATCTGTAGCTTTCATTTAAAACAGCGGAACAGCCACATTCTGCACTGGCCTAGTAGTGAAATGATAAATATGAATTGTAGGAGCGAATGTACATTTTTGATAGTTTAAGTACACACCAGTAAAATTGTATGCAATTATATATATATTTAATTCATATGTGTGGAGTGGTGATGAAATTCAATCTAAATTAAATTTATAAGCCCAGGAATAAAACGTAGATACATAACTGTTGCTATCACTTCTATACTTGCATAAATGACACCTAGTTGTAAACACTTTTGATATTAACACGTAATCGGTAAGATATTTATGATATTTCATTTAAAAGTCGCAGTAAAAAATTATTTTTATTTATAAAAGGATGTTGATAAACTAAAAAAATTTAGAATAACCCTCTTTTTTCGAAAGAAGGTCCGTGTTTTACAAAAATTCACCAACCTGATACTATAGTTTAAAGGAAAAAATTATACTTTTTTTTATTTTTAATAATTAAAAACGATATGAGTTGAAAACGTTTAGTATGTATGAAATGTTTATTATATTATGCTGTGTTAGTTAAAGTAAACGTCATATTTTTCTTAATTTTTAGAATATAAATAATACATTTATGTCTTACATTCAATAGTTAAACTACCAATTTCATCAGTTTTTTTATTTTTTATTTGAGGATATTTCTGGCCTAAAACAATATTTTCAATATCCATTAAAAAGTTTTTATTTAACAGAATTTTCCTGTATCTAATTGCCGATTTTTATATGCTTATAAGCCCATGTTATTCTGGGTAAATAGGATACAGGTAATTTAATGTTAATTTATTAATAACTAATTATTGCGAAAACCTTTAATATGATTGATAAAATGAAGGAATAAAAGGAAAAATAATGAACAAAGAACTTAATCAAATTAATGAGTCAGCAAATCTACGTAAATTAGCATGTTGGTAAAGAAAATTTGAATACAGCAGATAATACAACAACAAGTATGAATAAATAAACAAAAATGTTTATAAATATACAAATTTTGGAACTGCTATTGACGATAAACAGAATTTTTAAACTACTTAATGGTGCATGAAACTATAAACAAAACACACTCTGGTAACTCTGTAACCGGCCTTCATTTTTAGAAATCTTGTCAAAATTGAAATCAAAGCACACACACAAATATATGTGATAAAACTTAGAAAGGAAGATAGTGAAAAGGGAAGAAACACATCAAAAACCAGTTAAATTGGTGAAAAAACTTGAAGGTGGTTTTTATTTATTTATTTATTTATTTATTTATTTTTTTTTTTTTGTTAATCATCCTTTAACTCCTCCTTGTTTCTTCCGGCAATCAAATACGTTTTGATTTCGCCTTTCTCTATAAAGCTTCGTCTGATTTTGATAACGTTTGAGCTTAATCCTCGATAAAATTTTAATTTTTAATTTCTACGGTGTATTTTTTTGGTTATTAATGATCGTCATTAGATAACAACCTATTTATTATCAACCTTTTATATTTTAACTTATGTATAACCTTATTTGTTATAACCTATTTGTTATTAACCTATGTATAACCTTATTATATACCGGGTAACGCTTTTAAAATCAAATAGTGGGATCAAAACAAAATGACTACTCTATTTTTTAATTTAAATTTTATAAATTCATTTATCGTTAATAAGCAATTAATAATTTTAGGAAACCATATCAAATAAGGAGAGGACTATTTATAAGTTTCAGTAGTGCCTTATAAAAGTAATAGATCACATTTTTTCTTTCAAATTCTTTAAAATGAGGTTAAGTTTAAACGCGTAGAAGCAATAATGATTTTTTTAAGAACGACAACAAAAAGAAAATTATTTTTTTTTTTTTTTTAATCAACTACTTTAGATAAAAGGTCTTATCAAAAATATTCTATTGTTCTCTGTTCTTTTAAGTTTGTTTTACGATGCAAAGAAAGTAATATTGTATATTTATTTCAGCTTCCTGATGGTATTCATGTGTTTGGTGCTAAGTGTCTTTTCTACAATATCTGAATTCGAAGAAGTTAGTAGTGCTCTTTTGTTAAAAATGGTAAGTAACTACCTTTCTTTAGCGACATTTTTGTAGTATAGGAAGAAAATTATGAGTGATTTCCTACAAATAGGCGCAATGAAAATTAAGCATGTGATAGCACTGTCAATTTTAATTCACGTGGTATAAAAAGTTTCATTTCACGCTTGAAAGAACATTCTGATAGTAATTTTCTCTGAGATTAAATTTAAAATATTTTATTTTGATTTAAAATCTTTGAAATTTTCTTTTATGTAATAATTTGTGTTTGCTATACAGATTTGTTCATAATTTTCTACGTGTCCCATAAGGCTGTAATAAAAAAATGCAGCAAAAATGAACCTTGAAATAAGTACAGAAAGCTATCAAGTTTTTCACACATGACACAGGGACTTGATATAGACCAAGGTTTGTATTCCTCTTAGAGGAAGAACAATTGAAGGGTTTAGGATACTCGAAAGAAGAGTTGAGGAGCTACTATTAGTGCAAAATATCTTAAGTAAGAATGTCTCTCAGTTGTAATAACAGCGTTTGAAAAATAATTTTTGAAGTAGACGCAAATATTTGTTTTATTTTATAGAAGCAGTGAAATTAACAAACCACATTAGCAGGTTTTCCACAGCACTATTTACGTCAACATGAAAATATGTCAACCATTCCTATTTTGTTAATTCTGAAACAGTTATTAAATGCTGTTGAAAGTTTTGATATTTCATTAGCGTATTTCAAGAAATTCTCAGGTTTGCTTTTTGGAAAGCAATTTAATTGGTAAAAATGTTGCACATTACTGTTTCTAAATTATGAAACCATCTTCTCGCAATTAATGGAAAGAACTATAAACAAGAAGTAGAAAACCCTTTGACCAAATAGCATTCATACCTGGCAATAACGTTCATGAAATTCAGTTCTAACTCTACATAGAAAATGGTTGTTTGACCGCACATATTCCACGTTCTGATTTGGCTTCTGATTCACACTGTTCCATCTGCCATGATCAGTTTGTCATGGATGGTCACAATATTATCTATTGCAGTACTCTTTATGAGATGACTGTCCCCTGGGACAAAATGGGACACATAATGAAATGACTTTTTTTGTTCCTTTTGTAATTTGCCGTGCTGTCAATCCTTTGCCATTAAGAATAACCTACTTCTAAACTGTCACTCAAATAATAATGATTCTTTAATAAAAGTTTAAGTGAACTTAAAACCATCGATTAATTAATCATCTTACTCTTGCAAGTCTTTATATAGTTTATTAAATTTTTCTATTATATACAGTAAAAAAACAAAGGCCTAGCAACCGACCATCATAATCTAATTCAGGGATAAATTTTTGTCTTTCATCATAGCATATTTATTTGTTCAATTAAAAAAATAACTTTTAAAACATTTTCCACAATTTAGCCATCTGACATTAATACAATATACGATGTTACCATATTGAGAAGATGGATCACTGACGAATAAATTAAATTTTAAAGATCATGTGAGCGAACTTACTATTTTCTTATACATGCAACTAAAAGCAAAAGTTTCAATAGAAAAGTTAAAATCAAATGTAGCTCGATAGAAAATATCAAAAAGCTCGGTGGGACGTACTGTTTAACCTAACAGTGTCATTAACAGTCTCATCCAATTTAGATTGTGCATCGAAAACTTGCAGATATTCAAAAATAGATGAGTAAGGGAATGAAGCAATAGCTTTTAAAGTGTATCTAAAAAAACTTTATTAACTGAAAAAGTTAAAAATATTTTTTTTATTTATTTATTTTTTTATTTTTTTTATAAAAATATGCAACCTTTGCCTGCAAAACATGAAGAAGGTTTTAATAGATTTGTAAAAGAACAATGCATTCTAAATACTGATGTTTCAATTCAGAACTTCTAATTCTACGTTGAAAATTTTGAAATTTTGTAACCAGCAATCATATTAATTATATCCAATCTAAATAATAATATTTAATTTTTGTTCAACAGTATACAACAGAACTCTTATCGGGTTAAAAATAGATTTTAGAAAAACATGGCCAACTTATTTTCGATTCAGACCATTAAGAGGCAGAGTCTCCTAGTATTTTAAAAAATAAAAAATAGAACATCATTTCTCTACTTAATTTTTCTTTGATCTGAACTCTCTAAATAACTTAATTTTCTTTCACATCAGTGTTGAAGTTAATTTTTTATATACTATATATAAAACATTATTCCATTATTGCTTTTCTTATCATCAAATTAAAATTCAAAAATATAAATAAAATGTTTAACCATTGGTAAGGTATGTCGAGTTTAAAATGATCAAATAGATATTAGTGGCTTATTATTGTTAAGTTTCTATAATAAAGACTAAAAACACCTATCATTCTCGAGTTCAAAGTTATAAACTTAACATTGTGTCATTATATATAAATTTGACAGCAAAAATGTTAGTTTTTAACAAAACATTTATTGCATGAATCCTAATAGCACATTCTAGGTCAGGAAATTACTTATGTTTGTTTTAAAACATGAAGAACACGTGTTTTAAAAACATTTAGCATTCTATTGAAAGCGGTGTTCCAAACGAAAACCGCAATGCTTCAACTCTAAGCTTCCTCAACTTCAATCTAAGTTTACGAACTTATTCAACTAAACTGCTGCGTGGTGTTGGTCGTATGATTATCAAACACGAGTTGAATGCCTGGAGCAACTATTGACAGAACACGATTAGCTTGAAGAACGAGATAGTCCTATGCAAATAAGGCTTTATCCTGAAATTCTTCGATCTCAATGCATATTAATGCACTTTCCCTTCGAAAAGTTGACTTAGGAAAATGGAGCAAATCCACGAATATTTTATTCATATTTAAAATTTTTGGGATGTAAGAATGTAGCCTTTTTCACCAACTTCTTCAGGCGAAATAAAATCGTGTGTGACGTTATTTTGAAGTTAAATAATGCATTTTTTTTTCGAAAAATGGAAATCAAACTTTAAAAGCAAACGTTTAATCTATCGATTTCCATTTTTCGAAAAAAAAATTCATTATTTAACTTTAAACAAGTTAACGTCACACGTCATTTTAGTTCGATCTCGACTGGCCGAACACTTTCCTTGTAATAAATGGTGATCGGTGCAAGTTAAATCTGTCGGATCACAAAGTCTTGTTCTTATAACAAATTAATTCCAACTCTACTAAATTTGAGATTGAGCGTTCTCTGGTTCACAAAATTAGGATCTGTTTATGAATAAATGCATGTATGAATGGGTCCTCCCTATAAACGGGCTGTGACATATGTGTCTCACCCAAGTCGAATTCGCAGCCATAGATGGCGCCACTGGAAAACAAGAAGAGCTGCACCCCTTTGCCTTAATGGCATAGGAAAACAACTTCATAAATATAAAAAATATTAATTTTTATTCCAACTAGCATGTGCATAATGTATATTTATGATTCTGTCTTCTCGGTTTTATGATTTACTGGTATTTAGTTTCAAACTCCAAAAAGGAAACTAAATTCATATGAATAATAACTTTTTAATAGCCATTGATTCAATCAAAGCTGTCAACTTCTCTGTTTCCCTAGAATTTTTCCAAAAGAAAAAAACTGAAAATTTTAAGCTATAAAATTCAGTTTAAAATAACTAGCATAACACTTTAATCTATATAATAAACGACAAAAATGCTGTAAAATTCTGCTATAACGGCAATTCATAACAACAGAGGAAATCGATTCATATAATCTTGTCGTATTAAGCAAATACACATTTTTGATGTTTAAATAACCATAAACAATGAAATAGACATATGTATCTTTTTTTTTTGAACAATTGTTTTAACTTAAAATATATAATTAGAATAGACTACTTTTGTCCATAAATTGAAAACTAAATTACGTAGCTCTGTACAAGGTGACTGGAATGTTTGGGCAAAAAATCTCCATATCGTTAGAATTCTTTGCTAAGAGAAAATAAAATGTTCGTTTTTTCATTTTACTGATTATAAAATCAAGTAAAATGTCTTCGATTTAAATCTTTTCGTATAATACTACTCACTTAAACAGCAGAATTATATGACTTTAAAAAGAAATTTTGACGTAATAAGGGATGGTTAGTAATTTTTAAATCGTTATAAACATACAATTCTAAATTACTTTAATGAAAGAACCTGGACGGTGGCTTGGATATTTGTGTTAATAGTGAACTTTTTGCAATATGCGTACTCGTTATATTGAGCTGCATCATCTACATCAGAAAGCCTCCAAACGGTTTTTTATAGGTAGTCTGCGCAGACTATTTATTAAGTGAACCAGTTGTGCGCATGATCTCAAAATCTATTTTAAATGTAATTCAGAGAAATTTATTATATTTTTTGAGAATTGAATCCGTAGTGTTTGACAAGTGAATAAGGCAAACTAATCATAAACATTAAAACTTAACGAAAATTTAAAAAAATTTTACATATATATTTGCTACCACTTTCTAATTTTTACTAGATTTTGTATGAAATGACTCGAGAGAGGTTTTCTTTTATAGTGGTCTGATTAAACTACCTATTAAAAAACCGTGTGGAGGCTGCATGCTGTATTTTTTTCTTGAACTAAGTTAAATTTCAAATTTCTAAACTGTTTTAGAATATCGCCTTCCTTAAACTTCCTTCACACATTTCCTAGAATATTCAAAATTTCTTAAGCATACTTCTCTAACCATCAATATTCTAAACATTAACATATTCTTTCATCAAAATCTGACTATTCAAACTTAGCTGCAACCTCGGTTAAAAGACTATTTATCATTCAATACAAAAATAGCACATTTCAAAAAATAATCCTCTCAAATCTAGCTATTCCGTTTTTGAAAACTTTCAGGCTATTTGTAATGATTACCGATACAGCATTGATCATATGTGTCACATTCACGATACAAAGTTTCCTTTTCTGAGATTTCAAATCTGTCGCTTGTATTCTGAGAACAGAAGGGATCTGAAATCGTCGAAACATTTGAAATATTGAAATTTTCAATTTATCTATCCACTTTTCAAAAGAAATAAGGAAAAACAATTTGTTATCCGATAAATGCTATCTACCATCGCCGCTTGCTATAGTAAATAATTTTCGTTTTCGAATTCCGATTTTCAATTTAACTGGATAAACTATGGATTTGAAAGTCTTAATTATTATTGGCAATAATAAAATATGTAATTCTTACTAGCTTTCATAAAAGATTACTTTTTTGATAAGCAAATAAAAATAAAAGCTTTTTTAAGTAATAATTCTAAAATAATCGTTTTGTATGAAAAAATTTTAAAAAATACATGTATTCTTTAGAATAATAATTTTAAACCATGCAGAAATTATTGTGTTAATTTTTTTAAATTTTTTTATGATTTACTAATCATAAGTCAGTTTTCAAAAATTTTGGAATTTAAAATATATATATATATCTTTTTTATTTATTTATTTTTATTTATTTATTTGGTAACTGAAAGTTTGATGATGCAGTACAAAAATTCTTTAGTATATTTTGAATAAAATTTAAGTTTCATGCTTAATGTTTGACTGAATTTAAAATTAAAATATTATGATTTTTCCTTTTTGTTTTATTTTTAAAATAACTATGAAATAAAATTCTGCAAAAATGAATAAAAAAACTTAAATATGTAGGCTCGAAAATTTATTTAATTATTTTTAGTAACTTTTGAGACATATCGCGCTAAAGCTGAAAGAAAACATTAAAAAAATGATCATAGGGAAATAAGCCTTTCAAGTTTCCTCAGCAAGTTTTTAATTTATTAAATTAGTTAGAATAAACTTCTTGTTTGGAAATTAGAAAAATATTTTAATCAAATTTATTGTTGCATATACAATTTATCAATGACCATTTGCAACTCGGAATTGTTTCTTTGCTAATTTAAGTAAGAGTATTAATTTTTGAAAAATACAAAATCAGTAGTTTTTCTATTGGATTTGGCGGGTTTTAATAAATTAACTTATACCGAGTCTTTGAAAAATGTGTGAAAATTTTCATAAGGATAAGTAGGATGGACATAAAAATTAACGTCTTACTACGCTTTGCTTAGAAAATGAAAATTATTCTCTAGAATGAGAAGCAAAGATCATCAAAAGGTGACACTGCTAACTGAGTAGTATTATGGCTGCACAATAGGCTATTGGCGATGGCTGGAAAGCTTCTGAAGACATGCCTGGTCCGAAGACATGCCGTCACAATTTATATCCTTTGCAGTAGGGATGTCTACTTCGAAAGACCAGCGCGCGATGTCGAGCACTTTACGGTAGAACAGTTTTACGAGGATCAATCTCGTTTCCTACGTAGCTGATCAAAGTGGTCACACATCTGCCAGTGATGCTTAACTTTGGTGTTCTACTGGGAACCGTGTCTTTACAATCAATCCACTGTGGTACCAGAATAGTGATTTATAATTTTAAATTTTTGTACAAATAGCCTTCTCATAAAAATGTAACTTTTGAAGATCAGCAAAAATTTTTCAATTTTAAGCATTTCAATCTAATTTTCAAAAAATTCTGCACATTAATGCGGTGAGAGGATCAATGGTATCATTTTTTGCATCCTTCTTAATAATGGTGGTTGACGCATTTTCACCACTCCTACTAAATGATTTCAGTTCCTTTAACTGTCATAAATCATACCACCCTCAAAAGTATTGAATGTTTCTGTTTAAGTGAGTAAGTAGACCATGTTTAATAGCATAAACATGGTCTAATTATAATCATAATGGTCATAATAGACCCAAAACAATTGTTTTATAACATAATGTAATGTTAAATTTTTGAACTATTACAAGTATAGTAACAGCCTATAAAAAGTTAAGGGAACATGATGTGACGTGCTACAAAGATCACTTAAAACTAAAAGTGAGAATATGTTTTGGTATCTATAACCAACTTTCTTATAGTTTTTAGAAATGGGAAAGTTTGTTCGGTTGAAGATGGTACTGGGACAGATCGGTCTATCAAATCATATTCCTAATCAATTGTTTCTATATCACTATTCACACAATTTAACATCTTAATATCTTAAATATCTAGCTAACAAGAAGGCTCATCAGTGAGATGTTTTTCAACACTTTTTCCCTTTGTAAGGAATTTTTGTTTTTATTTCCAATGGCAAAAGAAAATGACAAACTCTTACAAGAACAGTGAACAAAAAAGTTGAACAACAAGTAAGAGAAAAAAGTCACTGTCTCATTAACAGATGTCGGACACTCCAGGAGCGCCTTACCTCAGAGTCCCCACGCAGAACCGAGCATCTCAATAGATGGTTCCTGTCCATACATTCATTATTCGAGCATAACGGGCAATTTGGGTCAGCGAAAATGCCGATGCGGCAGAGGTGGTTCGCCAGGCAATCATGGCCCACCGCAAGTCTGGATTCTGCAACCGCTTTATTGCGGGGCTTATCGGCAATACCCTGTTCTAAGCTGTTCCTCCAACTTCTTGAAGAAATACGAGAAGTGAGCAACGCTTTCCAGTTTTTGTAAGGAAAATAAATATCCCCGTAAGGATAATAAAACGTATCAAATTAACGGAAATACTTTCAATTTTTTCGGATTGATTCACATACAGATCGATGTTTTCTGTTGATAAAAGTCACTTTAATTAAACATTAATGCGAAGAATAGTTAAATCCCTTTAATTGCTCTTAATTGTGGTAGTCTTCTTATAAGCCTCACTCACAAAATCAGAGCATCGGTAATAGTTGGAATTGAAGTTAGTTCAGATATAGTTCTCATCGACTATTCGACAGTTTGGGTGAAGTACAGGGTGAAGCATAGGCTTTAAATGGCTTGAAACGCGACCTGTCCCATCACCTCCTACATCAGAAAGCCTCCACTCGATATTTTATAAGTAGTCTGCTCAGACTATTTAATAAGTGAACCAGTTGTGCTCATGAAACCAATTTCTATTTTAAAAGTAATTGATAAAAAAATTTATCATATATATTTGAGAATTGACTCTGTTGTGAATGACAAGTACATAAGACAAACCAATAATATTCATAATATAAATTAGACAAATATTTAGATATATATTTGCTACCACTTTCTTATTTTTACTAGATTTTTTTATTAAAGGACTCTTTCGTACACTGGTTTGCTTTCATAGTGGTCTAATCAAATTACGTATAAGAAACCGTGGCAGCTTCCACCGTGTTTGTTTTTGTGTTTTATTTTTGAGAAGATTTCCAAAAAGGTGAGGAGTGCCGACGGCTTAGAGACCTCGCAAGCGCCAGCTTTAGCCGAAGTGTCCGCAATCTCGTTTCCTTCAAGATTGACGTGGGAAGGAATCCATTGCAGATGAATCTGAAGCCGTTTTAACTTTTTGAGTATTGACACTCCAGCACTATCTAGTAGTTGATATTGATATGCGTATAACGTTTTTCATTGTTAAAAGACAAAAATTAAATATTTTGATTTATAGTCAACTTTTTCATTTATAGTCAACAAGTAAAATTTTTCTCTGAAAATTTTAATTTCATTTTATCATTATACTAAAAAATCTCCGAAATCAAAATAATAATTTATTTTTAACTATTTTACATTAGTTATTACAAGTTCGTAATTAACAGTGCAGGAAGGAAAATAATAGTCGCATAAGTATTAAAGCCTTATAGATGTCAGGCTCATGTGACAATTTGACATTTTAATTGCATAATAATTTTAGAACCAATAGGCAATAACTTAAGTCTTTAATACATGAAATTACATTCTGCATTTAAGGATTTCCTGTTATTAATCTCAAGGATTTTAATTAAGCATTGTTTGTGTAAATAATCACTATGTCACAAGAGTAAACGTTTTAAATTTATAAATTTTCAAATGCAATTTAAGCGAACAATTAAATGGAAAATTCTCTTAAGTCAGGCATAGATCTTAAAGACTAGCATAATCTTGATCTGAACTGGATAATTGATACTAAAGTGGATACTTACTTTGCAAATTGCTATTTAATTCATAACTATGTATGAAATGATATATTGACTTCCATATTAACGTATAATCCTGTTGTTTCTAATGCATAATTTTTATTCAAGTTTACTCCTGTCTCGAGTATCATCTTAACTCTTAATTAATTAAATAAATCTGGAAATTACGTTAAACCTAATTTAACATTGAGTCTTAACATATTATCAAGAAACGCATCCGAAGTAACATTCGTTAATAGGATTAAATTTTTTAACAGTTAGTTTTTAAATTAAGAAATCATATAAAGAAATTTTCATCGATTTTTTAGTAATTTTGAAGTTATAATTTCTCAAAAATCACAATTTGTATCTTGAATGCTTCTCCAAATGTGATTCATCCCCAGATGAACAGCAATAAAGGCTGTAAAAGGTTGTTTTAAATTTAAGACCTTTTTTAAATGAAAACTTAAATATTAACATTTTAAAGGCTAAACCCAAAAAATTAAACTTAAAAATTAGAGCAAAACATTCCAAGTTTCTGTTATCTTTTCATTTCGCCATCATTATTAAAAATTACAGTTTTTTTCTAGCTAAATTTGAGTTGTGATCGGAAATCATATGATATTATTGATATTATTTAACTTGAAACTTCCAGTTATTGCACTTATGTTGGTTAGTTTTGTAATTTTAATTATAATTTTATAAAATTACCAAACAATTTTTTCATCTGACCAAATGCAAACATTTAAACGCAAAAAAAAATGAAACATTTCTCTGAATTGTATGGATCCGTAATTATATGAGACATACGTAAAAACTAATTATCATAACTCAAATCCAGTTTATTACTTCAAATTAGGGTATAAAACTGCTAATCATTATTTTTCAATTTACATAAAATAGCCTGACTCGTCAATTCTATCAATTGTTATAAAATCGAATTTTAGAAATTTTTAAATGACAATATCTATATTTTTAATCAAAACGTAATCCTCATCGGTATTAACTGAAATTGTTGTCGAAATGTTATTTTGAAAAGGAAAAAAAAATAATGACGATGAGAGTATTTTAAAATGTTTGACGTATCAGCAATTAAGCTCTGTTGCCCTCTGAAAACAACGGGAAGACAGAAGAAAGTACAAAATTTCTAAGCTGCATCTCGTTTTCTTCAGCTCTGTCTAGCTTCGCCATTATTCGGGCCATACCATTTTAACTTTATTTTATGGCTTAACTATAAGGTTCAAGTTTTGATCAAACAGTTATGTGTTTCATTTCGAATATTCAATTATTGTATCTATTCCATTTTCTCAAGCATATTCAACAGGAAGTAACATGATACTATTACCTCCTGGTGATATGGATATAGGATAATAGGAAGTAATATGATAATATTACCTAATATGATAATATTATTTTATAATGACCCTTTATTTTATTACGCATAAAGTATTAGTACATATTAAGCTTACAGAGAGTCGCCCAAAATTTACACAAGATTTGAATTGAACAGAAAATTAATTAATTTAGTATTGGAAACCAAAATAAAATAGAGTTTGACAGCTGACAGTAGAGGGTAAAATACAGCACTATGCGAGAGAATATCGCATTTTCATTGTATATTTGAAAAATAATGAAGGTTTGACTTCAGGGGTGAAAGCGAGACGGAAAAAAGGAAAGGCTGGTAGTAAAACCTTTTCAGTTATAACTGGTTTTTGGGAGGAGTTAACTTAGTTGTTTTTAAAACTATTCACTAATTTCTACTTTATCTCGGAAAATAAGCAGTTTTATATATATGATAGTATCATAAAATAAATCTTGGTAGTTAGAGATATTTTATTTTTTTCGAAAGAAATGCAGTTGTATGTACCAATTTTTTTTTTTTTTTCCGTCTTGCTATATAAGGGCTTTCATCCATGTTTGACTTTTACAGTATGAAAATTTTGTAAACAAATATGGTCGAAATATTGATTTTACTTCGTCAACTAAGACCAGATTTACTGAAAAGAGATTGGATCAATTGGGAACGCTAATCACACTCTCCGTCCAATACACGCGTGTTTCAACATGTGTATTGAACAACATGTAGTTTATACACAGCGGTGCGGTATGACATACCGTGAATAAATCAAAATACTGAGTACAACATTTCCTGGTCGTGCATTCTCTCATTTAGGTAATTAAAAGTGATCTCCAAGATCATGTGATTTAACACCATTCGATTTCTTGCTATGGGATTCTCTCAACTCAAAGGTTTTGTCAACAAGCTCACGTCCTCCCATGCATTGAACATGAAGAAAAATTATTCAACGTAGCATCAACAAAATTCAGCAACATTTATGCAAAATTTAAAAAAAAAAAAAATTCTATAAAAGGTTGCGTACGTGTCCGCAAAGATGTGCTCATTTGCCAAATGTGCTATTTGCATAACCCTACCATATATAATGCATGTTTCAATAAAGAAATCCATAACTTTAAAAAAAAAAATGCATTTTCTATTGAATTCAAACCTTGCGTAAATTTTGGGACAATTTTTTTTTCTTCAATGCCCACCTAGGTCAGTATTTCGTCAATTCAGAAATATTAGGGCAGATTTGTTGGTCACTTAATCAGGGGCACCATATTAGGTGGGACAACATTGCTCCCAAAGTAAGGACATATAGTAAAAAGAATGAAAGAACATCCATGCCTTATCGGAAATTCGAACCCAGAACCTTTCTGATGCAAGACAAGGACAACGTTTATTAAAGCCTTTAAATTAAACTTGCTAAGAATAAATTCATTTTTCTAAAAGATTGTAAAATAAAATATAACGTTTATATCGAGAAGTAAATGCTATATTTTTTAATGTTATTATTTAATCAGTTTTATGAATAAAAAAACTTTTTTTTACTTGCTTTAAAATAAATATTTTAAACTTGCAAACACTAAATTCAATTCTCATAAATTCCGAAGCTAAAATAAAATATTTATCTTTAAAACATAAACAATATATTCCTTTGGGTAAACTAACTTAAAACTAACAGTATTCATTAAGACTAATAATATTTATCTTTCAAAAGCTTTTTTTTTTTAAATTTCGACAGAATCTCCGTTTCCCTAATATGGTTTTTCTCCTTTCCTCCAGGGATTCTAAGCTTCTTATAAACTAAGAATTAACAATAAAAGTAAACAGAGAATTTATCCCCAAATAAAAGATTTTTTTTTTCAATTAAGTTTATGAATTTTACATTTTTCTTGAATACGTAGAATTACTTGAATCATAGTTTTATTGTTGATATTAATTTTATATAAGGCTGTTGTATAATTCATTAATCCTTGAACTCGCTTTATTTCTATCGTTATACTTTTATGTTAGAAACCATATCGTTTTATTAAACCACTGACATTGCATACAACAGATATAAAAGGCGAAAGTTGGATTAAAAATTTAACTTCCAATTTTTGTAGTTTTGAACAAGTCTCAAAAATTTCTTTATTAAGTATATTGAAAAACACCTTTGTATAAACTGTTTGTTTTAACATGATGAAACAAATTAAGAAGAGTACCACAAAAAAATTAAAATGTTTGTTAGGGTTTGCCGAACAAAACCCTGTATTTTAAATCCCATTATTTGAGGTAGTTGAAAGCTGTATTAGCGATAATTAGCAGTAATGAGATAAATTAACGGTTATTATCGGAAAGTTCTGAAAACCATCCTTAACTCATCTTTCCGGTCACAATCTAGTACAAAAGCATGACAACCAAAGACCTCCTTACCCATAAACTAGACCGAAAGCGTTATAAACGGAGTATGTCCAGTCACATTATTTTGTGAAAGTGAGCAACCACTGGAGATTTCTTACTAGATTCTTTACTGGAGATTTCTGCAGAGGGGATGGCTACTTCGGTTTGGTAGCCAGACGACCTGCGCGCGACGTCGGGCACTTTACGGTAGAACAGTTTTACTAGGATCGACACCTCTCACAATCGGTCCCTACGCAGGCTGATCAAAGTTTTCACACACCCATCAGTGATACTTGACTTCGGTGGTCTACTGAAAACCGTGTCTCTACAATCAATCCACCATGGGACGGTAGAACGGTAGAAATGGTGAGAATCTGGGTACACAGCCGCGAAGCGGCTTTAACCCATTCATCGATATTAGGGTGGCTTTATGATGTTTGTGGTGTCACTTGGGATCTGAAAATATATCCACTATGGGACATGACTGGAAGCCCTTATATAGCAAGACGGAAAAGAGCAAAAACTGGAACGAAAGACATTTCATCCTGGCATTTTTTTCGATAAAATATCTGAAACTGTCAAGATTTATTTTATAATTTTAGCATATATATGAGACTGCTTTGTTTTTAAGATAAGGTAGATATTATTGAATAATTTGAAGAAAAAAAAGTAAACTCCTCCCGAAAAATAGCTATTATAACTGAAATGGTTTTACTACTTGCCATTCTTCTTTTTTGTCTCGCTTTAACCCCTGCTGAGAGACCTGGCGCGAAAAAAAATATTGAATTACAATTTTGAAATTTTTTAAAAATAATCTTCTGAAGAAAGTGTAACTTTTAAAGATCAGTTCAAATTTTTTTTTAATTTAAAACATTTTAGTAAGGCTGGAACAGCCGGGTTTAAAGGGCGTTGCGTCCATGTCCGAGAGGTCATGGGTTAGATCTCTGAGGGGCCAAAAAATCCCCGTGTAATAAATGCTGACTAGTGAACGTTAAATCTGTCATGTCACAATGTCCTCCAAATTCCCATAACAAATTATACCTCTGAGGTACTGAATTGAAGATTGATCGTTCTCTGGTTCAAGTCAAAATTACGATCTGTGGATGAATGGATGTACGAATGGGTCCGCCCTATAAAATGGGTTGTGAGGTGTGTGGCTGAAGTCGTATTCTAGGCCATAGATAGAGCCACTAATTTTCAAAAATGTTTGCAAATTAATGCGGTAAAAGAATCAATGCTATAATTTTTTGTATCCTTCTTAAAGATGGTGGTTGAGCACTTTTTACCACTCCTAGTGAATGAGTTCAATTCTTTTGACTTGTTTGGCCTTCCTTAACATTAATCCAACTGCAATACTGAGAATTATTTCATTGCGCAGCACTGGTTTGGTGCAAGAGTTAAAAAATCGGGACATGCTCATTCATGAAATTGGTCATTAGTATGTAGAAAATATAAAGCAGAGGATCTTTAGTAAAAATGCTGTATGTTTTTTCTTTTTTTTATAAGACACCTTTGAAGCACACTGGAATAAGTTATAGTTTGTCAAAGCAGCTGCAAATAATAGTTGATTGATAAAAAAAAAACATTTGTGATAGCATGATTTTGAATTTATTTTAGTTATTTCTCTCTCATGCTCAACCTAATTTTTATTTGATTTTAAATTTAGTTTTTATTTTCTGTGTTTTTATACAGTAACTTGTTCATATCTACAATATTTTCCAGGGATTAAGATACAGTAAATTTAAAGGATTGATTTTATATATGTATTGAAATTAATGAAGACTGGTAATAATCAATAATCTAAAGTCAGCAAGTATTAAAATTTTCCAAATACATTCGCATACCTGCCAACATTTAATCCCTTCCATAATGATTTTTCCCAGTGGTATTAAAATGGAATTGAAATTTCAATTTTAAGCAAAAAAAATACGATGTATTTGAAAAAGCTTAAGCTGACAACTATGACTTGACTTGATATTATGTTGTTCAAAGTAGTACCTGCACGCGAATCGGTCATCTCACTTCATCTGATGAGCTGGTATAATGGTTGAGACTGAATGGCTTTGGAAAAGAAAAGATTTGAGTGTTGGCTGTGAAGCCTCTGTAAATTTACAGTCATATCTGAGTATATGACAACCATGAATGGTAGAATGATAAAAATCACATAAATCTCGGTGCGCTGCCGCGAAGCGGCATTAACCGATTCATCTGTAGTAATAAATCGATGATGAGAAGTAGTGAGGAGGAATGAAGATGGGAGGGAGAGGGGGTGCTCTGCAACAAAAAATCGAGAGGGGGTTCGTGTGACATAGACAATCAAGAAATGTTGAGTGGCATGGGGTTAATTAAATGACACTGTAATCATAAACAATATAAAATAAAATAATCATGAAAATTATGATGATCGATATTATTAAGGAAGGTCTGGGTTAAATACAAAATATATATATATATATTTACAACACCATATCCCTAAGGAAAAAGGCAGTGATTGGGCTAAATTTAGTGTTGTCATCAATTACTTCTATATCTAGGAGTGAGTTAAAATTGCTGGTGGTGCAGGTTTTTGCTTCATCGTAGAAATTTTTATTTAAATTTTTTATATAGACGTTGATATCATCAATTTTTAGATCCCTTTTTAAACTATTATTGCTAATGCATTTAGGTGCGCCGATGAGTCTTCTAATAATCTTCCCTTCTGCCAAAGAGAGTTTATTTTTTAAATGATCACTTAGGGTGTTAATGGCGGGGCAGGCATAGGCTAGAATTGGCCTAATTGCCATTAGATAGACAATGCGCTTGCATTTTAAGTCTAAAGAGGACTTCGAATTTAATATGGAGTTGAGGGCATAATAGGCACCATTCACTTTTTTAATAATGTTATTTATGTGTTGTTTCGAACTTAAATTTGAGGTGATAGTGACTCCTAGATATTTTGCACTCTTTGTGGTTTTAATGATCTGGTTGTAGAGGACAATATCAGGAAAAGTTCTACCTTTCTTTTTACTATTGAAAGTAATCATTTTGAGCACCATTTTTTGATATTGTAGATTATTTTTTTTGCATGAGACAACAATGATGCTGGATATAGGTGTAATCTCAGTGTATTGGCGCGAAGCGCCACTTACTGATTCATCGATTCTAGTAGTACATTACGCAGGTAAGTCATATGTACCTAAGAGAAATGAGATAAAAATAAGAGTGAATCACAGCGGTGAACTGTGATGTCAGGATAGTGAAAATCCTGAAAGAGGGTGAGTCCAAAATCATGGAAGAAGCGAACGAAGGAGCTTAATAAGCTCCTCGTCCTTTAGAGACAGCAATCCGGAAACTGAGAAAACTAATAAATGGTGCATGTTTCACATATCATTATATATGCTTAATGTTTTTAAGGATAGTGGTAATCAAAATCATTTAATAATTAAGTTTATAGAAGAAAAAAATAGTATATATTTACTACCACTTTAAATATAAAATTAGAATTTTATGCCAAATGCGTAAAAGTTGGCAGGCATGCATTTGGTGTATAATCTTTTAAGTATTTTTCTATTCATTTAGTTTTAGCTGTTCTAGATTGACATGTGACTCCAAGTAATTTTTTAATATTCAAATGGTACAAAGCTAATTTTAAAAATTGTGCATTTCCCTGTTTTTACCACTTAAATTTAAGTGACTTTCACTAAATAGAAGATTTATTCTTTTATTTGAGGTATTAATGTTACTTCACGTTAACAATCAAACTACAGCCATCTACAGTTTAGAGCAAGTTGCTCTTATTATTTTCATTTTCTTTCAGTTATACAAGCAAGGTGCTTGTCTCCCAGTAACAGCCACCCCATAGACTGCTGAACTCAAACTGTCTTTTGTTTTAACTGTTTATTTTACTTCATGATGTATGGGATATGGGCCTTTTGCGCGGCCCAGATGCCCAATTTTTTATAAATAAAGAAAGAAAGAATTGAGGTATTATTAGAGCAGTGTTACCACGGGAAACTAAAAATAGTGGTGCCTAATGAAATTCAAAATTTTATTCACAAAGTTTAATGTTAGCAACTTTATCTAGCATATTATTTTCAGTTTGCTACTGAAAGTGAAAGCAAATAATGTTTTGCATTAAATGGGAATAATTGTAAAAGTAAGTCATAGTGATAGTTACGATAGCAATAGTGATAGTTACGATTAAATAATTAAAGAGATAATAAAAAACGTAAAAATGAATTGAGTTCTTCTACTTTTTACATTTTTAATAGCCTGTGCTATCCTTGTTAGAGCTACCAGTGGCTACGTTTTCTGCAAAATGCATTATAGAGCTGTGTACATTAAAATTTAGAGCATTCAGAATATTTAAAATTTTTGGCAATATTTTAAAACATCACAGCGAGAGAGCTAGATCAAAATGGGATTCATATAAACATTCGAATCATTTACATGTAACGGTGTAGAAAATTATTTTAAATCAAGTTAACAAAGCAAATAATGATACATTAAAATATAAACCTAGCTACCACTAGAAGAAATTTTCCCAAGAAGTGTAGAAAATTGGCAACCCTGCATTACTCATTTTGATTAGAATAAAAACAATTAAAAACAGCAGGTTTAATAGTTGTAATTATTTTTTATATTTTTACAAACTTAAGTTTAGTTTAAAATGATAATAAATGCTGTTTTCTTTTGATGATTTAGCTATGTGCTAGAGTTGAGTACTGGTTCAGTGATTCGAATCAAACGGAGTTGATTCGGTGATTCGAATCAAACTGAAATGATTCGTTGATTCAAGTCACCTACTTACAACTAATTCGAATCAGTTGATTCAAATTATCATTCATTAATCATTATCATTACATTCTGTTCCCAAAAAAATTACACTTATTGAGTTTTAAATTAGTCTTTAATAATTAATCTTAAATCTTTTCAATTGCTCTTTCTTATTAATTTTTTTTAATATGGTATATTTAATTATGTTTTTGTTCTAAACCTCAATCTTATTTAATGCGAGATAAGTAGGCTTAGAATAATTATTATTATGTTCACAAGCGTCACAGTTAGAGTTTAAAACTAATATCTGAAATGTGATCGATAACATGTGTTCTATTTCTGTTTGCTTAATATTGAGCGAAATATGACAAAGAGGGAGTGGAGGGCTTACTGCTGCGTGACACTTTGTGACAAAAAGGTGAGAACGAGGTCCCAAATGTCGAAAACAAGTGTGACGTCATTTATATGCTTTATGAATTATTTTATTCATTTATTAGTGCTTTTTTTTAGCGCAGATGCAAGCTGGCCGTATGGAAAGTTTAAAATAAGATACGACTGATATGTTTTAACCTGAAAGTGGAGTTCACCCAAACTTTTAAATAAAAAAAGTGGTAATTTTTTATATTTTTCTCAGAGACACCAACTAGTACGGATTCTTCGTAGTATCAGAAAATATTTTTCCTATTGGTAGCAAGGGTGTTGTATATTTACGTTTTATTAAATTCGAATAAAAATAATTTTGTTCACCACAAAACACAAAGGAAGGCGAATGCTTAAGTTCTTCTGTTCATTTTTTTATAAGCCTGTTCGTCTTGAAATAGTATACTTTAGTTCATTAGCATTGAAAAAATTAATTCGCAATAGCAGGAATTCAAACTGCTCCACTTTCTGCAAAAGTTTTAATAAATTGGCAGCGAATTAAATAGTAAAGTTTGTAGAATAAGGATAATTATGCCTACTCTTTAAAAATATCAGCACCCGATAATTGCTATCAAGTTGCATTATATATGATACTTCAAATTTTGATATGTTGTGGTGGAAAAATTACTTATCCTCTTCAGACCCAATGTATCACCAACTTTGGAAAAATTATAGAGTGGTGACGAACTTTTCTCAAGACTGCAGAAAATTTCATTAACTTTACTTCCAATTAATTTTATAAGACCAGTTTTGAATTTTTCAACTAACAATAAACGAAATGAAATTATTTTTCAGCAGATATGAATACTTTAGAGAATGTATAGTTTTCAAAATAAAGCTACCACTTTAACAAATTGATAATATCAGATCTGAAGAGGTTAAAATTAAAAATAACTTGAATTTCGTTACCATCAGAAAATATTTTTTGACAAAGTGGAGCAAGTCAGCATCCCTGCAACATCGGGGATGTAAGTTTTCTTGTCTTGAATTTCTATGGACAGCGGATAAATATTTCCGAGTGGCAGCTCTTAATGTATGATTCTAGGTTTAGTAAATTCGATTTATTGGTATTCACTCATCAATACTTCTAAATAATCCAAAGGCTTATGTGATGAGCCGCTTCGTTAGAGTAAAACCGTGTTAAGCTTCCAGTTTTTATAAGTAGTCTGCGCCGACTATTTAAAAAGTGAACCGGTTGTGCGCATGACCCCAAGTTTTTTTAAGAGTACTTGAGAGACATTTATCTTATATATTTGAGACTTCAATCTGTAGTGGTTGACAAGTAAATAAGACAAACCAACCATATTCATAAATTAAACAAAATTTTAGACATATATTTGCTACCACTTTCTTATTTTTACTAGATTTTCTATTAAATGACTCTTTCGTGAATAGGTTTACCTTAATAGGGGTCAAAGCAGACTCTTTAACCCTTTCGCGCCGACTGTCACAAATACGTGCCTGCATAAAACCGTATCAATCAGGGTAAAAAGATAAAACTGGTAACCAAAGTAGTTTTTTTTAGCAATTTATTTGTGGGCTGGGCAATAATTGTTTCATTTATTTAATTCACCATAACTTAGTTCAAAAAAAAAATTATTTAGTTATACTTTGAACTAACATTGATTATATCTATGATTAAACTAACGGTAATTAAAGTAAAGGCAAAATAAGTCTGTCAAATTAGCAACGCCTAGATATAAGTCACCGTTTTTTTATTTATTTACATCCTGATTCTGATTTTGTATGAATGCTTTTATGAATCAACCGTCCCCAAGGGGTTAAAGAAACCGTGTGGAGCTTTCAGTTATAAGAGGTGTTGGTTGAGCCCTTTAACTAAGTTATACGAAATCTGTAATTTTTATTTGGTAATTCTCTCGCGTTTTTAGAAACATTTTGACGTATCCGTAGCGACTGGCATCGCTACTATCATATTATCGTCGTTTTCTCAGACCCTGTAACTGAAGACATCATTCATAAAATCAAAGAACTTTATTCATTTAGACTTATTATTTCGATATTGTGAATTGATGAAATCAATTACTTTACAATCAATCGCTTCAAATTATGCACTTGGAATCATATGTTATTACTTGAAATAGTATATTATGATTACTTGTATTTGTTAGATTATGATTAGTGGTGATCAGGATAACTCGTAATCATTTATTAAGATTACTTGTAATCCTTATGATCATAATTACTTTCATCATTATTACGTAATCGTTCATTGTTGCAATTACATGCAATAATGATTACTTGCAGCCATTAATTGTGATCGCTTATATTTTATATATATATATATATGTATATATATATATATATATATGTATATATATATATATATATATATATATTTATATATTTATATATATATATATATATATATATATATATATACATATATATATATATATATATATATATATATATATATATATATATATATATAGTCGAAACTCTGTTTAACGAAGTCATTAAAACCCGATAATAAGTTCGTTACATGGAAAATTCGTTGAATAGAAAATCACCTTTTAAAATACTTAAGGAACACAAAACAGGTTTTAAATTCATAAACACTAGACATAATTATTAAAATACCAATTGATGCCGTTTTATCTTGTAAACTAGTATCTATTTATTTTATAAATTTTAACCACAAAAGAAATCTGCTTGGAAAGCAAGAATAGAGCAAAACATTATCCAGTGTTACACTATTATGCTATATTCATTTCCAACTAAGAAAAGGCTAAATTTATGTGTAAAATCATAGCTGCATTTATTATAAAAGTAATTTTAAACATACATTACCACATGTGTTCTTAAGTTTAATTGCTATAAGGATGAAATCCGTTAATTTTAACTGAGTTTTTCGTTTGAAATGCAAACAAAAAGGGAAAGGGAATTTACTGCTTTCTCTAAGATAATTTTTAGAGAAAACAGTAAAACATTTCATAGAGCAGTGTCTTCGAAAATTAATTCAATGACATTTCCCCCATAAAATGCGTTAACAAGCTTGAAATGTTCAGAAATATTTTGGAAAATAGGGAAAGTGGATCTCAATGAAAAGTTCGTTAAATAGAAAATTCACTTCGTTATTTGGAAGTTATTTTACGAAGAAATTTCCAAAATGTTCTCGGTTCCTCAAAAAAATTCGTAAAATAGAGAAATTCTTAAAATGGAAGTTCGTTAAATGATTATATATATATATATATTACGTGTAACTGTTAAATTATGATTAGTAGTAAATAGCCAAACTCTTAATGGTTTATTATCATTGCTTGTTACTACAATTATTTATAGTTATAATTACTTTCAATCATGATTACCAGTATCTGTTTCTTGTTGTAATTACTTGTAATAATGAGTATTTGTAATCACTAGTTGTAATCGATTGAATTTTTACTCCAGTTATCGGCCAACATTAGACAGTTTTAATTCCTTAAATCTTACCCTTTTTTTGATTCCTTATTATCCGATTCTACCTAGACTTTCATTTCTCTGAAGTGATAATTATCAATGCACTGTCTCTTTCTGAAATAAACCGATAGCAATATATTTTTTTATTTATTCAAAACAATTGCACGACGAGTTTCACTCGTCCTCAAATGCTATTGAGTTATCATGACAAACAAGAAAATAAATGAAATAGTAATGATATCACTTCACACATGAATGCCACGCTAATTTTACATACTTTGCCCATCTGGCGAAACAGTAAATAACTACAAACTAAATTTGCAAATTAGACAGATTTTGCTCGTTTTTTAAATACATATGTGATTCGTTTTTTGAATACATATGTGATAAGTGGTGAATATATAAACCTACGAATTGTTTAGAAATAGTGGTGGATAAAAATCTACTAAATTGAATTTATTAAACTAAGAATCACAATTACCACTTGAAAATATTTATTCTCTGTCCGGAGCAAGTTGGCACATAAGTGTATAAATAAAACTATTTTTGTGTGTTCTATACTCTATTAATTTCTTCAAAACATTTTTGAAACGATAATAGTATAAAAAAATTAAAAATTTACTCGAATTATGTATTTCTCATAATCTTGGCTTCGCCGGTCACCGACGACCCCCATGACTTTCAACATGTTAATAAATTTTATGAACATGATTTTAATAAAACCGTGGTATTACATAAATTTCTTGAAACAATTATTGTAAACGATTGACTTTAAAATAATGATTTTGTTTTCAGGAAATTGTGATGGTCGTTTGGTTCACTATGGAATTCTTCCTAAGACTTTGGTCTGCAGGTTGCAGATCCAGGTATCAGGGATGGATTGGAAGATTTAGATATTTACGAAGTCCTTTTTGCATTATAGGTAAAATATTTATGTATAACCTTTATAGATTTTTGTTGATCGTAGTATATCTGTATGCTACTCCTTTGGAATTTTATCTCAACACCAAAAACACTATCTTAAAGGACTCTTATCTTAGAGAATCACTACTCTTATCAGATTATTTTAAGACTCACTATCTTACAGGTTGCGAAATATGCACTGGTCATCTCCGCATTGTCGATCAAACATTTCAGATTAGCAAATAAAAGAGTTAATCAAAATGATGGAAACACGTCCACACTAACTCCATGAACATTTTTTTTCTTTTAGTAGCAATTGTTTTGGAAGATATTATAAGTCAAAAGTGTTGGCAAAATTTGAAAGATCAATGCTTGAAGCTTTTAGAAATTTTTACCCATGCGAAATTCGAATCATCCAAAATTATCGTAGAGTAAGAACTTATTAACTTCTTTCTAAATTTAATACCAGCCATTTTGACACCATTATGTAGGATTGTTACATTTACATGAGAATGCATTTAGAATAATAATGGTATTAAAGAAGGGAAAAACTTTTAAACTTTCTTCGTTCATTTTGGTCGATGCAAATTTCGCGCGGTTAAAAAGAATACCATTTCTAAAAGATTCAAGCATGACAGCTTTTACTCAACAGCTTTGCCATATAAAATCTTCCAAAACATTTATTGCTAAAAAAACATTTCACATAGAAACTAAAAGAGTTTCCATTATTTTTATCAATCCTTGTAACCTGAGCTGTAGTAACTCAGAAGATAGAGCGTTCATCTTCCAATAAGGTCAACCGGGTTTATATCCCAGCGATGACTGTTCGATACGAATTCCGCTCCCGGCTTGCCCCGATCACAGTGCTGACGTAAAATATCTTCAGTGGTAGACAAATCATGGGTTAAACTTACCTTACCGTCAAGCTAACCGTGGGAGGGTTCCATCGTTTTTCTCTCCATGCAACGGAAATGGGGATTTCCATCAAAAAGTCCTCCAAGAAGGCAAATTTCTCATAGTATTTGGTGCAAGAGTTCCCTTGTCTTCTGGATTGGGTTCCAAATTACAAGGCTATAGAGTTGAACATCGAAAGTCATAAATTCAAAATTGGGTCTGCTGTTCAACCACGGTTATGAAAAAAATCTTTGAAACCTCTCTTTTATCCTTTTAAAAAAATGGAATATAAAATTAAACTATATACCAATTGAAGCTGTTTTAAATGTAACTTAACTGTTACCCTTGAAGCGAAGCATGAAATTTCCATGCATCATTCCCCACAAAAGCCTTAGAATTTGAAATTTTTCAAGGGAAAAAACAGCAAGTTTCTGTAATTTTTTCAAATTTTTAAAATTTCTGCTCAAAAGTTTTACGTTGAATGAAATATTACTTGTGGATTTTTTCAGCAATATTTTTACTTTTTGCAACAACTGTAAAATTTTACAATAAGTACAAAATTTAAAAAAATTACTGAACTTTTAAAAATTGTCAAAACAATATAAAAATAACACACAAATGTTGTGTATTTACTTAAATATCACTCATGAGTTGTTGTTTTTTTTTGAAATTTTTCTTGATAATTTATCCTTTTTTCCTCAGTAACGGACATTGGAGGGTATTTTTTAGTTCTTTTTTCATATTAATATTATTGTGAGGCGTTTAAAATTACTACCATAAGAAAACAAGAGAGAGAAAACTAAAGATTACACTATAGCGACATAGAAGTAGTATTGATGGCTGATTTACATTTGATAAAAAAACAGCATTGTAGCATTCTTCCATATTAACAGAAGCTAATTCCATTAAGTTGGTCGATGAATTGAAGTTACTTATGTTAACTAAAAGGACTTTTTTTAGAGTAGTGACCTATATTGTATTCGGAAGTTTTCCAGCGTTTAATGACACTAAATTCGGTGGATATTTACCAAAAGAAACTGCTTGGCTTTTCAAACCAAAAGAAACTGCTTGGCATTCATCAAATGTTTTCGAATAGTATTTAGAAAAGAAATGCTATACCCTCTTACTTTTGGAATATTTCATGAATCCATTGAAAATTATTTGTGAAAAAGTGCTCGTAGTTGACCAAATTTTTGCCAATTGCTCCGGAAAATCATTGAGGACTCACTGTTGGACCATCCAGGTATTTTATAATATCCCTTTATCATAGCTTTTTTGAGTGAAACTCACCTTTCGCCTACTGCAGATCTCCTTTTAACCAGATAAATAACACATAATTCCATACATATACCATTTTTATGAGTGAAACTCACCTTTCACTTACTTCAGATCTCTTTGAACACCTTTTAAGCAGATAAATCACACATAATTCCATACATATACCATTTTGTGAGTGAAAGTTTTTATGAGTGAAACTCACCTTTCACCTACTGTAGATCTCTTTGAACTCTTTTCATGCAGATTAATAATTCCATTCATATATGATAATTCCATCGCCCAACTACAACAATAAGTTGAGAGGCATTACTTACTTCGTTATTTAGAAAATTCAAAATAGATTTCTTTATACCTGGCACTCTAGAAATTAAAGAAAAGATGCGTCTAAGTTGCATAGTTCCTGGTTCTTTAATAATCGATATACATATTGTTCTATTTTAGATCTTTTGCCTCCATCATGACCAACGTTTTGTTTTTTCTGTCCAACAAAATAAATATCTTGACGTTTGATTTCCTATTCAGAGAGTTGATTCTGCAGATTTTCTTTCAGTTTTCTTTGCTCCACATCTGATTACAATGATTGAAGAACCTTTATATTTCGTAACTTCTTTTTTCACTGTACTTTCTTCTTTTTCTATTTTTTATTCTTTAAATCATATGGTATTGCGAAGGCAGCACCATGTCTATCCGGAATTTCATTTCTAGCACAAGTTCAAGCAAATGTCTCAATTTTAATACTGGTATGGGTTGTGACTGACCTTTCATCTTTTTATTTGTTGAGCGTCATCTTTTTATTTGTTCCAATGTTCAAGTTTTTCAGAAAAAAAAATCAGCAAAAAATCATTAATTTTAGTTAAATAGGATTTTTTAAGCTATTTGAAACATTTTATTGTACAATTGGTTGAATTTTATAAATAGAATTATAATTTAAATATATTTAAGTCAAATCATTATATTTTAGAATTAAAAATCATTTTGTTGTATAAATGAAAATGCTCAAAATTATCTAAAATGGCAATAATATAATATTTAAGTCAAATCATTATATTTTAGAATTAAAAATCATTTTGTTGTATAAATGAAAATGCTCAAAATTATCTAAAATGGCAATGTGTCTTTACAAAAAAACAACAGCAAAACTTTCTAACAGCAAAAAAACAACAAAAAAACAGAAAAAGCTTTTAACTAAAGAAAAAAAAGAATGTTTTTAAGTTTTTTAATAGTTATAGCATAGATATCGAACAGTTTTTTACACGAGGAAAACAAAATTGTGAGGAATAGTTTAATTTTAAGAATAGTAAAACTTATTTTTTCCCTCCCGAAAACGAACTATGATCGTAATAGTTTTTCTATTAGTTTTTTCTAGAAGTTAGGAAGATGGAACACTGTCTTACTTTCAGGCCTGCTTTTTACCGAATTATTCACATTTTTATATATTCTTTATTTCATTCGAAAATTTTTTAAACGTCTTCTCATGTGCTGTAATTTATTACATACTAAATAGTAATGCAGTTTTGCTAATTGAAACTTACTAACATAAGAATATATTTAGAATAAATTAAAAAACTTAGAAAATCTATAAACAAAAATACGAATAATCCCAAATTAAAATGCTTTATAAATTTTTGAAATTGACAACTTCACTTTGAAAAAAAAATTAATTTAAATCTATTATATATTCGGTGATTTAAATCACAATCCCTGTTAAAAAGTAAATTTTAAAATAAAAGTCTCTGTAGTCAAAGTTTTGGATAACGGTAGTCGCCAGTTTTGGTACCTCAACAAATATGTTAAAATGTTAATGTGTACAAAATGCAACATATGCATCAAAATTATCGAACAGAGCAGCCAACTAAAATATTCAAAATCTCCACATCATTTAAAATATTAGCGAAATATCTAAGACAAATTTATTTAGGCAAGAAAAAGTAGACAAATTTATTTTTTAATTCATTACAAAATGCTCAACAGGTCATTTATAGGTCAACTGCTCCACTTTAGACTAAAATTTTTGTGACGTTATAGAAAATTAGACACTAAATTCTGTCGAATTTTTATGAAATTATTTAGTTTTTATGTTTTATAAAAGAAGACACCCATCACCAAAGAAATTCTGAAAGTTAATATACCTAATACGATACCCTCCTCTAAATTTGAGGCTTCGACGAAATATGAAGCAAATAATATTAATGCTACCTTCCATCAAAAGTTAAAAAGTATTTGGGAAATGGTGAAATGTTTATACTAGAACAATAGAGAATGCAAGCTGTGTCGTCAAAGGTCAGTTAGACCAATGAGTAGTCGTAATAGTAACAGTAGAACTTCAAAAAATTTAATTTGTTGAATTTAATTACGTTAAGTCAACTGACAACAATTAATATTAATAAATTAGAATTCTTTCAGGGTTTTCAATTTTGTCAGTATATAACTTTTAGATTTTTGCATGATTGCAATGTATCTTTCATTACACAATTAGAACAACAGATGTTCGGCAATTAAATGAATCTATATATATTCCTTTCATTATACGAAAAATAAATTTCCAATGAAAAATATTAATTCAATTAGAAATATTGGTGAGGCCGTTTGTCAAGTATTAAAATAAATAGAAATAATAATAATAACAATAAGAAAGTAGAATGATGTTAGGTTTTTAAAGTGTGCGGGCCGTGGCAGTCTTACTCCGGACTTGGACTTGAATGGGACTCAAGTTTGAAGGGGCCGGGCTCGATTCTCGATCACCCAGAGAGCCACCTGTTACATGAGAGATACGTGCTCTTAAAATCTGTAGAATCGGTCGCTGAGCTGTATCATGGGTACAGGAATCAGGAGTAAATTTCCTTCCACCTCAGATCTGTATCTAAATTGAGGAAGTGGCCTCACGAATAAGTGGTGCTGCCATCTATCCGTGGAGTTCTGAGTTAAGACATACTCTTGCGGTGCACTCTTGTCAAACGAATTATTATTAATTTGCAAAAGACCAATGGCTGTCGAGCTTGGCTTGTCCAAGTGTCATTCGAAACAACAACAAAATGTGTCGGTATAGGTCTTTTAGATTTAGTAATGATTGCATAGCATCTTTTTGTTTTCTTTTACTCTGCAGTAAAAAGGAGTATATTTAACTTGTAAATTAATCTATGTTTCTAATACTGTTAGAAAAATAAAATTTCATCGAAAAAATAGCAATTTAATCAGAAAAATCACCGTGGTTTTCCATTTAATAAGGAACAAAATTATTGTAGCGACAGAAAGAAAAAAAAAACATTCAAATAGATCTCAAAATAGAAATAAATAAAAGAGAACTATTAATTTAATAGAGATACCTTTTCAAAGAAATCCTCATATTAACTTAATTATAGAATATGTATAAAGAATTTACTGAAAACACGCAGACTAAAAAGTTACGTTTCTAAAACAGAATAAAACAGTAACAAGAACCTCTAAAAAACAAGAGAGCAAAGTTATTAGGAACTAAATTACAGAACATTAAAAGCACACTGGTAATCTTTTAACAGCATTTACAGTTATTAATCGATTTCCGACATACTAATTGAATTGCATTTTGGTTTTGGTCTTATGTTTTATGCAGGGCATACTTATTTTCCATTAAACTAATTAACAGCGGTTCTGTCAAATTATCAGTGCCTAGTTTTATTTCAAACTAAAAGAGATTGAGTTAAAATAAGTAAAAGAATGCAGCATTTATTTTTCCTATAATTGCTATAAAAAAAAGTATATTTTTTTTCTTCTGTTAATATGTACATATTATATTATTTTTCACTGAAATAGATTTAATCAGTTAGGTTCATGATTTAAAAAGCAAATGAAAACAATATTATAAATCTAACTTAAGCACGCTGTTTGTTAAAGAACATTTGAAATATTACCGATTTATGCTTAACGCCCTTTTAAACGAACTGTTCTTTTTGGTTTCAACAAACAAAATAGTATATTATAATTCATTTCGCAGAAACAAGTCATTTTGTCAACCCTAATATTATAATTATATAAATGTTTATATTTTAATCTGAAATCGATCCCAGTGTCTTATGAAAGCTAAAGTGGTAGATAATAGAAGTAAATTTTCCTTTCTCTCACATGCATCACTTTCGGTTGTTAATGAAGGGTGACTACAGCCCGAATAAAACTAAAAAGTTGTTACAAAATTTGTATCCCATTAAATTCAAGCCACAAAAAAATGGTCTTCTTACCAAAAACATCTATAAGAAAAAAAGGTAGCTCATATTTATTTATGAGATGTGAATATTTATTTCACATTGTACTTTGATTTTACATCCAAAAATAAATAATTAAACTAGTGTTATATAAAATACTGCCTTAATTTACCTTTTTCAGCCGCCATCGCTCCCCGTGGCTATTATGATTTTTCCTTGTTTTATTTTTCTCTCTTATTTTATTGGAATTTTCTCATTGGCATAGTGTTTCTTTCCTCAAATCGGTTTTTCGATTTCATTGTTCACGTGATGGTGACGACTGCCTGTTTCGAGCGCTCCCAACATGTCGCCTATTTATTAAAACTGATAAGATTTTTCCATTGAAAATTATATCTTACGGGATCAGTTTCTAGAGGTTCCTTTTTTTTTAACAAAAAGTTTTGTTTATGAAGTTGCATGCATCTATTTTTTGTACAATTGTTTAGACAAGCTCTTAAAACAAGACAAATTCTAATCAGTGCGTTGAACATTTAGCAAACGGATACTATGTTCTTTAATCTTTAAAAGATTGCAGCCTCATTGATAAAAAATACATTTAAGGATTTATCTCTTATTTTTGTTAAGTTTTTGAAAAAAAAATTGCAAAAAAACAGTGATAATACTATTTGCATTTAAATTCCTTTTTGAGCCAGTGAAAGTTCCATTTTAATGAAAAGCACTATTAATTTTTCTCAAAGCATATTCTACTCCGTATTTAAAGTTTTTCAACATCTAAAGTGTGCAGCTGAAATATTTTTTTAATTATTATTTACGAAAAAATTAAAGAAAGAAAAAGTATCGAAATATTCTAGCTATAGTTTTCTTGAAAATTAAATCTTAACAATGAAATGCATAGCCAAGTAGATATTTATCTGAAGTAAGTAGAAGAATCCATTTTATAGCAAATGGAAGTTGAAAGTACTTCTATTTATTTTTCTGCTCATTTCTCTTTCCTCTGACAAACAAACGAGTTTTGATATGCACTCGACTTCATCAATGATGATCTTTAAGATTTCGAACGTATTTTTGAAATTCGAACGTATTTTTCGAACTTACCTAAATATTAAATTTGTGACCACCCCCAAAGAGTCTACTATTTGCCTTTACTTTTGACAAGGATTATGAAAAATACCTAAAATGTGGTCATCGAATACCTCTTTCAAGAGAGAAGTCCGCATTACGGATCAATTTAGTAGTCCAACGTAACAAACATAAACTGCACAAAGTTACCACGCAGTAACAAGTCAAGACAAGACTCAGTCACTCTTGACTAGTTACCACTCAATAACAAGTCAAGACTTAGTCTCTCTTGACTTGTTAGCACGCAGTAACAAGTCAAGACAAGACTCAGTCACTCTTGACTATTTACCACTCGATAACAAGTCAAGATTCAGTCACTCTTGACTTGTTACCACGCAGTAACAATTCAAGTCAAGACCAGTCACTCTTGACTTGTTACCAAGCAGTAACAAGTCAAGTCAAGATTCAGTCACTCTTGACTTGTTACCACGCAGTAACAATTCAAGTCAAGACCAGTCACTCTTGACTTGTTACCACGGAGTAACAATTCAAGTCAAGATTCAGTCACTCTTGACTTGTTACCACGCAGTAACAATTCAAGTCAAGACCAGTCACTCTTGACTTGTTACCACGCAGTAACAATTCAAGTCAAGATTCAGTCACTCTTGACTTGTTACCACGCAGTAACAATTCAAGTCAAGACCAGACACTCTTGACTTGTTACCAAGCAGTAACAAGTCAAGACAAGACTCTGTCACTCTTGACTGTGCGAACTTGTTGGATTTTGTCATTTTAAATTAGGCAATATAAAGTTATTTTCAATCCTGAATTGTCACAATTCTAACAAAAACTGTAGAGCAATATTAGGCAAAAAAAAAAAAAAGAAATAATAGTTGTAGTTTATTTACGTCAAACTAGAGCAGCAGAATGAGCTATTGGCGACGGCGTGGAAAAATCCTTTAGGATGATCCGAAGGCATATTCCATCACAATTCCGATTGTCTGTGGGGGCAATGGCATCCCACTTTGATTGCCCGAAGTTTAACCTGCACATTGTGGTTTAACAGTTCAACGAAACCGATATTGCACACTCTCAGTCCCTTCGCAGGCTGATCAAAGTAGTTACCTACCCTCTCACTGACTGCTGCCAACAATGCTTGACTTCGGTGATCTGCTGGGAAATGTGGCTTAACAATCAGTTAATTGTGAGACGTAATAGAAAATCATAAATTATTTAGACTGAAATATTGTTCAAATAAACGAGACTCAAAACTACATACACAAACTTTTGCCTCATATCTTGAGAGACAATAACAATTAAAGCATCGAATTTTTTCATTAAAACATTACTATGTATGAAATAACATTTAATCTATCTAAATAATGCTTAGCAGCTATTGTGGATGGAATATATTAACTAAATATACGTTATTATAGTTCTTTTGACATTGTTTGTCATTTCATTTTATTTTATTTCATAACCGGCGTTGAACTGCTGACCCAATGTTTGAGTTTACGACTACAAGTGTTCAACTCCGTAGCCTTGTAATTTTGAGCCCAATCCAGAAGACAAAGGAACTCCTCAAGTATAGAAAGAAATTTGCTTTAGTAAAAGACCTTTTGATGGAACTAACCCGCATTTGCGTTACAGGGAGAGGAAAACCACGAAAATCACCCATGGTTATCCCAACGCCAAGGGGACCGTGATCGGTGCATTGTTTTTTGTTTGCCATTAAAAAATATTGGCTGTTAAAATCATCAATTTCAATATTGAATAATTATTAAACGATAGTTGTATGCGTTACGCTAACGAATATTTCCGTTTCCTTAAATACAATAATAATTTAACACAAATCTATTATCACAGCGAACTATTTATTAATAACTTAAAATAATTTAATTTAAACTTTATGTCATGAGCAATTACGTATTTATCGAGCGAAAAATTTCTTCTTAATGTATCGAAACTTTATCCATCACTAACCCTAATAACTCTGATTAAAATGCTTACGCTCAATCGAAAAGGAAAATGATTTCGTGTTCGATTAGCGCTGCGATGCTTTCTCATTACAATCATTAGATTCATAACAGAAAATTATTAAGATTTGGCGTTTCTGGGGGATATTCGATCAATGGAAGGAGATATTAATCATAATTTCCAAAACGGTAATTTAATTCTTATTCTCTGTAGCGGAAAAGGTAAATGTCAGATTTCTTTGCAGCATTATGAACAAATCGCTTCAGGCTAAAGAACTTGAAGTTATGTAAACTGATAACCGGGCTGATATTGAATAATTATTAAAACGATTATTTGCTGCAACAAACATTCCAAAATCATGTTAGGCATTTCTCCGAAAAATTAATTGCGCGAAAAATTAAGACAGAATCATGTTTCAGTTAGAAGAGTTGGTTGGTCTCGTATCCATATGATTTAAGATTTAAGACATTTTCGTAAGAGAATTAAAATAAAATATACGGAGCCTCCAAGGAAACAGGCTATTATCCTCATATCAAACTATGGGAATAGTGGCATCGGGCTCGATTCCAGGCTCTTTCCTGACTCTATCTATCATTATCTTTCTTGATATCTTATTTTAAATTAGTTGTCTGTCTTTCGATTTGATGGTGTCCGGACAAAATTTAGAATAGATTCATATGCTTGAGTGCATGTTCCAGAGGTATTCCTCACTCTAATATTCACACACTAATGACCATTGCCTGATATTTCCTACACGTTTTTAGACGGTAAAATTTCTACGCATGTGCACTGAGTGCAGCAGTCTCTTAACTCATCACTTGAGTCAAGGACTAGACACAAGAAGTGTCTATGAGGCAAGGAATTTACCTCCTCGGAACTAATCCTGGTAACATTAGCAAGTCACTAACCAAAATATGCATAGCAATTTAAACATTTGCTGTTTTGTCTAATTCAAATTTTATCAGAAGTGGTTTTGTCTAGAAAACCAATTATTCTCTGAAAAACCAATGCCTCATAAGCAATCAGATCCATTTACCGCCGTGCTATAAAGCCTTTAGTATATCGATGAGATTACTCAGACATAGAGGTTATGTATAAATGAATTCCTCCATGGCCGAAGGGTATTACCATTCCACTAAACGCTCTGAACCATGATCGTAGTAAATTCCGATTCCACCCTAAACCTGAATATATTTTGGTGAGTTATTTGATCTTCTATTTGACAGAGGTAAAGCCCATCAAATTTGTATTGAGCACACAAACCTACACATGAATGTAAACAAATAGATAGTCCAATTTTTCTCTCAACATGATCAGGGCTTATTAGCCGTTCTACTTTGTAATAATATGTATGTGAACAAATAAGTAGTATCATCTGTCCCTCAACATGATTAGGGCTTATTAGCCGTACTTTGTATGGAGCACACAAACCTGCACATGAATAACGAAACATGTTTGAATGCATGAGCAAATGTATGAACAAATAAATAATGCCATCTATTCTTCAACATGCCATCTGTCCTTCAACTCTGTATTGAGCTTTCAAACTAGCATATGAATGTAAGAACAAATAGATAGTACCATACGACCTTTAACATACCATTTGTCCCTCAACTTTGCATTGAGCTTACAAACCTTCATATGCACTGTGGGTCAAAAGACCATGATCTTGGGGCCAAAAGTCAAACATTAAATTTTCAACTAAAATATGTGTTGACAGTTTTAATATAGCCCAAATTAAGAATTCATAATCATTCCAAACATTATAATTTACTTTTTGAACCGACAAAAGTACAATGTAATGAAAAATATGTTTAAAAAAATTTTTTAGTGTAGCTTTTAAATTCTTAATTCAGAAATATATAAAGGAATTTCCCCTTACTGTTAAATTTTTATCAGAGTAATTAGTCTGAAATTATAGTACAATTTTTCAATTTGTTGGATAAGTTAATACTCTAGACAAACTTATAGTTTATATCTTATCATTTGACATTTTACAATGTTTGAATGACTTCCGAAACTTATTTCCAAAAAGTTCTACGAGGTAATTAGCTAAACTTATTTTTGTTGTCTTCCTTGATGTTTCATCTTTCGAAAAAACCTGCCCCATTTTGCCCAAAGGTGGACTAAATATACCGAAAAACAAAATTTATATAATTTTTTCATGTTTTCGCGTTATTTTGTAATTTTACTTCGGAAATATAATTTGCTTTTCATTTTTAATATAAAATTACGAAAACTATTATGCCTTCATTGCTATATTTAATTATTTAAACGTACTTTATTATTATTTTTATTTTTGCTCGCCATATTTCAGCTGCCATTTTGTTTTTGTTTTTGGGTATTTTTAGTGTATTTCAAAATTTCAACTATGGATTCAATTTACCTGCACATAAAAACCCCTAAATAAAACCCCCTAAATTTTGAAACAAATTTTATCGAAATACTAATTTTGGCCACGAAACCTTGGATGCTGGCCCACTGTGATATGTATAATGAAGCAATGTATATAGATAGTCCAAAAATCAGCATCAAAAGAACTCCAGTTAATTTATTTATACTTTTTTTTGTTAGAATTTCACTTTTTAAATCGTTTTTCTTGTGCCTATTTTTATAACTAATCTTAAAAAGGTCAAACAACAATTATAATCAGAACTAGCAGAGATTTGGATATTACTATTATTGCAAACAAGCTACTATTCATTTATTGCAAACAAGCTATCATATATTCTATTATTCTTTTATTATTTACTTGCTGAATATTCGTTCTGGGCACGGGCTGAATAAAAACAAAGTAAATAATCAATAAATCAGTCCTGAGAAACATCACGAAATCATGCTCAAAACTAAAGGGCATATAGCGGCACAATTAAATAGCTTGATGCAAGAAACAGGAAATTTATACGTGAAATTAATGAAGCAGGGATATAATAAAATGGCGATTTTTTACTGTTCTCCAAAACGTATAAGTATCTTTTCTCCAATATTTTTGCTTTTTGGTACATGGGTTTATTTTTTTAATTTCAATTAATACGTATTATCAACATTAGTTAGCATCATTGTTGTCAATGATATTATGACGATTTCTTCTAGACAAGGAAATACATATACTCCATTACTTTTGCTTTCTAGTACATAGCTTATTTCTTTTATTTCCATTTACATATGTTACCTAAATTAATTAAGCATCATTGGCGTCAATAATATGGCGATTTTTTACGTTTCTCCTAAACGAATTAGTACCACTTTCTCATTAATTTTGCTTTTGAATTCATATATATTTTTTTCTTTACAATTACCGTTGATTTTAAATAATTATTTTTTTAGAAACACGTTTTGAGAGAAGCATTATAAAAAGAAAAGAAAAAGCGCGTAGTATAAGACAACTTTAAAAGTATAAATACGAAAACCACGCGTGCTACAACTTAGTATTGTTCATTGAATTTATCTGACACAGCTAATATAAAATCATTAAATATTTAAATACGTGCTATAAACTATTTTTTGTTCAAATAGAGCAATAAGCTAGCCGTTATCACTGGTATCCTTAAAATAGGTGACCAATAGAATCGTCTAGAGTTAAATTTAAAACTATGGCTAGCGTTTTACCAATCATAAAATTCCATTTGGTTTTTCGTTCGTACCGCTCAAACGGTTCGTCGTAGAATGTTTTAACGTCGACAGTGACCTTCCTCGTGCTATGAATTATCTGTGTGCACAGTTTCATCGATTTTGGTAGGATGGTTTAGGAGTCTATAAAGGACACACACAACCCATCATCCACACACAGACAGGCAGATATTTATTTTTATATATGTAGATTAGTTTTAAAATGCATTTTTAAGGCAAGTTCAACTTTATTCGAAAAACATTTTAGTTTACAAATAGTTTTCTTCATTAAATACTTCTTTGTTCTACAATACTAAAAATAAAAGCTGGAACAACTGAATAACTTTTGTTCTAATTATCGGATTTTCCCATTTTACGATACGATCTGAATGGTGCGATGGTCTGAATTTTAATTTGCTAATTAATTTGCGCAGACTATATTTTAATGAAAGAAATCAGATTCCAAGACGTATTTTCTTTAAGCATACATTTTTTAAAGGTATTGGATTTTGGAAAAGGTGGCAGTCGGAATCTAGAAAATATGGTCCACTAAGTTTAGCTAAGAGAACAATTGAAAATTTGAGTCCCTTAATATTAACTTTCCCTTTTTTGCTTTAACTTTCTCTTAACTTTTTGTGTCAGTTGAAAACTTTTTTAAAACAGTTATAAGGCTCGTTTATCCAAAACTAGTAAAATGTTACCCACTTAAATAAAGCTACTTTGATTTTGCGCTATAATTTAACACAAGAGAAACCAATGTGAATAAAATATGTACATTAAGAAAGTCGTTATTCAAAAATATATTTATAAAAAGTAACTCACTCCTAGCACCACCTTGACTGAAAAAAAGTCGAATAAGTAGAAAAAGAGGGGGAAATTGTTCCATCAAAATAAAGCCGCTTCTGATCATAAACAAATATTTTCCACATTTAGGGGAGAGTCGGGTAGCCCCGCCCACTTAAGGAGTATTGCTTATATTTCTGTATAATATTGAGTAATAATCACTATTTTTGTATGTTTCTATTGTTTTATCATCTAATTAAATAGTGCGAAAAGAATAAACCAAAAAAAGAATAGTTTAACTTAAAAAAATAGAAATTTAAAAAATTTGACTACTGTATTCAACATATTTTCAAAACTATTGTTTACCATGTCACCAGCTGCATAAATACTTGAAACTTTGAAAATATTCTTTTTTTAATGTAACAATTAATGTCCGATGGCCCATTGACTTGAAAAAATATTCTATACATATGAGATTGACAGTGGGCGGGGGTACCCGACACTCCCCTATATAAGATTTGAAATATGCAATGTCGCTTACCATTTACCAGTACCTAGAGGACAGTGACATCAATATTACACCAGATATCAATTATGACACATCAAGGTGTATTTATTTAAGTGGGACACGATGTATTAGGCAAAAATTAGTTTCATAACTTTTAAAAAGTGTTTCAATTGTATGAAATGAAAAAGTGTTACATTTTAGGTACAGAAATGCTTGTATCATTTTTAACTATCTAATTTTAAATGAAAAAATTCAAACTTTGAATGGAATCAATCGAATAGTTCCTGAGAAATAAAAATTAAAAACACGACTTTTTTAAAAATAAAAAATAAAAATGTTTCTCAGGTACAATTTGGTGATTCCTTGTAAATTTTCTACATTTGCACGAGTTCCTAGAGATAAATCTTCGAATGATAAGGACTGCTTCTTAATAAGTTTAATACTATCTTGGTAAGTTTAAGACATCTCTCTTAGTCAGATCAATCACCAGATAAAAAGTTATTAAGATATTTGCTATGTTTTCTTTCAATGGTGTTACTATTCAATTGCTTTACGAAATATTTTTTTTAACTTTTCAAAATACATTAATTTAATATTATGAATATAAATTACAATATTATATTTTAAAAAAATCTATATTTTATTCGATTTAAAGCAACACCTAACATCCCCCATGTTACTTATATTTGGGTTACAACTTGTAGTTCAGAAAAACACCGAAGATATATATTTCATTAATACAATGCCTTTCTTGTTTTCCAATTTATGCGAATAAGTTGCGAATAAGTAATGACCTAAAAAACAATTAAAACAGAAAAAAATGCCGTTTTCATTTTTCCTTCTTGTTTTAATTACTATTTTTCAATTACTATAAAAAGGACTTTAACTAAGCTACTTTATGTCCATATTTAATATAGCAGCGATTATAAAAGTTTGTCAAAGTGAAGAGAGTTCAAAAGCTGAACATTCCTTCAAATTTTATCTTGACTTCGTACAAAATTTGACGCAACAAGTTTCACATCTCTTTCACAGTATACTGAAATAAGTAGCACAGAGCACAGACAGCTTTGTTTTTCATCCAAGTTCTAACATTCTTTTTTAAACTGCCATTAAATTCCAAGTACTGATTAAGCCCATGTTAAAAGTGACAGTCAGATAAATTTTTCTAAATTATTCTTATAATTAATGAATAAGGTAAAGCTGCACGATAAAAATAATGAAGTCAACGTATCTGGTAAATGAGTGAATTTTGTTAACGTGTAAAAAATATGCAGATATTCTGTAGTTTTGCAAACAATTGTAAAATATAGGATTTTACGGATCTTTGCATTGTTTATTGGGTCTGAATTACATTTTTATTTAATTACCCATCGTACATTGCTACTAAGCTTATTCAGATTCTGATGACCTCGTACTTGGTTGCAGGTTACTTATTTGCTTATCCGACCTCGGTTTTCCTTTCTTTTATATCCTCTCGTCTCTCGTATCTCTCGTATCTCTGATAGTCCTCTCGTTGGGTGTGGTTTGAAAGCTTGAAGTGAGGGACCAGCTCAGGCGCTGTACACGTCGTCTGATCAGGGTCAGAATTACGTGGCATTCCTACCATGGACATTAAGAGATAAAGTCCTGAAAATTAAACTGGATGCTTGGTCATGATTGGGTGAAGACAATGGTCTTTCCTGGATACCCCTCTTAAGGGAGGGGCTAAGTTTCATGTGTGTATCCAAAACTTATAAAAAAGAAGACAAAAACATGACATTGTTGAAATTATTCTAACTTAAAAAACCAATAAGAGAACCTCAATTATTTATATTTCTTTTTGTTTTTATTACCTTTAATTTCAAACAAATGTTGATTAAAGAACTATTCGTGAAATATTCGGCTAGTAGAATGCCATTAAAAATTTCACATAATTACGGTGTTTCGCAGAGGCAAACAAATATTTCCACCGCAAATTTATTCCCATTTTCAGCACAAAATAAAATAGGGATTCAATTCCGAAAGACTGAAAACTGCTGTCATTTGCAGATGTTCAATTGATTAACTCTAAGCCATTCTTCAGCGAGTCAATGAAAATGCTGTAAGCATTTGTTTGCAGTTCTGGCTTAGAAAGATTATCACGAAATAAAATTTAGATATACGGAAATAAAAAAAAATTTAATATTTTCAAATGAATTTAATTATGTTTATTCGTTGTTCTTCTTGACAAAATCGTTTGTTTGTAGATTTCCAACTTTTTCAATATATATAAAATTTTAGTTTGAATTGTAGAAGTAAAAATTTATTTATTTTATTTATTTTTTGTTTTGTTCTGTACTGTTTTGTTTTACTGAAACAATTTTCACTTTAAAGAAAACCTTTAACAAGATATCAAAACAATCTGACTCAAAATAAGTATAAATTTGATGAAGAACATGTGTTCATATATCACAATCTGGATAACCAAGATATGATAAATGTGGCGAATTAACTAATGAGCATTTCATTCAAAAAATCTGGAACCAAACATTTTAATTGTATTCATGGATGAAAGCCCTTATATAGCAAGACGGAAAAGAGAAAAAACTGGTACATACAACTGCATTTCTTTCGAAAAAAATAAAATATCTGTAACTACCAAGATTTATTTTATGATACTATCATATATATAAAATTGCTTATTTTCCGAGATAAAGTAGAAATTAGTGAATAGTTTTAAAAACAAATAAGTTAACTCCTCCCAAAAACAAGTTATAACTGAAAAGGTTTTACTACCAGCCTTTCCTTTTTTCCGTCTCGCTGTCACCCCTGATTGTATTTAAGCATATGCAAGAAATAAGGGGCGTAATGATGAAATGAATAATAATTAGAAAACACTTGGAGGTTTCACTGCCTGTTCGCATTGCTCGCCAACGCCCAGAGATTACAGTGTCATTTCTGTCGAAGTCATCGTTGTCAAATTTCGTACGGGTGCTTTGCTTTCAAACATATAATGCTACAAATGATAAAATGGCTAGCTCACTTGCAAAGTCATGACTGCAACCTTTAAAATCAACCACTAAACGAGATATTTGGAACAAAATTCTGGAAAAAATAAACAATGTTTCTTTTATAACTATTAGTTTACTATTTTAACTATTAGTGATAACACAAAGGAGGAATTAGAAGGTTATTTGATCCGATTCCGAAGAAAACGCGTGGCAGTGCTTGTATCACCTTCTTAATCATAAAACTCATCAGATAGGATACAAGAAGTTAGCTCTTTAACAAGACATGACAAGACATATTCACAAGACATATTCACAAGACATTATCTACTGTTTTATAAAAAACATATCTATTTCAAAGCGAGTAATAAGTTGTTGTAAATTATACATTTAAATATGTAATCATGAAATTTACCATAATAAGAGAATAGGAAAGGATTACTTTAAAATATAGAAACGCTGCTTTTAACTTTAAGATTTTTCCCTTGATAAATATTCAAATTCCAAGAAGTAAAAATAGCAAGGAATAATTAGAAAGGGTGATAAATAAATATTACAGAAAAAATCTTTAAATTACAGATAATGAAATAGTTTACTGTTAAGCAACTTACTGTTATAACATTTACTGTTATAACATTTATTTAATGTTTATTTAATGTTAACATTTATTTACTGTTATAACTTTACTGTTATAACATTTATTTAATTTAAATTAATAACAACGATAGAAATCTGGATCTTCATGTGAAAAAAACTGGATCCTACCATGTGATATATCTGTTTAACAGAAATAGACAAAACAATCATAATTTTTGTCTGATTTTTAGACATATAAATATCAGGATGATACAAATAGCATTAATTTAGAATTCAAATCAAATAAGAGTTTGATGATATTCGTGACAACTACTTATCTAGCATGAATGCCACAGGGAACTAAAAATCAAAAATCCATTATTCGAAATTGAAGTTAGCAACTTTTTCTAACATATTTTTAGTTTACAATTGAGGATGATTGCAAAGAATTTTTTCGTTTTATGATTGGTTAATTCACAATATTTGTCATCATGGTAGTTACGATTGAATACTTACATAAATTGAATAAATAAACAATGAATTGAGCTTTTACTACTTCTCACATTTTTAGTCACCTATGGCATCCCTGATTTTAGGAAAACACTGTTATTTAACACTGTTATATTAGGAAAACACTGATTTTAGGAAAACACTGTACAAAAACTATTATTTTACACTGTTTGTAAAAACAATGTATTTGTTACTTATTTTGTGAATAGTAAAATGCCCGTTACTGACATTGTTTATTAAAAAAAAATAGAGCACGTAGCAGTGAATTTTTTCGTAGTCGTAATATTTGAAATTGGGTAGTGGAAGCCTAAGTTATGTAGCTTATTAAACTCAGTGGCGTGACAAACCATAGAGGGCCAAAGCCTACTGTACTCATCTCAGTTTTCTTGACCTTGGGCTCTGGGGTGCAGGAGCAGATGTTCCGGTTAGGTGGTCAGCCGGACGTGAAACGCCCAGTGTTAGTTCCCAAGCAATGCTCTGTACTCATTTATCGACCGCTAAGCGCTACCACTCAGTCGCTGGGCGTTATGTAGCAGGGCTGACAATTTTTTTTTTTTTTTTTTTTGTTGCTTTTTTTTGCTTTTGGGGGAAATTTCGATTGGTAACCAAGTTTCTGTTTTAATGCCTGATCCTCTATTTTTATAAATTGTTTTTGTTTAAAGTTATTTTCCACACCACTGCATGTAAATGACTCAAAGGACATTATAAATCATGAATAACATTATAAATCAGTCAAAATTCTCAAAAATTCTGATTAAGCTTAGTTTTCAATTGTCCAACATTCGATAAAATATTTTGCAAAAAACTTAACAGTTGGCTACCCTGTACGAACATTTTACTATATCTAATTAAAAATTATCAACCACTCTTTATTTTATTCTAGATAAGAAAACTCCTTAATTTATGTTGGTGTTGTATTTACTTATGCCACTTACCAATACCAGCAAATAGCTTGATATCAAATTAATTTTAAGACAGAGGGTGGGTTTTTTGTTTTTTCAGTGGCGCCATCTATGACCAAGAATACGACTTCAGCCTCACGTCCGTTTTACAGGGAGGACCTAATCATACTTCATTCATCCTCAGATCGTAATTTTGACCTGAACCAAAAAAACTACTAATCTCCAATTCATTGCCCACAGAGATATTGATTTGTTATAAGGACTTTGTGACCCCGACAGATTTAACGAGCACAAGTCGCCATTTAATACAAGAGGATTCTTCAGCCGATGGGATTCCCGTTCTCACGAACAGAGCCCAACGTCCTAACAACCAGGCTATTCCGGCCCCTTAATTCATGTACAATCCCGGAAGCAGAGTTAACGGAATGAAGCTGCAGCTCTATCTTTATAAATTCTAATATTTCTGTAGCTACAATAACGCTGTCAGTCTGAAATCTTTCTCATAAAAATTCAACTTAGTCTAACATACATGTCGCAAAATTTGCAAACGTAAGGTTCGCAAAAATTATACATAAGAATTTTATGTTGTTTAAATTTAAGGTAAATTTTATACAATGATTCTAAAAAAGTGGAATATTCAAGCCTACAAACAAGTAACAAACAATAATTTCCACATCATGTTCTTTGCTATGTTTTCTCAATTCAGGTTCTTAATTTTTATTTGAAAGAAGTTTGTTTAAAAAGAAGTTTCCCTAATTTTTCTCTTTTTTTCAATTCTTTTTTAAAAAATAAAAAGAAAACTCAGATGAAAAATAGTTTGTAGATCCCGTAATAATCTGTTGACGCCGTAATTATCTGCAGAGCCTTTTATCAAGCTGGACGTTTTCTATGTTTGGTTATACAAGCAATATACGAAGTATTAATTCTTAATAACTATATGTCCACTGTAACTTATTGTTTAATTATTTCAATTCAAATTTTAATATATGTGTATTACAATGCATTATAAACCTTTCTTTTTCTTCAGATGTTGTAGTTATTGTGGCCTCTGTTGTGGTGCTATCAGTAGGGAGCAGTGGTCAAGTGTTCGCCACATCAGCCTTAAGGGGTCTACGTTTCTTCCAGATCCTTCGAATGGTTCGAATGGATCGCAGAGGAGGTACATGGAAACTTCTCGGATCAGTGGTCTATGCGCACAGACAGGTAATTTATTCTATTCCTTGGCGAGAATTGAATCTTATCTCTTTCCTTATCAAACCGCCATATGTCACCAAATGCATATGAATCATTCATGACTGCGTGGCATCGCACTCAGCCAAGTGAAAAGGAATTACTTTTATTGCTGCGATGAGGAGATATTTCAGGGTACTGTCATCTTCAGTAAACTGAAGTGGCAAGATCGATAAGATTGGGGTTTCAAATTTCGAATAATCTCTCTTGGGTGAGACTTTTAATTTTTCTAAAATCGAAAATGCGATGCTGGGAAATTGATTTCAATAAAGGAACAAAATAAGTTTCGGGATGATGAATGTGAATTTAAATGGTTAAAATTGTTTTCACGATTTGTAGCCGCGTTTATAAACTTCGTGAAGTTTGTATGAAAGTAGATCTTTCTTTTATTTGAATGATTAATAATGGTATTGTTTTGTTAATGTTATTTCTGTCTAAAAGTGTAAAATACAAATGATTCAAGAATTTATATTGGTTAAGATTATTTATATCGCAGATTGCAATGACTCTCAGCATAAAAGGGGAGTTAAATATATCTTCATTCATACAAGTTAGAGTATTTTCAAATAGATCCAAAACTTATAAGGCTTCTTATCAAAATAATTTTTATGTATTTTGATTCCTAAACTTTTTAGATTCTCAATTTTTGACCTCCCACAAAGCATTATTTTATCTTCTTTTATACTCCAGTTTGTTTTGTACATATTCCAAAATTCTAATATCAGTTTTAATCATTCATTCCAGTTTTCACATATTTCAACTTTACAATTTCACCCTTTGACTCAGAATTTTTATTAAACATATTTTCATACTTTTTTTCCATCACTTCATATTTATTTAGGTGAAAATAAGTATAAAGTAACACATATAGCATTTTAATAATTTATGGTTATGAAATAGAGCATGAATAGAGCACTGGTTTTTTTTTTTTTTCTGTGTTAAAGATAGAATCTTCCATACACGGCCTACTTCCAAAAAAGTTTTTTCATATTTCCACTTATTTGCAGTTATTTAAATTTAAGAGAAACAGTTATTCATCCAAAAAAATTACTTTATTTTCCAAAATCAGTTATTGATAATTTTTTGAATATGAATTGGAAAAAAAATTCACACAACTTCTTTTTGGATTTTATATTTCAATACAAATATAATTCCGATAATCTAACACATTATTTAAGTAACTATTAAGACAGTTTTTTTTTATAATTAAAAATATTCAAAATTTATTTTTACTTGTAATTCGAGCTTGAGAAAAAAATACATAAAAGCAACATCTATGTCCCATCTGAGTTAGAGGGAACATTTGTATTATCACCGTATTGTTCCAACTACTTTACTAATCACTCATAGTAAATTTATATAGTTTTTTTTAACTTTATTACCATCAAGCGTTATCCTTCAATTTTGCAAATTTGTAAAATTCTTGATATTTTGTTCAAGATTGCTTTAAATGTCGTGTGTATTAGATGTTTTTTTTTTTATGTCACCATTTGCTATCCAACATATTTTTCACTTACCACACTTTACTTTTATGATGAATGAGAAAAGGGCTGCCACGTGACCTCAGGCACCCAATTAAACATCTAAGTCGAAGTAAAAATAACTGCATCTGTTATAATTTTCAATAAGTTAAAGGTGACCAATGATGACTTACTTCTTCTAAAAAAAGAATTATATCAAATTGTTCTTACTGGAACTTTTCTGAATCAGCAGCAGTACTGCTAACTATTTCAGTTCTTAGTTAAGTTTCTTAGTTATAAGCTTTAAAAAAAAACTTTTAATTCTTCCTGCGCTATGTCTTTGAATATGAAACCTCTTCGTATTTTTGTAAATGCACCTTAGCTACAGTATTTTTGAAGGTGATTAAATCTTAATTCACTGAACAGCAAAAATTTAATCAATCTCTCGAATATATTTATGAGACATTATCTAGTTTAGCAGCTTTATTAGTTGCCAAACTAGATAATATGTTCGAATTTTATAGACTGAATATTTCTTATTACTGATTTACATTACCTATAATTTCCTTCACTCGCAATACAGATACTCTTCGATAATCCCCGATACGTCCCTTAAACGAGTATCATAAAACAGGAACATTAGATACTTTTATGGAGTAGTTACACCCAATATAAAATCTCTTTCAGAAATTGCTGAGCCGTTCTTGTTACACGTTATAAATCACTGCGCTTTTTAATACCTGTTATTGGCGCTTTTCTTTGACGAACAAAATAATCCCACTTAATACTTTTCCAGCCAAGAATTTCAAAGAAATATCAATTCTGAAAGAAAATAAAAAATTAATATTCCATTTACTCTTACGAGAAATGGGATATTTTAGAAAGAATAACAATTTTACGTCTATGACGAATTTGAATTTCTCGCTCATTTTTACTAGGTCGTAAAATTTTATTTCCAGGTTTGAGAATGAGAATGTTCCACGCAGTAATAACATTTTTATTCTTTACAACTTATTATTTTCTGGCATTTTGTTTTTAGAAGTTACTGATGGAAAGCTACTTAAGTTGTCAATACATCATAAAAATTAAAAGTGTTTCTATTGAAAATAAAACCTATAATTTAAAACAAAATATTTCGTTTAAAAAGAGATGCATTGTTTAAATGTATTGCACTAAATAATAATACAATTTGAATGAAACAATAGTGTATTTGTAGTTTCTGCTCAAAACGAATACAATTTAGTTAGAAAATCAGAAAATAAGTTTTACCAATAACAAATTCTCTTGCAAAAATATCTATGTCGCCCTTAATGAGAGCTGATGGTGTTAGTATTCAAACGGCCTCCGCTCCAAGCTGACCACCGCCAAATCATGCGTGAACTTTTAGACTCTGAAGCTGCTAGGATATTGGCATGTAGTAGATTCCGAATCACTGAGACTTCAATTTAAACTACAAACTTACACGCATATTCTAATTACTATCTTTAGGCAATAGCACGAAAAATATGCATGCAAAATGCTCCGTACTAATCGACTTTGATTTTCACTTCTATAAACTTAATCGCATATCCTAATTCTTATCTTTAGTAGATTATTTATCTAATTGTTTTCTTCTGTTAACTTACTTGAAACTTCTGTTACTTTTGTTACTTTACTTTCAAACTTATTTTTAAGTACCACAGTTTTATTTTTTTTTTTTTATCTTTGTGAGAGGTAAGCGATTTTTTTTCAGTTTGCTTTGCAAATTAAATTTTATTCAATTGAAAATAAAAATCAGGTTTTCTAAACCAAATTATTCATTTATTCATTTTCGTATATCAATAAAAAACGAAAAGTGCTTTTTATTAACGTCTATTTTTATTCAAGAGGTACTAAAAAGGTTTCATGTATTCGATTGGATCTAGATCTGTTGCTATAAGCGATATTTTGAAAGTATATTTAAATGCAAATATACTGCAAGAATAGGATTTTCAATACAACTTACATGGCTCTTTACAAACTTAATGATGTACTGAAGTTAATATACAGGATATTTATAACTTTTTCATACTCAAATAAAAAGGATAACTAAATGTTAACTCATACTTCCTGGTTAAATGAATATTTTGTATTTATACAGTTTTTCATTTTTTATTTAGAATTGAAAGGAAAATGGTAATACTTTAAAAAATTTTATTTCAGAGTTTAAGCACAAATAAGATCCTTCCTTGTTTTCGCTATAATCTCAGTTTTTCCCTTCATTTATTTAGACCACCTTGCATAACAAAACTAATAATGACAAAAAAAGAAATGCACAGATTCAAATTTATTCCTTAAAATTTATTCCATTATTCAAATTTCTTTTCCTAAAGCTATATTTTGGCAATCGAATATTTTGAGGTAGTTATTTTGCTTTAATGATAAAATATTTCACATCACTCGAATTTTCACCATATTCCCTTTAATAATATTTATTATTACTTTATCATTGTTAAACACCAGAAGCTTGTTATAGTTTTTTTGACTTTCAGTAATATTTTAAAAGTATGGATGTATTCTATTTCTATCATCTAACGTTGTTTCAATTTTTATTACTTAGTTATGAAATCAGCCTTTCAAAAAAAATTCCACTGAAAATAGATAAGTCTGTTACACCAGTTTCAATAGTTCTTTCAAAAACAAAAAGATCTTTAAGAGAAGAAAAATTTAAAACTGAATTTTTTTCCTTATTCTAATTTCTATGTAGAAAAAGTTATATTTTACTGTAAAGAACTAAACTCTCATCTTTACATCTAAACATTTGTAAGAAAACGTTTGGAATTCCAAAGCAACGAAAAGTTACAATTGAATGTTTGTTCAAATTAATTTGGTTGTTCGGAATAAAAATAATAGTTTATTATATGGAGCAAACCTGTGGTTTTAACAACTTAAACACTAGTATAGAAAGGTTTAAAACTTCAAGACAAGGGAAACGAATGACTTTTTTTTTATATTGCTATTCAGAACAAAATTTGCATTTTAATGCGTCACAAATAATTTGATTAATGCGTCATAAAATAATTTGATAATGATTTTAATAATTTATTTTATTTTCTTACACGAAACAAATTTCTTATTTTATAATACGGAATTAATCTCGACCTTACAACTTATACCCTTAAGTAGCAAGGTTTCAAACTTCAAAACAGGGACGTTGAAACAGTCTAAAACGTTTAGTTTTTTAATCTAATTTATTTCATTATACAGAACAAATCTCTCGTATTTATAATAACAGCGATTGTATAAAAATTAATTATTTAAACTTTAAGGCGAAAAAAACGTATAGTCGAATTATTTTCAAAATTTATTTATTTTTGTTACTCATCACAATTTTCTTATTTTACTAATCAGATCGAAACTCTCGATCTTGTAAATTAAATCCTTGTATAGAAAGATTTCTTAATCCAAACCAACGACGTTTAAACCAAACTATTTAAATCGTTATAACTGAATGTTTTTTAATCTACTTCATCTTATTACTAAGGACAAAACTCTCTTCTTTACAACCTAAACACCTGCATTGAAAAGATTTTACTTCCAAGACAAGAAAAAAGAACACTGCGTGTTTTTTTTTTTTTTAAATTTACACAAATCCTGAAGAAGGTTCTCTTTCTTTTATGCGAAAGAAACAATTTACAAAGATAGTTGGTTGTTAAGCTTTTACTAAGCTCTAAAAGTATCTACTTAGGTTAAAATGTCATAAAACAAAGGGCATGAAAGTGGGGAAAAATAAGTGAATGCTTTAAACTTTTTTCCAAATTCAGCTCTTTAATCTTTCTCCCAAAATGAATGTTCTTTAAAATGCTACTATTTTGGCTATTGTCAGGTATCTCTCTTATCAAGAAATATTTTAACTTAATAAACCAGTAAATTTAATAATTTATAATTAAGATAATTAAGATAATTGCAAATGTAATTGTCAAATATGACAATAGTAAAATTAAATAAAAATTTTAAAATCTGAAGCGAAAAACGTAGCGCACATCATTTTCGTAAAACGTGTATGTGAGGTACATTTTTAGTGATCAAATGTAAAAGTTTGTTACAAAAATGCCTGGAACTACATTTCCATTTTTGGTCCGACAACAAAAGTTTTTTTCAGTTTAGTCTACTTGAATGACTAAGTTCGAAAGTAATATTTTATCATAATAAATCAGTTAGTTCAAAAATTTATGATTAAAATGTTAATAATAAAATATAATAAATTTTAAACACTACGTATTTCAATTATAATTATATATTTCATGGTGAAAATTTTAAAATTTTCATGGTGGTTATATTAAATATATTATAGTAAATACAAATAGCTTGCTAAACCATCACCTCCTGTATCAAAAAGCCTCCACACGGTCTTTTATAAGTAGTCCGCGCAGACTATTTAAAAAGTGTACCAGTTGTGGGCATGAACCCAACACCTTTTATAAAAGTAATTGAGAGAAATTCATTATATATATTTGAGAATTGAATCTGTAGTGGTTGACAAGTGAATAAGGCAAACCAATAATATTCATAAATAAAACAAATTTTTTGTCATATATTTGCTACCACTTTCTTATTTTAGCTAGATTTTATATTAAATGACTCGATCGGAGAGTGGAAATCCTTCACAGTGGTCTGATCAAACTACCTATAAAAAACCGTGTGGAGGCTTTCAGTTATCGGAGGCGTTGGCTAAACCAAGAATAAAGTAAAAAAGGAAATCATGTCAATGCCACATTTTATCTTTTAAATAAAATTTCCTCTTGTCCTGAATAGAAGACTGGAGAAAAGCAAGTCAATTAAAATTTGCAAAATAACACTTTCTATACGCAATAGATGAAGTTAAATTTTCAAAATTTCAGTGATGGATAAAGGGCTATTATTGTATGAAAAACAATTAATTCATTTGTGTATTGAGTTAGCCTTTCTATCATTAATAACCACTAAATTGTTAAAAAAATAATTACTCTCAAGTTAGTGACTTTATTTTACTTATCTATTTTTTTATTGGTCACTCACATTTTGTTTCAAAAAAATAAAAGTTAATCCCGTTTTCTTTCATTCTTTCTTTCTTTATTTAATTTTTTTTTTTTTAATTTTTTTTAAATTTTTTAATGGAAGAGCTAAATTGTAAATCGTCCTAATCAGAGGCGGAAGCGACAGTACTAAGATTAATCCCTGTGGGGAAAAAAAAACATATTTCTGTCAATGCGGAAAGGCAACTTCATCCATTGAACCCAAATAGCAAGAAGATAAAGGAAAAATAAAATACATCTTTCTCTAATTTTTGTTTGCAGAAAGAAATCCTACTACCACTTTCTATTTATAATTCTGAGGTCAAATTTGCATCACCGTGCTGATCCAACGCCTCCTATAACTGAAAGTCTCCACATATAGGTTGTCCGATCAGACCACTGTTAAAGATGTCCACTTTCCAAACGAGTCACTGGATACAAAATCTAGTTAAAGTAAGAAAGTGGTAGTAAATATATGACTAAAAATTTGTTTTATTTATGAATATTATTGGTTGACCTTATTCACTTGTCAACCACTACAGATTCAATTCTCAAATATATATCATGAATTTTTCTCAATTACTTTTATAAAAGGTTTTCGATTCATGCACACAACTGGTTCACTTTTTAAATAGTCTGCGCGGACTACTTATAAAAGACCGTGTGGAGGCTTTTTGATGTAGGAGGTAATGGCTGATCAGTAGGTTTACACAATAAAACTAAAGGTTTCGCTACCACTCTCTATTTATTTATGAATGTGGGGTTCATATTTGTCTATCCTCATTATTAAAAAATTTATGCTTTGAATAACTTTGACACTAAAACTTTTTATTTATTTTTTAAATGTGGGGTGGTATTAGCAATGAATTACTAAATGGCAACACAATTTCTGAATGATGTCATGAATGTTTCTCTCAATGTCAAAAACTGGCGACATTGGATTTTTTAAGCTAAATGTTTATAAGTCTTTCTAGACCCCTAAATGTCAGTATTTTTTGAAATTTGGCTTTTGGGGTTATTCTTACACGTTAAATCGAATGCAATAAAAAAAAATTTAATTTTTTTCAGAAAAAGCGTATTCCTCCACTGTTACAGTAAACAATTATATATTATTTAAGAGATTTCTTTGAGATATTGCCATAACACATTACAGAATGAAAATCTGACAACTGTTCAAAAGTTATAACAGCACTCCTTTTTGCTGATTTAATAGTTTATTTTTCGTGGCGTTTTAAATCATTTAAGTCAAATATATTAAATCAAAGTAAAAAACGAAAACCTAACAACCTTAACTATACAAAAAAAACTCTAACAACTGTGCACTAATTACAACTTGCCTATTTTTATATTTTATAGAATAAAATATTATAATTTTCTAATTAACATTAGGAAGACTATATATGAATATGAATTAAACTGGGAAACAAATTGCTTTGTTGCTTTTATAAAAGTTCTTAATCTGATCTGATTTGGATTAGGAAATTTCAAAGCTGAAATTCGGAATTTTTCCGAAAACAAAAGATATTTTAAAAATGAAATTTTTACTTTAGTTTATTTTTTGTCTGAATGTACTGTTTAATAATAACGTCAGGATTGTATATATATAGATATTTGTCTGCTTATTTAAAATAACACTTGATACAAAAAATATATGAACTTAAAGTATCGCTTCACAAACTGAAATGCACTATCGCATTCTTTCTACTATGTCTTACATATCAAAGAAGTGTGGAAGATTAGTATTCGCTCAAGTGAAGTTTAAAGACCCTATTTCGGTCACTATTATGAAATTGTATAAATACTGTAGCTTGTTACTAAAACCCAATTGTACATTTGAAATCAACGATGCGATAGTATAAAAGATCTGTTAAAAAAATTCCATGCAATAGGCACTAGAAGAAAAAAAATTCTCTCGTGTAATTTATAAGCAATGCAAAACAAAATCTTTTGTAATCAATTTTATTAAAACAAAAATTAATTATAAAAGCAACATAGCTACTTTATCTAAAGCTATCTGAAAATATCGGTGTAGTCCTTGAAAGTTAAATATCGCTGCAGTCCTTGAAAGTTAAAGAGACATCCTTATTCATATACAATAAGTTCGTCGATATAATTAATCCAAACTTTGTCGAGTATTTCGAAGGTTAAATTTAATTAGTGATTTCAGTTTAAAGATAACACTTACCGGAAACGTTTGGTTAAACTTGCCTAATTGCAGGCTATCAGATTTAAGGAAACCAGAATTTGATCACTTTCTACCCAATTAAAATGTTCAAGGTAATTTCTCGCCCTAACCATTTACCATAAGAAGTAGGTTAAATGTAACTTTAAAAATTTATGTTACAAATATGCATACAGTGGTGTGAAAAACTGTCTCCTTGGAAAGATTTTGTCAGATATTATTTGAAAATTATAATTCGTTTTAAATGCCTGTGGAAGCTAGTAATGATTAAGTAATGATTTAAATTTTCAGTACTTGCCGTTTTATCGAAGCATTATTGGTAAAATGGAAGTTTCTGTTGTGAATTATCGTTTTATTTTATAATCGTCGTTGAACTACCGACCCAAGGTTGAGTATATGATTACCAATGTTCACCTCTTTAGTCTTTAAATTTAAACCTAATTCTGAAACCAAGGATACTACTGGATCAAGTAATAACCCCTTGGGGACGGGTGATTCAGAAAAGCATTCGTACAAAATCAGAATCAGGATGTAATTAAATAAAAAACGGTAACTTAAATGTAGTCGTTGCTAATTTGACAGACTTACTTCGGTTTTATTTTAGTGATTGTTAGTTTAATCATATATATATTTTTATTTTATAACCGTCGTTGAACAGCCGACCCAATATTGGGATTATGACAAGTAATGTTCAACTCCGTAGCCTTGTAATTTTGAACCAATCCAGAATACAAGGAAACTCCTGGATCGGTACCCCCAGAGATATTGATTTGTTATGGGAGCACGGACTTTGAGACTCGACAGATTTAACGTGCATCAGTCACCATTTACTACACCGGGAGTCTTCGGCCGGCAAGGATCGAACCCACGACCTCTTGGATATAGGTCCAGCGCCCTTCCGACCAGGCTATCCCGGCCCAATCATATATATAATCAATGTTAATTCAAAGTATAACTAAATAGTTTTATTTTGAACAAACTAATGGTGAATTAAATAAATCAAACCGCCCACAAATAAACTGCTAAAGAATTACTTTGATTACCAGTTTTATCTTTTTACTTTGGTTGATGCGGTTTCATGCTGGCGCGTATTTGAGACAGTCTGTGCAAAAGGGTTAAGAGAAAAGGGTTTGTCTCCGTGGAGGACTTTTTGATGGATGGAACTAAACTACATTTGCATTACATGGAGAGGAAAAACACGAATACTTCCCATGGTTACCCTGATGGAAAGGGCACTCTAGCCCTTATCCGTCTACCACTGAGGATACTTTATGTCAGCACTGTGGTCGTTGCGAGCCATCGCTGAGATTCGAGCCCCAGGTCATTTTATTACGAGCGCTCTATTCCCTGAGTTATCACGGCTTTTTTTTTTTTTTTTTTTTTTTTTTGGAATCAGTGAATCTTATATTTTTTTAAAAGGGATAAAAGCAGGTTATTGCAATTTTACACATTACTTAATATGGATTTATAACTTGTCCCCATCAGCGTAACTTCATGACGCGTGAATGTCGATAGGATGATTTGCGTTAATATTACCATCACACGTCTAAGTAAAAACAGATGAATTCATGCTATACCATTTAAAAATGTGGTGTAAACTGTCTTTATAATTAAAATAAAATTTAAAAAAAATATTCTTGGGAAAATCAGTTTAAAAGAACTTTTTCGACTAGTTTACATTTGGTTTCGATTAGAATAAGTTATATTGAATTTACAGTTTTCTAAAACAATAACATAGATTGGCTATTGTTACTGAAACGACAATCAAGTTAAGGAAATCAAGTGGTGTCAGAAAGTATGTATGATGCATAAAACAAAATAGAAAAATAGTTGCTTTGCTGAATGTATAGTTGAATGTCACAAGAATCAAGTTGAGGTCGCAAGTAATCAAGGTATAGTAATCAAAAGTTGTTGTTGACTGAATCTGGAGCAACATCAAGAAAAAATGAAAAAAATTAAAGTAAACCCGTAACATGAAGAGGATATACTTAAAGAAGATAAAATTGAAGAAGATAAATTTGAAGAAGATGAACTTGAAGAAGATAAACAATTTAAGAAAAGCAACTCTTTAGAATAAAAAAAAATTACATTTTTAAAATAAAAGTGACCTGTATTTTTCATCTTGTTATTGTACATCAGTAGTTTTTCGAGATATTCATGTAAGACTACTAATTTGAATTTAATGATAGAACCTGAAGAGAAACGAATCAAAAATGGAAGACTATGAAAAAAGATTTGTTCTCGAGGTTTTATGTTTCATAATTTTTCCTTAATTAAATAAATAAAATACAACATTACTAAAAAAGGAAAATATGCTGAATTTTCATTATCGCATCAAGTCTGAAATCCTAACACGTTTAAAAAATTACTTTATTCGAAAAATTAGTTGCTTTATTTTATTTGAATTTTGCTTGGAACTTATTGATAAAAGATAAATTTTTCTTAACTCAAAGCAATTGAGAAGTATTCAATTCTTAAGGCTAAAACAAAACTTAATAAATAGATAAATAAATAAACATACTTAAAATTTAATGCTTAACTTTTAGCAGAAGCATAATGCAATTATTACATTTTACTATTTTATTTTCATTACTTTTCTTTTTAAAAAAAAAGCATTGTTAACAGCGCATGCACATTTTAATTGTCTCTAAAAGTCAGTGAAGATCAATAAAAAAGTAATTAAATCCTTCAAAACGAGAACATAATTATATCGTACTCTTCAAAAGCATAATAACCAGAAGCTTAGAAGTCTCAAGTACCATCTTCTTATGTTTCTTTCAAAATTAATCCTAGTGTTGCGGAGTTGAAATTGAATATAAAAAGAAATAAAAATCCGTTTGATGAAATAAAAAAAAGATCGTCTGAGTTTGCACTTTCAAAGCTAAAACAATGAATTTTTTAGATTGTTTTCTTAAATGGAATATTCTTCCTTCAAAAGATTCTTCGATGCAAAAGGTTGTATATTTGAAAAACTTTAGAAGTTTAAATTCAGCAGATTTATATTTCCGGTTCTTTAAATCTAGCTAATTTTTTCAGAAGATTAAAAGTTTTTCAAAGATTTCTGGGTAGTAGTGCTAAGGTGTTGTTGTGAAAAAAAGATGAGAAGATGCATCAAAAATATAAGTAAAATTAATTAAATAACTGAAATAAAAATTAAGCCTTTAAAAATTTTGTGCTTGTATTTAAAAGTATGCAACAGCATAGAAATTACTAAAGTAAAAAGGGTTGTTTGTAATTATTTTCTTAGGAAACCAGATGATTTCTTCACCCCAAATTAAACATTAAGTTTTGATTTCCGTCTACAGATGGCTCTTTTGGCCTTAAAAAGTATAAAACAAACAAGTGACATTCCAACAAAAATATTTTCAAAGAACTTCATTAATTATGTTTTCAGAATGTGAGGCATTGTTGCTGCAATTATTTCAACTTCATTTTTGAAGTTCTTTCAGCAGCGCCATTTGTAAATGAAACTTGCAAAAATTTTGAAACTTTTGAATAATGAAGAGAACGCATTAAAGTATACATTTCTGTAACCTTTCATTTTTCTTAGATTGATGTTTCAAATCACTGCCATTATTTTTTTTTTTTTTTTTTTTGGTGATGATTTTCACTAATTATGATTTTGCAAACTAAATATTGATATAGTTTTTTCAGCCAAAAAAAAATAAAATAGTTTCAAAAGAATGCGAATCTCACAGTGTGATCCCAGGCCTTTACAAATTTAAAGAAGTGGGTGGTAACGAAACCAAGACAAACGTGGATATTTTAAACTGAAATGCAATTCTTCTTTTTCACCAAGATACTTTCCATATTATTTCAATACATAAGATCGAGATTTTTAATTCGGAAAAAAAATATTATTTAACACGTTCACGCCGGCGCAAGATTGTCTCATCGGGCGGCGAGTACCACCGGTGGCGCACCGGAGTCAAAACTGGTAACAAATAAATTTCATTTTTTAGTTTTTTCCGGGAATAATAAAAATCCAGAACTACCAATTGTTTTTAACGGATGCAATTTTTATATTGAATTGCTTCTTCATCGTGAAAAATTTCCATACAGTGAATTGTTATTGCTGAGAATAGATTAACTCCTCCCGAATATTATCTAATATTGAAATAGTACTTCTACCAGTATTTTCTCTTTTCCGTCCAGATTTCAGGCCTGGTTGTGAACAGCGGGCGTGAACGTGTTAAAGTACGAGCTTAATTGATTAGCCAAGTAAATGATATCTCCAGTGGGGCAGTGAAGAAAAATAGTGGTATCCGAAATATTCCGTTAAAGGTCCTTTAAAAGACGAAGCTAATAATTTCATACCTTATTTTTTGTACCACCACCTAATTTGAAATAAAAATCATAGAAGCATACCCAAAACCAATTAAGATCAGTTAATCTTAAATAAAAGTGAAGACAAAAATTCTATCACTTTAAACAGACCCATATTGTTGCGACTACTTTATGTTATCTTTCCTGATTGATAAATACCCCCTGAAAATATCACTTGTCTGTTATTTCTGCTAAACTCATCATTTGTGATAAACACTAAATATTATATTTAAAATTTAATGTATCGATATCAGTTAACACGTTTAATGCCAGGCTAATTTTACATGGCTTACCCGTCTGGCCAAACGGTATATAACTGCAAACTGAATTTGCAAATATTAGACAGATTTTGCTAGTTTTTTAAGGGGTTTAGCATGACAAACTTTACTTACTTTATTTACAACAACTGGGCACCTGGGCAGCGGCCCCTATCCCTTGCATCTAGAAATTTACAGAAAATTTGAAGTAATAACATTTTGAATTTAGCAGTCGATGTGGTAGCTAATGCAAAAATACAAGCACTTTGCTTGAGTAAATATCCAATCTAAATTGACACATGTATTAACACATATTGACATACATAAATATAAACATAATTGGAAAAATATATACATAAGTTGACATAAATAAATATTAGCATAAAATGATACATATTCACTAACTAAATTTCTATGTTTAACTGGCACTTGTTTAATTATGACATATATTAAAAGTCTAAAATTTAGAGTTCAATGAAATTCCTGAATTACGAATAAAACATCACTGAGCTAGAGAGGTTTCCCCTAGGATCCTCTGTAAAATACGAAACACTTCTTCATTTTTTAGAAGATCTTGGAGCTCTTTCACAAGTGATACGAGTCTGTGTGCGAATTTTGCTCGCGTGGAAGCAACAGCACGAGGGCCCTTCCTGCTGAGGCGGGCTTCGCATCCCGTGTAGTTTACGGTGTGATTTTTACTACAGTTGCAGCACTTTGGATGTGTGAGTCTATCTTTACGACACTCGAAGGATCGGTGATTGTCCGCGCATTTCACGCATCTGGGAGGTGCATTGCATATCCGTTGAGCATGGCCGTAATCCTGGCAATTAAAACACTGCAGCGGTCCCCGACCGCCACGAAAACGTTCTACCCGGACTGAAATCCGCTGTATATCTGTGATGGTGAATACTTTCAGGTGATTCTCCATTTCTCTAAAAATTGTGAGAAAAACTGGAAGGAGCCAATAGACCCCACCCACTCTTTTCTTAAACAGGATTTCATTGTGGGTTTTAATGTCAAATTTCCCTAATTCAAGGAAAATATCCTCTGTCTTGAAGTTAACAGGTAGTCCACGGATTAAAACTTTTGTGAACTTAATATGCTGCACTTTCTCCGGTGTAGTGGAAGGATCTGCAACTTTGTTGGAATCTTCCTTAGGCCGAGCTTTGTTGGAATCCTCTTTGGTTTCTGATAGTGCTAAGATAGTGGCGGTCTTTAGCGGTGAAGAAGAGCAGCTATTTGTAGTCGTGGATGTGTGATTATCTTCAGCTTTTTTTACATCAGCTAGCTTTTTCTTCTTTTTACTTTTCTTTGCAGGAGGTTCTTTGTTGTTTTTGTTGATACTTTCAGAGTCAAAGGTCGAAATTTCTTTACTCTGTTCCATATTTTATTCTCCGTAATTGATTTCCATAATTGGGTCGTTAGCTGATGTAGTTGGCGTTTCAGGTGTGATTTGTTCTGGTACTGGAGTAGAGTTGGCCGAATAATAAAGTCTTGCAGCTCCTCCGGGTACTATAAAATCGCGGAGGGAGCAAAAGCTTCCTTTTTTAGAATAACAATGGAAGTGTCCAAATTCATCTTCAAAAATTTCCCCTGGCTTAGAGTCTGGCTTTATGTGGTTGGGATATACCACAGGTATTTCAATTCTCTTGATGGGCGTGTGAATAATCTTGCCTCCACGTCCACAGCGTCGAGATAACATTTTGGCAGTAATCAAAATGAAATGGTCAAATCTAAACTTTACCTCATTTGCCATGTCCAGACATAATTACAAGAGAATGAAATAGGTACTACTCACTCGAAAAGGAAAATGGTCAAATCAAAATGCTCTTGATCGAAGAGGTGTATCCAAATCCAACATCGTCTTGAATCGGCCTCCAGTCTTCATAAGTTCTTGTAATGTTTGAGATCTGCCTGAATGGTTGCGTCGAGAGGCCTGAAGGTCATTTGGCTCATCAGCATGACAAACCTTAAAGTGGTGAATTATATAAGCCTATGAATTGGTCAGAAATAGTGGTGGATAAAAATCTACTAAAAAATCTACTACTACCTTTCTTCTTTTAAATATTATCAAATTAGATAAAGGAGAAAATAACCCTCTGTGTTGAGTACTCTGATTTAAGGGGGGACCCCCTCTGAGATGGTAAAATATTAACGTTTTTCTTGAATTTATTTTAAGTTATAGAGACAATGCAGAGACTCCTTGTTTTTTATGTTATTTAGCTACAATTTAAGTCTATTTTAAAAGTTTTTCTTTTACAAAATAATAAAAAATAAGATGGTGGCAGCTCCGTGTGTGGCTGGTCATCAAAAAGTAGCATCTCACTGGCCTCATGGATTCTGAAGTCCTGAAACATAAGAAAACGATTTTGTTTAGATTTTCTGAAGCATAATGACATTATCTAAAAAGTAGCATAGCGGTTTTTTGATATTCGCAAAATTACCAAAATGGCGGCAACTTGAAAAAAAATTAAGTTTTTCATTAAAAAAATATTCATTAAAATACTAATTTAAAATCGAAATATAAAAATGTCAAAAAATCCTATGCTACTTTCTAAAGAATATATTTTTACGTAATTTAAAATAAAGAACAGCTTATTTCGTTGTATAGATCATGAGAAAAACGTTAGGCCAGGTTAAAAAACAGCGTTTTGAGAAAAACGCGTTTAAAGTTGTGACTTATGGTAGGGAAAAACGTTTAGTTTCATATATCTAATGGTCAATAAATGAAATACCTACAATAAGTTTCTATATACTGTCAACAGAATGAAGGAGGCACAAAAAGAATGTCGCCCCTCCTAATCCGAACGGGCTTTTTTACCTACTTAGCGACGACTCTCTATTTTGCGGTATAATTTCCAAACGAAGTAAGGTACTGAGAAATCGTTTAAGACAGACATTAGGAAGGGTACAAAGATTCGAAAAATGCAATAAAATGTTTTTCGAATTTTTTAAATATTCAGGGTTTGGAAATTTTGAAATGTATCAGTCAGTCAATCAAGAAAAATTTTGAAAATTTTTTATCTCAAGAATCGACGATACCTATTAGATCTCTTAATAAGACGGGGAAGCAATATTAAATTACTTTGAAAAAAATTCCTTCAAAAAATTTTCGTTCAATACAAAAATGATTTTCCGAAGTGGTAGTTGAATAAAAATAAATTTCGCACATGGTAAAAATATCAATTTTGACAAAAAGGTTTTTTGAATAATATAATTTATTAATAATTTCAACTCACAACTCAATTATTTTATATAAAGTTTAATTACATTAGTTGGATATTCATTATTTTTAATTAAATTTATACAAGAGTTTATTCAAACTCTTGGGCATTTGATCTCGTTTGTTGCTCTACTAAATGTTATTTTTTGTGTTTTATTTTATATTTTTCTTAAATTTTTGTTTAATTTTATATTTTCCTGTATTTTTGTGTTTTTCGCTTGATATGTTTAATTTTTGTAACTATTTCTTTTCTTTTTTTTTTTTTTTTTAGTGATCCTTACGCTTTTGTATTGATATAATTTGCTTTGTTTATATTAATATAATAATACAATGCCCTTCAATTTGCGGAGAAAATCATATGAGCTGACGACGAGATTATATATTTTTGTTTATTTGTTTCCTAGCCTTTAATTATTATTTTTTTAATTTTTAAAAGTTGTTTATTATTTTTTTTTTAATTTTTAATAGTTATTTAATATCTTTATATAACTTTTCTTTTTGTGTTACTTCTATCCTCATTCTCTTTTTTATTTTTATCTTATTATATCGTCTATATCCTTGCGGCTTATGCGCTGTTAATAAAACTTCTGAATTCTGATTTTTTTATAAATTTCTTCTTTCTTTAATATATTATACATATAATAAAATAAAAGTGATTTTAACTAATAATATAAAGAAAAAAATACAGTAAGTTTTATTTACTGTACATAAACTGGTACATAGAACGCATAAAATAAGTTAAGAATACAAAGAAAACGAGGGAAAAAATTCATTTTTAAAAAGAAAAAGAGACGAAAAATTATTAAAAAATATATAATGTTTCTAAAAATATTTAAAAATTTAAAAAAAAAAATATTAAAAAAAAACTAGAAAACAAAATAAGTAAAAGATATAACTTCGTCGTCAGCTCACACTATTATTTTCACAAAAAGACTGCTTTCTAATATTGTATTTATAATATATGTCAATACTAATATTAAAGCAAAATATATCAATACAAAAGTGTGAAAAGTGTCAAAAAATTTAAACGAAAATAAAACAAGCAAAAATACAAAATAAAATATATCAAGCAATAGATAGAAAATAAAAATTCAAGCAAAAGATAGAAAATAAAAATTCAAGCAAAAGATAGAAAATAAAAATTCAAGCAAAAGATAGAAAACAAAAATTCAAGCAAAAGATAGAAAATAAAAATTTAAAAAAATACAGAGAAAAAACTCAAATTGTAACATATAAAACAAATAGTGCGTTCAAATGTCTTTCCACTTATCGATATCTTGCCAAAATGATTTAAATTATTTTCGTAAGAGGTTTGCTAGATTACAAAATATTAAAACAAAAGCTTAAATAAAAGATAGATGATTTTATGGCTGAAAGAACAACCCCTGTTAAAAATTACAAAATATTTAAAGGCAATAAAATATGCACGTCAACAGCGTCATATTTAAATTAATTATAAATTAAACATTCCTTTTCATAAAATTCAATCGTAAGCATCCCCAAATTGTTGGAGCGAATAAACTCGAATTACAAAATTTGAATAATTTCTAAAGCCATCCTTTCCGAAAATGAAAATTGCTCTAAAAGGACTTCATGTCCCATTTCAATGAAAGGCAAGCAACAGCGCTTGTAATAAAATACGATATTATTAAGCAGCTGAAAATTTAATGCTGGGTTCTGTTTTCCAGGAGCTGTTTACAACTCTTTACATCGGTTTTCTGGGCCTGATTTTCTCGTCATTCCTAGTATTCCTGGCCGAGAAAGAAGCCAATCCCGAGAATTTCAGCAATTTCGCAGACGCCCTCTGGTGGGGTGTGGTAAGTTAACTACTTCACTATTTCATTTAAATTTGTTAATCACCGTGTATCAGGGTTGCGACGACCTTAAAAAATTTAATGAAAGTGAGAAAAATATAATGGTATCTTTCATAGTATTTATTTCATCAACAACCTTTCGGCCACTTCCTTAATTTTATTGAAATTCCTTTCGTGCCTAGCTCTCAGATTGTTACCTTGATCCCCGGATAGACGCCACATTCCTTCTTTGTTTGGTGCTCGTTTCTTCATAATTTCTCCGCATGCTCTGAATATTTTATATTTTTTGGTTAAAATAATTGCCATTTCGACTAATTGTAACCCTTTTGGGCCTCTCGCACTCATGCGGTGTTTGCTAAGACTTATATTTTCATCATCAATTAAATATTTAACATGCAAAGCACACGGACGAGACGACACGACGGACGATTTTTTTTTTCTCCAATACCCACCTGGACAATGACCTTTCGTCAATACAAGCATCTGAAGGGCAAATTTGTTAGCCACTCTTTCAGGGACACCATATTAGGTGGGTCAACGTTGCTCCCACAGTAATAACATCGAAAGAAAGAACATCCATGCCTTGCCCGGGATTCGAACCCAGAACCATCTGACGCAAGGCCTGTTCCCTGACCCCTACACAGTCCGGTCGGCATAAAATGACAATCAGAATTAATGTTGAATCTTTTTGTCTTTAAGTTGAAATGTGACCGAAAACTAGTACATCTGGATTTCTCTACTATAAACGATCTTGTGTGTCTGTTTTTTTCTGATACCGCAGCAACTCACGAAACGTAGAAGTATTAGGTCTACCTGGAGAAGCCCACTATTCAAGGATACAAAAGGTACCTTTAAAGTGGAACGGCATTTACCCTTAAATATATACATCAGATGAACCATTTAGCAGAGAGCTCCGCTTTGTAAAACACAATTTTCTAGTGGTAATGAACTTGAAGTTATTTTTGGCTATTATGTTTCATTTTTAGTCACTTTTTCATCACTTCATATCAAAAATTCAAAGTATGATAAGCAATGCAACTTATTAGTAATTTTCTCATGGTGACTCTTTCAAGGAGTACACCCAATGCCTCCTACAACAGAAAGCCTCCACACGGTTTTTTGTAGGTAGTACGATAAGACCATTATGAAAGTAAATCAGTTTACCAAAGAGCCATTTAATAGAAAATCTAGCAAAATAAGAAAGCGGTAGCAAATATATGTCTACAAAATTTTTTAATTTATGAATATGATTGGTTTGTTTTGTTTACTTGTCTACCACTACAGATTCAATTCTCAAATGTATAAGGTAAATTTCACTCAGTCACGTTTTTACAATAAAATTTGGATTCACGCGCACAACATGTTTACTTTTTAAACATTCTGCGCAGACTACCTGTAAGAAACCGTGTGGAGGCCTCATTATCCATCATTTTGCAAGTTTTGCTATTTAATTCGCTACCAATTTATTAAACTTTCGCAGAAAGTAGTAGATGGCATCCCTGCACTTAACCAACGCCTCCTACAACAGAAAGCCACCACACGGTTTTTTGTAGGTAGTCCGATAAGACCATTATGAAAGTAAATCAGTTTACCAAAGAGCCATTTAATAGAAAATCTAGCAAAATAAGAAAGTGGTAGCAAATATATGTCTAAAAATGTTTTTAATTTATGAATATGATTGGTTTGTTTTATTTACTTGTCAACCACTACAGATTCAATTCTCAAATGTATAAGGTAAATTTCACTCAGTCACTTTATTACAATATAATTTGGGTTCATGCGCACAACTTGTTTACTTTTTAAACATTCTGCGCAGACTACCTGTAAGAAACCGTGTGGAGGCTTAACTCTGTGGAAAACGTTTGTAACAAGTTTGAATATATAAGCACGTGCTCGTTATTGCGCCATATATGCTTTTTCTCTTTTAACTAGAACGTTACCATTACGTTAAAGATTAAATACCCTACCACTCTCTTTTATCAAAGAACCTTTTCGATTATTGTAAAAAAATTGGCATGTACTCTCGTGGACAGAACTTTCCGGTAAACTTAATATTAAGTTACTTCTGTTGGTGGTATTTTCAATGCCAATGTAAACAAAAATAAGTCTCAATCTTTTTATCTTCACTTTTCCTGTTTGAAAATGCACAGCTGCTTAGTGAAACTTTTTGTACAAGGCTATAACTTCAAACACATAATTTTGTTTTCTATAAAAGGATATAATATAATGTCGAAATTCAAATCTGATTCATTTAATAAAATATTACTAATATTAAGTAATTCTGGTGAGTTTGAAAAAGTCGACATGATTGATGTGCTTAAAAAGAACTAAGAATCTTTTAACATACTTACTACCAAATGTTCTTGTTGCAAGTAGTACACTGTGCATATAATGGTGTTAGTATTTGGTTAGAGTAGCGAAATTAGCATTTAGATTTAAATTTCAAAGATTTTTCTTTCAAATTTCAAAGTTTTACAAAGATTTTTATTCTAATATTAATTTCAAATATTTATTATCTCTCAAAACCACATCTTTCCACCATTTATGGTTATTTTTATGTAACTACATTGTCTTCACGTTTTACTATCGCTTCATTATTTACTTTGTACTCTGTTAACGTTGATTTGAATGGCCTCAAAATACACCGGATACGTAACTCGGAAATATAGGCGGTAACGAGCTCTCCTTGGGGTAAAAAGCACCATCCAAACTTTGGGCACAATGTGAAGGATAATGCTCGGAGCTTTAAGAAATAGTGTATTTTTTACAGAATCAAAATTTGCATCCTGCAAAATAGGCGTATAAGTTGAAAGTTTTTTTTATTTTTCAATACCACTATAAACAAAAAAAGCATACCAATATAAACAGAGATGCCAACTAGCTCCGGACAGCAAATATTTTAAAGTGGTAGTTTATCAATTGTGTTTCTTGGTGTAATAAATTCAATTTAGTAGATTTTTATCCACCACTATTTCTAAATAATTCGTAGGCTAATATTAATCACTACTTTATAGTACTTATGTCATACCATACCACATATAAAGCAAGCGAAAATCGTCAAATATTTGTAAAATTTACTTTGTAGTTATTTACCGTTTTTTTTTTTTTTTTAATTTTTCTGACGTGTCCGGATCAGTCATCACCTCCTACATCAAAAAGCCTCCACACGGTCTTTTATAAGTAGTCCGCGCAGACTATTTAAAAAGCGAACCACTTGTGCGCATGAGCCCAAAACCTTTTATAAAAGTAATTGAGAGAAATTTATCATATATATTTGAGACTTGAATCTGTAGTGGTTTACAAGTGAATAAGGCAAACCAATAATATTCATAAATAAGACAAATTTTTACTCATATATTTGCTACCACTTTCTTATTTTAACTAGATTTTGTATTAAGTGACTCGTTCGGAAAGTGGATATCCTTCACAGTAGTCTGATCGGACTACCTACAAAAAACAGTGTGGAGGCTTTCAGTTATAGGAGGCGTCGGATCAGTTGGCATCTCTGTATAAAAGTTGTTATCTTCCTATTATGAAATACTTTCATCCCAAAGTGAATTTACATAACTGTGCAGTCTTTCTGTTAGCCTTTAAAAATTAGCGTAGGGATTACTAGGCAACGACCATTTACCTTAAAAAAAATCAGTGTATGAAATATCTGTCGACCCTGGAGTGAGTTTTGACTGTTGTCGCACGTAAATTGAATTTCGAAAATTACCCGTTATGCTAACTAACACCACTTTCCCCTCATGTTATATATGAATAAAATATTCGTCTAAAAAATATTTATAAACCTTTGAAAGTAAGTTTTAGAAAATAAATTATTCAAAGATAGCTTTTAAAAATAAGGTTTCGATATAAAAAAAAGACCAAACTACAGATATTTTTTGTATTTCGTAAGAAATCATCCAGCCAAAGAAAGTATAAAAATGAAATTACATCCCAGTGTTTCTTACAAAAATATTTAAATTGAATTTTTAGAATAATTTTCTTGTTCCATTTTCGAAAATAAGCTGCTTGTTCATCCTATTTTCAAATGAAATTACTTTAAATACAAATTGGTTTTATAGATATTAATTTTTCTTTGACCTCTAGCTTTTTAAAAAGGAGAAAATTACTATTATTTTTAACGTATGCACTCAGTAAATAAATTTAAATTTCATTAAATTCAAATCTTTCTGTATTCAGAATAATATTATTTACTTTCCGAACTAAAATTTCATTGAAATCTTATTTGCGAAATTTTGTTCAAATCTAATCATTCTAACAGCTATACATATATGATATTCTTAACACATTAACAGAACGCAATATGAACGAAGTTTTGAAAAGCTAGCTTTTTTGTTTAACTGCTATAACGTCTCAACGTTTTGTTATTTTAATGATATTTTAATTGGTTACATTTCTCTTTATATCTTTTGATTGATTCGTTGAATAATAATTTTTTCACAAAAAGTTATAAGCCCTCAGTCCTAAGACAAAAAATTTTAAGTTAAAGCAGAATTTAAATAAAATATATAATTTTTATTAATTAATTTTTTAATGAGGAAAAAATTTTAAATCGTACGGTATACAAATTTTGATATGTTCTCAAATTTAAGATTTTTTTTTTAAAACCTATATCTAATTTTCTTGTCATTTGATTGATAAAAAAAGAGAACTTAAAATATAATAATTGAATAGTTGTGAAATGGTACTCCATTTTGTGATTATATCGCCAAATTACAGCACTTCAAACTCTAGATAATTCAAATCAGCTTATAAATGAACGACTCAACAGAGATACCAACTGCTCAAAATTCGGCAAAATATTGAGAAAAAAAACGGTAGAGAATTACAAATTAAAATTTGAACATTTTCGGTTAATTTTGCTAACTTTTCAAACGGCTCAATATGGCTTAACTGCAACAAAGTTGCATATTACATACAGAGATGCTAACTTGGTTTTCTTTGTAAAAAAAAAAAATTTTCCTCAATATATGTGTTTTAGTTTAAAAATATTCTTCCAAACATCTTCCTTACATATCAAATAACAAATTCATAAAAAAAAAAATTCGTAAACTATTGCTACTGCTTTTAAATGTTACAGAAATCCGTTTTAGAAACCTAGATAAGTTAAAACCGTTTACAGTTAACTGTTAATCTCACCTGCCTGGACAACGGTACCTCAACATCTACTGAAGAAATTAAACCAATGCCAAAACAAGATCCTTAGAAAAATAACCAGTGCAAGATGGTTCATACGAAATACCAATATACATGCAGACCTCAAAATACCAACTCTATCACAGCATATATACAAGCTAAACGCAGATTTTTTCGATAAAGCCATAGAATGTAAAACAGCAAATTTTAATGAAGTCTTTAAATTTGAAAATTATATCGAAGATAAAAACTGCAGACCAATAGCTGCACATTTCACCTCCGACGCCTCATATCATAACTATCAAAACAAATAATATCATCAACCTTTCAGAAAATAACTTTTCCTCATGCTGATACAGTTCTGAACAACTCCAAAATCAAACAAACACAGTTTTGAGCAAGCTGCTTATTTTATTTTTGATTCCTTTTTAGTTATTCAAGCAAAGTGTTTGAAACATTCATAAAAGCAACTCCACTGCCTGCTTACCTCAATGCTCAATCAAAACTGTGTTAAAATTCCAGATGAATGGGATAGGGGCCGCTTCTCGGCCCAGGTGCCCAATAAAATAAAAACACTAGGACTAGGTTAACTGTTAATAGGGCACCAAGAAGCTCATGAAGGAAGCAGGAATCATCGCAGTGGCTGAAAGTTGATTGCCCCGACGACTTGTACCCGGAACTCTTCATACTTCTTCTGTTGGATTGCTTGTAGTGGGTTGACATGAAGTAGCTTTTCATATAAGCTTTCGCCTCATTAACAAGTAGCAGAAGTCCTGCAATGCTGAACCACCTTGCATGAAATTTGCCGACGCACATTTTACGTATTTATGTACGAAATCGATATGCGAGCCGGCGAAATGCATTAACTGTCATGGTGAGCACCCAGTCTGTTTTACAGGCTGCAGTGCAAGACCCAAAAGAAAACCAGGAGGAAGTCCGCCCCAGCCCAGGAAAACCTCCGATGTCAGACTCAAGACATCACCAGCCCTCCTTTGGAAATTACTACTACTTTTGATGTTATTAGTCACCGTTGCTCTAGAGCAAAATATAAATTAAAAGGTCTGGCGACCACTAGCTCGGGCAGATACCTTATCAATCACCAGATCGTCGTCAAGTAGTGGTGCGAAAAATAACTTTAAATCGAAATTAAAAAATGAAGAATAAATAAGAGCATTACATTAAAGCATAAACTTAACTACCACTATAAGAAAATTTTTCCAAAAGGCGTAGAAAGTTGGCAGGGTGGAATTTATAAAATCTTTCTTCCAAAGCGGAGCAGTTGGCATCCTTGCAATTTATAATTTACTTAGTTCTCAATTTTCCAGATGACCAAAAATTATCTTGAAATATTCTTTATTTCTCTTAACTTATATAAAAAGAACTGTTAAATTATTTACAGTTTTTAAAGTTTTGGCGAATATAGAAATCATAGCTGCATGAAAAAAAATAACTTTGCAAAGTTTGAAACCAGATATTTTTCTCCCAAAATATCTCAAATTAATTTTAGAAGATGTTATAGTTCGCTGTCAAAAAAAACTTCTTTAGAAACTAACAGACATTCCAACAGGATTCTGCTCCAGCTCTTAAAAGGGCATTAAATAAAGGCACTCATAAAGGGTGCAAGACAAATTTCCCTGACTTTTTAGACCTCAAATCTGGCTACCTTGTGTACCAAACGTGAATTTAATAGATTTCCTATTTAGTCAATAATTGAGAAAATTAGCATTTTAAGTCCTTGTGCTAGAAATTGGAGAAAAAAAATCGGAAAGCAAATTGTGGCCGGTAGTAGAAATTGTTATGCCATGTATGAAACTCTGCAGTAAGACCTAAGAAGATCACTTTGTAATTTTGTAAATATTAAACCTACCGGAAATTCCCTCCTCAAAAATATGTGCCTCTTCTTATAGTATTGCAAAAGGTTCTTTGATAAAAGAATGTGGTAGGATATTTACCTTGAAACTTAGTGGTAATGTTCAAGAAACACAGCATGCATGACGCAAAAGAGCATGTCCATACAAACTTAAACTTGCAGGGGAAGTATCGGGTAGAACCAACGCCTCCTACAACTGAAAGCCTCCACACGGTATTTTATAGGTAGTTCGATCACACCACTATCAAGGTAAACCAGTTTACGAAAGAGCCCTTTAATGTAAAATCTAGTAAAAATAAGAGAGTGGTTGCAAATATATGTCTAAAAATTTTTTAAATTTATGAATATGATTGGTTTGTCTTATTCACTTGTCTACCACTACAGATTCAATTCTCAAATATATATGATACTTTTCTCTCAGTCAACTTTAGGCCCACGCCAATAGTCACAACTACTATCATAATAACCAGATGAAGAAGTGAGATGCCCGCTCCGCGGGCAGGTACTTCGCTCCAATTCCTATCAAGTCAAGTCAAGTCAACTTTAGGATAGATAAAATCCTCAGAAAAATCACCCGCGCCCGTTGGTTCATTAGAAATAAAAATATTCATCAAGACCTCAAAGTTCCTCTACTCTCCAAATACATTAATAAGTTAAATGCAGATTTCTACAAAAAAGCCGAAAAATGCCAAACAGCCAACTTCAACCAAATCCTATCATTTGAAAACTACAAAAAAGATTGCCATCTACGACCTATTGCAGCCTTTTACACATCAGATGCCTCACTTCATCATTATCAACATAAATAACAGTAAACTGCCATAGCCGAATGGACAACGCACCCGCTTACAACTACAAAGATCCCAGGTTCTACCCCAACTGGAACCACTTTTTCCAAATATCATCAGAATCATCCATCCAGTCAGAATATCGTCAAACCATAGAATCAGCATTGTGCACAGAGTCATCGACCTCAGTCATCAACTATCCAATTGCATCCAGAGCTACATCAATCTCCTGTTCAACCTGCAGTCTACTCTGATCAGCTGAAAACAAAAATCAAAAATACAAACTCTGAACATTAAATATGAACTCTAAAAATTCAAAATTATTATTATTAAAATCTACGAAATCTACTGTATTAAACTTAAAAGTAAAATTTTCCAATTGAATTTAAAACCATGTAAAATCCAAATTGACTGTAAATTCTTTTATTATTTATTTTTGTATTATTTTCCTTTTATTATTACCACCATAATGTTGCAAAATTCAAAATGTCTTTCATCCAATGCTTTATTTCACGATGTATGGGTTAGGGGCCGCTGCGCGGCCCAGGCACCCAATTTATTTTAAATAAATAAAGAAAGAAACTTTAGGATAGAATATGGGTTTTATGCGCACAACCAGTTCACTTTTTAAATAGTCTGCGCGAACTACTTATAAAAAACCGTGTAGAGGCTTTCTGATGTAGGAGGTGATGGCAGAACTAAGCAGTACGTATGGCGTATACACTAAGAGTAAATGAACTACCACTTTTTTAAAAAGCACTTTTTGCATGGTTATATTATAAGGCGTATGCTTTACTGACTAAGTTTTCCGGTAGAACTAATAAGTTAAACGACGTGAAGGTTTTACGTCATAAATTTAGTTGCGAAATTTTACTTCATTAACCTTTAAATGAATACCAGTAATTTATTTATAAAATTTAAAATTATTGTCTTCAAATACTAGCTAACTATGTTATCCCAATACGCCATCTAGTTTACATCATTACTTCAGTTTTTGCGATTACAAATGATTTGCAATTACAAAGTTAATCGATCGTTCGATAAAATTATCTAAAAATCTTTATATGATATTGAAATATATCTTATAGTAATTATGGATATTTTTTTAAGTAATTGAATGTTTATATTTGCTTTTTCAGATCACTTTATGCACTGTTGGCTATGGAGACACTGTCCCGATCACGTGGCCTGGGAAACTGATTGCGGCCTTTTGCGCCCTTCTTGGTATTTCATTCTTCGCTTTACCAGCGGTGAGTACATGTATTTAGTGAAGTACCTAAACATCTGAATATATGTAATACTTTCGTTGGCAAAAGGTCAGTGCGAATTACTCCAACTTTATCCAATTGGGATCCCTTTCATAGGAAATTGAATGCTTTATATCTCAGCTGAATGCTCTATATCATATATCAGCTGAATGCAATATCAGCTGAATGTCCATTGAATGCTATGTATCTGAAGCTAAAAAGCTCGATATATTTTTTCTATTGTGCTCATCTAAGCGGCTGTTTTCAAATAGTACTTTCATAGGATCAATAAGATCCCTTTCATAGGAAATTGAATTCTGTATTTATAAGCTGAATGCTCTATATCAGCGGTTCCAATTTTGTTTTTTTTTTTTTTCAGTTGCAGAACCCTAAACCATAGAACTTCTATTGGTAGAGCTCTGACTGTTGAAAAAAGTAAATTAGCAGGTGTGAATATGCTAAAAAATACTTCAAATTATTTTAGAAACCATTAATTTGAAGCATGAATGTTTTTCATAGTTTCATAAATAGCAGTCATAAATATAAGCTTTATGTTAGGTAGTTTAATTCGCAAGTCTGCAGAACTCTTAGTCTATTAATGTTTTGAGCATGCATAAATCGATTTGAATAAAATAACTGAATTCTGAATTTTGAGGAAGAACTGCTATAAAATGGAAAAGTTAACGGGGGGAAATAATGATTTTATTAAAGTTCGACGCGAAATACTGGTACAATATATATATATATATATATATATATATATATATATATATATATATATATATATATACATATACATATATATATCATCATTATATCAATTTCTTATTCTATTCATAAGTTCCCGATGCAAATCATGAGTTATGTTTCAGGGTATCTTGGGGTCTGGATTCGCGTTGAAGGTGCAACAGCAACAACGCCAGAAGCACATGATCAGGAGAAGAGTTCCTGCTGCCACGCTCATACAGTGCCTATGGAGGTGCTACGCTGCCGATCCAAGCTCCATGTCAGTTGCTACATGGAAGATACATCAAGTGGTCCTGCCATCACCCCCATCGTAAGTATTGAATAAAAACTATCCTTCTGCACTTTTATATGCCGAAATAATGATGTTTTTTTCGCAAATTATAAACCTATTTGATAAGCTGGAAATTTAGCTGACGAAGTACATTTTTTGTACGTTATGTTTTATAACCGAATAATTATCATCCTCCCCAACGTCAATGTGAAACTTAAGTGCTTTGAATGAATACATAATTTTGTTTTATTTAAAAATTTCACCTTTTTTTATGCTAAGATTTTGTATTCCGTTTTTCAGATAATTATGATTACTTAACCACAAATTAATTTATCTGTGTATAAAATTTAAATTCAAAACATAAGGGCCATTCTTCAGAAATTGAGTTTTATGCTTTTTTTAAATTTATTTTTCTTGTAAAGAAAACGCTCCTAAACCTTTTTTTTTTCTTTTAAAAAAATATTTTTTATGTTAGCCCTTTCAATTACACTTTTTAAATTTAATATGTATTATTACTGTGATGATAGTAAATATTATTACTATAATCACGATATTCCTTTGCCTGTTAAAGTAAATTTTCGATGCAATTACAAATTATTTAAATATGTTGTAACATTGTCCTCATTTTTGTATCTAAATATTAAGGTTATTATAAATCATTCTATATTTTCTCAGCTTTTTTACATCTTCGCAATTTTTTTCGCTTTTTCCCGTAAAACAAATGTTATTAAATTGATTACTAGAAGGCCATATAGGATTACTAGAAGGCCATATATTTGGTATAACTTTTAATTTTTCATAAGAAGGTAAACCATTTTAAATTTTCAGATTAATATTGAACATTTTTGAATCCTAAATTTTGGAAAAATATTTTTAGTTGATGTCGCTATTTTGCGACATCAACTCTATACTATTACTATTACTACATACTATTTATTTAACATACTATCTATACATCTATTAACATACTCTATTTAAACAATCTTTCTTTTTGCAACAAATGTTTTGGAGGATTTCACACGGCAAAACTGTTGAAACAATTTGAATGATCATGCTTGAAGAATTTTAGAAATGACGTCATTTTCACCCGTGCAAAATTTCAGTAGTCAAAAATGAGAGAAGCAAGTTAAAAACTTTTCTTTAGCTTTCATACCGGCAATTTTGAAACCATTCTTCGGGTGTTGTTGTCGTCGGCCATTAAGGCAAAGGAGGTGCGATTGTTCTTGCTTTCCAGTGGCGCCATCTATGGTCAAGAATTTGACTGCTGCCACACTCATGCATTACTCCCGTTTATAGGGCAGACCCGTTCATTCATTCGTCCGCAGATCGTAATTTTGGTCTGAATCAGAGAACGATCAATCTCCAATACAGTACCCCCAGAGGTATAATTTATTATGGGTTTATGGTGGACTTGGTGACCCGAGAGGTTTAACGTACACCAGTCGCCATTTACTACATGATTAGTCTTCGTCCAGCTGGATTCGAACTCCCGTTCTCACAAACGTGAGTCCAGCACCCTGCTAAACAGGCTATCCCGGTCCCATTCTTTGGGCTGTGATATTTATATAAGAATACTTTTAGAATTATAGTGATATTAAAAAAGGAAATTAGCCTTGAATTTCATATACTCCTTTTTGTCGACGCAAATTTTCTATGAATAAGAAGGACATCATTTCCAAAAGCTTGCGTAATCGCTTAAAATGTGCCAACAGTTTTACTATGTTCCAAAACATTCTACTTCTAAAAGAAAGATAGCTTACAAAAGTGTTCATATTGTTTTATCACCCATATGTTTCTTTATAGTCTATTGTGTAGATTATTTTAGTAATGCAACCTGTTAAGAAAAATTTACAGTTATCATGTATCGTATTCTTAAGAAACATTATTGATAAAAAATCATCCATAGTTTCTACTAGTATAAAAAAATGGGCACGATAACTAATTAATTAACTTAATATAGTACAAAATAGTATAAACGAATTTTTCGATGCATTTATTTTATTTAAAATATTAAAAACGTGATAAAATAATTTATTCTTTGTTTTGTTCCATCTAAATTAGCGAAACAAAATATTAATTGTAATAACATAGGTATTTGAATTCATATTTTATGGGAATATAAATATTTCATAATGAAGTAAAATTGTGAACAACCACTTCTTTTTTAAATTTTTTAATAACTTAAAAACCTCGCAAAAATTAGTTTTTTAAATTAGGCAATGCAATTATCATGTCACGTACATGAAATTAAAATTGTGTTTCGATATAAAATTTATTTACATCGTATTTGTTTGTATTGTTGTTGTTTTTGCCATTGAAAATATAAAAAAAATCCATTGTGTTTCCTAAAATAAATACAGAAAAAAAACGTCTTTGGGAAATAGCAACAATGGCTTTGTTTTTTCTCTGAAATATTAATAATCCAGTTGCTTACAAAAATAATTCCATTATAAAAGGATAAAATGAATTAATTAAATACAAATTCTAAACCAATTTTAAGGAAATAATTTCTTTTTTTCTCTAATAGTGCTATTTAATTAATTCTGTTTATCGGATTCTTGCAGCTTCTCTATCTTTTTCTTTCTTTTTTTTTTTTCTTCTTTTTATTTTTATTTTTCTCTTCAGTGTTTCTCTTTTTTTAGCGTTCCTACGGGTTCATTCAACAACACTAAGCGAAAAGATAGACAAGACATTGCGCCCTCTGGTGGCAGCCTGTAAGTATATTCCTTGAAAGCCACCAAAGCAGCCCAATAGATGGCATTACTTTCCATTTTCACCTACTATTCACCTGACGATATTTTAATATGTTTTAAAATAATTTAAAACGTCTTTCCCCATACAGATTTCAAAGTTAAAATTACTCTTCAAACATGATACAAATAATTTAATCAAACTAGAGGTATTTTTAATTACTATTGTTATTCATTGGGACATTTGCTTTTTTTCATTTAAAATTCTTTTGGGAAGTTCTTTGTAAAATATTTTCTTTCCATGAAAACTAAAAAAATTCAATTTTTGCTTTTAAAAATATAAATAACTCTTAAAAATATATTTACAAGAAAATTTATCTTTTAAACAAATCTATTAATAGTTGGAGTTAGTGAAAAATTTAAATTTTAACTTAAGCACACATGTTAAAAGAATTCTTATTAAAAAAATTATTTTTCTTCTGAATAAGAGTAAAACAGTTTTTAACTAAACAAGTTCGGTCAGAAATATTTTTTACTGAGTATTTTTTATGTTATCGATTTTTTTTAATTTCAGCCGATATTTAAAACTTAAAATTGGTTTTCAAATAAATCTAATTTTTCATAACTTGAAAATGCAGTTTTAACTGCTACAACACGTAATGATTGGTGAGACTAATAAAATATGTTTTGTCACTCTATGCTACTCAAATCCAACAATAAATTTTAGGAAATGAGAAATTTATTGATTTTTTTTTTTTTTTTGTTATTCTCCAACGATAAAATTTAAATCATACCAAAAGATAGCTTCCAACAAAAGTTTCAAAGTATGCTATTAGGTGAAAAGTTATTAATTATAACCATTTAAAACCGACGAACTGTTTGATTTCAAATATTTTTATAAACATCAACCTACTATAGTTAGAACTAGAGCTGCTAACTCGCAAGTTCACTTCTTCACAACATTTTTGATGATAGAGAAATTGCAATAAAATAAACAAATGTGCTCAAAATTTCGTCAGCATTTAAAAATATCACATTGTGCTAGTTAAAACTTTAGTCTATAGCAAAGAGTTATTTAAATAACTAGATAACCAGTATAATTTTAATTCAAACGCAAAATAACCTAATTTGAAACAATTAGAAACAAAACAATTTTAAAAAAATTAAGAAGATTCCTAGGCAAAAAGCCGATGAAGTTAGCAGGTTTGCAGTACGTTGTCCCTACTAGCTAGGTTGTATTATCTTTTATATCAAATATTGTATAGTATTCTAACAAGAATCAACAGAACAATAGACTTAACTATAGAAGATTGAATCAGGACTCATCAGTAAAGAGAACATAAGCCCATTTCTTCCAGCTTCCAACGTTGATTTTTCCTGCACCAGTTCAGAATGGATCTCTTGTTCTGGAGTGTATCTCTACTTCTTTAGGGTATGGAGATCAGATTTTTGAGCTTTAAATAATATTGTTTAAAAGCACTGTTGGCCTTAGTTCATTTTTATGAATGACAGTGAGTTCGTATACTGAGTTGAACTAGTCAAGGAATACCATGAAGCTGAAGATGTTTAGAGAAGGGAATGCCCATTCACATCTCCAGGCTTGAATCCCATGTCTGGGTTTCTTGGTACAATTGAAGTTTACCTTTTCCCAAAAACTGGCGGGGAAGAACTGCCTTAAGGGAGGAATAGAGTTTAATGTCTTTAGTTAATCACGTAAATGACATGAGAGTGCATTGTGAGATTCGCCTTGTCGTTAGGAAGGGTCATAGCTCGTATTATACTCTCAAATACCTTTCCACTGCATCATTTTTTGATTACTTTGATGACCTACCATTCATTTAAGATCTTGAGTTCGTTTCATAGCTTTTTTGTTAGCATCCTATTTGCTGTATTTAAATATGTTGTCAAACAAAACTTCATTTCATTTGGTCTATTATTGAGCTCGCAGTGAAAACATTTTTGTTTCTTAATTATTTATTTTTAGCATTAAAAAGGCTTTTTTTTTAATTATTCTCAGGTGATATTTAACGTGGAAAGTAATGCCTGAAACCCTTAAATCCTAGGTTTATAGGTCCTTCCTTAGATCAACCTTATAATTGCATGATTCAGCATTTCTATAAACCATTTAGAACTCCACAATTTATTAGTACTATATTTACTCCAAAATAACTAAAGCTTTACACTATTTTTTATTTGCCAAATATTGTTTGAACGGGTGAAGATTTTTGATTAGTACAGCAACTTATCAATTTTGTTACTATTATTCATCACCGTTAAAACATGTAAACTGTCTAAAAATTATATTTTAACTTATATTTATAATATTATGATGCCTTCGATTATTTTTGGGCTGTCAGTATGGTAAATTGTTATATGTACAGGATGATTATGAAATTTTAGGTATTGATAAGTAAAGCTTTCAGTTCAAGCTTAGAAGTCGTATTAAGTTGTTAATATTGTTCCCTTTAGTTGATAATATTGTTATCCCGATAATATATTATAATTATTTGAATATAATAGAAGAATATAAACATTAATAATTATATATATTTTTTTAAAAATTTGATAAAATAGAAAATACAAAACATGACTTTTTTCATAATGTTACTGCACTTATAAATTATATCTTACTAAGAATTAACACTTTACACTTGAAAAGAACCTCTCAAGCACTAAAGATTCTAACTGGTCTGGTTTCGCAAATTATTTTTAAAAAAGTGATAGAATATTTAACATTAAAAGTTCAAAAATTCTAAACGCTTATTAAAAACGCCTAAGGATGAACTGATCTGTACAGTATAAAGCATTTGGCTACTTGAGGCCTTTTTTCCAATCATCTTCATCTTGAACTTTGTGATGTTTCAATGAGATGGTGAAATGCAAATGAAGTAAAGGAGTATTCATGTGAATCATTAAGGTTCTGACTGTGCAGTTATATGCAGTAGGGTGATAAGAGGGTAAACATATGAAGGGTAAACATATATATATATACAGTAGGGTAAACATATGAACTTGAGCTAAGCTGGTATGGTGAAAATGAGGTTATGTGACTGGTATTGATGTCAAGAATATGATGAACTACTGCAATAGTATGCCGTTCAAAAGGTTCATTTTGGTTAAATAATGAAATATTTTCGGGATCTTATATAAATCATGCCAGAAATATTTTACAGTGATTAAGAGTGGATGTTCCAATATCTTAAGAAAGCAAATAAAACGTTTATAGAGGCTTATAAATCGTTTTTGTATTGAGCTTTTGTAAAAATTTTTACTTACTTAAAATTTAATTTCGACGTTCAGGGAATTTGAAATAGACTTCAGCACTAAAATTGTACACTTAAAAGCAATGAACATTTTTATTAAATTTAAATAACTCTATGTTAAATACCAAAAAGGACGCAAAAAAATATTAATACTGAAAATATCAAATCTTATAATAAAATATTAATTATAATTCTCCCTCAGTTAAATTTTTAATGGTAATTAATTTTTCTAATACAGCTCAAAAGTTTTCAATTTAAAATCTATATTAAATAAGTAAGCTTTTGATAAAATCATTAGTTAAAAAAATATAAAGAAATTGTCAGAATCATTTTTATTTAGTTCTTGAAATGTAACTTAAAACTTCTCTCAAATCATTACTGAAATATTTCTGAAACATGAAAGAAATATTTCGAAAAGATGTCCTATTTCCCAAAAAAATGAATTAAAAAAATTACATTGAAAAAATATTTCTTAGGCACTTTATTTCCTGAAAATTTTTTGATTTGTCTGAAATCCATTTGCGACATTTTGTCATTTGTTAGTTGTTTGCAATAATGCTGCATTCATAATAGTGCGAGATAAAAAAAACATTTTAAACCAAATATCTTTTGATAATATAACTCTAAACATGTCAACTTATTTCATAATCAACCTGTATATATTAAATCAACTTTATATATTTTTTAACTGTCTTAGAAATGTTATTGTGATTTCTCTCTCTCTCTCTCTCTCTCTCTCTCTCTCTCTCTCTGCTTTTATAACTAATCACTTTTTTTCTACATTAAGATAAATTCTTAACTTTAGCATGACCTATTCACATTCCTTCTTTTTTCACATTTTATTCCCTAATTTTGCATGAATATATCTTTTAGTTCTATAGAAAACTTTTACCCTTATACTATTTTCCTATTTAAGAGTTTGAAGCAGTTAATGTATTTTTGTTATTATTACTTTATACTTTGATTGTTACTAATATTTCTATGTAGTACAAGAATCATTCTTTCAAGTTCCTAGAATGACAATTTATAGCGGAGGGCTTTTATTGGAACAAACACAGATTTTAATTAAAATGAAGTCTATCGACATAAAATTTTTATTAACGCTATGATACATTTACAATTTATCAAAGAAATTAGTTTTTCATTGGGAATCAATCATCCATCACCTCCTACATCAAAAAGCCTCCACACGGTCTGTTATAAGTAGTCCGCGCAGACTGTTTAAAAAGTGAACCAGTTGTGCGCTTGAACCCAAAACTTTTTATATAAGAGATTGAGAGCAATATATATTATTTATCATATATATTTGAGAATTGAATCTGTAGTGGTTGACAAGTGAAGAAGGCAAACCAATTATATTCATAAATAAAACAAATTTTTAGTTATATATTTGCAACCACTTTCTTATTTTAACTGGATTTTGTATTAGATGACGAGTTCGGAAAGTGGATATCCTTCACAGTGGTCTGATCGGACTACCTATAAAAAACCGTGTGGAGGCTTTCAGTTATAGGAGGCGTTGAATCATCTCTCTATCGGGCAGAATAATTTGTACAGGAAAATAATTTTCTAGATATTTGTTTCATGTGAAGCGCTTATATGTTCCAACTATTAAATTTATGTTTCAAATCTTTTCCTAAATTTGATTTTTCTATTTATATTTCTAAATGACAAGTAGAATGTTTCAAGTGGAGCACTAGAAACATTCAGCTGTTAAATGTATATTTCAAATTATTTTCCTAAATTTGATTTTCTAATTCATATTTCTAAATGACTCCATGAAAAATTTGATGATAATAAATAAAATTTAAATTTGTAATATATTTTCAGAAAAAAATATTACAATATACAATATAATAAACGGAATAATAAAAGGCAACTATTATGTGAAATGACGACAATGTGAATGGCGTCAATGTGTGAAATGACGACATTATATAAATTCCCTAGTTATTGTATATTTACGTAAAGTGTGATAGTTCAAGTAAGGAGTTTAAACATCGCATATTGCGGTGTTTGAGTCAATCAAACCACTAAACCATAAACTTCAGGTCAGTCATAAGGTCAGCTTATTCATCGATAAAGTCGGACGTTTGTTAATCGGAAAATATCAATGAGTTACATAAATATGCATAAGTCTGTATCAATTCACCCTTTTCAAAAAAATTTTTTAATGTTTTTTTTATTAATTTTGCATTTTTTCTCATCATATTTCCTTTAGATACAGTACTTTAAGTTACGTTCAGAAAAAAAATAAGGATGAGCTAAGTCAATTTTTTCATGACTATCTTAAAAAATACAGTGAAACCTCTCGGTAGCAACCACTCTCTGTTCCACAGTAAAATGGTTGTTTATGGAGGTTGGTCGTTCTTAGGGTTTACTTCCACTAACTTCAAAATGTTATTGAAATTGCATTCTTTTTCGCTCACTATTTTATTTCTAGTAAGTGCCATTTTCTTGATGCGAAAATGCCACTCGTGTTGGCGACTTGAAAACCGAATTGACGAATAAAATTTGGCGTCACTAAAAATGATCCCTACTGATATAATTATGAGTTAAAACAAATTTACCAAATATAAATAATAGAATTATTTTAAATAAGTGCACAATTATGCTTTTTGTTTAAGTTTGCATTTAATTTTAAATCATAAAAATTAGTTAGCTTTAAAAAATAGGAAGCGGTATGTTTGTTTGAGAAGCTTACTTTCTTCAAAAATAACTTTTTTTTTCAAATTTAGCTTTCAATTCTAAAAAATAAGTCATTGGTACCATCATCTTTAGTGCACACTGACTGCATATGAGATTGTTTGCCTCTTTAAAGAACGTCAAAAAAGCTCTTTAAATAAAAGCCTCACAAAAAATATTTTGAATACATTTGAATCTACTTATTTGTGTTATTAACACTTTTTGTTTTAATATTTTTTCGTACTTCCTCATTTGACCTTATTCTTATTTGACCTTTTCGGCATTTGGTGCAAAAGTTCGCTAGGAGAGGTTCTGATGGTCTTTCTCAAAGGTTTTCTTCAACACAAGTTTATGGAAAAAATTCTGTACCTTCCAAAGGTGGTGGAGATCGCTACATAGAGGTGGTCTTTCATTTATGTTTCCCTGTATAACACAATTAAAATTTTAAAACGTACTATAAATCTACAAATTTCAAGATTCCAGAACATTGTCTGCATCGGATTGAAAGAGGATATGCATCTTTATTTGAGGTCAAATGGTTATATCCTGCGAAAATAATGTGAAATTGTTTTAACTAGAAAAAAATTTTCAGACTTAATAATTTTTTTTTTTTTTTAGTTTTGTTTTCTAACTATCGAAATTTTCTTATTTAATTTTTTCCAGTTGTAGACCTATTCACCCAACATAACAGAAACATTGCTATTTCGTATCAAAAATAGAGGATCGTATAATTAGTTTTTAAAATATTAACATCTTCAAAAGAGACCCGAAGGAGGTAATGTGATAATGGGAACAAGAATTGCAACGGATAAATGTAGAACAGTCTGTGATGGGAGATTGGCATGACTGAAAATATACACTGAGTGGCCAAATTATTATGACCACCTCAGAGCTCGCTGTTGGCCTATACCCTATACGGCGTTATGTGCGTCGAACAGTCCGTTCAGAGACGTTCACAGTTGCTCCTTGATTAAGATCACTTGCAATTTGTCGCACTGTTGCTCTCCCGTTGCGCTGCAATACCCTGGCCAGCCTTCTCTCTGATCGAGCATTCAGTACCCTGTGAAGACCACAAGTCTGACGTTCAGACCCGGTTTTTTGCTTGATTGTCCATTCTTTGTACACATTAACAACTACTGCTCTAGAACACTTCACAAGTGCAGCCGTTTTGCTGATACTCGTTCCGACACATCTCACACCCACAATCATTCAACGTTGAAATTCAGTAAAATCACTTTTCTTTCCCATATCTGAGCAAGCAACACAATATAACTGATGACTCGCTTGTCCAGCATTCCCGTGTTATAGTTATCTTGCCCTCTAGCGGCAGCGCTGTGACGCAATAACTCATTTGCATAAAACTCTGAGGTGGTCATACTAATTTGGCCACTCAGTGTATATTCACCAAGACAAATAAAAGCAAACGCTGGTCAAGAAATAATTTATAATCAGCTTGTTTACAGAAAGAGTAAAATATTCTTCACTACCAAGATTTTTTCAATAGTAATTACATGCATATTGAAGTGCTTCTTAACCACGAAAGAGAAATTAGTAATTAATAGTTTATGAATAATCCTCAATAAATTGTTTTCCTTTTATATGTAATCAGAGTCAAATCATTCGTTGTAAAGATACTCATAATGTCATATAGCTATCCAGTCTATTTCCAGCAAGTGGGGTTGTTACAACTCCACGAGATGGTATTCGCGAGGTGACCACGAGACCGCGCATATATTATATTCTTTGCTTAGTCACTACGTAAAATGTTTCCCCTGATTTGCCCGACATTTGGTTGCCCAACTTACTGAAATGCCCGATTCCACTTTTCCCGATATGTACATTGCCCGACAGGGCTGAGATTTAAGGGAAATAAGTAAAAGACTCTTTATTGACAACTGTTTAACCTTTTAAGTAAGGCTGGCTACTTATGGTAAGAAAATGCTAGCGATATTTAATGACTGTGTGGCGTAATTACCACTACGAAAATTAAACATCAATTCACTGGTATATAAAGCATGCTGACTTAAATTTATCATAAGGTACCATTTGATAGCAAAAGGTTGGCATGGTCGATATCCCCGCCCCCACAACTGTTTATGCTATAACTGTTTGTGTTGTAAACCTTTACTTCTGGACTTTTCCGAATTACAATTAATTCTTTATAGCATTAAAAGGATCGCAAATGCACTGTTGTACAAATGAGTCACCTGCATGTTACACACGTATAATACATGTTTAGGTAAGTAACATGATTCAAATGGATACGTACCTGTCCGGCAAATGATTTGTCTGTTAAACGGAGTCGGGATTAGAGCCGTTAAGCAATCGATTATCGGAAAAATATACCAAAAAAATGATAGAATTCTGGGAAATAACAATTTCTCTTTGGACACGGTATGAATTTTGAGAATTGTTGTACGCTTTGCCTAATTACTACAATGAGTGTCTCCAAGATTTTTATCGGTCAGAAGTAAAAAACACTGAATATTTCATAGTTTTCTGGGTGATTTTAGAACGTCAGATTTCATACTTCAGATTAAATTTAAATTAACATGTCTTCTTTTTTTTCTTCAGTGGCATGACAGCCCTGAATAGGCCTTTTCTTCCCAAGATTTTTCCCCCATGTCTTTCCCTCATAAATTAACATGACATTAACATAAGTTTTATCACTAGAATCTAAATCAAAATTTCATTCAACGTATGCTAAAGTAAAATTTTAAAAGGAGTTTGATTTTTAATTTAGTATAAATATTTTACAGAAAGGCCATTGTTAAAACTTTTATTTAAAAAAAAATCTGTTAAAGCATCAACTGTAGGCATTTCATAAAGATATTTCATGGTTTCCTAAATTATTCATTCTGTACCTTATATTTTAGTTTCAAACACAATACATCATTTGTGACACGACTTTCCACCATCAGACGTCATCGCCCTCCTTTCAATCATTCTCCAATGACGAGAAGTAGATGCGGTGACATCACTACTTCATCTGATAACCTCAGTGGCCGGATACGACCCAGCGTGTCCGAAGATTCGGTTTCCAAAGATTTTTCAGAAACTTCCAAACGAAATTCTGATGGTAATACCTCATTTAAAATCTTTTTTACTTGACACTATGCCAGAAAAAGAAATTTATTTTAAGACTCTTTTATATTTTACAACGCAATTAACAGCTTTTTTCTGGTTTTTGAATGAAATTTATATTTAAAAACAGAATTTAGCTAAACTGCCGGGTGAAATCTTAGGTAATTAGTAAATATTTATCAATATACAGCTACATTATGAGTTTTTAACTTTAAAAATTATAATTTTATGTCCAACATAGCAGTTTAAATAGCTGGAATTCGAAGAGAAATTATTCATTTCATTGCATGTATTTTTGGAGTGACGTAAAAAATACATACATATAAACTACTTCATTAAAAAAAATGTAAAAAAATATTCTAAAATATTTATGATTACGCAATATATTAGTTATAATTTAGATGTTATGAATTAATTAAAAAAAATTATTCAAGCAATCAACGTAAAATTATTAAGAAATTTTGCTTCATTTTTTAGAACTCTTGCCAACTACGGTCAATGAATTTTCACTTTAAAAAATATGATATTCATCAAAATTAATATAATTAAAACTGAAACTACAACAAATTAAAATTAAAAATACAATATCCAAAGCAGAGACTGAATTGACCATGAATTATTGAATTCTTTTTAACCACTATTAATGGTTTATGAAGGAAAGTACAAGGTGTGCACTACAATATATGTATAACTGATTAACTAATTTACATGAGATCATAGAAAGGATATATAATAATGCAAGGATACACATAAAGCAGAATAACACGTAGAACGTGATTGTGCTGTTTCTTTACTCAGATAAACGCCTGTACTAATGCCGCAGCTCTCCAATTACTTCAACCTTCTGTCTAAACAAAAAAAACAGAGAACTGTCTGATGCGATGGAAACAAGAAAAATCTCATTTCATAATGGAGAAAATTCAATATTTATCTTGTCTACCTGAGTCAGAACCTGTACTACCTCGCACCCCCTGCAAGAAATTCTTTAAAATTGTATTCATAGTCCCCGACAATGCTTTAATAACCTAAAAGGTGCAGTTCTTCAGTTAGTCAGATAGCAATAATTTTAGCTACGTCAACTAAGAATTCTTCGCGCTTGACCTGGGTCTTGTCAGATCCGATATTGATGCAAACCATTTACAAAATCTTTTACACCATTTTTGTTCCGTGCAGTTCGTACAAGAAAATTCATACTGATAAATCGCAGTTCGTACAGGAATGTGTGCCATGAAAAGCAAGCATTCGACGTTAAATTTTCGCATTCATAAAAATTCTGTATTTCAGTGAAAATTTTACTTTAAAAAAAAACCTTACAACAGTGTGTTGCTCTGTTTTTTGTACATCGAATTTAACACGATTATACATTTAATTTGATTGTTCATATGGGAATTAGTTAATCGTATACGCAATATTCAGTACAATCTTCTTGCATTACTTTTTATAACCATTAATTATGATGCTACTTTATCGCTACTGCGTTTCTGGTGTTATCTTATTTGTCCACTTTTCCTTTGGAAAACTTTTATGAATGACTTGATTTAGATGGTCGCTCTCTTTAAAAATCTTACTTGATGTTTATTTTATTTATTTATTTAGGGAATAAAAATTTGCCTTACACTTCATCAGACTGAAGTTTAAATTCTTTATAGTTAAGAAAGAATACCTGGAAACTCGGCATCTAATAAAAGGTGTACCGCACAAATCTATTATTACATTATATCAGAATTGAACAAAATATAATTTATCACAAACTATAAGTAATATTTTTACATGCTAAATATACATTAAAAAATTAATCAATGTACAAAGTCTTTCTGATTAATCATGATGGAGATTATGAAATGTTTTTGAGGTGGAGAGCCAGAGCCCATAAAATATTTGTGTATAAGAAATACAGTTACGAATTTTTTGAACTCACCTACTTAAAACTATTTAACTGTTAATGAACTGAAGTGCTCCTATAGATTGTTTAATGAAACATTTGGATAAATATGTCACTTGATTGGATAGCAATGTCTGACACTATATTATGTATGGGTCGAAATTCGCTTTCTTTCTATATGAATCTTAAATAACTTCTTCATTATACTTGGGTGTTATTTCTTTCGATATAGCGTAAAAAATTACATCGGAAACATTATATCACTTTCATAGATAGCAGCGAGTATGTTTTGCCTCCTCTCTGCTCTGTAAATTCTAGATGGAGGCTCGCGCTCACTTGTTAAGGGGAGGATGTTAAATTAAGATATTTGAATTGAAACTAAATCACTTTTTTTTAAAAAAAATCTGGAGTTTTTCCATAACTGTTTCTATATTCAATCATTCAGGTACTGGCCTCAAATTTTAAAGCCTTATTAAATAAATTATGAATTAGTTACCAGAGATCTGTGAATTGATTTTGTTTCTTCTATACTTAAGGCTTCTTTTTCAGCTAATTTCATCATACTTGACTATCGTTTACAAAGGCAGTTCATGACCTTGAAAGTTTTGTAAAATTTCTATTTCTTGCAATCGTAAAGTCACGCCAAATGTACACCACACGTATCTTGATTTTTTTTAGGTACAATTCATTAGTAAGCATTCACAGAAATATATACCTTTATGGTTCACTGTTGACCCATATAAATTTCATCGATCCAAATCTAAGAAAAAAATAGTTTTATTTCGAAAATTTTAGAATGATCATTAAGTATTTATGTCTTAATAGTTACTATGGAAGTCGAAGAACACAAAAGAATGGTCAATATCATGGTTCACTTGTTTCACAAAAAGTAGCACAACATGTAAATAAATGTGTTTACTCAAAACTCCAAAGAACCTTAAGTTTTGACCGAACCCCCCCAATATGTATATATATATATATATATATATATATATATATATATATATATATATATATATTATATATATATATATATATATATATATATATATTATATATATATATATATTATATATATATATATATATATTATATATATATATATATATATATATATTATATATATGTATATATATATATATATATATTATATATATATATATATATATATATATATATTATATATATATATATATATATATATATATATATATATATATATATATATATATATATATATATATATATATATATATATATATATATATATATATATATATATATATATATATATATATATGTTTTTTTTTTCCTAAAAATAAAAATAAATTAAGTCCCCAACAATTTTACACTAAAAACATAGCCTGAAAATTTCAATGAAATAAAAATGTTAAGTAAGGTTAATGTAAGCTTCTGAAGCTGTTTTCCTTTATTTTAAGTTGCACCATTTGAATATTTTTGTCTAAAGCTGTTTGTTAGTGTCTGAAGCTGTTTTCCCATACTTCAAGTTGCAACATTTGAATATTTTTGTACAGGTTATTGATGCAGATGATTTTATGATTTTGTTTGAACATTTTTCATACATTTCAGGGTCCTATGCTTTCAATCAATAACATTTACTTACCAAGCATTCTCTCCTTTAATCAGTACTAAAATAAATTCAAAAATCCAGGGTTTACATGCCCCATTTGGTAAGGGATTTTCCACCAGTAGTCGCTTAAAACTATCTTCTAGCTAATGAATCGTGAATTCATTAGTTGCATCATTTCACTGGTGTCGATCTACTAAACTGCATCGGAAGTTATCTATGACTCAACATACTTAAAATCTAGCAGCTAATTTGGGACAGAGGGAGTATAAAAATATCTTGCCTTTTTCCTTAATTAACAGATACAAAGATAATTGCATAAAAAAATGTAACTTCGTTACCATGAAAATATTTTAACTCTTGCTAATGATTATTTTTAATTACAACAATGACTACTTTTAATCTTATCTATCGATTATAAATGATTCTTATGTCTATTATATTATTAATAATAACTATTTAAGTAAACGTGATTACTTATATACTTTAAATTATTACTTATATACTTTTAAGAATACTTTTAGTCCGACATTACAATTACTTCCAAGTGGTGTCGATCGTGATTGTTTGTGATCAAAATCTTAAATGTATTCTCAAATTATGATTTAGAATAAATTAAACTGAAACCTAATTAAATACGATAGCAAATCAATCTCTATTTTAATCCTTACTTGTAATCAATTATTTTGTAAGTATTCTGCATTCTGGATATCTGGCCTATTGTGCGGGACGAAACTCAAACACCATACACCCTGTTAACTTCTTAGAATAATTTTAAAAAAAGTCTAATTTCTGCAGTTATGTTCTCGTCAACGGTCATAATATCCTCATTTACCTGCCAAAGGTAAATTTTGCTAGAAAAATAAAGATCTAGTTTATTACACAGGTTAATTTAATTAAATTGAGTAAATATCGATTCACCGGATGTTGGAAAAATGTCCAACGATTTTAAAAAAATAATTAAAAAATACAAAAAGAGATTGGCTAATTTATTATGCTGCTTAATAAACCAATATAACAACGAAAGGTGCTTCTAACTGAAAAAACTATTAAAAAAGCTTTCCAAATAAATACATATACAGCACAATGCAGCGCAAATCAAAGACGAAACTAACAAAGGTTTCTGCAATTGAATTTTTACAACTGATTACTTCGAGTTGAAATGCTTTAAAAACAAAGCAATCTTGTTTTATTCTTTCCATCCAAGCGCCATCTGTTAAAAAGTTTTGTAAATAAATATCGATCTTGTTGAGAAAAATATCTAGTTTCTTAAGTCTAATGCAGTGGGCAGACTATTTCTCGATAATTGATTTCTTTTAATCGTTGGTAAGTCTTCTGTACATTTAATATATCCGATTATAACGTTTATACCTAGCTCTAGTGCTATTACACTATACATCTTAATTCCAATCCTTAGCCTGTTAAATGTCAACTATATAGTTTCTAAAGTGAAAGTGTAATTTTTATTTGTGGACCTTTATCAACCTGACCTACATTTTTTTTCCCAAATGATATTTTCTTTGACTTAATTCAACCCACATTGCATTTTTTTATTTCATCATTTATTTTTTTAAGGTTTCCACATTTTTTTTTCATTTTTTTATATAACAATTAAATAAGAACTTTGATCAACTATTCGCTTATTAGCAAAATTGATTATTATTTTGGCATAGTTGTCATATTTTACTCTTTTTGAGGAAAATCTTTCTTATAGCAGCAAGATTTATGTTCGAACTCTCGATTCTGTGAAAAGCATAAAATATGGCAACTAATCATACATTTTTCAGTTTCTATCAATTGAAAAGAATTTATATACATCTTAAATTTGTTTTAAAAACAAGTTTTTACTAACAAAGTTTGAAATACTAAATGACATTTGACTATATCCAATAAAATAAAAATATTGTATGAGTATGTGACTTGATGAAATTTTTTCTTGGCTCAGTTGATCCCCGAAAAACCTGGTGTGAAATTATCATCCGGAAAGTTCGAAAATCCCCACTTTGTATTGGTAAGATATAAACAACAAATAAAAAGGCTCTTACTAAAGGTTATGCAGTTATAATTTATCTACATGCACTTTACTTCATTTTAAAGCACCACGCAATTTCATTATTTCTGAATAATAAAAATTGTAGATTTAGAACTTTCTTATAATTATAGCTATGACATTTTAAAATTATAGTTTAGTATTGAAAAAAATTGCTGTTAAGGCAGAATCATTGAGTTCAATGTATACCTCAATCAATTTAAAAGATATTTTAATTTTGCAATCTATTAAAATGTATGGGTTTTTTAATTTCATAGTGATTTAGTTTACATTTCATTCATTTTGAACATAAACGAGCAATTTTACAAAATAAAATTTGCCCTTTAGTTATTTTTTCTTCTTTGGTATGAAGGTTTCATTCTTTACAATTACTGCGCAATTTTCGTAGATTTTCAAAAAGATTTTCACTGTGATAACAAAAATTATTCTTGGATATGTTGTTCTTTTAATGAACTTTATTAAAAATATTTTGATTACCATAAACATTTTAAAGATGTAAACACAAAAGATCAGATAAGCAAATCGTGTTATTCGATTAACATTCCCGCCTCCTAATCAAACTGCTAGACCGAAAAAGTAAAAATGAATTGGTAAAGGGCCGCAAATGGTTTCAAACACTCATATATATTTATTCTTTTCAGTTCAGAGAACAAATCATATTAATTTTAAGTATTAAAAAATTTGTATAGAAAAATAAGGTTATTGTATATGACTCCCATATGTAAATATATGACTCCCATGGTGTGAAAGGATTCCTTCTCGGGGAACTATCATTTATGAATTACTATGCCGGTTTTAGCAACACAACTTTATTGAGGCAGACACATGGAGAACTAAACTGAATAATAGATAAAACATAAAAATAAACATTTACTAATCAGGGGACTTTGTGCTGCCATCTATAATTCATTTTTAGAACAATTTTAAACAGAAACACATGGTCTAAAAATGGTAGAGGCGAAAATGAAAATTGAATGAATTGAACGAATTTCTGACCAATATTCATTATTTTTTTTAATAAAATAATTCAGTATGAGAATTTCCCACAGTCTTATCTCTAAACTTTAAATTATTATCTATAGAAATTTGTTCTTTCATTAACATGAAATTACTGCAGTTATAATAACTACAAATAAACTACAAATTATTTTATTGTTTAAAACACCTCAAACTACCTAAGTGATTGAAGTGTATCATGGTAATCAATTTGTTTTTCACTTATTTTGAATCTCATATCGTCTGTGCCATTTTGAACTCTTCACCCTTATTTCACCTTATCATAGTTAAAATTATCGAGTATAGAATTTATTTGATCTCAATTCAAAACAAAGGATAAAGGAAAAATTTGTTCCCAAAAATTATTTCATGTTTATTTTATTTTGATGAAATAACTAACAATCACGAAGATTAATCATTTTTTAAAACACTTATTACGTAAATTGAATAGTTTTCTGAGCAAAAGCATTTTACTTTGTTATTATTTAATAGGACACGTGTGTTCATTAAATGCAATTTGAGGATTTGTAAGTTCGCAGGACTCAAATGTAAAATGACTCTGTAGTTTGGAAACATATTATCTTCTATTAAACAATGCATTTATGTTATCAGATAATATAATTGCATTTATGTTAGCTGCATTTACTATCAGTCTTGTGAGTTTAAAGAATAGAAATTTAAACCTATTAAATTACTATACACATTGCGTGAGTTTTTATTTTTTCTGTCCTTGAAGTTTTTATGGTTTTGTATGAAAAGAAATATTATTCATTTTTATTAAAAATAATTTTCGTTAGTCTGCAATATACACTTTTAAAAAATTGCTACAAATATCTGACAATTTTCAATTCCGAAATTTTAAGTTAAGGCAAAAATAGCTGATGAGTTAAAATGCTATAAACTACCCAGTAGTTTATAGCATTTTAACTCATAAATCAAATACAATGAAATTTTAATAAATCTAAGTTTTTTATTCATATGTTTACGCAAAACAAATTACAGTCCAAAACTACTTTCGATTTTATATTAAATAAATAGAGGGATTTAAAAATTCTGTTTACTTTCGCGTGTCAACTTAAGCTGAAACTGCGCATGCTCAATACTCAAATTCTTCAAAGTGCGCATGCTCCTTTTCTTTAGAAAGTAAATTTGAGAGAATGTGAAATGGTACTGCTAATTCTCTCTAACATTTTTTTGTTTGCAAAATAATTGCAAATAAATTATTCTTATGCACATAAATTTTATTATAAATCGGTGCATCATCTGCATGCCAATACTGAGATAGTATACTTCTAGAGTAGAAGAATTTATTAGTCTTAGGAAACTAGATTACAAGTTTTATGCTTGATATATTATACACTGCTTGTTTCATAAAAATAGTAGTTTATAATCCTTGCACAATAGTAACTGTAGAATTCCAAAACTATAAACTTCAATTGCTAAATAATTTTACTCTTATTTTTATCTTTGTTTTGTCATTTTAAATACACAAATTATGTGATTTGTTTTGTTTCATAAATATTCTGTTTTAAAAAAATATTTTTATAGTTTTTCTTACGTTTTATAAAGTGCAACTGCTTGTAATTTTTCTTAGCAAATTTTTAAGTACTTGCATTTAAAAAGTTATATTTAAGGAAATTTATAGAGATTAATTAATAATAATATAAATTATTTATACTATCATCATTTTAAAAAAAAACAACCAGCCAGTACTAATCAATCAAAAGTTTCAGTTTCCAATTTGTATATTTTTGAAGAGAATTAAGTTTCTAATCATGTAAAATTTCTGAAGTGTTTTTTCCCCAATTTCTGGTTATGAAAATTTTTTTGGTATTGTTATTATACCCTAGTTTGTCCTACAAATTAAAAATTCTGGTGCTAGTTGTAAGTGTCTATACAGTTGTAAAAACCATCTGGTAGACTCACTAAAATAGGAAAACACTAAAATTCAACATAGTGTTCATTTGAACTTTTAATCACTCGATTTTAGTTTTTTTTTTTTTAATTTTTTATTTTCATTTGGTTTTTTATAATCTAAAACTTCATAAAGCTTTTCATTATACTTTTTCCAATTACGTAGCGTTTTGCTTTTCGGAACGATTTTTTCTCAAAAATTAAATGAGCACTATACACTATGCATCATCTAAGAAATTTTAAACTTGAAGGCAATTATAAAAATGAAAAACCTGATCTGAAATCAAATATATTTGGTTATGACCTAAGTGTTTCAATCATTATAATACTGTTACTTTACAGAAGAAGAATTAGAAGAACCAAGACTAACATCACTTACAAAACAACATAAGAATGCCATCAGAGCCTTAAGAAAGGTTGGATTTTATAATAATTTGGAAAATATATTAACGTTTTCTTTTATTTGCTGACAGAGCTGAAAAAGTCAAAGTATCTTGAAACATTTTATTTTACAACCGGCATCGAAAAGCCGTCCAAATTCTGAATTTACAACTATCTTTGTTAAACTCAGTACCCTTTTTATTTTGAACTCAATCCAGAAGGCAAGGAATCTCCTTGGTCAAACACTGGGATAAACTAGCCTTTGTAGTGGAGTACTTGAGGGAACTAACCCGCATTTGCGTTACATGAAGAGGAAACCCACGAAAACCTCCCACGGTTATATTGATGCCAAGGGGATTCTGATCCATAATTCCACTGAGGATATTTTAAGATAGTACTGTGGTCAGTGCGAACAGAGAGCGAAATTCTTATCAACTAGCTACTTTGGGCGCATCATTTGTAAATATTTTACCATGAAATATTATATCGTATTTTTTACAGAAATATTTAAATTAGAGTGATTCAATGATTTTGCGGTAATTATTACTGTAAAAGTTACGGTGTATCAGATTTTAAGTATATCAGATTTTTGTTCTGTTACATGTTCCAGTAATCTAGGAAATGGTATCTAGGATAAAAAGTACCGGCACCTTGAGTGTCTGTATTTTTTACTGTAATTTGATTCGGAATTTTTGCAGTGTGCTCTTCTATTATTTCTCGTATAAATACGTAAATTACGCATGAACTCGGAGCATGCGGGGCAGAAAAAACGCTTCTTTCTCTTTCCACCGGGTCTAAAGGGTTTAAGAAGTACGCAAAATCTTATTTCTCTGAATTAATATTACTTAAATGCGAAAAACTACTGATTTTGTAGGTAGGCTAACGGCAGCGATTAACGATTACCATTTCTTACTAACAACATATGCACAAAACTTAAGACATTTAAGCTCATATCTTCAATTACCTCAAAGGCTCAGAATTTCGGACATTCAACGCTCATTTTTAAACAAATATATTCATCTCACTTATATCATTTTATTGAAATCCAAGTACAATAGTTTATTACACTTACTTAGGTTTCGTAGAGAAAACAAAATATTTTAGTCATAATTCTTAAATTTTGTTCAGATATCTTTGGTAAGAAATGGTAACTTTCAAGAGCTATTGCAAGGTGGTTAACAAATTTCTGAATTTTAGGCATTTTCCTAGGTATCATGTTGACTTATTAATCATTTTTTATATTTATTAAAAATATTAAAATGTTTCCTTAAAGATTGAATAAAGGCATGAAAAAAACCTTAGCTCTTTTAGCTTTTATTTACAGGTACTATAAACCTTGTTTTCGCCTATTTTTCATTCTAGCTTTGTCCAAGCTCTGCAACCTTTTGCTTGTGTTGAAAACTTAATAATTCGGCTAACCTTCATTTTTAAAGTACTAAAAAAATATATAAAAACCTCTCAAATAAACCTTGTTTCAGTGATGGTCATAAAATCTAAAATAATTCTTGATAAGGTGAATTTATTACGAGAGCACTTTCTATTCTTGATTTGTATTTTTGATGATTCATGCTCAATTTTAAAAGGTTTTTCTAGCCTTGTTTTAGAGATAGATTTCATCTCGATATAAAATAGTTGCTTAAACAAGCTTAACACAAATCTCGTATCGTGTAAATAGTGTAGTTAAGTTTAATATTGTTTCAAGCTTTCGTGGTTTATTTGCGAATCATTTATAAACCTTGTTGATGTTTGTGATAAAGGTTGTTGCTTACACTAAAATCAACTTACCTTCCACTGCTATATGGGTTAAATCTAATTTTCCCAACTTGAATCATTGAGGTGGCAAAAGATGTCAAATTAGAGTTCTTTGCGTGCTTCTTGATCCCAATAGTTGGCAACTTTATGGATACACTATCTAAGATACTTCGACATTTTCAGCCCATATTTCTGCTGAATATTCTTTTTAGATTTTACAAATTGTGAGTAATTATTTTAATTCTGTAGATCAAATATTTTGTTGCGAGAAGAAAATTCAAAGAAGCACTCAAACCATATGACGTCAAAGATGTTATAGAACAGTACTCCCAAGGCCATGTTGATTTACTTGGCCGAGTCAAAAGTCTACAATGCCGGTAAAATTTATTGTTTACACATTTAGTTAATGTATTTTTTTAAATCAAATAAATAAACAGATATTAACAACTAAAATTTAAAATTGTTAAATCGTTTAAGGAATAAAATGTAAATTAATTAATATTTAAATGAATTAGTAATTAAAAGGAATTTAAAATGAGAAATAAACTAAAAAGAAATTTTCAAATTATTAATTAATTTTCCTTTTAAGTAACTGATAAATTTTTTGGCAAAATCGAAAATAATTAATAAAAAAATTAAAAATTAAAATAATTAATAATTAAAATTTGTAATAAACTTTGAATAAACGATAAATGAATAAATGATGTTGTTTTGATTTGTTAAACAGAGTAAAAAGTCTCTAATTTCAATAAACGTTTTTGTTTTTTTAAATTTTCAATAACATTTCTTAAATAATATTAAATACTATAACTAAAATTTTTATAAAATTACAATTCTCACTAAGATACATCACACATTGACTCTCCAATAACAAACATATAACTTGAATCATTTTCTTCTGCACAGATATCAAATTTTTATTCATTTTTTTTAAGTAAAATATACTTTTTAAAAAAGTGAATTTTTAAAAAAAATTTCTATTGCATTTTATTTTTAAATAGCGCTCTCAAATGTTTTTCTAGTCATTAAATAATATCTCTCTTAAATAACTTATAAATAAAACACTTTTTGTACAGAAACGCTTCCTTTATAGGTTGGATCAAATTCTAGGCAAAGCTGGTTCGAAAGGCAAAGATGTCTATGAATCAAAAGTGAGCTTAGCATGCCGCATTGTGAAAGTTGAACGCTCAGTAAGTTTTAAACAAATTAATATCCAATAGTTTTCTTTTTTCTTGCAGCCATTGTCTTAATATTTTTCATTCTAATATAGTGTTATCATATTTTCCTACATTGAAAAAAAAATTGGAGTAATGTTTCTCCGAATTTAACATTGGAAACCCAAAATATTGAATGGAGGAACACTTTTCTTCTTCAAGTTAACACAAAATAGAGCTTTCATATACCATTTAAAGGGTGTATGAATGTTCTAAACACCGAAAATGCAAAAAGTTTACATCAAGACCACTCGCTTTTATACCATATGTTAAACGTAATCAATAATTCCAAGAACTTTGGCGAGTTTTGATTTCGCCAATAATTGCTTACACTCAATAATGAGTTGGCGAGTGTTTGCGGTGTTGCTTTTCATCTTCTGAAACTAAATTTTTTCGTTAAAAATATGTATGTATGCTTTAGTTGCATTTTAATTTTTAAGTCTCTGTATAGCTTATATACATAATGCATAGTTTTAATTATAATGTATAGTTTTTATTCGCATGCTCTCTGTTAAGCCTTTTTCGAATTCGTCTTTCTAATACGCGTATGTTTGATATACAAACTAATTTTAAAGAATTAGTGCATGTATGCAACCTTAATTGCTGATTCTTACTTTATATTGTTTTGTAAAATTAACTTAACTGATTCCTATATGTATCATATCTTACTGTAATTATAAATTTTAGAGTTACTAATGAACAAACATGGTAGTTGGTGACGGCTACTTTACGCCAAGTAGTTTAAAAAAATACATCTTGATGTTTCTCAACACCAGAAACTCTTGGGTTTTGATGTTGTGGAGTACCTTGCGGAACACCGCTTTGGCATAAATTAATTGCCACCGTTCTTGGCGTTCAGATACCCAAAAATACACAGTGCATATAGTTTTTTATATTTTTTTACCAAAAGAAATAACATTCTTTGTTTATTTTAATTTCATAAGACCCAAATGTTTGTTAGATCTAGTAACTAAATATTTTAGTAACTAATTATTTTTGTCCAGTAAGTAGATATCCAGTAACTAATAATTTTGATCATATGCTTTCGCAATTTTTATGTTATACTCTAACTAATCTTGCTCATATAGTTTTCTTCTTGCTCATATAGTTTTAGATGTTTTTCTTAACTTTTTTCATTCATTTTTTCTGTGTTAGCTTTGTTAGATCTAAGTATCTTTATATTCAGTATCTAAATATTTGAAATCCTAGAAAAGTGTTATTATGTATATACAAATAATTTTTATAATTCACTTTCCTGACAGCAGTATATATCCCATACTAAGCCCAAATTTAAATTTTAAGACATACCTCAAACTCAGCAAAATGGTATTAATTTTCAAGCAGTTTTATGCAGTTTTAAGCAGTTAGGTTGCACGGATAATAATATCTATTTCGGGATTAATATCTACAAAAATTACATATTTGATACTAAGAATTACACTTTTGATTACTAAAAAATACATTTTAATTACAAAAATTAGTTGTTAAAATTCCGATTTTTTAGAGCTTCTAATTTTTTTGTAAAAAATCCTCATTTTTATGCATTTATTTTTATTTCAGGCAATAAAGTAATAAATCAGTTTTAGTTTCACAAAGTTAGTTAGTAAAATGATAATAAAAATGACCGAAATAAATTGTTTTGTATCTCATCCATCAAATTATGTTCATATTATCAGCAATCATACCTTCATATTCTAACATAATATGGTCACCTCGATCAATTTCTTTAACGGCTTTATCAAAAAGTTCTCCATATTGTTTTTTAAGAAAATTGATCTTTTTCTTCATTATTCTTCATGATTCATTCAAATTGCCTAATTATGACCTGTTCAGAAGAATGCAAAGAAACAGTTCATAATAGGGCATATGATGACATTTTCGGGCACGAAATATTTTTCCTTTTTCATCTTGATGATGTGCCCTAACTCCCCAGATATTTACTGCAATATTTATGCAACCCCTTGTTTTATATAACGTTTTTAAATTTTTACATTTCAACAAAAAAATGAACTAAAAATTTCATTTTAAAAAAATACTGTATCTTGGAGAGAGAAATCGAATGCAGATTTGAAATCAGCGACGCGAAAGTATTTAAGATCTGTTGAAAAAATGTCATAGAATAGAGAATAAAAAAAAATTATTCCCCAGTAATCTTTCTTTTCTTTGATTGCAAATTCTTTTTTTACTTTTAATTCTTTTCTTTCTTTTAAATTTAACTCTGTATCCTTTTGCCCCATAAAAACTCAATTCTTTATCAGTTTTTTTCCACGTTATTGAAGGTAATTTAAATTACAATCTTTTAGTATAGTTTTATCTAGGTTTCCATCAATATCTATTCTAAAAACATACTTCTAGCCTCTGCAGCATAAAGTTCTTTATCTGACAGATTCTCTATCTAAGGTAAAGTTTTAAAAGAAAAATCATCCATGGTTAAAGCTAAATCATCATACGTATAATTTATACCCTGTAAACGTTCTAGTTTTTCCATCTGATTGAGCATATGCTCATGAAGTTCAACCAATGAATTTTATATTACAATATCTCTTCTAGTGTTAATAATTGTTTTTTCCTAATTTCAGATTCTAATTTAAAACTCTGTATCATTTTGTAATTGCTCTTTCAACTTTTTATTTCTCTATTCCTCAATTTTGTTTATTTATGAAAATAAAGTATTTCGGTTATTTTATGTTCTAAAATATGTTTTCTAATAAATTGAAGAATTCAATAGTTTCAGGAAAAAAAACACCCAAAAGCTAATAATGAAAGACTCGAAACCTGGGATATATTATCTGATATCATTGAGAAAAATAAATACAAAATTTGGTGATTGTGCAGTTATAATATAAGTTGAAAATGAAGAAAAAGAATATTTTCTTAAAAAAACAACATGGAAAACTTTCTGACAAAGCCTTTAATGAAATTAATAATAGTGACCATATTATGTTGGATTATGAAGGTATGATTGATTGAAAATATGAATATACTTTGATGGATGGGATATAAAACTATTTATTTTTATTATTTTCTTTTATCATCATTTTATTACCTAACCTCGAGAAACCAAAATTTACTCAGTATTTTATAGCCTTTAAAGCCCATTAAAATACATGAAAATAAGGATTTTTATTTATAAAAATTAGTAGCCCCAAAAAATTTGAAATTTTAGGACACCTAATTATTATAATTAAAATGTAATTTGTGGTAAAAAAAATATGCAATTCCGTAAGGCTATTTTTTTTAGTTTTGATTGCCTTAGAAATCAATTAAAAAAAAAATATGAAACTACATAAAAAGTTAAACTGTATTGATGAGTTTGCTTATGAGTTTTAAAAATAAAAATGCACCATAGTATGAGATATATATTACTCCTGATTAATTTTTTTTATTTCAACTTTATTAAATCAAGATTTTTTTTTTTTAACATTTTTACATTCAGTATCTAAATACTGTTAAATGTAATGTACTATATATACCTAAATAGTTTTTAAAATTTTCTTATATTTCACTACTTTTTTGCTTTAGTTTATCGTTCTGTATCTTTAGATCCAAATATTTTTACCTCGAGTATCTAAATTCGTCTTATATTGGTATGACAGCCTTTTGTGGGCCAGAGCCTACCATAGAACCTTCCTCCATTCTGCTATTTTCTTTCCGATTGTTCTTCAATTAGTAGATTTTGAAATCTTCTTCCACACACTCAAGCCATCTGATCTTAGGCCTCCTAGTTGCCACATTTACCAAATTTTTCACATATTTTATATGTGATATTATAAATATTTAATAATATGTGATATAATAACTTTATCGACTTTTTCATATACCTATTTACACTAAGAAAAATGTAAGGTCAAAACTACCAAAATATGGTAAAATTTATCGTATATTTGACTCTATGGGAGCACAAAAATGCTGAGCAATTTTTATCGAAGCGTTTTGGTAATAATTTGGTAAAACTAGCAATAAAATCTGGTTTTAATGATTTGCGATAAAATTTGATAAACGTAGTAAAATTTGAAGATTTTATCATGATACTTTAGAACATGGCAACCACTTATTTAGTTACATTTATTATATATATATTTTTTATATTTATTGTATTTTAAATTTATTGTATTTATTGTATTTTACATTTATTGTATTGCATTTTTTTGTATTTTTTACTAAATGTATAGTAATAAGAACTATAAGTTTAAAAACCATCATTTTCGATAAACCGTTACCACATGAACGGAATTACCAAATGAATGGCTTAAATACCGTATATTCTGGATTTTAATACCAGAATTAAGATGTGTTTTTAACAGAAATTTCATTATTACACAGTGCTGTAATTTTGCCAGAAATTTTTTTCTCCGTGTATTTAACTAGCTTATGAAATATTTTATAACACAGTTTATTGAGTAGCTACATATTTCCAATTAGCATGATAGATAAAAAATAGCTTTCATATTAAAGACAACCAACATAAAAAAATATCTAATGGAAAACAGCATAAAATATGCCAAATACCTCTCAAAAATCATATGTATGAGTTGCTAACTCTAAATTTTAAATTTTAATTTTTTAACTTATAGGTTGAAGAAATAGAAAGCAAGCTGGAACAACTGATAGAAATGTATTTGGAAGATCGCGGCAACTTTGTGCCAAATTACTTAGGCACACCTCAGTCCATGTCTTCTCCCTTATGTTGCACACCACCACCAAACGTCCAGTCAACTCCCGTTCCTGTGCTGTCCGCAGTACCCAAACCACATCGTTCTATTCTTCACATGGAACATTCCTCTCCTGAAACCTCTTCACCAATCTCAAAATCATCTCTTTCTAGGGGAATTCATAGGTAAAAATAACTGTATGCCGTCCGAATTACTAAATCCCGTTAGGAATTGCTCAGTTATTCTGATATTAATATTTGGTACTCTATCCCACTCAATACTGAGCATACGTAAATATAGTCCGTGACCACAGAGTAAGGTGGGCAGACCTTCTCGAATCTTGAGGACTGTCCTGGAATTTCAATAATTGTTCTTCTTCTTCACTTTCAAACACTTTGAAGACAGAAAATGTCCTAATATCTTTATATACACAAATAACCGCGAATTTTTTTGGAAAACAACTCAACTTTTTTATGTATTGTGATTTTTCTCACCGGCAGGCACTGAACTTATCGTTCTTCGCCATGGAAAGCGACGTCGCTCATTTTACTTTGTCTGGTGAGCACCTTGTGACCAAAGTCACGGAGGCGAGTAACATTACCTACGCCACACTGCTACAGATACTCGTTTATAGGGTGGGTCGCATTCACACATCACACACAACAAAAGACAGTACTCCTCCACCTCCCTGGTACCTAGGTCCTTAAGGACCCTTACCCATTGAGTGGTAAGACAACAAAAGACAATACGCAGAGAAAGAAACACCCCTACCCTGAACGGGATTCGAACCTGCAGCTATTGGCTTCACAATAAGGCACGAAAACCACTCGGCCACCTGGCTGACCTCCTAAGGAAATATCAAAAGTACCATACTAAAACTAATTGACGAAAACTTAACCCCTTAACGATCGGTTCATTTTTGTGAAAACGGTCTTAAAAGGGCCTATTTTGACTAAAACACGTATTTGATTAGTGCCGTTATCTAGTTTAAAATAAACTAACTATTTACAATTATCTTAAAATAGTACTGCTATCTGTTGTGTAAAATGAGAAATAAAATGTTTTCCGGGCAAAAGAAATAAATTAGTTTTATTCTTATTGGCGCATTACTACTGAACACTCCAGTCCGGAAATATCACGAGGGCGAGAAATAGCGAGCGAAAACTCACCCCGTCATTTTCACGGGAGAGAGAAGGAAAGGGTTAATACGCGTCTGAAAATAATTTTTAAAAAATACGTCTAGTAATGTTGTTGTTGTAGTTCATTTACGTCGCACTAGAGCTGCACAATGGGCTATTGGCGATGGTCCGGGGAACATCCCTGAGGATGATCCGAAGACATGCCATCACAATTTTGATCCTCTGCAGAGGGGGTGGTACCCCCGCTTCGGTATCCCGACGACCTGCATGCGAAGTCGAGCACTTTACGGTAGAACAGTTTAACGAGGACCAATACGGCACACCCTCATTCCCTACGCAGGCTAATCCAAGTGGTCACCCACCCTCACACTGACCGTAGCCAGTGATGCTTGACTTCGGTGATCTGATGGAAACCACGTCTTAACGATCAGTCCACTGCGGGACGCCTAGTAATGAAATAATCTGATACCTGATATCACCTTATGATGTTACCAGTTCATTAATGGGTATGAATGGGAATATTATAAATTAATATTTTCCGTAAATACAAGGGTAGCCCCGAGTCGTAAATTTTCTTAAGGATGCTCCGCTGATTTTTCCTCGAATCAAGGTTAAGTAATCTGGTCATCCTTCACTGGAGTTATAATACTACTCATTATAAAAGAGTTCAACTGCATTTGGTTCTTGTTCTCGAGCATCATCTTACGTAAGTTCAGCAAATTTTTAAATTAAATTGGTTGAATTCCCGCTCTTCGTAAGGGGTAAAAAAAAAGTAAATAATCACTAAATTTGTATGTATCAGCAAAACAAAATTATGCACAAAACTGAAAAGCAATCAATAAATTTAAACCTAATAACACAGTACCTATATTCGATAGCGAAATACTAAAATTAAATACCTATATAAGCAAATTTGGTACATAAAACATTTATTATCATTATATAATATACCTATTACCAAAATTAATTAAGCACCATTGGGATTAATAATTCTAGAGTTTTCTTACGATCCTTCGAAACGAAAAGTACCGTTTTGCCAGTAATTTTACTGCTTAGTAAACAGTTTGTTTTTATTTTTAATTCAATAACCGTTGACCGTTTAAATAATACTTAGTTTTATTTAAAAAAAAAACACGCTTAAATACTGTAGCTATGAACAAAATAAATGCATAGTATCAGATAGCTATTGAAATTCGAATTTGGTGACGTAGTCCATATATGCTACTATGTTCACGTTGGTCATTGAGTTTATCTGCAATAAACTCTTTTTTAGAATAAACGGAGCTATAAACTAGCATGCACCAAATATGTTGTGTTAAAAATACTTGAAAAATATAATCTTATGCAGTCTGATTTAAAACAATAGATAATTCTAAACCATTTCAGTTTTCCTTAATTCATTTAATTTCAAATTCAAGAAGAAAAAAAATTTTCTGACATCTTTCCCGAACGTTAAACGTTTTAAGCGATTTTTGAGATCGGTGGCTAAAATTCCCCTTTTTACTTGCTGACTAAATTTCAAACAGTTCAGGGTTAAAAGAGAGGCAAAAAATCTGTCTTTTTTGTAATATAGGCTTAAAAATTTCTTCTTGCTCTAGGGTCCATTCTGATGTTAGTCAAAGGGTCAAGAAAAAGGTCACTTTGAGACATTCCCTAGATGGAGATTCTGGTTCCAGATCCTATCCTCTCGAAGAAAGCCACCAAGAATCTTCCTACAGAGAAACAACTTCCCAACCTGCCAGTCGTCTGTTCTTCAGGGAAGACCATGTGCCAGATTCACCGGCCATGACCAGTTCATCCAGTACTATTCTTACAACCATAGAACAGAACTCACCATTCGACGACAATAAAGACACATTCATTTTAGATGTGCCAGATAGTGATGATGCCTCGGTTGACCGCGAGCTTTCTTCAAATTCTTTTCTGCATCAAACAACCGAGGATCACGAGTCGGCCAATGGTGGTGCTGTTGTTACTTTTGAATGTGATCTGAAGCCCTCACAAGCCACATCAGATGTCAAAGAAGGAAACTATGACAGACGATAAAGCTTGAGCAAGCTTGCTTTAAATTGCGCAGATTTGTTTGCTCTGATATTTGTTAATAGTTATAAACAGATATTTTATAAATATCTTTAATTTTGGTAAGATATGGTTTTAAGATCTGATTACAAAAAAACTTTCTTGTGTTTTTGATTATAAGGGTTAAAAGTTAAATATTATGTTATCGTTAAGCTTGAGTGAGAGTTAATTTGCTTAAAGATCACGGATTTGTTTGCTAGTTCTGTTATTACAGATATTTTATAAATATTTTGAATTTTTGCATTCTTTAGCAAGATATGGTTTTAAAAAATACTTTTTTAAATGTTTGATTGTGAGTGCCGAAAGCTAAACAAACTCTTATTGTTAAGCTTGAGAAAGATTTGTTTGTTCTGATATTTGTTATGGATTATAAACCGATATTTTATAAATATCTTTAATTTCGTTATTATTTATTAAGACATGGTTAAAAAAACTTCCTTAAGTTTTTGACTATGAGTGTTGAAATCTATACACATTGTTAATGTTATAATGTTCAATTTAGAAAAAAAAAAAAAACCCTAAACCCTTTCGCTGCCAGTACAATATACGTTCTTGAAAAAATTTCATAAGTACCTAATTCGGCTACAATTTTTCCCTTAGTACCCAAAGAATTGATTCTAATTGCATCTTTCTTTAAATAAAAAAAGATGCAATTACTCAAAGTGGTTCCTAGTTGTTTTTCTTTTTTTTTTAAACTTTTTTTACTTTTGCATCAGACTTAGTTCATAACATCATTCAATTACTTCACGTTAAATATGTAAGAACTATATTTTGTCTGATGCTATCATACTCTACATTTATACGCTTTCTTTGAGTTCTCCAAATAAGTTTTTTAAACAATAATTTAATACATTTATTAACATTGTTTGGTTGTAATTTCTTTCTTTGTGTAAAGCTCATTTTAAAACACTATTGCCATATGCACCATATTAGATATATTAATGAATTTTATTGTTCCATTATTTTATTATTTCATTATTTATTTATTTATATAACCATTTCTTTGTTTGCTAGTATTTTAAAATAAATAAAAGCGTTATGGGTAACGAAAGGGTTAAGTTTGACTCATATCTGTACATTTTAATATCTTAGTACGCTAATTTAAACTGTATTATGTTTTAAAATTTTATTTTGCGAAATCTGAATTACAAATGTCATAAAAGTAATTTAAGTTATAACTTACAATTTTTGAAACATTTTTTTTTTTGTTTAAATTTTCTTAATGTAATAATTATTTAAACATGACGCTTTATTGACTGTTCATTAATTTTTTGTTGTAACAACATAAAGCCATCCTTTTTTAATCGTGCACAAATACTTTTCCCGAAAAACTATTTTTCGCCAGTTTGTAAAAATAAAATAAATTCCAATTAAATTACCGTGCCTATAATTTGAATTAAATTTTTAATCTTTTTATATAAAATCTAACTTTGTTCAATAATATGTTACTTAATCTAAATTTCTTTCATTTTGAGAAAGTTTTTAATCAGCCAAATTAAACTAAATTATAAATTACCAGGAATTAGTATGAAATTTAAAATATAAGTACGTATTTAATCAAATTTCTGTTATTTAAAGATCAGCTACATAGTTTTATTTAGCATAATATTAAAAGTTTCAGAACAACTTTTTTTTTCAATTATGATACTATCTATTAAAAGAAATTTTTATAAAATATAATTTTCATTGAAAACATACAAAAAAAACTTGAAAGTCCTAAAATTATACAAAAATAATAATCTTTAATAACAATATGTAAATTGACTATAAAATTTATGAATGTAAAGCTATTTCAATTGTTTTGTTCCTTCTTCTTCAAATTAATTTCATTACATAGATATAAAAAATTAGAAAATTTATCTAGCTTAAAAATACTAAATCCCTTTGAATAATTTTTTAAAGGGGCAGATAAAGCTTTTAACATTAATTAAATCTTTTGAAGAAACATATACTTTCCATAAATTAAACTTTTATTTCAAACTTAAATTAAATGAAATATCAGTTATACTCATTTCATAATTTTTTATGTCATTAAAACATGTTTCGCTCCTTATGGATAATATTTATAATTATTTAAAAATATAGTCGTGATTATAAGAAAGATATTATTTGAAAATTCGAATTAAAATTAAATTTTACTCCATGTTATTTATTAAAAAAATTAGAAAATTCCTTTCATCTTTATTCAGCTTTCATTTCAAAAGTTCAAATTTAAACAATATTTAAAATCTATATGAACTAATGTAAGACTTTTAATTTTCTAATACTCGTAATTAATTCTTAAATGTTTCACATTCTGAATTATTAATAATAGTTTTTATTAACAACTGATATTTTAATATTACATATATCAATATTTAAGTTCGATAAATTCATTTAAGTATTTACATAAAATGTTATCTTAACTGTGTATGAAAATATTTAATGAATTCAACTAATGGAATTAGATATGTAAGTATTTTTGAATAACTCTTATTTGAGTAGCATTCTTGAAAAATGTTTTTGATTTTGCACTTAATTTAGAATGAATTTAAGGCAAAATTAGAAACACTAAGTTAAGAATAGTAGTCAAATAAAATTATTTAGAATTTATGTCAAGATTTGGCAAGCACTTTTAACTATGAAATGGACTATGAAATTACCTTTGCATATTTTACCATAAATTACCGAAAATATATTTTAATTTTATTTTGTTTGTTTTACTTGCATATTATCATTAGATTATGTGATTAAAGAAAAAGCTATTTAACATATGCTTTATTGTATTTATGAGCAGTAGGTATTTAATGTAATGTCAATTTTGTGATACTGAGCAAAACTATTTTCAAATGACATTCAAGGTTTAGATGCAGTTATCTTTAAAATCTTTATGAGAAAGATCTTCTAATTAGCAGTAAACTTTTATTTTTATCTCTGATAGTGTACAAAGTTAAAGAAAAGTACAAAGTAGAAATAATTGAAATATTTTCACTACAACACATTTGAAACATATATCTTTAAAAATTTACACCATTTTCTCTTATAATACGCAATACTAATAGAATAATTACCATTATATCAAGTAAACTAGGTGAATTAATTTGTTAGTTATAGAAATTATCTTTCTATTTTCATAAATTTAGAATATTTTCCCAAATTATTGGTCTTAACTAATTTCTAAATCTTTTTTATAATTAAATATGTAACATTTATAATGCTTTTATATCTGAAAACGTAAATCGAAATGTTTAGTTTCAAAACCAATTGAATCAGTTTTTTTTTTAAATAAACTCCTTTTTTGAAAATTTTGCTTACCCATTAACTAAACTCTAATTTTTCTTCTCTTTATTTAAGACTTGATTGCTAAGTAAGGCATTATTATTGTAGATCGTATGAATTGCTTTTTATTTTGTTGTAGTTCTCAGTACAAATTAAAATAAATATTAAAGTGTTTTTTTTTTTTTTTTTTTTTTTTTTTTTTTTTGGAAAATTATCGAGAGTTAAACAATAATTATCAATAATTGCCTTATGTAAAATATATTTACCATTTAGTAAATACAAAATAAAATAATTTTTAAAAAAAAACAGCATACCTCCCCACCTGCTTCTTATTGTTAGTGAAAACTGTAGGAGGAAAAATAAATTCTTAGTACAAATATCTCGAAAATTATGAGGATTTTTTTGAAATTTGAAATAGCTATCTTATACTGTATAATGAAGTGTAAATTTTTATTATAAATATCCAGAAAAATAAGAGGTTTTTTTTAAATTTAAATAACTTAAAATAGCTTGACTGTATAATGAAATCAAAATTAATCAAAAATTATGAGGAATTTTTTTTTTCAATTTGCTATCTTATACTGCATGAAAAAATGTAAAGTTGTAGAACAAATATCTCAAAAATTATAAGGATTTTTTATATTATTTGGGATAGCTGAAATGATTATTTTATATTGTATGAGAAAATGACAAACATCTTAAAAATTATGAGGATTTTTTTTTTTAAATTTCAAATAGTTTTCTTATTTTGCATATATCTTTAATTTCATTGAAAGATTGTTTTAAATATGTTTTTTTCTAATTTATGACATAGCAAGTTTCGTTCAATAAAACTAATTTAACTTTTGCAACAGAAATGGGTAACACAATTTTAGCTTGAAAAAAAAAATCACATAAAAATAATTTTTCCGATTTTCCGTAAAATTTTAAATTTGTATTTTTCTAAAATTTATCATCAACTTGGGAAAATCAAAAAAGAGAAACAAGAACCTTGAATATTTTTAAAATTACCAAAAAAGAAAAAAAAATTTACATTATACAAAATTTCTTATTAAATTAAAAAAATTAAATAAAATTTTCACAAATAGATTAAACTGGTTTTGAAGCTAAATAGCTCAATATTTCCAATATGTTAATGAAGTATTTTAAGTGTTACCAAACAATGTTTCAAAATTTTGTTTTAAATTGACAAATTTTGTTGACAAAATTGAAAATTGGCATAAGTTAGATTTTTTTCGCCTTCATAAATGTTAATTATGATTGATACTTTGGGTAAAATATTAGAATTAGAAAAAAATTTTAATTTATATCAGAATTAGTACACTTTAGTCTCAAATATTTAATTAAAGCATAAAAACACCTTTACAATCATTCGAAATAAAAAGAATTAACTTTAAATAAAAGTAAATTATTTTTAAAACGAATACTTACGTAGGATGGCACAAAGAAAAGTACCAAACTTATTATTATGAAATGATTATGATTATTATTTTGTGTAGGTGTGTTAAAATAATAGCTGTTATCAAGCTTTGATCAAATTTCAAGTTGTGAAAGTGAAAAATATATATGTGTGAGTTTAATTCTCTCACATAACATAATGAAAAAATTTTCCAAATATTGATTTCATCCATCAAATATTGTAAGCATTTATCAAAAATAAATCATCCATGAAACGAAGCTTGCTTTCAAATAATAAATGTAGTAGGATCTCGATTACACGAATTGATGGAAGCCAGATTTACTTCGAATAATCGTAACTTTCGAATTATAAAGGGTAAATCAAACCAACTTCCCCTTTATTATCTATCATAATCCGCTTTTATTTACAATCATAATCGAGAAAGAAATAATTAACTTTAAACAAAAGTGAATTATTTTTAAAACGAATACTTGCACAGGGTGGCGCAAAGAAAAGTACCAAACTTATTATCATGAAATGATTATGATTATATTTTGTGTGTATGTATGTGTTTTGAAATAATAGTTGTCATCAAGCTTTGATAAAATTGTTAAAGTGAAAAATATATTTCTGAGTTTAATCCTCTCATATAGTGTAATGAAACAATTTTCCAGGTATTGATTTCATCCATCAAATATTGTAAGCATTTAGTAAAAATAAATCATCCATAAAACGAAGCTTCCTTTCAAATAATAAATGCAAGAGGACCTCGATTATACGATTTGATGAAAACCAGATTTGCTTCGAATGATCGAAACTTTCGGATTATAAAGGGTGAATCAAACCAACTTCCCCTTTATAATCTGTTATGATCTCCTCAATAATCTAAACTATTTTTATCAATAAACACTAAAAATCTAAGTTTTTTAAGTAATAGAATGCTGTTATCAATTTTATTGGATCATTTAATGACTTTTTGTCTGGTAGGTATAAAATATTTTATTACCGTTATACCTTAGATACCGGTACTTCGTTGCTCCTTTTTTGAACAAACCATTTTTACAGCGCTGCATAAAATACTGAACCATTAGCTGATTTCCTAAATGTTTGAAGCTGAGAACACTGATTCATATTCCGTCGCAAGTTTCGTAAGGTTTCCATTTACTTTACAACAATATTTTTTTTGCACAGATATCACATGTTTTTTTTAAACAGAAGTAAAAGTCATGCTGGCTGTTCTAATGAAAAAACAGATAAGAGCAAAAGAAATTAAAATTTCCTGATTTCTTCGGTGAAACCAAAGCAGGCAACTTCTCTAACTAACTTGATTAGTAGTCAAATAATAATAGAATTTCCCTGTCCTACCGCATTAGAGGAATAAAAGTCCCTAACATGTCTTAAATTGACAGCTTTGACAGCACTTGGACGAAGCGACAAGTTCTAAGGATGGTGACCGAGTGACCGTGACCTGCTTGACCATCTATTCCCTGCGTTAATTATACGTTATATATATACACACTTATTAATTTGGGAAACTACAACGTCATTTTAGATAGTCGTTATCACTACTGTATGTATGTATATATATATATATATATATATATATATATATATATATATATATATATATATATATATATATTACTCCTCGGCCTCGTGAAGGCCATTCGCCAGAAAGATTAATAAATATAATTGATAGACAGATAAAATTATCGATTCTATTCAGACATTCAGTACAAAAACTTTTTTTGAAGGCCTCGTGTATAATTGAATGGAGATAAAATATTTTTTAAAAATTATAGCTGAATGGAGATAAAATATTTTAAAATACTTTTAAAAAAATTAATTAAACAAAATATGCGTGCCTGTAAAAACAATTGTGTGTATGTGTTAAAAAAATCCTAATTCAGAGTAAATTTAACTGTAAAAAAGAGTTTCTGAAAATTGTGCAAAACGTGTCAAAATATCTGCAAAATAAATAAAGTCGAATTTGAAAACCCCTTGTATTCGAAGTTGAAACAGCTTATACTCATTTTTATGCAAAATGCTTTCTCTCACACTGTAAAAAATGGATATTCAAATCTCACGAAATTTTCTTCGTTTTTAACGAAACCGTTTCTTGGTATATGCTCCGAGCGAACATTTCGTCAAAGGGGCGAACTAACTTGTCATCACTTCTTCTGGGAAACGAATTTCGTCAAAAGTAAAGAATTATTTCGTCACTCTAGTTCCAACCGTCTTGTCTTCGCTCTAGTTTAAGTCATTTCAGTGAACAGTCTCCCACAATGCACTGAGATGAGGTTTTCGTCATACATTTGAGAGTTCCCATTCCATTACAAATCACGTGATTTCGTGACGAAATGATTCTCAAAATTAACGAAATACCACTCAAGGACAGTTGAATCATCAAAAGTGAGAACTTTATTTCTGTGAGTGCGAAAGTGATGAGGAAGGAGAAAATTGTGATGGAGATGTTCGTTGGCTACTGTCAGGAATCACTATCAAGGACCTCCAGGTTCTAATGTTCTAACCACAATAATTGTACACTACAGGAAATTAATAAGCCATGATGTGTCATTCCGGCAGCCAATATATAAGATTTCCTAACTCTTCTTGAAGTGGGTTGTATAACTATGGTAGTTAGACAATCTCACTTCGTTCTCGGAGGTCCTTGGTTCGATTCCTGACAGCAGCCAACGAACATCTGTCTCACACACGTCTCCCTCCCATCATTTTAAGATTATACAATTTTGCTCATAAATCAGTATATGTATTTGAATACATGGAGTTTTGAAATTCGACTGTATTTGTTTCGAAGATATTTTGTACATTTTTTCTCAATTTTGAGAAACCCTTTTGTGTTGTATTCGATTAACCGAGGTATTCAGATGAAAAAGGTTCAAATAATCGAGGTTTGTAGATATAAAATTCAAAGATGTTTATAAGTTGACACAAACTTCCATTTAAATGCTAACTAGATGGATTGTACTAGATGGAACTTATATGCTATGTTTAAAAATATATAAATAACTCAATATGTGTGAGTGGCCAAAAGAAAAATAGTTTCTACAAAAAGTGTTTAGTTAAGCAACTAACTCTTTGTTGTTGCTGTTTTTTTCACATGCTGCAATTATAGAAAAAAATGAATTCTTGAACTTTTATTTGAATGGATTACTCAATTGAATGCAATTTTTTTTAATAATGTTCTATTGCATTCTATACAAATTAATGTTTAATATTTTCATCAACATGAGGTACTATATAAACATACTTATATGTTATCATCAATGGAATTATACTTTTTATTTGTGAGCAAGTTTTCTTGTTGATGATGTTGAAAGAAAATATATTGTTTCTTGTTAATGATGAAAATCAACTTGCCTTCACATAAAAAATTTTAATACAAACCTAACTCTCTCTAATTTTGCTTAAAAAGTTTATTATTAATCCGAGCTCTGTTTCTTTATTATTATTTTTTTAATTTTTTACTTATTTATTTATCTATTTATTTATTTCTCTTTATTAAATTTGCCGCGCTGAAATTAACAAAAAAAAAATTGGATTCTTATTTCGTATATTCCTGTAAAATTGATCAATTTTCTTCGCACAATGAAGAAACAATGTCATTTGTTTTCATTTAGTAAATTTAACAAATTTATTATTCTAAAAGAATTTTTCAAAGCACATAACATACTGAATGATTTTTCCCACTTCTCTTTGTTTGCTTTTTTTTTTTTTTTCTTGTTCAAAATTATTTTATTATTTTTTTTATTATAATCCATTAGATCCTTAGTGAATCAGAATCCTTCGCAAAATTTTCTAAACCACTTTTCTCAAATTGAAGAACATACGTATCTTATAAATTTTTTTGTCCTTTAATTTTCAGTGGAATAATTGCGTCGAAGATTTTTGTAGTTTCTTATGCTTTCGTTATGTCTCGTCACGTAGAAATACAAATAAATACAAAACTTTCAATAAAAACAATGCTCCGTTTTTTATTCTCAAACAAATTATTTTTAGGTTTATTTTAAAATCTAGATACAATTCTATATTTATATATATATTCAATTTTTTATATTTGGGTATTATAAGAGATGAAAATATCTGCTTTGTTGATTTATACGATAAAAGAAATTATTTAAATTTTAATATAAATAAACTTATTACTTGGAATTCTATTGTTTCTAGGAGCAACTATTTAAACACCACTTTTAATGAAATGAATAGTATTAAAAGAATTTGTAGTAATATTTATTTATCCAAAAAACAAATCGATAAACTCTTTCAAAATTTGATAATAAACAATGGATACCCTACTAAAATAATAAAATTCTATATAAAATCATTGAGTTAATCGTGTATTGTGGATATATTTACAAAATATTTTCTTTGTTAATTTATATAGTTTTCCCTAACGCACATCCATTTCGGGTAAATCCGTAGGCAAAATTATTTACTAAAAATTTATTTGTTAATTTGTATAATTTTTCCATGTGCAAATCCATTTCAGGCAAATCCGATGCTAAAATTATTTACTAATAAAATTCCTTGTTAATTTATACAATTTTTCCATGTGCAAATCCATTTCGGGCAAATACGTGGCAAAAATTACTTACTAAAAAGATTTCTTTGCTTATTTATATAATTTTTCCATGTACAAATCCATTTCGAGCAAATCCGTGGCTAAAGTTATGTGCAAAACAGGCAATTCATGCTTCTTTCTCTTTTCCTTTTTAAATTTTTTTCTAAAATAAATATTTATTTTCTAAAATCATTTATAGTCAACTTCTTTAAATTATCCAGTATAATATTACCTTGCGCACATCCATTTTCGGGTCCTTTCCTTGGTAACTAACAAATCAAACGCACTTCAATAAAGCAGCAAGAACGCACTTTAAAATAAAACTCCTCTAGTTACGCTGTCTCAATTTGCGCTTTTGTTTTCATATTTTGCAATCTGGCAATCTTGTTACGAAAATATTTTAAATCATTCTTGAAAAAAATTCCCGTTCATGTAAGTTCTTTTAATTTCGCTGCTCGCTTTATAAATTATGTTTTATGTTCTATTCTGTTTTTTCTTTATATTTTACTTTCTGTATTTACGTGTTATTTTTACTTATTGTGTTTTACCTTTGTTTTATCTTCTTTTTGAACACCTTATATATATATATATATATATATATATATATATATATATATATATATATATATATATATATATATATATATATATATATATATATATATATATATATATATATATATACATATATATATATATATATATATATATATATATATATATATATATATATATATATATATATATATATATATTATTTTCCTTAAAGTAAAAAAAATATTAGTAAGAAATTCTAATGAATAATTTTAAGAATTGAAATCATTGTTCAAATAAGAAAACTTACTTTTTAATCTTGCATGCAATATACCTCTCTTCAAAGAAAACTGCTAACTAACCATTTGTAATCATGTGACAGAGAAAGAAATATTAATGAATGCGTTTTAATTCTGTAAAAGTATTTTGATGATTTTAAGATTGCCTTTAAGTTACGTGACTTTTACGTGCATAATTGCATTGCAATGACTTCCTATATAAGTAACTTTGTAATAATTTCGACATATAATTGTTCTTGCAATCTAAAAACTGGAACCTGCACTGTACCAAGTCCCAACATCATCCAGTGCTCGAAAAGTTCCATAATAACCACTCCTATAGTGTAGTTATTATCCCTGCAAAAAAATAAATCAATTTCTTGAGAATATTAACGTAAAATTAAATCCTTCAAAATCGGTTAATATCTGGGAGGAAATCTTTAAAACACACGGTAAAAAAATTTTTGGCTACTGTATAGTAATAACGAAAAAAAAAATACATAATTTTGGTAGTGAAAACCGAAATATATGATATTTAAATTATTCATTTTGTATTTTTTCGCCTTTATGATGACGGTTTACCGGAAATTCTGGTTTATTTAAATTTTAATTCTTGTTACCACACATTTAGTAAAAAATATAAAACTGAAAAGAGATTTCAATGCGATGCTCAAAGGTATCAATGATAAAATTACCAAATTTTATCATATTTACAAAATTTTATCACATATTATAAAACCATATTTTATTGTTTTTACAAAAATCATTACCCAAGTGCATCGGTAAAAATTACTAAGCTTTTTAAAGTTTCCATAGAACCAAAAACATGGTAAATTTTACCTGAATCTGGTAGTTATGACCATACTTTTTTCCTTAATGTAGTCTTCCTAAATTCTGTAATAATTCTGTTCTAAAGTAATTAAAAAGGGTTAAAGTATGTATTTAGTACGTTTAAACATTAGAGTGCATTTGAATGTGCTTAAATCAACTTCAATGTCAGGAAAAGTTTTGTTTTTATTTTTAAATTCTAATTTTGCTATTAAACATTAGTTTCTTAAAATCGTTATAAAAATTATTATAATTTTTTTAAATGAACTTTCTAAAAGAAAAAGAAAAACAGCTATTTTTACTACACACTACACAGTGTCACGTAATTACCACCCATGATACATATTTTTAAAATTCTTCCTGTAACTCCCGTCGAAGTACACACATTAGAAGTCAAAAATTTCAATGGTATCTTACGCATTAATACTAAAAATATCAAAATATGTTTCATTGCAGGAGAAAACTGTAAGCTGGAAAGTGATTTTTAGAAATTTTCCAAGGTTCATCAGGCAGTCAAAATGGTTTTGATGCTTTTCTTAATCTTCCTTCTGGACTAGCGATTCAATTCAACAGATTTTGCAAGAGTTTTTGTTTCTCGCTTTGATTCTGGCTCGCTTAAATATTAATTTGGGACTAAATTATATATATATATATATATATATATATATATTATTACTTTATTGATACTACATATTATATAATAAAACTAATATTAACATTAATTTTCTATATCAGCATATAAGCAGTAATAAAATCAAATTTGTAAGTAGTAAAGCTAAATACATATAATTTTTATTTGATGAATTATATAAACTCTTTCAAATCGTCTCTCGACATTTAGTTATGATTCTTATTAATATTAAGAAAACATTTCAAATGATGATTATTTAATACTAAAAATATGATTTTTGCTCAATAATTTGAATGAGTTGCATGCATTTTTGTAAGTGCTTAACTATTTACACACTGCTAGTTGATTTGTTTAATTTGTTGCAACGAAACAGATTGCTCATTACGTTCGTTTTTTGACTGCAAAACTGCGTAAAATGTTTATTATGTATATTATTATGTCATTGGGTTTGTGTCATCTTTTTCATATTGTTCATGCATAAAAATATTGCATAAATTACATGCTGTTTTATACATCATAATTGTAGTACTACTTTGTACGTATATAATGCTAAAATAAAATAATAAACTCATAAAAACTTTTTTTTTTAATTTTCACATTTTCAGGATTATTAAAGTGATCTCTATTCAACATTATCATTGTCATCAGTCAATGTTTACATTTTCAAGACTATTGTGAATATAAAGCATTATAACACATTCATAAAAAAGTCCGAACCACTAAGAATTTTTTATGTACAAAAATTTACTTTATTCATTTAGACAGTCTCTTTTTCTCGTGTAAGAATAATACACGAATTAAAATGCTCCCCTATCATTTTGATGAGTTTCCTTAGGTATCAATTCATATCTAAATATCGCTACCATCGAGTTCAATACGATAGAATTATCAACCGAGTCTCTTTCAGAAACAATAAATTAATTAAAATGCTTCACTACCCTTTTGATGCAATTCCAATGGTATCTTATAACTAGGTAACGCTACCATAGAGTACTACGTGATAACTAATTCCATTATGAATTTATTATTCGCATCGAATGTCTTTCCTTTATATACCTTTTTGAGATTTGTCAGTTGGCAAAAAATACTAGAAGCCAGCTTTGCATTTGAAGAATAGTAACTGAAAGTTCGATTCGAGCAGTTTTGCCATCGTAACCATCAACTTGGAGCAAGTTGTTTTGTCTTGATGAAAAAGCACTTCCTTCTTTGCCAAATGAGATTATTTTTTATTAATTTCAAAATTTCTAAAGTCAATAACAAAACTAAGACTATGAGAATAAATAGCAAGACTAAGCGTGTAGTTAAAGTTGAAAGTGGCGAAATGGAAGATGTTGAAAAATTTAATCACCTTGGTGCAGCTGTTGATAGAAAGGGAGAAACAGATGTAGAAATAGGAGCAAGATTTTCAAAAGCACAATTTTGCTTCAAAAAATCTTCAAAAATTTGGGAATCAAATAACATTTTTCTGAAGACTAAAATTAACATTTTTAATTTAATGGTAAGGAGTGTAGTGTTATATGGGTCAGAAACATAGAAACAAACAATACTTTAGAAAAGAAAACTAAACAGTTCGCAAAACAGATGTTTGATAAATATTCCAAAAATATTCTGGCCTCAAATCATATCAAATTCAGAATTCTACAGTAAAACTAGGCAGGAACCAATCAGCATTAGTATCAAAAAAAAAAAAAAAAAAAAAAGATGGAAATGGATAAGTCTCATATTTAGAATGCCTCCTACAAGAATACCATAAGTAGAATTAACTTGGGCACCAGAAGGCTAACGAAAAAGAGGCAGACCCATACTAACGTAAAGAAGAAAGGTGGAAACGGAATAACGGCAGGGGGGAGGGATGAGCTCGTTCAAGTCGAGATTTTGTGCAAAGGACTGTGTGAACTGGTATAAGAAGATTAGGGCGTTATGTGCAAACCGGCCACAAAGTAAAATAAGTAAAATTAGTTAATTTAATCCAAGTATGCGGGCATAATTTCGACATCAATATTTTTTATTCTTTTTCTAAGTAATTCTAAGCAGGTGCTATGTTTATCCCGAAAACCTCTAACAGAACTTCCATGACCATCTCTTGTGTTCTTGATCTTGAGCGGCTATCATCCCTTGCTCTCCATTTATATGACTGCGAATTTGATTATTAAATGTAGTGATAGACCAATATCTCATCTACTAATATATACCTATGCAAAAGGTCCCATTCATTTCTCCTAAATAGCACTCTGAATCTTCAACAAGCTGTTGTTTTTTGTTCCACCATGAGCAAGGATGGCAGACATTTGGAAAACAGTTTTTTCTCTCTCAAATTTTCACTCAAAATATTGCATACATTTCCTTTTGATATCTTTAGAGTGTTAAATACCAATTCGAACTTCGGTTTCGGTTCTCCAAACAGCTCAAAATTTTTATTTAATTTAATTAATTTATTTATTTTTATCTGAAATTATTTAACAAGAACGTCCTAAGCGTTCAGCATTAGCATTATCCATTAAACATCCTTTAAAGTTAACAAACTATTGATAAATTATTGATTCAGACATACCACAGATTCTTCAGAACATTTTTCAAGACATTTCCGACCTTCAACAGTTTTTTATAGTAAAAAAAAAGTGTTTAATTAACGTGAAAATCTTGCTTTGTAATCGTGTCTTTTTTTTTTTTCCTTGCTTTTATTCCAATCTTCAATCTTCAAATCATCATCAGTATATAATGGTCGAAATTTCGTAAATATTTCGACAAATATATATGGAAAAATTTAACTATTTAAAAATTTTATCGATTTGTTGTTCAGACAACCATTTATGAGTTTAAGTTTGAGGCTTATTATGTTATCAGGTACAAATAAAAATACTGTTTATCTAAACCTAAATGTGCTAATTCAAGATTTATTACATGAAAACGTTTATGTTGCTAACACTAAGAAAATTATATCTCAACAGCTGTAGAAGTCTGCAGCTATGCAATTAAACCGATTAGGCATTTTAAATTTACCGATCAAGCATTCTTTAATTTTTTACATTAAATGTGAATTTATAAAACAAAGTTAGCTTACTCTTTTCCTCCTGATTATCAAGATTACATGATTAATACCTCCGATTATGATCTTTCTAAAAATCAGGAGGATTATTCTGTAATAAGTTTCTTTAAATGAATACTGAAATCATTTAAGTCAAAGCTCTTTTAACTTTTTCGGACAAAATTTTACCAAAGCAGTTCTGCAGTAAACAATTTTTGACAGGAGTTAAATAGCATTCCTTTGTGTTTTATGGATTTTTAATAAATGCTTTTGTTTTTACTGCATTTGCGTTGCAAAAATTTCTTCAAATCATTTTACATCAATTTAAACTTAATAAAAGGAAATTTTTCAAAAATGCAAAAACTAAAAAAATTTGTAATTTAAAAATACTGACTCAAAACTACAAAGCTTATTATTTTATTGCTATAAAGTTTTAAGGAAAATTCTATACGAAGCTGTAAAAATTATCAATCACCTATTCTTCTAACCTGATGAACAACCCCTTTATTTCCAACTTTTATGATAGGCTTTGTTCTTTCGTATAATACTATATGTCTATACGAAAAAAATGTCTATAAAACGAAAATCAAACATTTTACGTAAAACCTAAAATGGCGTGGAAAGATGTCTCTTGATTAGAAAAGCCTCTTTTTTAAAATAATATTTGTATGTAAAAACAATTCTAAAGATATTATAGCTCTACTATTTACAGATAAAAATCTTTCACATAACTAATTAACTATGAATAAACAAAGAAAGAAATTTATATTTTGATCAACAGAAAACGTATAATAACTTTGAATTAACTTAAACATTTTATTAATAGATGGCAGCACTACAAATTAATCCAACTAGCCTCAATTTAATTTTTATTTACAAAATCAATGACATATTTAAACGAAAATGCTTGATAAACTAAATGAAACAAAATTTAATCTTTATAAAATTACTTTTGAAAAAATCATCTTAATTATTTTGTCTAGAATGTAAGCATATTTTATCATTAAAATTTTTTAGCAAGACTGATTTTATTAAAAAAAAAGAAAGAAGAGGAAAAAAGCAATACAAAAGTAGGAATATCAACAAAAGAAACATTTATATGTTTATTAATACATACGTTATTGAATATGTTGATTTACCAACTAAAGTTTTTTTCTTAAGCAATTTAAATCCCCATTCTTAAAATTTTGTGCAAAAATATATATTTCCAAATCTTCCATAAAATATCTAAAAAATTAACGCAGTAATTGTTTAAGATAGGCCCATTTTATTTATTTTTTTTATTTATTTAACACAATTCAGTCAGTTGTAGTCTTGGCCAAAGGATACTGTGAGAAGGCCTCTCCATTTCCCTTCTAACCTTCAGTAAGAGTTAGTCCCAAATAGGGACGAAAAATATAGCACCTCCAAAACCCGTTTCACTATCTCCCCTACATTTTTGGTGGGGGTGCGCGTACTTCCTGGGGTGTTAAGTAATCCGAAACTAATCGACTAACCACTGTCAGAGAAAAGGGGGAATTGCAACCTGCGGGGGTCAACTAGCTTTCAGAAGAGACTCACTCTACATTATGCTTTTTCTCCTTCTAAGAAAAACTTAAAAAATAATATTTTTAAACTCTAAAACGGCTTTATTTATTTTCAAAATGGTTTTATCATTTTATTTAACATGCACTTTTTCTAATTATATCTTGAATTATTTATTATTTTGATTTGATTATTTAGAGAACTAATAATAACCAGAGTATTTAAATTTATAAAATTTTACTATGTAGTCATATGAAAGTAATTCATATAAAGTAACTACATTAAAAATAAATTTATATTTGCTCTATAAATCAAATAAAGTTTGTTAATTTTTTTTAAAAATTTATTTGCTAATTTGTAAAACTTTTTATGTTAAAGTAAAACCTTGAGTTCAAGATTTTATTTTTTTATAACTTTTTTAATTTGTTTCTTTCAATTACAATTTAAATACATATATTTTTCACAACCTTTTTTTTTTAATTTTAATTAATTTTTTTCAATTTTTTTAAAGATTGTACCATTTTTCTAATAGATCATTTCGATGGATCATTAAAAACAACAAACTAAAACAATTCTATGTTATTTTAAATTTTAATATATAGATTTGTGAAGCTGCTCACTGTAATTAATATAAAGATTTATCAAAAAAATCGAAATTAATTTATAAAAAAGTACGATACCGAAATTTTTGAAAGAAAAGGCATTTATTGATTTTCATTAAAACTTACAACATAACAACTGATTGAGACAAGTTTACTTTACAAAGTTTTATCACTAACCCTGGGAGGTTTTCGTGTTTTTCCTCTCCATGTAATGCTAATGCGGATTTTAATTAACTATAACTACACTAATTAAAGTTTGCAGTGCAGAAATTTCTACTCAGAAAACTCTTCTCCATGAATGGCAAAAGAGGGTCAGGGAAGAGAAATTAAAATAACACATTGATTACATACTTTGTTCTATCAATATAAAAGAGCGAAAAATTGTGAATAAAAATTACATTACACACTTTTCCATTTACTTTTTAAAACATTCAAATAATAGTGTATACTAAAGATAGATGGCAGCATCTTCCATTATTTTAAATCTCTCACACTATGAAAATGTGTTTTAAAATATTTGTTATGCTTTAATTGACTGAAATATGATGAAAATTAATTAAATAAAAATATTTGAAATAGTTCTTTATTTATCTTTATTTAGATTGGACTTTGAGGACAGAAAGATGTTATTAAATATACTTTTATGTAATATTTAATACTCAGGAAAGTTATATATTAAATATGGTATTAAAAAGATAACTTTTTCATGCAAATTTAATATTCCCATTTATATTTTTGATTTTTTAAATTTAATTTTAAATAAAGCAATTTTAAGTTTTAAATAAACTAACAGTACATCTTGTTTGTAATTAGAATACTAGTAATTATTATTATTTTTTTTTTTTTTTTTATTTACGAAAATATTGAATTTTTATTTTAAAAAAAAACAATTATAACTTTTGCAACTCATTTTAATTTTATTACTTTGGCATTTTTTCACTCAGTTGTTTTGAATATTTGTCTTGATTAATTACAAAATATTTGCCCATCTTTGCAATTACATAACATGGTTCAAAATTAAGAACCGATGACTATATTTAAACTATTATTTTCGCAAAAAAAAATTATGCAACAGACCCTGTCTAAGAAGATTACTGTTTAAACGTATTACTTCCTGAAGCGAAAAATAATGAAAGTCCAAATAGAAAATTTCTCTAGTTTTTTTTACACGAATATTTCTGCATTATATAAAAACGAGAAATTAAAGAAAAACAGCATTAGGTATAAATTTCACGGATTTTAGCAATTATCCTTTATTTATTTATTTATTATTTTTGCTACGAAAAACACTGATTTAACGCAATCCTGTTTATAGAAATTGTGAAAGTCATGGCAGATATATGAGCAATTTTACAAATAAACGCCAATTAGGCGGCCAAAAAAATAAAATTGGGGGGGGGGGGGGGTACATTATTACATTATTTCTACATGAATTTTCTTCTTTTTTACACCCTAAAAAGGCAAGAAAAAATCGTGAACATGAAATTTTTTCTTTGTGATATACTTTAAATGTGACATACTCTTTCTGGCATACTCAGATAAATCTGAGCCATTTATTCAGATAAAACAATTTTTACATAAATATAATATTATTATAATGTCTCTCTAAAATGTATTTATAGAGATTTCATACTATAAGATTACATTTTAGTATAAAAAACAAAAATAAAAAAATTTAATCAAAGTTCGTAAATTGGAAAAATCGGGAAAAATTTAAAATTGGTATTTTGTCATTTAAAGTATGTCACAAAGAAAAAATTTCATGTTAAATATTTTTTCTTGCTTTTTTAGGGTGTAAAAAAGAAGAAAATTCATGTAGAAATAGCATGCCCCCCCCCCCCCCCCAAAAAAAATTAATGTTTGTTTGGCCGTCTAATTTGCGTTTATTTGTCGAATTGCTCATATGAGAAATTCTACATATAAACGCCAATTTTTATACTAAAATAAAATCTTATAGTATTAAATCTCTATAAATACATTTTAGAGAGACATAATAATATTATATTTATGTAAAAATTGTTTTGTCTGAGTATGTCAGAAAGAGTATGTCACATTTAAAATATGTCACAAAGAAAAAATTTTATGTTCACGATTTTTTCTTGCCTTTTTAGGGTGTAAAAAATAAGTAAATTCATGTAGAAATAGTGTCCCCCACCCAAAAAAAAAATTTTTTTTTTTTTGGCCTTCTAATTGGCGTTTATTTGTAGAATTGATCATATGTGTGTAGTTTTTAATATACGCATTGTACAGAAGTTTGAAGCGGAAAAAAAGCCACACCAGATATTAACATTTTCGAGATCTATGAAATGTTCCGACCTTTATCTGTATATTTATTATTTTACTATGAGTTAATAGTAACATTGTGTAAAACGTAATTTCGTCCAAAACGGTAAATTAAGTCCGGTCAGAAACATTGGTTTTTATAGCCGAATTCTTGCCTTTTGTGGAAACGGAAAATCAAAGAAAACAGTCAAAGATTACAAACATTTCACGGATTTCGGCAATGGTTTTTTTTTTTTTTTTTTTTTTCTTTTTTTTTTTTTTTATTTAATATTTTTACTAAGAGAAATCCCTCATAAAGTGAAATTCTGTCTGAAACGAAGAATTGGGAAAGTCACGACTGATAAAGAAGAATATTGAAAACGGACCCACATTGAAAATGGAGAAAACTCAACCTACATTGAATACGGACAAGAAAAAAACAACTCTGGATATTAAACATTTTCCAGGCGCATGAAGTGATTCTTCCTTTTATTTATTTATTTATTATTTTACGGAGAGTTAACGGTAACACTGTATAAAACATAATTTCGTCTAAAACTGAAAATTTTGGCCCAGTCAGAAGTTTAGTTTTTATAAGCTGAATTCTGGCTTGCGTTGTAGAAAAGGTTGTAGAAAAACAGTGATAAGAATATAAACATTTCCCGGATTTCTGCACACAATGATCCTTAATTAATTCATTTATTAATTTATTTATTTTACTTATAATTTTATTTATTTAACTTATAAATTTATTTATTTAACTTAGAAGTTTATTTATTTAACTTATAAATTTATTTATTTAACTTAGAAGTTTATTTATTTTGACTTCTAAGTTCATTTATTTAACTTATAAGTTCATTCAATTTGATTATTGAAGCAATTAGTGTTTTTCAATTTGATGAAGAAAAATAAACAGTGATAAAACAGATTTCCCTGAATAACTTCTGATCTAATGATCGTATCTTCGCATTCGAGGAGGACTTAATCTTAATGGCTGAATCGAGTGAGTTCGGTCAGGAGAGCGCTCCAAAGTTTAAATCTTTGTTGTTAATTTTCGCGTATTTCGTTGTATCTCAAGAAATTTTTAAGCAAATTGAAAACTTTTTGCACACGGTTATAAAATTCGTTACTTAAAGATAAATGCAAAAAAAATAGTTTTTAGAAAATGTTTATTATTTTTTTTAATAAAGGTCGAAACAATTTTGGATTGTTAGGCATACAATTTTTTGCACCATTTTAAAGAAGTTAGTTTTACATGATAAAATACAAAATTTGAATAAAATCGGTTCAATTATTCCTGAGAAATTGAATTTCAAAAAAGTCCGATATTTAAAATTCGATTTCTCAGGATCTATTCAACCGGTTTCGCTCAAATTTTGTATTTTACCATGTAACATTATGTGCTTTAAAATTATGAAAAAAAATTCTAAACCTTACATTTGGGGGTCGGAAATTCGAAACTATCGAAAAAAAGGTATATAAACTCAGCTGCAACAGTCCAATTGTCCATTATTTAAATGTTTTAAAGATAATATTTTATATATATAATTTCATAACCGTCATTGAACACATTATTCCGAAAAGTTACATTTTTGTTTTTTTTTTGTCTGATTTGGTAACTTAAAATATCGTTTGCGCTTAATCATTAGCATATTTGAGGTCAACCCCTCGAACAATTAAGACTGAGTTCTGGTACGTGAAGTTCCAATCATTTGATGAAAAATTATTCAGTGTTGCCCGTTTCTTTTTTTTTTTTATTTATTTATTTATTTATTTATTTTTTCACGCACGGTACATTGGTTTAGTGGTACACTAGATCCGAGAATCCCGTATAACGTCACTACCAGGGACTTTTTTAAAGTGTAGAAAACAAGAGCAAGTATCGATTAAGAACTCCTAAATTAAAATATTATTCACTCAAAAAACTCAAAAAACAACAACAAATAAATACCTTTCGCATTGGATATAAACTCAGCCGCAACAGTCCAATTGTCCATTATTTAAATGTTTTAAAGATAAATTTTTATATATATAATTTCATAACCGTCATTGAACAGCCGACCCAATTTTGAGTTTACGACTACCAAAGCTCAATTCCATAGCCTTGTAATTTTGAACCCAATCCAAAACACAAGGATCAAGCATTGGTAGAAACTTGTTTTACTGGAACTAATCCGCATTTCCTTTACATGAAGAGGAAAACCATGAAAACCTCCCACGGTTAGCCTGACGGAAAAGAGACTTTTACCCATCCCATGATCCACCTACCACTGAGGATATTCTTACGTCAACACTGTGGTCGGTGCGAGCCTGGTTCGGAATTCATATTAACCATAAAGAAGAATACAGAGCTCACCTCCCAATGAGGCGAAACGAGGAATTCTGCACCCGGCTCGCACAAACCACGTTAACCAGTTGTCGTAAAATAATCTCATCGGTAGACGGATTACGGATTTGAGTTCCCTTGCCGTCAAGATAGCCGTGAGAGGTTGTCGTTGTTTTCCTATTCATGTAACGCAAATACGGGTTAATTTCCTCAACAAAAAAAATCCTCTGAAATGGTAAATTCCTCCAAATGCTTGTCTTCTGGATTGGGTTCAAAATTACAAGGCTATGGAGTTGACCATTGATAGCCGTAAACTTAAAATTGAGTTGCCTGTTCAACAGCGGTTATGATTTTTTTAATTAAAAATTATGCACATAAATGTTAAAAATTTACGAAACATTTAAAATAAAATGAGAAGAGAATCTATATTTTCCTTAGTACAGAGTATCTAAAACACAAGTCTTAAATTTGCCAACTGATAATAAAATAGTTGTTTACCTATTTACCTCAGTCTGAGTGTTAAAATGGCTAAAGAAATAATGAATAGATATTTCGATTTCACTAGTTATAAACTACTTTAATCCGTTATATATTTTTATAACTTCAATAATTGATATTTATTTGAATAATTATCTGACAACAAATTGAAATTAATTATGGAATATCTATCATATTCTGTTTTTCTCGTTCAACTTAATGTAAAAAAAAAAAATTCTGCACACAAACTACAATTCTTGAATATTTTAAACTAAGAAAAAAGACAAGAAATACGATAAAATAAAATAAAAATTAATATTTAATAATTACATTATGAATTTTCAACAGTTGAACTTGTAGTATTAAATACCATGCGGGGCGCTCTACTGACCACTGAAATGCAAGTGCAGAGTTGAAATTTGACGAGCTGAAAGGGCCATTTAAATATAATGTATTTAACACAAATTTTAACTCATTCATTCATTCGTTTACTTATTTATTTATTTTATTTATTTTATTTATTTTATTTATTTTATTTATTTTATTTATTTTATTTATTTTATTTATTTTGTTTATTTTATTTATTTATTTTATTTATTTATTTTATTTATTTCATTTGTTTTATTTATTTTTTTATTTTATATATTTATTTATTTATTTATTTATTTATTCATTTGAAATTCCAATTCTTTCGAAAATTGTTGCGATATTGGGTATTTTCTTTGCAAATTTTCTTCTTACTTTTTTTTTGCTTTATATAATTCGGCGGTACTTTTTATTTTGCAACCTGCATTATTCTGCTACCTGGTTTTGCAACTTATTTTGCTACGTCTTAGAAACTTGAAATTCCGAATGTGTGTAGAAAAATATAATGAATTTCCAAGGAATAAAAAACAATTAGATGAAAAATATCACCTTTGAAAATATTAATGCACAAATAATTTCAAGCACTTGAAACATTGAAACTTAGCATAACGTTCGCTTATTATTTTACCTTATATTTACAAATAAATAAGTAATTTTATGTGTTCTTAAAAATAATAATATATTGTTAGATTTTTATTTTTTAATCACGTCTTGATTTCAAATTTTTTGCGCAAACATTTGAATAAATGCATATGGAAATAATTTATAACACAGTATAACTCAATTTAAAATTATAATCAAAACATTCCTAAGACATAAAAAATGCTATTCAAGTGATTACTGCATTTCATTTTTTGCCAAGCTAAATACTAATGATGTTATTTTTTATTTTAAAGCAAAATAAATTGCGAATGAATAATAAAATAATTTTTGTAAAAAAAAAAAAAATTCCCGCAAATAATTACACAACCAAGTTTAAGCGAACGAAAAACTCTCCCATATAAAAAGCACACCATACCTCAGAAACCATATATTCTATCTAATTGTATAATCAAACATAAAGGGAGGCAGGAGACATAATCAAAATATGGTTCCGAACAAAATGTTCTTACGCCGCATTGTTATTAGGATGCTCGCCACACTTAGAGGGGGCGGCGTACTGCACGACTGCTGCACGCCCGAGATTTAAAAAGGAATAATCTTCGAAGCAAAAAAAAGAAAACCATCTTGTTGGAAAAGATGAAGAAAAAGAAAAGAAAAAAAAAGGGAGAGAAAGTTCCGCATGCTCCATTAATGTGTTGATGATTAAGGTCAGTTGTGGCGCGTGCAATTTTGCGCTTATTATAATCGCTGACGCCAACAACCAATTTGGCGAAATTTGTTTTATTTTTATATTTCTTGGGAGAAGCCATGAAATGTGTTTTGTACCATATGGATAGTTTATTGCGAAACAAGTTTGTAAAACAAAATCATTATGATCATAAAATATGCCAACTCTTTTTAAGTCTTAGACTTTTTAAGAAGCTGCAATAGTTGGAATGTGTTTATATCATCATAAATTATACTTTTGATAAACATTAAACAAAAGTGTAAAAAAAATTTATGAGACAAAATTTGTTCTGGGAAATAATGCTTACATCAAAATCTACTGTTTGTAACATAATCTAAGAGTCGAGGTAGTATTGACCACATAGTCACAATCATGCCGTTGGTCACAAAATTGTGGAGCCTCAACCTGCATGGCCCACAACGGGCTGTTGCGGATGTGATTCTTTTCTTTTCTTTTTTTATTTACATTGTTGAAGTTCAATTAAAATATTTTTGTTACTTTATTTAAATATTTAAGTCATTTGGCAAGTTTCCTGAGATAGAGCAAAGTTCTGAAGTTTAGAATTGTGTTTTTAAGAAATTTCTGAAACTTTAATATTAATAGGTTTTTTTAAAAGCATAATAATTGTTTTGTTTCTGTCTGTTCTGTTTTGTGCAAGTTTTTTTTTTTGTATGTCAATCACTTCAATTTAAATTTTTTTATTTATTTCTATGACTTATTATTGATTTAAAAAAAATTTTCAAAAGAAATATGTTTTAAAAGATTTTAATAAATGATTTAAATTCTTGTGATTTTACGCTAAAACATATTTCAAATGTGTTTAACTTAATAACTAGAGAAGCAAGCATGCTTTGCAAAGCAAACCAAATAAGATTGCATAGCGATCTTCAGGGGTTAGGGTACCTTTGAACAGGGGACGAACTCCACTAGAAATAAATAAAAAAAAGAATTTCTCGTCAATTAACTAGTGGGAGAGCTCTTCAACCAGGCAATAAATTGCCTGCTGCAAAAAGCAATTATAGCAATAAATACATAAAGAAATAAAAAAATGAAGAAAAAAATCACCTTTTAAATTCCAATCAGCAAAAAATAACATATGTAGAAAACTTTGCCTTAATTGAACACTACATAAAGCGGAAATCCATTTAATATATTATTGACCCTCTACTCTCTTTATAAATAACATTACTAGGATTTTGTTTAAACGGTAATCGGTGAAAGATGTGAAAATATCTCAAAAATGAAATATTTTTATTAAATTTTATAATCTTTCATTTATTTTGAATACTAATGATAAAATTTATGCTGTTCAATTTAATATTTTAGTGCTTTACTTATGGCTTTTATTTTCGAAGAAAGCTCTGTCACCACGTTAAAATAACTCTTTATAGCTACTAATCTACTATTTTTATAATTATCATGAGGTCGTTAAAGTTATTCACAACTGTTAAATTTTGACTATTTTTAGCCAGCGGCCACTCTCTTAATTCTAATAATTGCTCGAAATGTCAAAATAAAGATAGGAAACCATTTTGTAAAAATGAAAATCTATTGTGATCTAATTTTTTGTAAATTTTGAAAAGATACCCCAAAGCTTTTATGTCTGGATTCATAAAAAAATTTGCTACTTGTACAGAGACAAAATAATTCGAAAAAACGGTAGAGAATTGTTAACTAAAATTTGCAGTTTTTCGATCAATTTTGCCAACTTTTGAAAAGGGGTAATGGTAACAAAGTGGCGTATCGCATAAGCCTTTGAATAATTTAAAAGTAGTGTTGAATAAAAACCCTTTAAATCGAATTTGCTAAGAAGCATACATTAAAAGAGTACCACTCGAAAATATTTATTCGCTGTCAGAAGCAAGTTGGCATCTCTGCTTGTATAAGCTAGGAAATTCTACAAGGTAAAATGGAAAGAGTCAACTTGCTCATCACCTCCTACATCAGAAAGCCTCCACACGGTGCCTTATAAGGAGTCTGCGCAGATTATTTAAAAAGCGAACCACTTGTGCGCTTGAACCCAAATTCTATTTTAAACGTACTTGAGAGAAATTTATTATATATATTTGAGAATTGAATGTGTAGTGGTTGACAAGTAAATAAAACAAACCAATTATATTCATAAATTAAAAAAATTTTTAGACATATATTTGCTACCACTTTCTAATTTTTAATAGATATCATATTAAATGGTTCTTTAACTAATTTGTATACCTTCATGATGGTCTGATCGGACTATTTACAAAAAACCGTGTGGAGGCTTGCTCCGGACAGCAAAGAATAAATATTTTCAAGTGGTAGTCTTTAAATGTATGATTCGTTGTTTAGTAAATTCGACTTATAGTGTTTTTACTCACCACTACTCATAAATAATTTAAAGATTTATATGATATGCCACTTTGTAACAGCAGAAAAGCCAACTTACTCCACTTTGCAAAAAAAATATTTTCTAGTAGTAGCGAAATTTATGTTTTTTTTTTTATTATTTTTTTTTAAAGTTTAATATTTTTTCTCTTTAATTAATTTTTCCACTATAACGTATCAAAAATTCAAATTATCATATGAAATGCTACTTTTTAGCATGAATCTCTGGGTGACACTTATTAAAAATAGGCGTAATTATCCTTATTCTACAAGTATTACATTTCAATATACTACCGATTTATTAACCCTTTCGCGCCGACTGGCACAAATACGTGCCGCCATAAAACCGTATCAATCAGGGTAAAAAGATAAAACTGGTAACCAAAATAGTTCTTTAGCAGTTTATTTGTGGGCGGGGTTATAATTGTTTGATTTATTTAATTCGCCATTACTTTAGTTCAAAATAAAATTATTTAGTTATACTTTAAATTAACATTGATTATATATATATATATAAACATATATATATATATATATATATATATATATATATATATATATATATATATATATATGTTTAAACTAACAATAATTAAAGTAAAAGCAAAGTAAGTCCGTAAAATTAGCAACGCCTACATTCAAGTTACCGTTTTTATTTATTTACATTCTGATTTTGTACGAATGCTTTTATGAATCACCCGTCACCAAGGTGATAAAGCTTTTGCAGAAAGCGGCACAGTTGGCATCCATGTATTACAGTTGAGCCTTTTAAAAAACGCATATTACCCCGATAGCAAAAATTTACCAGCACGGTACAGATTATCACAGCTTCTGCAGATTATTTGCCTCCCTTCAATTTTTTTTTTTTTTTTTTAAAAGAGAAAAAATTGAAAGCCGATAAAACCGGAAGTAATTAAAAATTTAAGATAAAGTGAAAAAGAAAATCACTAAAAAGAAAAATACTAAATGACACTTAAATTATGCGGAGCACTGAGAAATAGTAACACAGTTAATGATACCAATTTCATTTAATTTTTATCTGCTGCTCTTTTCTTTTCATCAATTCAAAAATGTGGATCCGAGTTTTCTTAGGGCATTAACCAAGCGATCGATAATACTTAATCATTGCGGCAGCTTGCTGAAGCAAGCATAAAATGTTTCATCAGATTGACAAAACAGCGGAAACTTATAATGGACGACACGGAGTACCTGGTCACTAAGGGCACCTCCGTAAATGTTGAATTAAATATTGAATCAAAAGCCTATGTTATTACAATTAGTTAGATTAATAGTTAGTAATTAATTATAAAGTGAAGGAATTGAGAAGACAAGGAAAGTGCAACACAATAAGGAACAACACAAAGATAAAAACTAAAAAAAAATTGGTAAATTAGTGGGATAGGAACTTTATAAAATTGACAAATTTAGATTGTAGAACGGAAGTTGTGTTTTATTTACATAAAAATAAATAAAAAATTTACTGGTAGTTTTTATTTTATAATTTTTTACTTTATTTGAAATTGTACTTGTTTCGCTTCATTTACGACTTTGAGCAATACGCATTTTTAACAGTTAAAACTATCAAATTTGGGCTAACTTTGTTTAGTAACGTTTAGCATGATACTGTTGCTCGCGGAGAACCATCCACTCCTACATCAAAAAGCCTCCACACGGTCTTTTATAAGTAGTCCGCGCAGACTATTTGAAGAGTGAGCCAGTTGTGTGCATGAACCCAAAACCTTTTATAAAAGCAATTGAGAGAAATTTATCATATATATTTGAGAATTGAATCTGTAGTGGTTGACAAGTGATTGAGGCAAAGAAATAATATTCATAAATATAGAAAAAAAAATTTCATATATTTGCTACCACTTTCTTATTTTAACTAGATTTTTGTATTAAGTGACTCGTTCGGAAAGTGGATATCCTTCACAGTGGTCTGATCGGACTACCTATAAAAAATCGTGTGGAGGCTTTCAGTTATAGGAGGCGTTGGGAAAACTCGTGATAATCAAAATTTACAGTAATTAATTTTCTTCTGTGCTTATCACTTTCAGAAAACCGTAAAAATCTTCAACCTTATTTATTATAAAACTGCTGCACAGTATTGATGCAGTTTTCATAAGTAACAAATATATTATTGCAATAAGTAGTACTAGTACAATACATTGTGCCTATATTAATGTATTTGCTGCCTGTTACAACTGCACCAATTACACTAATACCAATAGTGCCTATTATCAAATTTAATTAGACATCATTGGTGTCAATATTAGTAGGGCGATTTTTCAGGTTCTCCTAAACAAACTATTTCTCTATTACTTTTTCCTTCTGTTCAATACACAACTTGCTTTTTTTTATAATCAACTACCGTTGATTTGAAATTATTTAGTTTTATAGAATCACATTTTAAAAGCATAACTATAAACAAAATAAACACGTGGTTTCAGATAAAACTAGAAATGTTTATTTAGTGAAGTAATCGACGCATGCTACGATGTTCACTTTAATCATTTAGTTTATCTAATATTAGGAATAATAAATAACAAATTATTAAAAAACGTTCTATAAACTTCTTCTTTTTAAAAAAAAATGTTCGAGCTGTAAGCTAGCAAACATCTATGATGTTGCCTTTAAAATATTTGAAGAATAAAATAAAATTGTCTATAGTTTAATTTAAAACAATGGCTACTTCTACCCAAACAGATTCACGTGTCTCTCCCAAACGATTTGAATTTCGGGATCGAGGGCTGTAACTGGTCCTTGCACAGCTGTCCAATTTTCATGACGATAGAACAAACTGTTCTGGAGTTATAAGAGTTACACACAGACAGACGCATAAACTCTTTTAATATTATAGATTTGCAAATTATGTTAGATTAAGTTTAATTTTTACAATAATAACCTGTTTCTGACTCTGATAAAGTTGCAGACAAATTCGAATTTTTGAAGATTGCGCTGCAAATTGAGTCTTTAAGTTCTGCGTCCGCGGGGGATGACAGTTACAAAGATGCACGAAATCATCCCTCAAAAAAATATTTTAAACTAGAATAATTGTTAATAGACGTTTTAAAGTTTTTCAGATTATATTTAAAAAAATAAGGAAACAAAAAAAAAAAAACTTAAAGTAATTCGGGTTAAAAGCTAAAACACATCCGTTTCAAATTGCTAAGAAATTACTCGCAAACATGTTTTAAGAACAAAACCGCTTAAGTAAAAACTATTATAGGATGGAGATATGAATCTAAAATTCAAATGTCTCCTCTTTAAGATCACTTAACATTTAACCTTTTACATTTAGCAGAACATACGCAATAAAATACTCAGGTTCAAAGGTTAAACATACTTAAACTGTTCGCAAGATAGTAGCAAACGGTTCGTAAAAGCGCTTATATCCTTTCTAAAACATACCCGCATGAGTTTGTTTTCAATTGATTAATGATCTTATATGTTTATTGGCCTTGTAAAATCACCATTAATGTGAAATACATTTGTAATTTGATATCTTCTGTGGTAATTGATAACAAAAAAGGAACATGAAGAAATCATTTGGTGTAAATAGAACGTTATAAATTCAAAATAAACCAATCGCCAACTGTTTTTCAATAAGCAAAACAACTAATGCACAATCCTTTAATTTCTATAAAAGCAATGATTTCGCCAAATGAAATTTTAAAAAAAAAGTTGTTGGTATTTTTTTAATCACGGCTTGTGAAAAAAGTGACAAACGGGTGGTGAATTTCAGCAATTTCTTAATCTAATAAACTTATTTAGTCGTCATGGTGACATTTAATTTTGTCCTATTACAAGCCCTTTAAGCAGAATTTTTTAGCATACATTACATACTTTATTTTCTTTATTTTGCATAAATTTAGGTCAAAATAAATTACAAATATTAAATTTAGCATTTTAATAATTTATGGTTGTGAAATACAGTCTTTTTCTACCCGAGTCTTTTTCTGGGTTAGAGATAAAATGTTTTAAATATAGCTCACTTCCAAATAATAATTTTTCAAATTTGCTCTAATATGCAGTTATTTAGATCTAAGAGAAACAGTTATTCATCATTGAAATGTCTTTAATTTAAAAAAAAAAAAATATTAATACACTTTTTAATATGAATAAAAAAAAGTTTCGAACTTCTTGTTTTGGATTTTATATTTTAGTACAAATGCAAGTCCTATAATCTAACAAATTTTTTTTAGAACCTAATAGACTGTTTTTTTTTTTTCAATTATTAAAAATTATCAAAATATATCTTTGCCAGTAATTAAGAGGTTAGAAAAAATATGTAAAAGAGACACTGGTGTCTCATGTCAAACTGTTATCAGAGCAATTTTTCAATACAATTTTTTAAATAATCAATACATTTCTATAACCACCTAAATACAATTGTACAACTACCCAAAATGATTCTTTCCTGCTGGGTGGATGTTAAAAGTGCCACTTAGATATATTAAATTGTGGCGAGACATATGGTTTAAATTAAAATGCACAATTTCTGTTATTAACAACCACTTTAAATTTTAGACTTATTTAAATACAATTTCGAATTAACATTAACAATTTTAGCTGAGCATACAAATCTACAATTATATGTTATTCAAATTACCTCGAATAATAAATCAAATTACCTCGATTTTTATCTTATTAATGCATTGCTGCATAGCGAACATGAATTCAAAAAGTGAAATAATAGCGCTACTTTTGGAATTTTTGATGATAGTACTTGTTTCAGAAATGAGTTCGATTCTGAAAACCCAATCGTATTAACTATTTTGAATAAACCGGAATATTTATGCGGGTATGCATGGATGAAAGCTCTTATATAGCAAGACGGAAAAGAGAAAAAACTGGTACATACAACTGCATTTCTTTCGAAAAAAATAAAATATCTGTAACTACCAAGACTTATTTTATGATACTATCATATATTTAAAACTGCTTATTTTCCGAGATAAAGTAGAAATTAGTGAATAGTTTTAAAAACAAATAAGTTAACTCCTCCCAAAAACCAGTTATAACTGAAAAGGTTTTACTACCAGCCTTTCCTTTTTTCCGTCTCGCTTTCACCCCTGCGGGTATGCATAAATTGAAAATATTTTAAAATGAACTAAAATGCTATATTTATATATATGAGGAATTCTACAAATAAACACCAATTAGGCGGCCAAAAAAAATTAAATTTTTTTTTTTTTTGGGGGGGGGGGCACGCTATTTCTACATGAATTTTCTTCTTTTTTACACCCTAAAAAAGCAAGAAAAAATATTGAACATGAAATTTTTTCTTTGTGACATACTTTAAATGACAAAATACCCATTTTAAACTTTTCCCGATTTTATTCAATTTACAAACTTTGATTAAATTTATTATTTTTTTTATACTAAAATATAATCTTATAGTATGAAATCTCTATAAATACATTTTAGAAAGACATTATAATAATATTATATTTATGTAAAAATCGTTTTATCTGAATAAATGGCTCAGATTTATCTGAGTATGTCAGAAAGAGTATGTCACATTTAAAGTATGTCACTAAGAAAAAATTTCATGTTCACGATTTTTTCTTGCCTTTTTAGGGTGTAAAAAAGAAGAAAATTCATGTAGAAATAGTGTGCCCCCCCCCCCCTAAAAAAAATTTTTTTTTCGGCCGCCTGATTGGCGTTTATTTGTAGAATTGGTCATATATATTACGAAATCACTTTAAATTGAATTCGCTAAAAAGAGGATTGAAAAATTAATTTGACTTTCTTCAGAATAAAAATTTCCGATTAAATTAAGTTCAGTGGCATGTCTGAGTTTTAATTTAGCATATTCTGGAATATTTTTTAAAGTGATAACTTAATTTTGAAAAATATTACTTACCTAAAAGTATTATTTGTCACTAAATAAAATCAATTCAATTATATTACTGTGAAAACTTCAAAATTAATTTATAAAACTAATATGGCAGCTACCCTTAGATAATACTAAGAGGGAAAAAAAAATTTAATGTGGCAATTTTTGAATGGATTTTACATATTGTCTTGTAGCTGATTTCAAATTTACAATTGGTTACTAAAAAGCTGCAGTTTTTATGCAATTTAATTATTATATTCCTAAAAAGGATTCTATGAAATTCACTAGAGTGAGTGTCCCCACTTCTCTGTTACGTAGGGATTGGTAGAAATAAATTAATAATACACTTCAGCTTTTGATACGATACATTAAGTTCATATGTTTCTTGTCTTAAAGTTATTTTCAAAAGAGCGGTCAAGTTTATGATTACGTTTTTTAATATATACGTTTTCTATAAGCTTGTACATTCAGGCAAAAAATAAACTAAACTATAAATATCATTTTGGAAAAAAAATCTGTAACTTTCGGAAAAAAAAACTAGTTTCAAATTAGAAAAGCCCAAACCAGTATTAGGTAAGATCAAGTATTTGTATAAATTATCAAGTTGCCCTGCGTAATTTTTAGTAAGTATTGATAATCATCATTAGTCACCAGTTTTGAATTTTTTCAGTTCAAAAGTAAAATTTATTTAGCTGAGAACTCAGTTACCTTTTCAAGTCCGATAAAGTTAAATAATTACACAGCTTTTTGCCAACATAGATACTGATAGCCATAAAATTAAATATACTTTTTTAACTACACAAATACATATTTGTAAACAAACTTTAAAAGGGATTTTTTAATACGTCAGAAACCTAAACAATACAAAATATCGAACACATTAAATAATCAAATGAAATTACAAACAATAAACCTTAATCACAATGAGCTATCTATAGATATATCAAAAATATTTGTGTAAAAAAGTGTTAAAACATATTTATATATTACAAATGTGTATTTCTTTCAGCTACATTCCATTTTCTTGCTTCAAAGTAGTATCGAGCTTTGATTTCAGATCCAAATATAAATATTTATTTTATTAACACATTGCATGTGGGCAACTTTACTAAAAAAGGAAAAAAAGATCATATTAATCCGGTTGTTATTAATTAAAATCATAAAATGATTTTGCAAAATTTTAAAAACTTATCACTTCAAATGGTAGCTCAAGCGTGTTACCATAAATACAACTTCATTTTCCTTTATTAATTTATTTATTTATTATGACGAGCAATCGTAGAATCGTACATCATAACGGCCGTTTTTCCAATTGATTCAACAATTGTGATTTTAATTATGCATATAACAATGATGTGTTTTAAGAATATCTATTTATTGTTACAGATACACATGCAGGAAGAACAGATAGCACTAATAAGAGACACAAAGATTCAACCTGGGTTACGAACGGTATTCGAACCCGCTACTTCCACCCTACAGATCATTTGGTGAGTTTAAAGAATTTTGTATATTTGTTTAAACTATTTATTTTTGATGGTGGTCAAATATTATAAATCAATGATTGTAAATCAACTTTCAACTTCAATCAACAACTTATGATTAGAATAAACTTTCTTAAACAAAGAAATAAAATAAACGTATATATTTTGTAAGCACTTAAAAAATAAAAATGAATATGTCGCAAAAAATATCTAAAAATTCGGTAGTAATGGAATAAAATTTTACTTAATTACATTTGTAGTAACAAAAACTTAGTAATTCCTTAAAAAAACAGAGTGGAATTAAATATTTAATTTTTTTTTTATTTTGTATGATAGCAGAAATTTTAAATATATATTTTCTGACCTGCATGCAACATGTCTATATCTTATGATAAACAAAACTATCTCGTTTTAGCTAAACATATCCTAACAGTTAAAAATGAAACACTTATGCTACCAACGTTTTAAAAACAGATTTTTAAAAGGACACTAAGCACTAGTTGATATAAATATCAAATAATACACTCAATTTTTATATCATAAAATATATATATATATAATTAATAAATTAAATAATTATATAATTTTCAAATTATAAAAATAAATTACAATAATATAAAAATTTTTATAAAAATCTTAATTGTAAACTTAAATTTCAAAAGTAACAATAAAAATATTAGGTCTACGCTTAGAGGTATTAGGTTTTAATAATTAAATGTATACGAGCTCTGGATTGTATTCTTTTAAAACTGACGGAAAAAATTATTTTAATTTATACTCAACTTTCAAATAGAAATTTTGTATAATTTTATTTAATATTAAAAATTGGATTTTAAGATATATCAATTTGTAAAAGAAACAGTTCTTTAATTTTCAAAATGAGTGTTTTTGAAATGTATATAAAAACGGATTAAATTAAGTTGGAAAAAAATTTTCATATAGATTGTTTGAGATAAAATTTCTATCGATGACTTGACTAACATTGTAGATGTAAAAAATAAATTATTATCTCACAATTCTTAATTAAATTTTCTATGAAATATCATACGATTATAATTGTACTTCATTATACTCATCTTTTAGAGAGACAAAAATTTAATTTAATCTTTATTTACCTCTATTATCTTCATACAAAATAATAAAAATAATTCTACTTTCAATAACCAATTCAAAAATGTTAATACCAGTAAAATAAATACGAGATAATGCGTAAAATTTAAAAGCTAAGCTATTAATAATGTTTTTGATAAAAGTTAATATAAAAATATAGCATATGATATATATAATAATCATATCACAAATTTTTATACACATGCGGAAAAACATTATAGAGGTAGTATTTGATGCTGCAAGAAAAATTGCATATCCTTTAATTGTTTATGTCAATTTCAAAAAAGAAATATTTCAAGTCTGCCAACTACTATCTTTTTTGCTAGATATTTTATAGAGTGGCGGACATTTAAAAATCAAAGATTTCAGATTTTTTTGTAATTTCACCACGAAAAATCTGTCACAAAGTGGCGATGCATATGAACTTGCTAGTTACTTATGTATAGTAGTCTTGAAAATAAATTTTAATGAATAAAAAATAATACATTAAAACATAAACATAGCTACCACTCGAATAGTTTTTACAAAAAGTGTAGAAAGTTGGCAGCCCTGCCTTTTATAAAACTACTAAATTGTACAATCGTTAGAATAGATCTTATTAAGGTAGAAAATAATAGTTGAAATAGAAATTAGGCTTCTTCCCCAACACTTAAAAGCATAACTACTTGACTAATAAATCATTTTTTACAATTGTTTGAATTATTGATTTAGCATGGTGGGTAAAATATTTATTTTTTTAAGGCGAAGCAATGAAATATAAATTTTTTTACCATTAAAAAAAAGGTTCCCTCAACTGCCACAAAAGTTGTTAGCTGTGTAACAACGATTTCTGTATTCTATTTTCTTAACTACTACCCTACTAATGTTTTTCTAGGTGCAATGCGATAAAAAAAAAACTACCATTGAAAAAAAAAAAAACATAAAATTTTTTATTTTGAATGATTATTCTATTCAAATTTTTTGATGGTAATACTAAAGACAGCACGATTTTCAAAATAAATAAATAAAAATAAGAATGTTTCAGTTTCAGAATAAGGGATTGACCAATACAAATTATTTTGATGCTTTAGTGTAAACGCAAAATCCGAGGTGTCTGCCTTACGGCATCTGACTCTTCAATTAAGTTTCTTGTCATAGGCAACGAATGAATTATAAGTCTGAGTTATAAGTACAATAATGAAACATTTTGATAAAACGTTTCAATAAAATATATTAATTAATAATTTTATAGTAATAAATTTTATATTAATTAATAATTAGTATACCTGATATTCTAAAAAAAATATAAACTAAACTTAGCTCTTAAAAACACAATTTCGCAGAGTAGCAAATTTTTAACCTTGAAAAAAGTTTATGTTTTGGTGTACATAATTTTGATCTGTCATAGTTTTTGTAGCCATTATCAAAGAACTCACATATTTTTAATATTAATAATTAACAGTAGTATACAATATAGATCATTTTATTTAATAATACAATGAAAGCTAAAAAATTTGTTATCGATAGTTTCAAGCTTCTTCTTTGTACATTTCCAACATATTATCTTTATAATCTTTTTCTTCCAAAAATATAAAATTATCTATAGAAAAGTACAATATAACTAACTATATAATATATGTAATATTATATAGATAATCGAAATCTATGATTTCATTTTTCCTGGTGAAAAAGCAATTTAATATATAAATTGTATCCGTTAAAAAAATTGGGTAATTATGGATATTTTTTTTAATTCCCGAAAAAGAGCTAAATATGAAATTTATTTGTTACCAGTTTTATACTCTTTTTCGCATACGGACTTCAGCCCTGATTCATATTCAAAATCTAGGATTTCATATATATTCTAAAACATTTTGACTACACAATTAATTTGACAAATTTTTATTATCTAAACATATAAAGTAAATCTTGTTTTAATATTATTGCGTTCAGAAATGGCTAGTCTATATAATATCAGAAATAACTGGTCTACGTAATATATATTGTACATATAGATTATGTACATATAGATTATGTACATATTGTTCATGTTGTAATATTATCCTTCTAATCTTTTTCAGCCAAAAATATAAAATTATCTATATATTATAACATATTTTTATAGAGACGTTATATTCATAATCAAAATCTATGATTTCATATATATATATTCTAAAACATTTTGACTAAACAATTATGTTGATAATTTTAATTATCTAGGCTTAATTATCTTACTTAAATGTTTTGATATTATTACGTTCAGAAATGACAATTGTACAGAATATCAGAAATGATTAGTTTACAAAACATATATTGTACATATATATTATATACATATTGCATATTATCTTTATTATTTTTTCTTCCAAAAATATTAAATTATCTATATAGTATAATATATTTTTATGGAATCGTTATATTCATAATCAAAATCTATGATTTCATATATATATATTCTAAAACATTTTGACTAAACAATTATATTGATAATTTTAATTATCTAGGCTTAATTATCTTACTTAAATGTTTTGATATTATTACGTTCAGAAATGACTATTCTACAGAATATCAGAAATGATTAGTTTACAAAACATATATTGTACATATATATTATATACATATTGCATATTATCTTTATTATTTTTTCTTCCAAAAATATTAAATTATCTATATAGTATAATATATTTTTATGGAATCGTTATATTCATAATCAAAATATATGATTTCACATACATTCTAAAACATTTTGACTAAACAATTATGTTGATAAATTTTAATTATCAAACCATATAAATTAAATGTTTTGATATTATTTTGTTCAGAAATGACTATTGTAACTAATATCAGAAATGACTAGTCTACATAATATGTATTGTACATTCATAATATGTATATATTTCACATATTGTATATTATCTTTACAATCTTTTTCAGCCAAAAATATGAAATTATCTATGTATTATAACATATTTTTACAGAAACATTGTATTCATAACCAAAATCTACGATTTCCTATAGATTCTAAAACATTTTGACTAAACAATTATGTTGATAATTTTAATTAACTAAGCATATAAAGTTAATGTTTTTATATTATTTCGTTCAGTAATGACTATCGTACATAATATATATTATACATATATATTTAGTACATAATGCACATAATACTGTATATGATCTGTATATTTTCAAAAATATTAATTAACTATGTTGATAATATTTATTCATTTTATAAGGTTAAAAATGCAAATAAACTAAACATCTATAGACTGAAGTATTTTTTTTTTAAATTGTAATAAAATAATTATGTTAATAATCCCAATATAGGAAAAGTATTAACTTTTTTATTGTAACACAATTATATAGATACGTTATTTGCCTAATAATAATCTTAATCTGACATATCTTCAAAAACATTTCGTTTAAATAATTATTATAAAACTTTTAACTTTCTAAAAATTTAAAAGTAATATTTCGATATAATTTTGTACAGTCATGATTCTTGCAGTCAATATGTATAACATCATCTATTTTTAAAAGAAAATAATTAATAATTATTATTATGGATAATTAAATTATGATATAATTAATTTTACAAAACTGGGAAAACAAATAAACGTAACAACTATGGTGTTATGTTTTTTCACATTATTCACCAAAAATTAGCTATGTAAATACTTTTTATCTTCAAAAAAATAGGTTAAGCTTTTTTTTAGTCATGCATTTTTTTAAAACCATGATTTTCGTAATCAATATTTATGATTTCAAATATATTTCAAAATATTTAGACAAAATTATTTGATACTTCTAACTTTCCAAACATGTAAAGTTTACATTTTGATATAATTTTGTACAGAAATGATATTTGCAGCTATAACCTCATTTATTTTCAACAATAATAATAATTTAGAATATTAATCAACTTAATTTTATATTAGATAAGCAAGTAAACTTATATTAGCATCTGTGGCTTCAAGATATTTTTTTTAAAGAATTTCCAATTTTGATATAAATCTTAATCTTCTTAATATAAAAAGTTTTAAGTCTTCTTAATTTAGTTACGTTATTTGCGTTACAAATATCTCTGTTTGCACTTGTAAAACTTTTCGACATCATTCTTTTCTATATAAATTTTTTAAATTTTGATATGATTTTGAACGGATGTGAATTTTGCAGCCATTGATATTTTGGCGAAAATCAGTTGCGTGTATTATATTCTGCATTTTTAGTTAAGTCAGTCACCAAAGATTAAAAAAAAGGGAGAAATGCGAAATTTAAACATAACTTTAATAAAATTTTAACAATAATTAAAAATATCCAAGATTAATCGCACACGTAACTAAAGAATAGACGTAAAGCAACGATGGTATATCACATTTTACGATGGTATATCACATTTCATTTCTTAAAATTTAGATCAGTTCATTAAGAAGATTACAAAAATACATTGAAGTTAACAGGTTCGCCAGAGCATGAACTTCGCTACTTTAACCAATTACACCACAATATCAATGGATTCAAATTTTTTCGAAAAGTTCATCAAGCACAATTATTTAAATAAAAAAAAATTCAGTCAACGAATAGTTAAACAAACACAATAATTAAGTTTACTTAAATAATTTGATGAAAAAATTATGTCGTTAATTATAACTTTTTAAAAATATATCTTATAACCTCATATATTTTCAAATAACATTCGAAGAAATGCCTGTGTTAATAACCTTATTATCCTGGTTTCATTAAAATACTGCAAAGTAAAACAATTTACAAATTTATATTGATGCTCATAATGTAACTGTCTTAATAAATATATGTGTAATTTATATTTATAAAACAGTAACACAATGAACATGAATATAAGTTTATAAAGAGTTTTACTTTATATCATATTATAATCGAAACATTATCTTCCAATGTGTATCATATTCGAAACAACAACAATTTTACTTGATACAAAGTATTAAAAAAAATAATTTTATTGGCACTATTTTACTAATGAGCAATAAATTGCATACAATACCTTTATATGTGCAATAATTCCTCATGAGCTAATCCCAAAATACTATTACAATATGACTGTCAGTAAACACCTTTTAACCAAATTTAAAGATTTGTATTGTTTGTTACTTAAAAAACTTCATTTCACTTCTGATTTGATTAACTATTCCATTGGTTTTTTAAACCAGGCTATTTGTAATAGAATTCTAGTAGTAACTGATACTGTAGAGAGTTATTTTGTGACAGTTCGATTCAGGGAACTTCTTTGGCAAAATCTACATTTCCAAAAAGGACACATAGGAGAGAAAAATACTTCCTTACTTCAGGCGTTTTGTCTTTCCGAATAATGATATGTTATCACACTTTGCCTAGGCAGAAAAATGTGTGACTTTAGAAATTACTTTTTTTCTCTCAAATAGAGACGACTTAGAGCGATAATTAGCCTCGAAGGCTCCTAAGTCTTATGTGTACTAATGGTAACATTGCTCACTTGGCTAATCTCCACACAAGCACGCAAAACATAATCTTTGTACCTAAAAACAGATTCACTACATACTATCTTCCATCTATCTATTATCATAAGAGATTTGAATTCATATTTTTTAGAAAGAAAAAACGAGACTATGTATTTGAGTAAAAAAAAAGGATTACATTTGGGCTGTATATATATAAATAAAGTTAAAAACTTCATGAAAAGAGCGCAAATAATATTACATAAAAATACATGCGATAGTTGGATACTGTTTCAAAGATACCAACTTTCAACACTTAGTGGTAAAATGTCTTCCTGTGGTAGCAATATATGGGTGATTTTCACGAAATATGACAATTCACTGTCCCTTGCTCCAAGATCTAATACTATTATACTAAAAGAACTTTTTTTTTAAAAAAATTAATAAATAGCATCGCTGTTAACGTTTTAAAATGACTCTGCACTAGCAATGACTGTTTTGTATAGTTAAAAAGTTTAATTGAACTTCAAATTGTCATTTTCCTGGCATGTCCCAAACAATGTTTCCAATAATAACTAGCTTCAAAACTTCCCATAAATTTTTTAATATCTAATTTTTTTTATCTCAACCGTTTTAAGCATTTCTAGAATATACGCAGAGGGTATTATTTACAAAAACTTCGTTTAAAATAATTTTTGCTGTCAATAATTTGTTTGTCCCAAGAAAATCTGTCATTTTCCTGGCTACTTTTATTTAGTGGTTTATAACCAAAATAGTTAGAGCAAGCAATCAATATTTTATGTTAATAGATTGATTAGATACCCTCCTATATGAACATGTCTTGTTACATGAATAAAGAACCAATTTTCTGGTTCAAAATCTATTTCAAAAAAATTTTCAAGTTGAGTAGGTATTTATGTTGTCATTTTCGTGGCTTCTTGAAATCATAAATAATACAAACTACATAGATTTATCTGAGTTATTTTAAGAAATCCTGTTGTTTTTTAGAGAATATAACCGTCTTAGGCCAAAATATTAAATTAAAGTAAAGTTATATGCTATAAAATGGCGAATTTGTCATTATCCTGGCTGTCATTTTCCTGGTGTCAGAATGACATGACATTGAAACAGTTACCAGAAAATTTTTTAAACTGTTGAATGTAAAGCAAATATTAACCTAATATCTAGTTTATGTAAGATTGTTATATGACTGAATGTAATCAAAGTTTTTTTTATTTTTATTTAATGATAGATTACTACGCACAATTTTATTCTGTACATATCAGCAACAAAAACATTTTTGATTCTTTCTATAGTGGATAAAATAATTAGTTTAGGCAATTCATGGTCCACCTAACATAAAGGCCTAGGTTTTGTTACTTACTAATAGCTTAAAATGACTGTTTTTTCAAATTTATAAGCTAATATGTCATTTTCCTGGCATTCAAGATTTGGTTAATTTCAATATTATTATTTTTCTCGAGCAAATGTCAATAAACTACTCTGCTGTCTCTAAGGTATTAATGAGTGTAATTAAAGAAGTATACAAAAAAAATTTAGATTTATTTGAAGACTTTAAATTTGAAGAAATTTTTCGGTCCGAATTGTCATGTTTCGTGAGAATCACCCATATATAGTTACATGAACATACATGCTATAGTTTGACACTGTTTCGAAGATACCAACTTTCAATGCTTAGTTTTAAAATATCTTCTAGTGGTCAAAGTTTATGTTTTATTCATGTTTCAGAGTAAAACAGAGTGTCTATATATCCGAATAACGAAAGGTTACATTTGGGCTATATATAAATAAGGTTAGAACTTCGTGAAAAGAGAACAAATAATATTACATAAGCATACATTACGATAGTTTGATCCTGTCTCAAAGATGCCAACTTCCAACACTTAGTGGTAAAATTTCTTTTAGTGGCATGAAAGTTTATGTTTCAATGATGTTTCAGAGAGAAAAAGCGTGTATCCGAATGAAAAAAGGTTGCATTTGGACTGTATGTAAATAAGGCTAAAACTTCATGAAAAGAACATAAATAATGTTACATAAACAGACATGTGATAGTTTGATACCATTCCAAAGATACCTAAGCATAGTGGGAAAATATCTTCTAATGGTTAAAGTTTATGTTTTAATAGTGAAACTTTTTTTTAGTAAATTTGATTTAAAGTTATTTTTCGCAATACTAGTGAATAGTATTAAAATTCATATAAATGTCATTTTGTACCATAATGAGTCTTTTTTGTTGGCAAAAATAATCAAAATTCTGAAAGCTTTAATTTTTGATTGTGTACCACTGTATTAAATAATTTACAAAAAGCGTAATAAAATAACAGGCTTGTAATTAGCCAAGCTTTATTTAATGTTGAACCACAGAATTGAATTGTATGGAATGGTTAGAAAACAAAAATCAGAAAAAATTATGCTCAAATATCTCGTGAATTACAAGGTTATTAAAAAATGCATGATTTTACTTCATTATTTTTAGGGTTTTGCACAAATTTGTATGATTTTATATATTTATTTTCATTATATTTCGTAGATTCGAGAAGAAAAGTGTGTTTGCATGTACATCTTCTTATAATTGAACTGTTTCATACTAAAAGTCCGAAACAAGTATCCTGATGTTTAACATGAATAAGTTTATTAAAAATAAAGTTATTAGTTTATTGTAAATAAGTTTATTAAAAAAATTTCACAATTAAGCATTTGTTTGTATGTTATATGTAAATTCGCCTCACTTTATAGATTCAGTTTCATATTTCATATTTTCAAGGAAAAAATTATGTGTTCTTGTCTAGTTCCTTTTGGATAAACTGTTTCCTACCAAAATCTCACTTTAAAAAATTCTGGATCAAATTAAGATTTTAAAAAAATACTGGCACTCTGAGTGCAGTGTTCGTCAAATTCATTTCAATGTAAAATTCCTTTTAACCGTAAAATTGTAGGTCGTATTTTTTACAATAATTTAATTATAGTGATTCAGTTACTTCATAGTAAATATTACTGTAAAAATTACAGTATATCAGATTTTTAATCCCGTAAAATTTGACGGTAAAAAATACTGGCAGCTGAGTGCCGGCATTTTTTTCCGGAAATTTTTACCTAGCCGAATTCACTAGTGTTTCACATAAATTATAATTTTATCAAAAAATTTGCTTAATTTTTATTGATATTTCATTTAAAACAGGAAATAAATTGATGCTAATCCTGATTTTTAATTTACAGTCACATTTTTTCCGAAAAAAAGTAAATACAACTGTCCGGGATTGTTAAGGGCCCAACAATCGGAAAAATAGACATATTCGTTTACAACTGTCAATTTAAATGTAAACAAAAAAAACTGATATTAAAAATAAGCGGAAAAGAAAGATATTTTATGATTTGACTCATTTGTCGTAAAGGTTGCACAGCATATTTTATCAATGTATAAGTTATTTTTAACTTTTCACACTTATGACTGCACGCTCTGTTATAGAAAAAGAAGCCAAAGTTACAACGAAAATTCTATTATTAACCATGTCTTTTAAATTATATTGCCCGATATTCCCAGAGCATTCAAAAAATTCCTATCTGGCATATAATTTTTACCCTTTCATACCCTGTCAAACATTTAAATATCTAGTCAAAAATATCCCAAAATACCGAGTAAACACCATTCAAATTTTGACGAAAATCACTAACATGCTTTATAAACGGGGGGGGGGGAGGGGGATTCATTTATATTTGATAAAAATTAAAGATTTTGATAAGAATTGAACTTAATTATATAAAAAAGAATTAATGCATCGAAGTTAATTTATTCTTCTTTATTTTGCTTATTCTTGATAAAAGAAAATAGTTTATCCCAATCTCTGTATACAAGAATATAATTAATATAAAAATTAGATTCTTGGATTATAAATATAATTTATATAAAATATAAAAAAAGATATTTGACGACAGTTCTTAATAATTTTGGAAATTTCACTCCTTTTTAATAATAATGCTCTGCACGGCTGACTAATAGTACTTATAAAAGTGATTTTGATGACTTCCATCATTGTTCTTTTAGTTATGTATTGGAACTTGTTCCATTTTATATAATGAAGGTAAATTCATAGCAGTTTTTGTGAAGATTTTGGCAGTAGTAGTATTGAATATGAGTACATTTGCACTTCTTACAACATAGGGATTTATTCCAAAGAATTGAACGAAATAACTTCAACAAAAAAATAATAATTCAATAAATGATTTTTAAAATAAATTAAATGATGAATAAATTAAATGAGATTAAAATAAATGATTTTTTCAGAAATATTATGATTAGTTACATCATTGCCGTAATAATGTCTCACAATAATAGGATACACAATAATAGGATAAGAGATGCATATTTCTCTATCATGAAGATATTCGTTAAGTTTATTAACCGTCGGACTGAACCATCACCTCCTACATCAAAAAGCCTCCACACGGTCTTTTATAAGTAGTCCGCGCAGACTATTTAAAAAGTAAACCAGCTGTGCGCATGAACCCAAAACCTTTTATAGAAGCATTTGAGAGAAATTTATCATATATATTTGAGAATTGAATCAGTAGTGGTTGGCAAGTGAATAAGGCAAACAAATCATATTCATAAATAAAACAAATTTTTTGTCATAAATTTGTTACCACTTTTTTATTTTAACTAGATTTTGTATTAAATAACTCGTTCGGTAAGTGGATATCCTTCACAGTGGTCAGATCGGACTACCTATAAAAAACCGTGTGGAGGCTTTCAGTTATAGGAGGCGTTGGGTGAACCCTCCCCCCCTCCATGTCTTAAAACCCGGAATTCAAAATTAAAAGTGATTGAATTGTTCCCAACTGTTAGAGGAGCATGGGTACCCATACTTGGAGATTTATCGAAATATGAAATAGCCAAAAACAAACAAAGCCAATTAATATTAAATTTCATATATTTCGGTTAATTTCCAAAAATAATGACTTAATCACCAAAAAGACTGTGAGAATTAATAAAACCTTGTAACTGAAACATTTTTGTGGTAAGAGAAATACAGTAACTTAAGGAATAAACAAATTAAAAATACTGGTTTTTGATGTTCAATTTAGTCGCGGCAGTGAATTAATGAGTTTTTCATAAGTATTGAATTAAAAAGTTAGCCGTTACATTAATTATTAAGAAGTGAATAAAATATTTATATTTGCTTTTCATAAAATATAATAAAAAATCTAATAATTGGTTTAATTTGATTAAAACTAGGTAAGGAATGATTAAAAAAATCACATTTAAGAAATTAAAGAAATTTTAAAAGCTTGATATGTGATTCATATTATGGCATCACAGATAGGGATAATATTAAAGTTATTTTTTCCGTCAGATTATTAATAAATTGATTTGTATGTTTTAATTAATACACAATCTAAAAAGATGTTTATGCATGTATCTTATAGACTTTTAAACTTTCAAGATTTTTCGAACCCTTTTCGTAACTGCGTTTTGAAACATTGACACATTTTATTACTTCAAAAAATATAATACATAACAGTTGTAATTAGTAGTAACAGTAAAGTACTATGTGTAACAGTACAGTGCCAGATAGTAGTATAGTCGTAATAGTACAGTATTAACAGTAGTCTGGTTTTTTACTACATAGGGATGATATTAGCACTGAAAACTAATGTTATCTTTATCTAGTAATAAATTCTTTAAATTTCAAATATAAATATCGGATTATTATTTTTTTAAATAAAAACAAATAAATAAGTAAATATATAAATAGATAAATAAAATAATCCTAATTTGGAGAAACCAAACTGAGGGAGAGGGGAACGAACTTGTCAAACGGTACAGCAAATTCTAGGGACAAATGCGAACTGTTTTTGTAAGACAACTGACTTTTTGTAAATGGTGGTGACATTTATTTTTCCGAATACCTGACATTCTTTCAGTCCAACTCAGAAACTGATGTTATTCAGTAAAGCGCTATATATAACAGTAAAGTATTATATATAACAGTGCAGTGCGTTCAGTAAAGTACTATATATAACAGCACAGTGCTAGATAGTAGTAACAGTACAGTATTAACAGTAATCTAATTTATTACTAGAGAGCGATAACATTAGTAAGGAAAACTAATGTTATCTTTATCTAGTAGTAAATCCTTTAAATTTCAAACGTAAATGTCGGATTATTTTTTTTACATATATAACATAAACAAATGAATAAGTAAATTTATAAATAGATAAATAAAATAATCTTAATTTGGAGAATCCAAACTTAGAGAGGGGTGAACAAACTTGTCAACCGGTACAGCAAATTCAAGTGACAAATGCGAACTTGTTTTTGTAAGACAAACGCAGCTGAATTTTTGCAAATGGTGGTGATATTTATTTTCCGAATACCTGGCATTCTTTCATTCGAACTCAGAGACTGATGTTCTTCTAAAATTACCACCATGAGCTGTTTAAAAATATGCCGAGGACAAATCTGGCACTCAGCTTCTGTAATTAAGGAACAGAAAAACAAAAAGAAAGTAAATTACAAGTAGTTCTATAAATATCTGGTAGGCATTTAACCTTGTTACTACTGTTTGAACGCGCAATTCGGTAGCGGCTGCAATTGGCAGATACGAAGGAATAAGGCGTGGTTCATTCCATCCAATCAGAGAACAGCAAGGGAGAGTGATTGACATCTAAAGAAAAATGCCACGCCATTGGCCTCGAAATAGTACCTTTTTTTAATGATTATTGCTGTTGTTTTGCAATTTTGTGGTTGATTGTGGTATATTTTGATCGATGGTTCATGAACCACAACATCTACATTGCATGTAATTTGTTCATCGAATTGATTATCAGGAATCGGTAATTAAAAGGTACGTCACTGTCTTGTTTCATTCTTTTGATTACACATTTGTGCTTTCTACATTTTATCGATTAGTGTGCTTTACCTGGCGCTGCGGAAGCACTAAACACGAAACATTATGCATTGCTATTTGATATGATTAGTAGAAAGAATATAGTCCAGAACTATGCAATTGATGCGTATAAAAAAAATAAAGCTATAATGTATATAAATACGTATTAAGTAATATAGTGTAGTATAAATAAAAGTATATTTATAACGTAAATAAAAAATGATTGTATTTTTTTAAAAACATTAAAAGGAGCTAGCATAAATTTAATAAAGTTCATTAACAAGTAATAAAAATAAAATAAAATGAAAAAAAAAACTATAAGCATATGTGAGTTATAAAATAATAAATAATAAAATAATAATAAAAAAGTATTTTAAACCGAAATTTATTTAGTTTCTCCTTTTAACGATCCCTTTATAAATCGTTTCAATTTATGAACTTATAAATAAAATCAATGTAGCTATCAATTTATTAATAATATTAAAATATAGCTTACAGTTTCATATTTATATTTATCTATATATCTAGTTCACAGTTTCTCATTTTAACTAAATCTTCAAAGATGTGACAAATAAGACTAAAATAAGATTTAAATAGTTAATAGTTTGATATTCATATTTACTGTCGTTCAATATTTTTCAGTTTAACAACTCATTTAAAGGTATGACAGATCCATAAATAAGATAAATGTAGTTTCGATAAATGTAGTTCAATACTCATATTTAAATTATTCCCAGTTTCTTCTTTTAACTATGCCTTCAAAGGTGTGATAGACTTATAAATAAGGTTAATGTAATTCATAGTTTCATATTCATATTTACTATAATTCATAGTTTCTCGTTTTAAATGTTCCTACAAAGCTGTAACAGATTTATTATTAAGGTCATGTATACGATTTAATCATGTGTACCGTAATTCAAAGTAACTCACTTTGACTATTATTAGATTTATGGGTCAAAACTACAGATAAGACTATTTACTATGGTTTGTAAATTTTCATTTTTATCGTCCTTTTAATTGTGAAAAAAAATTACAAATACATTATTGTATTTCATAGTTTCATGTTTGCTGTAGTTCAAAATTACTAACTTTAACTATCACTTAAATTAATGCGGAAAATTTGTAAATAAAATGCTTTACTAAGGCTCATCGCTTTTCTTTTTAACTATTATTTAATTTTGTGTAACTTTTTAATGAGATTATTATAATTCATAGTTTTCTATTCATGTTAACCGTAGTTCATAATTTCTCGTTTAAGCAATTATGCAATTAGTGTGCTAGATTTAAAAATGTTTGTCTACAGTTTAAAAGTTTCTTATTTCATCTTTTTAACTACCTTTTCCCATGCGTGGCGGGTAAGAAAAAGAATTTTAGGTCCCCTCATAAATATTGAGATCCTGCTACGAACCTGATTACAATTATACAATTAATTTTTGAAAGTCATTCTTAGAAAATTTTTTAATTAAAATGTTATGAAGCTGACCATCAAAATATTCTGTGATAATCGCAATAGCGTTGTTTAGGACTTTATTTTCTGCAACAACCTGATTAAGAGAGAGAATATAATTAAAGATGCATCTGTATATATTTTACAAGATTTTCGAAACCTATCAAATGGGTTGACTCAGGGGATAGAGCCTTCGCCTTCCAATGAGGTGAACCGGGTTCGAATCTCAGTGATAGCAAGTCGATACGACTTCCGCATCCGGCTTGCACCGACCACAATGCTGACGTAAAATATCCTCAGTGGTAGACGGTTCATGGGTTAAAGTCCCCTTAGCGCCTGGCTAACCTTTGGAGGTTTTCGTGGTTTTCCTCTCCTTGTAACGCAAATGCGGATTAGTTCCATCAAAAAGTCCTTCACGAAGGCAAATTTCTCCCCATACTTGATGCCGGAGTTCCCTTGTCTTCTGGATTGAGTTCAAAATTACAAGGCTACGAAGTTGAATATCAGCAGTCGTAAATCCAAAAAATTGGGTCGGCTATAAAATAAAACATATCAAACAGTCTACTTTAATACGTTACCATTCAATCATAACAGTGGTTATAATTTTTATTTAAGTTTGGGGCCGTTCAAATACTACGTATATATATAAATTTAGCAGTTTTGTACTCCTCCACCCTTCTTGTCTAAAAAAATAAGAAAATCACAAACCTCCTTTCATGATTACATAAGAAAATTTCAACCCCCTGATTTTGATTTAACTTTAACTCTTTCTGTAGTATTCCAGTTACGTAATTAAATGCAAATAAAAAGATGAAACTTTGCATTAAACAAAATTTCAACTTTAATTCGTTTCATATGATTCGGAGTAAAATATTCTTTGGGAATATTTTCTGTCGTCATTTTATGTTCGAAACTGTTGGACTCTCTGAAACTCTTCGAAGAAGATTTTATTTTCAAAATTTTTTTTTACCGGATTCAATTTAATGAAATTATGAAATTTTCAGAATTTTTTGAACTTAACTTATGAAATGTTTCTATGAGTATTTATTTCTCTGTAAAATTTTTTTTTTTTTTTTTTTTTTTTTTTTTTTTTGCTTTTGAAGAAAACTTTGAAAATAAGTAGTCTTAGGTAAGAATTACGCATACCTCTTTTCCACCCTTGTCAGCAAAAATAAGCAAATCACGAACTCCCACCCCCTGTAAGATGCTTATATAACCGAGATAACGCAAACCGAGAAAAATCAAAGAAACAAACTGTTTTTATTCATTCTGATCTACAATAAATGTATTTGTAAATAAAAGGTAATACAGGGATATTCTATACAAGGATTCTTCGAAATTATGGAAATATTTCTGTACTAACTTTATGTAAACAATCTTTATTTTGGCAACAAACGCTTTAGAAGATTTTACATGACTAAATTGTTGGCACAGTTTGAAATATCGTGCTTGGATGATTTTAAAAATTGCGTCATATTTACCCATGCAAAATTCAGATAGATCAAAATAAGGAGAAGTTAGTAACTCATTTTAACTTTAATGCCAGCAATTTTCAATCCTTTCAAAAGGATTTGAATATTTATATAAGAATGCTTTTTTAATTATAATGGTACTGAAAAAAAAGAAGAAAAGCTTTTAACTTTCAACGCTCATTTTGGTCGACTCAAATTTTGCCAGGTTAAAAAGGACACCATTTCTAATAGCTTCACGAGTGAAATTGTGCCTACATTTTTGCGATGAAATCGCCCAAAACATTTGCAGCTTAAAGGAAGATAGTTTACTTAGAGTTAGTATAAAAGTGTTTCTGTAATAAAAGTGTCCTGTTCTTATAGATAGTGAAATTGACTAACGTAATTCGTTTAATCAAAGTGAAATTAAAATCGAACAGCTTCAAAAAATACTTGTCCCCACTTATTGAGTTTTTCCCGGCTGTGGTCATTTTGCAAAGATGCTTTTCATATCACAGCAAAATATTGTTTTTGTTTTGTTCTAATTATAATGTATTAAATAAATAATCCCAAGAAACTGAAACAGTAATATATAAAAAACTTAATTCGCTTAAAAAATACACAAATAGGAAATAATAATCGAGATGATTCAAGCTCTTCAGAAACAGACACCCATTTTTAAGACGCTATGTCTGGCAAGTCTTGAAAATGGGTGCCTACTTTTAAGAGCTTGAAACATGTCGACTATTATTTCCTATTTGTGTATTTTTGAAGCGAATGAAGTTTTCAATCAGGTAATGATGCTGTATTGTTTTAATCACAATAAAAGAGCTGCATCTAAACTTATTTAAATAGAATTTTAAACAATAAATACAATAAAATGCAAAATCGATATTAAATTAAGATATATTAGATAAATAATCATTTCAAATACGGACGTAAATCCTGCTCATGAACGTTGATGTCCCAAACAGCATACAGTGTTTCAAGTATTTTCCGAACATGATGAGCTGGATTTCAACTGTTGTGCTTTGTGTTAAAGAATTTATAGTTTGGTAGGTATTAAAAACCGAATCTTGCTGAATCTTTGTTGGTTATGCCAGGTTCGCCGCCATACAACTTGATGCAAAGTGGTGCTACATTTAAATTTTTGAATTATTTATATGCAGTCATGGGCAAAATAAGTTAAAATTAAATTTTTCTAAGCAAGAATTGCACAACAAACGCAAATTTTATCACCACTGATAAATTAAAAAAAATCTCAGAGCGCAGCAAGTTTCCATTTCTGTATAGTTTGCTTTGCACTTTTCAGTTCTTACGATGTCTTTTACCTCTCCTCGGGTGTGCAAGTACTGCCTTGAATCACCCTGCATAGTGCGTTTTAAATGTAAGATATATCTTAGGCATTCTCTCCAACTACTACGGAATTTCCGTAGTTTTAGAAAATATCTTTGATTGGAGGGAAGTAATTGAGTTATATTTTAATACATTAGAATTAAAAGAAATTTAGACGACCACTACATATGAATAATTAACACACTTAAAAAGTAAGAAAGACAAGTATCATGTTCTAAAGTTCTGATAAAAGTTTTTTTTTTTTTTTTTTTTTTTTTTTTTTTTAAATTGTTGTGCCAAACTTCTTGCTATTGCTAGAAAAAATGTTTCTAGAAAAGTTTAAACGTTGAAGAGTATGACTTTTGGTTTATGTTGTTTTAAGAATATGATAAAGGGTATGACTTTCGGTTAATGTTGTTTCGAAAAATATGTACCTTTGGAAACAAATAGTTTGAAATCCCTATTTGTTTTGTTTTGTTTTCTTTTCTTTCTTTTTTTTTCCTTTTTCTTTTTTTTTCTTTTCTTTTCTTTTTTTTTTTTTTTTAATTTTTAAAATATCGTCATGAAATGCATCAGAAAGGGTTCATAGCACATTGCTGCCAAACCTTATCTCTTACCTGTTATTCAAGCTAATTTTACATTGTTAGTAAAAAACCAAACTAGCAACACTTGCTTTAAAAAATATATTGGTACTTGAGACATTATAACATAGTTGTAAAGTTTTTATTCGGATAATTGATTTCATTATATTTCGTAGTCAGAAAATCCATTTTGGATCATATTTAATAAATCAAAAATGTTAACGCGTGAATTTTGTTCTTTTAATTAATGGAAAAAATATCCCGCCAAAAGCGAGTGCTGGCAGTATACGCATAATACATAAAAGATACTCAAAACTTAACTGTAAAACTGCAAAATTGAATTGTTTTTTTTGTTTTTTGTTTTTTTTTCCTTCAGGGGAAGGGGCTTTATTTCTTGACGTAGACTTTAAAGATCTGCGTTCAACACTATTGTTATATTAGTAAAGCGAAAAATCAAAATTAAATTTTAAAGCTTTAAGAAAAGATCAATAATTTAAAATTACTTTTTTAAAAATGTCTTTTTGAGAAAGAAAACTAAATAATCTTTATTAAACAAAAATTTCGAACCGTAATTGGACTGTACCAATAAATTTTAAAATTTCGAAAAATATTACCGATGAAAAAAATAGAGATCATAACTTAATTTCCTTTGAAGTTGACTAAATTATAGATTAATCACGAATCTCCTTAGCATTTATAAAGTATAAAAAAAATAAATAAATAAAGCGGGAAAATAACATTGTAATTTTTTAAAGAATTCATTGCATGTCCATATGTTTCTTTTTTTTTTTTTTTTTCTTTTATTCTATTATTTTTTTATTTATTAAATACTTATAAATAGTCAAAAAAAAATTCAAACTGTTTTTTTTTATTTATTTATTTATTTATTTTTTTTGTGAATATTATTAATATGAAAGGTTCACTTTAATATTATGGAAATTACAAGTTTTGGAGAAAATAAAGTGCAGTTTGATGGTTGTCATTGTATAAATATGATTATAATTTTTTCTTCTGTTATGCATTATGCTTAAAGACATTGCCAAAACGGCTTTAATTATGTGGTCTTCTCATCTAGAGACAGCCATCGGTTAATAGAACTTTCAATAATTTATATTGAAACAAAAAAAAAGTTTATATTACTTTCTGATGCTGATATATTCAATTAATAATAAATTTATTGTAGAATAAAATACATAAATGTACAAAATTACTGCTTATTTCTCGATGGTTTATTTCCTATACTTTTTTTGTAAATAATTACTCATATTTAAATATTTTGTTGAATGCTAGCAAAATGTTTGCTAGAAGAAAACTTTAGAAGAATTTTAAATGAGTCTCGATTTCGATTCGAAAAGATAATAATTTATAGCTGCACTTAGAAAGAGAGTTTCAGAATTGTCCTTAGAGATTAAATGTTTTGTAAAATGAAATACCTAAATATACAAAATAACTATTTATTTCTGAATGGATTATTTCCCGTAAATTTTTGTGAATGATTACTCATGCATGTTTAGTTGAATGCTAATATAATATTTATTAGGTGATAATTTTTGATGAATTTTGAATGAGTATTAATTTATATTCGAAATGTTACTTTTTAAAGCTGCCAACTTATGCATTGTTATTAAAGTTTTGAGATTGTTAGAAGAAATTAAATGTTTTGCAAAATGAGATACTTAAATTTAAAAAAAAAAAAATTTCCAATAGTTTACTACTTGTAAATTATTAGTCATGCTTGCATATTTAGTTTATTACTAATATAATATTTATTAGAAGATAACTTTAGATAAATTTTAAACCAGTTTATTTAGATTTGAAATGTTACTCTTTTTTAATCTGATAAAAAATATTTCGGGATTGTTAGGGAAGATTAATAGTTTTTTTAATAGTAAAGATTAATAGTTTTTTGTGAATAATTACTTATATTTATATATTTTTTTTAATGGGAGAATAATATATAATAAAATATAACTTTGGATGAATTTCAAATGAACTTTGATTTATATTCAAAAAAAATTTTTTTTATATCTGCCAACTTGAACCTTTGTTAGTATAATTTCAGGATTCTAAAAAGAGATTAAATTTTTTTCTAAAATGGAATACTTTAATACACAAAATTACTATTAATTTCTCAAAGGTTAATTTCCGACAAATTTTTGTAAATAATTACTCATATTATAAAATTTAGTTCTAAGCTAGTATAATATTTATTAGAAGCGGTAACTTTAGATGAATTTTAAAAGAGTTTTAATTTATATTCGAAGTATTAATTTTTATAGCTGCCAACTTGTACATTTATTTGAAAAGTTTCAGGATTGTTAGGAGGCATTAAATGTTTTGAAAAATAACATATTTCAATGTACAAAAATGCTATTTATTTCTCTATGGTTTATTTCCAATAAATTTTTGTAAATAATTACTCAAAATTTAATATTTAGTTGAATGCTAGTAAAATATTTTATGGAAAATAAGTTTAGATGAATTTAAATAAGTTTTAATTTATGTTCAAACCGTTAATTTTTTACAGCTACCAACTTGAACATTTTTTTATGATAATTTCAGGATTGTTAAGAGAGCCTTCTTAACGATACAAAATTACTATTTATTTCTCAGTAAATTATTTCCTGTAAATTTTTGTAAATAATTAATCATATTTTTCTATTTACTTGAATGTTAATATAATATTTATTGGAAAATAAATTTCATGAATTTAAATGAGTTTTAATTTATTTTCGAACCGTTAATTTTTTTTACCGAAGCCAACTTGTACATTTTTTTATGTTAATTTCAGGATTGTTTAGAGAGCCTTCTTAACTATACAAAATTACTATTTATTTCTCAGTAAATTATTTCCTGTAAATTTCTGTAAATAATTAATCATATTTAAATATTTAGTTAAATGCTATTAAAATATTTTATAGAAAATAACTTCAGATGAATTTAACTGAGTTTTAATTTAAATTTGAACCGTTAAATTTTTACAGATGCCAACTTGTATAATTATAAGATAGTTTCCGGATTATTAGGAAAGATTAATTTTTTTGCAAAATTATAGATATGTATGTCAGTTTTATATACAAATTCAAATAATGCAATAAAAGAGGTTTCAGCAAAATGAATTATTTTACACATTTATTTAGTTTATTAGAATTATTTTTTCTACCCGACTACACTTTAATACCACCTGGTAAGAAAAAAAATTCTGCATCTGTTTTTCAATGAAAGAAATGTCTTTCAAACGGCTATCGTACCTTTACAATGATTATCATTTATCAAAAAACACATCTCTTCTAAATCTTGTATATGGTAACTTGAGATTCTGCCTTTTCACACCAAATGATTAATTAATGAGACAAACCCATATCATCATCAAAAACTACAGTTCTTATTTTTCTGGAGAAAAAAGAAGTTAAGCAACGTACGCATGCCGAAAACGTTCCTTAACTTCCTTCCAATTCAGAAAAAAACAAACTGGTGACGTTAATCAAACTGTCTAAAATGAACTGTAGTCAAGACGAATGTTTTTTTTTTACTACGGAAATTTCTTTTCAATGGTTTCTGTGTTTTCGTTAAACTGGAGTTGAATAGGACTTAGTTGTTATGCTCACTAATGCACTTTGAATACTCCCTGGGAGTAAATGAAGTTCATTTTCTATTCAGTTTTCGTTCGCAGTCATTCATTTTGCCCCTAAAATTGCCCCTTTTTGAGAGTGACAGTTTCTGTCACCTAAAAAGTTAACGTTAAATGACTTCCTTGTATTAAAATATTTCTCAACTTTTTCGATGTTTTATGTTGAATTTTGTGTTTACGTGAATGGAATTAGAATATTTTTTATTTTGCTACGTCATGCCCTAAATTCCAAATTTTTATGACTTTCTTTTCGATTTTATTTCTATGTTCAAAGTGATTACAAAAATTTAGACTTTTTCATATTGAATCTAGTGTCTCTAAATAAGTGTCTCTTTAATAATAATCTAATCTAGTGTCTCTTTAATAATAATCAGGATTCAGAATTTCAAAATATATATGCCTAAAGTACTTTTAAAAAACCGATTTCTCTTCTTAAAAAAACATTTGTCCTTTTTATTTTATTTTTTCGCAGAAAAAAATTGTTTTGTCTTCTATAATAATCTATAAACAGAGTATAATTGTATATAAACAAAGATGTGAATTGCTTTGAATTCGGCGAAATATTTTAAAACACAGTAGAGAACTAACTAAAATGTGCAGTTTTTTGGTTAATTTTACTAACTTTTAAAAAGGCTTAACGTTACTTAAATGTAACAAAGTGGCGTAGTACGCGTGCCATTTAATTATTTAGAAGTAGTTGTGAATAATAATAAAAAAACCTTAGAATCAAAATTACTAGCCCACTGTTCTCCAAGTACTTTAAAATGTTGTTCGAGCTAATATAAGCACTTTATCATTTAAAATACTTAATACAATATTTTTATGTAATTTTTAAAATAATATGGTTAGTAATTACTGAAGCATAAAAATTTTTACTTTCAGAGTGGAGACTGCTGATGGCACCTCAATGGTGACACCAGAGTGCAAAAGGTTAAACCATGAACCACATTGCTAGACTACCACTTGAAATTATTTATTCACTGTCCGAAGAAAGTTAGCATTTTTATATAAATGTTTATGTTTGGATCTGCACATTGCTTTTTAAAGCTAAAGTGGTTTTTATGTCTAAACAGCTTTTGGTTGCAATATTAATGGATTAGCATACCTGCTAACTCTTAAGCTCTTCAAAGAAGCTTTTGCCTAATTGTTGCAAAATTATATTTAAATTACTTTATAAGCCGACTTTTTATTTATATGTTGCCTACTTATCGAAACAATTGACGATATGTGCTGAATCTTCCATAAATTAGCTTAAATTATTTAAACAACGGTTAAATTATTTAAAAGTAACGGTAATTAAAATCATTTTAAATCAAATTTGTCAAAACTAGAATCAAGTTCGAATGTGTAAGAGTGGCTACAAGATTAATAGTAAAAATAAAGATTTTAGGAAAATCCTGAAGAAATTGTATGGTTAACACATAAAACTTAAAAAAAATGACATTCGCTTGCTTGCTTGCTTTATTTAAAAAGAACTGGGCACCTGGGCCGCGCAGCGGCCCCTATCCCATACATCATGAAATAATACAACAGTGAATAAAGACATTTTGAAAATTAGCAACATTGTGGTAGCTATTACAAGGGTCAAGCACAGTTGCTTGATAAATTATATATAATAATTTGTAATTAAGACTTAAAAGTAAGGATAACATAAAATTGTATCGTAATGAATTAAACATGATTTGATATTGAAAAGAATCATGATTTGTGAGATGAACAGAAATTTTCATTGGTTAAAAGGCATAATTGATATTTAAACATTGAGAAAAAATTTAATTTTGAAATATTCCGGAGTACAATTGACATTCGATTATTGAAATTAATTTAAATTTTAGGTGAACTTGAGATGCAAAGAAATTTGAGATGAAAGATAAATTACCAGTAGTTTTGACATTGGCACCATCAATCGTTGACGGTATGCATTTAATAGAGCTGATTTTTTCATTCATTGAGCACTTAATAAATTATTGATATCTAAGGATTAAATCATAATAATTTTAACATAATTTGACATTGAAATGAATCATGATTTGTGAAATAATCAGCAATTTTGCTAAATGACATTCGCAGAACTGCTATCTTTCCACACTTTTTGTAAAAATTAATTATAGTGGTAACTAAGTTGATGTATTATTTTTTATTCATTTGGACTTATTTTACACACCACTACATAAAAATGATTTGAAAGTTCATATGCAAAGCCACTTGTCTCGTGGTAAGGCTTTTAAAAAGCTGGCAAAATTACCAAAAACTTTCAAAGCTTTGTTTTTTAAATGTCTACCATTCTAATATATATGTTACAAAAAGTGTAGTAGTTGGCAGACCTGAAACAAAAAATGGTGTAATGAAGCATCAATGATAATTTTTGGTTTAATTAAACACCAAAGATAGTTCTGGCTGTAGTGAAACACCACAAATGTTTCATTACACTTATTTTTGTGTAAGGAAGAAGTTTGTAACAACAAAGCATAAAAATAAGATCTAATTTACGTAAAAGTCAGTAAAGTTATTTTTACGATACAATTTAGAACAAAAAGAACAAATTAATTCAGAAAGTTTACACTGCATGTAGACTTTTGGAATGTTTCTGTTATTTGTGACCGAAAATTCTCCATAAATTTCGGCGAACTGGCAAAACTTTGCTGCACTTTTAAAAATAATTACAAGTAAAAACACTAGATTGTTAGGCAGTGAATAAAAAAATGGTGTAAAAGTAGCTTCTTTAGTTTCAACTTTAGACTGCTCTCATTCATCAAATCAAGCAATAAGAGTTATGAAAGAAAATTCTTAATACACATTTTAATTATCACATTCAATTTGCCCTTTTTTTTTTCTTTTCTTTTTTTTGAGATTAACCAAACTAATAACACATCGAAACTACTGCGGATGCGTCAATGAAACAAAGTCTTCTAATGGTAGTAAATTTACGTTTTTTTTTTTTTTTTTAAGTTATTGCAATTTTAAGTATTTTTTCCCCTTTTTTGCATTAAATATGGATTATTTAGAAATTGGTGAAGAAAAATTTATTAATGTCTCTCAAAATTTTAGTTTTATAAGCAAGCGTTTGAATTGATGTCCAAACTAACGAGAAAAAATTTAATAAGAGAGGTTAGATGTTTGACTGATATAAATCTTATTATTCATACTGAAATTCTTAAAAATATGCTTTAAAAAAGAAAGAAATTCGAGAGAGAAAGAAAAAACGTTTCGAATTTGAAATGTTATAATGATGTAAGGCTATCGTTATATGTCATAAAACAAAAAATATTATTTCTCATTAATATTTTCTTATTGTGCCACACATTCCGTAATTCTAAGTTAAATCTTTTGTTTCAAGTATAGTTAATTATTTTTCGAATACAGTAAATTTATAATTATAGTACAGTTGAATATTATACATCATTATTATATTACAGCTTCCTAATACAGTAAATTCGTAATTATAATACAGTTAATTATTATTTAGCATTATTATAATACAGCTTTCTAATACAAATAATTTATTATTATAATACAGTTAATTAATATACATAATTATTATAATACAGCTTTCTAATACAGTTAATTCATAATTATAATACAGTTAATTATTATACAGTATTATTATAATACAGCTTTCTAATACAGTTAATTCATTATTATAAAACTTTTAACTAATATTCAGCTATATTATAATATAGCTTTCTAATACAGTTAATTCGTAATTAGAATACAGTTAATTACTATTCAGCATTATTATAATACAGCTTTCTAATACAAATAATTCACTATTATAAAACAGTTAATTAATATACAGCATTATTATAATACAGCTTTCTAATACAGTTAATTCATAATTATAATACAGTTAATTATTATGCAGTATTACTATAATCCAGCTTTCTAATACAGTTAACTCATTATTATAAAACAGTTAATTAATAAAAGCATTATTATAATACAGCTTTTTAATACAGTTAATTCATTACACTTATAAGTTCATTCCGTTATGATTTTTATTACAACAAAATTTTATAGAATAAAATAATAAGAATTATACATTACATTAGTAAATCAATTTTTGTGTTTTTTATTTTTAATTATATACTTTTAAGAAGAAAACAATGATGAATAAAAGACAATCATAGGAGTTGGTGAGTGGAACAAGTGGTAGTTGGAACTTCCTACATGTTGAAATAATCATTACAAAACATTTTGTTGTAGTTTGAACTCATTAAAAGTTATTTTTTTCCCTGGATCTAACCCGGCTCACGTCAATCCAAAGCTGATTCTGTTGGTCATTCTTATTTTTATTATATAAATATAAAATATTCCCATTATAAAATATTCTTATCATAAAATATTATCATTATAAAATATTCCTATTATAAAATATTCTCATTGCAAAATATTCTTATTATACAATATTATTATAAAATATTTTTATTATAAAATATTATTATAAGGTAAATATAACTTACAATTTTTTTATTGACATTTAAAACCAGGGGGAAATAATTGTATTTTTTCATGGTTAGATAATTTTGTAGAATTTTATAGGATTTATCAATAGAAATTCCTCTTGATTATAATATATTTCTAATTGCAGCAAAATAACTTACTAATTTAAACAACGAAAAAAAAATCTAAAAATTTTAATTTAAAGGTCCCATATCCTTTTTACATTTCATCAATTATTTATATAAAATTCCTAGAGGTAAAAAGAAAATCATTACAATAATACGAACTATAACAATACCAATAAAAACACTTCGTTTTGTAAAAACAAAATCATTTGTGGAAACTCTCTCTCTCGATGTAAAAACAGCATAAAATGTGTTCGTAAAATGCAATTACAGAAGCTAGAATATCGTTTACATGACTTCACGAACAAAGAATATGCGTTCTACAGAAGCATACATAATTGATATTCGCATCCGTTTGCTGTGGACAAAGAAAAATGGCGATTTCGGGCTTTCGTGAGAGATCGGGTCATCGCATTCAAAAAGAGTTCCACGGGCCAGCGATTCTAGAATGTCTTCATGGGAATTGTGCTTCGATTCTCACCGATGACGGTTGCCGATTATTGGCCGATCGTTTTGTACCGATAGTTATCATACTGGCGCCAGTTCTGATTGGTTAGTGAAGCCTCTAGTCTGAATAGTGCGAAAACACATTCTAGTAGCATTTTAATGGAGTCATTTGCCTATTAAGAAGAAAGATTATCATCGGTTTAATATGATTATAAGAACTACTGAATCTTCCTTTCGCCGTCTGCAAGGAACAAAAGGGTTTGTAATAAAAATTAATGAGCCGGAATGTTATTTAAGTTATCTTTATGAGGCATTCATTGGAGAATAAGTTTGCAAAAGTAACAGATATAGGATGAGATTAAGGAATTTCGTCACTTAAAATTTATTGAGATATTAATATTAATATAAGCAATTTAGGGAATTATCTTTCGCGGAAAAATGCGTCTAATTCAAAAATGCATACTGAAACAAACAACGTGTGACCTTAGCCAATTTTCCTTCGCCCACGCAAAAAGAAAAAAAAAATTGAGGATTTTTTTTTATTTATTTATTATTATTTTTTTTAAAGGAAAGGAACGAAATTTTCTGAATTGAAACTTTGAATTTTAAAATAAAGAATTAACATTTATGAGCTATAAAATTCAAACGCCTATACAATCGTAGTTTCCAGATTGTACCAACGCCTCCTGTAACTGAAAGCCTCCACACGGTTTTTTATAGGTAGTCCGATCAGACCATTATGAAGGTAAACCAGTTTTCAAAAGAACCACTCAATATTAAATCTAGTAAAAATAAGAGAGTGGTAGCAAATATATGTCTAAAAATTTGTTTAATTTATGAGTATGATTGGTTTGTTTTATATTTCTGTCAACCACTACAGATTTAATTCTCAAGTATATATCATAAATTTCTCTCAGTCAACTTTAGAATAAAATATGGGTTCCATGCGCACAACCGGTTCAATTTTTGAATGTCTGCGCGGACTACTTATAAAAAATCGTGTGGAGGCTTTCTGATGTAGGAGGTGATGATTGTACAGTGGTTTAGGAAAGTTTATTTTCATTAATGTTTCAACGCCTTGATCCTGGTTTTTTTAAAACTCAAAAAAGTTAAGTAAATGGTTTTTAAGCATTGTCGAAACTTCACAACTTTCAGAAAATTCTATTTACTTCAACTATTATATTTTTACATGTATAGATCGCTAATTGGAAAATTCAGCTAATTGGAGCTTATAAAAGCTCATTGGAAAATTCTGCCCTTTGCAAACTGCCGAAGTCAACTTGCAATGTTCCTGTAAGGCACGTTGCAATAAGTCTAACGAATGATCTTGGCAGATTGCAAAAAGCAGGATATTCCAATTAGCTTACAATACATTTACCTTTTTAGGGTCGTAGTCTAATTAAATAATTCGGCTCTAAGCAAATACCTGTCGTCAATGTGCCTGGTAAACTAGAAATATTTTCTAATCGGGCAGGCACTTTTTAGGCTTATTTCCGCCAGTCCACATACATTTTGACTAATTGGAAAATATGTATTATTCATAATTCTCATTTAGTAGACATGTTTCATTTTGAAATAAAGTTTAAATTCGCGTCACTCAATAATGAAAGATCTAGCAATGTTTTTCGAAATAATAACTAGATAGCACAAAATTAGTGTTCCTTCTATTCTAAATAAAATACAAATTATACTATTTTTTTAAAAATGCTTAACTTATAAATTTTATGTATTAAAATTTTTTTAAGTACTATCGTTAGTTGGAATGTATCGAACTTACTTACATTAAACTCTTTCCTGTTTCTTGCTGAGGATACGGAATTTTCATTAATATTAATAGATCATATTTGAATGAGTTGTAAAATCCACGTTGGAAATTTTTTGAAGTGAACAAAAAATTTTAATCTCTAAATCCAGACAATGAAAAGCGGTTTATATATAAAATATAAAACACCTATGTGGAAATAGTGATACATATTCGTTCATACTGAAATAATATTTTTACTGTAACCTACTAATTTAATTTATTAAATATCACTGTGCTTTCAGTTTCAGATCCAGATAAAAAATATTTATATTATTAAAATTATGATAAATTATGATAAACAAAACAATTTGTTTTTAGAAAATAATCTTAATGAAATATACTAAGAAATACTTGTGTTACCACTTTTTTAAATAAAAATAAACAAAAAAAACGACTTTTGGTACATCTTTTCTTACCATTGTTCCCAAAACCGGGAAAAAACCATCTTCACGCAGAAAACTACCGTCCAATTAGTTTACTATCATCCTTATCAAAAATAATGGAAAGAATACTACTTAACAGACTTTATCCACTTCTAAATTTCCTCCCAAATGAACAGTACGGGTTCAGGAAAAATCTATCCACGACTAAACAATTAATAAGAATTTTGGAATTCATTAGTGAGGGATTTTACAAGAAACAAACTACTGCCTTACTTATGTTGGACGTCGCAAAGGCGTTCGACAGAGTATGGCATATCGGATTAATATATAAAATGATACAATATAATATCCCAAATGATATAGTTCACATTATCAATAACTATCTAAATAATAGATCATTCTCAATAAGAATAAATGACCACTTTTCCTCAATTAGAAGAATCAAAGCAGGAGTACCCCAGGGCTCAATTTTGGGTCCCATACTCTTTCTGATATATTGTTCTGATTTCCCAGTTAATAGAAGCGGCGTTAATCAACTAACAGCTTTCTACGCAGATGATACTGCAATTTTAAGTAAATCTATAAACACAAATCATGCTATTAAGAAACTGCAAAATAATATTACTGATATAGAAACCTGGTGCAGCAGGTGGAAAGTGAAAATAAACAGTTCAAAATCTAATCTTCTAGTTATCAGGAAGTTCTATAAAATAAAAATCGTCCAATACGAGAAAATTACTCTATTTAACGATGAAATCCCAAAGGTTTCGAAAGCTAAATATTTAGGAATTACCATAAACTGTACCCTAAATTGGAAGCTACACATATCAGACATTCTCAAAAAAGCCGAAGCTGCATTTCAAGCATTAAAACCCTTGCTGAACAGTGAAAGTAAAATGGCACTTAACACAAAAAGACATATTTACCTCATGTGTATAAGACCAATACTATGTTATGCATCCCCAGCCTGGGGGGCTCTAACAAACAACCAAAGAAAAAGACTCAGAATTTTTGAACACAAAATACTTAGAAGAATGACCGGGGCACCTTGGTTTGTTCGAAACAATACTTTATATAACGACCTAAAAATCGATAAAATTGACCAATATTTATTTAAATTAAACGCTTCCTTTTTTAAAGGCGCTAAAGACTGTAGCACCTGCGACTTCAACAAACTATTAGACTTGGACATTACAGAAAATAATGCAAATTTCAGTCCGATAACCGCATTCTTTCTTAGCGATTGCGTATTATCAAAATATTACAACCGATAGCTTTAATATTATCACCCTTACCATAGACAAACTATGCACTTTGCACCTAAGAAGCCCGGCTAAAACCGGAGGGAGGCGAGGGAGTGCATAGGGAGTCTTCCTCACTTGTAAAATAATTATAAATATTTTTCTCTTTTATTTTATTTTTGATATTATTCTAATTTTTTTTTTTTTTTTTTTTTATGTATCCCAATGCGATTTAACATGTATATACTTATCCCAGATTTTATTTTAATTGTAAAATATTTCCAATTGAGACATAACTTAGTTAACCCCCGCACCACCCATCCCATCACCCTTACAATTATTACTTTAGATGAAGGAGCAGATATCCCCATAGGATAGGCACTCTTAAAAAACTGTATCAGTCAGTCAGTCAGTCTTTTCTTACCTAAGTCAGGGCCTAATTCCACACATGAACTTTCTTTCAAGACTATCGCAGCTCTCCTGTGATAACAGAACTCTATTTTAAACTTTTCTCGGATCTTCGCTCCGAATTTTTCTTCATTTCCATACATTCGAATGTGATATAGCCACATCTTGGGGCTGGTGCATAGATAAAGAATACACATAGGCAAAAGGCCTTGGCACAAATAAGTTAAATTCTTTCATGGTTCTGAAAAATATTTTTAAAAAATCAAAGCGAAAAATATATATTCGTCGTTGAAGAGCCGATCCAATTTCGGGTTTACGACTATTAATGCTCAACTAATGTTACGACTACTAATGTTACGACTACTAATATTCAAACTATTACTAACTAAACTAAATATCCGTATTACAAATGACCTACTGAATATCTAAATATTGACGTGAAATTAACCATCACCTCCTATATCAGAAAGCCTCCGCAAGATTTTTTTTTTCATAAATAGTCAGTGAAGACTATTTAAATAGTGAAACAGTGGTGTGCATAAAACCAAATACTATTTTCATAGCTCAGGTGAACCTGAACTAATTGTGTTTTTAAAAGAAAATTTTGCTTTCGTATTTGAACAAAACGAACTACCCAAAATATTATCCGAATCAATTCCAAATTGTCGGGCATACCCAAAAAATATTCTTTCAGATAAATATTATTCATAGCTTTTGTGTTCATTTTTTTTTTCATTTGCATTTGCACTTTATTTTATAATTTAGAATAAAGGCATAACTGTCGTGCAATGGAAACAGCAACGAAAATACAAAAATTTCAATGCTATTCTTTAAATTGCACAGCAGATTAAGTTTTTTTTTTTTTTAAACTTTTTAAATAAGGTTGATATAAAGTATTCTTTTAAAAATTTATTGCTTGACCCACTACGCACACTCAATCATGCATCTTTAAAAAATTCTTATGCTGTTGGATATTTTAGGGGGTGTTAAATAGTTCATAACAATTTACAATTGTTGATATCGTTCAAATTTTTCACAACCTTAATATATTACCAATTTGCATCATATTATCGTATTACACGATAATTCACATTGAACAAAAACTCAACAATTTATCAAAGTTACTGCAAATTTGCATGATATTGAAGTTCACCATTAAATCTACATCCTGTATTATCCTGAAATTGTATGTTCATTATTTAGCAAAACTTCTTGGCCCCATCGCAATTAAGCCCATTAAAACCAACATGCAGGATAAATTATATATTCAATATTAAATAACTATAGAAAACTGTGACACTAAAACGATGAAAAGTTTTAGTGCAAGAACAGCAGAATACTTCAAACATGTCTTAACCCCTTCCTTCTCGATCCTGTGAAATTGACGGACTGGAGTGTTCAAATTTCTGGAATAGTTTTAATAAAGCGGTAACAAATTATATAGTAAAATTCGTTAAAGAAAGATAGTTACGCCTACTTCTTAATATAGTAACCAGTAGTTCGATGCTTTAACGTGGCATTTTATATCAAACTTACAATTCTTGATATTTAGTGGTGAAAAAATTACATATAATGAAAAATACTAAACTAAAAGTAACTTAAATTTCGCTACCACTAAAAAATACTATTTACAAAACAATTGGCACTTTTATGACCGTTTTCTTGAAAATTAACCGATCGTTAAGGGGTTAATCTGCATATACAGTACAGAGATGCCATCTGCTCCGGAAGGGCCATATTGATTTAAGAAACGGTAAACAACTTTAAACTGATAATTGCAAATATTTGAATAATTTTGTTTATTTTTAACACGGTGTTGCATGACTTATTTATGAGTGGTGAATTAAATAAGCCTTCGAATTATTTAGAAATAGTGCTGGATAAAAATCTAATAAATTGAATTTATTAAATCAAGAATTACACATTAATAAACGACCACTCGAAAATCTTTATTTGCTGTCCGGAGCAAGCTGATATCTTTGTATACATAGAAGACACATTTATGAAAACAATCTTTGCGAGACATGCATTTTTTATTTCTTAGATTTAGAAGATCCCATTACAAAACTTTAAGAATCGGGCACGGTTCAAAGTTTTAGAGCAAGTTGGATCGTGATGTAATTCAAATTTACAGAAATCTTAATATAGAGCGAAGTTGCACCGTATTATTCTATTTCTTATTTGGTTGCCTGATCTATGATTTGATTTAAACCAAAACCATCACCTCCTACATCAAAAAGCCTCCACACAATCTGTTATAAGTAGTCCGCGCAGACTGTTTAAAAAGTGAACCGGTTGTGCGCATGAACCCAAAACCTTTTATATAAGGGATTGAGAGCAATTTATCATATATGTTTGAGAATTGAATCTGTAGTGGTTGATAAGTGAATAAGGCAAACCAATAATATTCATAAATAAAAAAAGTTTTTGGTCATATATTTGCTACCACTTTTTTATTTCAACTAGATTTTGTATTAAATGACTAGTTCGGAAAGTGGATATCCTCCACAGTGGTCTGATCGGACTACCAATAAAAAACCGTGTTGAGGCTTTCAGTTATAGGAGGCGTTGCCAAAACACGGTTTCATTTAGCACCTTATTAAGGGTACTGCAAATTGGCACGATTTATGGTCAAAGCTACCAGTTTTATGACTCAATCTTATACCTATTTCTCTGAAAATGCGTTTTTACTATGCTCTACAAAACTTCTTGGAACTTCGTTACACGTAAACCTGATACCACAAACGTACAGGTTAGCATATAATTTCAATGTTAAATTACGGTGGATCAATGTGTCGCTATAAAGAAAGTTTTCAGTGTAATGAAAGTAGGCTTGTCAAATCGTATCTTCATCTATAAATACAAGACACATTTATGAAAACACTCTTTTTAAACTTTAAATCTTTCATTTTCTGCAGATCTGCAAAATATCGTGATAAAACTGGAGCACACTATTCGAAAATTTAAAGCTTGTTGAGCCGTGATATAGTTCAATTTTACTTTTTAAACAATGACTTAAATATGAGGCGAAGTTGCTCTATATTATTTTATTTCTTATTTGATATTGCATGACACAGCTCAAACACAGCTTAATTTAACACTTTATCAAGGGCGTTGTAAATTTGCACACTATTATAGTTCAAGTTACTGGTTTTATGGTTCAACGTTAAACATATTTCCTTGAAAGTGTGTTTTCATTTTTCTTTGCAAAACTTCTAGGTCCTTTTACAAGTAAACCCTATGCCACAAACATATAAGTTTACATATACTTTCAATGTTAAATCACGATAGATCAATATGTCACTAAAGAAAAAGTTTCATTGAAAGAAAAGTAGACTTGTCAAAACCATGTCTTCACCTATCTACACATTTATGAAAACAATCTTTTTAAAGCATAAATCCTTTATTTTCTGCAGATCTGCAAAACTAAAATACACTGTTCGATATTTTAGAGCTCGTTGTGCCGTAATATAGTTAAATTTCGCAATATGAATATGAAGCCAAGCTGTACCATATGATTGTATTTATTTAATAGTGTATGAAACTAAAACTCAGTTTAATTTAACACCATCGGGCTCTAGCTTAATGTTACAGTTCAAGCTACCGGTTTTATGGTTCAATGATAAGTCCTAAGAGTGTGCTTTCATTTTACTTTGCAAAACTTTTTGGCTCTGTTACAAGTAAACCCGATACCACAAACATACAAGACAGCTTATACTTTTAATATTAAATTACGATAGATCAGTCACTGAAAAGAAAAGAAAAGAAACAGCACCAGGAAAGGAAAGTAAAAACTAAAACAGTTAAGGAGGGTAATCAGGGTAGAAAAAGTGAGGCCTCTTTGACTAATTGCTTTTGTTTCACACCAACTCTACGACACACAGAGAAACATTTGTTTCGGATTTCTCTGACAAAGAAACAGCTTTCAGTGTAAGAACAGTAAAGATCTTAAAACGTGTCTTCATCTGTATACACAAAGAAGACACATTTATGGAAACAATCTTTACGAACCATGAATCTTTTATTTTCTACAGATCTGCAAGATCCCGTGGAAGTTACAGTTACGAGTCTGTGCTTCCGTGTTAGGTAAAAAAGAGGGGTCTTCCCCCATCCCTGAAACTAATTCAGCCGAGCGTTACTAATGGCGCGTGCCGTTGCGTTAGAGGGTGGATCTGGGAATAGGGAAAATAGGAAAGATGATGGGAATTATTCAGGTGATAAAAACAAAAGGTTTATTTTGTTCTGTGCGTTATTTAGGAATGTGGGGAAAGTTTTCTGCTATTTCGTTTCGGTATACATATTTCTTTAACTTGGAGCGGAATCTATTCCTAAATTTTTGGGAACGTGTCAAAAAGCTCTCTCAGCGTTTCTTGTGTGACTAATTGCACGATGTGACTGATTATAAAACTGTTAACTGTGACTTGAGCGATAATAATCAACGAATACTTAACGCTTGTTTTTTCAACGGTGCAATTTTAAGTCACTTAAACTAAGACGCGTCCCAGCTTTTATGTTTTGTTTCGTAAATTAGATGGGGAATTGGCATTTGCATTGTTTTTTACACAACGTTTTGAAATTTATCTTTTTTTCTGGCACAGGTAGTTTTAATTTTTGGAGTTTACCTCTATTTTAATATTTTTTTTTCTTTGATAACTACATTGTGTTTAACAATAATCACTCTAACAGCATTGTATTTATTAATTAGATAGGAAAAAAAGGAGCAAATTATTCAGTTTCGAATTTCGAACATCCAATTTCTCAGATCTTGACCAATTCCAAGATTATTTTTTTATTTCGGGAATAATACACGGGAAGAGAAAAGAAAATGAACCATCTTTAATAACTTTTGATCTAATGATAGGATTTTCGTGTAATAAAATTTAACTTCAACAGTCCGAAGAACGCCTTTGAGATGGTTTAGTAGTTTTATGTGTGCACAAATGCACTTTTTCTTTAACATTTTTTAAATGGTTGAGCATAGAACGAAGTATATTCGCAATCTGTGTTTTTATTTGCTTGTTCAGGATACTTGCCGAAAGTTTAAGCTCCCTATTTTTAAATAATTAATTTGGTAATAAGACATTAAATGCTTTATCTGAACAGAGTTTTAAAAAATTAATAAGTACTTAATGAATAGCTTCGTTTATGAAACTGCGGCATTACTTAAGAAAGCTTAATTGGAAAAGAAATATTTAATCCTAACTGAATTCCCCAAAACTACTTCAGTATCAGAACTACACCAGTTATCCATTTTATTACAATTATTATAATAAAAGGTACAATAAATAACTAAGTTAGCCTATTAAGTATAGTAAAATAAAAGAACCAACTTTTTCGAGAAGGGTCGATATCCGTTATAGCTTTTAATTTTGAAATAGTGCCAAAAAAATCGCTATAGTAATGTAATGGAAAACATTAAATGACTCTAAATCATTCCAAACATGCAGTATTAAAAATTGAAATTCTAGGTTAGGGAAACTACACTTTAAATCAAAAAATCAAAAAGAAGAATATAAAGGTTTTGGAAATTAAATGTTTAAAATTAATTAACCAATTTACTCTAAAATGATGGTTGTGAAAAACATAAAATTTGCTGATACATAATAAAAGATTCCACACGGAGAAAAAAAATTCTGGTGAAATTAACGTAGTGCATAGTAATATCATTTCTATAAGAAGAATTAACTCTGGCATAACAAAAATATAACCACAACAAAACCCAAAATGCACGTAAAGATATAAAAACCAAAATTAGATTATTTATTTGGTAATTTTTCAATTTTCATGGTAACAATTTACCGAAAATTCAGGTTTTAAAAATTACAGCTCTTATTACCACGCATTAAGTTAAAAATACAAAACTGAAAAGTAAATTTAACATCATAAATTAATTCCCTGCTATACTCTAAGTCTAATGCGTCATGTTAAAATTATCAAGTTTTGCCACATTTTATCACACCATATATATAAAACCATATTTTATTGTAAATTTTGCCGAAATCATTATCAAAGCACATCGGTAAAAATTACGGAGCTTGAGCTTTTTGGTGTTTCCATAGAGCCAGAAACACACTTAAATTCACCATATTCTGGTAGTTTTGACCATACTCTTTTTCTCAGCGCAGCTACCATACTAGTTAGAATTCATCTCAGAGATTATTCTCATGAATTTCTCATTATTATGAAATGGCAAACATATAGATAAGTTATATTGATAATTAAAGTTAAAAAATATTAAAACAGAAATCTCTCAATTTCCAGCAATCTTACTTATTATCATTCATATTAGAAATTATTCCCATGAAACGCTCCTCACCATAAAATGGCAAAACATATGGATAAGTTATTAATAATTATTATTAAAGTTACAAAATATTAAAGCAGAAACCTCATAATTTTCAACAATCTTACTTATTATCATTCTTCTCAGAGATTATTCCCATAAAACTCGTAACAACATTGTTTAATTCTCCACGTTTCTAACTCTCATAACAATTTCTTCGAAATTGGTTAGACAAATCCTCACCAAAACTGTCATAATAGGCACGAAATTTTTTACTTCGGCCATCATTTTCAGACACCTAATAACACTTAGTGATCAAAACCGCCATGTCTTAATGTTTTTATGTATATGCGTGAATCGACCAGTCTTTGCACATACGACAACTGTCGTGTTTGACACTTTATTATAGTCATTTAACGCCAATTCGTGACTCTTTTTTTGACTGTCGGAAATAAGCTACCGAAGATCCGTGTTTCCTTTCTGAAAACATAAAAATTAAATGGAATAAGAAATTGGAAATTATTCTTTTAAATCTGATTCTATGCATAAGTTGTTGTTGCGACTTTCTAAAAAATAATCGTTTATTTATGAACTATTTTACGCGAAGAAGTCTTTTTATTCAAAATAATTACAGATTTGAGTTTTTTCTTTCGAGTTCCATTCAAAAAATGCAGCCATTCGGAGTATAATTATGTTTGCTAATGATTCATTTTACGGCGTTAACTTTTTTTTCAAGCTAGACTGTTCGCCAACGTAGATAATTTTAAAACCTATAATGTTTATTGTGGTAACGAAAAATAATTATGAATTCATGAAAATAATTATGATTGTTTTGCGTTAAATAATTATAATTATCTTTTATTTTGCAAAATGTAAAATTATAAGATATTGCGACTATAAATTACTTGTACGGTTTATTTCGTGCTTAAAATATCATAGAACATGTTTATTGTTGATTTCATTAAAGAAATAAAACTGATGTGAAACACTTTGCTCATGTATTTGGACTAATAGAAACACTATGCTCAGAAAAATGCAACATATGTATTTAAGAAGGATCCTTAAAAATAAATGCGATAAATTTGTTTTATTTTAAAGTGATGTTTGGAAAATCAAGGAAAACAGTATGAAATTTAAACTAATAATGCGTTGATATTATTCTAAAATCAATTTTATTAAATTATACTTAAATTAAATCTTCCGAGAAATTAAAAGACAATGGAATTGAAAAGATCATCAAGAAATGCTCAAATCTGATCTATACTTTAAACCGTGTATGGCAGTACTTTTACTTTCGTTACTTGTACCGCCGGTACAAGTAAAAAGTATGTACTTTTACTTGTACTTCGTTACTTTTTAAATTTAGTACTTTTATTTGTACTTTCGTTACTTTTTTAAGAGAAAAGTACAAGTATTTGTATCGGAAATGTCGAATAAAATCGTTACTTTTTTTTAAAACTCGGTAAGCTTTCTAAAAAAAAAAATTTAATTAAAACAAAAAATGTTTATGTTTTTTTAATTTATAAAATTTATGTGCAATATATATGCATTCACAGTATATGCATTCTCTTTTGATCTTTTTTGGACTGTACTTTACATTTTTTACTAAAATTATGTTTATGCCCGACCTTGTCAAACAACGCCCAGTCAAATCTCTAAGAACTTCAGAACTATTTGTTCTATTGAAAACTATAATAATTACTATTTTAACTCTTGGAAACTCGAAGGTATTAATTTAGCCGCTGTCGTTTACAAATTTTAATTATTCCGTTCGGCAGAAATGTCCGGAAGATGATTTTCTCGCATGACTTCAGCTTTAGATATTGTTACAAATAAAACTGTGGACTGTTCTGTTTCAACTTATACTGCACATTCAATTATTTTTTACTAGCTCAAAGATCACAAAGCTATCTGAAACCCCGTGTTTGCTTTGTTTATGTTTGTGCTTTTAAAACGCGTTTCTATAGAGTAAAACAATTTTAAATCAATGGTAATTTAAATAAATATAAATAATAAACTAAAAATTAATATCAATAGATAAATTTTTTTTTCGTGCAAATCCATAAAAAGTTTGGTATTAAAATTATATTTGATTTTAAAATTATATTATACGATTATATTATAAAATTATATTATAATATTCTTCCGAATTTAAAAATTAATGTCCATAACTTTCAAAATTAAAAATAATTAAATAAATTACAACAATTTTGCAAAAACATTAATGAACATTAGAATATTATTCAATAAAATTTTAGGTTACTTTGAATTTTCGATTTCCTAGAAATGTACTTTTAAATCGTTGCTTTTTTTGTTTAGTACTTGTACTTTTACTTGTACTTTTTACTCGTTACTTTTTAAAATAAGAACTTTTTACTTTTTACTCATTACTTTTTTAAAAACACTTGTACTTTTACTCGTTACTTTTTTAAAAATACCTGTACTTTTACTGGTTACTTTTTAAAAGTAACGTTGCCATATATGCTTTAAACATATGACTTCCTTTGAAATAAAAAAAATAATCTTTTACAGTATAAAATATTTCGTTATTCTTTAACCAACCTTCAATATTAATAAGTTTATTAATTAAAAGATTAAGTTTTTTAAAGTCATCAAAAAACGTTTAAATCTGATCTATACTTTAAACATATGACTTCCTTTGAAATAAAAAAATAATCTTTTACAGTGTAAAATATTTCGTTATTCTTTAACCAACCTTCAATATTAATAAGTTGAATAATTTAAAGCTTAAGTTTTTTAAAGTCATCAAGACACGTTTGAATCTGATCTATAATTTAACATATGACTTCCTTTGAAATAAAAAAAAAAAATCTTTTACAGTATAAAATATTTCGTTATTCTTTAACCAACCTTCAATATTAATAAGTTGAATAATTAAAAGCTTAAGATTTTTGAAGTCACCAAGAAACGTTTAAATCTGATCTATACTTTAAACATATGACTTCCTTTGAAATAAAAAAATGATCTTTTACAGTGTAAAATATTTCGTTATTCTTTAACCAACCTTCAATATTAATAAGTTGAATAATTTAAAGCTTAAGTTTTTTAAAGTCATCAAGAAACGTTTGAATCTGATCTATACTTTAAACATATGACTTCCTTTGAAATAAAAAAAAATAATCTTTTACAGTATAAAATATTTCGTTATTCTTTAACCAACCTTCAATATTAATAAGTTGAATAATTAAAAGCTTAAGTTTTTTGAAGTCATCAAGAAACGTTTAAATCTGATCTATACTTTAAACATATGACTTCCTTTGAAATAAAAAAATAATCTTTTACAGTGTAAAATATTTCGTTATTCTTTAACCAACCTTCAATATTAATAAGTTGAATAATTTAAAGCTTAAGTTTTTTAAAGACATCAAGAAACATTTAAATCTGATCTATACTTTAAACATATGACTTCCTTTGAAATAAAAAAAAAAATAATCTTTTACAGTATAAAATATTTCGTTATTCTTTAACCAACCTTCAATATTAATAAGTTGAATAATTAAAAGCTTAAGTTTTTTGAAGTCATCAAGAAACGTTTGAATCTGATCTATACTTTAAACATATGACTTCCTTTGAAATAAAAAAAATAATCTTTTACAGTATAAAATATTTCGTTATTCTTTAACCAACCTTCAATATTAATAAGTTGAATAATTAAAAGCTTAAGTTTTTTGAAGTCATCAAGAAACGTTTAAATCTGATCTATACTTTAAGCATATGACTTCCTTTGAAATAAAAAAATAATCTTTTACAGTGTAAAATATTTCGTTATTCTTTAACCAACCTTCAATATTAATAAGTTGAATAATTTAAAGCTTAAGTTTTTTAAAGTCATCAAGAAACGTTTGAATCTGATCTATACTTTAAACATATGACTTCCTTTGAAATAAAAAAAAATAATCTTTTACAGTATAAAATATTTCGTTATTCTTTAACCAACCTTCAATATTAATAAGTTGAATAATTAAAAGCTTAAGTTTTTTGAAGTCATCAAGAAACGTTTGAATCTGATCTATACTTTAAACATATGACTTCGTTTGAAATAAAAAAAATAATCTTTTACAGTATAAAATATTTCGTTATTCTTTAACCAACCTTCAATATTAATAAGTTGAATAATAAAAAGCTTAAATTTTTTAAAGTCATCAATAAACGTTTAAATCTGATCTATATTTTAAACATATAACTTTCTTTCCAATAAAAAAAAAGATTAATAATTTATATTATAAAAACATTTATCATTCTTTGACCAACCTTCAATACTGAAAAAGTTCATTAGTTAAAAGGTTAAGTTTTTTTTTTTAAATTAACATATTAAAAGTTCCTTAAAAGGCTTTATTTCGATTCCAAAAATATATGGGGTTAAAATAAGAGATCCGCAAATTTAGCATAAATGATACTTTTTGGTAAATATTCCATTTTTTTTAAATTATTACATTAGAAGTAATAGCAATATGTAATAACTCCGTAATAACTCTAGGTAAACAATTTTTCTTTCAGCAACAAATGTTTTGGAAGATTTTATTGTGCAAAATTGTTGGCACAAATTTAAATATCATACTTGAAACTACTTTCTGCTTACCCAAGAAATAATTGTCCTTGTAAAGAGAATGATTGCAGCCCAAAGAGCATGCACTTTGCAATAATTACCGACCCATGTAGACATCTTCGACAATGATCAGGTTAATAATATTGCCTAAGAAGCCTGAAAATTCCCTCAACTCTCCAATAGTCTATTCCTTAACTATGCTGAATCAATAGTGAGTCGTAAATTTACTTCCCAACTATCCCAGAACTTAATTGTAACTGGGTAATTTCAACTACCATAGCCAGTTTACGCACAGGACATTTTAGAGGAATTAAAATATTCCCTGATGGCCTAAGAAGTTACAATACTTATCCTCATTGTCCTGAAATCCAACTTTCTCCAGGACATATTTTTAATATTTTTTCTACACTGACTAAACTCTGAAACACAAATTCAAACTCCACATATCAACTGCTCTATTCGCAAAGGGTCTTTGACATGGCCAGGACTGTTTTGGACGCCTTCGGTACTATTTTATTACTACTGGGACGAGGCAGCAACATGCTTGAAGCTTTTAGATATGATTACTAATGCAATGTTCGGATCGACTAGACTGAGCGTTGTAAGTTAATAACTCTTAAGAATATAAGAATGCTTTTTTTTAACTATACTGGTATTGAAAAAGAAAATCACCTTTCAACTTCCTACGCTCATTTTGGTTGATGCAAATTTTCCGTGGTAGAAAGAGCACCATTTTTAAAAGCTTCAAACATGATTTTTCAAAGTGTGCCAACAGTTTTGGAATACAAAGTTTTCCAAAACGTTTGCAGCTGAAAGAAATATTGTCTACATACAGTTAGTATAAAATTATTTCCATTAATTTGATCAACCCCTGCTAATTCATCGAGTCATTGTTTTTTAAACTCGACTTCCTGTCTTAAATGAAGCCTCTGTTATATCAAAAAACTCTATTGTTCTTTCTATTAACTTATAATAATTTACTTGAATAGAACCTCATATACTTTTCAGAAAAGCGTAGTTTTAGAAACCATCAAAAGCTCTGTCACCAATGTGACTGACGATGATAACGATTATAAATCAACAATTTAAAACTTCTTACACATTGTTAACTCAATGTTGAAGGAAAAAAATGCTACACTTTGCTTTTGCTTTTTGAAAAAGAAAGTGATGCGAATCCAAATTATATTATTTAAATAAAATTACATTGTAATAAACCCCATATCTGTAAAATTAGAGAGTAGCTGTGTTCCTCAAAACTGCTTTTTAATACATCCGTTACGTGCATATATCAAGCTTATCTCAACTGTAATACTTATGATACACTGTAATACATACTTTTAAGAACATAACACCAATATCATAAAATACATTCATCAAACTGTTATTTTTAAACTCAATTTCCTGTCCCAAATCAATTCTACGTTATAACAAGAAGTTTTATTGTAACAGCCATTTATATTTAATGTATTGCTTAAACCAAACCCTAGATGCTTCCAAGAAATGCCTAATTTCGTAAACCATAAAAAGTTATGGAACCAATAACACAGAAAATGACGGTAATAAATCAACAGTTTAACACTTCTTATGAATTGTTATCTCACTGCTAAAGGAAGAAAATGCTACATTTCGTTTCGCTTTCTTGTTGTTGGAAAGAGACATTATAGACTTGAGGAAAATCACCATGCATTAAAAAACGAAATATGTTATTTAGTAGGCAGATCTTTTTTACACTTCTTAAGCTATCCACCGCCATTATTGCGACGATCAGGGGAAAAAAAATCTACTTTTTTTTTCTCAGTCACCTGCGTCTGTCTTCAATGCGATGATTGTAAAAGGCGGCGATGTCTGGTCCAACAAAAACGCAAAGAAGCTATTTGTCTTTCAAAATGCGCCAATTTGTCAAGTACATGAAATGTAAATGAGAACAGGAAATCGCAGAAAGGGTTGTTTGAACGTGTAAAGTGACAAATTTTCCTGATAAAAAACATGCTACTGTTCTTAAAACAACTGGGTTCTATAGATAAAAGAAGATTCTGCGCTTGCAAATTTGCGTGGTAAAAATATGATGCGGCTCCTGTAGTTGATGGGTTGATTAAAAAGCCTTGAGTTGTTTTATTGTTCTTCTGCGGTTTAAGGTTCTGACTCAACATTCCTCTCAGTAAACTATGTAGGTAACTAGATTAGAACAATTTTAGGTAGATCCCTAGTTGATGACTAAAAGTATCACCTACACCCTAAAAAATATGTCAAAAGACAGATTGAGCAGGAAAATATTTAAACATATCAAATATATGTTTAAATATATTAAATAGATCTATAATATATATAATAAATATACAGGGTGTTCCAAAATTATCTTTACAATACCTGGCTTGAAATTGATTACAGACTGGAAGTGCTTAGGGCCACCAATGGTGCGCATGTTGAAGTGTACTAAACAAAACTTTATTAGTTGCAGTAATACATGCAAAAGACAGAATATAAATATCTTGTTTATTTTCGAAGTTATGAATTTTTGAAGTTGTAAAGAGAATTTTGGAACACCCTGTATATAATATACGTTCATATACATAATATGTGTTAAAATATATCAAAAATATATAAACCTATCATATATAAAAAAAATACATATTGAATCAAAAAAAACAACTTAAATTGTTTTAAAAAAAGAAACAACAATTAAATTTTTATTTTAAATTTATCTCGCTTCGTTCTTGGGCTTCATTTACCTCTTTGGTGAGTCCCTTTTCTTGTTGTGTTGTGCCACTCATATGGTGCCCATGATAAAGAGATTTTTCGAAATTTAGATACATTAGGCCTCTACATAGTTTTTTTTTTTTTTTTTTAAATTGTTTTTTAAAAATTACGTAATCTTATGAAATTATTATTAAGATATTATTATTAAAATATTATTATTAAAATATTATTATTAAAATATTATTAAAATATTATTATTAAAATATTATTATTAAAATATTATTATTAAAATATTATTAAAATATTATTATTAAAATATTATTATTAAAATATTATTATTAAAATATTATTATTAAAATATTATTAGTAAAATATTATTAAAATATTGTTAAATATTGTTAAATATTATTAAAATTACAACATGAGCATTAATGAATAAAAAAAATGTCAGAGCATTCCTGTAAAGTCCTTCAATGCAGAAGTTACAAAAAGATAAAACTGTTCTGTAATTACAGAGAATAAATACAGAGAAAACATAGGGACAAATATTATCAGTATCAGTGAAATGTACTTGAGATTAATTTTTTTCCTTTCTAATTTATAGCTTATTTTGTAAGATTTTTGAAAATAGAAAAAAAAAAAAAAAATAATAATAACTGCATTATTATAGAACAATAATTTTATTGCATAATTATAAAACAATGTTTTTAGTTTCTTCACATACAACTTGATTCCATGAGACCATTTTTATTTCCGATGCACTTACTTATAATTAAGGCTCATTTCCCGAAATCCCCCTAAGACGAGCTTAAAGATGGTTGGCATGACAACGATCACGTGGCAGTGTGTCGCGATGCAGTCATGGCCCATTGATTGCAGCCATCTTGAAAATGGGGACTAAATTATATTTGTCAGCTAATTTTCCGCAAGATTTTCGCTTTTCTTTTTCTCTCTTTAATTTTGAGCCCCAAAACATGTGGTTTAAATCTTTTGCAAGAACTAGGTCATCTTTAGCTAAATCTACCCCAGAGAAAATAAAAAAAACTCAATCTTTTTTAAGGTAAACCCGAAAAAGTGATTAAGGTTTTTTATTTTTTTCTTCATATGTCTCATTTTATTTCTATGAAACCTTTATTTTTCTCATGATTAAGAGTATTAAGAAAATTTCCAATGTAAGTAAATAATTATATACATTTAAGAAAACCCGGTCGATTACGAAGTACTTTTCTGAACAATTATATCTTTCAAATTATTGAAATGTTTACATTAAAGTGCAATCTTCGAAGTATGATATCTACAATAACTGCTTAATGATACATAAGATAGGAGGTATTTAAGATGTTATTAGCAAATATTACATTAAGTAAGTTTTTGAAGAAGATGAAGACATCATATACTTTCATCAATACAAACTCTCTAAGTAGCGGATGTTTTGGATAAATATTATTTCATAATGAATTTTAATTCTATAAAAATTCTATACACACTTTACAACTTTGTTAATTTTGAAAGGAATCAAACAATAAATTAATATTCATTATATCAACATTAGACTTTACATAAAAACTTTAAGAAGATACCAAATATTTACCGATTTGCATCTTTTTTAAACAACGATATAAAAAAAGTAAAAAGTAGTAGCACATGGGACTTATTATTAGTATTTATTTTGTAAAAGTAATATAGTTTTGACTACAATAGATCTGAAGTCGAGCCACAGCCCTTTTTCAGGTAATAGAAGGTAATATTAACTTTGTTTTAAACGTGCAAGAAAATAAACGGATCTCTCTGAATAACTTTTGATCTAATGATCGGATCTTCACGTTCCAGAAATTAATCTTAATGGTTCAAGGGGGTGACCTCAAATATACTAATTAATTAGTGCAGATGGTATTTTAAGTTTCTAAATCAGATACAAAAACGTACTTTCTCCGAATAAATATTCCTTTTTTCAACGTATCCAGATTTTCGACCCTTAAAATATAGGGGGTAGTTGCAATCTAGGAACTATGGTCCCTATACTTTGGTCAGAAGAGCGGTCCAAAGTTCGGACCTTTTAATGTTAACTTTACTTTTAATTCGTATTTTATTCGTACGCGATTCACCATATCTCGAGGACTTTTTAAGCGAAATAAAAAAAGTTTGAGCACAATTATAAAATTTGATTAGCCATATATAATTCCATGCGAAATATAACTTTTAGTACATATTAATTATATTTTTATGATTTTATATTATTTTATATAATAACAGTGGTAAAAAGTTTGAATTGTAAAGTTTACAAATTTTTACATCCTTCAAAAGAATGTAGTTTGAAATGGCAAAATACAAACTTTTAGTGAAATTGGTTTCATAAAATGTCACATTTTTCAAAATAAGTATCAGTAGAATGATATATAAGAGTAGAGACTAAATAAATTTAATTTCTTAAATTGAAATTTAATTTGTTTCTAAAATAAACATTTAATTAAATTTAATGAATTAAATTTCTTGAATTGTCACTTTATTTTGTTTCCAAAACAAGAATTCAATAAAGACTGAATAAATTTAATTTTTTAAATTTTCATTCAAATTTTTTTCTAAAATAAACATTTATTTAAATCTGAAGTTATACCTCCTAATTTGTTGTTTTATTTTATGTCCAAAATAAGAATTCAGTAGTGACTGAATAAATTTAGTTTCTTTAATTTTCTTTTAAATTGTTTCTAAATAAAAAAAAATTTATTAAATCCAAATAAATGAATTTCAAGTTCAACCAAAATTAGGATTCAGTAGAAACTGAATAAATTTAATTTCTCAAATTGTCTTTTAATTTGTTTCTAAAATAAACATTTAATTAAATCTATATAAATGAAATGTTCTAAATTGTCACTTTATTTTATTTCTAAAATAAGAATTCAGTAGAGACTGAATAAATTTATTTTTCTTAAATTTCTATTTAATTTGTTTCTAAAATAAACACTTAATTAAATCTAAATAAATTAAACCTCTTAGTGTGTCACTTTATTTTATGTCCAAAATAAGAATTCAGTAGAGACTGAATAAATTTAATTTCTTAAATGTCATTTAATTTGTTCCTAAAATAAATCTAAATAAATAAAATTCTTAATTTGTCATTTAGTTTTATGTCCAAAATGAAAATTCAGTAGAGACTGAATAAATAAATTTTTTTAAATTTCCATTTAATTTGCTACAAAAATAAACACTTAATTAAATCTAAATAAATTAAACCTCTTAATTTGTCACTTTATTTTATGTCCAAAATAAGAATTCAGTAGAGACTGAATAGATTTATTTTTGTTAAATTTCCATTTAATTTGTATCTAAAATAAATACTTTTTTAAATCTAAATAAATTAAACCTCTTAATTCGTCACTTTATTTTATATCCAAAATAAGAATTCAGTGGAGACTGAATAAATTTAATTTATTAAATGTCATTTAATTTGTTTCTAAAATAAATCTAAATAAATAAAATCCTTAATTTGTCACTTTATTTTATGTCCAAAATAAGAATTCAACAACGACACCAAAAAGAATTCAATTCCCAAAATTATCCCGTTATTTCGTTTCCTATGTAAAACCATAAATAAATTCAATTATATTCATGCAGACAAAACTATTCTTCCCTCATTTTAAATTTTGATACATTGAGATAGATTACGATAGCAGTGATTGATGAAGTGAAAATAATCAGAGATTTAACAATATAGCGGATATTGTTAAAAAATAATAATCGTTTATTTGAATTTTCTTTTCAATACCATCTAATGACCCACGAGATTAACAGAAGATTGGCATGCAAAAGTCTGTCAATAATTATTGCTAAAACTCTAGTCTAGTGTCCCAAGGATAGCAGTTTACCGTATTCTTTCCTATTTTAAAGATTTTTATTGTAAAAAAGAAAGAAATTATATGGGCTCGGCACTGTATAAGAAATTATCTCTCACAATTAAACCGGTACGCCCTTTTTCTTAACTTTGAAATGGGTAGGATGCTACCATTACTGCTCTTCTGATTTATTTGATAGATAACTTCATAACCCGGAACTGTTAAATGGATGGCATATGCGAAAAATAGTAATTCTAAGTATACTTAGTAAGATTAGTGAAATCAAGGTCACTTAAGTTGTTGAATTCTTCAAAAAAAATTTTTATCGCATTCTTGTTGGTTTGTTTTATACGATAATAATTAACATTTTCATAAAGAAAAAATTGTAATTTGAAATATACTTAGTAAGATTAGTGAAATCAGGATCCTTTTAGTTATCGAATTCTTCAAAGCTTTTCCTTTATCACATTCTTGTTTTGATCTACACGATTCTAACTAACATTTACGATCAATGTTGCATACCTACTTACTTTTATTCTTTCTGATAGCTGTTGAATAGGATGCCTGCAAGTGACGTAATGTGAGTATCTCGATCCTGATTGGTTGTTGAAACGGGGCATTTGCTTATATTAGCAACTGGTTTTTCATTCTATTTGGAGTAAGCCAAGGCCGTCAAGTATCATTTCCCATAAGTGACACATTCTAAATTCTTTCACAAAGATTCTCTCTCAAAGTTTTTAATTCCTTCCCTATATATTTACACAAGACTTAACACAAAGACAGGCATGAAGCCATGTGGAACATAAACAAACTACAGTCGGATCGCTATTAAACGAAGTAACTAAATCCTGATAATAAGTTCGTTCTATGGAAATTTCGTTCAATAGAAAATCACCTTTTGAAATACTTAAAGAAGAAAAGGGTTTTGAGTTCATAAACACAAGACATAATTAAAAATCAATTGATACACCTTAACTTGTAAAATAGTATCTACTATTTATTTTATAAATCGTTACCATAAAAGAAATCTGCATGGAAAGCAAGAATAGAGCAAAACATTATACAGTGTTACTGTCATGCTACATACATTTTCAACTAAAAAAGCAACATTTATGTATAAAATTATAGCTACATTCGTTATAAAAGTAATTTTAAACATACATTACCACTTGTGGTCTTAAGTTAAATTGCTACTGATAAAATCCGTTAATTTTGTCTGAGTTTTTAGTTTGAAATACTAACAAAAAGAGAAAGAGATTTTACTGCTTTCTCTAAAAGCTAAGTGGCTTCGAAAATCAATTCAAGGTCATTTCCTCCATAAAATGCGTTAAAAAGTTCGAAATGTTCTGAAATATTTTGGGAAATAGGGAAAGTGGATCTCAAAGAAAAGTTGGTTAAATAGAAAATCACTTTTGCTATTTGAAAGTTATTTTACGAAGAAATTTCCAAAATGTTCTTGGTTTCTCAAAAATAAATCGCAAAATGGAATTTCGTTAAATAGAAATCCGACTGTAATTATGCATCGAAGTTGCCAGGTACACAAAACAAAAATATTTCATGGTTACTATAAAATACATAAACAAATAATAAATTTAAGTTAAGTAAAAGAAGTAGATGAGAAAGAATTATATTTAAACTAATTCGATGGGCGATACGACTCTGTATTTAACTAACTTATCGTTAATTAGCATTGTAACTTATGTAGAGAAACTTAATTCAATTTTAATACGCCATTTTGCTGATAAAGATCAGTTGGCGTGACGTCATAGGTCACATGTTTGAGTATGGGAGGTCTTCTTCTTGAAGTGCATGTACCCAATTACTCCACCAGTAATAGCTAACTAAAACCAAAAATTTTAAAATAATTAGAATTCTTATAAGTCTTTTATCAAGAACTAAAGTGAATTTATTAATCGGGTAACTCGAACCGTGCGCGGGCCTATTCTCATTCATCATGCAAGCAGTGTGTAAAAAACAATTTGGTAATTTAAAAATGTCACAAGAGAAAAAAGGCGGGATATTAATCGTCATACAGTATTACAAATAAAGTAATAAATAATATGTTTTTTGGCTCCATAAAGCTCACATTTTAATAAAAACAAGTTATTTGAAAAATGTCTCTATGTCCATAACAGATTTGTAGTACAATAGTCGATACAAATGAGGTTATTATTATTATTATCATCATTATTATTATTAAATATTATTATTATCATCATCATTATTATTATTATAATCATTATTATTATAATCATTATTATTATAATCATTATTATTATAATCATCATGATAATTATTATTATTGTTATTATTATTATTAAGTTAAAGTCAAACTATATCTAAAAATGTTATATAGTTTTAATCATTATTTTATACGACTTAGATAAATTTTGTGGCATCATTGGAGCTCAATATTTGTGAGCGAATCTTCATTTGTCTAGTTTAAATTTTCATTGTTTCAAAGGCAAAGATTAAAATATTCCTAAAAAATATTTTAAAATATGAATGTGTTAAAACTGGAATCTAGCTTAATATTAAACTGTTTTACTTGTTTTAGTCATTATTTTCATACAACTCATATAAATGTTAGCCAACCATCGGAAGCCCAATGAGAGAGAATCTTTTTTTATCTAGTTTAAATTTTTATATTTTAGGACCAACTTCTTTTTTTTAACCCACTAAATATTGGTAAATTGTAAGTTTAATTTCGCAAAAATTAAGCAGAAGAAACAAAAAAATTTGAGTCTACCATAATAAGTCAATAAAATTAAATTTGACTTTAAATTTAAAATTGCATCTTTGCAAAATTTCTAAAATTTAAGTGATAAAGTATAAATTATCTACTCAATTTAAGTATAATTATCTTATATATTATATATATATATATATATATATATATATATATATATATAAAAGTTCAAAATGAAGATAAAACAAAGGTAAATTATAGACAAAATAAAAAGGGGGGGAAAGAAAAATAATAATAATAAAAATAACAAACAACTGGGGAAAGAAAAAGAATTAATTAAAAATAAATAAATAAATAAAAAAAGGATAAAGTTTTTTTAAAAATCTGGAAAATAAAAGATATAATATTTTCATCAGCCCACACGATTATATTCGCAAAAAATAGTGCTTTCTAATATTGTATCAATATAGCCAAAGCAATATCAGCTCTTTCTTTATATTTTATTTTCTGTTTTTACGTGTTATTTTTACTTATTGTGTTTAATTCCATTTGTCGTAATTTTTGTAAAAAAATTTTTGAGTGCTATATTTTACTTTGGCTATATTGATACAATATTGAAAAGCACTCTTTTTTACGGATATAATCGTGTGGGCTGATGAAAAGATTATATCTTTTATTTTCCAGATTTTTGAAAAAACTTTATCCTTTTTCTTTTTTTTTTTTTTAATTATGTCTTTTTCTTTCCCCATTTGTTTGTTATTTTTATTATTATTATTTCCCCCCCCCCGTTTTTCTTTTGTCTGTAATTTACCTTTGTTTTATCTTTATTTTGAACTTATCTTATGAGTTCTATTTACTTGCAGCTTATGCGCAAGAAATGAAACTTATTGTTTTTCTTAATTTTTTTCTTGTGTTTTGTATTTATTTTTATTTATTTTGCTGTATATATATATATATATATATATATATATTATATATAAGGGTACTATTTACATCAATGCAAAGCGATGAAACTCCGTCTCTTTGGCAAAGAATAGATAAAAACAAATTAAAATGTACATTTAATAAAAAAAAACATTTATACGCCACTGAGAGTACAGTATTTGTGTGCAAATCTTTATTAGTTTTTGATAAATTTTCGTTATTTGAAAACAACCTTTATAATTTATTTTTAATGAAAGAAAATACAATTACCTCTAAATTAATGTAACAAATGTGGTGAGTAAAAATATTTCTTCCATTTTAGACCGTGCTCTATCATTATCTCCAATAAAATCTTTACAAAATAATAATCACGATGCCTATTCATGATTCGTAGAGATCATTATGCTAATTTTATTTCATTTGAACTTTTCTAAATGATAGTTAGATTTTTTGATGAGTTTCTTAATCAGTACACTGACCGATAAGACTCGAATAACTAACAATTTATCTCTATTATGAATGTGAATGGTTGTTGCCAACAGGTAAAAGTAATGTTCTAGTCACATGGAATGAATTCTCATTTTTTATTCTTTAATAACAAGAAAAAAAGGGTATATATTGTGGCAGTGAAATAAAAATTTAATTGAGAATCGTAAACACTTGCTCTTTATAAGGCGTTATATATATTTTTTTCCAAAATATAAAAGTGACCACACAAGTGTTTCATTATTAGGAATTTCTTCTGCAAAAACGTAATTGTTTTCTTTACAATAATATGAACTTTAAATATTTATATCTGGATCGGAAAAGAAAGCACAATAATTATTGAAGAGATCGGTCACAGACTTCATATCTATAGATATCGTGTAGATACCCAAGACAAAATTCCTGATGGTACCATCAAAGGATTTTGATGGTTTATGTTGGCTTCAGTAAGATTTTTGAACATCCAACATGTGTTGATGGTCACCATCATACAACACTTTCCATCTAGTTTTGATGGCTTTTGATAGCCCAATAAATTTCCATTATTACAAAATGGATAATGTTGCTTTTGTGTTATGTTGGTAAACCATCAAGCAATGTTTAATTTTTGATGAACCAATATAAACCATCATATTTTGATGGCTGATGTTGTTTTACCATTATGATGGTCAACCAACAAGTTATGTTTTTTATTGTTGGACCAACAACGGTCATCAAAATATGATGGTAGATGCTGTATGGTGATTTTGATGGTCTACCAACAAGATGTGTTTATTAATGTAGGACAAAAAACAACCGTTAAAATATGATAGAAGATATTATCTTTATATAGGTAGTATAGATATATATATACATATAGTATATAAGTATCTACAGATATAGGTAGTAAATAGGTAGACAATATCAACTTGGTATGAACAAATACAGGTGGTTATCAAAATAATGGAAACACTTATATTTTAACTTTATGAGAACAGTTTTTCCATTAGCAACAAATGTTTTGGAAGATTTTACATGACAAAACCGTTGGCCCAATTTGAAAATTCATGCTTGAAGCATTTTTAGAACTGGGTTTTTTTTTTCTTACCATGCAAAGTTATTAATCTACCAAAATGGGAGCAGAAATTGAAAACTTCTTTCCTTTTAATATCTCTATAATTAAAAAGCCATACTTATATAAATATTGCGATCATGTAGATTGCTTTCAAAATATGTTACCGTTATTAGCTTTCAAGTTATTAGTACCAAACCTTGCATGGGTGAAAACAAAACACCATTTGTTCCTTGATCTTATAAATTGTGTAAGCAGTTTTGCCATCAAAAATCTTTCAAAACATATGCCGCTAAAATAAATTTTTTTTACATAGAGTTAGTATAGAAGTGTTTCCATGCTTTTGACCAACCCCAGTATAACTTGGGGCTGTGGTAGCTTAGGGGACCTGTCACACGCCTCCCTCCCAATGAGATAACCCGGGTTCTGATCCCGACGATGGCTGATCAATACGAATTCAACACCCGACTCACACAAACCACAGTGCTGACGTAAAATATCCTCAGTAGCCCCCTTGCTGTCAGGCTAACCATATTTTTTCCTAGTTTTCCTCTCCTTGTAACTCAAATGCGGGTTAGTTCCATCAAAAAGTTCTCCACGGAGGCAAATTCCTCCCAATGCCTGAGTTCCCTTGTCTTCTGAATGGGGTTCAAAATTACAAGGCTACGCAGTTGAACATTAGTAGTGGTAAGTTCAAAAAATTGGGTTGGCTGTTCAACGACGATTATAAAACAAAATACTTCAGCTCATTGTTGTTTGAAAAATAATGCTTGCGAAACGTATAAAAGCAATTAGTTTTACATTTCTAGATATTAATAACATTTACTGAACTTTTTGTTGCCAGACTGGTTATACTGCTCCATAAAGGGTTGCAAAGTTGAGACACTTGCACAGCAGCCAACTTTTCCGGATGATTTTATTTTTCTACTCTAAGTGGTAGCAAAATGTCTGTTCTACCCTGTTCTATTGCTCACCAACACTTGGAACAGATTTCAAAGATCCCTTCTAATTTTTAGTTAGCTCACAAGACACTTCCTGTTTAAATAATATTCTCGAATATAGAATGAAAATGTTCGGTAGAACTTGGGGAGAAAACTAAGTTACTGATAAAAGTAGTACATATAGTTGAAATCTTAAAAATTTCGATATATACTGAACTTATCAAGTAAAAAAATATATTATCCAGGAATTTCATTCTTTGGATAACATTACTTACATCTAGTAGTTCTTCACATTACTTACATTTTACGTTTTTTAATACAATTGAGCTATCGTTCTTGTCAACAGGAATAAACAAATTCAGATATTTCTCTGGAGTTACGTTAGACTTTTATAGATATATTTTCTCTTTTTTTCATAGGAAGATAGATAGAGAGATAAATAAATATGATGACAGAAACTAAACTTACCAAACGCTCTCTATTTTTCAGGCTAAAACTAGCACTTTATGAGTGAGTTAATTTTTTATTTTCCATGTTTATATTCACTACTAAAAATAAATATCAAGGATATACGGTCTGCTTGATTCCATTGAACTTGCAAAATCACAATAAAAATTCTTATAAATGGAGAATTGTATTTCATTAGCAACCTTGAAACCAATTGCGTGAAAATTATACGTTATTCCTCATGGAAAGAAAGAAATATAAAAAATATCCTTTTTTGCAGCATTTCTATTTAACAAATAAACAAAACAAATTCAAATATAAAATATACATTCTTCAGTATGAAGAGGGTCCTACTCAGGTGATAAAGTTTTCATATACAATAAGGTTTCATCAAAAAAGCAGCAGCAGGAAATTTTTTAACAAAAATCAATATATATTAGCAATGGTAATGATAAATTAATAAATATTAGATAAAAACACTAAAGAAAATGAATAAAAAATATTACATTAAAACATAAACTTAGCTACCACAAGAATAAATTTTTATAAAAAGCGTAGGAAGTTGGCAGCCAGGCATGATTAAGCTCAGGAATTCATGGATTTATATAATGAAATATTATGATGTATGAGATATGACACAAAATAAAGTAAAAATCTGCAATTAACAATATTTTATAATTTTTATGCTTAACTTTTAACATTATAACAAAAAAATAATATAATAATTGTACCTCTCCACGATGAGCTATCATTACAATACATTAAGCTTTGTATTCCAAAATGCATTTACAAACAACTACCTTGGGTATATGATATTATTTTAAATTCAACTTCTTTCTCTTCTCAGTTCTTAAAATTCTTACCATTTCCCTTCTTCTATCTTTTAAATATGCTTAATAACAACATCGTATATTAGGGAACTCTTAAACCACAGAAACCACAATTACATCTTCTATTTTTAAACCAAGCTAAGTTCAACTCTTGGCGAGGAAAACTAAAACTTGAAGCTCATTTGAGTATTTTCTAATAAAAATGTAGCTAGACATATAAGAAAAATTGTATTTTTTGGTAAAAAAAAATTTCTTAATTAAATCAAAATTAAACCATTTTCTAGAGTGGAACATAAATGAATCGATTATACTAAAAAACTTTTTATTCCACACATTATTAAAATAAGTTTTCGTAATTAATATACTTTTGTAATTATTATACTTTCCTTTAATTTTTCCAGGTTGTGGGTAACCCTGTATTTGGTAATGTATTTAAATTCATATCTTGGGCCTAAGGAGGATAAATAAAAGACTCCAACTATTTTAGTCAGTTGCGAATTACTTTTTTCAGTGGTAGTGAACTAAAGCAAAATTTCTCGTAACAAACAAATTTTTTTTTTAAAACTCTTCAGAACTTAAGCATTAGTCTATATGACCTTGTATGCATGTCCTTAAAGTACCTCTGTTTAGTGCTGGACGAAATTTTTTTAATTTCATTAAAATATTAATGCATAACCCTTGCTACCAGTACGAAAATCATTTTTCGAAACTACGGAAAATCCGTTCTAGTAGGAGTTTGGTTCTGAAATATATGACATGTGTTTGTGCATTTTTCAAAAATAGGGCTTCCAGTCTTTTACCGAAATTAATGTCAACCACCTACTTAACACGTTGCACGCCACGATAATTTTACATGGCTTGCCCGTCTGGCCACGGTAAGTAACTACAAACTAAATTTGCAAATATTAGGCAAATTTTTGTAGTTTTTTTAAAGGGTTTAGTGTGATTTGTCCGAAAAAAGTGGTGAATTATATAAGCCTACGAATTGTTTAGAAATAATGGTGGCTAAAAATCTACAAAAATGAACTTATCAAACCAAGAAGCACAATTAATAAAATACCACTTGAAAATATTTATTCGCTGTCCGGAGCAAGTTGGCATCTCGGTGTATATAAATAAAACTATTTTTGTGTGTTCTATATTGCATTAATTTCTTCAAAACATTTTAGTAACGATAATGATATAAACATATTAAAAATTTACTCGAATTATCTGTTCCTAACAATCTTGACTTCTCCTGTCACCTGTGACCCCCATGGCATTCAACGTGTTAATGGAAAGCCAAAATTGTTGCTCAGCAAGTAGTAAGTTTTCAAATTTCTCAATGTATTGAGATGAACAGGAACATTTTCTTTCAAATTTAGTGCTCACAAAAAATTATTAAAATCTCATTTTAATGCCATTGGAAAATATATGGCAATTAAACGAGTTAATAAAAGGTGAAAACCCAGTTCACGTAATATTATTTTTCGAACCTATAGTTATATTTCAATTGTTAAAATTAGGACTGCAAAATTAGTCGAAGAACTATTCACCGAAAATTTTACAGCACATCCATATGACTAACAGAGAGAAAGTAAGAGAGGAAAAACAAGATCATCTCTTTGGAAGAAAACAAATAAGATTTCTTTCTACCATCCTGTCACTTTCGATGTCTTCCTTTTGATGGATTGCGTGTAGAGATACAAGAGGGATGTACCAACCCTCCTTCCCTGCCGTCCCATTACGCAAGTAAAAGGCTTCGCCAACCTTTTGTTCTTTGTTCGAAAGCAGCCAACTGTAAAAAAAATCACAATTTTAGAGGCAGAAACGGACGCCTCTTGGCGCACATTGTGATTTGAATTTGGTTGAATGACAGACTTCGTATCGCGTGGATGAGTCCTTTGGTTGAGAGACACAAGTTTTTGCATAAAGCTGCTGTTTTTGCTTCTGTTTGTTTAATGTATTTGGGCATGTGGTAACTAACGATGTCATATGGCATGTCTACTTTGTCTTTTGTTTTGAAAAGTTGCTAAATGGTTTTTCTACGTACTTATGCATAACTTCCAACTTTTCCGGTCATTAACAAGGATTTAACAAACTATTATTAAGTAAAGAAAGAAGTACTTTTTTAGAAATAAGCTACTTCGCTAATATTCAAAATGCAGAAAAATTTTAAATAATAGATTTTAACTAACTAAGTGAGAATTATTGATTCGACGACTTAAAAGTTAGCAGCTATGTCTTCGTATCTTCTCTTCTTCTCTCTATGCATGTTAGATTGCAAGTCTATCAATATGTGAACCAATTTAGATCAAATTCTTTTTTCTTTTATTTTTCCAGTTGGCGTATTTTGGCAAAATTTAAAAAAAAAAAACTGGTTATTTTCCGGGCTCATTTTCGGGTCGTAATTTGAAAAGTACCTGTTTAAAAAAAGTAGTAGCAGGTATGCATATAAATTAAATTGAAATTTTCTTCTGTTTTCTATTGATTGGTTAAATATCATAGATGTAACCAAAATGAAACATCTGTCAAAATGTAAAATGTTTGCCAAGATGTAACATCTTTGGAAAAGATTTTACATAATGGGAATAGTACAAGGTTGGGGGAACTTCCGGGGTGGGGATTTTTCAAATGGTAGCTAAGAGCCATATGAGAACCAGAGGGTTATGGTTTAAGAGCCAGAGCATTTGCCTTCCAAAGAGGTGGACCGGGTTTGAATTTCAGCTATGGCTGATCGATACGAATTCCACACCGGCACTCGCAGACTACAGTGCTGACGTAAAAATATCATCAGTGGTAGACGGATCACGGGTTAGAGTCCCTTTGTCGTGAAGCTAAGCGATGGAGATTTTCGTGGTTTTCCTCCCCCTGTAACACAGATGCGGGTAAGCTCCAACAAAAAGTCCTCCAATTTCTCCCGATACTTGATCGAGGAGTTCCCTTGTCTTCTGGATTGGGTCTAAAGTTACAATGCTACGGAGTTGAACATTAGTAGTCGTAAACCCAAAATTGGATCAATTGTTCAACAACTGTTATAAAATGAAAAATGGCATCTAAATTTACGTTTTAGTATATGGTATGTTGTTTTGTTTAGTGACAAACAACGAACCACAACAAACAAACTATAGCTAACAAACAAACAACTAAGACAATTAACTAAGAGACAACCTTTATTACTTTGTTGTTTAATGAATAGTTGTTGCTAAACGATTAAAAGAAATTAGTTTTACACATCTAGTGGTTTGTAACATTTGTTAAGTTAGTGTTGCAAGACTGACTACACTCAGGACTGAAAGCCTATATATATCAAGACGGAAAAGAGTAAAAACTGGCAACAAATAAATTTCACTTTTTAATTTTTTGGGGTGAATAATAAGAATCTATAACTACTAATTGTTTTTAACGGATGCAATTTTTATATTGAATTGCTTTTTCGCCAAGAAAAAAGTAATTACAGTGAATAGTTTATTGTTAAGAATAGATTAACTTCTGAATATTATCTAATATTGAAATAGTTCTCCTACTAGTATTTTCTCTTTTTCGTCTCGCTTTCAGGCCTGGCTACAGTGCACAGTAAAGGAATAGTAAACGGCATGATCGCTGTCTACTGTAGGTTGATAGGATAATTCATTGATTAACATATCGGAATAAACCGAAGGATTTTGTGGTACAATCCTAATTTGACATAGAATAGAAGCTTACCTGCAACTGCGTTTTCACAAAAAACTACTATGGTGACAAAAGTCGAGCCTGACAAAGTGGCTACAAATATTTCGCACCACAGATAAACATCTAGGAAGATGGCATCTTGGCAGCTGTATGTTGACAGCTGCTTATCTCCAATCGCCATCTTTTTCTTTTGCTCATCTTGGGGATTCAAGACTTAGCTATTTCGAGGGAAATAATGGTCGCGAGACAATTAAGAATACACATTCCTAACATGTGTCACGTACTGTTATATAGGCTCTTAACAATGGCACGGGAATCTCTCAAGGTTTTCCCGGCAGTAATATGATATTGAGGAAAACTATTTTTTGTTGCATATCTGAAGGAAAATTTCTCTCACCGCAAAAATTTAACTGAATTATAGACAACAATGAATTTGAAATATATAAATGAATTAATATAAAGTATATAACAAAGCTACCACCTTACTGGTTGCCCACTATATACGGAGCGATTCAGAACAGAGGCAACAGCATCTATTCCTGGAATTGAGAAATTCTTTGAAACCCATAATCAGAAACGTTATCATATGAACATACAGGCAACTCTTAATTATGAACTGGCTGTTTTTGCGGATTTAAAACGGTGCTTTTTTTTTTACCTAAATTACCTTAATTTTAAGTTTTCTTGCAATTTCTTGTACTCTTGTTTTACCGAAATTCCAATTCAGCAGCTTCATTTTCCAGCAACAGCCTGAAATACAAGAATTATATTTTTTTGGACAGTTCTTTAATAACATCAATCGAAGTGGATATACCTTTGTGACAACCACAACTAATTGAGATTTGGAGATTATGTATATAAAATTAAACATTAATGTCGGTGAATTTTGCAAAAAAATAATAAATAAATAAATTAAAAGGTTTAGAACAAAAATAAAAAAATTAACTTGTTTTTACGTGTAATGGTTGCTGGATGAGTGGAATGGCCTTTTTTTAGTTTTATTGAAGAATTGTTTTGGTATTTACAATGTAAATAGATTAAAGACAGCAATTATTTTGGAACAAGACAGATTCAAGTTCAAAAAATAATCTTAGTAAATTAAAAAGAAATTAAATTTAAAAAAATTCAATTAAAAACTTCATTGGTTTTTATTTGTTTCGTTAGTTGAAAAAATTTTTAAAAAAAACTTTCATTTAAAAATACGTCAAATTTTAGAAAAAAAATGAGCTATTGGTATATTATTCCCATTTTTTTTTAGCTCATTAAAATAAAATAATAAAGGCGAAAAATTTCTAAACAAAAAGAAAGAATACATATTTTCACTATTAAATAAAAGATTCAAAATCTTGTTTGTGATTGGTTCCTATTAAACTAAATCTACAACTACTGATTTAAATCTAAAGTAATAAACGTAAAATTCCTTCAACTTTTTAATGATATTAATACGCATACTCTATACTAATATCTCTAATAAAGATACGAGATTAGATATAATAATGTGTAATTTGTTTTCAAAGGTACAAATAAATCGTTTATATTTGTTACTCCTAATAATAATAATCAACAGAATATGTAAAACATCTTTAAAAACTCTTAATTTTTGTAGATATGAATTATAAAATTAGAATTAAATTAAGCAAATAGATAGAAATCATTTCTTTTTTAAGTGATAAATATCAAGTGGTTACACACAGGCAAAATTCTCTAAAAAGTGATAAACATCAGCTTTAAAATCTATCACGTGAATTTTCACATCTGACGAGCCTGCATTGTTCATTATTATTATCATTCATTTCAAGACATTATTTCATAGTTAATTTTCTAAAGTGTCTACAATTTTTTAATATCTTCAAGTAATACGAGATTGGATACAGTGACATTTTGATTGTTTTAAAGATAGAAAAGTTCGTGCATATTTGTAAATCCTGATAATAATCTGCAGAAAATAAATTACATATTTCAAAATTATTAAATGTTTGGAAAGATGAGATATTGAATAAGAAATCAATTAAAGAAATAGACAGAAGAACATCTTTGCAATACGATAAGTATCAGCTTCAAGTGACTGAACACGAATTTGAATTAAATGATCCTCCAGAGGTGGATATGGTCTAATGCATATGTCCTCTTTCTTAATTTCATTGGCAGTTGGTTCTAATTTTTTTTTCTTCACATTTATAGTCAGTGTAGAAATGATGGATTGGTATTTACAACTCATTTTAAGACTTAAATGTCATACAGGAAATTGTATGTTTGATTTATTTGATATTAATTGAAACTTTGTCGATGATGCTGACGATTAATTTACATAAATTTAAAAATGATTTACAAATTGAGGAGTTCGATACACGCTCGTAGACCACCCAGGATGTGTCAGTCATTATTTACAAGGAACAGACAGATAAAATAAACTGTTAAATACTTAGAGACCATTATTGTCTGTTTTGATGTAAATAAACAATAGTAAATAATGATCCATGTTTTGTTTTTTCTTAGAAAAAAATTACATGTTTTAGAATAATAACTAATATTTTTCCTTCACTAATAATTAAAATTTGAAATGGATGGTTAGAGATTTAATAGCATTGAAAAATGACGTCAGTTTTTTGACATAATCCTAAAATTTAAATAGAATAATTTATATTACTATTGTAAATAAGCATTCTGATAAATATAAAGTATAAGAACTGTTTTTTTATATTCTTAGTTTAAAAATTAATTTAAAAAGTTTTGTAAAGCATGCTGATTTTTTTTTTTTTTTATTTAAATAAGTGTCCCTTCCAGATTTTGTAAAATCATTACAAATAAAATGAAATAAACTAGTAGTATATTTATGGTTAAAACAGTAAATATAATTTCGTAATGGCTGCTATTTCTGTCACAAAATAGTACGATACAAATTGAGGAGTATGTACCATGTATTTTCTAATTATAATGTTGCGGTAATAAGTATTATGCTAGTTAGCTTTGTGTGATTTGAAGGATATTTTACTATCACTTTTTAAGATCAGATTTCCCAAGTTTTTTTTGTACCTAGCTTTGTGCGATTTAAAAGTTATTTTGCTATCATGTTTTAAATTCAGGGTTCCCAAGTTTTTTTTTTTTTTTTTTTGTTGTAAATATATTGTCAATAAATATATTTTCGTAATAGCTGCTATTTTAGTCACAAATAGTACGAATAATAAACAAAAAAATAAAATGATGTTCTTTTCTAATTATAATGCTAGGGGAATAACGATTATGTTAGGTAGCTTTGTGTAATTTAAAAGTTATTTTACTATCACTTTCTAAATTCTGGGTTCCCAAGGGGGTTATTTTTTGGGAGGGGGGATTCTAAGAAAAAGAAAATGAACATTATAGACAACCACTATATGTTATTTTATAGAGAAAATATATAATATGATTTTTCACGTGCTTACCGCACTTATTTTCGTCTTAAAAAAATTCATTTTGCGGCTTGAAAAATATTAAGAACTGAGGTAAACACAAACTTAATACAATGTATATTATTTTCTTAACTTAGCTACCACTTTCAAAACATAGTTTCTATGATTCCAGCATACAAGAAGATCGTTAATATGTTATTGATATCCAAATAAGTAACAAAATAAATAAGAAGTTGAACTTTATCCAGTAGTTGCCCCAGATCTAACACTAATAAAAATTAGAAAATTCTTATCTCTTTCAAAAAACAAAACTTCCATTCAAAAAAAAAAAAAAAAAAAAATCATCTCAAATCTTTATTCTAAATATCACGTGACACTTATTGCCTCACAGAATCGTCTTCAAACTCATATCTTGCTACGAATAAAAATCAGATGATTCTAATCTTTTTCTTGAAATAATTCTCTAATTAAAAACAATTTTCTCAAATCTTTATTCTAAATATCACGTGACATTTATTACATAGCAGAATCGTCTCCAAGTTCCACTGAATCAAAAAATGCATTCTCCTTTATACGAAACGTTTTTTCTCTTCGGCTTCAACAGTAAGCAAATATTTCTGTTTCAAATTCCGTTTGATCCAATTAATGATACGCTGAAATTCGTTCTTTGTGTCAAAAAATTTTGTCTCATTTAAATCTGGCGGCAACAAATTGCAAGAAAAGAGGCGAAAAATTAAAAAAGAGTTGTAAAATAGTTTTACTAACTATTCCTGCAGACAAAAAGAATAAAAAAAGACCTTTATTACTCTATTCATAACCAAATGGTACAAAGAAATAAAGTAGTTTGACTCGATGCAGCAGCTTACTCAGACCTTACTGCTTATAAAAATCAAAAGATTCTTATCTCTTTCATGAAATAAATCTCTCATTAAAAACAATTATCTCAAATCTTTATTCTAAACATCACGTGGCATTTATTGCATCACAGAATCGTTTGCAAATTCCACTGAATCAAAAAATACATTCTCTTTTAGACAAAACGTTTTTCCTCTTCGGCTTCTACAGTGAGCTAAGACTTCTGTGGGATCCAATTAATGATACACCAGAACATGTTCTTTGTGTCAAAATATCTTGACTGATTTGAATCTGGCATCAGCACATGACAGGGGAAGAGAGGAGAGAAGACACGCGATAGGTATTTATGGGCGTGTCTGAGCATCGGCTATTATGCAACCGAAACGACCCATAAGTATATGTTTAGAGGCGTGTCTGGGGACTATTACTACCCCCCACCCCATCTTTGATTTTAATCCATCAGACCCGGATGCCCAAGAGCTTAATTTCCATATTCTACCAAGGAAAAAAAAAATCTTTCATACTTATAACTAACACGAAATTCATACTTTAAGCATAAGTTGTGGGTACCATAGCAAGAGCCTTAGGTACAATTAGGAAGTTAAAATATATAGTTATTTCAAGTAACATCGCAATGCTTTGAAATGACTTTTTAATATCAAAACTAATACACTGAATATTTTTAGTCTATTATTCAATTTCTTTGAAGAATTCAGTCTAAAATGAACTTACACGAGAAAAAAAATAAAAAAAAAAAAAAATCCTGTAAAATGTCTGAATGCTTTAATGGTTATAGTATAATAGTTGTATGCAAACATTATTAACTCCAAATACAAGATGGAATTTTAGATTAAACTAGATAGTTTTTCTTTTTTTTAAATTGCATTTTCGTAATGATGAAATAATTTTTTCTTTTCAAATTTTTTAAATTATCCTTTTAACTGAAGAAGTTAGAGGATGGCGCAAGCAAGTGACATTTTCAGGGTTTATTTAGGGAAAATAACATTAAGTAGTCGCCTCGATATTGGTATGTTTAATGTAACGCTATTGTTTTTGCACAATATAGAGACAATTTTGCACAATATAGGGAAAATTGTTTTTGCACAATATTGTTTTTGCACAATTTAGGTTGCAGTGATGAAGGTTGCCCTTTTGAGCATCCGAAACAGCTGTCTGTATTTTTGTGCACTTTAACGTTGTTTGCCTTAGTTTGTATTTTAGCACAAAGGTCGCCCACTTGTGTATTTACAATAAAGGGAATTAGCTTCTTTCCATTTTTAGTACCACTATAATTCATACAGCTTTTTTACATAAATATCCCAATCCTATAGAATGATTTCGAAATTGCTGGTATCAAAGCCCTAAAAAAGTTATTAACTTCTCGCCTTACTTTGGTCGATCCGAATTTTGCATGGGAAAAAACATCATTTCTAAAAATGATACTATTTCCAGAAATTTCAAATTTGATCTCTCTTATGTTAACAGTTTTGCCAGAGGAATAGTCGCATACACTGATGTTTTAATATCCGCGGGAGTTTCAATGGTGACGAATAAAAATGGAATAGTCTCGGACAGGTCAATAGCGTTAGAAGATTCACTTATCATCTAGGTAGGAGCGGAGTCAACAGTGTCTTTAACTTGAACAAACTTTGTCTTCACCTTTCATTTCTTAGTTTCTATGGTTTTTCCAGTTTGAGGCTCAGTATCAGAGGCCAAGACTTCGAATTCGTTAGATGTCCCACAATTTGCTTGATTCTGATTGATTTACTAACGAAGAAAATGGAATAATCTCAGACCAACGCCTCCTATAACTGAAAGCCTCCACAGTTTTTTATAGGTAGTCCAATCAGACCACTGTGAAGTAGTATCATTTTTCGAACGACTCATTTAATACAAAATCTAGTTAAAATACGAAAGTGGTAGCGAATATATGACTAAAACTTTGTTTTATTTATGAATATTATTGGTTTGCCTTATTCACTTGTCAACCACTACAGATTCAATTCTCAAATATATTTTATGAATTTCTCTCAATTACTTTTATAAAAGGTTTTGGGTTCATGCGCACAACTGGTTCACTTTTTAAATAGTCTGCGCGGACTACTTATAAAAGACCGTGTGGAGGCTTTTTGATGTAGGGGGTGATGCTCAGACAGATCAATAGCGTCAAAAGATTCACTTATCATCTAGATTGAAGTGGAGTCAACAGTGTCCTTAACTTGAACAAGCTTTGTCTTCCCCTTTCGCTGCTTTGTTTCTATGGTTTCTCCAATGTGAGTCTCAGTATCAGAGGTTGAGGCTTCGCATTCCTCAGATGTCTCATTCATTTGTTCGATTCTGGTTGATTTACTATCAGTTAGAGGAGAATTCTGGAATAAATAGAGGTGTTCTTTCTCAAATTCCACAATTCTATCCTTAAGAAATCAAGCAACTTCATCGAAATAATCTTTCTGGTGAAGATTTTGGGTTGTAGAATAGGAAGCATAACGTTCCATAACCATATTACAAAGTTAATAATCCTAGTTTTAATTCTCTGTATAAGACGTTCGAACGGACGTCAAATATTTTTGTGTAGTTGTTTTCAAATTTGCATTCGGTTTCTCTCTACAAGCTACCGTTTTTATGCAATTAATCTAGTTAATAGTTGGATTTGGGACGCGAGCCGCCTGCTACACCACAACATAAAATATTTAGCAGTTATCCCGGCAATATGAAGGAAACATATCAGCAAATAATATTTTTACTGTACAGTTTATTTTACTTCATAACCGGTGTTGAACTTCTGACCCAATTCTGCGTTTACGACGTCAATGTTTTAACTCCGTAGCCTTGTATTTTTGCTGCAACCTAGAAGACAATGGAACACTTTGATCAAGAATTGAGACAAACCAGACTTAGTAAAGGTTTTTTTGATGGAACTGACCCCTCATTTGCTCTACGTGGTGAGGAAATACCACGAAAACCTTCCATTAACTCAAGATCCGTGTACCACTTAGGTCGGTGCGAGCCAGGAGCAGGAATTTATATCAACCAGCCACCGCTGGGATTCGAACCTGGGTGACCTCATTGGGAGGCAAACGTTTTATCTCCTGAGGCACTGCAGTTGTAATTTATTGGAATCACAAGTTTTGATATTCAGTGGCAATATTATTATTTCACAAGACGTGTATATATGTTATACGCAAAGCAATAAAGATTTAGCCCGACATGTAAACCCCTGAAACGTTCTTTATTGGTTAATATTCTAGTTGCATAAAACTGTTGAGATAAACAAATATTAAATTCATAAAATAATAAAAACTACGAGTGCAAAGAAGGATGCTCTTACAAGAAAAAAGAGAAATCGCTACAGCTATAAGTTAATAGGTATTATAAAAATCATAAAATAAAACTTCCCTAAATTTGAATTTTAACATCCACCAAATCATGCGTGACTTAAATGTATGTTTTCGAACAAAAAACCACTTCAATTTTCTAAGTGTCTTCAAATATTTTCCAAAAATGGTGTTATAAAAAATATTTGATTTGAAAGTAACATTTCCTTTCTTCTAAAATAAACGTTGTTTCTAACACTCAGATTCAGACAAAAGCTCAACATAATTATAAAGCATTTCAGGAAAGAAAGAAAAAAAAAAAACGTACATCAAATACCACTTCTCACTCTCTTTCATGTTGAGGCAAATATTAGTACAATGTTCGACAACGCCAAACGTGAGAATTGTTAGATTAAGTTCTTTTCACAAAATGGCATACATTTGCAGCCAATCCTTTTCTACTTTTGTTCGTAAAAGGTGACAAAATAAGCATAAAACTAGAAATGGGTGGGTATTTCCAGACATGCAAAAATCGCCAATTCTTCCGTGCTTTTAGGGTGATGGAGATATTTTTTCCAATTGGGAGGGGCATATCTCTCAATTTTTGATGTAAATGATCAGCAAACTGTTTATTCTGACGCAAGCGAATAAAAAAAAGTAAGTTAATGATCGTTTTTTGTTAAACAATTCCCATTATATTCGGAAATAATCGAGATATAAGCGTTAGAAAGTGGGTTTCGATTTCGAAGCTGATGTATTATTCATCTTGCTAAAAAGGTAGAACTCGGTATTTTTTTTATCGTAATGCTGACTGGTACAACTATTGTGAATGATAATCGATGGCATTTAAAATTTTTGTTTTGCAAAAATTCCTATTTTTCTACCATAACTGAAATTTTTTTCAACTTTCGAGGTGTTAATTTTTTTTAGTTTCATTTACATTGATAAAAAGATGAAATAAACAAATTATTCTATACAATTTTTTTGTTTTTATTCTTATTATTTAACACTAATATTTCAATAAAATAACTCTAGCGATACGAACTATGCCAAAAACGATTTAAAAAAAATATTGTTTTTTCTTTCTTATATAAGGGAAAGTGGGGTAAGACCGGGTACCTAAGATTCAAAGGCCTGTTGGAACTAAACTGTTCAACCTAGAAACTGCCAAGTTAAATCAAGATATTCATTGTTAGTTGTTTAAAATATATCATTCCCGAAAAATCCTAGGTATTCTTTTTTTTTTTTAAGTATTTTTTTTCAGAGAAAAATTCAAATCTCCCGGTCTTAGCTCACTAGTGAGTTCACATGTTAACTCTATTGGAAATTTAGAAATATTAGAATTGCAGTGAAAAACTAGCAGACATTTCTAATTTATTTGACAATTTAAGAAAATTGTGCATGTAATTTACTTGTTGCGTATTCAAGGGAAAGGGGAGGAAGAAGGTCTCGGACTGCTGAGGGCCAGACCAAATTTTCTTACAATAATTTATAATATATAAAAATATATATAATATAAATATAATATATAAAATTTCTTACAAAAATATAAATAAATATATATAAAAATTAAAATTTTGTACAAATGGTCTTTAAAAAATCTACAAAATATGAAAATATTTTTTTGTGCTTTGAGGAGGAGCCCGCTATAAATTTTTTCCTCCGGCCAACAAAAACTTTGTTATAGCCTTGGATGAAGCTAGATTCTTCCTTCGCTGCATTGCAGCTTTCGTGGACTCAGTGTAGACTTACATCAGGGAGAGGGGGCAAAATCGCACAAGTCTTACCCTAAGAGCAGAGATTATCGAAACCTAACAGAACAGAGCTATAATTGGACTAAACCATATTGTATGTATTGTATAGGCAGGAATCGATATTAAACGTCAAATGAGTCAAACTAGAAATAATTTTTGCAACTGCAATGACCAATAAATAAGACTCTTTCAAAAACTAAAGAACTTTAGAGAGTTGACTTAGTAAAGCACTTGGCTTTGTGAATGCTATTGCTAATTAATCGACAAGAACACGCCAATATAGTAGGTTCTTTTTCTTTACTTGTAAAGTGTAATTCGTCCGCTGGAAAACAAAACTGGCTGTTGACTTAGTGACTGATATCGTTAATTAATCGACAAGAATACGCCAATATAGTAGGTTCTTTTTCTTGACTTGTAAAGTGTAATTCGTCCGCTGGAAAACAAAACAAATTTCGTCACGATCGAGGTACTCGGTATCACCCCACTACCCGGTTTTACTCCACTCTCCCCTGCATGGTACATCAAGCAAAGAATATAGAAAAGAGAAGAAGTCTAGCTCTTCAAATACGTGACTAACGCCCGGAACTGCTCGGTGCCGTATGCTATACAAGAAAAACAATTTACAGGTTGAGCTTTACACTCAGATTTAGCAGAGCATTATATCTACTAAGATCCAGCGCATGCGCATAAGAAGCACAGTGATTGTCAGGATGTACGTCATCTGTGAACCGGTAGTTGGACAACTCTACTTGTATAGTTGGATACGCTGCCTTCCTCACCGCCATTTTATTCTTTCATTCTATGCCATGCCAAAATGTGTTAGCAGATTTAATCAATGTGGAAGATATAAATGCATTCTCAAAGAAATATCTTAATTTATAGTACTGCGCTGTTTATCAATTATATAAAAATTCAGAAGATATCAATTGTAAATAAAATGAGAAAACTTTTCTTCTCCTTCCCAACCCTAGTAGAGGTTTGGAGAAGATGAGGGGGGCCATGTGAGTGAGGGTTATGACCATTCCACGGTTTTGTCCCAAAATGTTGTTTTTCTTTTATACACAGGGACAGCATTGAACCTTGGGGACTGGTTAACATTATGTCTATGGAAGCTAGCCTTCTTCACCTATGTTTATTCTTTGGTACAAGTATCTTATGTCCTTTTGTGATCCAGCGTCCAATATATTTGACAACAATTTATTGGGTCCAGTTTTGCCACGAAAAAAGATTTTAATCATCACTATTTTAAGATTTTTTTTTTTCTGCGTTTGCATGCTTTTACAAAGTGACTGTCTGCGTAAATTTGTAGTTGAATCTGCCATCGTTGGTCGGTGTTTTTAATTACGATGAAGAATTGTTTGAAAAGTAAGACATTGGATTCAACTTACAAGATAGTTAAGAAGTGGATTTTGTTTCATGACCAATACGTGAAGAAATACACTATAAAAATATTCCACTATATGAGAAAATTGGTAAAAATTAAAATTTATCATTTTCGTGTAATAATTAAAAAGAACTAAAATTATTTTATTAAGATTATACAGTTGAAATTCTTTTTTAAGTTATTTTATCGCATAAGTATAATTTCCTCAATGCTACATATTTCTACTCAAAATGTTTATCTTTATTTAAAATATGGGTCTTAAAAAAATGGTGTTCCAAGGAATCTAAGTGTTTAGTAAAAGGGTCACATGTGTTCCGAAAATTAGGACTTTTTTTTATTATTATTCATGATTTTTGAAATATGTAATTATATCTATTCAGCAATACATTATTTGTCTAATATTTCAATTACATAAGAAATTATCAAAGCAAAATACTATTGCTACTACTAATAATAACTATTATTATTATTATTATTATTATTATTATTATTATTATTATTATTATTATTATGCTCTTTTCGATTGATATTAAAATTGTTTTTGATAGCTCTTAATTTATCATGAAAATTGAATTAGAATCAGCTCCTTTCAAATCAAAAGTGAGCTTGTATAAAAATGTTTCAAGTTTATTGTAATTTACTAATTTCAAGTAATGAAAAATGAAAGATTCATTTATCAGATTTCGGTTTATAGATATGCAATATTAATTTGCTCATTAAAAAGTAATGGTTAGTGATACCATTGATTGATCGAGCAGGAATGACTTTTTCAAAAGTAAAGTGTTGTTACAAAAGAAAATATAATAATACAAGTACGAGAATTGATTTGGGTAAGATGGTTAATTAAAGGAGAAAAAACCAAATTCATATAAAGTATTGATGTGATCATCACCATGCTTAGATAGATTTAGTATATCACTGTGTCTGAGAGATGTGCCCGTAGATCATGCACATAAATATATTAATTATTAATTTATCATATCGGGTAGTACTATTTTTTCTGAAACTTTCAAAACTAAAATTTTTATATTGAAATAAACACATACGCAAAAACTATTACGCAAAACAATATTCCTCAATATATTAATTTCAGCTATTAAATAAATTTTTTAATGTATTCCAAGAACATTTTTCGTTACAAATTGTGCACATTTACTGAGATCGTAAAAATAAGTGTTATAAATATCACTTCCTTGATTTACGTTTTATTTTGAAGTGTTCCTAATCGTTCCTATCGATCTAAAATAAAATGTATCCGAAATGCTTAGACTTATACCATTACATCATTGTACAGCGTTTAAGTTAAATTTGTTCTTTTAAAATCTTCTCAAAAGTTTTTATTAAAAAAAAATTTAAAAATAAAAACAAATAAAAAAAACAGTTTTGATGTGTTTTGTTACGAAAGAAATTCATAATGTATTTTCTGACCGAAAGTATCCGGACTCCGGAGACCAGTAAAATATATTCGGAGAGTTCTGATGCAGATACTAATATAAGCAATAAAAGCTTATTTCCCTTTTCAATACCACTGAAACTTTAAAAGCATTGTAATATAAATATTGAACCCCAACAGAATGATACATGAACTTCCTCTCCGAATTTTGGCATCACCTCCTACATCAAAAAGCCTCCACACGGTCTTTTATAAGTAGTCCGCGCAGACCATTTATAAAGTGAACCATTTGTACGCATAAACCCAAAACCCTTTATAAAAGTAATTGAGAGAAATTCTTCATATATATTTGAGAATTGAATCTGTAGTGGTTGATAAGTGAATAAGGCAAACCAATAATATTCATAAATAAAACAAATTTTTAGTCTTAAATTTGCTACCACTTTCTTATTTTAACTAGATTTTGTATTAAATTTCTCGCTCACAGTGGTCTGATCGGACTACCTAAAAAAAAACCGTGTGGAGGGTGGTCGATCTGAATTTTGCATGGGTAAAAAAGCCGCCATTCTGCAAGCTTCATGTATGATTTTTTTAACCATCTCAAGAGTTTTGCTTTATGTATAAACTCTATGTGAAATCTTCCAAAAATTTACCGCATAAAGAATTATTATTTACTTAGAGTTAGTATAGGAGTGTTTCCATTTTTTTTTTTTTTTTTTTTTTTTGTCCAACCTCTGTACAGCTTAGACTACAAGTTTTCAACCACAGGAACTAACGAACCCAGACCAAAACATGATGCTTTACATAAGTGCCCGAAAAGATATTTTTGGTTTCATAATAATAAAATTCATAAAGAACATTTTTTCACCCTTCAACTCTTTTTCCACCAGACTCACATTTTGTAACAATAAGAAAATCATCTTGGCAAAGTAGCATTTTCGGGCCAATCCAAGATAACTAACAAATCAAACGTGCTTCAGTATTTCAGTAAGAATGCGCCATGAAAGACGCCTCGATTTACGCTTTTAACTCTATTTGTGCTTCTGTTTTCATTTTTGTAATCTGGCAATCTTATTACGAAAATATTTTAAATCATTCTTGAAAGATTCCGGTACGTGTAAGTTCATTTGAATTCGCTACTCGCTTTATAGATTTTGTTTTGTGCTTTGTTCTGTATTTTCTTTACAGTTTATTTTCTGTTTTTTGTTTCATATGTTCTATGTCGTATATATTTTATACTTAATTTGTTCTTTTTTCATTTCAATTTTTTTGAGGGCTCCTCCATCACCTCCTACATCAGAAAGCCTCCACACGGTTTCTTATAAGTAGTCTGCGCAGATTATTTAAAAAACGAACCACTTGTGCGCAAGAACCCAAATTCTACTTTAAAAGTACTTGAGAGAAATATATCATATATATTTTAGAATTGAATCTGTAGAGGTTGACAAGTAAATAAAACAAACCAATTATATTCATAAATTAAACAAATTTTTAGACATATATTTACTACCACTTTCTAATTTTTAATAGATATCGTATTAAATGGTTCTTTAACTAATTGGTATACCTTCATGGTGGTCTGATCGGTCTACCTACCAAAAATCGTGTAGAGGCTTTCAGTTATAGGAGGCGTTGGCTCCTCACGCTGTGGCATTGATATATTTTGCTATTGTTATATTGATTCAATATTAGAAAGCACTCCTTTTTGCTGATATAATCGTGTGAGCTGATGAAGAGATAATATTTTTCCATCGTTTTTTCTTTCCAGCTTTTTAATATTTTATTTTAATAATTATTCTTCTTCTCTTTACATTAATCTTTATTATTTTCCTAGTTTTCTCAGTATTTTTAACTTATTTTATGAGTTCTATATACTTGCAGCTTTTGCGCAGTAAATAAAACTTATTAATTTTCTTTGTTTTTCTCTTTTTCATTTTGTCCTTTTTGTCTTATAAAGTTGAAAAAATATTTTTGTGATTAAAATACATTAGAAACGATTTCAAAACAAAACATATGAGAGATAGCTGAATCAAATATTGATTTCAGTATAATTAAAATATTTTGGTGGATAAGACTGTCTTACTTTTCGAACATTACTGTAAACATTGAAATAATTGCGTCACCAGTCTTTATCTTTTAGAAAACGGGACATGTTCCAAAAATTGAACATCGGCGTTTGAACGGTTATTGCATGATAGCGAAATATTTATTGGTTAGGGAAAACTACCACTATCTAAAAAGAGGTAGTATAAAAAATAGTGTACAATAGTTCTTCTTTACCTATACTGCCATGCAATTGAAAAATCAGCATGAATGACAAAAAAATAAAAATTGAGATTTTAATATATTTGGCATCTTTGTATACTACGTACAATGGCTTGTACATTTTGCAAAAAATAAAAGGAAAAAAATCATAAAAAAATTTTGTGTTATCAGTTCTTTGAAATTATATTATAGCGTTCATATTATTAGAAATAAAAGGAAAATAGTTGTCAAGCCACTTTTCTCGGGATCAATGGTGGAGCACTTTCCGTTCTTTTTTGAATTCACGGTAGCATACTAAGTGGTTATTTTTTTCTATTCCCTTTTACATAATTTGTAAATAAACACAATGGAAAGACCCTGAAACTTTAATACTAATTTTAATTATGTACTATTCGTGAGTTACAGTACTATTTTTATTTATTTATTTATTTATTTTTTTTTTATTGAAAATGCATCCGAAAAAAGAACAAAAATTGCGAAAAAACATAATACATAAATGTTACATATCGAAGAATAACATTTCAGAGCAATCAACAGTCTAAAATTTATGAATGAATAAATGAAATTCACGCAGAAATGAAATTCTCTAACTAAGAATACGACAGTTTAAAATGTTTGATCTAGAGATAATATAAATATTAGTTCGTGATTCTTTTGAGTTCCCAGTTTTTCTGCCGAAGTTAAAGTTTATGAATTTAAAACAATTACAATAATTCTCTTTTTAACATGCTTTTTTACTACCAAGTTTTACCATTAAGTTTAAGTAATACAACGTGACTTTAAATATTTAGAAAAAATATTTTATTTTATATTTGATTATCGACTTATAGGCAATATACTCGTATATCATATCCTACTTATGAATTTTAACTCTTTTGACAAACGATTATTTTAGAATAAGTTTTGCATTTTTTTCTCCTTCAAATATGATTTCAAAAAGTGGTCAAACAAGGCTTTGTTATTACTATAATTAAAGGTTTTCTTAATCATCCTTGCAATCCTTGACGTAACTATCGTCAGCAAACAGTGTTAAAAGCCAATAAATAAATTATAAAAACTAATGCGTTTAGATTTTAATATATGATCGCATCACATCAGAGTTTCGTACTTGCAATTGCAATTTAAATAATGTATTCACTGAGATTTACTTTCTATTCTTATTTATATGATAACTGTTTTTGACCTGGATTGTAAATTACACCTTTCAACTTCAGAAGTATTATCACTACCTAAAACATTCGCAGGAATACAACTTGCGCAATTATTTTCTATTCGACAAGTGTGATTGCGTATTCAGAAACTATATCTTAGACTCCATCTTGAAATCCAAGTAAAAACTCAGACACATTTCTTTTGAAAACATTATTTGATGATTGATACCTTTTTAAAACCATAGACGGAAATGAGACGGGTGCGGCATATGCAACAGCATTACTCAGAATGGAATCAAAAATCGCTTTTGCAATCCAACTCATACAAGTAAATCCCTCTGGGACAAATCTATCTGGGCTATTCATCACAAATCTGTCACCATTTTCAAATTCGGCTATTAGCAATTCACAAAACGAAGAACCGCGAGGTAAAAAAACAAAACAAGACCATACCATCTTCAATTAACCACAAACCAAAATAGCAGGAACAATTCCACAAATGTGTTTCTATTTTGTTTTGTTTAAGAACTATAAGCGAAACCCAAATTAGTGGCCCTGTCTTTAGCACCACCACCTGGAGGTCGCATAAGAAGGGAGGAGGGGGGTATGAAAACTCAGATATCTTCAGGCAAATTTTTTTAGATAGCCACGGTCATTTGGCCCGTTGTGGGTTCCTCCCCTTTCCGAGGATAATTAGAGATGCCATTGTGCTTAGGGGCAAGAGTTACGCCTCCCAGAGAAAGTTCTACTGTCCACGGGTAAAAAGATCTTCAACAGTTAGGAAATGGTAAAGGTAAAAAAAAATGGTAATGTAATAAATACGAAATAAGAAGGTATGTCCTACTATGTGAATGATTGTGTAAGGAAAATTATTGTCATTTCAGAGTGTCTTCTTAAAAGAATTTATTTTTAGGGACGATGTCATAATTGAAAAAGGTTCTTTCTAGCTCTTTAAACCTTTTAATGATATTGGTCACGATTACATGCTAATTGATATTGAATTTCGACTCAAGCGTGCAGGACAGGTGATCATTCGAGGCAAGAACCTCGAATTTTAAAACTAGAAGTAACCTTCAAATTTAAATTCAATGCTCGTTTTGATTAATTTTATTATTACTATTTTATTAATTTTATAATTAAAAAAAATTTTTTGAAATTTAAAATTTATTCCATTCCTTAATTCCCAAATTTTTTATCTATCTATCTATCTATCTATCTATCTATCTATATATATATATATATATATATATATATATATATATATATATATATATATATATATATATATATATATATATATATATATATATATATATATATATATATATATATATATATATATATATATATATATATATATATATAGTATTTTGAAAATATCCCCTATAATAAAAATAATTACTCTTTATGATAATACCTCAAAAAAATGAAATAATATTGTAATTGTAAAGTAGTTTAAAAAGAAGAAATAAAGAAGGAAACAAAGTTTTCAGCTCAAAGAAAAATTATTAAAAACATTAAGAATACACAAATTGCCATAAAGCAGATAGAGTCAACTTTTAGCTGGAATGGTAAAATTAAAGGAATTGGTAAAAGTTATAGGAATTAGAAGTTTTAAGAAGAAGTTATTAGCAGTAAAAGTTACAGGAAAAAATTAGTCCTGTTGTTTAACTTTGGAAAAACATTAAAATCATTTTACCAGAATAAAAAATAAAGTTTAATAAATCAAAAAAGATGGAAATTAATAATAAAGTAAAATTAAACTTAATTGTTTAAACCATTAAAAAAACTTTAAAACATATTTAAACAATTAAAAATTTCATTTAAAACCTAAATTTAAAAATACAAACATTCATATTATTTGAGGAATTTTACGTACAAACAAGGAAAAACCATGTTACTGGATGACTTTTTTTAAAAATCACAGCCTACATACATGAGTACAAAGACATGACTTCACTTTCATGTTGAACAGTAAAATCTACACACATTACTTATATACATTAGGAGTGTCCGTTTATAAGTGAGAGATCCTATCCATACTTTTTTTAATAGAAAAACTGTTTGTTACACTGGACAATTAAAACTAAAGTTCAAAAACTTAAATAAAGGCTACAATTAAAAAATTTAATTATTTGAGTATAAAAAGTCATACATCCAAACTATTCCGTCCAGTAGCCTTAGAAATAGCTTATAATCGCTTTCACCTTTAAAAAAATCAAACAGTGCTAATATTATGACTTGAAAAATTAAGTAAATTACTGTTCTAAATTATTTATAATAAAATTGAAAGAAAAAAGATGGAAAATCGTTAATAATTATATCTGTTTTGAAATTACCAGTCTCTTCTATAAAAAAAAAAAAATTGAAATTGAATTATTTCTGTTAAATCTAAAAACTTAAATTTTGATTATGTTGGAAAAATCTTTATTGACTAAGTTAAGAATTAAAGTCGATACACTTTTAAGTGGAAAGTTAAAACTTTTTCTTTTGTCAAAATGTTGAAAGGAAATTTATTTATCATCCATAATTTTGGAAGTTAAATCTAGAAAATTTACTAAAAGATTTCACATGTTAGTTTTGTTAAGTATTAATTTACTTGAATAAATTTGTTTAGTTTAATATATATATAGATATTATAGATGTATTTATACCCTAAAAAGGATAAAAGAAAAGAGATATTAACGAGGAAAATTAAGAAAAATAATAAGTTTTTTTTTTGTGAATATTTTTCCTTGACGGATTGAGTTTTTTTCCTTCTTTTCTCCATATTTCAACTTATATATAGGTTACACAATTCATTAAAAAAATTATGAAATTAGAATGTTGGAAAACAAAATAACAAGATATAATCCCGTTATCAGACCTCAGCCTCTACACGGTTTTTTGTAGATAATTCTATCAGACCACCATGACGGTATACCAATTAGTTAAAGAACCATTTAATATGAAATCTATTAAAAATCAGAAAGTGGTAGCAAATATATATCTAAAAATTTGTTTAATTTATGAATATAATTGGTTTGTTTTATTTACTTGTCAACCACTACAGATTCGATTCTCAAATATATATGATATATTTCTCTCAAGTACTTTTTAAGTAGAATTTGGGTTCTTGGGCACAAGTGGTTCGCTTTTTAAATAATCTGCGCAGACTACTTATAAGAAACCGTGTGGAGGCTTTCTGATGTAGGAGGTAATACCTCAGCTCCGATTTTATCCGCAAATTAGAGAGCTTTCTAATATTGTATCAATATTGCCAAAGCAATCTCACACTATTGTATTAATATATTTTGCTTTGGCTATATTGATACGATATTAAAATACACTCTAATTTGCGGATGTAATCGTGTGAGCGGAGGACGTGATTTTATCTTATTGTTATTCTGGCTTTTTAATTTTTAAAATAATTTTATTATTTTTTGGTAGTTTTTTTTTGGTAGCTTTTTTTTTTTCCCTTCAAAAAATTATTTCCTTTTTTACTTATTTGTATTTTTATCTAATATATATATGAAACTATTTAAACTTTTTAACCCATTGCAACTTTGAGCTGAAGTGAATTAATTAAAACAATTACGCATAGTTTTGCGCATAAGTATAATGTGAATAATATTGCAGATCATAGTTAACTACATTATTCATACTCTAATGTATTTTGTTAATGATACCTAATGAATGATAAACCTCACATTTCACAAGCTGTAAAGATATGAGTACTTTAATATAAAAAGCTATTCATGTGAAAGAAAAAAAAAATCTAAATAATTTCATTAATTTTGAATATATTTAGTGACTTATTTTTACTATTTTCAATGCAAGCATCGAGGGACCTTAAAAGCTCTGCTTCTAAAGTCTCATTCCTAATTAAAATTCCTAAATTAGAAGTTCCTTAACTTGTTATTAAATAACAATGTTATGTCTAAAAAATTATTTCCATCATATTCATCTAGATCAGGGGTTTCCAATTTACATGAGGCCGGGGGCAGCAATTAAAAACACCAGTTGCGGGCAGCAACTTTATCAAAATTTTATATAGGACTCTTTTATGTTAAAAGGAACATTAAATATTACTGGCAGATTTTTATCAAGTTGTACTAAACAAAAGAATTGAATTACAAATTAAAATAAGAAGTACATTTTTAAAAATATTTAATTACGTATTAAAAGATTTTGGCTACAAAATTTACGAATGTAAATAATTTCGTCCAAGATAAGTGGTTTCAAAAGGTTAAATCGGAGAGTTTCTTCGAGAAAATTTCTTATATGCACATGCTAAATTATATTCACAATATATATTTCAATAAATAAATATTTTTGCATTTGAATAAATAATTTCTTTGATGCTAAACCTGAGAAATAATTATTTTTTTTTTTTTTTTTTGCACCGTTGGTATGTTCAATTTCACAGAAACAAAGAAATTAGTTTTTTTTAACGATAAAAAAAGTATTTTAAACCCATATAGATTTTTTACAAAAAATTTCAGCAAAAATTAACTACTAATATATTTTAGTTCACGGGCCACAAAAAAAGGTCTCGCAGGCCGCCAGTTGATAACCACTGATCTAGAGATTTTTCTATGCAATTGTTTTGTAATGACGTATCGCTTTATTATATTACACGTTTTATTTAGGAAATAACATTGCCTGATAGACAAGATTAATCAATACCAAATTCGATTAGATTTTCAATGAGAATTTTTTCAACATTTGTTTGAGTTTAAATTTTAAAAGGAATAACGAAATGAAATGAATTGTACACTGATATTGGAAGAAGGATTGAACAGTAAACAAAAAATATTATTTTAAGATTAAAACTAAATGATTTCTCTTTTAATAGGTTTTTTCAAAATATAGCATATAGCTTTTTAAGTAAGGAAATATCCAAATGCATTATATATATATATATATATATATATATATATATATATATATATATATATATATATATATATATATATATATATATATATATATATGCACTCTTATCTGCCCGATTAAAACAAATGATAATTATAAATGTAACATGTAAATGTTTATAGTGCTTATAGCAAATAGTCAAATACTTCTGAAATGAGCCTCCATAATTCATAGAAAAACTATAGTACTTTTCCCCCATGATGCTAAAAGTGTCAAGAAAATTCAATTTATATATGTTTAATCACTAAATTGAGGCGATTTTTGAACACTATATGTATGTTCGAATCCCAATGGTGGTTGGTTACTATACGAATTTTATTCCCGGCTCGCGCTGAAGTTATTTTACGTCAGCACTGTGGTCGGTGCGAGCTTGACGTAAAATAACCTCAGTGGTAGGACAAACAGTGGAAGTTTTTCGAGTTACCCCCAATGCTTTATCCAGGATTTCTCTTGTCTTCTTATTTGGGTTCAAAACTACAAGGCTACGGAGTTGAACATTGATAGTAGTAAACTCAAAATTCGGCTGGCTTTTAAACGCCAGTTAAAATATAAAATCGTGAAAATAAAAAAGATTTTATATGGAAAATTCACAATATGAAAAATCATGTCTGAAGCTTTTAGAAATGGTGTCATTTTTAGCCTTGCAAAATTCGGGTCACCGAAATGAGGAGAAAAATGTGTATAGGATTGTGATATTTATGTAAGAATGCTTATATAATTAAAAACGAGCAGAAGCTTTAAACATTCTATGTTCATTTTGGTCGATGCAAATTTTGCAAAAAACACCATTTCTTAAAACTCTTAAGTATGATCTTTGAAATTGCTATAACAGTTCAGTCCTGTAAAGCCTTCCAAATTTGCAGCTAAAATGAAGATTGTTTACATGGTTGTACTACTGAAGGGTTTGTATTATTTTGTCAACCACCTGCGATTGTTAATATTTTATTCCTCCATATGTGTAACATATGGGTGTAGGAGTTGATTATTATGTAAAATTAAATATGTATTAAAAGCAGCAATTATTTTTATATTTTAAACTTAAGCCATTCATCGTTTTCTATACTCAATCAAAAAATACAAAGAAGAGGAAGAATAAACTTTACGATTAATTTTTTCACCCCCAGAAATATATAGTGATGCTTATTTCCATACATTAAAACAAGGAGAAGCTACAAAATAAACTGCGTAATTAGGTAAAGTTATCTTTAGGGAATTTGACACCTCTATCACTTATTTGTCACTGTAAATACGAACAAACATATGACAGCTTTGCTCAAAAACCATTTGAGAAGAAACAATTCTGCCACTTTTTTTTTTCTAAGATCATATAAAATATCAAAAAAGTGGCTAATTTATTTGTCTCCCAAATAAGTTCTACAATTTCAGAGGTTTTTAAAAGTATCAAAGAGAATTTTAGAAATAAATATATTTAAATCATTATATCGCAAATCCTAGCCAGCACGTATAATAAGTTTAAACTGGTGAAAAAAGAATCTCATGTTTCGTCCCAAAAGCGTTTTTATACCTAATGCAGTCGCCTTAGAACGAAATTAAAGACGGTCCCTTTTCAACTGGCCTAAGGACACGGCCAATTTCAACCTTGAGAAAGGGGGAGAGTACAAATAACTAAGAAGACACCGAACACAAATAATAGAACTTAGAAAAATAACTATTCTAGAATGTCCCATAGAATATGAAATAATCTGTGTCTATTTTCTTTTTCTTTTCATTACACGTTTCTACTTATTGTCTATTAAATGACTGTGATTTTGGGAAGAACGATCATCTTATGCACCTGTGAACGATAGAGGGCGCTACAGAACGTCCTCCTTGGCGGAGGAGGAGGATCAAACAGTAGCTTTTCAGTAGATCTTGATGGGACACACCTACAAAGTATCCCCTTCTTTTTTCACTCTAGTTATAAAAGAAGACAAAATTGAATGTTTTTACTTCTTGTAAGTCTTGCTACTGGATTTCAAACTGTGTAATCATCAATACTCAAAATGAATGAAAAGATTCAATTTATTCTATGACTCGTTCGGAAAAAAAAAAAAACATTCTTTGTTATGGAGGAGCCAAAAGAATGGTTGGCAAAATCATTACAATATTTTGAAAGGCGCAAACGATTTAAAATATCTTTTGACTGAACCCTTAGCAATCTTAAACAAATAAAAACGATTTCGACTTCTTTTCTTTTCTTTTTTTTTTTTTTTTTTTTTTTTTTTTCATTGAGTTTTTATGATATTCTGAATCTGCGAGAATACTATTAGAAACCTGTAGTTACAGAAATCCTGAAAAATATTGTTCAAGATATAATTCAAAATAATTTTTAGCTTGTGCAATAGCTTTGTCTATTTACTATTACGTAACTAGTAATAATTGGTTTCAGTTTATGCATAATTTATTTTTTTGAGTGTAAATATTATTTTCCTAGACGACAAAAAAAAAAAAAAAAAAAAAAAAATTTCAAATAGATTTGTAATATTTTTCATAAGATCAAAATATCAACATTTAGAAACATTTAAAAAAAAATTAAGCAAACTACCTAAGATTTTTTGTTCATTTTTTTTTATCACAATAGCATAAGAAATTCAAAATAATTCAAATAACTTTTTTAATAAAAAAATGTGTCCCGTGAACTGAACAATTTAAAAAATCAAAAACATATCGTTGCCAGTACATAGGCTAACCAACGTCCTCAAGAAACTAAACTAGTAGTAAAATTTTTACACGAATATTTGAAATCTGATATATCTTTTCAAAATTATATTCCTAGAACAGAGATCCCTCACAAGAATTCTCTAATAGAAATAATTCTTTAGAAACCGTAAACAGTGTGAGTTTCCGAATGTTCTCTTAGAAATTTTTATACCAATTTTTCAGTTTTTTAAAGACGCTGGTCATCTTCGCCTTTCCAGACTAGAGATTCAAAAATGTATTCGTACTAAGTGAGAATCTGGATAGTAAAAAATAAAAAGTGGTAGCATGAGTTTGGTCATAGCTAATTTGACAGACTTATTTTTGCTTTCCCTTTAAATGTAACACATCCAATCCTAGTGTGTTAAAAGTGTAACTATACAATTTTTAATTTGAACTAAGTAGTGGTGAATTAAATAAAGCTAACTATTATTACCCCGCGCACAAATAAACTGCTATAAAATAGTTTTGCTACCAGTTTTATCTTTTTCACTCTGATAATCGACACTGAGAATGCATATATGACTCGCTCGTCTCGAAGAGGTTAATAATATAATATAGCTCGAAAATTAGATATAGAACATTTTACATTAGAGGGAGGCAAACTGTTAAGTATCTTTCTAATAAAAGTTAAAGGTTGCAACTACAAATGTACAAGTAAGCAAAAGAACTTTTAAAGAAGGTCATGTACGAAATCTAATCAATAACAAAAAACTGCGCAAACGTGATCCTTTAGAGTTGACTGTTATTGGTAAAGAACCCCTAATTGAACTCAAAAAATAACATGATAATAAAATTTTGCATAATTATGTAAGAAAAAGCAAAACAGTTTGTAAAAAAGGTGATCCAATAAAGCAAGCTGGTTATCAAAACTGATGATAAACACACCTGCCAACTTTCACGATTTTTACAAACTATATTTTTTAGTGGTAGCCGATTAATGCCTTAATATGTTAATCTGAGTTTGATGTTCTCTGTTTGTTAGTTTGATCAAAAAGTACTTTTCACACGTAAATTATCAAAATTTTTGTAAGCTTTAGTTTTTATTGTCTACCACTTTACAAGCAGGGCTGCCGAGCTATATAGAATTGTAAACAATTAAAAATTAAAGCTTTCAGAATTTTGGATGGTTTTGTTAATATTTTAAAAACCTCACCAGGAGAAAGCTGAAATAAAGTAGGGTTTCATATGAACTTTTGAATCCTTTACATGTAGTGACGAGGAAGACATTTTTAAACTAAATTTACAAAACAAAGAATTATACATTAAAACATAAACTTAGCTATCAATTAGGAGAAATTTTTCCAAAACTCGTAGAAAATTTGGCTGCTATGTACAAAATATTTTTGCAAAAAACGCAGAAGTTGGTAGCCCTTCTTATATGTGAAAAAGCCTACCAACATTCGAAAATTTAATGCTTCTACTAAAATTTTGAAAGCCTCTCATCATGATACAAAGGGAATTTTCGCATAAATAGGACACAATGATTCCTTGAATGGATATAAATGCCTGATACTTTAATATGCATTTTTATTTTTAAAAAAATATTTATAATAATAACTTTCAAATCAGAAACTATTAGTTTCATCAACGTACTTAGTTTCATCCAATTCATCGTAAAAAATCCATTTAATTTGTTTACATAGATTATAATAATTTTAGATAGAATTCATTGACTCATTGAAATTTCATTGATTTCAACAAGGAAGCAAAAATGTTTTCCGGCAATCCACGAAGTATTGCAGCAGAACACACAAACGGGTTTCTACACTGCAGTAAAACTTAATTTACAGATTTACCCTTAACGCCGCTTGCAACATATGTAGTGATGCCAACTGCTTTGTTTTCGGCATAAGTTTTAATAAATTGTAAAACAAGTAAAAATGGGGTTTTTTTTTTATATATAAAATTCCACAATCAAAATAATTTGCCTCGATATGCTATTTTGAATTTTTAATTTATTGTGGTAGACAAATTATTTAAACTGAAAAACTAAACTAAAACTTACTTAAATTGCGTTAAGACTAGAAAACATATTTTTACAAAGCGGAGCAAGTCGGCATCGCTGCATATGTTGAAAAACTTACTGAAGAAATCTATTCAGCATTCAATAAAGCGCAAAATTGAATTAAATAGTTAGTTCTTAAACTCTGACGCTTACTGTAAGAACTTCTTTGAATCTATGATGCTTTTTGTTAAACTACGACGTTTTTTATACAACTAAGACATTTATTGTAAAATTGTGACACATGTCGCAATAATGTTTTTTTTTTTTTGTTTTTTTTGAAATTGTGATGTTTAATTTACAACTACGACGCTTATAATAATAGATTTTTTGAAACTATGACACTTATTGTAAAAGCCATTTGGTAACTATGACGCTTTTTCTAAACTACGAAGCTTATGGTAAAACTACGTCGCTTAATTTAAAACTACGACATTTATTGCAAAATTGCGACTCTCATTGCTACAGCTTTTTCGAAACTATGACGCTTTTGTAAAACTATAGCGCTTATTGTAATAGATTTATGAAAACTATGACGCTTATAAGAGACATTTGACAGCTATGACGCTTTTTGTGAAACTACGCCGCTTATAATGAAACTAAAACGCTTTTAATAAAAATATTACTCTTATTCTCTTATTCTAATAGCTTTGTGTAACTGAACGATTAAAAAAACTTTGATGCATTAATTATACCCAACCTAATGGTTATTAAATTAGAATTAGACTGCAAATGTAAACAAAAAAATATTTTCCTGGAGCTTATCACTTTGATATAACATTTAAATTGGCTTCGCCTTCTCTGCTCTCTACCGCGAAGAACGGCATTCATCAAACAGAAGTAAAGGAAATACAAAACAGAACCAACAAGTAAGAAAGCGCGTATAAAGAGGCATAAAAAACGTTAATTAAAAAAATTCATTAAAAAAAACTGTATCTTTATATCTTCTAACTCAATCCATATATGCTTTTATTTCCAAAAATCTATTTTTATAGAAGACATAAGAATACATTATCAAAAATTCCCTTGGTTAGTCTCTCTGCTTCCACTTTTTTATTAGCTGGTTTGGATTTGCGTTTTGCATACCTAAAAAATTTGAATTCTTTAAAAAATATTTTTTTCAGTATTAGTCCCCTAAAGCAGAGACTTTTAAAGTAAATAGAAATTTTATAAGACTTTTATCGAAACTTTAAAATATGGCCGTTTGTATATTCAATCTCTACTTACAGGGGGAGGATACAATAATGGAAACATTTCTATACTAATTCTTTGTAAGCAATTTTTCTTTTAGCAACAAATGTTTTGGAAGATTTTGCATGGCAAAATTGATGGCACACTTTAAAAGATTTAAGCTGAAAGATTTTAAAGACTTTTAGAAATGTCATTTTTACCCATGCGAATTTCGGATCAACTGAAATAAATTAATAACTTATTTCTAACTTTAGTACCAGCAATTTTGAATTTTTTGTATAGGACTGTGATGTTTATCTAAGAATGATCTTAGAATTATTTTATTGAAAAAAAACGAAAAAACTTTAAACATCATTTGGTCAATGTAAATTTTGCATTAACCAAAATGGTTGAAAAGAATATAAAGATATAAAAGAATATAAAAAGAATATAAAAGAATATAATGGTTAAAAGAATCGAAGTAACACTGAAATGGTTTAAAAGAATATTATTTTTAAAAGCTTCAAACATGATCTTTCAAATTGTGCCAGCAGTTTTGCCAGCCAAATTTTCCTAGACATATGCTGCTAAAAAAATTGTTTACATAGAGTTAATATAGAAATGTTTTAATTATTTTGATAAACTTCGGTAAGCCTGTTTAAGATATTTAGTACATGCAGTAGTAAATAAAAATCTTCTACATACAATTAATTAAAATTTAATGAATATTTAGATTACCATTAGAATAAATATATTGCTAAAATATTAATTTAAAAAATTTAATATAGCGACCCGTGGCACAGCAAACAACATAACCACTTATTGTATTAATATCGTTTAGAATCTGCTTAAAAAAATATTTACTATTAAACACACAATTTGAAATACGTGTATTATATTGAAAACACAATAAAAGTAATGGGAATTTTAAAAGTCACGAGGAAATAATTATAGTTCCCGAGGAAGCGATTGACAACACTATGTAAGTTTACGGTATACTCACCGCAAAAAGATTACTCAAAAAAGTTCTATTTATAATATTTACTTATAAGTGCGGTATTAAAAATATCGGGGTTTTAAAAATTATTCTCGAAAATTATTAATTCGAATTAATAATTTTTGAGAAAGTGAGCAACAACACTTATAAATTGACGATGGTACCATAAAAAATCATCTCCATTAAAAATTGAACTCTTAAAGGTGCTATTTGTCTGCAATTTTAAAAATATCCGTATAACTAAGGAATCACCGCAAATCGAGTAACAAAAAATGAATACTCGAAAGAAAGATTCGACAATCGCAAGATTTTAAGAAATCGGGAAATATATAAAAATTAATAAATATACTGGAAATATAAATATACTGGGAAAAAAACGTGTGGAAATTCTTCAGAACAATTGCTGATAAAACGATTGAAATATGATGTGAATTTACGATGGAATCGGCACAAATTACGCGTATTTTTATTCTTTTATATTAGCCCTGTAATTCTTTTATATTAGGCCTCCTTTATATTAGCCACTCAACTTTTGGCGTGTAGAGTTTGATATTTTGAAAGCTATTCTCTGTTTCAGTGTTTCCCACACTTATGACTCTTGTGTACCCTTTCTAAATTTTTCGTACCGCTGTGTACCACTCATAAAAAATTCATGTATTTTTTACTATAAAAAATTGCACAAAAGTTAAAAATCACAACTGGCTGTTGACGACACCAGTTATTAACTGTTAACTCTGAAAAAAAAAAAAAAAAAACAATGGAAAAATACGTAATCGTACATTCCCATGACTAACTTTGTTTTTAAATAAAAATTTTTGAAATTTTCGTTCTTCGTATTTTTGTATAAGAGCGCGTACCCTGTAGAATTTTCGTATAAGAATGCGTACCCCTGCTAAACTGTTCCCGTACCCCTGGGGGTACACGTACCACACTTTGGGAAACACTGCTCTATGTAATGGTCGCCCGTTGGTGAACGGTGAGCACTAATCCTTTTTCTATATTGTTTTACAAACTGAAAATATTGTTTTCCATATTGTTTTACAAACTGTGCTATAGTATTATTTTAACACATTGTGAACAGCTAATTGTTGTTGTTTTTTTTCCCCTTTTACTATTTTATAACAGAATCATTAATAGATAAAAAAAAATAAGTGTATAATTTGTCAATAATTAACAATAAAGAGCGACAATCTTTTCTTTTTTTTTTTTATAGTAAAAAAAAACATTCTTATAAGCTGTCATTAAAATTCTAAGAGGGTTAATTGCCCCAACTCCCAATTTCTTTATACAAAAATTCTTTAATTGTTACGACATTGGACAAGAATAAAAGACGCTCGTCCTTTGCAAATATAAATATCACATTCAACGGAGTTCAGATCCCTTAAGCCAAATAACATTCTAATGATTAACATAACCAATCAAAACTGCCAAAGCTTTAATTTGGCGAATAGCAATATCATCAAAAGGCTTCCGAGCAAATACAAGAAATGGTAGGACAAGACATAATTTGGCACTGGAATCGCTACTTAGGTAGTTTTAGAGGTAGTAAATGTGCAACCTAAACTCTTTTTCCCACGTTTAAAAGTAGGAAGAAGAGTTTTTTACTACTCAAGTGATATTAAGGATTTAAACACCAGCTTGCCACAGACGAATACGGTCACAGACACTCATTTATGTGGCCCGCATGGGTCAGTAGATGGACAAGTGACAAATGGTTTTTCGGCACGAAACTTCAGCTAATGAAGGAGTTGGCGCTGGAGCGTCATGATTGTGGAGACGGTAAACTCTTGTTCAATTCCCTGTTGTTTTTGTAAATTTTTTTGTTCTAAGCGGTTTTTTGGTTACTTAACCATTTATTGTGAATGAGGGAAAGTTGGATGATTTCTCGTTTTGTTTTTAAAATGGTATATCTTTATGTATAGATGCATCTCAAATAAACACTATTTTGATTGTTAAATTAAAATGGCGTACAGCCCATTTTCGTTATTTTAATATTATGCTTGACAAGAAAACTTACAACAATGTTCTTATCTAAATTTTATATTAAAACTTTTCTTGAAATAGGCATTTTTTTTACTTATTCTAGATTAATCTTACGAAAACGTAACTTTTGCGGTGATATAAAATGTACCATATGAAAAAAAGTGGAGAGTATTTTTGCTTAGGCTAATTTGATATTTTTGGCTTCATACTTTAATTTAAAAATACTGCAGTTCAGAAATTTCAGATTAAAATATGCTATTTAAAATATTGTGATGAAACTGAATATCTTGTTTCGCTGTAATAAATTTCAATAATAAAATAATTGAATAATCTTTTCCTTAAAAAAGAACGAAAAGAAAAAACTTTTAAAAGTTAGTTTTTATTGTATTTAAGATTCTTAATGAAAATATTAAATTGTGTAAAATTGAAAATTAAATAAAAAGAATTAAGGTGTTTACTAGATTTTCTTTTTCCGATTTAATTAAAATCATCTATACTACTTAATTACAAATTATTGTACAAATTGTAATTAGATTAGCATCTAATTTATAGAAACAACAAAGTTCTGTCTACTCCATACCTACCAACTGTCAATCCTTTCGAGGATGAATTTCCCCAGTGGTAGTAAAATGGAGTTCAAATTGCAATTTTAGGCAAAAACATACGTTGTATTTTGGTAGTGGTTGTGCAGACTACAACATCAGTATTACATATTTATTTATATACTTAAATTTTTTAAAAATAGTGGTGGCCAAAAAGATTATAAATTAAGTTAATAAATGCAAGGAATATATAGAAAGCATACATTTGACTACCACTTTAAATATAGAAATAAAATTTTACGCCAACTGCTTAAAGGTTGGCAGGGATGCTACTGTAATAGATTAATATTAAATCTTAATTTATATGTGAAATCGAGAATTCTTACCTACCAACTTCTCCCATTTAAATGAAAAATATTTTTTTCGTAAGTGGTATATAACTCAACAAAATACTATAGTTATGTGATTGAATAATTAATAAAATATTTTTATAAAGCAGTAACTATTTAAAAAGTGATTAAAATTATAGTTTATTTTTCATTTAGAATAATTTTGACCTCCACTGTATTTAATCAATTTGAACAAGTATATTAAAAACTAATATCATATTACTGTAATTCAACTCTAATTTTACTACCACTTGTTTACTTACCGACACACGAACTTGCGTAAAATAATCCACGGAAAGCTTAAAAGTTGGTAGATATGTATTTATTTAGACCAAATGGATACTCCTTTCCGTTACCTGCCATATTAGAGTTAAATAATCATATGGTGCTTTTATTCCAGATTCTGTCTTAAATTATTGCATACCTACTAACCTGTACGGTCATTGAAAAAGATTTTATAAAGTGGTAGTAACACAAAAAATAAGTCAGCTAATATTTTCTAAGCAATTAAGCATTTAAGAGCAAATTAAGGTCTATTGTTTATTGAAATTACATACATTTGCTGACTTGTGTGCTCAATATAGGCTTATAAGTCATTGTCAAGTAGAAAATACAGGTAGAACAATTCAGAGAAAGACATCACAAAGAATACATCCAGGGTTACGGCGGGATTCGAACCCGCTACCTCCACGCTTAACAGAGCGTTTTGACCGGCGATACCACTCGGCCAGGGAGGCCCCGCAAATTAAGGTCAGAAATAGATCATATTTAGATATTTTTTTATTATTAATTTGTCGTGGTATTAGGAAAATTATTTTTTTAAACTTTAAATTGCAGGATTAATTTGTCAAAACGCTATAATGCTGCTACCACTCCGTACAAGTTGGCTGATATGTCATTAATACTTTATGGCTAATAAAACAATCTTGTTTCTACAAAATAAATCCTAAAAATAGAACATTTATGCTACCTTTTTTTTTGTGAAAGAATCAGAATCAGTGTGGGGGAAAATAGAAAACGGTAACTTAAGTTTTCGGCATGGCAAATTTGACAGACATATGTTAGCTTTTACTTAAAATATAACACATTCATATTAAATTATGTAAAAGTTTAACTATATAATTTTTAATTTGAAATAAGTAGTGGTGAATTAAATAAAGCAAATTATTATTACCCGATCCACAAATAAACTGTTGTTATCAAACTAGTTAGGCTACTAGTTTTATCCTTTTAAGTCTGATTGTCGCCACCCTGAGAATGCATATTTGACTTTCCCGTCTCGAAGAGGTTAAAAGGAAGCTTAACTCAAACAGGTTAAGATTTATGATCAGTCATTGAGATGTTGCTCAAAGTTAACTTTATTATTATATATTTTGGAGAAACAAGAAAGTTTAGTATTTAGATCTAATGATTTATCTCATGAATGGATTTTCACGGGCCATGAGGCAATCATAATGGTTCAGATTCCTTACTCTAAATATGCTAATAAATTTGTGCAGTTGATATTTTATATTGCGAAACCAGAGTGCATTCATATGGTTATACAGAGAACATTCATACCCGAGTGTTCTCTGAATAATCAACCCTTTTTCAAGATGTACTCGGTATTATACTCTTGAAATATGGCATTTGCTATCTGAAAAATATGGTCTATTTAATTCAGTAAGGAAAGAAAAGATAATTTTGGACCCCTTAATGTTAATTGATTATTTTGCCACATATCTAGGGCGATTTAACGCCAATCAAAAAAATTTGCACACACATATATAAAACTTTCTTAAATTTTATAAAAAAAAGCAATGGATATTCAACTACTGTAGTTAAATTCTACATAAAATCATTAAGTTAATCGTATGTTATAATTATTATTAAATTTATTACAAATTTATTTGTTAACTAAATTTATATGTTTATTATGTGCAAATCCAATTAGGGCAATTCCGTGACTAAAAATCTTCTAATATTTAATAAATAATTATTTTTAATAAATGTTAAGATTTTCTCTAAAAATCATCAAAATTAAAGTTTTATGATTAAGATTCATCCTTGTTAATTAAAACCCTTTCAAATTAAAATCTTAATTAATTAATTAATTATCAAGTATAGTATTATTAGATTGAGAATATGCAGTTTAGGGCCAATCCAAGGTAACTAACGAATCAAATGCGCATCTGTACTTCAGTAGGAACGTACCATTAAATAAATCAAACAATTCTCTATTCGTACTTTTATTTACATATTTTATAATCTGGCAAACTTGTTCCGAAAATTTTTTAAATAATTTTTGAAAGATACTGCTAAGTGGAAAGCGACTAGCTTTAAATGTTACACTTAATGTTTTATTTTGTATTTCTTACTTGTTCTTTTATGCTTAATATGTTTTATTTTATAATATTTGCTTAATAAATTTAATTTCCGTTTAAAAAAATATCTTTGGCAATCCTCACACTATTTATTATATTGATACATTTCGCTTTGGCTACTTTGTGAGCTGATGACGAGATTATATCTTTTACTTATTTTGCTTTTCTGCTTTTTAATTTTTTTTTTTTAATTTTATTTATTAAAGATTTTTAATCTTCTCTTTAAAAATTTATTTTTCATTGTTTTCTTTATATTTTTAACTTATATATATTCAGGGCTGCCAACTTTCTAAGTTATTAGGGAAAATTACTTTTAGTGGTAGCTAAGTTTACATTTAAATGTATTAATTTTTGTTTAATAAATTTAATTTAAAGTTATTTTCCGCACCTCTACTTCCGCGCAATATTTTAAGAAATCAAATAATATGTAATTTTTTACTATCTCCTTCGAGGTAAAGTTTATTAAGTGAACACAAAATTACCATAAGTTCTGAAAACTGATTTTTCACTGTCTTGAATCATGGCTGCTAACATGTGCGGCCGTTGAGAATTAATTTTCTTAGTGGTAGCAACTTTAGCGTTTTGGCGTGTTTAATCTTGAAGTTTAAAGTTTCAAAAAATCTAATCATTCATATATAAAATATCAATTTCAATATATAAAATATCAATTTCAATATATAAAATATCAATTGTACTATTTATCTTTCTATGACAATTAATGTATATTTCTCAAATCATGTTTATACATACTGACTAAATTCAAATTGTTAGCACTTTTTTAAAACTATAGATGTTTAATTTATCAAGCAAAGAACTTGACCATCACCTCCTACATCAAAAAGCCTCCACACGGTCTTTTATAAGTAGTCCGCGCAGACTATTTAAAAAGTGAACCAGTTGTGCGCATGAACCCAAAACCTTTTATAAAAGTAATTGAGAGAAATTTATCATATATATTTGAGAATTGAATCTGTAGTGGTTGACAAGTGAATAAGGCAAACCAATAATATTCATTAATGAAACAAATTTTTAGTCATATATTTGCTACCACTTTCTTATTTTAACTAGATTTTGTATTATGTGACTCGTTCGGAAAGTGGATATCCTTATTTCAAAAATCATGATTCATATTAATTTTTCAAATTATGTTTAATTTATCAAGCAAATATGCTTGGTCTCTTGTTTTTGCCACCTTAATGCTGCATAATTCAAAATGTTTTTAATTCAACCTGTAAATATTTCATGATGAATGGGTTGGGGGCCGCTGCGCGGCCCAGGCACCCAATTTTTGATAAATAAAGAAAAAGAAAGTGGATATCCTTCACAACGATCTGATCGGACTACCTATAAAAAACCGTGTGGAGGCTTGACTCTTGTATTAGCTACCACAATGTTGCTAAACACAAAATGTCTGTAACTCAATTTGTACATATTTTCATGATGAAAGGGGTACCCAGTTTTATTAAATAAAGGATGGAACGGAAAGATAATTTAAACTTTGGGTACTCATTTTGGTCAATGCATAGGGAAAAGAAAGAACACAATTTCTAAAAGCTTCAAGCAAGATCTTTTAAATTGCGCCAACAGCTTTGCCATGAAAAATCTTCCAAATTTTCTTTGTGACTGAAAGAAAATTGTTTCATATTTTTATCTAATCCTAGAATATTTCATGATCCTATTTTAAGCCTTTGCTCTCGAAGGCTTTTCCTGGCACCATAAAGTATCTACCACTCAGAACAATGAAATTTTTACACTCTAATGATTAGTTAACAAAGCGGAGCAAATGTTGGCACCTATGATATTGTGGAATTTGTAAAATCTCAAACTTCAAGAGATTAGAATTATTTTAACTGTAACTTTTTCTATCTGTAATTTTTATTCGATTTTCCTTTTCTTTCTCTGGAAAAAATTATTCTAGGGTAAATTGAATGTTGGCAGGTATATTCATATTTATTACCAGAGATGCCAACTTGCTCCGCTTTGTAATACAGTATTTTCTAGTGGTAGCGAAATTTAAGTTACTTTGAGTTTAGTATTTTTCATTTTAAGTAATTTTATTCACCACTAAATATCAAAAATTATAAGTATTATATGAAACGCAACGTTAAAGCATCCATCTAAGAAATCACAGAGATGGAAACTCATGAAAGCGGCCAAACCATGTTTCAGACAAACATTACGTCATCCATAGATTCCGAAAACTCATCCAAAAATATAACAGTACCACCTCCCAAAAAACGAAAAAAGAAAAAGCGAAAGCCATCTGATAACAAAAAACCTGAAGACTTTTCAATCACTACAAACAACTGCTCTGCTTCAGCGATAGATGCCGCCACTTCCTTGCCACTATCAAAAGCCACAATAGAATCAACCAAAGCTCCACCCACGGAAGTCTCAAACGAAGCCATAGCTCCACCCACAACTCAAGCGCTAGCACATCCAGTTATGTATATCAAAGTGTTAATCCGTGGACTGACTACAGAATCTAAATCAGAAGATATCTCCCATCAACTGGCAAAACTAAATTTCACAACCCATAAAGTAATACAGTTTCGGAGAAAAGTGGGCGAGGCCTATAGACTCCTCCCACTTTTTCTCATAATATTAATCAAAACTGACCAAAACCAACAGATTTTCTCCATATCCAATATTTGTGATCTCCCGGTAAAAATTGAAAGGTTCCGTGGTGGTAAAAGCCCAATTCAATGTTTCAATTGCCAGAATTTCGGCCACACGCAGCGAACCTGTCACTCCAACCCAAGATGTGTGAAATGTGCTGGTGATCATCGTTCATTTCAATGCCCTAAAGTTCAAACATCACCACCTAAATGCTGCAACTGTGGAGAGTCACACACTGCAAACTTCACAGGTTGTAGCAGCCGTCCCTCCTGGAGGAGACATCGTGCCATTTCAGCTACAGTTCCCACCACAAATACAAAAGCCCATAGACTGGTATCTATCATTAAAGAACTCCAAGAACTAATCAAAGACAAAGAGGTATCTCAACTACTGCAAACAATTATGACCACCTCTCAATAATGTTCACTCTCTGATCTTCCGTCTTCTCACAACATGAACTCTATATTTCAGAACTTTAATTTAATTCCGTAGATATTCAATTTCTTCTTCAATGTAAAAGTTAAACCAGCTTTATTAAATTTCTTACTGTAACCGATAGATGGCATCACCAACACCGAGCAAAACTTCTGTAAATTTTCGTCTTTCATATATTCCAATTACTGCTTATTTTACAAATCATGATTAATTTTTTCTACGACTAAAGTTTTTCATCAAATGTTTATTCATTTCAGTGCCTAAATGTAAAATATGCTTGTTGTACATAACATAATTCAATTCATCTATTTCAATCAATCGTGCTACTTATATTCAAATTACTGCATATTTTAAAAAAAATCATGATTAATTTTTTCTATGACTCAAGATTTTTTATCAAATGCTTTCATTTCAGTGCCTAAATGTAAAATATGCTTGTTGTACATATCATAATTCAATTCATCTTTTCCAATATCAATTGGGCTACTTTATTTCAATTTCTGCTTACTTCAAAAATCATGATTAATTTTCAAATTATGTTTAATTTACCAAGCAAATTTGCTTGGTCTCTTGTTCTGCTACCTCATTGTTGCATATTTCAAAATGTTTACCTCAAATTGTAATACTTCATGATGAATGGGATAGGGGCCGCTGCGCGGCCCAGGCACCCAGTTTATTCTTAATAAAAGCAAAAAAAGCATCCATCTACTGCTTACTCTATTAAAAAGCAAGCTTAACTATCCTTCTTTAACGAATTTTACTATATAATTTGCTACCACTTTATTAAAACTATTCCAGAAAACGGAGCAGTTGGCATCCCTGTATTACTTGCGTTTATAAATTTAATTTCAAATATTTTGTCTACTGTTACAGTTTTAAAAAAAAATTTATATTATATAGAAATGTATATTATCCTTATCCGTATAATCCCTTTATTATGTAGAAATGTATAATATGTCTAATCTTTTAACTTGTGCATATGAGTTAATTCGAGCGCGCTAAACTGTGCACACTCGAGATAATTCGAGCGGCGTTGTAATTTATGCTGTTAAAATTTTTCACCCTCGAATATAATCGAGAAGTGAAAATAGCATTGTGAAAGCTAAGAAAAAAATCATAATTTTATTGATATTTATCATTTACATAGGATTGAAAGCTGTAACACTTTTTTATTCAAGAATAAAATATACAGGGATGCCAACTTGCTCCGGAAAGCAAATATATATTTTAAAGTGGTAGTTTATCAATTGTGATTCTTAGTTTAATAAATTCAATTTAGTAGATTTTTATCCACCACTATTTCTAAATAATTCATAGGCTTATATAATTCACCACTTAAACTTTCTTTTGTCGTCATTTTTCGGATTCCGAGTCATGATAAAGGGGCCAGCCTCATGCAACGCCTCCTATAACTGAGAGCCTCCACACGGTTTTTTATAACTAGTCCGATCAGACCATTGTGTAGGATATCCACTATCCGAACGAGTCGTTTCATACAAAATCTAGTTAAAATAAGAAAGTGGTAGCAAATATATGACTAAAAATCTTTTTTTTTTATGAATATTATTGATTTGCCTTATTCACTTATCAACCACTACAGATTCAATTCTCAAACATATATGATGAATTTCTCTCAATTACTTTTATAAAAGGTTTTGGGTTCATGCGCACAACTGGTTCACTTTTTAAATAGTCTGCGCGGACTACTTATAAAATACCATGTGGAGGCTTTTTAATGTAGGAGGTGATGCCTTAACACGTTGAATGCCACTCTAATTTTACATGGCTTGCTCGTCTGGCCACACGGTAAATAACTACAAACTTGCAAACATAGACAGATTTTTCTAGTTCATTAAAGGTTTAGCACGTCATATCTGAAAAAGTGGTGAATTATATATGCCTACGAATTGTTTAAAAATAGTGGTGGGTAAAAATCTACTAAATTGAATTTATTAAACCAAGAATCACACTAATTAAGTAAATTTTGAATACATTTTCTGCAATTCCATAAAAGAGTGTAAATTTTATAGATCTATATCATGTTATACGCAGTCAACCAGCTGTTTTTCGCGGCCTATGTGAAGGGTCAGTGTCAGCAAGTGGTGGCAGACGCAGCCTAAATGTAATTTCAGTGTCAGCCACCGGTGGTTGACGAGGCCTAAATGGAAAGTCCAGTGTCAGCCACCGATGGCTAACGTTGTGCTCAACGTGTTAACTTATGGATACTTCTGAGAAAAGGAAATGACTATTAAGATGATCCTCAACTGGGGAGTTTACCATTCACCAGATTACACTAGTTCCCTAGTCGTTCCATAAGCCGCCAATTACCCAATCACCTTCTTATGCCTAAAGTCTTAGTCGCCCAAGGGCTAATTAAACAGATGAAGAAGTCGGACGCCCGCTTAGCGGGCAGGAACTTCGAAAAACATTATGTCAAGTCATGTACTTATGCCTTGCTATACCTTTTGAAAAGCAAGCAAAAATAGTCATATATTTGCAAAATTTACTTTGTAGTGATTTACCGTTTTTTTTTTTTTTTTTTTTTTTTTTTTTTTTTTTTTTTAATTATTTTGGCGTGTCCGGAACAGTTGGCATTTCTGAATATAGCCCTTTTCCATGGAACAAAAGCGCAGTATATCAAGAATGTTCACCCAAAGATAAGACAATGTTCTAAAGTGTGTTTTTTTTATATAAAAATAAAATTAGAATTCTTTTTTTTTTTTTTTTTTGGCCGGTTTTTTTTTTTTTTTTTTTTTTTTTCAAAAAATTTGTGCGTTAAAGGGTTAAGCTTTAATAAAATACTATGTGTAACTTTTACATAAAATTGCAGTTTAAGTGTACGAATTTGTACATTACTAGAGGGATAAAACATCCTTAGAATGATTAGAATTTAGCCTGTATAAAATAGCATTATTTGGAAATTTAGTCCATTCTATACTTGTTGCTACCAATCTTTAATACAAAATTCATTATTTAAATATTTCACTAGAACTAAAATTCATTTGAAACTTGAAAATAAATTTTAAAAAATCATTTTCTTTTTTTTTTCTGATTTCAAATATGTTTCATCGTTTCCGCCATTTTCAAACTTTTCTTTAAAATTCTTTCTTTATGACTAAATATAAATAATGCGTTAATCCGAAAAAAGACCCATTTTGCCAATAGGTAACATTGGCAAAATGGGTCTTGGTTCGGATTTCATGACGTCCTCACTTTTCAACTACAATAATCAAGAGTAATAGTAAACAGTGCGCATGCATTGCTATGGCGACCGCTGCTGATTGATTATTTTTTTTTTTATAATTCTTTTTTTCACTTTTAATTTTGTCATGGTGAACTTATTTTTGGTTGGTGAATTTATTTTTGAGATATGGGAGATCCCATAAATATTTCTTGAGTTGTGAATAAAAGAGAATTTCCTCATTTGAACGATATTTATGTTTTTATTGTTTTAATTAAGAATCAGAAATTCTAACCTACAGTTCAAACTGGATCGTTTTCAATACTAATTCAGGTGAATATCGCAAATAAAGAAGGTCCTGATTGACACGGTCCCAAAAGTTAGAGTTGAAGCAAGAAAACCAAAACGAGGCCAAGGCCTAAACTTACCGAGGCTGAAAAAAAACCAAAGAACGTAGACGGGAATACCTTAAACATTACACACAAATGGAAAAATGAAAGGATTCCATTCGCAAACGCAAGCATGAAGCCCGTCCCTCACAAAAGTACCAAAGTGGTTGAAAGAATTGAACTCTACCGAAGAGCGAATGGTGACTCTCTGAACCCCTTTCATGCAAATACGAGAGCTGGGTGTTGATCATCAGGTTAGGGATAAAAGGATCCATTGTCAACGTATTCAATAACTTTCACAAGACCGTAGAATGTCTTCCACGGAATATAAATGATTCATTCACTATTCATGTAAAATTGAAAAAAAAGCTAGCTTTCAAATCTTATTTCATGTATGAACTTGTGAATCCGAAACGGGTGTATGACGCAGCTTACAATCTCATTCAAACACCATTGTACCAAACCGAAAAAGTTAACATTGATCTCGATTGGCTGTTCAATTTCTATTCAGTCATCAAAAAAATTCACACAGAATGTGTCTGAGCTGCATTTAAATATGTCTGCGAAATTGTGTACCGAGCAGTTCAGGATTAACACTTAAAGATGTCCAAGATAAAAAACACAGTTGCTTATCCAAAAAAAAAAAAAAAATTAGACAACAACCATTTTGCCAATGGGTAACCTGTGATATCCTTGCGGCGATCACAATTTTTTATCTTTTTCTTACGAAAATAATAAACAGTTTGATGGAATTAAAAGTAACTTTGGTTTTTTTCAAACAAAAATTAATTCATCCGAAATTTTATTACTACCACAATTAAGTCATTCGGATTTATTTCTAATAACATCAACTCATCCAAATTTTATTTTTAAAGAAAGTTAACCTATTTTGAATTTTATTTTTACCGTATAATTAGCTTATTCAAATATAGTAGTTGTATAAACCTTTAATAATTAGAAAGTAGAAAAAGCACACCTAATGTTCCAAAGACAAAAAATATCATTAATCTTTTCCATTGCAGCTAATTTAGTTAAAAATATCTAGACAGACAACTAAGCATTGGCAACTTCTACAGTGGAATAAGTAATCATACATGAACTTTATGTTGTGAATAGTGATTGCTAAAAAACAGTGGACGTTTTATATTTTTTGTTGTTTTAATATTTTTTGAATACGTGTATTCAACAGATACAAATTGGACCATCTACCCCGGAAAGGGTCAATCATCATTAATTTATATTTAGCTAAGTTAAAAACAAGATAAGAATTTATCATTTAAATCAAGTTAAGAATCAGTGTTCATCAACTAAAAATTAATCATTTCCAAGACACTTATTCAGTGAGTGAACTATTGTAACTGTGAATTTTAATTCGGTCTTCCTTAACAATTGGACTCCGGAGCCATTAAAACAAATTTAGCCCAGTCATTAATAAAGATGTATGACCCTGGCCTGCCACGAGGGCATATAGCGTTGTCGTCATAGTAATAAGTAGACTCATAAGCAAGTTCGTGTTATTATATTTTCGCCAGGATTTCGATTTTGTATATTTTTTGTACTGTACAAAAATGTGTAAATTAGATATTATTCCAGATAAAGATACGACGCCAGTAAAAGATTCCGTAGGTTTCTAATATCGAAAAATCGTGAGAAAAAATATAAAAATTAACATCCTTGAAGAGTGTGTTATTGTTTCCCCAATATAGTGATTCCCTGAGGGGATTTTAGAACTAAACTGCAATTGAGGGGTCTTTAGAACCCACTGTGGTTTACTCATCTCTTGCGGTCCAGCGACGAAGATTAGGCCAAAATCCACTTTGTCTGGGCGCCTTCTCACCAATTTAGTCCAATCTCGCATCACGCTTCTTGCAGCCAAATATAATTGAATTGTTGCTGGAACTCGTGGAAGCAAATCAAGTCTTAAAAAGAAGTAAGAGAGTCTATGAAGGTGAATTATACATAGTTTATAAAAAATGTCAAGCTATATTTTAATTTTTTTAAAAAGTTCTTAGAAGTAGCAATTCAAACGTACAAGTTCTAAAATATGCGTTAAGATTGGTAAGATGTATACTAATACATAAATTTATACAATTTTACTTGTGCCAAGCTAAGATTTTTTCCAAGCATTGATACACTTACATTGATGCTAAACTATACTTATAACAAATATTGATGTAATTATACTTAAGCCAAACTAAACTTGATCTAACATTGATGCAATTATACTTAAGCCAAACTAAACTTAAACAAACATTGATAAAAACACATAAGATAAACTTACACAATTACTCTAAAACAAAACTAAATTTATATAAACATCGATGAAATTACACTAAAGCCAAATTACACTCATACAGACATTGATAAAGGCTATAAACAAAACAAAAATTGTAAAAATATTCGAACTATTTTATAGCAAAATTTTTTTTATATAATCATTCATTTTTCATGAGATGCCAACTTACTCCACTCTGTAAAACAATATTTTTTAGTGGTAACGAAATGTAAATTATTTTTTATTTAGTATTTTTTCACTATAAGTCATTTTTCCACCACTACATATAAAAAGTCTCATATGTCATATCGAATTTATTTATTTTCTGTATTTAATTTATTTCGTGGATACTTTTATAAAGAGTGGTCGTTTTTCCTTATTTGGAAGTTTTATTAATTAATTCACGACCAATTTATTCAAACTTTTACAGAAAGCAGAGCAGTTGATATTTCTGTAATTGTAATGGCTGTTTGTATTTTAAATCAATGTTTAAAATACAATGAAATACAAAATAATTTCTAATGTTTAAAACATTAGAAAAAGAAATATAAAAAATAACTACCACTTTAATTATAATTAAAAAAAATTTACAAAAAACATAAAAAGAAAAATCCTTTTTCCTCCCTTATTGTTTTAATTATTCGATGGAAGTATAGATAGCCCTCTGGGCTAGGGACACTAAATTGCTTAGCTTGAATCGGCATCAACTTTTATTAAAGCATCAAACACAATTAATTTCTTTCACCGCAATTGTTAAGCATCTAGGATATTGTTTTTATAAAAAAGAATTATTAAAATTAAATTTTGATGCAGCTAGCGTATTTCTTTTTAATTTTTCTATGCCTTAATTCATTTATTTTTGAATTACAAAAATCAATGTCCTAAAGCAACAAAAATTAAAATTTCATTCGTCATAAGGTTTTGCGCTAATTTGAAATGTTTTACTATAAATTAATATCGATAACAGTTAAGGACAAAGTGGACTTAATTCATAAAATTAATATAATTAAAATCAGCAAGACAATGACATAAAATCGTAATAAAAATCTCGGATGTGTATAAATATATATTTTTCATTTTAATAAATAATTTTCGAATAAATTACTTTATTCAAATAAAGAACAATATTTTAAATAAATTGTGTTGTAAAATATGATTTAATTGCTTAAATCATACTTGTCATTTTTTAGAATAGTTACCTCCTCAAGTAGTAATGAAATGACAATAGCGAGCAGAATTCTTTTATATTTTCCCAGAGCTAAAATCAATCATATAATTATCACGCCTTTAAATATGCATGTTCAATTTATTTACTTATAAAGTTATTTTATATTAAATTTATAAATTAAATTATAAGAATTAAATGTATAAACATAAAGTTTTGCTATCATTTTAAAGTAAAAAATAAAATCAACTCTAAACTCCAGGAGAGTTGCTTGCTATGTTGAATGTTTCCCCTTGGTTAATATACTAGTCTGGGAATTCTATTGATTAGTCTGAACTAGTTTAATTACACTAGTTTATAATATGTGGAGGTTTGATAACACATTTTCTTCTTTTTTTTTTTAACTTTCATTTTACAATAATGGATGTATTTATTAAAACCAATGTTAAATACGACAAAAGTTCGAAATATATCCATCTCGACAAAATTATATGCACATTTAATTTTTATCGCTGTACTTGAAAAACTTTAGTAGTGCTAGTTAATTAAGGTTAATTCTAGAAGATAATTTTTATTTTAATGTACCAAATCATCGTTAAGAAGATTAAATTTTCATGCATATATACTTTCTTCGGAAAAAAATTTTTAGTGGTGGTTACACAGAAATTAAATGATCGACATTTGTTTAATTTTCATTACCACTTTTTAAAGTTTACAAGATTATACTCCTCTCGAATATATCTTCATTAGTAAATCAAATTTTCTATCAGTAACTTAGTCTTAACAAGAGACAAAATACCATTCTCAATTGAAAATCAGATGTATTAAGCTTATTATGTCAGTAAACAGTTTAAAGCAATAAATTACATGTTGCTTAAAGATCTATTAAAGTAAATTAAGTACTTTGAAAGTGATTCTATTCCATCCCTGAATAGCGAGAATAAGCACCCGCATCTTGTTAAAAGCCCAGGAGTTCAGGTTTAAACGACCATTTAACGATGTTATAGTTGTTCTTTATGATTGGACTGTTAAGCTATGAATCATAAGTGTTTAAAAAAACTGCTGTAATAAATATCTGGAAATGCCGATCTTAAGAAACTTTTAGTCAATCATTGGGAAAATATTTTGCATGGGCATAACTCAAAATGCGCATTAAACAAAATCCACATAACCAGAAATGCATATTAAAAAGAAAAGCTATAGCTCAAAATAAGTGTAGATGAAAATAGATATAGCTAGAAATGCATATTAGAAAAAATTGATATAGATCAAAATACGTATAGAAGAAAATAGACATAGCTTGAAATGCATATTAGAAAAAATTGATTTAGCTCAAAATACGTGTAGAAGAAAATTGACATGCCTAGAAATGCATATTAGGAAAAATTTATTTAGCTCCAAATACGTATAGAAGAAAATAGACATAGCTAGAAATGCATATTGAAAAAATTGATTTAGCTCAAAACACGTATAGAAGAAAATTGACATAGCTTGAAATGCAAATTGGAAAAAAATTTACATAGCTTGAAATGCAAATAAGAAAAAATTTAAATAGCTCAAAATACATATAGAAGAAAATAGACATAGCTAGAAATGCATATTAGAAAAAATTTATATAGCTCAAAATACGTATAGAAGAAAATAGACATAGCTAGAAATGCATATTAAAAAAAATTGATTTAGCTCAAAATACATATAGAAGAAAATAGACATAGCTAGAAATGCATATTAGAAAAAATTGATTTAGCTCAAAATACGCATAGAAAAAAATTGACTTAGCTTGAAATGCAAATTAGAAAAAATTGACATAGTTTGAAATACAAATTATAAAAATTTGATATAGCTCAAACTAAGCACAGAAGAAAATAGACATAACTTAAACTGCATAGAAGGAAAAATTGATATAGCTCAAAATAAGTATAGGAGAAAATAGACATAGCTTGAAATACGTTTTCAAAAATTTTGAGGTACAACAAAAAGTGCATAGCAAAGAATTTACATAGCTTGAAAAGACATTTTAAAAAATTTAGATAATTTTAAATGCGCGGTTAACCAACGCCTCCTATAACTGAAAACCTCCACACGGTTTTTTATAGGAAGTTCGATCAGACCACTGTGTAGAATATCCACTTTCTGAACGAGTCATTTAATACAAAATCTAGTTAAAATAAGAAAGTGGTAGCAAATATATGACTAAAATTTTTCTTTATTTATGAATATTATTGGTTTGCCTTTCACTTGTCAACCACTACAGATTCAATTCTCAAATATATATGATGAATTTCTCTCATCTACTTTTATAAAAGGTTTTGGGTTCATGCGCACAACTGGTTCACTTTTTAAATAGTCTACGCGGACTACTTATAAAATACCGCTGAGCGCTACGCTAATTTTACATGTCTTACCCGTCAGGCCACAACGATAAATAACTACACTCTAAATTTGCAAATATTAGACAGATTTTGCTGGTTTTTAAAAGGTTTAGCGTGACATATCTGAAAAAAGTGGTGAATTTTATAAGCCTACGAATTGTTTAGAAATAGTGGTAATAGAAGTAAATTGAATTTATTAAACCAAGAATCACAATAGTTAAATAAATTTTGAATAAATTTTCTGCAATTCCATAAAAGAGTTTAAATTTTATAGCTCTATATCATGTTATACGCTGTCAGCCAGCTGTTTTTCGCGGCCTATGTGAAATGTGAGTGTCAGCATGCGGTAGCAGACGCAGCCTAAATGTAATTTGAGTGTCAGCCACCGTTGGCTAACGTGGCCTAAATGGAAAGTCCAGTGTCAGCCACCGACGGCTGACGTGGCGCTCAACGTGTTAAGGCATAACTACAAACTTTTACACATTTTGAGTAAAACTTTATTTTTATATTTAAAGTGTTGGTAATATTTATATTTTATTCAATTCTATATGAGCAATCTTTTCTTTTAACAACATATATTTTGGAAAATTTTGTCAAAGCTGTTGGCTTAATTTGAAGGATCATGCTTGAGGCATTTAGAAATAGTGTCCTTTTTACCCATGCAAAATTTGGATCCATATTGAGTAGAAGTTTGAAGATTTTTCCCTGCTTTAATACCACTATAATTAAAAAAGCATTCTTGTAAAACATTACAATCCCATAATATCATTTTAAAATTACTGGTATTAACCCCCAAAAAAAGTGACTAGCATCACTTCTAAAAGCATCAAGTGTTATCATCCAAATTGTGGCAACAGTTTTACCTTATTAAATCTTCCAAAACATTTGTACTAAAAGAAAAACTTTGACATCGTGTTAGCATAGAAATGATTCCATTATTTCTTAGGTTCTACTGGGAGTAATACGTGAAAATCTTATTTTAGGGTTCTACACGTAATATTTTCAAAATATTGTCTCAAAAACTGTTGCTTACGCAGTGCGAAACATAATGCACAATTTTTACTTCTTTAATCATTTACACTCTTGAAATTTGCAAATCGATTAACTATTGTAAAGTGAAAGTTTTACTTTGTAGATATTATTCTATTTGATTTTAATTTAAGTTAAATTCGATTCTTGATTATCGTATTCTTAGCTTTGATAAAATAGTACGTACACTGTTTCATAGTATTTTCTTTACATTTCCAAGAACATAATTCATCTACTGCATTTCCAGTTTCAAACAAAAATTACTCAGAAGAAAACTAACTCTAATGCATCTCTACGGATCTCAAACTTGAAATTTAAAGTTTTTTTCAGTTTAATGTGTTTTATGTTTTCTGACTTCATCCACCATTCATGCACATAAGGAAATGCAGATTGTTTATAAATAAATGAAGAATAATATAACATTCAAGTAAAACTCAAATTTCTACTATAACCGGTGTGCACAACCTTAAGGTTCTTGTTTGGTTACTATGAGCCCTTTGTTTTAATAAGTCAAGTTGTAGGATAATTTTAATAAGATTTAAGTGAGAATAAATAATTCAAAAAGTCAAAATATTTAAAAATGTTAACGTTTTTTTTTTTTTTTTTTTTTTTTTTTTTTTTTTTTTGAGAAATTTTTTATCTTAAAAATATTTAAAGTAGTATATGAATTTCTAAATTTGTTTAAAATCGTAGGTTAGTAATTAATTTACAGTAAAAAATGATCAACTCTCTTTACTATGCAGGGATAACGTTAAGACTTGCTGTAACTTGATTGCAATTTTAAAAAGTTTATCAAAATGCATCATTATTGTTTTACTTATTTATTATTAGTAGTAGTATTTTATAATTATTATTATTATTAGTAGTAGTAATAATATTTTTACTCTAGTAGTAGCTTTTTTATTATAATTAATAGTAGTAGCAGTGATGGTATAAGTAGCAGTAATAGCATTATTAGTAGTAGTAAAGCAAAGCAAAGAATTTCCGCAATAGAACGTTGTGGACCAGGGGGTTCATGGAGCTTAAGGCTCCACAATTTCGTGACTAACAGCAAATTATGATAGTTACAATGTGGTCAGCACTACGCACAGGCCATTTTTACTTCCCAGATAAGATGGTACCCATCGAACTGAGGCTGGGTTGGCTGTTGGCTTGTAGCCGCCACTGGGTATCGAACCCAAGTTTTTTACAGTAAGCCATCGCGGCTTAGTAGAATCGTATAGAAGAAAATTTTTTAGTATGAATGAGATGCCCGTGGATTCTTGTAAGTAGTTCCAGAGTTATGCCAAAAAATGCAAAAAGTACACAAAGCATAAATATTAAGAAATATATATATTAACGGCAATTATTATTAATCATGCATTTATTTATTAAAAAAGTCAAAAAATGAAAATAATTTTTAAAACATTGGAAGTGCATCTAGATTAAAACTTTTATGATGATCAGGCAAAATATCTGGATTTCCAAATCGGAAATTTATATTTCTACAGTTACGGTAAATGACTTAATATCAGAGTTTTGAGTCAGAAGTTAAAAATATAGAGAAAACATGGAAAATAATAATGATTAGTGAAAAGAGAAGAAGGAAAACTATTAAAAATATATATATATTTGATAAAATATACTTTTTCATAAAACGTTTTTTATACACGCTATATTTTGCTTTGGCTTTATTGATACAATATTGGAAAGCACTTCTTTTTTCGGATATAATCGTGTGAGCTGATGAAGAGATTCATTTTTTTTGTTTTCCTCTTTTTTTAATTTATGTTTTTTTTATAGCTTTTCTTCTTCTCTTTTCATTTATCTTTAATGTTTTCCATGTTTTTCCTATATTTTTAGCTTACTTTATGAGTCCTATACACTTGCAGCTTATGCGCAGTAAATAGAACTTGCTAAATTTCTTAATTTTCTTCGTTCTTCTCTTTTTATCCTTTTTGTCTTTATTGTGCTACATATATAAACTAAACTCAGTGGTTCGACAGCCCATAGAGGGCCAAGGGCTCTGGCCTTTGACTCTTTATGGGCTCTGGGGTGCAGGAGCAGATGTTCCGGTTAGGTGATCGGCCGAACGATGAAAACCCAGACGATTTTTCGAATCATTTACATGTAGTGGTGGGATAAATAACTTTAAATCAAATTTACAAAATGCAATAAAATTTGCAAAACATGCATAGAAGCACATAGCAACCACTGGGGAAAAAAATTTTGCAAAATACTATAAAGTTTGCCGCCCTGCATTAAAGCTTGTTTGCAATAAATGGTCCACATATAAAAAACATCTAAGTTAAAAAATAAAACACGCTAGACACATGCCTGCCAACTACTACGATTCCTGAAAAATAATTGATAGAGTGGTAGACATTTAAAAGCCAAAGCTTTTTTAATTTTTGGTAGTTCTGCGAACATTTTAAAAGCCCTACCACGTGAGAGTTAGAAAAATAGAGCATTGTTTATGAACTTTTAATTCATTCATATTTAGTAGTGTGGAAAATAAGTTTATATGAACTAAAAATAAAACACAAACTTAGCTACCACTAGAATATATTTTTACAGAAAGCGCCGAAAGTTGACAGTCCTGAGTACGTCTTAAGTTATATCAAATAAACATTAATTTTTGTTGCACACCACATTAGTTATAAAAAATCACGGTGTTTTAACTTTCGATCCAAATATAAATATTTATATGATTGATATACCAAAGGATAGACCAAAGATAGATAGTAAGGATAGACCAAACTATTTTTTTTCCTGCAACCTTATAATAAAAGACTGTGGCTCTAACTTGATTTTTGAATAAATAAATAATGGAACAAGTAACGGTTTTTTACGGGATGCTAGGCGCAAATGGGTTAGTAATTATTTTATTTATTTATTTTTTATAAAAAAAAAAATGGGAAAAGGTACCGTCCTTTCAAAAGGACGTTTGGTGCAAATGAGTTGATATTTATTTTATTTTATTTATTTATTTAAAAAAATAATGGAAAAAGGAACCGTCCTTTTGAAAGGACGCTCAGTCCAAATGGATAAATGTTTGTTTGATTTTAATTATATAAAACAAATAACGGGAAAAGGAGCCATCTTTTTAAGAGACGTTATGCCCAAATGGGTTAAAGTTTATTTATTTATTTTAGTTTCATTAAAAAAAATAAAAAAAAAAAATAAATAAAAAATTGGAAAAAGGGACTTTTTTAAAAAAAAAAAAAAAAAAAAAAAAAAAGGGCGCTAGACCCAAATGGGTACGCTACGTTTAACATTGCTATGGCGTTCTGATTTTTAAATGTTTAACAGTCAGTCTAAACTTAATCAATAAGGCGATTTTTTAATCGTTAAGAAAACAATGCAAAGATAATGGGAAATAGAGGGGGTGTAAATTCGTAGAACAAAATCCGGATGCCGATGAAATTGCGGGAGGAGGAAGAGGGGATGAAAAAGTGGAAAAAGAGGTGGGGCAAGATGGGTGCGCCGATCGTGAAATTAACCCTCATTTAGGCGTTCGGGCCGCCTTAAACAGGAGCCGCAGAACAAGCAGCGTGAGTTACGGGCAAATACTTCGAGTCGATCAAGGGGTTGCTCAACACGCGTCGACGGAGCTCAGTTTGAAAGTTCAGCGGCGACGTACCGTTCTCAATCCCGCATCAAAAGCGAGCAGTTGCCGTGAGAATTCAAAAGGTATCTTTTGCTTCATATTTGGTTTAGATTGAAATAATTTTAATGCAATATTTTTAATGAATAATCTTGCTTTAGATAGATCTGAGCGTTTAAAAGGTCAAATAAAATACAAGTGTAAGATATACTTAGCTAGTGGTTACAGATTCCTCTAAAACAATTCCTTTTAGTTTAATTTCTTTTTAAATTAACAAGCAAAAATTTTAATTCTATTTTAAACTTTCAATTAAATTTAAAAATAACAATATTTCCATTTTTAAAACTAAAAATAATTTCTTAATTTTTTTAACATCTAAAAATGTATCTCGTTTAATTTTTTAAAAAAATGTATCTCGTTTCATCTAAAAATGGGAGAAAAATATCATAATCTATTTTAATCACCGTTATTTTTATTTTAACAGGATAAGAAGCTGCAAAAACTGACTTAACTTAAGCTTTCGCATGGTTTTTATAAAATTTAAAAGTGGTAGTATAATTATGAAAATTCGGTATTTTTTAATACCTTTGTATTCCCATTACACTTACATACCTGCCAATTTTTCCAGTTTCTTAGGAAGATTTTATTTTTGTCTTTAATATGGTGGTAAAATTTATATAATTACATTTTATTCTTCTTTAAATAAATATGATTTAAAATGATTTTGTTTACCATTATATTCAGATAATTTAAACTTATATATTAAAAGCTTGCTAAATGTTACTAAGTTTTGCATACTTCCCAGCTTGTACGATTGTTGAAAAAAAAATTTTACAAGAAGATTGTAAAACAAGAATTAAGTTAGGAAGAATTTTCTCAAAATAAAACTGTTAAGACATATATATGCATAATTACCAACAAATAGTTCTTATCTACATATGTATTTTAATTATTCTTTTAAATTCGTGGTAGTTTCAAAAAAATTTCTGAAACTTTAAACTTCAAGATTTAATACGTCGAAATGCTAATGTTGCTACCACTAAGAAAATTATTTCTCAACTGCCGTACAAGTTGGCAGCTATGGCGTTGGCTAAATGTTAGCAAAACACCAGGATACAATCTCCATTTACTTAGCTATTCCCTACCACAAGGAAATTTTTTTTTTAAGATGCCTAAAACTTGATAAGTATGCACTAAATAATTCCAAATAAATATATTTTGTTGAAAGTCACATTTTTAATTTTGAAGTGAAATAATAATAATAATAAATAAATAATGAATAAATAAGCATTTGTAACTTTTTAATTTATATATCCAAACCGATTTTTGAAGGAACTCTCGTAACTCGTGCAGTGGTAGCAGCGTTCCATAAAAAAACATTAACTAATAACCAATATTTTATAGTTTAAAGAATAGTTACATTTTAGCACATACTTAATTGAAACTGTTATTTTACTTAAATTTAGAAATTAACCAGATAACATAAATTTTTTACATATCCCGGTAGTCAAAATATCTCATTTTACACAAATGTAATGAAGAAAAATAAATCATAGTAATCATAAAGTAAATTATATCTTGTTAGTACTTTTTTTATTTTGTTGGGTGTAGCGACTTCTGCTCTTTAGTATAGTTATGAATACTGTAATCGAGGACATAGTAGCTAATATGCAGTTAAAAGATTTAATTTCAAATCCTTTAACAATCTATAAGAATCTCTTAGATTTAATCTATTCAATTTATTTCAATTAAAAATTATTTAACATTCCATTTAACAATCCAACATTCTAATCAATTACTAAACAGTTTAATTGAAGGTATTATCGGCTATGAATTACTGAATGTTACAATTAGAATTGCATTTTTCTGCTGTCTAATATATTCATGAATGTTTTTTTAGTTATTGAATTATTGTACAATACCTAATACAGATATATAAAATTCTCTGAAAATCCAAGCATGCCAACTACGACGCTTTTTCCAAAGTATTTTATTGAGTGGAGGCCATTTAAAAGCTTAAGTTTTCAGAATTCTTTGTAAATTTGCTAACATTTTAAAAGATTCATCACGATAGAGCTGCTACGATGTGACTTTTTGCATAAATTTTTGAATCATTTACTTGTATTGGTGTGGAACAAAAACTTAAAATTGAATTTATAAAACAAAGAATAATACATTTAAACATTAACTTAGCAACCACTAAAAGAAATTTTCCCAAAAAAGGAAAGTCGGCTGCTCAAAATATATTTTAAATTGAAATTGACCGAAAACCAACTCTGTAATGATAATAGTTAAATCTCTGAAATGATTATGGCAGCGCTGCTAGCTTTCTACGTTATGTGGAAAATTTTCTTCTAATGGTAGCTAAGTTTATGCTTTAAACTTAGTATGTATATTCTTTGTTTTATATGTATAAATGTATAATTCTTTGTTTTGTAACTTGTAAATATGATTTATTGTAATTTTCCACACCACTACATGGATATGATTCAAAAGTTCATACAAAATGCTAGTTTGTTCCTTACGTCTCGGTGGTGTGGCTTTTAAAATGTTGACGAAATTAACAAAAATTTCGAGAGATTTATTTTTTAATTGTCTACCACTCTATAAAATATTTTGCAAAAATCGTAGATGTTGGCAGCCCTGTTATGGTTACAGGGATGTCATTGGCAACTATAAATCTAAAAAGTGGTAGAAACCCGCTTCATTTTTTTATCTGTTATTTTTTTAATTATTCATTCGTTATTCATTATTTACATTTCAAACTATTATGGCTCAACAGTGCTTAACTATAATAAAGTGACGTAAGCCTTGGAATTATTTTATAAAGTAAACTTACGAAACCAAAAGACATACAATAAAAGACTACCACTCAAAAATATATTTATCCACTGTCCACAGCCTGTGAACTTGTTCTGTCGTAGAAAAAAAATATGCAAATGGGTAGTAAAACAACAATTAAATTTGGAAAAGAATCTTCTAAAAAATGTTAAGATATCTATAAACATAATTAGCCAACAAATAGATCTCATCTACATTTTTTTAAATTGTTGATTCGTCGTGGTAGTGAGAAAAAATTTTGAAACTTTAAACTTTAAGATTTAAAGTTTCAACGCTAAACGCTAATGTTGCTAAACTAAGAAAATGTTTTCTCATCATCCGTTCAAATTGAAAGCTATGTCCTTTGCATTCATTTTCAATACTAAACTGAAAAAAAATATGCTAGAAAAGTTAATATCTTTTAATAAAATGTTAGTCACCACGTTTTGTATTTTTAGTCGCCTGTGGCAATACTGTAGTTATGAAAGCATATTGCACCCTCTAATCAAATGCTTATCTGTTTAAATGAAGATACATTTTCCCAGCCATCGAACTACTAAACAATTTAATGAATATATTAAATTCATTTATGAAGAATCGGGTTGGCTAAGGAGACAGAGCACTCGCCTCCCAATGAGTTAACCTGGTTCGAATCCCAGCAATGGCTGGTCGATACGATTTCCACACTCGACTCTCATCGACCACAGTCAACGCCTCCTATGACTGAAAGCCTCCACACGGTTTTTTATAAGGAGTCCGATCAGACCAATGAGAAGGATATCCACTTTCCGAACGAGCCATTTAATACAAAATCTAGTTAAAATAAGAAAGTGGTAGCAAATATATGACTAAAAATTTGCTTTATTTATGAATATTTTTGGTTTGCCTTATTCACTTGTCAACCACTACAGATTCAATTCTCAAATATATATGATAAATTTCTCTCAATTACTTTTATAAAAGGTTTTGGGTTCATGCGTACAACTGGTTCACTTTTTCAATAGTCTGCGCGGACTACTTATGAAAGACCGTGTGGAGGCTTTTTGATGTAGGAGGTGATGCCACAGTGCTGATGTATAATATCCTTAGTCGTAAACGGATTTTAACTTACTGTTACCTTCACAACCAGCAAACCGTTGGAAGTTTTCGTGGTTTTTCTCACCATGTTATGCAAATACGGGTTAGTTCGATCAAAACGAGGCAAATTTCTCTTAATACTCGATACAATAGTTACCTTGTCGTCAGGATTTGATTCAAAAATACAAGGATACGGAGTTGAGCGTTGGTAGTCGTAAACTCAAAATTAGGTCAGCTGTTCAACGACGTTTAAAAAAATTCATTAATGATAAATATTCTGTTATTCTTTATTAGGGAGCAAATTAACATGGCTGCCAACTTTTAGTCATTCCGAGAAAGAATTTCCGAAATGGTAGGAAAAAGATAGTTAAAATAAAAGTGAATATATTAATTTGTTAGGTTTTAAACATACAGTGATGCCACGGGCGGCTATAAACATAAAAAAGTGGTAGAAGCTCAATTCATATTTTTTTATTTGTTATCGCTTTAATGATTCAGTCTTAACTACCATTCAAATCACTTTTACATTACACTTTTTATAACTTATTACACTGATTATAACTTGCATCTAAATTATTTATATTTGAAAGAAAAACATTCTTTAATCACTTTCTAAAATAAACTGAAAAAAATATGTTAGAAAAAGACGCTAATTTTATTATCCTTTAATAAAATATTAGTCACCATTTTTTCCATTTTTAGTCACCTGTGGCAGCCCTAAACATTTTCGTATCAGAATAACTTGCATTTATGCACATGATTTTTTTATTTATCTATATGATGCGGTAATCAAAATAATTAATTAGTATAGATTAAATTTAAAATTAAAATGAAATTTACAAATTTCAATACAACTTTAAATTTAAAATGGAAGAAAAATCCGTAGTGATTTGCAGCTCTGCTTCTTTTATACTTTAATACTTTAATATAAGATTTTTAAATTTAAAATAAAATGCTCCATCATGGAAAATAACGTTCCAAACTTATAAACCTGAGATCCTAAGTTAGTTACTTGTGAAGAAACAACGTAACTAAATTTTATAAAATTTATCCCAACTTTATAAAATTAAATTTTTTTCGGTCCAACCATCAGCCAACGCAATCTAAATTTAAACACTTGGCAGTTTTATTGTTAATATTAAGAAAGTGGATCATAAAATTATATTCCTATTGCATTTTATTGAAATTTCGAGTTTTGATAGTCAATGATATTTTTTATTTCATTAGACGAGTATACACGCCATGCGCACCGTAATAGAGATTTGGCATGACGTGTACGCACGTCAAATGCAGTGCCTGCTTTCAGCTTTGCTAAGATTTAAGAGATAGTTCTCCTCTCTCTAATTAAGATTTAGTTTTAGTCTAATTAGGATTTTTTTTTTGGGGGGGGGGGGATAGGATTGCATCGTTTGTGGTTTGAAAACCTATCTTCCATTTTTGGAACATGCGCCATTTTCAAAATGATAAAATCTAATAACTATTTAATTGCTGGGATTTATCTAATCTTAACAAGATATTTTATGCACCAAAATATGCTAATTAAAATCTGTACTATCAGAGAAGTCAATTTGCTCCACTTTGTAAAAAATATTTTCTAATAGTAAAGAAATTTAAGTTGTTTTTAGTTCAGTATTTTTTATTTTAAGTTATTTTTTCACCACTATTTATCAAATATGTACAGTAGATTACATTTCTATTTCACTACCAATTTATTTAAACATTTTCAGTGAGGAGTATTAATAATTTTCTTCTTACAGTATTTTGAAATACCTAAAATGTCATATTTTTAAACTTTATTGGTAGTTAAAGAAAATAGGTTTTTTTTTTATTTAATTACAAATGTATAACCACTTTTTCCATAAGGACACATTTGTCATTATTACAAAATGTTCATTAGCAGAGATATCAACTTGCGCTGGACAGCGGTATAATATTTTTGAGTGGAAGTCTTTTAATGTATGATTACTTGCTGAATTAGTGCTGGCAGACTGATTACACTCTACCAGAAATGGTTAAATAAGCATAATACCTTAACTTCGGGTCAAAATATAAATATTTTTTTTTACAAATGTAGATATTTTTAATGTATATATTATTAATGTATTTATTATTAATGTATATATTAAAATGTTTAAGCGAACTATTTTGCTTTGCGAAATAAAAACTTATAATAAAGCATTTGTGCTACCACTTTTTATATATTTTTTTTAAAAATAGGAATTGTTCCTTTTAGAAAGAGCTGAAAACACAAATGAGTTAAGTAAAATACATCATAAATCCTGGGAAAGAAATTGACACATTAAATTCACACATCGCAACTAACTATGGAATTACCATTGTTTCAAAGGTTTTCATTAATAGTGCCTAACTTATGAATGCTTTAATGATCTAAAAATATTGTACCTATATCAGAGTATACAGCCCATTGAGTGATTAAATAAATTTTGCGGAGAGCAGCTAGGATGATGAGGTACTACTAGTTGGTTGGTAGAGGATCTCTGCTGCTCACTTTTATCCCCTCTATGCTGTAGAATGGAGGTTTAGATGAGTTTAGTTGTTGCTGGTGCTAATGATGACAATGAAAAGTGATGATAGGGAAAAAGGTCGGTTAATATATAAATAATTTGCAAGATAAATCATAGTGGTAGTTACAATTGTATAATTAAATGATAAAACATGAATTGAATTTCTACCATTTTTTAACACACTGTATAAGAGTTACGTAAAGTTACATTTTAAAAACTGTTAAATATTTATCTGTAATATTTTAAAACAAAAAGTTATACCGAAACTATTTCATTTTCGTTCTGATTTTCAAGAAAACAACTTACCACAAGTACCGTAAGTACCACAAATGTCAATTAATATCAGAAAATGTATACCCAGTAGTACATTTGCTTTGTGTATACCTGCTAACTTTGAGGCTTTTCGAAGAAGTGCATTCCTAGTAGTAGCGAAAGGCCGATAAAACTAAGCTAAACTAAATTGCAGCTACATCTAAAATTTTGCGCTAGCTTTCATAAAATTCTTCCTACCATTTCTTTATATTTTAATCTATAACATTAATATTATATTTATTTGAAAATAATTGCATAAATTCACGTTTCATAAATGTGTTACCTATCAAATTATTAGCTATCACTAAAGTTTTACGATAAAATGTTTGTATGATTGAATGATATGAATTATATAAATGAAAATATTAAGTACTCTTTTAAACTTAAACTGCTATATTAATGCAAAAGACATAACAGATATTTTATTTAAGCATTAAATCACAAATAAAAAGATAGAGAATATAATAATAAATACAAAAAAATGAGCACGATTAAAATACGATCTCTCACAATTTACTATTACTAGAACCATTTGCTTATGAAATTCAGTTATAATATGTAAGGCTTATTTATTATTCACTTTCAAAGAAATGTCAATAAAACTGAATTATTACATTCTGAATCCATGCAATAAGTATTCGATTAACATAAAAACAATTTCTTAGTCTACGAAACATTGCTCATCGTCAACAAAAGAAATAAATAAATAAAATAAAATAAAATAAATACAAAATTATAATAATATTTATTTTTAAGAAAATGAATAATAATGAATTATCACCAGCTTCACGGAATACGCACAATAAGTCACTCACGCGAAATGAAGAAAAAGCAGTCAAATCATTTCATAGGTTTTAATGATTTTACGTTTGCATATTTTCATTTATTAGAGGTTTTATTTTTATTTTATAACCGTCTTTTTGAACAGGTGACGCAAATTTGACTTTACGGCTTCCTATGTTCAGCTCAGTAGTCTCGTAATATTGAACCCAATCCAGAAGACAAAGGAACTCTTGGAACACCAAGAGGTATTGATTTGTAATGGGAACTTAAAGGACGTTTCGACAGAGGCAGATTTAACGTGCACCACACCATTTAACACACAGGGATTCCTCGGCGGGCTGGGTTCGAACTCCCGTTTTCTCGAGCACGAATCCAACGCCCTACCAACCAAGCTACTCAGGCCCATATTGGAGGGTTTGGCAAATTGCTTTCAATGATATAAATTAAACGGAAATTTTTATAAGAACAAAATTTTTGATAACATTTTATCGAAAAACCTCTTATGGACTTTTTTTTCTAAAAACCTTGTACAATGATTTAATTTTATAATTATTTTAATGCAAAATAAAATAATAAAGGAACTCCTTCTTTTTTTTAAAAAAAAGAGTAAAAATTTCTCAATTATATTTAATTTTATTTCGGTTAAACAGGAACGCATTCGTGCTTACCAAAATATATTAATAATAGCAGAGACTCCAGCTGCTGCAAATCTTCCATAATTTAAGAAAATATTTTGCCTAGTGGTAGCAAAAGTAATATATTTATATTGTTAAATAAATTAATTTAATTCGCAACCAATTTATTAAAACTTTTACAGAAATCGAGACGGAAAAGATAAAAAAAAAAAAAAAACTGGTAGTAAAACTAGTTCAATAATAGATAATTTCCGGAGGAATAATTCCATTCTTAACAATAAATTATTCAGTGCTGTTAATTATTCCTCGGCGAAGAAGCAAAAGATTTATGTACTCTATCCGTCAAAAAAATTTGGTAGTAATGGCCAGGGCTCGAAAAAACTCGGAAATTTTAACCGTCCCCGAGAACGGCTTGTCCAACAATGTACCCGTCCTCCTTTAAAACTAACCCGTCACTTCTAAATAAATAAAAATATAATTTTCTCGTATTTATTACAAACATTTATCATATAAATTGCACAATGAATTCGTAGTTATTAGGATAACATTATACAGTTATAAAAGAAATACTAGGTTACTAATAGTAACCTAGTATTTATTTTATGAAATAATTTATTTCTAATATGAAATAATGTAAATGACAAAGGTCAAGTTATCTGGAATGTCAATTTATCCGAGGGTACTGCGTTTTTTAAATGAATCAAATATGACGTTTGCCAGTTCCACAATCAATCTAATGATTTACAGAGGTTTGTGCTCAGAAATCTGAAAGGGGTTTTCCATTTAGGTAGATGTTCATAATTGCGTTTAACGCTTCTTGTTAAGACCAGTACGTAATGTGTTTTTTTGTAAGTTCATTACTGAAAAGCTCTTTTCAACTGTTGCTGTATTTCTAGATTAGAGGGTCATTATAGAAGTCAGGCGATAGACTTGTAAGATAACAAAAATTGAAAATGTATCACGAACTTTAACGGGAAAATGGGAGTCCGCGCGGACGTCGGATTTTATTTTATTTTATAACCGTCGTTCAACAGCCGACCCAACTTAATGGGTTTACGGCTACTAATGTTCAACTCCGTAGCCTTGTAATTTTGAACCCAATCCAGAAGACAAGGGAACTCCTGGATCGAGTATTGGGAGAAATTTGCCTTCGTGGAGGACTTTTGGATGGAGCTAACCCGCATTTGCGTTACATGGAGAGGAAGACCACGAGAACCTCCCACGGTTAGCCTGACGGCAAGGGGACTCTAACCCATGATCCGTCTACCACTGAGGATATTTCACGTCAGCACTGTGGTCAGTGCAAGCCGGATGCGGAATTCGTATCGACTGGGATTCGAACCCGGTTCGCCTCATTTGAAGGCGAACGCTCTATCCCCTGAGCCATCGCGGCTCGCGGACGTCGGATTCGAGAAATTTGTTGTCCGCGGGGAATTTTTGACCGCCGAGGACGGACGGTTTTTCGATCCCTGAGTTATGGATATTTTATTAATCGCGAAAAGAAAGCTAAAAATGAAATTTAATTTTTACCAGTTTTCACTTTTTTCCGTCTTGATATATATGGACTTTCAGCCCGGGTTTGGTTTCCCTGGACATCGATTTTACTATATCCAGGGAAACCAAACCTTTTCTTTCTTTACTTTTTTATAAGTAAAAAAAGAAAAGGGTTTTTCTCTCCAATACTTTTAAATAATTCTAAGGCCTATGTCACACGTCACTTTGTTACAGCTAGGTTTCCTCGGGTGACTAATAAAATTTAAACTTTTATTAACCCTTTGCACTCTCAAATTCTTTCAGCTGTTAAAAAAAATGGACGCAACCACTAACATTCTGAAAGATTTTTTACAAACTTACCTTATAATACCCGAAGATCACTGAATGAAGTGGTAACTAAACATTAAGTTGAAAAAAATTCCACATTTAGAGTGGTGGGTAATTTACAGGTGACAGTGGTGACTGACAGTCACTTCTCGATTGCAAAGGGCTAATTGATATTAAAATTAACATCTTTTTTTTTTTCACTGTTGAGAATGAGTCCTAGTATGTTGCTGTAGCTCGCGGCCCCTATTACATTAATCGTGATAGACAATCTTCCTAGTACGTTGCTTTAGCTCGCGGCCCCTATTACTTTCATCGTCCTAGACAATCTTTGTAAGAATTTAGAATCAGTTTTGTTAGGGCTTGTGTAACTTGTTTTAGTCAAAAAATTTAAATAACTTGAAATATAAATCATAGTGGTAGTTATGTTTCAATAAGTAAAGAGATAATAAATAAAAATTAAATGAGTTTCTTTCACTTTTTGCATTTCTAGTCGCCCGTGGCATCCCTGTTACAATTAAGCCATGTTGAGCCTTTTAAAAAAATGGCAAAATTATCCGAAAATCTACAAATGTTAGTTTGTAGTTCTCAACCAGTTTTTAAAATATTTTATCAAATCTGGGTTAGTTGGTATTTTTGTATAACAGAGGCCTAAGTACTAACACTTTTTTTTATGTCTTTTTGTTTAAAAAAGAAATTTGCTTTAGTTCACTACCACTGAAACAAAAATTAGGTTTGCAACTTCATTTAAAAAGAGCTTATTTTTCTAAAATTATCTATTTGCAATATTTCTAAGACTTCAGTGGTTGCCACATTAGGAATTAGAGAGATTTTACTTATCGGTTGTCTTATGTTACCTTATCTCTTACTTTTTTACATCATTACGTTATGTTGTTCAAACACAACAACAATGATGAAAGTTTACATAAATCAACGAGTAAAAACTGCTAAATAATCATTTTATTCCAGTTTCAATAGTTAAAATATCTCTGAATGAAATCTATTTAAATATCTATTTTTGAACAATTATAATATATATAAAAGACTGGTTACCTTTTACATTAGAATAAGTAAATTGTGATTATTAGTTCATAGTTAAGAATAGTAGCAGCTTATTTTGCTCTTGACAGGGTTTCCACGGGCGACTAAAAGTTCAACATTTCATTAAAAGAAATAAAATTAGCAACTTTTAAAAGCATATTTTTTCAGTTTACTATTGAAAACGGATGCAAAATATGTTTGTATATGAATGATATGAAATGAGGGTCGTAGGGGTAGATATGATTGAATGATTAATGAGATAATAAATAAATAAAAGTGAATTGAATTTCTACCACTTTTTTCATAATTAGTGCATTTTTAGTCGCTCATGGCAACCCTGCATATAGTAGAATATAAAAATTCGTTTGCACAATGCAATACAATAAATTAGATAATATAACAATAGAAATTTAAAAATTTGTTTATTCAGGGCCGCCAACTTCTTACGTTTTGTGGGATAATTTCTTCTAGTGGTAGCTAAGTTTATGTTTTAATGTATAATTCTTTGTTATGTAAACTTGATCGCTTAACAGTGGTTAATTACTGCACAGTTGATTTTTCGATTGATTCAATTCATAATTTTTTCGTGACGACATTATTCCCTTTTAATTATAATTCTTTTATCAATATTTTAAATATTTCTAGCACAATATTAAACTACAATAAAAAGTTGCAATTTTAAAAATTTATAAAGTACAATTCATAATTTTTACGAACTTAGGAAACATGCCTACTCTATGTAGTTTGATTCATACTAAATGTTGTTCTATTTAAAATGCACCAGTCAAATTCTTAATTGTTAAATGTATATTTTACATGAATTTTTATTTTGCTGAAGCAGTGATAAAAAATATTGCCGGGGCAGCGTTGAAAAATATTTTGTATTAAAATAAAAAGTTTATTTTCAAAACATTTGAATTCTGCAAGAATTCGTTTACTTATAACAAAAAGAGAAGGAAGAAGTAAATCCTTTTTTTTTCTAAGATTAAAATCGTTTGAAGTTTTCTAACTCTGTTTTAGAACGGCAACGTCAAAACAGTTCCGTTTAAAGTGAGTTTTAAAAACTCCTTATCACAGAACTCACTAATTACTACACTGGGATATTGTTTCTGACTTGTATTTTCTACGCTGTAATTAAAAAAACCAATCGCAAGTCGGTAATGCTGATAGCTTAGAAGTTATTAAAATTTTTACACCTCTGCCTTTGTTGTAGAAAAAAGTGATAGACAAGGATTTGTCTTACCAGCCACAGTCTCTGGATTTGTCTTACCAGTCAACGAATTTTTATCTAAAAAAAATTTTAATCCCCTCTTTTTTTCCCAACTTGTTGCTTCCAAATGTCTAGTCTTATCTTATTCTGCAATGCATACATAAAGAATAAAAAATGAAAACGCGAAATCCATTAAGAAAGCTGTTTTTAAGAAATAATAAAACAATTAATTTAAAAAATTTTAGTTACCACTTTTTCTTATAAAATTTAATATTAAAGTATTCATAAAGCCGTATTGTCGTTTATTATCTCCAGCTTTGTTTTTCATTTAATAAGTGCTGATTAACGTTGACGTTAATGTAAATCAGATCAAATAAACTTTAATCTGTTATTTAATGATTCGACTTGTAGTATAACACAAACTCTTTTGTTTGATTCAATTACTTTGAGCTAAACAAAGTAGATTGGTTTAAGGGAAATATTCTTACAATTTTTAATTTAAATAAATATATTATTAAATTAAAAAATAACAGTTAAATATATTACAAAATATAAATAACAACATTTATTATTTGCAATCTTTGGAGATGTTAAAGTGCTATGTTTGCGTTCTTCCTAAAAATTTAAATCCCAAAAACTGACGAAATTCAATGGTCTATAAAGGGAATGCTTTGTTGACTAGAAACAAAAAAATATTGTGAAAATAAATGTGTGAATTGCCAGATTCATCTATATTTAGAAAAACTTTTATTTCCTTGACCAACAATATATATTACAAGCTAAAAAATTTTATATTTACCTCAAAACCCGCAATGTATCATAACGTGTTTCAATAATTCTTGCCATCTACTAAGTGCGATGCAAAGTTTGGATATCGGGTTCGAGTCTCACCGTCGCCCTAAATGAATTTTTATAATATCCATGTAATCTTGGTAACTTGTGATACCAACTTGACAAAGACTTAAGAGCCTTACCTTGTAATGAACACACAAACCTGTGTAACAACAACAACAACAAAAAAATATAGAAACACTATATCATATTCCTATTTTAACTTTAAAGCTGAGATTTGAATGTTTTGGTAGTTTTAACCCTAACCTCCAACATTTGAAACTCATGAAAAATAATTCCTCCGGTGATAGTGAGCGAAAGCTGACATCTTTAATTTTTTTTAAAAACCTTAAACAGAACTGCAATTTGCTTTGAACTGCAATTTTGACTTGATAGGAGGTGTAGCAGAGTACCTACCCGCGAAACGGTCATCTCACTCCTTCATCTCAACTGGTATAATGATTGAGACTAAACGGTTTTGGCAAAGAAAAGATTCGAGTGTTGGCTGTAAAATTACAGTCGAATCTGATTATTATAACTGCAATTTGTTTGCTGACTTTATATATTTGCTTCAATTATTTATGTGTAGTGGTAGGCAAAATCTTTTTAATTTAATTTTCTTAAATATTAATACTTAACTCTTACTACTTTAAGGAAAAATATTTTCTAAAGCTACGCAAATGTCGTGGTACTTAGAAGGACTACATTTCTAACTATACAACCACGTTTTACTTTTTATAAGAGATTGTTGTCCTTAATATTCTTGATCTTATCAGGGCTATCACGGGCTACTAAAATTGCTAAAAGGGCTAAATATTAAAATTCAAAATTTCATTAAAATTATCAACTATTTAAAGCATATTTTTTTCAATTTACTATTGAAAGAGATATCAAAAAAGTGTTTGTATATGAATAATATGAAATGTAGGTCATAATGGCAGATACGATTGAAAAATTAAAGAGATAATAAATCTATAAAAGTGTATTGAGTTTCTTTCACTTTTTGCATAAATATTTACCTGTAGCATCACTGCCTTACTGGGTTGAAAAAGATCCGGACTTTTCAAAGAATACAGGCCAAAACACAGTTTAGTAATTTTGAAATTTATAATGAACAAGAGTAAACAAATTTTGTGAGTCAGATTGTCACGATGCCTAAAAATCATAGCTGGTATTAATCATTTATATTCAGATTAAATGGAGAATGTTTCTGATTTTGCTTCAGATTTTATTTTTGTATTTAAGGTGGTAACAAAAGTTTTTATTTAATTGTTGAATTTATCGATTCAAATTAAAACAATTGTATAATGAATATCAATTTTCTTTTTGATAAACAGTAAAAAGTAAATACCTACTCAATAAACTTAGCGCTAACCATAATAACTATAAATAAAATTTAGTATACCAAGAATCATATATTAAAACAAATCTTGACACCACTTGTAAACGTTTTCCACTTGACTTAGCAAGTTGGCAGGTTTGAGGTAGGAAAACATTAAGATGGAAAGTAATTCTCCATCTAATACTAAGGCATACTTCAGGTTTCTGCTGACCAACGGTCAAGACGGTCTTTTGTTTCATTAAAAAAATTTTCAATTTGGAAATTTTGAAGAATTATAAAATTCATTCGTTTAAGAATTATAAAATTGGGGTTTTAAGATAACACAACTGATTGTGTTTTTTGTAAGTGGTGGTAGTTACGAAAATGCAAGAATTCATTTATACCGTTCTTACATGAATATAATTTAGTACTAACCGATTAATGCCCTGTCAGTAATAATGTACGTGAGAAACATCTATTTAAAAAAAGTGGTGGTGCAATGTATTTGTTTAAAACAAGTAGCTATTTTATTCTGTTACCTACACTTTCGCTTTAAAAAAATTCTTATGCGGAGATTTCAGAACCAAATATAAATATCCATATTATTTTCTTGTTTCTGAAAAATAAATCCTAACAATGGAACATTTGTGCTGCCAACCTCGATATTGTCTTTTTGGAAAAATAACTATCCTATTAAAAGGATGCTTGGTACACAAATAAGCTAAATAATAGTTAACAAGGAAACTAAAAGAATTCACTGCGTTCTAAATTATGTAGTTCATGCTGTGTTCCGCAGAAATACTTCACATAGTTTTTAAGACTTGAAAAGTTTATATATATGCAGATTTGTATGTATGTAGATTTGAAAAGTTTATAAATCATAAAAACTAACGTAATTGAGCAGAATTAGTAAACAAAAACTATCTATAAAATCGATAAGATTTAGTCATTATTTATTTTGGTTATGGGACATCATTTATATCCCTTTTCATATAAAGGTATGCCCCAAAAGTTACATATTTTGTGAACAATACTAACTTATTCAATAAAAACTTTTCATGTGTTATTTATAGATTTTCTTTTATTTCTTTGCAGGTTTTAGATGAATTGAATGGATTAATTAAAACTATAGCTTAAATGCTTCTCTCTTCAGAATCATCAAATGTTAAGTCGTCATAAAATTCTGAACTAAAGCCATATGCATCCATCCTCAATTGACAAATGGTCAAACATGCTCTACCACACACCTCCAATTACCTTGGGACATATGATTCCATCACACCCTCAACCAGCCCTTAGTTTTCCTCCAACAGAACTAATACCCTCTTACTACCCAGCAACTTTCAGCAAAGGACAAATACCTGCAATGCCTGTAGCACAGCCAGTATGCCACCTACCAACATACCGTGAACAATACACCCCTACATACTCTAGTGCAGATACTGCCATGTACTTCCCCCAGTCTCCACTACTTCGCAATACTAACATACCTCATACTTTGGAGCCCTCTTTAACTGTAAATAACCGCTTAAAGGCAAGATTTGATTTTTCCAAACTTGCTGAATCAGCAACAACTGTTGAAACACCTTTTCCTAATTCCATTGTAAGTCCAGTAGAAGATCCTTTTAGTTCTATAGTCACACCTTGGTGCCCATATGGAATAGTACCTAGGTACACAAACTCTAGAACAGCATCAACAACCACAAATGGATCTACCAGGCCCAGGAAGGAATTCATTTGCAAATTCTGTCAGCGAAGATTCACGAAGTCCTATAACCTTCTAATACATGAAAGAACTCATACAGACGAAAGACCATATACTTGTGATATATGTCATAAATCTTTCAGGAGACAAGATCATTTACGAGATCATAGGTAAGTAAAGAAATGTATTACAATTGATCTAATACTCCAAAGTTTTAGAAAGGTATTATGTATTGTATGCTTTCCGAACCTTCAATGAGACATTTTTTTTTTTTTTCACTTTATGAATTCCATTTACAATATGGATATTATTAAATGCACGTTTGTTTGTTTTTTATGATATTGAAATTTTCAAGGTGAGGAATTTAAATCAACTAACTCCTGTTAAATTACTATCGATCACCGAATTAGCTCAAAAATTGTAATTAAATATGAAATAACCCTAAGGAATATGATTGAATTTTCATCGCATTGTTTAGTTAGAAATTTACTCGAAAAACATATAATGCGAGTTTTTTTTATATTTTTTTTTTCATCATTTTTTTAATGAGGTAATGAATTTGTGTAAAATTACTATCAATTACCGAGTTTGCGTATAAATTAAATTGTTCTTGTGCATATGTTGACTTTATAATACATTGTTTCACATGAATATTAGAAGTTTGAACAGATATTGTACAATGCCAGATCTTTCTTTCTTTTCTTCTTTTACGTATAGCAACTGCAATAACGTAAATTAAAATAACTAATCCGTTCTGAAATACTATCTATCACCAAATTCGTTTATAAATTCATTACAATATATAAAATTAAATAAATAATACAATGAAAAGATAATTGCCTTGGGATACTACTTTCCTCTGCTTGGTGTGACGTTAAAATAACTTTCTATTAAAAAATCTCTACATGCGAAAAAACCTTCGCATAAAGTTTGAATTATGCTTTTATAATTTCACATTAAAATCAATGTTTTAAACAAATTAGGTTTATGGAAAAATAAATTAATGTTCAACTGAATTTGTATTGGAAAAAAAAATTTTAAAATCGAAAAATCAAATAAATATATGAAATTCTTTGTTTTATGATAATTTTTATTACTTGAAAATATTTTTTTATTTTACTTTAACTCATTAAAGTACTAATTTTTGTGACAGAAAAAAAAAAGAAATTAAATTTACTTTTATTTTTTAATTTTCAATAATCATTTTTTAATTTCTCTACACATAAATTTCTCTGTATAATTTTTTAATCTCCATATGTGTATACCAAAAATAAAAATTTAATCCTATTAAACAGAATCCAGAAAATATTTTCCATGCGAAAATTTTTATTCATTATTACACACTTGCAAAATATGAATTATATTTATTTAATTTATTAAATTTTTAAAAAAAATCAAAATAAAATCATAATCTAAAAAATTTGTTTTTAGAAGACTCATATGCAACCTAAATGTATAAAAGTTTTCGTATCATTTTGCACGATTGAACTCAATATAAACTGACCACAAAGCAGACAAAATCATCTGCAATTACTTCACATTTCCTAGGATATTTTCAATAGTTAATGGAAATCTAAAAAATCTGTGATAATTAAAGCTTTTCTGAATTATAGGTAGCAGCATGTACTACTACTTCACTTAAAATTTTAAAAAAATGACATATTCTTATTTGAGATTGTTTTATTAAACGTTCTTTTAACACATTTACAACATCTTATAAACATTTCGTTTTCATAATTTTTTAAACCATAATAAAATTCCATTTTATTTAAAATTTTGATAATTTACATTAAAAAATATGGTTTTATTAGATATAAATAAACGTATTTTTTATTATTATTATTATTTTGGTGTTTAATGGCAAATATGAAGTTTACTGCCACTACTGTAGATGGCAGCACTATTAAATAATATCTTAAGGCTAACACAGAAACTATAAAGGAAAACTGAACTGAAAAAAACAAATTCCTAAAAAGTCAAGTGAGAAATTAGAACTTGTTTGAAATATAGATGGCAGCATGTATCACTACTTTAGTATCAATTATGAGAAAATTGCATATTCTTATCTGAAAATGCTTTGAAAACTTTCATATAATTAATTTCATTTTCTTAATTTTTTAAACATTTTTCACAATTAGATTAAATTCAAAATTTTGATTCCTTTGCAACAATTACTTTGGGTTTATTAGATTTATTTATATTATCATTATTGTTATCATGATTTGGAGTTCAATGACGATTAAAATTACTACCACAGTATAGATGGCAGCACTATAAAATATATTATAGAGAATATCTTCGTGAGGAAGAAGATGAAAATTAAAAGCTTCTCTTCATTAAGTTGTAATACTTCATAACTAAACAATTTTTTAATACTTTTTCTCAATAATTAAAAAAATAAAATTATGTTTTTATAATATTATTTTATTCATTTATTTACTTTTTGATTTGAGGGTTCAGTTTTAAAACTGTACGGCAGCCAGTTTATAGCATAATTAAAATGCAGTTTCTTTTCTTTTATTTATTTTTTTAAACAAAAAACATTTTTAATAACACGATTAAATCTAATTTTAATATAACCTTCAATAAATAATATTTTCTAATTATTTAAGCAAGAGTTCCAGTAATTATTTACTTTCTAAACATGCCAATTGCTATATTATATTTTTAAAATCATATGAGAAAATGCTTCATAATACCATACTGGAAGGAATGACCATACAATTTGTACTTTAAGTTTCAAAAGATACTGATATGTAAAGTAATAACAATTTGTTGATTTAGTTATGAAAATTTAATTAGAAATATTTTTTAATTAGAATAATTTTTTTTTTAAAAAAATAACTTGACACAAACTGTTTATTCATTTTATAAATATTATTTATTTTTTTTGTAATTTTATTTAAATTAATAAATAAATGTAACGATTAGAAAGGAAATTAAAACTTATTAAATTCTAAATACCATAATTATATTTTTTAAATAACTAAGTTTAAAAAAATTTCCTATAAAGTATCTGGTAGATTGCTAAATTCATATGTTAAAAACAATTATATTTTCATTAATTTGTTTCATTTATGTATAAACTTTTAAGTTATTTTTAATTATTTTCTTGAAAATAAGTAAGTTTTGAAAATAAATAAGTAATTAATTAATTGAGGAAAAAATTTTTGTATATAAATTAATTTTAACTAATTCATCAGATAGTATTATAAATTGTAGTTTACCTATAGCTAACTATATTTAATTATAAATTGTAGTAAATTAAATTTAACTACATGTCCCGATTTATTCTTTATCTAATCTTTGGGAATTTTAAGCATTTTAAAATATATTTTATTTTAATAAATAATATAAAAGTTATTACTAAAATTTAGCAATATTATAATTAATTTTTTTTTTTAAATTGTCTTTAATAGAGAACAGAAATTTTTAAAAATTGAAACTTTTATTCAAAATATTTAATAATATAAATTGCACCTAATTTCGCAAAATAATTTTAACCAATTTATATTTCTTAAAAATATATTTATTCACTTGCCAACACGTTTAATCTAAAATTGTTTTAGTTTTTTTTTTTTTTTTTTTTTCTGTAGTGAATCAAACTTTATTGACAAATTTACTAAGTTTCAGCAGTATATTTTTAATAAAAAAGTTCTATTTATAATCATTAACTGAAATATGTAATGGTAATTTTTTTTTCCTTTACAAAATAAAAGATTGTAAATAGTGACTACTGCTTACAATTATACCGTTTACAATTAATTAACATACTATTATTACCAATTAATAAACAGACCCGTTTATTATAACATTATTAGCCAGGTGATATTTTTAAATCAGTAATTTTCATTATAAATTAAATTTCCTTCTTTTGAATTTTCCTTTTTTATTTATTCCTTTTAAATTAAAAAATATATATTGTATTTTATTTTCAGGTACATACATTCTAAGGAAAAACCTTTCAAGTGCACTGATTGCGGTAAAGGTTTCTGCCAATCCAGAACACTTGCTGTGCACAGAATTTTGCACATGGAAGACTCGCCTCACAAATGTGCAACTTGTGGAAGAACCTTTAACCAGCGAAGTAATTTAAAAACTCATCTCTTGACTCATACAGACATTAAACCTTACAACTGTTCATCTTGTGGAAAAGAATTCCGTAGAAACTGTGACCTTAGGAGACATACTCTCACCCACGCCTCTAGTGGCGGTTGCGAGAACAATAATGGTTCTTCATTTACTTCTTCTCCAATAGATGGCGCTCCTACATCTCCTGCTAGTATTTGCGATTCTGGATTGGAGAGTGGAGATCAAGACCCTGGTTTTGATGATGATGATAGTGACTCATCGTTATGTCATGAAAATGAAATAGTAGACGTTGAAAATTAAAAAGCGGAACATCAATTTATTTATTTTCTTTCTTAAGTAAATAAATCTACCCATTTGCAATGAATTTTATTAATATTATAATAATATTAAGCAGAAGATATTTCATATTTATTTTGTCTTAAAAAATGTAAACATATCTACAATAAAAATATTAACTATTTTATATTTGCACAAAAAGATTATAGGATGGTAAAAGAATATGAATTAAATAATGATGAAATAGATTACTTCTAAGAAACATTTTATTTTACGAATTCTCATTATCTGATTGTTAGCAATTACTTATGTTTGCTTTATTGATTTAATTTAAATTAAAGAAATAATATGCAATAATAAAAATAAAATAATTATATGCAATACAGAAATAATATGCAATATAAAAATCAACAAAAAAAATTTTTCAAGAACTTTAAATATTTTTTCCCCAAATGTGTTAATAATGTGCTTGGCTATCTGTGATTAAATTTTAATTTGAGAGAAAATGTGAAATGTATATAAATTTATGTTGAAAATTGTATGACTTTTCTGAATATAAAAAAGATTCACTTGCTCATTTGTTAATTTGAAAATGTTTTTCTTTTCTGTTGTTTTTTGAGCTTGAAATTGTGCTTTAATTAAAAGTGTGAATGTTATCAAAGGAAAGTATGCAAAGAGTTCTTTGTTTTCAAATTTAATTCTTATGTAAATTATAAATATTTGTTTATAATGCAATAAATATTGTTTTATATTGTATCATCCTCATCGGCAATTATTTTATGTCAGTGTTCTAAAAACAAACAGGAAAACTTATGGTTAATTCCACAATTAAACTTTAAAATTCATTAATGGATCCAAGTCAAACTAGAAAACTCCTCATTAGTTCCACAAAAAAGCTATAACACTCATTATTAGTTCAAAAAAATCTACTGGGTGATTAATCAATGATACGAATAAACTGAAGAACCTATAATTAGTTCCACAAACTAACGGGAAAATTCATATTCATCACACGAAAAAAACTCATTTAACTCCTTATAACACATAATTATCCATTTTATAAAGCTCCTTTTCTAGTTGTTGTCATAAACAGTTAATGCAAAGGTTATTCTTGTTTTTTAGTGACGCCATCTTTAGCCAAGAATTTGACTTCTGTCACACACATACGTCACAGCATGTTTATAGGGCGTATCCATTCATTGTAATTTTGACCTGAACCAGAAAACGATTGATCTCCAATACCATACTCCAGGAGGTATAATTTGTTACGGGAACATGAAGGACTTTGCGACCCCGACAGTTGTAACGTGCACTAGTCACCATTTAACTACTGGTGGTGTCTTTAGCCGGCGGGAATCGAATTCACGACCACTTGGAAAAGCGCCCAATGCCCTACCAATCAGGCTATCCCGTTCTCATTTCCTAGTACTTGACATGATTAACTCTATTTCTTACAATGGCCAAATAAACTGTTGCTAATTTAGAAATGGGTCGATATTTTAAAAAATAACTTTTAAAAGTTGTTACATTTTACCTTTAACAAAGATCGAAATTTCTCTCATCAGAAAAATTTAAAACATAGTTCAAGTTTTCTTAAAAGAAATTTTTATAAATTTGCCTTCCACTTTAGCTTATAAAATCATTCCTTGTGTTAAGAAACACTAAACTTATACCAAACGGTATAAGTGTAGTGTTCATGATCCGGTACATAATAAAACCTTAAATTAGAGTTTCCCAACTTTTGACCTTGAACGAGATATTCATTTCATGATTTAATGGCTTAAAATTAGGTATTTGGTACATCATTTACGTTCTAAATAGAGCTGCACAATGGGATATTGGCGACGGTCTTGGAAACATACCTGAAGATGCCATCCCCAAAGACATCCCATCGCAATTTTTGATCCTCTGCAGAGGGGATGACTCCCCTGCTTTGGTAGCCCGTTGATCTGTGCTCGAGGTCGAACACTTCACAGTAGAACAGTTAAACGAGGACCGATACCGTGCACCCTCGGACCCTACGCAGACTGATCAAAGCGGTCACCCACCAGCTTACTGACTGCAGCCAGTGATGCTTGAATTAGGTGCTCTACTGGGAACCGTGTCTTAACGATCAGTCCACTGTTGGACGGCATAAAAATTAATTTTACCTTATGACAATTTTCGAGTATTGCTAGGCACGTCCAAGAAAAAAAAAATTTCATATATTATTTTATTAAGAGGCCTTTCCTCTTAACCTGCAAAGTTAAATTTTCAGTTTGTAGTAAGTGGTCGGCAGATTCTGATAACTTAGTAGTCAAAGATTAATCAATCCCTTCCTTTTCCTTTCCGATTAAATGTAGAAGAACCTTGGTCGGCCATAGTAACACAGAAAAAGTATCTAAATTAGTCCATCTGAAACCAACAATAAATATGGGACCGCAGTCTTCGTGGTCAGCAATCAATGTAGGATATAGAAATACTTGATAAACCTTTTTTAATTTTTTAGAGAATATACCTCTAAATCTCCAAGTAAGAGTTGGAATGATTAACAAACAAACGTTGGCCCTTCCTGAAGGAGCTGAACCAGTTTTCAACTAAAGGAGAAGGAGATGTGTTGAACAACTGGGCAGCACAATGTGGAAGGCTACTGTTTGTCTATGATAGGTATTCTGCCAGACATTCGTCTGGAGTTGTGGCGGTGACTATGGTAACGAGGTATTATTATTTCAAGTAGGGTTGCGGTGTTCCTCTTTAGGACTGGTTTCGGCGAAGAAGAGGAGACCTCTTCTTCAAAGCCACCCTCCCTAAAATGCCCTCTTCTTGTTTCCATAGCACCAGACTACCGCAGACTTAGTGGCGGTCAGTGTACCTATCTTAGACAAACAGTAATGACATCATGTGACACACATGGACAATGCTACAAGGTGCTGTCAAAGCATCAACTCATCTCACAGAACCCTTTTTTCCCTTACAACAAGCCCAGACAGACCGGTTTTAGTGGGTTTGTAGGGTTGAAGGATTGGGCATTAGGTGCACGGGACGACACGCATTGCTTCTAGTAGTTACCCTGACCGATTAGCTTAGGACCGTGGATAGTTATTTTACGTTGGGGCGACCACTAAACGTCGCAAACCCGCTTCGCGAATACCTGCGGTGACCAAACCTTATGAGTGAGCAGTGATGGCTCAAGAGATGGAGCAACTCAAAATTGGGTCAGCTGTTCAATGACGGTAATAAAAAAGAAAAAAAAAAAACCTAATGCTAAATCTTAAAATGATATCGATAAGTCCTTTGAATTTGATAACTTTTTGCGAACTGTAGACGAAATGTAGTTTAACATAGTGAGTTTGAAGAACTTTAAAAATATATGGGGAGGCGAAATACATTTAATGTATACATCACAACTTTGAAATAAGTGAATTGTTAAAGAACTTTCCTTCTACATCTATCTTTCTATTCTGAGGGATCAAAATTTTGAAAAGAGATATTGGACATTTTAATGGAAATTCTGTTGTTCAGAGTCTATCTGCATCGAGTGGTTAATTTCAAGTCTACTTTCCGCTCCCGACCTACCTCAAATGACGAAGGGGTGGAGATGGGGAGAGAAAACTCTAAATATGCTTTTGATTTAATTTTCTCGAATAAACTACTAATGGATGTGATTTCTCCGGCAGTATCTTTCGATGCATGCAAAACACTAGTTCGCCCCCAATCAGAATTTGAGGTAAAAAGCATGCGGTATTTTAGACCCTCGTAAAAAATTTTCTCACAAAATTACGACAACGCAATTCTGCAATCAACAGTTTTTGAAATCTATTTAATTTGCATGCAGTTGTCTGATTTTATATATTTCATAAATATTTTTGTTTTCTGCAAATAACGTCATAAGAGTTTTTTATCATCATCCAAATCGGTTTTGATCAGTTTGAACTGTAATGAAATTACATTTTTCAAAAATTTAGAAAATGACAAATCTGTAGTTTTAAATCACTTACTCAGAGCGACAAATCTCTTAATTTAATTGCACTAAAATTTTAATATATAAATGTAACATAAAAAGCTTCCATTAACCTTTTTATGTTATCCTTATTAATTATTCTAATCGAAATGCTTTCTCACACTTTTAATAGCCACATCCTGTCCTTAAATCTATTTTTGGCTCAACTATGCATTAATTAAAAGCAGGACATTCTTTCCCTTTTGCTCTCCGTGAGAATCGTTCGACCTATTTGATAAACCAATGGTAATTTCTAAGATTTCCCTCTTTCCCTAAATTAAGACATTTTACGGATTTTACTTTGAAAGATTTTCTCTAACATATAACCGAGAGCACAACTTTTCGTACACACTCTTATGACTGCTCTGACTAATAATTAATAAATAAATTTTGTACCCTCCTTCCCTGCCTAAGACCTGTTTTAATCCTTCCACTCGACAACGAAAAAAGGGGGGATTTTAAAAAGGAGAAATTTACATTAGTAGTTACAGATAAGAATTATTACAAGTGCATGAAAACTTACGAATCACTTAATTAAACAAGAACAAAACTTTATTAAAGATGATAAAAATAGCGAATTTCCTTCACATAACAATAATCACAATCTTTTCAAAACATAACAATAAACTGGTTTTTAAAATAATAATATAAAATAACAATTTTGCAACATAAAGTATACTCTTATTTACATTGTAACGAAAAAGTATAAATTTATCATATTCGAGGCATATAAATTTATCGTCATGAAAAAGAATCTTCGGACAATAAAATCTTAGTCTTTAGATTAATAAAAACTTAGATTAATTTTACTGCAATTGGAACCTCTTCATTGGCAAACTGTACAAACATTAAATCAATCGGAAGAGGGTACAGCAAAAATATGGAATATCTCATTCATACGGACAGTTGAAAATTTATCAAGTCAAATTCTTCTGCAACTCATTTTATTTTATAACCGTCGTTGAACAGCCGACCCAACTTAATGGGTTTACGGCTACTAATGTTCAACTCCGTAGCCTTGTAATTTTGAACCCAATCCAGAAGACAAGGGAACTCCTGGATCGAGTATTGGGAGAAATTTGCCTTCGTGGAGGACTTTTTGATGGAGCTAGCCCGCATTTGCGTTACATGGAGAGGAAGACCACGAGAACCTCCCACGGTTAGCCTGACGGCAAGGGGACTCTAACCCATGATCCGTCTACCACTGAGGATATTTCACGTCAGCGCTGTGGTCAGTGCAAGCCGGATGCGGAATTCGTATCGACTGGGATTCGAACCCGGTTCGCCTCATTGGAAGGCGAACGCTCTATCCCCTGAGCCATCGCGGCTCTCTGCAACTCATTGCATATCATAATTCATCCAGTGTCTTCAACAAAAAAATAAATTCTTCAATCATCAAACTCTTTCTTTATTAAAAATGATACCTACGCCCAGTGTCTTAAAGATCCTCTACTTTCCTTTTGTGTATGCTGAATGTTATGTCTACGTTCTGAAGGCGATGAATACCACTAGAGAGCTGTGCTTTAATATCTTTCACCCCCCTTGGATTAAAAAGAAAAACTGCATGGGGCTCCTGATAATTAAAAAGTTTTTCTAAAATCACATCCATTTCCTTTACAAATGTCTTTCTGAAAGCTGATATGCCTACCGTGTGGTGCTCTGGATTGTATCATCGATAATTTGTTTTCAACCCGCCTCATTCAATGAGAAATATGATTCCTCTTAACGAAGAAACTAAATTATGAACTTTCATCTGATGTTGTGACAAAATATCTTCTTGGACTAATTCGAACTTTATCCAACTACGTATCTTGTAGTATTTTTATGTTTAACTCGTAAAACATTTATTTCTTTAATTTTTATTGATTAATAAAAAAAAGCACTCATGTAAATAAACAGAAATAATAGATTATGATTTAAATTTTTTTTTTTCTCATGCTTGATGTTTCAATTGAAACAAGTAGCTGTTATACATTGATCGTATAAACTGTTTAAAAAAAAAAATTTTTTTTCCTTGAGAAATTTTTTTTTTCAGTGAATTGATTGCCATAAAAAACGTTTAGAGAAATTATTTTTATATTTATTGTTTATGTGTTACAGTTTCCATTAATTATTGATTAGTAGAATTTATATTTGTGTATTACTGGTGTGTAGGGTTGAGATAAAAATGTCAATGAAATATTTCCACAAACAAAGCTTCTTATTGCTGAGGGTCAATTCCAGCATAGAGATAAAGTAACCAAACATAAACTTACAATGTATAATATCCGGATACACTCAAAATATTTTCAAAATAAAAACATTACAAATGACAAATATCTGATTATGACTAATAATTAATAAATAAATTCTGTACCCTCCTTCCCTGCCTAAGACCTGTTTTAATCCTTCCACTCGGCAACGACGTTATATATATATATATATATATATATATATATATATATATATATATATATATATATATATATATATATATATATAAGATTAAGACATTATACTGCCGAATAATACTATATCATCTAAAATTTGTTGAACACAAAAAAATGCCAAGAAAACGTGAAACAAAAATTTAAAAATCCTAAATCCAAAAAAGGGGGGATTTTAAAAAGGAGAAATTTACATTAGTAGTTACAGATAAGAATTATTACAAGTGCATGAAAACTTACGAATCACTTAATTAAACAAGAACAAAACTTTATTAAAGATGATAAAAATAGCGAATTTCCTTCACATAACAATAATCACAATCTTTTCAAAACATAACAATAAACTGGTTTTTAAAATAATAATATAAAATAACAATTTTGCAACATAAAGTATACTCTTATTTACATTGTAACGAAAAAGTATAAATTTATCATATTCGAGGCATATAAATTTATCGTCATGAAAAAGAATCTTCGGACAATAAAATCTTAGTCTTTAGATTAATAAAAACTTAGATTAATTTTACTGCAATTGGAACCTCTTCATTGGCAAACTGTACAAACATTTTGAACTCCATAAATTTCAGCCAATTTTAGCAAAAGTTCCTTTTTTTCATCTTCTGGAAGAAAACAAGCTCGAGCAGCGTTAAAATTCTATGGGGGGGAAAAGCAAATTACTATATAGTTATAATGAAACAAAGTTACAATACTTTAATATTCATTTTTACATGGAATTAAATTTGCAATTAATGGTGTGGAATACAATTTGCGCTTCGCATCAACTTGTGTTTTGAACCTTTTAAAGACTCTAAATGGGTTTAAGGTACTTTTCTTCGTTAGAAAAAAACCTTATTTCTTCGTTTCTGTGAAATTTAACATACCATTCGTGCAAAAAGAATTTTTTCTCAGGTAAAAATCTACTTCTCATTTTAATTTGTAATTCAATACTTTTGTTTTGTACAACTTGACAAAAAATCTGACAGTAATATTTAATCTTCCTTCAAACATAAAGGAGTCCTATATAAAAATTTTATAAAGTTGCGGCCCGCCATTTGACTGATGTTTTTAATTGTGGCCCCTGGCCTCGTGTAAGTTGGAAACCCCTGTGCATGAAGCATGTACTGTTCCTCTCCTTAAACGCATATTTTGAGCTGTTTTTTTTTTTTTTTTTTTCCAAATTTGCATTTTAGGCTATGTCAAATTTCTCATTCGCGCCTTTTGGTCTATATCCATTTTCTCAAACTTTGCATTTCATTCCTCAATCGCATATTTTGAATTATGCCCTAAACAAAAAGCTCACTAATAATAAAAAGTTCAATAACAAATTACAAAAATAAAATGGATTTCAGAATTAAAATCCAAAATTGAATTAAATATGTATTGCTTTTTTAGCATTTTTCAGTTGTATTAAAATAACAATTTAAATAAAAAAATAAATGTTAATTTTAATTGCTTTTAAAAAATAACAAATCACATCAAATGGTTTTCAGAAAATTGTGTTATTACTTTAACTATAAAAATTTAAAAAAATATTATATTTTACGGGCAAACCAAAAAAATTAACAGTTGTAGTACTGTGCAAAAAAAAAATTCAGAATAATTCAATTAAAGGAAAATAATAACAATTAAATGATAAAAGCAATTATAATACTTCTTTTTTTTTTAATCGCAAAGGGGTAATTATTCAACCACAATTATTTTTATGCCATATATTGGATTAAGTTATCCAGATGGAAGCTATACGCATTTTTAAAAGCACCCATACAATAAAATGCTATATTGATTTCTCCTTATCTCACAGTGCCGGATGTTTAAAAATACAAATGGGACACAACAAATATTTAATCATTCAGCTTACAGCTCTAGTGAAGTGGACATCCTTGAGTCCAAAGCCTCTCAAAAACTCGTATTCCTGGTCAAGAGTTTTCTGTATTACAGTTGGATCATCACGACTAATGGAAAAATTAGCTCCGTCCTCGGCGAACCTATTTCGAGGAGATAAAAAAAAAATTTAAGGTCATTTTCTTTCAACTCTAATTTTAGATGAGATATTAATAACTTTTATCTAAAGAAAAGGCAAAGGTTGGTGTATAAGTAAAGAACTCATGAAATAATGTTTAAACTTTATTCTGTCGTTCTTAAATCAATTTGATAGAAAGCGGTGGGTTAGAACAAATTCATTTTCAGTTCGTTGGTTTAACTCATGGAGTAATATCTATTTTGGGTGGCAATAAATCGTCTGCGAACTAAAAAGTATTTCTCTTGATGAAGCTGCCGACGAAAACAAAAGCCAATTTATAAAATTTAAGTTTAATTTTATTAATCTAAATTTTAATTCTATTCATCGACTTCTTCTATTAATCTAATATTAAAAAAAATTCCATATTAATATTTTTATGAGAAATAAATTAAAGTGTCCTTATTTTAGTGTATAATATTTTATTCGTAAATTTGAAAATGATATCTTAAATGTATCATTTATAGAATCGTTTGCTTAAAAAATTTTATTTTTTCCAGTTTGAAATATTATTTTTAATAAATTGAAACAAGTTGAGACATATCTGGGTAACAAATAAGCATCAACAAGTGGCATTTTGAGTGAAACTAAACTCTAATTTTAGCTCGTTTTAGAGGAAATAAACTTTATATAAAATCATTCGGGAAGAGCGGTCTTATGTATTTAAGCTCTAAGAAATACAGAATGTAAATTTTGTATAAATACATTTGCAAACTGCATCAAAATGAAAATTATTGTAGTGAAATGCTTTTATGTTATAAATGGGTGCAAACCATTTATGCAAGCAAATAATTTGAGAAATTTTTCTTCTTCAGAACAATCCGTAATCGATACAAGTGCAGAATAGAAAAATTTAGCAAATCTTTAGAAGGTATTAAAAATTAGTTAGGGCTTATGATACGTTTAAAAAAAAAATATATAGCTAATATCAACTTAATGAAAGAACTGAAAATTTCTTCTTCCCCGAAGCCTTATAAAACTAAAGTGTTCCCATAGCAACACAAAAAAAGATGTAGTTTACGTCTTTCCTATGTCAATAAAGTAAATTTATAGCATCGATTCAATCAATATTTTGCATCATAGATATAGTTTTTATTTTGTGATCTTAGGAGAAAATTAATAGAATAGTCTGGGGGGAAAATAGTAATGTTTTCTTTTCTAATGTATTGTTCAAACTAACAGGACAATGTATGAATTTTTTTTTTAATTATATTATGTATAGAATAAAGTTAATTTTAATATTAATCATGCTTACTTTTGTAAGTTAAAAGATTTTAAAATTGAATCATTTGAGTAATTTTTGGGCAATTGAAATCATTTAATTATTGTGTATTTAACAATTATTTACTGAAAAAGAAGGAAAAAGTAGTACAATATATTTTTCTAAATCTGTAACGTACCATTTTAGCTTTAAAAAAGCATTGTGTTCTGATTGCAGATTAAAATATAGATATTTATATTATTAATAAATTATAGCCGGTCATTCCGTCTAACCGTAGGTGTGACCGGAGGCGTTTATTTGGAAAATGGAAAACTTTTAATTCATTTTCTAAAAGAGAGTGCAAGGCTAAATTGGTAAATAACCTAACTGCAGGTAACAAAACTTGACACAGTAAGTAAGGTTTAAGGCCAGTAAACTTATGAAAAAAGTTTACTGGCCATAAACTTTTTTCATAAATTTAAAGACTGATGACTCGAATGAGGAGACAAGCGTGAATTCAAAAAATTTTTCACCACATTAAATATAAAAACAAAATCTTCGAGAAAATCCAATGAAGTTGACAAGTATAATATTCAACTTTTTCAAAATAAAGGCTATTAATAAACGAACGGATTTTCCAATTTAACATTTTGAAAATGCTATTTGTTCCAAAAATGGAACAATGGCATTTAAACGCTTAGTAAAATATAGATAAGTGGAAAAATGCAATGTTAAATTCGTTTGTCGAATGGTTAATAATTTAGAATTAAAAAAAAAACATTTCTTTTTATTAGAAAATATTTTAGTTAACAAAATATTTTTATATTCTAAAGCTAAGGTCAATATGCTTGTCTATTTTAGGCACATATTTAGGCATAGGTCGATATGCTAGTCGATTTCAGATACATATTTAGGTATAAGTCGATTTACTTGTAAATACGAGGGTTGCTATTTATATTTCTGGCCTTGGCAACAGTAAGTGTTGCTAGGCGACCGCAGACGATTTTAATCGAAAGTTTGATATTTTTAAACATAAATTCAGCAGACGATTTACCATTATAGCTTCATTTGTGTTGTTCACAGTAAATTGAAAAGTTCTTCTCTTTCAAAAAATGGAATTGAATCGTGAACATTTTCGTGCCATTATTTTTCATAACTTTCGACGTGGATTGTCAAGACAAGAGTGCTTCGATGAATTTAATTATTTATTCAGCGATAAAGCGCCATCTTACAGCACTGTAAAAAATTGGTATAACGAATTTAATCGTGGTCGATGTTCGATCCTGGACGAATCCCGTGCAGGTCGTCCAAAATCCGTTGTTGTGCAAGAAAAGATCGATGCTGTGCGTGAACTGATAAAGCAAGATCGTCATGTGACATACCGTGAGATAGAGGCGTCTTTGGACATTAGTATGACTAGCATCAATAAAATATTGCATGAACATTTGAGCGTAAAAAAAAAAAAAAATTTCGCGTTGGATCCCTCATAATCTGACAAACGCTCAAAAAAAGGCTCGTGTCAAAAGGCTCGTTCAAGGTACATCAAAGGCTGTGTATAAGATCTACACAGGTGACGAATCATGGATCTACGCATATGAGCCGGAAACAAAACAGCAATCAACTGTATGGGTCTTCCAAGACGAGGCAAAACCAACAAAAGTTGTTCGAGGAAGAAGCGCATCGAAACAAATGATTGCCTGTTTCTTCGGCATTAACGGTCATGTGGCAACAGTGGCGTTAGAGCAACGCAGGAAGGTCAATTCTGAATGGTACACGACCATTTGTTTGCCAGAAGTCATCGGAGAAATTCGAAAAAAGAAAAAGAACAGGCGAATCATTCTTCATCATGACAATGCGAGCTCTCACACATCGACTCAAACAAAGGCATTTCTGACGGAGCGAAAGATCGAACTGATGGGTCATCCGCCGTACAGCCCTGATTTGGCACCCAATGACCTCTTCTTATTCCCACACATCAAAAATAAATTACGTGGACAACGATTTTTGACCCCCGAAGAAGCGGTTGATGCATTCAAAACGCATGTTTTGGAGTTACCTCAATCGGACTGGAAAAAGTGCTTTGAAAATTGGTTCAAACGCATGCAAAAGTGTATTGATCATCATGGAGAATATTTTGAAAAACAATAAAACCAATTTCGATCCTACATATTTGTTTTTTCATTATTAGGCCAGAAATATAAATAGCAACCCTCGTATTAGGAAACATTACGCTTTTTCAAATCTTAATCTTGCCCAGGGTTGGACATAACTAGTTAACAATTTACTTTTCATCACTGCAGTTCGCTCCGCTAAAGCAGGGTTGCCACTGGAGACTAAAATTATAAAAAAGTGCCGAGAAATAAAATTACAAACGTTGTTATAAGAAATTAATATTAGCACTTTTATGTAGCATATTTTTTCAGTTTTCTTTTGGATGTCATGGCAAAGAAAATTTTGCTGTAAATGTGAATGATTTGAAATGCAAGTCAAAGTGGTATTTACGACTGAATAGTTAAGGAGATTATAAATAAATAAAAACTGAATTGAGTTTCTACCACTTCTTACAATTTTAGTCGCCTGTGGCATCCCTGGCTAAAGTGAAGCCTCTGAATGGTGCACCACGACGCGAAGTGTTGCTTATTTTAATTGTGTAGTTAGAAAATACTTCACTACATATAGCACACGCACATGAAACTTGTTCCGGCTTACAAAACTTATTCAAAATATACTTTTAATAGTATTAATCCAATAATGGTGAATGGAATCTTGGCGCAAACGTAAATAGAATATTAGCCAGTGGCAGTTGGAGGAGGTTACCAAACAGTTTCGCGCCAGCTACTTACGGCGCTCGAACATACAGGGCATCGCGTGGAAGCTAGCTAAATACGGCGCGTATACACGCAGGATATCACGTGGATGACTGCTAAATATGAAGCTGGTAACAAAAGGGTTAAAAAAAATATTTAGAAACTGAAGGTAGGTTTAATTTGAAATAAAGATAAAAGCTGACCTGACAATAGGATGCTTCGTAGCCGACAATGGTACTGATCCAGTCAAACAACTGGAGTAAGGGCATGTTTCGAAGTGTACTCTGTCGTTCAGACATCGTTTGTATAATTCCGGATCATCAACTACATGATAACCATGGCCTATACGTTCTGCTTTCATCTCTTCCAATGCAGTTTGGACATTTGAAGATGGACCAGCTTCTCCTGCGTGAACCGTCCGATGGATACCCAAAGTCTCTGCAAGCTAGAACAACAAACAGGTTTTGAGTAGCAGCTTTTTATCAACAGACTGAATAAACAAAATTGTAAATTAAAAAACTTAAAATCTTAGTTCATAAATGCAACACAGAATTTAGCCATGAAGAACCAAACGTATTTGAAAATTAAAAGGTATGAATGTTTGATATTCTCTTGCGATTATTTTAAATTTTTTGCTAGCTAAAACAAGAAAGTAATCCACTATACTATAATTATATATATAAGTATTATAATTGTATTTATCGTGTATTTAAATTGTTATTATTTTTCTTTAATTGAATTATTCTGAATTTTTTTTTTTTTTTTGTACAGTATTACAACTGCTAATTTTTTCAGTTTGCCCATAAAATATATGTTTTTTCTATATAAAATATATGTTAAAGTTTTATCCACTACACACAATTTTATTTTTTTCCAGACATCTTTTTTTCTTCGTAAATAATCTCTGATTAACAATAAAGCTTTAATCCTCCAAGCGTTGAGACCCTGGGCAAAGTAATACCGAAATTTTTCCTTTGAATAACGTGGAAAACACTGCACTTTTGATAAACAAAAGCCTGTACTTAAAATTAGGAAAAAGTAAATACAAACGTTTAAAGGTTTAACACGTTCACGCCGGGTGTTCAGGCCTGAAAGCGGGACGGAAAAGAGAAAATACTGATAGAAGAACGGTTTCAATATTAGATAATATTCGGGAGGAGTTAATCGATTCTCAACAATAACAATTCTCTGAAAGGAAATTTATCACGGTGAAGAAGCAATTCAATATAAAAATGGCATCCGTTAAAAACAATTGGTAGTTATGGATTTTTATTATTCCCGGAAAAAAACTAACAAATGAAATTTATATGTTACCAGTTTTTACTCCGGTGCGTCGCCCGATGAGACAATCTAGCGTGGGCCACCGGTGGGTCACGCCGGCGTGAACGTATTAAATTAATCGCTAAATAAATTGGCTTGCTTAGAATCTTTATAAAGTTTGGCTGACTTCTTTTCCCTAAAGAACTCGAGATTAAGTCCTTATGAGAACAAAGCATATATTTTCTTACATATTACAATTATATAATTACAAGAATGCAAATAAATTAAAATTTGGTTTGAATTTTAAATTTTTTTTATTTCACTATATATATATATATATATATATATATATATATATGGGGGGGGTAAAGATGAGAGTCAGGTGAGGTGGCCAGACAGGTTCAGGATTTAAAATTAAAAAGAGCAAATTAAACTTTTATTTAACCATTATTATCAGGCAGAAGATCATCCAAGTGACACTAATTAACTACTTCTGAATAAAAATTAAGTAATATCTTGCAAAAAAGTTTTGATGAACTCTTAAGTAGCATTCAAAAAGGGGAAAAGTTAGTAATTGCAATCGGTCCATAAAATAGATCGAGAGGGAATAATATTCGTCACGGTTCGCTTTAAGGAAAAGTTTAAAATGTTAATTTATGGTTACTTAAGATTTAAATATAGAACCAAAACGGTGGATGTGAATAATAAAGTCTGAAAAATCGCTTAGTTATGAATAATAAATTAAAAAGATGATTTTGATAAAGAAATTACATAAAAAAGATTGGTTGAAGTTTTGTATGTTATAAGGTATATGGAATGCAGGAAATTTCTATCGCGAAAGTAAACGAAATGCCTTTTACAATAATGTAAAAGGTTCTTGTACAAAAAAAAGTGGTAGAGTACCCTTTAGCACGATGGCAATGCTCTAATTAGAAATGCTTATAAGGAAAACATATATACCACAAATTGGCATGTGTGTACGTATTCAAACGTCTAACGAAAATATCCGACAGAACTAAATGGTACATCTGATATGTATGTTTAAGGGTAAATGCTCTACCTACCACCCTTTTTTTATCTCTCGCATTCTTCTATATTCTTGCTTGTTCTTACTGCATTATGCTTATTGCAAAATACTTTGTAGAGTGGGTCGACAATAAAAAACTAAAGCTTTCACAATTTTGAGTTGTTAGACACTTACCAGAAAAGGACAGGAACAAAGTAATTTTTATATGGTTTTTTTAAATGATTAACATTTAGTTGTGAAAAATAATTCTAAATTAAATAAATTTACTCATTCAAGGATCACACAGAAAAACATAAACTTTGCTACGACTAAAAAAATTTCCTAGAAAATTTTAGTCTAGTAAACGTTTTACATGCAAACTAGAATCTTCAATTCCAGCATCTATAGTTTACATGAATCATCCAAAGCATCAATAGTCTACAGCATCAAACACTTAACCAATACTGAAATCCTGACTTATGTTACTTCACGTTGACAATCAAACTACAGCCATCCACAGTTTACAGCAAGTTGCTCTTATTATTTTCATTTTCTTTCAGTTATACAAGCAAGGTGCTTGTCTTCCAGTAACAGCCACCCCATAGACTGCTGAACTCAAACTGTTTTTTATTTTAACTGTTTATTTTACTTCATGTTGTATGGGATATGAACCTTCTGCGCGGCCCAGGTGCCCAATTTTTTATAAATAAAGAAAGAAAGAAATGCAAACTAGAATTGCGAGTTTTGAGGCGGTACTACTTGGTGCTGTCTCTCCTATTGTGCTATCTGTCCTCTTCTACTTGACGAAGGTTTATAAGCCTATTTTGAGCACACAAGCCTGAAAATTTATGTTATTGCAATAACCAATTGCAATATGCAAACTAGTTTAACAAAACACATAGATAGTTTTTTTTTTTTTAACTATTTGACGCAGATGGGACTCTGGTGTCCATGTTATATAATTTTTTCTGGCGCTCTTATTAGAAGAAAAATGCTTTGTTTTTTATTTATGAAAAATGTTTAAATTTTTTTTTTATGAATAATGTTTGAATTTTTTATTTATGAAGAATGTTTGAATTTTTTATTTGTGAAGAATGTTTGAATTTTTTATTTATGAAGAATGTTTGAATTTTTTATTTATAAAGAATGTTTGAATTTTTTATTTATGAAAAACAGTCTAATAGTTACTTAAAAAATCTGTTAGAATATCGGAATCATATATCAACTAAAATATAAGATCCAAAATAAAGGAGTATGAATTTTTTTTTCTCGATTTATACTCAAAAATTTATCATAATTGATTTTGTAAATTAAAGAAATTTAAATAACTACAAATAAGTGCTAATTTTGGAACTATTGTTTGGAAGTGAGCCGTGTTTAAAAGATTTGAACTTTTACGTATAAAAAGACACCGTTGTTGAGAAAAGTAGATGTAAATTTGATTAATTCGAAATTCCCCACTAGAGGGCTGACAGTCTTCACTGAACCACCAAGCAGTAAGCATTATTGGCTAAATTTTGTCTTCTAATGTAACACTTTATATAATCTGAAGGGTTCCACCCTAATAATATGGAACTCCCTTTTGTTATATTAAATATTTGTTGTTTTCAATAATGATTGCCCTTTCCTTTTTGCACATGGTGCATTTGGCCACGAAGTATTTTACGAACTAGAATTTAAAGCAAGAGAAAATAAAGTATTATTTTTAAGTTCAAGGGCAAAATCGAAAATGACAGTGAAAGATACATGATCACTTCAAGGAGACAGCTAGTCTAATTCTTTGTATGTGCAAAGTAAGCGTTTTTATATCTTTCTTTGTTGTAGAATTCGTTTTCGTTTTGAGGTTTTGATTATTGAAAATTTATTGTTTTTATTTTGCTAAGGGTGTGACTTTGTATTAAACGTTCATTATGGCTGAAAAAGATTATTTAGAGAGAATTAAAAGAAAAAGGTCTAGTGAACGAAGTAGTTTTACTAAATTAATAAATAAAATTGATAAATTATTAACTGAGCAAAATGTTGAAATAAATGTATTAGATGAGAATCTTACTGTGTTAATTGAAAGGAATCAAAATTTAATAGCTTTGAATAAGGAAATTGAAAATATAATTGATATTAATTTGTTGGATGAAGATTTAGCTTATAGTGAAGAATATCAGGATAAATATTTGACGTATGTAGCTAAATTAAAGCAATTGATAAAATGTAAAGGAATAAAGGTTTCGGTTAATGAACAAACAGTTGAAACTGTAAAAAATGATTCGGTTATAACTGAGCAGAAAAGAGTTAATAACAATTCCAGTATTAAATTACCGAAAATTCGAATTGTTCCCTTTTCGGGAGATCCGAAATATTTTAATTCCTTTTGGGATTCTTTTGAAAATACAATCCATAAAAATGAATCACTTTCTAAAATTGAAAAATTCATTTATTTGAAATCTTATCTTACTGGCCAGGCAGGTAATGTTGTATCAGGTTTTGATTTAACGAATGATAATTATGATAATTGTATTAAATTATTACATGAGAAATATGGTCGTAGAGATTTAATTTTGAATTCATTTGTTAATAAAATACTTAGTTTTCCGAGTGTTAAACATACTTCTAATATTACAGCATTACGGAAATTGTACGATGATTTAGATATCGCAGTTAGAAATTTAGATTCAATGAAAGTTCAGTCTGAATCTTATGGTATACTTTTGATACCAATAATTTTACAATTATTGCCTGAAGATTTGGTTTTAGATTTTCAACGAAAACGGAAATCTAAAGATGAAACTGATGTTAATGAATTATTGCTGTTTTTAAAGAATGAGATAGAATGTCGTGAATCGGTTGCGTTTTTAAATGATAAAAAGACTAACTATAACCATCGAGGTAGCTATAATTTCCGTAACGAGCAAAATAGGTATATAAACAAAAATTTTAATAAAGGCACACCCTCAGCTACTGCGCTTAATGCACAGATGACTCAGTCAATATGCATTTTTTGCTCTGAACCCCATGACAGTTTCAAATGTAATATGTCTTCCCAAAACAAGGTAAAATTATTGAAAAATTCTAATCGTTGTTTCAAGTGTTTCAAATTGTTTCATGTAAGCAAGAATTGTCGTGTAAATAAATTGCCTTGTTATAAATGTAAGGGATTAAGTCATCATGGGTCTATTTGTTTAGGAGGTAATAAGGGGATAAATAATGCTAAAATTAGTAAAATTCAAAACGCTGAGGAAAAGTTAAATGAATCTTCTGATTTGGTTGCAATTTCTAATGAAACTCCACCATCGATTATTTCCAATGAAGAAGTTATTAGTTCTGTTTCCCAATGTAATAATAAAAAAGTTGAATGTTCTAAAAGGGTTTATTTGCAGACTTGTACTGCTGAAGTTAAATCAGATTCTTCGTCTCAATTGACAAGAATTCTTTTAGATAATGGTAGCCAGCGTTCGTTTTTGTCTGAACGAGTTGCAAATAATTTAAATTTAAAACCGGTTGCTTATGAAGTTTTATCAGTTTATTCATTTGGAATGCAAAGAGCAACAGAAAAGGCTTATCCTGTTGTTGAATTCGAAATTTTCAAAAAGAATACGAATTTTAGAACTAAAATTAGAACTCTTGTCATACCATGCATTACTGGAGTTAAAGTGGAACCTCCCGACCCCAAAGTAATTGAATTTATGAATAAAAATAAAATTGATATGGCTGATTCTTATTTGGAAGATAATGATAATTTGCTGAGTATAGAACTCTTAATTGGTTCAGATTTATTCTGGGAATTTCTTTTATATGAAAAGTTAACTATAAATAATCGCCTGTGTGCTATAAAAACTGTTCTTGGATGGGTGATTAGTGGAAGTAGTTATAAACGGGAGCATACATTGTCGCAAAACATAGCGGTTATGAAAAGTGTAATTGAATCAGGTGATATGTTTGATTTAAGAAAATTCTGGTCACTCGATTCCTTAGGTATCACCAAGGAGTGTGAAATTTTATCTCTAAAAGATAAAGAAACAATTGATAATTTTGAAAACAATTTAAAATATGAAAATAATCGTTACAAAACCGGATTACTTTGGAATTCAAACCCCGATGATCTCGATAGTAATTTCCCTACTGCCAAAAAGCGCTTTGATAATTTAATGATAAGATTAAGTAAAAATGAAAATATTTTTGACATGTATGCAAAAATTATTGAGGATCAGATAAAAGATGGAATCGTTGAAGAATGTAAGGATAAATCCATTAATTCTGGTTATTTCATGCCGCATACAGCTGTTTTAAGACCCGATAAAGAAACATCTCGTGTTCGGATCGTTTTCGATGCTAGTTCGAAGGATATTGGTTTAAAATCCCTTAATGATATGTTATTGTCAGGTCCAAATTTGAACCCGAATATTTTGGATGTCATACTTAATTTTCGAAGGCATGAAATAGCATTTTCTGGTGATATTGAGAAGGCGTTTCTAATGATAGAGATAGATGAAAATGAGCGCAAATATTTAAAATTTCTTTGGATTGATTTATGACTTATGATATTGATTTATGAGTGACATGATAATTGCGAAGGTTTTAAAATTATGAATATGAAAAGGTTACCGTTCGGAGTTACCACTTCCCCTTTCATTTTGAAGGCAATAATTAAGTACCACATTAAAAAATATGCTAATGACAAACCCGATTGTGTTAAAATGTTAAGTTCTTCGTTATACGTGGACGATCTGTACTGGGGAACTGATACAGTTAATGATGCATATCGACTGTCATCTGATGCTGTAAATATTTTACAATCCGCGAGTATGAATTTACGGAAATTTAATTCTAATTCAAACGAATTAAAGAAATTATGGATTCAAAATGGTATTGCCATTAATGAATCAATTGCACATGCAAAGGTATTAGGTCTTCGATGGGATACAGAAAGTGATGTACTATTGATTGAATATAAAAATTTAGAGCAGTCGTCATCTAGGTCAAGTCAGTGCACAAAGCGTACTGTTTTAAAGTTTGCAGCTCAAATCTATGATCCTATTGGTTTAATTTCTCCCTTTGTTATTAAGATGAAAATTTTGCTGCAAAAAATTTGGAAGGCTGGACTCGATTGGGATGACCCTCTGCCTTTAGATATTGAAACAGACTTTAACAATTGGATTTCTGAAGTTTCCTATTTAAGTAACTTTTTTACAGAACGGAAATATTTTGATAACTGTGATTATAAGAAAGAAATTGCCATTCATATTTTCACTGATGCTAGCACAAAGGCCTATGGTGCTGTAGCGTATTTCAGATATGCAAATATTTCGAACGAAGTTAAGACCTCATTCATTATGTCCAAAAGTAGGGTAGCACCAATAAAGACTTTAACATTGCCCCGCTTAGAGCTTATGTCAGCGGTAATTGGTGCTAGAATCTATGATTATTTACACAAATTGTTTAGTGACATTTGCCAACAATTTTATTTGTGGACGGATTCACAAATTACATATTTTTGGATAAAGAATAACAACTCTTTGAAACCTTTCGTGCAAAACAGAGTGTCTGAAATTCAAACTCTGACAGATCCTAAACTTTGGCAACATTGTCCTGGAAGTTCAAATCCTGCCGATAAATTAACTCGAGGAGAGTCACTAAAAAGCCTTGTTGATGATAACTTATGGAAATTCGGACCATCTTGGCTCATGGAGGATGAAAGTAAGTGGCCTCAAGAAAATACTGAAATTAATAATCAGCAACATTCAGTTGATTTAGAACTTAGAAACAGCGTTATTTCTCAACACAGTTGCCTCGCAAATTCTAAAGAGACTTTACTGATTTTAGAAAATTACAGTTCTTTATTAAAGGTGAAAAGAATTGTGGCTTGGTCAAAGCGGTTTATCCAAAACTGTCGAAGTTACGACAAACTGAAAGGTCCATTAACTACTGAAGAATTAAAAGAAGCTGAAATTATTTTAATAAAGGAGGCGCAAAATGACTATTATCAAGAAGAAATTAAAATTTTGATGAAGAAGGAAGATATAAAAAATAACTCCAGCATATTTTGTCTTCGTCCATACCTAGATGAAAAACAGATATTAAGAATTTGCAGTAGACTGTTTCAATCTGAAGTGGATCCTGAAGCAATTAATCCTATACTGCTACCCAAGAATTCGAAATTTTCCGAGCTTTTGATCACTGAAAAACATAAAAAGTTGCTTCATAGAGGAGTTAATGTCACTCTTTCGCAGATCAGGAAAAGTTATTGGATTCCACAAGCCAGACAACTTGTGAAAAGAATTATTGGAAGATGCGTGGTTTGCAAAAAACACTTTGCCAAACCAGCCAATCAGCGTACTGGAGAGCTGCCTAAAGATAGAATTTCAGAATCTCCGCCTTTCTCAGTGGTTGGAATTGATTTTACTGGGCCTATTTACGTAAAACATAAAGATGAACTTTTGAAATCTTATATTACTGTGTTTACTTGTGCAGTCACACGTGCTGTACATTTAGAACTAATTTCCGATTTGTCTACGAATAAATTTATCTTAGCTTTACGACGTTTCATGTCAAGAAGAAATAACTGTAAAACTATTTATTCTGATAACGCAGCAACTTTTAAGGCTGCTTCAAGAGATATAACGTACTTCTTTTCTATTATTAGAGGAGAAGAATTTCAAAATTTCATTTCCTCTGAAGGCATTGTGTGGAAGTTTATTGTTGAGCTTGCCCCATGGTGGGGAGGGTTTTATGAAAGGTTGATGAGAAGCATTAAAGAACCTCTCAAAAAGATACTTGGAAAAGCTCAACTTTCCTTCGAAGAAGTCATGACTATCTTAGTTGAAATTGAAAATGTCCTTAATCGTCGACCACTCACATATGTGAGTGATGATAAGTCAGAACTACAGCCCCTGACACCTGCTCATTTTCTGTTTTCTGGACTGGTCAACGAATATCCATATAATTTCTCTGAGCTTATCAATGTGACTGCAACTCGAGAAAGTCTGATAAAAAGAAGGCAATATCAAACTTGTCTTCTGAAGCAGGTGTGGTTGCGTTGGGAAAATGAATACTTGTTGACTTTGAGGCAACATCACTTTTCCAACAAACCTAACTGTGAGGAAAACATAAAAACAGGTGATGTAGTGCTTGTTCAAGGCAAAGGTAAATCCAAATTTTTATGGAACTTAGGCCGCGTCCTTGAAGCCTATAAGGGTCGTGACGGACTAGTTAGATCCTGTCTTATAAAAACTAAAACTGGAGTGTATAGGAGACCAGTTCAACTGCTCTATCCCTTAGAGCTGAACTAAAAACTGATAATTAACACTCTGATGATATTTTAATAATTTGATATTCCTTTAATTTTGATGTTTCAAATTATATTTACTGTCTTAAAAATAATTGATTAGTGTTTATTTTTATATTTTAGTTTTAATATGTAATGTGCTTGAAAAAATGTGAAATGTAGAAACTTGCTATTGTTTTATGATAATTTCTTTAATTTAAAATTATCAGGTGGGGAGTGTTGAGAAAAGTAGATGTAAATTTGATTAATTCGAAATTCCCCACTAGAGGGCTGACAGTCTTCACTGAACCACCAAGCAGTAAGCATTATTGGCTAAATTTTGTCTTCTAATGTAACACTTTATATAATCTGAAGGGTTCCACCCTAATAATATGGAACTCCCTTTTGTTATATTAAATATTTGTTGTTTTCAATAATGATTGCCCTTTCCTTTTTGCACAACCGTGTTGTTTCATGCTGTATATTATAGCAATTAATTATTAAAACGCTCAATATAATATTTTAACTTATTTTGACCTAAAGTAATGATAAAAAGTATAAAAAGAATATGTTTAATAAAACTTCTGCGCCAAAGAGTTAAAAAAAAATAATAGACATATAATCAATAAAATAAAAAAATAAAAAATTCGCCTAATGCACAATACACCTTCTTAGAAGAGCTACAAAAAGCCTTCTCATTCAGAACGCTTTATGAGTAATTGAACAATAAATGCAAAGAATATACGAAGATTTGAGAAGTGAAATGTTTTATTGGTTTTCTTTGTGGCTGTTAGAACTATAAAATATTGAATGAAATTTACTTTCTCTATTTTGAGTGTGACTCGCATAAACATTAAAATGCTTCTCTTTTTTTTTCATGACATTAAAAAGAAACAATGATTAACCCTTTCGGGTGCAATTTTCGTAAATACGTATTCTCATTTTGCCCAAATATAAATACATATTAAACTGCATAATACGCATATTATTAATACATAAAAATATGCTGACCAGCGTTCTCAGAAAACTAAAAAACTGATTATAAAATTCTAAACGAATGTATGAAAACTCACTGCTTTACTTTTCCAATTTACTAATATGAAAACAGACATCCTTAGCGGAGGATTCTTTAACAAAAATATATTTTTTTAATATTATTAGGAATATAAACCGTGTAGTTTTCGAATGCTCTTTTAGAAATTTTACTGCAAGTGACGTTGTGTGGGTATCTCGATCCTGATTCGTTGTTAAAACGTGTCATTTGTTTACATTAGCAACTGTTCTTTCCATTCTATTTCGAGTAAGCTATGCCCGTTGAGTATCAATTCTCCTAAGTAACACATTCTATATTCTTACACAAAAATTTTTTCTCAAATTAATCAATTCTTTCGCTGTTTATTTTTCACTTAACACAGAGGCATGCATGAAGCCATGTAGAACATAAAAAAAAAAACTAATTATGCATCGAAGTTGCCAGGTACACAAAACAAAACAATACAATAAAATGCATAGAACAAATACTATACAATAAAATCGTTACAATAAAATGCATAAACAAATCATAAATCTAAGTTAAGTAAAAGACGTAGACGAGAAAGAATTATATTTCATTATATTCGATGCGCGATACGGCGCTGTATTTATTTAACTTCACGTTAATTAACATTCTAACTTATGTGGAAAAACTTAGCTCAACTTTAACATGTTATTTTGCTTATAAGCGATTAGATGGCGTTGACGTCATAGGTAGAAAAAAATCATTCGATATTTAATTTATTAAATCAATAATGAATTGCTAATTCTTAAAATTTACCACCACTTTAAATATTTAAATACAAATATTCGTATAAATCGAGTGGAAAGTAAAGAATAGTTAATGTGCCTCTTGATAAAAAATTTCGACTGCAATTTGATCTTCCGTATGGGGTTATATCTGCATTAACACGTTGAATGCCACACTAATTTAACATGGCCACAATGATAACAAACTAATTTTGCAATTATTAGACAGACTTTGCTGGTTTTTATTAAAATAGAACATCAGCCAATAGAGTTATATAAGCCTATGAATTTTTTAGAAATAGTGGTGGATAAAAATCTATTAAATTGAATTTATTAAACCAAGAATCACAATTAATAAACTACCACTTGAAAATATTTATTCACTGTCCGGAGCAAGTTGGCATCTCTGTGTATATAAATAAAACTATTTTAGTGTGTTCTAAATTGCATTAATTTCTTCAAATCATTTTAGTAACGATAATAACATTACTTGACGAAGGTTTATAAGCCTATTTTGAGCACACAAGCCTGAAAATTTATGTAATTGCAATATGCAAACTAGTTTAACAAAACACATAGATAGTTTTTTTTTAACTATTTGACGCAGATGGGACTTTGGTGTCTATGTTATATAATTTTTTCTGGCGCTCTTATTAGAAGAAAAATGTTTTGTTTTTTATTTATGAAAAATGTTTGAATTTTTTATTTATGAAGAATGTTTAATTTTTTATTTATGAAGAATGTTTGAATTTTTTATTTATGAAAAACAGTCTAGTAGTTACTTAAAAAATCTGTTAGAATATCGGAATCATATATCAACTAAAATATAAGATCCAAAATAAAGGAGTATGAATTTTTTTTTTTTTTCCATTTATACTCAAAAATTTATCATAATTGATTTTGTAAATTAAAGAAATTTAAATAACTACAAATAAGTGCTAATTTTGGAACTATTGTTTGGAAAAAAGCCGTGTTTAAAAGATTTGAACTTTTACGTATAAAAAGACACCGTGTTGTTTCATGCTGTATATTATAGCAATTAATTATTAAAACGCTCAATATAATATTTTAACTTATTTTGACCTAAAGTAATGATAAAAAGTATAAAAAGAATATGTTTAATAAAACTTCTGCGTCAAAGAGTTAAAAAAAATAATAGACATATAATCAATAAAATAAAAAAATAAAAAATTCGCCTAATGCACAATACACCTTCTTAGAAGAGCTACAAAAAGCCTTCTCATTCAGAACGCTTTATGAGTAATTGAACAATAAATGCAAAGAATATACGAAGATTTGAGAAGTGAAATGTTTTATTGGTTTTCTTTGTGGCTGTTAGAACTATAAAATATTGAATGAAATTTACTTTCTCTATTTTGAGTGTGACTCGCATAAGCATTAAAATGCTTCTCTTTTTTTTTTCATGACATTAAAAAGAAACAATGATTAACCCTTTCGGGTGCAATTTTCGTAAATACGTATTCTCATTTTGCCCAAATATAAATACATATTAAACTGCATAATACGCATATTATTAATACATAAAAATATGCTGACCAGCGTTCTCAGAAAACTAAAAAACTGATTATAAAATTCTAAACGAATGTATGAAAACTCACTGCTTTACTTTTCCAATTTACTAATATGAAAACAGACATCCTTAGCGGAGAATTCTTTAACAAAAATATATTTTTTTAATATTATTAGGAATATAAACAGTGTAGTTTTCGAATGCTCTTTTAGAAATTTTACTGCAAGTGACGTTGTGTGGGTATCTCGCTCCTGATTCGTTGTTAAAACGTGTCATTTGTTTACATTAGCAACTGTTCTTTCCATTCTATTTCGAGTAAGCTATGCCCGTTGAGTATCAATTCTCCTAAGTAACACATTCTATATTCTTACACAAAAATTTTTTCTCAAAGTAATCAATTCTTTCGCTGTTTATTTTTCACTTAACACAGAGGCATGCATGAAGCCATGTAGAACATAAAAAAAAAACTAATTATGCATCGAAGTTGCCAGGTACACAAAACAAAACAATACAATAAAATGCATAGAACAAATACTATACAATAAAATCGTTACAATAAAATGCATAAACAAATAATAAATCTAAGTTAAGTAAAAGACGTAGACGAGAAAGAATTATATTTCATTAAATTCGATGCGCGATACGGTGCTGTATTTATGTAACTTCACGTTAATTAACATTCTAACTTATGTGGAAAAACTTAGCTCAACTTTAACATGTTATTTTGCATATAAGCGATTAGATGGCGTTGACGTCATAGGTGGAAAAAAATCATTCGATATTTAATTTATTAAATCAATAATGAATTGCTAATTCTTAAAATTTACCACCACTTTAAATATTTAAATACAAATATTCGTATAAATCGAGTGGAAAGTAAAGAATATTTAATGTGCCTCTTGATAAAAAATTTCGACTACAATTTGATCTTCCGTATGGGGTTATATCTGCATTTACACGTTGAATGCCACACTAATTTAACATGGCCACAATGATAACAAACTAGAGATGGGCAAAACTGCTACTTCTCAGTCACTGTTACTACTGCTACTGGGACCCAAAAGTAACAGTGATAAATAGCAGTGACTGTTAATATTTCGATATAGAATTAATCGATATCGTATATCGATTAATCGTTTTAATTTATCAGAATTTTATATAGATCAATCGATTAAATATTTTATAAATAATCGATATGATTAGATTTTTGTGAAATTAATCGATATAATTAGTTTTTTGTATCGATGTAAATAGTTTTTAGTAAAATTAATCGATAAAATCAATTTTAAATGTAGTTAATAAAAATAATTAATCGTTATACTGAGTAGTCATTTTTATTACAAGTGATGATTTTTATTAACCAATGTATATCATAGTACGCAATATAGTAAGTAGTATGATTTTTATTAACTAATATATTTCGTAGTACAAACTAAAGTAGTATGAATTTTAATAACCAATATGGGACTTTATTTAATTCTTGTAAAATGTTAAAAATAACATAAAGAAAGCTTCTATCTCAGATAATATAATAATTTAAGACTCATAATTTTTCGCGTTACTAATATTTTCATAATGCTATTACAGTGAAAATCTAATCTTTAAATTTTCGTAGTTGAGTTATCGGCATTTATTTCCTACACCAACTTTTGTTATAATAATCAACAGATGGCGCCATTAAGCATATTTTTTAATTTTGAATGAAGTTTTATATAGTTTTATATGTAATATCAAAAAATTCATATCATACACATAAATGGAGCTTCTATCTGAAGGTAAGGCGATAGATAAAAAAGTATTTTAAAAATAAAATATTATAAGAAAATAATTTCAATTAATTTTTTCCTTCAAGCTTTGCAAAATATGAATACATTTTTAGGGTGTTACAAATCTGGACGTTTTATAATGTGAAAATTATTTTATTTAAAAAAAAAATTTGCAAGGCGTCCAAATTTGAGAGTTAGCTTATATATACATATATTAGCTTATACATATATATATATTCCATTTTTTTTAAAAATACTCTTCTGTATGCGAAGAATTCTTTAAAGAAATCTCGAGTTCATTTTCTCTACTACAAAGTAATAAATTTTACAAAAATAATATTTACGAAAATAAAGGAAAATAATATCAATTTCATAAATAGAGTTAAACAATAAATTTAAATTTCTATTATTTATTTACATAATTTCATTTATTTTTTCAAGCATCTTTTCTTAAATTGTTTGCTTGTTTAAAACACAAACTTTCATGTAGGTCTTGAAACAGGCAAACCAAGTTTAAAAATATGTTTAAGCCATACTTAAAAAACAAACCATGTTTAAATATATAATTCTTCACAAAGAAAAAAATGCTATTGAAGAAATGTCTCAACGCTATCTATCGCCAAAGTTTACGTATACATAATGTGAATAATAATTTTAGTTAAGCAGTGTCGCCATCTATGGTCTATATTTACATTTATATTGGTTAAGCTTAAGTTTACTTAGTTGTATTCAAAGAGGTTAGTTTTGTTTTTTGATTTGACATATATTGATAGCGGTCTTTATCCTCTTCACGATTTTTTACAGTTCTTAAATTAAACAAAAATTAAGATAAAAAGAAAATGTCATTAGTCTTTCCCTCCCAGTTGAATTACAATAATTTAAATGAAAAACAAAATATGTTATGATCAAAATTACGCAGAAATTAACTAACTACGCACAGCTATTGGCAGAATTTTGGAAATTATATATTTATTTTTATTTATTTATTTATTTTGTAATATTCAAGCAAACTTTTTTTCCCAATAAAGTAGACATTTTAAAGTTTCTTGAACCTGACATTTTACAATTTATTTTTAAAAAATCATAAAATAATTTATAAAAAAAATATTGAAATTTAAATTTTATATATACAACTTATAACGACTTGTATTATGTAGCTTGAATAAATTTAATAGAAAATATTTGCCGCAAAATTTTGATAGTTATAAATCCACAAATAAATATTTAAAATTAGTACATTCTCGCGGCATCGAACCTGAGACCTCCTACATACTAGTGCGGAATTGTACCCACTATACACTTTACTTCTCAGCGGTAAGATGCTTACAAAAAATTAAAAAGTTAATTTCTGCTCTTAAAAAAATAATAGATATTTTTTGAAATCTTTATTCATAAATCATCACTGATATGTAATAACTTGTACTAACTTTTCGATTTAAGGGGGTAGGGGAGATAAAATTTTTCCTTCTTTTCACATCTTAAGATATAAATAAAAATGTTTGCAGTGTCTGAAAACCTGATGTAAAAAATCCAAGTCTTTAAACAATATCTGTTTCTTCGAACATATATCATATCAACATATATCGAACATACTTTGCATAATTTTACGTTTTTATATGCTGCATAATTGATATTTATGACAAAAAATTCAGTTCCATTTAAAGAATAAAAATCAATAAAAATTTTATTTTGTTTTAAATTTCAAGTATGAATATAAACTAAGCTATATATAATATATTTCAATTATATCTTATTTAAATATATAATATTGTATTAAGATTATTTTGAAGATTCAGCTTTAAAACAATTTATCCTAATATTAAATTATAAAAATTATCAAATCAAAAACAGAGATCATGGTTTTTTTTCGTTCTTTTTTTTTTTCAAACTGAAATAGAAATTGGTTGGACTCCATTATGAGATTTGATCAAAAATAACAGCAACATTTGTCACAGTGAAGCAACTTGAACTTAGCAACGAAAATACTTTCATTTGCAGGTTTCGATATGAAGCTGGAGCATCGACAGGCATTATTCACAGGTATTTCAGTATGATTTTTGGAGCAGCGACCATACCTGTGACATTTGGAACAGCTAGAGTAGCAGTGATAGTTGTCACAGTGAAAGTAGCAGTGAAATTTTTCACTGTGACAGTAGCAGTGAAATCTGTCACAGTGACAGTAGCAGTGATTTTTGTCACAGTGAAAGTAGCAGTGATTTTTGTAACAGTGACAGTAGCAGTGATTTTGTCACTGTGACAACTTTTTGGTTGGAACAGGCTGTCACAGTGACTGCTCCAGTCACTGTGACAAGTCACTGCTCCGTTACTTTTGACCCATCTCTATAACAAACTAATTTTGCAATTATTAGACAGACTTTGCTGGTTTTTATTAAAATATAGCCTTAGTCAATAGAATTATATAAGCCTATGAATTTTTTAGAAATAATGGTGGATAAAAATCTATTAAATTGAATTTATTAAACCAAGAATCACAATTAATAAACTACCACTTGAAAATATTTATTCACTGTCCGGAGCAAGTTGGAATCTCTGTGTATATAAATAAAACTATTTTTGTGTGTTCTAAATTGCATTAATTTCTTCAAATCATTTTAGTAACGATAATAACATTAAACCTTTACTCGAATTATGTGTTTCTAATAATCTTGGCTTCCCCCGTGGCGCTACGAACAAAATCAGTGCCTGTCACCCCTATGGCATTCTCCGTGTTAATGAGGGTATATTATTGTGGGTACATTTACATACCTGCCAACTCTTCCGGTTTTCCCGGAAGAATTTTTTTTCATATTTAAGTGAATTTCATATTTTTCATATTAAATTCATGTTATTTCACTAAACTTTTTAAATTATATTAATAATTATAAATGAGTTTGACTACCACTATATATAAATAATTACAACAAATATATAAAAATCATATTAGTCCCCACGATTACAAATTTTGACCTGGTTAAAATATAAATATCTTTTTGAGTAAAACTGTTTTTCGGTAATTGGTTTACTACCACTCGGAAAATCCATGTTGGCAGAATGAATCGGAAGAATGAATGTTGGCAGGTATGCATTTGGTTTAACCCAGTTGAGCCTCCACACGGTTTCTTATAACTAGTCTGCGCAGATTATTTAAAAAGCGAACCACTTGCGCGCATGAAACCAAATTCTATTTTAAAAGTACTTGAGTTAAATTTATCATATATATTTGAGAATTGAATCTGTAGTGGTTGACAAGTAAATAAAACAAACCAATTAGATTCATAAATTAAACAAATTTTTAGATATATATTTACTACCACTTTCTGATTTTTAATAGATTTCATATTAAATGGTTCTTTCACTAATTGGTTTATCTTCATAATGGTCTGATCGGAATATCTGCAAAAAACCGTATGGAGGCTTTCAATTATAGAAGGCGTTGGTTGAGCTCGGCGTTCTTTAAAAAAGACGGTTCCTTTTTTATAGAAGAAAAAAGTGGTAGCAGAAGTTTTTCATTTTTAAGTTTTATTTTAAGAAACAGAGGTTAATCAAGATAAAAGTAAATTATAATGGTATTTCTCCACCACTATTAATTTGTTTGAGAGGTTAATCAAGATAAAAGTAAATTATAATGGTATTTCTCTATTACTATTAATTTGTTTGAGGAAAATGATCGTCCTCCTGAGAAGATATAGGAATTCTTACAATGCCAATGCAATAGATTTGCATTTTATTTGATAGCGAATGCCGTTAATGCAACTTCCAATTGGAAGTCAAAAAATTTTAAACTCAATATAAAAATAATTAATTAAAAGCTGGTAGAAGGATTTATTATTATTTTTTTAAAAAAATAATGTTTTTTTTGGGGGGGGGGTAAAATAATTTATTATTATTTTTTAAAAACAACCTTTTCAAACTAGAACTAGAAATTCATAGAATATGAAAACTATTTATTTAATATCTACTAACTTCAAAATACAAAAAAGTTGGCAGTCTTGTCAACTTTCAACCCTTTTTGGGTAAATTTCTTCTTGTGGTAGCTAAGTTTTTGTTTCAATGAATGATTCCTTTTTTCAACATTTTATTTTCCAGACATGCAAATGATTCAAAAGTTCTTATGAAACATGGTCAGGCTTTTAAAGCGTTGAAAAAAATTACCAAATACTTGGAGAGTTTTGGTTTTAATTGTCCACTACTCTGTAAAATATTTGGCAGTATTTGACGGTATACTCATAGTAATAATAGGCTGATTCAACCTTTTTATTTTATAGGGCTGGGATAGCTTCATTGGAAGGACGTTGGGCCCATGCCCAAGGGGTCATGAGTTTGATCCCCACCGGCCAAAGTCTCTCAGCGTTGTAAATAGTGACTGGAGCACGTTAAATCTGTCAGATCACAATGTCCTCTATGTTCCCATACCAAATTACTACTTCTGGGGGTACTAAATAGGAGATTGATCATTCTCTGGCTCAGGTCAAAATTACAATTTGTGAATAAAAGAATGGATGTATGAATGGATCCGCCTTATAAACGGGCTGAGACGTGTGTGGGACTGAAGTCGCATTCTTGGCCATAGATGGCGCCACTGACAAGAAAAGCGCCATCTGCCGAACTTTATCAACGTTAATGCCCGACTCTAAAGAGTAGTCTGTATATGAAAAGCAATAACACCAGAAAAGTGGTAGTTCGTATCTGTATTATTGAGTTCGTTCGTTTACTTATGACTTAGCTTTTAAAAAAAAACAAAGATGCTTTGACTTTCGATCTAAATTTAAATATTTATATCTTAAGTATATTGCGATTTGTAGAACGTCCTTATTTTCACAAAATAAATACTAATAATGAAACACGCCATTGAACGAAAGCTGGGTAGAAATGGATTAAAAATAGGTATGTATATTTTTAGTTGTGTAATGAGGATATATTCATATTTAAATTTCCAAGTCTCTGTAAACTGCATTAAATGATTTTATAATGTATTAATTTCTATCTAATCCTACTGCGTTAAGCCTATAAAAATTTTTAGGGTGCTCTGAATGTACAGAAGAACTGCTTTAACATCTTTTAACTGCTTTTTTTTCCCACCTACTACGACGAGTTTTGCAAACAACCTTTTCCTACATTCACAATTTCTTATCAGGCCAGATAGTACAGAAGCCGGATAGTCAGAAGACGGATAAACGGGAGTCTACTGTAATTGCTTAGTATGTTTAAATCTCCATAAACATACCTTAAACACTCTTATAATCTCTTTATCTGCCAGTCCTTTAGCTTCATCTCCAGCGACATCTATTCCAACAACACCTTGAGATTTGAACTCCTGGCACAGATCAAGAATTTCCTGAGACCATTCTGCAGATTAAATCCAAGAAAAACATATCTTTTTTGATACATTTAAAAACATGGCAAAGGAATACGGGAAATTTTGCAGTAACGTAATTTGCACAAATAAGAATTAGAAAATAATTTTTTTATTGACGAAAGTGCATGTCTTCTTCACGAAATTGACAGTCGGTGATATTTTATAATGAAAACATACCAAATTATGGCACACTTTCGACAATAAAAGCTTTTTCTCTTTTTATTAGTGAAAATTATGGTACTTCAATTTGTTCCGTCTTCCAGTACCATCTTGTAGTATTGATTAGGTAAGATCTCAAATATGTAAGGTAAGATTAGGTAAGATTTCAATTAGAACGCTTATAAAATTATAAAACAATAAAGGGGTGAGTGATAAGTCCAAGATGATGTAGTTAAAAATCAGGAATACGTATTTATTTAAGCGAAATGATACTAGTTTTTTTTTCTTTCTAGTAGCTTTTTTTTTTGTCTAGTAGCTTTTTTGTCTAGTAGTAGTCATTTTTAATGGTCCCCCTCACCACCGTCCTGTATCACTGGAACTTCAGAGAAAGACCGTGATCCCTATTTCTTCTGTGATGAGGAATTTCATTTCTCTATTTTTACTAACAATAAATAATTTAAATTATTTTTACTGAATGGCATTAACAAATACATTTCAAAGAACTTGGAAACCATTTGAGTAATCTCTAATTTATTAACATGCTTGAATTCAGCACATCAGTATATAGATCGTCATTTTGTTATTGGATCTCATTACCTAAGATGATATGACATAAATTAACCCGTTTTATCCATGAGTGAAAGCCCTTTTATAGCAAGACGGAAAAGAGAAAAACCTGGTACGTAAGACATTTCATTCCAGCATTTTTTTCGTAAAAAAGAAAATATCTGTAACTATCAAGATTTCTTTTAAAATTTTAGCATATATATAAAACTACTTCTTTTCGAAGATAAAGTAGATATTTTTGAATAATTTAAAAAAAGAATAAGTAAACTCCTCCCCAAAACTAGCTATAACTGAAAAGGTTTCACTACCAGCCTTTCCAATTTTCCGTCTCGCTTTCACCCCTGGTTTTATCCCGACTTTTTATATTGAAGTAGTGCAAAAAGTGGTATAATATGTTATTCAAATAAATGGTTAATATCAACTATTTGTTACCATTTCAGTTCGAAATGTCCCTGCACCTTATAGTTATATATCTAGTGATAAAATCATTAATAAATTATGGTAGAAGGGAAACTTTTAGTTCTCCTAGATAAAAGACAAAATTGAAACAATTGTCCTACCCCAATATATGTTTTTGAAAAAGAAAACTGTCCTATAAATATGACATTGGACACTAACAGGTTAAATTAAAGCTAGTCTGGCTGAAACTGTTCATTGAAAAACATTATACGTTAAATATTATTTAAACCTTTAAGATGGCAGTTCAACTTGTAAATATACACTTATATATTTTTGTGTTTTTCTGGATGGAATGAAATAATCACTGGGTATTATGTTCAATGAACGCTTCTTATAACTGAAAGTTTCCACGCAGTCTCTTATAGGTAGTTTGATTAGACCTCCAAGAAGGGAAACTAGACCTTTAAAGATTAATTTAATATAAAATCTAGTAAAAATAAGAAAGTGATAAATATACGTCTAATTTTTTTAAAGGTATAAATATAACTGCTTATTCTTATTTACTTGTCAACCACCGAAGATTCAATTCCCAAATACATATAATAACTTTCTCTCAATTACTTTTAAAATAGAATTTGGTTTCATGCGCACAGCTGGTTCACTTTTTAAATAATCTGCGCAGACTACTTATAAAAAATCGCGAGGAGGCTTTCTGATGTAGGAGCTGATAGTTCAATTGTCATAAAAACTGTACCAAAAAAAAGTTATGTGCTTTTAATACATTTAAAACAAAACAAAAACATATCTTTTTTTCTATTCCAAGTGTTAAAGAGGGAAAATCATTGTTTCCCATGTGCTTTTTAAGTTACCTAAAAACAATATAAGAAATATAAGCGCCTCGTGTATCATATCAAATAAAAATTTCTACTTCATCATCTTACCAGGATTTGGTCGGAAACAACATAAGATGCTTCTGACAGATAATTTAAACTTGGCAGCTCCACGATTAAGTCCTTTATTGACACACATGACGACATCTCTGGGAGTCAACTGTCCAGATATCTCGTTGCCCAAACATGAACACAGTAAGTGGGGACAATATCGTACTTCTGAGTATATGACATTTTGGTCAGCAAGGTCTTCGCAAAATTCGTAAGCAACACGTTCAATAGCCTCAGCATCACCTCTATGGCAAAATTAAATAAGAATATATCACAGGTAAGATTATAATTTTATAAAAACTTAAAAATTAAGAAATAATACGTATTTCAGAATTTCATGACCTATTCACCAACTAGAATAAAGAATTTGGTAAAAAAAATTACTTAGAATTAAGGTAAACACAAAGCAAATTTGTTACGAAATAAGGTATGTGAAGTTCTCATGCAATTAATTAAAAGTCAACAGTATTTCGTTGACTTAACTAGACAACATCGAGTTTTTAATTGGGGAAAAAAACAGTATTTCGTTGACTTAACTGTACTCCGTTGCAAGTTAAGGAAAGACCATTGCGGTATAGGATTTAAGTAATCATCCGCGACTGCATATAGTTCTGTTTTATTTAGTTGTCAAATTATATAATTATGCTTTCAAAACAATGTAAAAGCTTTTGAAAGTTAAACTTGTCTGACAGAAATTTAATTCGTGCTATTTTTAATAAGAAAAAAGAAGGTCGTGCTACGTTGTTTCAAGAGTTTGTGATATTGATATTCATTCGCGCTTGGAGCTTGGCATCCATTTAGAATACATATCGATGGAAACAAGCTCTCTCCATAGGGAAAATGGTTTTTTCTTAACTTGCAACAGAGTATAGACAACACCGAGCTTTTGATTGGGAAAAAAACAGCATTAAGTTGAACTAGACAACATCGAGCTTCTAAGTAAGAAAAAAAGCAGCATCACGTTGGACTAGACAACATCGAACTTTTAATTGGGGGAAAAAAGCAACATCACGTTGAACTAGACAACATCCAGCTTTTAATTGGAGGGAAAATCAGCATTACTATGAACTATGAAACGCCGATCTTTTAATTGGGAAAAAAAGGAAATGGAAAAAAATACGAAAATTAGAAATATATGGTTGTTGTTAAGGAATAAAAAAAATAGGGTCATCAAATTCCGAGCGTTTGGTCGCCACAGCGCCAAGAAATTCGCAGCTGGCACTTAATATTTTAATGCAATCTAGCATACAAGCACAACTCTGTTTGGTTACTTTCACTATCACTCCATAACATGATGGTTCCTAAAAGTTAAACTTAGCTCCTAGATATTGTGCCTGTTATTAGACTTTATCTTTGTGCCTGTTATTAGACTATTATCTTTAATAGTACACTTTAAATTACAAAAACTTTTATTACTAGATGTAAAACATCTTATTAAAGTCAACAGCGTTTAGAGAACACAATGAACTTTTCATTGGGAAAAACCTCACCCAAAACGCGATGAAAATTACGAAAATTAAAAAAGCAAGATAGTTGTTAAAGAATATTAACACTATGCGGTCCGCATATATTTAGTGATAAGTTTACCATGTAACCGGTGTTTATTTTTGTTTAAACCACCTCAGCGTGTAGTAGTGTAGTAGTAGAGAAATTTAAGTTACTTTTAGTTTAGTATTTTTCTTTATAGGTAATTTTTTCACCACTAAATGTCAAAAATTATAAGTATGATATAAAATGCAACGTTAAAGCATCAAACTACTGGTTACTACATATATTAAATAGTAAACATAACTATCTTTCTTTAACGAATTTTACTATATAATTTGCTACCACTTTATTAAAACTATTCCAGAAAGCTCAGCAGTTGGCATCCCTGTACTCTGTTGTCCCTTGACAAAATGTCAGATGAATATCAGGTTGCAACGCAAAAGTTTTTCAAAAGTTTTCCCCAGAGCTAAAATAAATATCAAAAGCAATCAATTGTCATCAATTTTGCTTATCGACTTGAGATAGCATTTTTAAAAATCTTGAGAATTTATAAAAAAGTACATAATTTTAGAATCATAACTTAATATTGTCCACTGCCTCAACGGCACGTAATTTCAGATCGGTGCCTTGAGGTGGTCGAATAGAATATTCTGAATTGATATCTTCTGCCGCAATGCAAATTTTGGTGCCTTGAGTTGACAGGAGATGCCAATTTGTAATTATTAAAAATTTGTACACATATTCTTGTTGAGAAAGGATAATTTTTAAACGCGATCACAAGCCTCCACACGGTCTGTTATAAGTAGTCCGCGCAGACAGTTTAAAAAGTGAACCAGTTGTGCGCATGAACCCAAAACCTTTTATATAAGTGATTGAGAGCAATTTATCATATATATTTGAGAATTGAATTTGTAGTGGTTGACAAGTGAATAAGGCAAACCAATAATATTCATAAATATTAAAAAAATTTAGTCATATATTTGCTACCACTTTCTTATTTTAACTAGATTTTGTATTAGATGACGCGTTCGGAAAGTGGATATCCTTCACAGTGGTCTGATCGGACTACCTATAAAAAACCGTGTGGAGGCTTTCAGTTATAGGAGGCGTTGTCACAAGCCAATCAACTAACTCTATAATAATTTGAATTTTAAGCATTTTATTTGCCAAATTTTTACAATATTTAGCCCATTAAAGTGGCAATAGATATCAATTCAATGTTATAGATTTTACAAATTTTCTATAAGGGTAGTTGACTACTTTCTCAAACTACCTCAAAAAGATTTAAATACTTCGATTTTTTTCGACCCACGATGACATGTTCAGTGCAGGCTTTATAGGCCACTGTGAATAACACACTATTACTGGATTAAGATGGCTGGGTCCTGTTTGTAGAAGCAGTAAATTATTTAACTACCTGATTAAAATAGGCTCCTTCTTACGGAAACTCATGGTTGCTTTACTCTGTAAGTGGGTGCCTTGAGAAGTCTTAACAAATACTCAATTGGTATGTAATTTTGTGAAAATAAAACCTTCTTTGAAAAAAAATGCAAACGACAGAAAAAATTTCACAATTTATTCGAATTAAGTAAAGAATATCAAAGGAATGTCTACAAAATAAAAATATAAAATATGCTTCTACTGAATATGATTTTTTAAAAATTTAAATGTTCTACAATATACTTAATCAATTATTTTTTTCTTTCAAATTCATCTAATTTAAAAGTGTAGTAGAAAAAAATATTTTTATTCAAATCCATATCATTTAAAACCTCAGTAGAAAACGATTTTTCAATTCAAAAAAAAAACTTTTTTTGAAAAATAGCAAACTACCAAATAAGTATTCCTTCAGCAAAGAGTTAAAAAAAAATCTAAACGTATGTTAAAATAAAATAAATAAATGAAATGAAATAAAATAAGTAAAAAAAGAGCTGAAAGGAAATAGTAAAAAAAGCGTATTTGTTTGTTTACAATTTTTAACCATCTAATGTGTCCTTCAGTTCATTCCAAAAGCGCAATTAACCGCAATCCAATTTGGCGGACAGCCAAATTGGATTACATAAGCTGCTTATTTAAATTCGAAGACTCTGTTTATTTTTCTGAGCAAAATAAATAAACATGGCGGCTTTGTTGCTCACAGAAACTGCGGAACTTACCCAAACACACACCTAAAGGTGTTTTTCAAGGCTGGATTTGAACATTACCTGTAAAATTTGTTTATTGAGCATAAAATTAGCAATCTAAATAATTCAAACTGTTTGAAATGTCGGTGATTTAATTCTTTTTCCAGTAACCCATTTATTTGTGTCTGCATTTGTTTAAAACGATATTTCCGGGTATTAATGAGTTAAAATAAGTGATTATGTCCCGAACTTAGTGTATTTTTATTATTGGTTTAAAAACTAGTAACAATAAATGTTTAACTTTTTTATTAAAAAATTGCCACTGCTTTTTAATATTTCAAGAACAGTTCCAGCCCTGTACATTTTGATTTATAGATATTTATATTAAAAATTATGATAGATGTATCTTGTTTCTGAAAAATTTATTCGAATAAAAAATTATTTGTATTACTTGATTTCTCTTTTCTGAAAAAAGGAACAAAGTTAGGCACAAATGGGTCAAATCAACGCCGCCTACAACCCCAGATGGCGTTGTAAAATCCCCTAAAAAATTTTTAAAAAAACTCAAATTTTTAACTTAATGTATAAGTATTAAAAAATAGTACAAAAGTTAAATAATGTATAGAAAACGTTGCTTTAATTCTTTTTAATATTTTATTATCAACAAATTAATCTTTTTTACATTTGAATCGTTACATTATCTTTAATTTCTATTAAAATATTTAAGATATTTTTTCAATACTTTTTGACTCGCACATTTTTTCATAAATATTTTATTATCAACAATATGGTCTTTTTAATATTTTAATTCTAACATTATGCTTAAATTTCTGATAAAATATCTGAAAAAAAGGATGAACAATTGTACTATTATATTACCTTTAAACTGCTTATTGTGTTCCCAATCTTACTTCTACTTTTGTACGTACTTCTTTTTTTCTGCATCCTTTGGCATTATTTTTAAACCATGCACATTAAAAATTTTAAATAATTTTGAATTCAAATTCACCAAACTTAAAGGTTAATCGAACTAAGTAATAACTTACTACATTCAACAAAGGGGTTAAGTTCTAAAATTAAATCTTAATCTTTTTGTTTTGGTTTAACATATTGATTTTCATATTACCATCTCACACATTCAGTTATAAAATTTGATATTAGAACGTAACCAAAATGAAACTACTAAAATTCACAAATAACCCTAAAACAAACCCCTAAAAACAAATTCCCCCATACCCACTGAAGATTTTAAAAAAATCCCCCTAAATTTCTGAATCTGGCAACACTGCCTACAACTGAAGGCCTCCACACGGTTTTTTATATGTAGTCTGAGCAGACCACTATGAAGGCAAACTAGTTTACGAATGAGCCATTTAATACATAATCTAGTAAAAATAAGAAAGTGGTAGCAAATATATGTCTAAATTCATTTTTAATTTATGAATATGATTGGTTTGTCTTATTCACATGCCAACCACTACAGATTTAATTCTCAAATATATATGATAAATTTCTCTCAATTATATTTATAACTACCCAGGTGCCCAATTTGTATAAATAAAGAAAAAAAAGAAAAGACATTTATAATAGAATTTGGGTTCATGCGCACATCGGGTTCAATTTTTAAATAGTCTGCGCAGACTAGTTATAAAATATCATGTGGAAGCTTTCTGATGTAGGAGGTGGTGATGGTTAAATACGACCTGCCAAAATATCAGATGATTTAACCGAAAGCATATTTCCTTTTTCGTTGTTTTTCTCAACGTGCTTCCCATTATTATTTTTGATGTTTCTTATTTTTCTCAGATTTTCCTAGAAATTTTCTCATTCGTAATGCTACTACTTAAAAGAATAAAAAAACTTAAACTCAGTAATAATTAGATATTCAGAGAAAAAATTTTGAAGCGAAACATTAGTTCGTAGGTTTAAAGCATTTTTATGATAGATAATTTTTTACTGTGAATATTGAACAATACAGATGAGTATGGACAAAAATTATGAGTAGCATTTATTGGAAAAAAATAATTAATTCGTCCATCATTAAATTTACTGCTATACAAAGCTTTAAATGGGCAGGACACCTCCTAAAAAGATTGGATGACGATCGAGCCATGACGAAGATATTCCTGATCAAACTATCTGGTATTCCAAATAGGAAGAAGATCACAACTTAAGAGGTTTGGCTCTCTGGAAAATGACTTTAATACTATTAGAAAGGAAAATCTTAGCCAAGAACAGGACGGCGTGGGATTAAATTCTGGGAAAATCCTAGAAACATGCGGGGCTGTCGTGCCGATAAAGAAAAAGAAGATGAAAAGGAATTGTACTTACACAATAACTGGAACAAAATGAGCGAACGCCAATAAAAACTGTTCAAGATTTGATGGACTTCTAACATTGCAAACATGAAAAAACTCTTCTAAAGTATTGCATTTCAGATCGTATCCCTTTTTTCTGTTAAAAAGAAAATGTCGTGATCAATATTAATTAGCAAACTAGTTTAAACAATAAAGTCAGCAAAATAGTTTATCCAATAGGGACAAAGGAACAAGCATAAGAAAGATAATAAAAAGAAGGATGATAAGGAACGGGGTGTGATAAACAAGTGATGTGGCGGGAACTACAAGGGGCAAAAGATTAAATTAGAGTAGGTTTCCAGACATTGGGAAAGGGTGGGATACTAAAAAGAACATACACTAAATTGTTAAACTTTTTCTTTAATATGAAATGATTAATGATAAATCAAGCTTAGTTGGTAAAGAGCAGTATCGAATGATTTTTAGCAGAAAAAACTCAAACATATGATTAGAATTCCAATTATGTAGGGCAATAGAAAATCTTTTAATATCCAGATTTTTAAACATATCATGGTTTTCAAGACAAAATTTAAGGGTACGTTAAGTCTGTCCAATATGCGGATAACCAATAATTTGACAAGAAATCTGATAAATACACCAGCTATTAATTCTAACAATGAGGTCTTTAAGGTTTATAAAATTCAGCTTGTTTTCAGGGGTAAAAACGACTTAAACCTCTTCTCTTCGAGATGGGCGATTCATAAATGCTTTCATACAGAAACAGGATGGATAAAAATAAAAAGCGGTAGCTTATAAGTAGGCATGGTTAATTTGACTGACTTACTTTTTAATTCTAACATTTTAAATAATCCAAATAACGTTTATAAATGGTTATAGCAACAATTTTAAATAATATTTTAAATGATAACACTTTAAATAATAATATTTTCTCACGACTAATAATTTACATTGTGCAAAGTTTTATGATTTACTTAAAGGTCATAAGTTGCAGTGAATTCCCGTTAGTGGTGCTCTAAAATGCTTTCTAAAATTTTTCCCTCCTCATGACGTCACTGTGTCCACAGATCTCGGAGATGGCAAGCAAAGATATTATGATAACTCTGCATCTTTCTCTTTGTAAAAATAAGTTAGACTTTTTCTGGTTATTAGCTTTCAAACTTTACATAATTAACACATTATTTCCGTTCATAAACATAGTTTAACAAAACTTTCTTGGCCATTATATTAAAAAAATACCATTTTAAACTTATAAAAGTATTTTACTAGTTGGCGAAAATGACACTATGAATACTTTATTTTAAAAAGTTCAGTTTTAACTTTAATTATTAAGAAAAATGAAAGCATATATCGACATTCATTTTTTTATCTACATATTATTTTATAACAATAAGTTGAGTTAAATTTAGAATCCCTGATTTTAAAATATGCCGTTAACAGCAATTTGTTCATACATAATCATTAGGAAACATCAACCTTAAACGCTAATTACTGAAACAAAATAATAATTTAGGATCATAATGACATTAGAAATTTTACAATTATTTATAGATATTTAAATTTAAAATGATATAATTTAAAGATATTTAAATTTAAGAGAATATATTTTTTAAAAAAATCATAAATATTTAGAATAACTACATTAAAAAATGTTATGAAATTAAAAGAATTTCAACTATACACTATATATTTTATTTATACTTTTTACTTACTTTTTACTTACGTTTTAATTTCTTTTACTTTATCCATTTTTTAAATTTTTTTCACCTGCCTTTTTTTGTGAAGTAACGAGGTGGTTTCTATTTAGATAACGAATTTTTATAAAAGTTCTTAACGATAGAAAAAACGTATTGCTGTTTTATATTAACTGTGTCATTTCGGAATCCATTCTTTACATAGTTGTTCATTTACTTTAGGGAACACGCAGAAAATTATATTTTTTCCTTTTGTTTTTCTATCAGAAATTTTGCAAGTTGCAATCACGCAAACTGGCATTTCGTTTATAGTTTTAAATTTTTGTAAATTCACTGCAAAAACTGAGGGTTTATACCAGGGTTGTTAAGGGGAAAAAGAAAAAAACTGATAATAAAACTATTTCATATCTAGATTTCTTAGAAGATCAAGTAAAATCTCTTACTATTTTTTATTGTAAACTATCCATCACAGATTATTTTTTCCTAAGAAACAGTACTGTTAATATTTTATAAATGCTAATAAGTCTTGGTAATAAACGATATTATACTTCTCCCGAAAACAAAGGTGACATTAATTGGTCTCAGTGCCAGTTTTTTTTTTTCTTTTTGCTGGAATACAAACGATTTGTGACACTGGACTGTTAGAATACGATACTCGCATTTTCGCATAGATAGCAGCACCATAAAGCTGCTAAGCTTTGCCAATGCCCAGTTAAATTTCTTTTTTACCATCTTGAAACCATACAATTTGAAAATGATTTTAAAAAAGCGTATAGTTTTATTTTCACGATTTCTTAACTATCCTAGTTATAAACGGTTTCAGAACAGTAAAGGTGAAAAATGCTCTTTATCGTAAACTTCACTGTTGATTGACAGGCTGCTGGCATTATTTTACCATAGTTTTAGAATGAAAGTTCTAACAGTGAGTCTCTGAACGAAAAACAACAGGATCAAAGATCCATTTGCATAATATGTTTGTGGACAGGATGGTCTCAGATCAGTAGAAGAGCAACACCTGATAAAAATTTCTACAGCTGGAGCTTTTAAATTAGTTTACAGGATATAAGCCTCTCCCAAACTTTTGGGATAACTTACAGGAAGATTTTTCCATGTTGTCCACGAAAGTTCTGATGCCTCTCCAAACTACTCATTCATATGAAAGAACATTTTCAACTCTTCTCTATCATGAATGTGCGTACAGAAACCGTCAACAGAAACAGCAGATTTACAGGTACAGAAACAGCAAGATATTGAAGAAGAACAGTGAGATAAGTAAAGAAACGTCACATTTAAAATATTGCACTTGATTTTAAAACCAGCACTAGTAAATAAAATGCGGCACCTTCCCTCTCATAAATTTTTTTAATTAATTCAGTTTAGTACATTATTTAATTATTTGAAATTAATATTTTGTAATAGTTTTAAATAGATGTTTACTGTTTTTTTAAAAGAAAACAACAAAAAGTATGCATGCGTAGCAGAGGCAGTCTTAGGATTATTAAAGAACCATAAAATCAATCGGTCATGTATTAGGAGTCAGGTAGGGATGTCAGGCTGATACATGTAATGGGCCGTGCCAATCGGAAGTTTAAGAACCGCTTCATTAAATCAGTAAAAAAAAAAAATTTGTTTCTTTAGTTTAGTCACACGCTTAATACGAAATAACACAAATAGTGAGTTCTTTATATTATAGAACGTAGCATTCCACTTACTCAGCAATTTCCCATATTGTTTCACAACGAACAGAGCCTTCTAAATGGGCGTGCAATTCCACCTGTGTAAATAAACAAAAGAGATTACCTTAACATACATACCAACTTTTAACATTCCCGAGGAAGATTTTCCTCAGTAAAAATTTAATAATAATTCCAGACAGAACGATATTTTTGTTATGTAGGTGCTTAACCACACCATCGTTTATTATCTTAGACTAAAATCTGTTTTTTTTTTATTTATTTATTTTCATTTATATGCATTGGTGGTTAAAATAATTTTAAACTAAATTCATAAATTCAGGATACAAATAGGATTCAAGAAACAAATGCAGATACAAATACACAATACAAATTCAAGATACAAATGCATTCTACTACCACTTTGAATATAAAAATAAAATTTTACGCAAGACATGTAAAACATGGCAGCTCTGCCAACCAATATTCTGATGCTCGTTTTTTGAAACACAATAGATGCTGCAATAAAATTGCTATGATATTTTTTTTTTTCGCTAACCCATTCTTTTATACTACGCATGCGCAGAATAAAAGATACCATACACGATTACACTGCGATGATACTGCTCCAGATTATACTGCGCATGCGCAGTATAAAAGATACCATACACGATTACACTGCGATGATACTGCTACAGATTATACTGCGCATGCGCAGTATAAAAGAACTACCTCAAATACTTATATCTTGCGCAGTTTTTAAAAAAAAAAAAATTGTAATTTTAAATAAATAATTTTTTAATCGATTTTAAACTGGTCTAAAATATTGTTTTACTCCATTGAATATTTATAAAGTTAAAGCAAAATAACATGAGACAAAAAAATTAGTTTTTTTTATAAAAATGTCTATTTCTCCATAAATATTTACTCTGGGTTTACGTAATTTCATGCAGTTAATTTAATTAACAACTAAAGTATCGATACAAGTTACAAGCTTAGTGTTCGCATAGGGTGTTCAAAAATACTTGTTTTCTTTCATAATTTATAGTTCGTCTCCCAAAACCTCTGAAAGCTTTAAATCTTATTGTTAAGTATGAAAAATCGCAAGAACTAAACATCTCTAAAGTAATAAAAATAATAGTTTTAAGTATTTCTTGAGAAATTAAAAAATAAAAAGTCAAGAACTCAAAGTGCCTCTTCCATTATTGTGGGGTAGTTCATATATAGGACTATTTTTTACCCAAGGTAAAGTGATGGATAGTTGACAATTAAAAATGGTTGGTTTCAAGCCTAAAGCTCCGCTATATAAAATAGTTAGTAATTCTATTAGTAATATGAAAGAAACATACCGTATAATATTATCGGTATGTATAAATAATATTATCAGTATCATTATCATTGTACTTTATTGTAATTTCGAGTTTTATCAGTTAATCATAATTTTTTTATTTTACAAGACGTGTGCGCACGTCATATGCACCGCAAAAGAGATTTGGACCGACGAGTATACACGTCAAACTCACTTAATTGGTTAATGCATTTTATGATACCTCTTATATGATTATCAAAATGTTCACATTGTAATTTTTTATTTTTAATTCCCGAATTATATAAATTTTTATTTCCTTCACATAAAACCTAATTGCTTAAGTTATGAATAAAAGATCTAAAAAAAATGTATATTCTTAATAAGCAACAAAAAAAAAATCTTTGTTAAAAAAGGAAAGATTTGAGGATAATTTTGGGGGACCACCTCCCGACGTATTTCATCCTCACAAGGAGGAGAAAAGAGAAATTTTTACATCATAGAATAGTTTTGGGGGGATATTTCCGTATCGTGATCTGTCGCGACAACTACAATCGCCAAGGTGCCAAATAGATTTTAAACTTGCAAATTAAAAAAAAAAAAAAAAAAAAAACATGTAGATGTTTGCCCGGGGGTGGCTACGAGTTACCTATCGAATTGATCCCTTTCTGAGGTGTTTTTTTTATTTTTTTTTGTTTTTTTAGTTTCTCGCGGACCACTGCCAGGAAGTTTCCAAGACTAGGCGATAATTCTGCCACAGATCACGACACGGAAATCTCCCCAGTTTTTTTATCATTCCTAAGATCATACCTATTTTGATCAGACCTATCTTTTTTTACCATATTTTGATATATTATACGATATATTATACCATATTTTGATCATACCTATCTTTTTTACGAGTAACAATAAAATACTCGTAACAGACAGAAAAACTCCTAAATGGTGCTTAAGATCAATTTTAGTAAACTTTACTCGGCTGACAAAATTATGGAACTTACAAAAGTGAGTCTTAAAATTACTAAACTCGCTGGTGAACTATATAAACAAAATTATTTTTTTTTCCTAATTCTAATAATTAAATTCTCAGTTTAAATTTATTTATTATTTAAATTATCCTAATAACCTTGATAGTAAAAAAGAGTTTACTAAATATTTTACTAAATATATTTCGTTTAATAAATGATTAAATAATATATCTAATTCACTTGAATAAAAAATTAAAATTATAAAGTTTTCTTTCAGTTTACGTGCATTCTACAAAAATAGTTAATATTTTTAATAATTCTTTTTATTCTTGTAAAGATATTACTCTAAATATATTTTTACATTCCTTTTTCTATTTAAATTACAAGCAACTTTAAATTCCTTGCGAGTTTTCTCTAATTTTAAGTTTTGTCATAATTACTTTAAAAATATTAAAAAGTTATGCAAAAATTAAGAGAAACAAAAAAAAAAAAAAGGAATTAAAATCACATTTGAATTTTATAAGGAATAATTGCGAAAATTATTGGGAATTACGAATAGAATCATAATTACTTTGCATCTTGGCTGTTTACTGGAGTCAAATTCGATGAACTGTGCCATAGTTGATGTAGGAAAAATTAAACATTATTTGTTGAGCTGCGCACGAATAAAATACTAAGTTTTTAAAATTTTTCACGCCCTCATTTCTTTAACGATAAGGAGAAAGTTGCTGCTGCCATCTTTTAATGAAGTATAGCACTACTTATATATTTTTTGTATTCTGTTTAAAATGTTTGCTGTTCGTGTTGCCATCTATTGATTTATATAAAAACTAATTCTTAAACTTTTGCACGTATACTTTCTGTTTTAATAGATTATTCCCGGAAAAGAAAATAAGGCATTGTTCAAACAGTACGTAAACACTAAGGGGGTTGGAAATTAGCGATTTGCTCTTTTCAGGGCCACGGAGCGGGTGATTAATCTAAGCCCTGGTATAGCCTGTATCCAATAACAAATGTTGAAAAAGTAAGTCTTCGAATGCAAAGTAAAAAATTATTATAATTCAAATTTACTTATTTTTAATTATTTATTTTTCAGAAATTTTATGAAAAAGAACTAAGTTGTTAATACAAATTTTAAGTATTTAATGAATCCTTCTTTTTAACAACATGAAAACTTCTAATTCTCTTACTTTTCAAAACAAGATAGTTCTTTTTTTTTTTCTATCATTAAAAAGATAAAATATCAGATGATAGTAATATATAAATTTATAAATTAAAACTCAAAAAATATTCGTATTTTCCCTGAAGTAATATTTGTAGATTATGTTTCGTTGATTTTTTCCTATTAAATTGTATTTTTCTGAATAAATAACATGAAAATAAATGTTCAACTAACATATATAAAAATCAAATGAAAGTAATAACAGGTTGAGTAGACGAAAGTAATAACTATTTAATTAAGCACTTTTTTTCCCTTCAAGTAACTTTACAATAATTTTTTTTAGGAACTCACATGTTTTCAACTTGTACTCAAGAAATGTCGGCCGAAATTTAAGATGGTTGGATAACTTTAAAAAAATAGCAGCAGGTAGAATAATAGCCTGGGGAAAAAAATTAAAAGCTTAGTTTACATAAATGTGGATATCAGTGAATGTTTTGTGTCAAAAAGCAAAGCCAACATTGGAGAGCGATTACCGCTTGTGCGTTCGTTCATGATATCATTACTCGTCAAATTTATTTGTGCAATAAAGTTTATTTATTTGTAGAGTTTATTTGTAATAAACACAGAATTCATGAATTCCATCATTTGTAGGCAGAGAAGTTCAAGTTTATGGCCAATTCTTTACAGTAGGTAAAATTTAGAAAATCTAGCCCACCTTTTGCACAAAAAAATAAATAAAAATAAAATAAAAACATGGTTTAAAAAATTAAAATTAATTTTAGATAATAAGCTAAATGAATTTCTTTTTATAAAAAAAATTAATCTCAATTTTAATATAAAATTACTGGAAAGAAATAGCTCTTTAAAGGATTAAATGAGGGAATGGTATTGACCCCGTCAAAATTTTTGGAATTTTGCTGGAAAATTATTTCACAAGCGAATTCGTCCTTCCACACTTACAGCGTAATGAAAAGTATACAAAAAAAATATTCACTGAATGAAGTTCTTTCGTATCATATGTAATTTATTTATTAATATGAGTAAGAGAAGTAATGAAATGCATTGTCATCTTATCTCAATATGGATAAAGTAACATATTAAATGTTCGGTGCACAAAAAAATTTATGGACCACTCTGAATATCTTTTGATCCAATGTTCGGACCTTAAAGTTCTAGGACTCAATCTTAATAAATATTTACTAAAATTTATTTCTTGCGCGGAGTTATCTTTGGACTAACAAATTTTATAATTGTGTGCAAATTTTTTCAATTTGATTAAAAAATTCTCGAGCTATGGCGAAATACGCCAAAAGTAAAATTAACAATAAGGGGTCCTAACTTTGGATCACTCTCCTGACCAAACTATGGAAACAATATTTCCTTGATTGCGGTTACTCCCAATATTTTTGGGGTCAGATATCCGAATCCATCGAAAATAAAGGTATGTTTATTCAGAGAAAATACGTTTTTGTGTCTGATTTCGAAACCTAAAATATCGTCTGCACTAATTAATTAACATATTTGAAGTTATCCCCTCGAGCAGGGGTCGGCAACCTGTGGCTCGCAAGCTGTATGTGGCTCTTTTGATTTAAACTCGCGGGTCTCCAGTTGTCAATTACATTCCATTTATCTCACCCATGGCAGGACGACAGGAATACATAGTAATTTTTAACGTAAATTTTTCTGAAAAAAATAAACCACGAAATTCCAATGTTTCACTGCATAATTCATCAAGAAGTGCTTTGTGCCAAAATATTTCTGATCGAAATGGTTGAGGCAATTAAGATTATTAACTCGCGAGCTGTATTTGGCTCTTTTGATTTAAACTCGCGGGTCTCCAGTTGTCAATTACATTCCATTTATCTCACCCATGTCAGGACGACAGGAATACATAGAGGGGTAACGTAAATTTTTCTGAAAAAAATAAACCACGAAATTCCAATGTTTCACTGCATAATTCATCAAGAAGTGCTTTGTGCCAAAATATTTCTGATCGAAATGGTTGAGGTAATTAAGATTATTAACAGCATCTTGACAAAACCACTCTACCATCGCCAGTTTTCTGACGTACTTCTGCACAATAAAGTGCGATGGCTTTCCAGAGGTAACTTATTGCAATGTGCTTGAGTGAAATAAAACATTCCTCAATGAAAAAAGCATTGAACATCCGAATTGGAAGAAGACAAATGGCTGCAATAATCCAACTTCATGGTAAATACCACAACGAAACTAAATGAACTAAACCTGAAACTGCAAAGGACAACCCAGACTACGCCTTGCTTGTAGTTTATTCGTAAACAAATTACATAATTTTGTTGAAGGCATGGAGAGAGGTAAATTACTTCATTTTAAAAATCTGAAGCAATATCTTGATGAAATGAATGCACCTATTGACATGAATTACTTCAGCATAGCTTTAAAAAACACGAAGAATGGATTCGCTGATAGATTTAAGCAATTCAAAACAAACAAAAGTATTCTCGCTTTCATAGTAAATCCTCTCAACACAAATGAGATTAACATTGAGACATTTGGAATTGATGCTGAATCACTTCAAATGCAATTGTTGAATATGAAAACCAAATGTTCACAGAACTCAAGAGCAAGTTGGAAGAGTTGGAGGTTCAAAAATGCATGCACATCGCGCAACACAAGTGGGCAGCTCTAAAAGAAATTCTGCAAGTTGATGCCCTCATATTCGGCATATATGCAATATTCGGCAGAATAGTCTCCCAGAATACTACAGTGAGGTGAAGAAGTCGGCAGAGTAGAGTGCGGATGATCTTCGGGTCGACATAATCGTGCGAGCAAGCGTTCTCTTGCATGAATATAATAAAAAGTTAAGTTAAAAGTCAACTAACAAATAAAAATTTAGTCGTGCTTGAAATTTAAATTTTAAAAAAAATACTCCAAAGCCAATACTCCCATTGATGTAACTATATATATTTTTGTTTTTATATGAGTAAATATTATTCCGCAATTAAAGCTGTTTATTTTAAATCAAAAAACAAATGCATATAAAAGCGAATACTATAAAATAAAACATTTTTAGTGGCTCTTTAAAAACTGGGAAATTTTGTAAATTGTAACTTTTGGGCTCATTAGATCGAAAATATATTTTTTTTTCTCCTTCCTCAAAACGCATTGTACAACTTAATTGAATTATTATTGAAAGCCATGTAGTTTAAATCTATTTCGATGAAAATAACCTCTTTCTATGCCTGTGAATAAAGCAGTCATTTTTTTAATCATCGGAGAATCAAAATGCATTGAAATAATTAATAAAATTTTTTGAAACATTTATTTAAGTTCGTAATTACACAAATAACTGAGCGTAATGTAAAGATTTTTGGTAGCGGTTAACTGGCCAACCTCAATATCCTATTAAACGTAACTCATTTAATGAGTTTTATAATGAATCAAATTTAGCTAACTGCTTCAAATATTAGATTTTGTGAGCTAATACCATTGAATAAGGGTGGAAACCTGGCAATTTCACTAAAATGGGTAATTTTTAAAATATCAAATAAAAGAGTTGTTAGAATTATTTAACTAATTCCAATAACTGACAATTCTAAGATTAATTTCCAAATATAAGAATTTTTCAAGGTTTTAATAACATCTCCCTTCATCCCTTTTAGCAACAACTCCCCCAAACCTGTGGAAGACCTGTAACAGAATTTCATTTGAAGATATATATTTGTGACATTAAGTCACAATTTCAATTAAATTTCATGTTTTTAACATCCAAATCCTAATTTTTTTAAAATTCTGATACAAATCCTTATTTCATCATCCATTTCCTCTCGCCCCTTAATGCAGTAGGCAATAGGGACACTCTCACCATAAAATTCCTTTTCCATTCTTTTGACCCCTCCCTTTTGCTAGAATTTACATCCTTTTTTTTTGAACACCTGCTTGTCGGCCCCTTTCATGTCCACGCCAGCGCAAAGTAATCTTCATCTTGTTTCTTCACTTTCAATTGAGAACCCTTTTGTAAACGTTAAGTGTAACTCCTCAACTCAGTAATTTTAGGAAACTCAACTTTAACTTGCAAATATTTAAGGAATTTAACTGACTTTTTTGGTTAGCATAAATATCGTGCGCTAAGAAAGATCGCCAGCATTCGATTTCGAGTTGTCTCAAATTTCACGTCTCTCCGCCTAACGGAGATTTCATTTTTCTCCCTCCTCACCCCCGAGGTCGGAATATGGTGTCAGCAACGCCATGGCTGGTTGTCGTCCCGGCATTTTTTTAATTTAAATCAAAACTTTTGATTTATCTTCATCCAACATTTTTATCTGATTCCCGCCATCATGGCCAGCCAGAGTAACTTCATTACAACCTCCTTTTAGTGGAAGAATTGTTTATGGTTTTCTCAATTTCTTGATGTGGATATTCCTGCTATAATGCCTGTCATCTCGAGTCTGCCAAATCTCACCAGCTCTTAACTGCGATACCCATCGCGAACCTTTGGTGTCTCCCATTTACATGATGTATGAAGGTGGTGTGCCCTGAATCCTGCAAAGTCTTCAAAAATAATAAAGAGTGTTAACGATCCAGAAAATAGTTTTTCTTGACTGCCTTTATTGGAACTCCTTCTTTTCAGTTAGGTATTAAGGATGACTCTTTAGTTACGAAAGCCACCTCATCTTTTCTTCAAAAAGGTATGTGCCATTATAGTACATTGTAATAGTAGAATTCCATTCCTGGTTTTTCTTCTTCGATAATTTTATTACTTGCAGCTAGTTATGGGTTATCATAACGGCAGTTGTCACTCCACTATATATGTATGTGTTATATCCGGCCATATTTCTCTTTTAAATTGTTAATTTTTTCTATATACACCCTGAACGTCACCATATTTTTTACCCTTCATAAAAATTAAAATGAAACAAATGCTAGCCTTGCTAAATTCTCAGACATCTTCTAAGACCTAATATGGACATACCAGTTGTAATTATTTAATGGTCTCTTACCCTGTGTATGGGACTAATAACAGGGACTATAGTGAGCCTCAAAAATTTCTTGAGTAAAATCTTTAAAAACACATTTCAAAAAACTAATGTACATTCAGTTAGGACAGTATGAAATAGTCCAGGGATGGCGAACCAATGGCACGCGACACAATATTTTGGGCACTCCACCGATCACAATTGTTATTGCACTATGAATTGTTATTACACAAATGATATTACACTATGAAGCATATGTAAAAATTAAATTAAAATTCACAAAAAACAAACAAAATAATAAACAATTATTAATAAAAAATTAACAATTAATGCCAAAAAACAATTAATAAAAATAAAAAACAAGCTAACTATAAATAACTGGCAAAAAAAAAAAAAAAACAAATTAACAGTCCTGCTTAAACCAGCATCTTACAACCCAATATAAGTTATTTGTCATCTAATCTGCGACAACAGAATTCAAACTCACGTATAGCTGAGACATTGCAAAATGTATTTTTTTTTCAATGTAAATAAAGAGTTTTGAGTTGATGGGATTTAGTATTATTATTTTCCTAATAATTACGAAGTCAAAATCATTTGACAGCACGCCTATGACCTCATTAAACAACTTTTTAGAAAAAATGGCACGTTGATGTATAAAAGTTCGCCACCCTTGAAATAGTCTAATGCAATTATAATTAGCTTCAGACCAAATAAATTAAGAAGCAGTAAATTTGATCAAGTATTTCAATTTTAAAAAATAAAATTTCAATGTCTCCTCTGAATATTAAAGAAATTTAATTATTAAATATTTTAAAGACACTTAAGACAAAAAATTATCTTATTTTCTATTTTAAGATAGATAATTAAATACATCATAACTAGATCTGTAAGAAATATAATTTCGCGATAGAACTGAACCATTTCCTTAAGACTGGCATATTGTCCAATTATTATAAGAACCTATTTATGTAAATAAAAACATGTTGACATGTTCAACTTTTTTTCAAACAGACTATTTTTGATTGAATTTACAACTAGACATCCTTAATCCCCCGGTCCACAGATCAAATGGTCTCGGGCCGCCCACTTCATTGAAACTGAATTTAAATTCCAAGGTTTATACCCCAGATTAAAAATATGCGTTCCATAAAATTTAATTTATTTAAAAAAAGGATCCCCCGAAGGTAGTGACATAAATTTTTTAATGTTTGTAATGTATCACTGTCTCCAATTACCCCCAGATGGAATCGTCTCAATGCAAAGAAAAAAGCTCAGGGTTCTCATTGATTTAACGTTCTAGTAAGTTAAAATGTTATATAACTTTATTCACCTCGTTTTCTAAATAAACAAACAAACAGCTAGTTAAGCGGAAGTAACTTCACCCGGTCCGTACGAACTTCCGCTACATCGCTATAACCTTCTTATTATTATGTTTTGCATTAGATTTCCAAACATTGTTGGCGTTTTCTCTTATTTTAATAACGCTTGTTGTTTGGCAATTTAAAAATCTGTTTTATTAAATCGAAATGAGCTTTTCCTATTATCACAAGTTCAATGATGATGGCAAGAAAAAATTGTCAATAAAAATAATATAAAATATATATTATAGAAAAAATAATATTCGGTTGTCTGATCTTTTTTCTGGAGAGTTATTTTAAAGTTTAATATATGAAATACAATTAAGACACTGGTCTCTAGCAGTTAAATATTAAGTTAAGATATATTTATCTCGCAGATATACTACTTATTCATGGCATTCTAAAAACATGCACAGCTTAAAACTTGTAACTTTTAGATATGACATTAAAAGAAGTGCAAAATGTGGCTTTATTGTCAATTTGTAACAGAAATTTTATTTTCTTCAAAAAATTCAATTTCATAATGGAAGTATTTCTTTTTTCTTTCTTAAATAAAAGCAATATCTTTAATTCCCGCATGCAAACAAAAAAAAACAAGAGATATGTTACTTCATGAAATTTTCTTAAAATGCATTTATTTTCTTTTTCTTTAGGAAGTTTAATTGTTTAAAGCAGGGGTGGTCAACACTGAGCATCTTGTGCACCACTTTTAGTGTAAAAAATCTTGAACATGGCAATTATTAATATAAATTTTATGTCAAGTCAATAAGTGCTACCGTTTTAATGTTGTTCATTAAATTATTGCACGTACACTAACTTTTTTTTCTTGATCAAATAAAGCTATAATTTAGCAAATATCACAGATGTTATCTTTAAAATCTTAAAAAATTGAATTGTTTCTAGTGAAATTTAAACAATGGCTAACATTTAACCAATCACAATTTTTTGCTCATCATTTTTATGTATTTAAATGAGCAAGAAAATAATAAACAGAAAATTACATTTAATTACCTTTTTTTTAAATGAAACAATTTTACAATTACAAATAATAAAGGAGAAAACTTGCAAGGATACAAGCACTAATGTGATTTCTATATTGTTTTAATTTTTATTAATTCTTTTATATTAAAAATTTAAATTTTTTTTTTTTTTCAATTTAAATTGAGTTTGTGTGCCACACAAAATGCCACCTCTGGTTTAAAGTAACTTTATTTTTATATGTCAAATATAGCATACACGAATCTGAATTATTTAGTGTTAAAGTCATGTTTCTCTATTTAGATATTACCTTAAATTTTACATTACATTATGGGAAAGTACCAATTTTATTTTAAATTACGCTTGATGAAATCTTGAAATTTAAAGAATAAGAATACCGTATATATTAGATAAAAAATAATTTTTGGAAAAATTTTAAGAAATATATACAGAAAAGTTCTTTTTGTTGAGATTATATATATATATTTTAATCTCAAAATTTCATGCGAGGGATAACATGGGCCTTGGCTTCATCACTGAGTAGAAACAAATATTGCCGATGTTAAAAAAAAAAAAAAAAATAGTGTAGAGCTTTATTCTGTAATAATGCCAGGTAATGTTTGCGTATAGATCTTTATATTGAGTTATTTAGAGACTTTAAAAACAAACACACTTCAAAGAACCTTTATTTCTTTTTTAACATTTATGTATTCAAAGAATTTTTATTTAACTTTTATGTATTTTTCCTAAAAATGAATTTTTCATATTCACCTTATCTGTAGGCGCTCATATTAATCAACAATGATTGAATCAGCCTAAGTAAAGACATTAGAAAGGAAATAAGTTCCCGTTGCTCCGGAAGTTTATGCGGACCATTACGTCTGCAAGCGAAAATAAGCTCCGCCTACAGATAAGGTGAATATTTATTTTTTGGTGTAGCTGTATTTTATTTTGAAGGCATGTTTAAATACAATCAGGGCTGCCACAGTAAAAAATGAACAAAAATAGTTGCTTTTAGTAGCTTCAAACATGAAAATAGTTGCCTAAAACTACGAAAATAGTTGCCTGAACAGGAAGAAAAATTTATCAGAAATAGTAGCCACATAACTAAAATTGTAGCTTAATTGTCAAATAGTACTATGGTTAGGACAGGGTGATGTCAGAAATTTTAAATCGTGATACATCGTCCATTAGATATAGCGATATAAAGATGTATCGCGATTTAGCATACGTTCAGAAATTACCTATGGAAAATCTTTGAATCAATCAAAAATAAATAAAAAGGAATAAATCTATCACAAAAGAAAATATTAATTCTAATCATATTCTACTATAACATCGAAAGCAAACCCAAGCTTTACTTCATTTTTCTTAAATTAAAAATGATTAAGATTTATTGGTTTAAAAATAATAATATTGTAACAAAATATTTTACATACATGCATTAAAAATTCAAAAAAAAAAAAAAAAAAAAAAAAAAAAAAAAAAAACGAAAGTTGAAAACAAACCAAAGAAATGTTCACTTTAGAAAAAAAAATTTTAAACATCATTAGACCCTCTTTTATTTAATTAGTTAAAATAATAAAAAGTAGTATTAACTAATGGTCAAATTCTGTACTTAATAAATGTAAAAATATTTTTACTTATTTATTATTTTCTTTTTCGAAAATAAAATTGACAAAAGATTTGTTTGTTTAAAAATGATACTGACTATCTAACAAATTATAAAACAAGTATTGAAAGAATTTTAATAAAAACTTTTTAAAAAAATACTTTAAGTACTAATGATAAATTATTAAAAAGCGTCAAAACATTACTAAACTCTATTTAATTTTTAAAAAAAAATTGTTTTTAGTTTCTCAAAAACAAAAGCTAATTAAATAAAGGTAAGCTTTGTATTAATTTTTTTATAGTTAAAAACGACAGAACATTTATTGGTTTAAAAATAATCAAATTATTATACATACCTACATTAAATAAATTTAAAAAAACTAACTTTTTATAACAAAGTTAAACATAAAATACCCATATAAAATTTTATTGCTTTAAAATGAAAAACAATAGTGGAAAAAATCAATGAAGAATCTTTTTTATTTATATTTTCTCTTCATTGATCAATTGAGTTCAGAACGAAAATTTAAGGTTACGATTATGGAGCAATCGCAAAGTAACAGTAGGTCTACGAAAAATAAATATAAAAATAATTTTACTAAGAGCAAAAAAGTCTCCTATTCCTGAAAATAGTTGCTTTTTCAGCCAAAAAAAAGTCGCCCAAGGCAGAAAGTAGCAAATATTCGAATCTTAGTAGTCTGTGGCAACCCTGTACAATTAATTAATCAAAATATAAACAATTAACGACCTCCCCCCCTAGTGGGCCACAGTAAAATTATCAAACGTTGACAGGTCCGCGGTTATAAAAAGGTTGGGAAACACTGCTCTAAATAATTATGCAATTGTTATGAAACAATGAAAATAAATTAAAGTCAACGGGTCAACTTTCAACAGGTCTTGAATTCCAAACCAGCGAAACAAAAGTACAAGAATCCAAAAATTTGACTGACCCATCAGTGCTTTCATTACAGAAAAAAAATGGGAGAGAATTTCTCACCCTTTCTCAAAAACAGGGTGAGATTTCTAAAATTTATAATACATTTCTAACAACTTCTAAACCATTGAATACTTTTGCTGCAGCGTCATATGAAAAATGTTCTATATCTACTTTTTCATCAGCTATTCTCATTAGGTTGCTCAAATGCTCATCAGTCAATCTGTTACGATATTTTGTTTCAATTCGGTTTTGGGTGCTAAATTAACCTTGCAAGAGATGAACTAGTCGGAATCACTAATTAAATGTGTAGCATTGTGCACACACTTCCCTATCCTCTACATCTGCCAGCATAGGCTTTTGAATTATTTCTATTATAGAATAATGTTCTTTGAAAAATTGCTGTAAATTTTCGATGAGGGAGTTTGGTAATTCATTAACAGCTAAAAATAGAGCTAACTTAGTTTATAACTTTATAAACTTCCTGTATAATAATTTACTAACTTGCCGTAGCTGTTTTTATGTCTTTCAAAATGGCGGAAGACTAAATTTTTTCCATAATTCGAGAGACTCGCGCATTTTAAAATTGATTAATAGAGTTAGCGAAGTTTTATATAGTTGTTCTATTATGGTAAACCTCGAATGGTCAAAATGGAACGCCCCGAATCTGCGCATCTCAAACATTCTTAAGGCAATACATTAAAGACAAAAAATAGGTGATAAATAAAAGACAAAACTATTTGGTTTTTAAACATTTATTTATTATTGAAGCAACAGCAATACATTAAAGATATTAATTGTATTACAGCTTTTTCCTGCGAAACTCTTTACGATGACACATATGACAAAGCAACCAAGGGCTAAGAAACAATAGTATGACTCGCGACAAAATAATGCTTCCATTGAGTTTAAACTGAAAAAGTAACTTAAGATTATACTTAATCTTAACAAAATCATTGGAAATAGAACAAAAGTCATTGTAAGAGCTTGCAAGTTCATACCGTGGCAGGTCTGTCTTGCTGCCCACGGATAGTTATTTCTTCTTTTGAGCTTTCTCAGCAGCCTTTGTGACCTTACCACCAGAGAGATCCTTAGGAGTAACTGACTTGATTACACCTACAGCGACAGTTTGCCTCATGTCACGGACAGCAAAACGTCCCAAAGGTGGGAAATCAGTGAAGGTTTCAACACACATAGGCTTGCTTGGTACCAATTCAACAATTGCAGCGTCACCAGACTTGATGAATTTGGGGTTATCTGCAAAAAAAGATTACAAAATATTAATCAAAGTCATTAGCTACACTTTGTAGTGAAACGTAAAATATTATGTAATTTGCATCCTTGATAATAGTGTAAACTGATCACACTAATCTACACACTGCAAATATTTTTATACCCAAATAGTGATTATTATATTTTATTAAAAATATAACATAATCTCTGGGCAGCATGACAGCTTGTAAGAAAGCAAGGTTGGCAAGTTTCTGCCGAGATGGTCAAAACCACTGGTAGAAACCAGTTAACACTGGCATGGCAGAAATCCTTTTCTGCCACATTTGTGGCAGAAATTCAGAAAATAACATAACAGTACTAAGATCGACATACAATGGATTATTCATAGAAAAAAGAATTAAATGTTAAACAAAGCACAATTTACAAAATTATCACCATTCAAAATCAAATATTACATTGTTTGCACTCTGCAGTAATCTATAACAAAAGAAGCCAGGTATTTAATTTATTTTCTTCACCAGGGGTGATTGTGAGCCCAAGAATCGAAAAATTAGAAAAAAAATTAAACAAGATTTCTTTCTTTTTCTCAATATTTCTTAGTTTACTTAAAATATATTTAAAATTTTACACATACCTATGATGACCTGGAGAAGTAATTAAAACTTACAAATATGTCTTTCTTTCTTGAGTTTATGATTATAACAAGTCCTTACTGATAAAAAATGAATATTAATCATGAATATAAGCTTATAAAGTAGCTCTCCTTACAAACAAATAAACTGTGTTTTTAAGTTTTCCGAAAACTTTTGTGATCAATGATTTTTTAAAAAACCTGAATCTTTGATCTATGGAAACTTCTGGATCACGGTCACCGAAAAATCCAGATTTTTCCCGGCAATCAGCATTGCTTTACTGTCTTTTTGGCGTAGGGGAAAATATGCATGTGAAAAATTTGTTTCCTAGCTGCCTTTTTAGAAACCCATTACAAATTAAGACTGAGTAGTAACGAAATTCTGTACTTGAAGCTAACAAATAAAATTATATTGACCTTTTAAGTGCTAAGTTGAATACTTTTTGAAACACTAGAAAAGTAAGCATGAAAATGGTATCAAATTTTAACATAAAAATAAAAACCTTTTAAAAGTAAAATACTGAAAATATTAACTCTTTTGTTACTGCCACTTTGGAATTTAAGAAAAAGCATATGTGGTAAAGTACCTTGCAGAAAGATATTAGTGCTAGAGAGTTTAATCGCAAATATCTCTAAAAAATTCTGCCACAGGGATTGAAACATTTTGCAAAACTTGCCAAAGCTACAACTAACAAGAAAACGAGGGGACATGCAGACATTTATATAACTTCTTGTGTGCTGGTCATTTCAAATCTCAATAGCAGCACAATAGATAGGTATGTTTATCAAGCAGCTTTTAATGTAAACAATAAAAACAATCCTCAGCAAGGAGTTAATTGAGAGCTTTCACTTTTAGGAAAATACCAAAAAACTCAGCCAATAATTTATGCTACAGCTATTGAAATAGTTTGTTAAAACAGCAGAGTGGTCGCTTAATCAGGTCTTATATTTATTTCCCTGACTACCAGAATTCCAGGTAAATATCTTTTTAAACTTTAATTAAAAAATTGCCAGAAATAAATATTTATTTACATAATATTCCATTTATTTTATGAATAAATATAAATTGATCAATTACAGTAAAACCTCTTATTGTGCAGTCCTTTTTTTATGCAATTTTGTTTTTGTGCAATTTTACTTTTGTGTGGTTTTTATTTATGAGGTATATGAATCTTAGCAGCGTTAGCACCAGTTTATGTTTACTATCAATGTAGATATACATGTTGTGGACGAACTCTGATTACGTGGCTTCCTTGACAACACTGTATCTGGACTTCGCGATGCTCTGTTCATTTATTTTATACGCTTCGTATTCAGAGTTTTATACACAATACACGTGATTAAGGATTCATTTTATAGTGATATTAAAGATAAATAAATTAGTTACTTTTGTTTCTATTTATATGTAGTTATGATTTTTATTTTATTTTCAGACATAAGTACTCCCTTAAAATAATTATAGCCAAAAGTAAAAAGGCAGACAATTCCACTATTCAATGTATAATTTGAAAACTTCCCCAGTTACTTTTACTTTTGTTTCTATTTATATGTAGTTTTTATGATTGTTATTTTATTTTTATACATAAGTACTCCCTTAAAATGAATAATTATAGCCAAAAGAAAGTAAAAAGGCAGACAATTCCACTATTTAATGTATAATTTGAAAACTTCTCCTCTCCAGGTGTATGTACAATGAAGAATTAAATATTTTTACAATTTCTTTAGGTCTAATTTAATTATTTCATTCAATTGAAAGTATTCTCATCTATTTCATAAATCATTGATGTATTTTCTAAGTCCGACTTTTTCTATGCGGTCCCTATCAACCGCATAAATTTTTTTTTAGGTAGTATATCGTACAAACTTGTTTATTACATGTAAGAATTTATAAAATTTTTGAATTTTTTTTTTGTGCAATTTCTTTTAGGCGGTCCCTATCCACCGCACAAAAAAAGCTTTTACTGTATTTACTTACAAAAAAGGTTATGAATTAATATCAATACGATACACACAATGTTGGTAAAAGTAGAAATATTTTCTTAGAATACTACATTTGGAATTGAAACTTAGGGACACCATAATTTAAAAAAAAAAACTTTATAAAACATTTTACATTTTAATAAAATTTGATTGAGAATGAGAGTTTTGTTAGAAATTCAGATATTTGGAACAAAGTGGGGGGGGGGCAGATTCCACTTTAAAAATAAGACCAATTCAGCAACCTAAACCCATTACTTTCCATTTTTTATTACTTTTAAAAGTAGTTAAAATCATGATATTTCATGACTAATTTTGTTCAATACCGAAATCCAGATACACGACTTTCCAGATATGCGGATACCCTGAATATTCATTTTTATTTTAAACAATTGTTTTTTTTTTCTCATGGAAAGTTATAAATGTACGAACACTTGGGCGTCACTGTATTTACATTTCAATATTAAGCCATTCATTACTGTATTTTATCTAAACATTGCTTAAAATTCATTGATCATATTTTCTTTACACCACTATTTCAATTCAAATGTTTAAATAATGTTTTGAATTATCACAAGCAGATAATTAAGTCAATCTCATTCATCCATCAGTGTGCCATTGTTGGTATACTTTTTTTTAGCACAATAATTATGAAAAATATGTTTTTTAAGAGTATTTTAGTTTGATTTATATTTGGAAAATGTAGAAAGTATAAAATCAGTTTCAAGAATGAGTGGTAAAAAACCGAAGCTGAAAACAGATATCCAAAAATGTTATGTCCCAAACAAATTTTAGTTGAACATAGTCAATGTTTTAATAAAAGAAATAAAAATGTCAAATTATGGACAATGCTTCATAAAAATTATCTTCTTAATTTACTTTTTATTTTATGTGAATATTGATGTGAAATCATTAAATCACTTGAATGGGAATTCCAAATGGAGAATTTTCAATCACATGAATAAGACTAGATGTGTAATTTCTTAATAGGTGAATAAGACTCTTGATGCATTATTTTAAATTGCTTTAATATTACATCACAATATGATTAAAATTTCAAGTAAACGCAATATTAAATCACATTAACACAAGAACAAAAATGCGTACAACAATGTGTTTTCTTTAATCTGAAATAGGCTTAAATTCCCTAAGAAAAATAGTTTAAAAAAAAACTGCCACCCCTTTCATCATAGCAAACCTTTTCCACCTTCCAAAACACCCTAAGTGAGGGTTGGTTGTATTTACCGGTAAAAGTAATGGTTAAGTTTAAAAAAGTTTAATAGTATAATATGCAAGTTACCTTCTAATTTTTTGCCAGATCGACGATCGCATTTCTCTTTGATCTCAAGGAATTTGCAGGCGATGTGAGCTGTGTGGCAATCCAAAACTGGAGTGTAGCCATTGCAAATCTGACCAGGATGGTTCAATACAATAACTTGAGCAGTAAATTTTTCAGTGCTCTTAGGAGGAGTGTCTTTGCTGTCACCACAAACGAAACCACGACGCAATTCCTATAAGTAAAAAAGCTTATAAGAAACAGGCCAGTAAAATAAGCCTTTATCAAATCGCACAAAATTGAGGACTTACCTTGACAGAAACGTTCTTAACATTGAAACCAACATTGTCTCCTGGTACAGCCTCAGTTAGAGACTCGTGATGCATTTCAACAGACTTAACTTCAGTGGTGATGTTAGCAGGAGCAAATGTAACCACTGTACCTGGTTTCAAAATACCAGTTTCAACTCTTCCGACAGGCACTGTTCCAATACCTGAAGAGAAAATTAATAAAATTCAAACAGGTATTCAAGAATTGAAACATGTATGCTAGGGTTGAAACCAATCCCTACAGGTCAAGCAAAATTAATTAAGACTTTGAAATTAACTTAATTAGATAAGAAATTAACTCAACACCAACACTGTTTTAAAGAAATAAGTGAAATCATTTTAGTTTGCTAATATGCTTATTACATACACTCCAATCAATTTATACTCTGCTTGGAAATAAAACTAATTCAATAATCTTATAAAAATTAAGATAATTTTTGAATATGGATAATAATTTGATTTTATAAAAATCCAAATATTATATTTAATTTTTATAACAGAAATATAAATTAATAGATCAACTCGCTCTATCTTAAATACAAATCACAATGTACTATTTTTAAATAACATGAATGTGAATACTAATGTGTAAGATATTAAATCAAGAGACGACACAGAATTAAAAGTATTAACATTTATTGTGGAAATTGAGTTGACATTCAAAAAAAAAAGCAGGGATGAGACTACCACGAAAAAGCAAAAATCTGCCTTTTCCTCAGAATTTTTAAAATTTCCAAAAACTAAAATTTTGGGGGAGTCCAATTAGAGAAACGAAGGATAGTCCGACTTGTTTCGTTTCGACCGTCAATATTTGATTTTTTCTGTTTCAGACGATTTCAATATCAATCATCAATTTCCGTATTTAACAGATTTAAAAGTTACTTATTGCGATTTTTTTAAGAGATTTAAATATCGTACTAGCAATTCCCATTCAATCAATTTAAAAAACCAATATCGCAATTTGTATTTTCGTGTTTTCAAAATCCAACAGCATGGTTAATATTCACAATTTTAAAATCCAAAATCCCGATTTCATATTCACGCGTTTTTAAAATCCAATATCGCGATTCATATTCACACAATTTCAAAATTCAATATCCCGATTCTTGAAAGAAGTTCTTTTGACTTAGTTATTGTAAAGATGTGATTTTTCATTAGTAGGTAATTTAATAATATCAACTTCCTATGATTGCTTTATTTTCTTTAATACAGTAGTGATAAAAATTTTATTTAAGAAAAATTTTAAGTTGAATAAAAATCCCCCGGCATAGTTAAAAGTTGCTTTTATATATCTTATAAACATCACAGTAAATTTAATTACCTCCAATTTTGTAAACATCTTGCAGAGGCAAACGGAGAGGCTTATCTAATGGTCTTGAAGGTGGCTCCATAGCATCTAAAGCCTGCAATAAAGTCTTGCCATCGGATTTGTTTCCCTTCCTTTCAATAGACCATCCTTTGTACCATGGCATATTTGAACTTGGCTCTAACATGTTATCTCCATTCCAGCCAGAGATGGGAACAAATGGAACTGTGGCTGGATTGTAACCAATCTTCTTTACATAGGCTGATACTTCTTTTTTTATTTCTTCAAAACGAGACTACAAAAACAAAAAATTTAAAACCATGAGTGCTATTCAGTAGTTTTAATTTTAACAAGATTCCTACAAAGAGATAAACATACATACCTCACTGAAGGGTGGTTCAGTTGTGTCCATTTTATTTACTCCAACAATCAATTGTTTTACACCAAGTGTGTAAGCTAATAAAGCGTGTTCTCTGGTTTGTCCATTCTTAGAAATACCGGCTTCAAATTCACCAGTGCCACCAGCAACAATTAATACAGCACAATCAGCCTAAAATTATTAAGTTGTGAATTTACTAAAACAACCAGAAGTTACAAATAACAGAAATAGATCAAGATTAGAATTTTATAGGGAAAAGAATAAACCAAGCCATGAATATCTAGACAGAAAAATCATTTGAATGTGCATTACTGTTTATAAAAACTAAAAAGCTGAAAATGGAAATTCAAAATGCCATGTCAAGTGTTTGTTTAGAAGAATTTTGGGTCCGTTAACAGACCATTCACAAAATATCTTTTCATAAAAACGGACCCTTCACAAAATAATTTCTTTTAATCGGACCCTTCACAAATTTGTTTTGTTTCATTATTGCTTTGTTAATCGAATAAACCCTTCCCAGGAAGGGGGTGGAAAGAAAGATGTAAACGAACTAAATTTTGTCTTCGGCAGCCGCTTCTTCCTTTATTCGTCCGAAATGAATGTTCTGCGTTCAACGGTATAAGCTTAATACCAAATAATTTGTTTTTTTTATTTAATTATAATTTTACAATGTTGAGCTTAATCTTGTATGTCTTTACAATTTAAAAGCTCCTTGAAAAAGATTTTTGCAATAATGGACCGTATTTGCACAAGTTCACTAAAGCCGGACCCTGGTTGAAAGAATGTGACTTAACGTTTATTTTATATTCACAAATTACGAGTAATTTTTTCACAATTTTACAAAAACGGACCTTTCATAAAATGTCTGGACAGACCCCTGCATGTGTAAACACTCTTCAAATTAAAAAAGCAGCTAATATCCAAAAAATATCTATATTTGGGTGCATAGCCAAATCTTTTAACAAAAAATAAGCACATTTTAAGTACTTTTTAAGCACTATATTAACAAAATGCCGAAATGGAATGTGGTTGAATGACTTGGAAAACTTTGAATATTGACATGGTAAAGAAAAAAATATTTCTCAAAAAGGGAATAAGCACCTTTAAACGTTACACACCATCTATACACCAAAACATGTTCAAGGTTCATGTTTACATAGGTGAAATAATCAGACTCAAATAATTAATTACAAGTCATTCACTAAAAAAAATTTCTTTCTCATCTTAGAATTTTATGAAATTTAAAATAGTAATGTGACACTTATTTTACTCTCAGTAAAAAGTTAACTTAAAGTAAACTTAATAGTAAACTTTTCACTTTATTATCAGTTTTGAACATTCAGCTTATCAACCTATCAGCAAATCTTATTTCAACAATATTTAAGTTAATATTGTTTAGAACATAGATTATCAAGTAAATGGCATCTTTGAAATAAGAGAAGATACATCTAAAATTAGCATTCAATTAGCAGTAAATTAACTGAAAATCTTATATTTTTCAAATTAAAATTTGAGTCTTATTTAGTAATCACATACCTGAGAAGTGCCAGTAATCATGTTCTTAATGAAATCTCTGTGCCCAGGAGCATCAATGACAGTTACATAATATTTAGATGTTTCAAATTTCCATAGAGTGATATCAATGGTGATACCACGTTCTCTTTCTGCTTTGAGCTTGTCCAATACCCAAGCATATTTAAATGAACCTTTTCCCATCTGAAAAATAAAAACAATTTTTGAATCACATTTATAAAAATTTACAGACATTGATTGCTGAAAAAAAGAAATGATCTAAAATATTTTCCAATTTTTTAGTGCTTAACTGTTTTGAATTCCTCTTTCAAGGATTCATGCATCGTCACCATCCTATTTTATAAAAAAATCACATCGTCTATAGCAGCGGTTTCCAACTTTCACGAGGCCAGGAGCCACTATTAAAAACACCATCTTATGTTTGAAGGAACATTAAATATTACTGTTGATTTTTATCAAGTTGTTAAAAACAAAAGTATTGAATTACAAACAAATAATAAATATTTTCTTGGATGTAAAACCAAATAATTTTCTTTTAACGAAAAAAAGTATTTTAACCCCATATAGATTTTTTAAAAAATGATAGTTTGCGGGCCTCACAAAAAGGCTTCCTGGATGGAGACAGTGGGCCAGGTCTACAGAGTTAACTGCACGAAAAATAGAATAGCTAAATAGTGGTAACTCACGTTCGTGGTTTAATTCTGTGTTCCTGACCTCTAAAATATCAACAATCTAAGAACAATAGTAACAATCTAAGAAATAATTCCCATGGTTTTTCAGGACAGCAATCCCAAGTTAGGACAGGTTCTCCTAATGTAAGCAATCAAAAGGCTTTAGCACTTATTAAATTGAGTATGACCAAAGATAATTCCATACAATAAAGTTTAGTAAATATTTATAATTTTCTATTTTATTTAATTTTAAGGTATACAATTGTTTACAGAATTTTACGTGGCAACAAAAAAACTTAAGGCTAAAATTGACTTAGGAAGCTTTTTTTTTTTTATAAATTATTAAAACATACTAAAATAGTAAAATAGCAACAAATGAGCAATATAATCCAAGGCATGATACCCCCCCCCCCCGATGTAAAAATAAGGAGACTTGCCCTACGGTTGAACAACATGGATGCCATTATATTCAAGACTGAACTTTATTTGATTAATAGTTTAGCATTGTTTACTAGAATTCAGAAATTTAGAGCTATCCCACTACAAAATAAACCTTTCTATAATGGCTTGTACATTCATTCAATGACTAGTTAACTTTGTCCAATAGAAATTCTATTTTATAAATAGCTTTTACAGCTAACAAAACAAACAGCAGCACAAATAAAATCTTTGATGTAAAACAGTAACTTAATCCAAAAGCCATTTATAAGTTTTTCATTTTACCATCTTTAGTCCTAGCTCAATAAATTTCTTCCTTCTACTTATAAAAATCCAAATTTAACTTTGGATAACATATCATAACATAAGAAATCAGGTTAATATTTAAAAATGGTAAACAATCCTTTTTTTTCATTACATACTTTTTTTCATGTTTAATTTATCATTTAACAATAGCACTAAAAAATAACGCTTATTTAAAATTTTTTATATTTGAATATCTCACTCTTGAAAGTGAATATATTAATTTAAAAGTAGGTAATTTAATTTAAAAATCTATTGGGAAAGATTAATTGATGGATCTCAGTCCACTGGACTGATTGGAGACCCCATGTGAACAAGAAGCCAATAGCCAAAATTCAGATTACTATCAAATGAATATTAATATAAAAAATTTCTAAAAATGTTTAAACAGTCATACTAATTCTAAAAATTCACAGCACTGAGAACAAAAACTTAAGAATATAACTGATTCACAAATACAAACATATATATATTATTTCCACTATACTCAGTTAATAACTACAACATACAGGCAAAATTACAGTGCTTCAGCAAAAAAAAACAATCCAGAAAAATTACACATAGCAGCTCATCGAAAAATATAAACTATCAGCAACATATTTAGTTACATGAATTTTTATTTTGAACATATTAAATTATAAAGATAGAATTTCAAAATCAGCGGCTTAACTAAAAATTCATTCACAGTATGAGAATTAATTCAAATGAATAGAACTAATAATGAACAAATACATACTTCTTGGGCTTCTTTTTCGAACTTTTCGATTGTTCTCTTGTCGATACCTCCACATTTGTAGATGAGATGACCTGTGGTGGTACTTTTACCAGAATCTACGTGGCCAATAACCACAATATTGATATGAGTCTTGTCCTTAGGCATGATTGCTCAAAAGTCGTCAATTATATAAAAACCTAAAAATAAAACAAGATATTAAATAAGATCACATTTTGCCCTTGTTCGAAACGGAAGTAACACGTGTAAGTCTAATGACAAGACTAGAATATGAAAAAGGCACTTTATTAACACTAAATTTTAACATATTGCATTGAAAACAATCAAAATTGAATCCTAATACCGACTGACATCTAATAAAATTTATCATTTATTATTCGAACTGGGCGAACATGTAGTCGACCAACATGGCGGACTATGACACCGGTAAGAGAGCTGAACAATTACCAGACAAGATCTATCAACTCGATAACAAAAATTAATCTAGCAACTTATAAACTATAAATAAAAGGTAATGGAAAAATATTATAGAAATTGCTCTAATTCGATCAAAATTTACAACTAAATTCAATCTTCTACCACGAGTAAGGGAAAGATGCCGGTAAGGTCTAATTCAAAATGGAGAATTACGTTAAAAAAGATACTACAAATATATGAAATAATGATTTATTTGACTTAATAAATCCCTATAATGTAATGACAAGTGTAGATTGAACATGGATGATAAAATTATGCATACTTACTATTAAGATTTTGAAGAGCTGACAAGAGAACACTCTGCAGTAAAGCTAAGCAGGTGAAAGAAGAGGAGGGAATGATCGACAAAAGTGCTCACGTGACGCGCAAACCCGCTTTTTCGGGATACGTCATATGAGACTTTATACTCTCGACTTTTACTAAAATAAATTACTGAAGGTGATTTCTTACTAAAACATAATGTATCCGAAATGTACTTGAGACAAAGTACTTTACTTAAAGAATTATATTAAAGCTTATTCTAGGTATTTAAACAGTTTTATTTTATTTCAAATGCAGGAAAAAAATTATTTTATTAACTTTATAAAAAAAGCCTATCAAACATAAATAGTATATATTTATTTTCACCCTAGTTATTATTAAATACTTTAGTGAATAAACTTCTTTAAGCATCTTTGTTTAGTTGTTATACTTTATTTACGTCGTAAGAGAGCTGCACGCGATGCTATGAGAAGAATCCCTGAGGATACTACAAAAATCTGTCCTCACAATAAACGACTTGCCAACTTTTGATTTTACGACGTTAAGTTAACGTTAACTGAGCTTAAATCCAAAACGTTAAAAGAACTTTTATGGCCATTACGCAAATATCATCTTTGCTCTAATATAAAAACAATAACCGGGTGTATAGCGTATAAAGAGGTATCGTCTTTCCTCAAAGCAGAGTTAGTACATAATATAACTTCTTTCTTGGCTTCGGAGATCACCTTATTCTGAAGCAAATAATCACATTCAAGACAAAACAGACAAGAGGCTCTGCCCATCACGTGTTGTGCACTTTGATCCTCTGCAAAAGAGATATCTCACCCATTTTGGTAGCCCTACGCACGAAGTCAAGCACTTAACAATAGAAAAGTTTAACGAAGGTCGATATTGGGCACCCTCGGTCCCTTCGCAAACTGATGAAAGTGATCATCCACGCATTCACTGTCCGCTGCCAGTGACATGTTATTTTGGTATTCTAATGGGAAACGAGTCTTACGATTAAACGATCACTGTGGGACATCTCTGCTTATGTTATATTGATAATAATAACATAATAAGAATACGATGTTTTTACTTATTTTAAAAGAAATACTATGGATGGTGTTTTCAATAGAAATGTAAACAATAACAATCTAGAGCTGTATGTCTGATCTTGTTCCGGTTAGAAAGTTTGCAGCTGCTTACTACATGTTATTCTGCGAGGCGATATTTTCAAACGGATAATTTTGTTTTCAATAAAAGAAATAAATTAGATAATTTCTGAGCTCAAATATGCCGTATTTCATAAGATATTATTGTTATTATATAATTCTGGTGAGTTTGAAGTGAAAATTTGTTTTAGTTATTTAGAGATATATTGTTCAAAAAGATGACATGGTTGCTAGATTTTGAATAACTCGCTTTTTTGGCAGTCTTGATTTGGCCTCTTTCCATTTGTTTATTACTGTTTGTTCGTGTGGCAAGCTGTGCAACATATTACGTTAGTGTTAACACCTTTAGCATTGTAAACACAAGTAATAAGTAATCAAATACCACGTTTGCAAGAATCTCAAAACACAATGAGACAAATGGCTTTAAAATACACCGGAGACAGTAACCCGGAAGTATAAGCGGCATACAGCTTGCAGCGCTCCCTAGTGTCGAAAACACCATCTATTAGTATTTTATATAAGATTCGTAACTCAAAATTTCTTTATTACAAAAAGAGGTAATATTTTTAAAATATAAACAGGCTTTGTAAACATTTTAGAATTCTCTTTAAAAAAAAACATGATTTAAACCTAAGTTCAGGCTAAGCCTAAGTTCACTTACTGACTGCTTGTTTCTGATCTTAATATGAGTTCAAATTAATATCTCGTTTTGGTACTAGTGCTTGCACGTGTGTAATTAAATATATAAAAATATAATCGTCTCTTTCCTTCAAAAAATGACGTCCCGCAGTGGACTGATCGTTAAGACACGGTTCCCAGCAGATCACCGAAGTCAAGCATCACTGCGGTCAGTGTGTGGGTGGGTCACCACTTGGATCAGTCTGCGTAGGGACCGAGGGTGTGTGGTATTGGTCCTCGTTAAACTGTGCTACCGTAAAGTGCTCGACTTCGCGTGCAGGTCGTTGGGATACCGAAGCAGGGGTGCCATCCCCTCTGCAGAGGATAAAAATTGTAATGGCATGTCTTCGGATTATCCTCAGGGATGTTTCCCAGACATCGCCAATAGCCCATTGTGCATCTCTAGTGCGACGAAAATGAACTACAACAACAACAAAATCAAAAAATGGCAGAGTAGCGACTACCAAAATTTTCTCACATCCCATTCATTTCTTCAATGATTGGCCGGTGCCTTTGTCGCTTCATCTTATTTTCGCTTTAAAACAACTTTGTTTTCTTTTCTATCTGAAGTTAAAATATTGGGTAAGCAAGAAAGGAAGGAAGGGATAAGAGTAAAAAAATTTTTGAAGTTCACTCCTTGAAGAAATAACTTGAAAACGCCGGGGGGTTATGACACTTCCTGCCTTGACAATCTTAAAGCAAAAGAACAATATTCCCAATGGGCGACAATGATTGTTTGAGCCCTATATGGTTTTAGTCACCAAGTTTTGTAGTTTTCTTCGGTTTGAGAAGGGTTTGGGAGTGTTTTACGAAGATCTGTGACACTTACAATTGTAAGTGTCACAGGAACAAGGCTTAAGCCTTGTTCCTGTGACAGGGGAAACAAGGCTTAAGCCTATTGTTTCCCCTATTAAAATTATGGGGACGTAATTCATGCCACCGCTGAAAGAATTAATATTTGATTCAAATTAACTGCAGGTAGGTTGTAGATAATTCAGTTCCGGGGAGGACGCTGGCCATTCCATACGGACAATACCTTCACTTTCTAGTGCGGTCAATACCTAAGCACTCTTGTGTGGCCACACAATGTCGTTTAGAACAGAAATTCTGGACCTATCACACTCCTAATAAAAAACATGGATCCAGAATAATTTTCTGCAATACCGCTGGGATGTACCGCTACCTCACTCTAAGAATCTAAAATGTGCATTGGTGTTCTGCCACGGTGCATTATGCCTGATAATACCACCACGCTTGGGCCTTATCGAACACGTTCATAAACATACTGTTGTGTATAACGTGCTCCCCCCCCCTCTCCCCTCATTAATTAGTGACCAGAATAACATGTCACAGTGAAACGAGATTTGTAATAGAACATCACTCTGGTCTGGACCACTGTTGGTGATCCCAACCGATACATTCCTTAAACCAGCATTCTCACCGATGATGGCGTGATTGAAGCGAGATACATGGAATAGGCTTCCGTGCATACAAACCAACTTGATTTAGTCACCATTACTTTGTTCTGGAAGAAACCTGAATACCGAAAGTGGTTGCAAGGTCTGCAGCTATCTTACATTCAGTGACATTTCTACACCCTTTTGCCACTAGGAATATATATCGATCTTCTTGAGGTGTGGTATTCTTATCTTACCACAACCAATGGTATGCTTTCGATATATCTATTAATTGGAAAATATTATCTATTAATTACTTAAAACTCAAAGTTATAGAAGGATACAATTTTCTTACAGCAACAGAAAAAGTAAGGAGAAGGGAATTAAAACTTGGGAAGGGAAATAATTTTTGTTCAATTAATTCTGAAGTAATTAAATTCAAGCTATAATGAATGATATCTCTCCTTGAATGAGGGGGGGGTGAAAACAAATCACTGACGAAACAATGGAGAGCACCAAGGAGTGAGGAATATCTACGTTTTCCGAAAGACACTTCTTAATCAAAAACTTTTCCATGGCTATCAGCAATCCGACACAATTTATTTTTTTTTTTTCTATCGTAAGCATTCTTTAGTTTGTAAATAATGATTTTTTTTATTGAAACTTAATATTCCTAGATAAAAATTGTTAGCAAAAAGCTTTTTTCGCAAAATTAAATGGTATAACATTATGTGCTTCTGTATATTTTTTGCATGATTTTAATATTTGAAGTAATATGATACAGAAAAGTATGGAATGTAAAATTTAAATAGACCTTTCACACTAGATCATTAAATTTAATAGAACGATATCTAAGGTGCTAGATTTTAACTCAAATTGCAAGATTTCTTACAAATATTTTTCTGATGTTGTTTGGATGTTCCTTCTTTAAAAATAAAATATTCCATTTTGTTTTCAATTCGCGATCGCAACGAACTATAGGGGGCGTTGTTGTATGTGTCGAATCCCTGCGATTTCCATATGAACAGTCATTCAGTTACACTGGAGACGTCTTTAATGTAGCATTGTAACGTTCCATCTTTATTGTGGCTGATTAAATTTAAAAAAGAAAAATGTTTGTTTTCTTTCTTATGCAAACGAAAATAAAAAATTGTATCTCTTTTTCTTAGAGAAGGAACATCCAGAACACATCTGTAAAATATTTGTAAATAAAGAGAAAAAAATAGGTATATTCTTATAAGAGTTCAAACCTAATGCCTGAGAAATAGTTTTACTAAATTTAATGGTATAACATGAAAGGCCCATTTAAATTTTAACGTAAAATAAAGAATGCTTAGGAAACAAAAAGAAAAAAAAGAACCATTCTTTTTTTGTCGCCATTTTTTAGTGTTACGAAAATGCGTCTTTGGGACTTGCCAAAAACAAAACAAGATGCAATTTTATTTTTTTAGGAGCGAAATATTTTATGGAGTGAAATATATCGAAAATGTACCAAAGTCCATAGCATGAAACTTTATCTTAGTAAACGTCCGTTTAGGAAATGTTATTTCATTTTGAATCTTATTTATTAGAGTTCATAATGGCTATAGAATCAGGTGAGAGAAAAGTTTGTTTTGAATCTATGCTAAACTCTATATCGGCCCATTTTCCACCGAAATCCGATTGACTACTTTGATTTTAAACAAAGTGTTTCATTTTAAGACTTTTTCCAAAAATTTTAAGTGTAGATTGGCGGCACTAAATATCTGCCAAATCTGCAGCTGTGGTTAATACGCAAGTACCGAATTTTTCTTCCATACTTTTCTGAATCATATTACTTCAAATATTAGAATATGCAAGAAGTATACATAAACACATAATTTAATACCATTTAATTTTTCAAAAAAAGTATTTTGACAACAATTTTATCAAAAAATTATAAATTAAAAAGCGTAAAATAAAGAATTCTTAGGATAAAAACGATTTTAAAAATTCCTCATTTTTCAATAAAAACTTTCGTATTGTTTTTTTTTTTAATTCTTATAGTATTTAATCAGACGTAAAAAAACATTTTGTAGAGAACGATCTTCAAGTAAGAAAAAAAATTATTTACAAGCAAATTTTTTATTATAAAAATCATAACACTTACCTGATTTATAAGTCCGGAGAATTCCAAAATGATATGTTCTTTGTTTGAAAACTTTATTCTCAAATAATATATACATAGTTTAACCCTTCATTACTTTTAGGTAACATACCACACATCAAAATTTTATAATTATAAGATCTCGATATGAATTTTAATATGTAGCTTAAAAACAGAATAGCTGAATTCTAGTTGAAATTCTTTCAAAACTAAAAAACACTTACCAAGAAAACGATAAAAAATTTATTTATAATCAGCACAAAAGATACTTTTTCAAGTAATTCGGATTATTCTTTATTGTTGTTTTCTGAATTATGTAGATACTGAAATATATACAATTCTATGGAGAAGAAGAATATTCTATAACTATTACAGATCTGTATGGAATTCATTGCAACACATTTATTCATTGGAATGACGAAAGCAATGTTGACTTCATTTTAACTTGTAATGAATTGAAGACAGAAAAATTATTTTACCGCAATACACACATCTGTAACTGCAAGTGATCATGAAATCATGGTTTTTTTACGTCTGATTAAATACTATAAGAATTAAAAAAAGAAACAATACGAAAGTTTTTATTGAAAAATGAGGAATTTTTAAAATCGTTTTTATCCTAAGAATTCTTTATTTCACGTTTTTTAGTTTATACTTTTTTGATAAAATTGTTTTCAAAATACTTTTTTTGAAAAATTAAATGGTATTAAATTATGTGTTTATGTATACTTCTTGCATATTCTAATATTTGAAGTAATATGAATCAGAAAAGTATGGAAGAAAAATTCGGTACTTACGTATTAACCACAGCTACAGATTTGGCAGATTTTTAAGTGCCGCCAATCTACACTTAAAATTTTTGGAAAAAATCTTAAAATGAAACACTTTGTTTAAAATCAAAGTAGTCAATCGGATTTCGGTGGAAAATGGGCCGATATAGAGTTTAGCATAGATTCAAAACAAACTTTTCTCTCACCTGATTCTATAGCCATTATGAACTCTAATAAATAAGATTCAAAATGAAATAACATTTCCAAAACGGACGTTTACTAAGATGAAATTTCATGTTATGGACATTGGTACATTTTCGTTATATTTCACTCCATAAAATATTTCGCTCCTAAAAAAATAAAATTGCATCTTGTTTTGTTTTTGGCAACTCCCAAAGACGCATTTTCGTAACACTAAAAAATGGCGACAAAAAAAGAATGGTTCTTTTTTTTTTCCGTAAGCATTCTTTATTTTAAGTTAAAATTTAAATGGGCCTTTCTTGTTATACCATTAAATTTAGTAAAATTATTTCTCAGGCATTAGGTTTGAACTCTTATAAGAATATACCTATTTTTTTCTCTTTATTTACAAATATTTTCCGATGTGTCCTGGATGTTCTTTCTCTAAAAAAAAAAGAGATACCATTTTGTTTTCGTTTGCATAAGAAAGAAAACAAACATTTTTCTTTTTTAAATTTAATCAGCCACAATAAAGATGGAACGTTGCAATGCTACATTAAAGACGTCTCCAGTATAACTGAATGACTGTTCATATGGAAATCGCAGGGATTCGGCACATACAACAACGCCCCCTATAGTTCGTTGCGATCGCGAATTGCAACTGATGATCCTGTTGTTCTGCTAGCAGGAATTCGTTTAAAATAATATAGGTCGTTCCTTTCGCAAAAAAAATAACATTTTTTTAAAAATAAACTTTTAATAATTAAAATAAACTTTTTTTTTAGCTTTAAAGTTCTTGATCAGACATAAAAAACCATTCTGTAGAGAACTATCATCAAATTAGAAGAAAAAATATTTACAAGTAAATTTTTTAATATAAAATTCCTAAAAAAAATCCTATAAATGTGGAGAATTTTAAATGAAATGTTCTTCGTTTAAAAATTTTATTCTCAAATGATATATACATAGATTATCCCTTCATTACTTTAAGATGACATATTACCACAAAACAAAATGTTATAATTGTAAGATCTCGATTAGAATTTCAATATGTAACTTAAAAACAGAATTTCTGAATTCTAGTAGAGATTATTCATTCAAAATTAAAAAATACTTTCCAAAAAAATAATAAAAATTTATTAATAATCAACACAAATGATACCATTTTCAAGTAATTTGAATGATTCTCTACTGCTGTTTTTCGAACTATATTGGTACAGAAATATATAAGTAGAAGAGTATTCTATAACTATTACAGTTCTACACGTTCTGAAATTGGTGCAGAACAAGCAAACGTGATAAAAAGAAATCGTATAGTGTCTGATACTTCTTCATTATTTTATTGTGAAGACTATTTTACAATACTTTTAAATATTTTAATTTTACAAGATGGTTTCGTTAATAATTAAGCTTCTCTGACGGAAATATTCATTTTTGAATTATAATGCATATGAAATTCACTTTTGATTACTTCTTTTTCTTTTCTTATCCTTTGAAATGGAAGGATGTAATTCGAAGAGGATAATCTTGTTCAGGTTCTTCATTTTTATGAATATTTTCATTTCATTAATCTACTTATTTCGGTATGTCCCATTTTAACTTCTGCATCTAAAATATATGTAACCTACACTTGTTTTTTTTCTTAATATGTATTATTGAAATCGAAATTTTAGAGTTGAAAATAATTCATCTTATTTTTATTTCTTAAATTATATATATTAGAGTGAATAATGAAAAAAAAAAAGATGCATTTTGAGAAATTGATAGAAAATGATTTCTTGAAAAACTTTTAAATTCAATTCTTATATTATTTTCATTTTCGCTATCTGGGATCGAACCATTATGTAAAAATGTTTGAAACATTTCATACTTTTGTAGTAAAAAAAAAAATAAATATAAGAAAATGAATTTAAAAGTTATTGAAAAAAGTACAAATTATAAAAGTAGTTTCAACATTTTCTCGAATTTTTCTATTTATTGTATTTTGTAAAGGGCTCCAACAGAAATTTTCTCAGGAGGTGGGGGTGTTCTACTGGGAAAAAAATTCTTTAAAATATTTAAAACTTTATATTTAAAATTTATTAAATAATATATATATTAAGTAATAAAATTTATTAAATAATATATAATAAATTTATTAAATAATTAATATATTTAAATTTTAAAAATTAATTTATTGCCACTAAACCGGCAATTTTCGAAACAAAATTTTCTATTTTAACAATATTTAAAGTTTAAAAAAGGAAAATTTTAAAATCATACTTCATCATCAATCATACTTAAAATCATACTTTAAAATCATGCATACAATTTTTTAAGTGGTATAGTAGTCCTTTATTTACGTCACATTTTAAATCCTTGTAACATACACTGATAGAAAATGAAATTTCTACACCAAGAAAATTTTTCGTAGAGTAATGAAATTTTGGCAATGCGTTTGCCTGAGTAACATATTAAATTGATTTAAGTTTCAAGATCACAGATAAATGCATTTAAGAGAAAAACAATTTCAAATGTGAAATGCTGGTACATTAATAACCGGTGCAACCATAAAAATTTTGACTTTATGTTATTTTGTGAGATGGAGTTCCATGCCTGTTAGACTTGGTCAATGAATACAGGGATAGTTAATGCTGGTTGTGGATAACGCTGAAGTTGTCGTGCCGTGCAATGATGTCCCATATATGCTCGATTGGTGAAAGATATGGTGATCTAGTAATCCAACGCAACATGTCGACAATCTGTGGAGCATGCAGGGTACAACAGCAGTATGAGGACGAGTGTTATCCTGTTTGAAAACACACCCTTGAATGCTGTTCAAGAATGTCAATGAAAAAGGTGGATCCACCAGGTTGACGTGCAAATTACGGCTTCGAATGTCACGTGGCTCCTGGCTTCATATGTCAACCAAGGTTGAGGCAGATATTTTCTTAGAAAGCAACAGTTAAGTGGCTCTGCTAACTATTAACGGGTTGGATATGGCACGGCCAAGTAGGGAATGGATTTGAAAATGTGGCCAAGTTGTTTTGAAAATGATCAAGTCCATTTAAAGAGGTGTTATGTCACTAATGGCTGATTGATACGAATTTTCCTGCCTAGCAATAACCACAGTACTGATGCAAAATATTCTCAGGAGTGGCATGTGGATTATGGGCTAAAATTTTCTAAACGAAATCCTCTCATCGTTGGGCTAACCATGAGAGGATTTCGTGGTTTTTCTATCCTTGTAAAGTAAAAGCAGGTTAATGCACACCGAAGACGGGTTTGTCTCAATGCTTGATCCAGGCGTTACCTTGTCTTCTGGGTTAGGCTCAGAATGCTATCGGGTGTCAATACGAGTCACACATTTGCGAGCAGGGTGCTTTACATAGAGTTTACTGTGACCCGCGTCCTGAAAAAAAAAATAGAAAACTGGAAGCAAAGTTTCCATACGATTATTTGAAAACTAACTGCTCTAATTTTGCAATTTGATATTCTGAAAACAGAAATCTACCGAAAAATTTCTCTAACAGAAATATTTTTTTTTTAATTGAGGCAAGTTCTTAAATGTTCTTTTAAACAATTGCTACCAGTTTTTTTTCTTTAAGTTTTTTGAACGCTGGTGACCCTAACGTAGAGTGTGAATGCTCTCTAACCGTTGCATGCCATTTATGCACCTCTGATCGCCGCCTGGAGAAAATAAGCGCCTAACTGTTGATTTTTTTTTGAGGAAGAATTTATTTCACCAATTAAGGACCAATTTCAATGGATGCGAAATCGGAGATAAGAGTAAAAACTTGGTTGGAGAAAATATTTACCAGTGAAAAATTGCCTATCAGGATCTCACTCCTTTTCCCAAATTCACATATAAGATCTTTTTGCTTCCAATGAGAATGGTCCGTTATGTTTCTATTCTCTCTTGAAGCAGATGCGTATATCGCATACAGTAAAAATGATCATTTTAATTATTCTTGCTTGATTGTACTTTATTTTGATTCGATATGACTATGTATCGATATATTGATGTCATTGATGACAGGAATCGCACGTGATCATATTTTGATTTTTGTGTTTTGATTTGTAGAGTATGTGATTGCGAAAAGAATAGTAATGAAATTCTTGATTAAACCTAATAAGATTTTTAAAACAAAACTCTATATAAAGGCTTTAGCTTTCGTCTAAAATAATACCTTTTCCAATTCCTGCATAATCAATAGGATTTAAAATAATGTTTCAAAATAAAAGTACACCTTTTGAAGATGATGTCGGTAGGAAAAAAGCAAACATTATTCTTTCGTTTATTATGTAATCAGTAAACAAATTTAATTCTCAGAAAAACAAAATTTAAATGTAACAAGTTATTTTTTAATGCATTTTTGTTTGTATTAGACATTATGAATTTCCATTTTTTGACAACATATTTCATTATTGCGAATGAAAATTATAAATAATATATTCGGTTTTATACCAACAGTTTCTACTAATTTAATATGATAGTCTATTTTAATATCTTGCAGGTTTTCGTAAAAAGTTCTTGTGTGTAGTTACATATAGCTTAACCAAGCATTATTACATTTCTTTACTCATTAATTAGATTATCCAAGTGACTAGAATTTTAATTATGAGTAAAAAATATCTATAATAACATGGCTTATTGAAATGCATAATGTAAATTATTTTACAATACTCACGTAATAGTTCGGATATTTTTTAATTTTGATTGTAATAGTTTAAATAGTAATTTAAAATTTTTAAATAATTGTCAGTATGTCACCATAAACATGTGTCATATTGAATGGGTAAGTAATTCACACATTATTTTCTAGAGTTTTTAGATCAGTTCTGAAAATTAATAGCCACTCCTTGTATGTCCAAATTGATTGAATTTGATATAATTGTTTTTGAATTTGATATAATTGATGACATTTAAAAATTGTAGGTATTTTTATTTAAATTACTTATTTATCACATATATTAAATGTGATTATCTATACATATATCAGATTTATCTATCATATAAATTAATATGCAGCACATACATTTTTGTTGTTTCACATAAAAATAAGTTAGTCTAGTTATTATTTTAAAAGTGAATGATGTTATTAAGAACTAGGCAATCACCAACTTGAAACATTTTAATTTAATTTAAAAATTTTTTTAATTTAGAAAAAGCAACTAGCGAAAATAATCTATCAGAAGATTGGTCCCAAATTATGCTTATTTGTGATAATGCTGTAAACTATCAAGATGGAGCCAAATTCTGCCTAAAAGCAATAATGAAGCGCTTGCATCATAGTGTTCCAAGGGTTGTTATACAAGCGCTTGTTGTAAGTATTTTAAAAAAATTTTTTTTTTACTTTTTTCATTTTATACAAATTGTAATTTCTGAATCTTAACAAGTAACTGATTCAATTTTCTTTTTCTAATTTATATATTTTCTTAGCTTTTAGATTCTTGTGTTAAAAACTGTGATAAAAGATTTTTATTGCAAGTTGCTTCTAGTGAATTTACTACAGAAGTTAGAAAGCTGTTAGGAAAAGTAAGATTATATATTTTTAACTGTGTATAAATTTTTTAGCGACCTTAAAATGTTATATAATACTATTTGCATGTCTTTGTTTATAAAACTTATTTTTAACTCTACAGCTCTATGTTTTATTTGCTTCGTACCTAAAATAAAAGTTTTTCTATGCATAAGACTGCCCTTTTTGTACGTTTTTTGGGTAGTTCTTTAGTGGTATTCTTTCTTTTAGTGGTAGTTAAGTTAATGCTTAAATGTATGATTCTTTGTTTTGTAAATTTGATTTAAAGTTATTTTCCACACTCTTACTTATAAATGATTTAAAAGTTCATGTGAAACACCACTTTGTTCTAGCTCTCTAGTAAAAATGCTTTTAAACTATTTTCAGAATTGTCTAAATTTGTTAAAGGTTTATTTTTTTTTATTGTCAAAATTTCTGAGGGTTCATTTTCTCAAAACATTTTTATAAACTGTTTTGAAAAAAAGGTAGTAGTTGGTAGCCCTGTATACAAACTACAAATTTCAAAGTGACCAATCGAGTTGAGTTTTTATTATTCTTTATTATTTATCTTTTTCAAACAAATTGTTCCTGTTGTACTATAATTTAGTTACTATACTGCATGTATTGATGATTATAATTAATATTTTTTTACGATAAATTAAGGCTTAGTATTTTTTACATATTAAAACTGTAATATTCTTAAAATATGATTAAGTTGCATAAGGATTTAAATGTTTCAACTTTACATAATTTGCAATAATACTCGAAATGTGAATTTAATTGAGTAGCAAATTGAATATATGTTTCTTCTCTAAATTTTGATGCATTTTAAAGTTATTCAAACATTCTTGGGGAGTTTGTTGAAAATCGCGCAATATTAAAGCTTTTAATTTTTCATAGTTTTTTGGATCATCATCTTCAATGTATAACAAGACACTGTTTCCTTTTTCACCTAGTATATTGATTAAGATTTCGGCTTTAAGCCCCTCATTTATGTTTTTCGTAGCAAAAGCTCTTTCCAGCGATGAAAAAAATCAATTAAAATTTTCAGGTTTTGATGAGACTGGAAGAGATGGAGTTTTAATGCTATGAATTAAATTCTCAACGTTTCTTTCAGGTGTATCATTTATTGTTTTGTGAGGACTAATTTCAAATGCTTTGTTTTTCGCCTCTAATAGAAGCATTTCTTTTTCACGTCTTTATAATTTTAATTTTTCTAACTCTACTTGAATTTCGTTTTGTTTAAGTTCCCTGTCCGCTGCTTGTACTCTTTCTTCTACTGCGTTAGTTATTAAATTTTTGACAAATTCTATATCATTTTTAAATATTTCAGTAGATTCAATTTTGTCTTTTAATTTAGCAATATTATTGCTGGTGATGTCTATTCTGCTCAAAGATTTGAGCATTTAGGGCAGCATTGTGTCAAAACCTGGGAACTGCAAGATGTTTCTGTAAGGTGCTTGCTGAATTTTATTTCAGCTATAGCGCTTTCATGCTAATCATGATTTAGGGTTTGGGTACAATAGACCTCTGGTCGATGTGCCCTGCTCTTTGGAGCTGCCCAACCTCTAAGTCTATATTATTACTGCAGTCTGCGATGCCTCCTATTTCCTCTAATACTTTTACTAGGTCTTCTTTCTTTGAGTTTTTATGCATTTTAAAAATAGAAATTTCCTACCTTGATTGAAGAGACTCCCAATGTCCAATGGTAATCCAATGATTTAAGCCAAATGATTCAGATCTCACATCCCTTTTCAGTAAATCTAAGGATCTCACTGATTGCTGCACTTCTCGGAAAAGTTGACTGCCCTCCTGATTTGCACAGAATGATCCAATATTTTTGAAGAACTCTACCTCAGATCTCTAAAGGTTCAAGTGTCTCGCCGCTGCTTTTCTCGGAAAATTCAAGGATCCCAACTGCCCCACACTGCAGATTTGAGTATAGCTGCTGCCCTTCATGGCAGATTCAAGACTGAATTTAAAACAGTTATCTTTGGAACAACATTCGAGCGAATGTTAATTTAATTTGCCGCTCCTCCACGAGTGTAGAATTTCACTTTTTTTTAAGCTCAACAATTCGGTGAGTATCCCCTTCACAGGATTTCAAAATATATGTTGTTTCACAAATTGATTCCTTATCCCCTACTCGGGATTTCGAAATTCAAAAATTATAGCTCAGTATTTTCACGTCATGGATGCAAGCCCCCATTATCTGTCGGAGTTTGTGGAGCATAAGAGGAAATAACGACAATAATTTAATAATCAAACTTAACATTTAATAGAAAAAAGGAAATAAGTTTAATGATTGGTCATGATTGGTGAGAACTGCCTACTCCCAGGGTCGCCAAATCGAACATGAACGCAAAATTAGATTGTTCTATGGAAAAAAGTTTGAGTTAATTATAAATTCGGGACTTTTCCCGCCTGAACTCGCTGGAACCATTCAATGAGGAAGTAGATGATGAAATTCTTCCAATTATTACATGACGGATGATGCAGTTCGCTAAAATATTACATTCTGATACTGTAACTACATATATATATATATAATATATATATAATAAACCAATGTTTCATCTAGAATAATGGTCCCAGTATTCTTATTTGCGTAAAAAATTGTCGTGTCTGCTCATGACAATTTATCACACCAATCATTAAAATTAATTCACATAAAAACATTAGAAGATTTTAAACATATTAGGGGCTAAGGAGCTGTTCACTGTCGTTCACTAACCTTGATTAATGCTTTGTAATGATTGTTGTACCATAGCATATAATATTTTTTCCTACGTAAGTTGAAATTATTCACTTAAAATATATATCATTCAAAGAAATTTCTTTGCTTTTGCTTCAGCCCACTCTTCCCACGTCTAACATTTATTTCTTTTTATTAAATGTATAATGCAATGTGAAACTGGCTGAGTTCACAACGGTAATTTAATACTTTTGCTTACCAAACTGACTGATATTTTAAATGCAATTTGTGCTTGCATCATATTGTGCAAGAAGCTGATTGTTATGTTCTAAATCATTTTACAAATCTCTTATATGGTATTTTATATTAGTATAATATTTAATTTGTTTCATAAAATAATTGTAAAACAAGAAGTTTAGACACCAATTTAAATAAGTTTATCTTAAAATGTTGCCTTACATGGTAATATCATTAAATTACATTATTATAAATAAACAACTCATTTAGCTTTAAATTCGTCATTTAGAAAACAACCAACATTGTAATAATGGCAGAATGAAATAAGAAAAATAAATATTACAGGTAAATATCTTTAAATTTGAACTAGAAAATATTTTACAGAAAAGCAATACCTTTATCACTCTTATTAATTATATGCTGATGATAGCTAAAATAATATGGAAATTAATGTAGGAAAACTGGATCCTGCCATGTGATTTTACAGCCAATAAAAATGTACCAACAACAAAGGAAAACTGCAACACCATTGTTAGTTTTTTTGTGTGTAGTTAGATTCATTATTAATATTGTGTCAGTTTTTGTAAATAACTTTTCTTCAGTATTTAAAGTATATCAATTCAAAAATTTAGATTGTTGTATGTATTTAAAGCATTTGTTTTTGATGTCGTTTATTGCATTATTTTTCCTATAACTTTTTTAATGTTATGCAGATGCATCCATCTTGTGCTACTAAATTGAAAGAATTGCTGCAAAAATGGTCTATGGAAGAATTTAAGGATGATCCTGAACTTTGGTAATGTATATAGTTTTGCTGAATTAGTTTTATATTGTTAAAAGTTGTAAGCAGTGCGGGATTACCCATTGGACCAGACTGGGCCATGACCTGGGGCCCCCTTAAAAAAATTTTTTTGAAAATAAATTTTAAAAAATTAAGAAAAACAATGATTTTATAAAAAAAATCAATTTCAAATATTTATTAATAAAATAAGATAATTTTTTTAAATAATTATTACATAATTTTTTACATATTTATTTATTACTTATTTTAGTTATTATTTATAAGTATTATTAAAGTTTATGTATCATAATATTTATCAATGTTTTTTAAGTGCAAATTTGTCCTTTTGATTTGCGCACGAAAAAATTGAAAGCACTATAGTATACACACTACTATAGCACAGTACTATAGTGAGCTGAGACTTGTTTAAACATGAAGCAAAGAATTAAATGTTGTTGACATTATTGAGACGTTTTAAATGAAAAAGAAGTTGTTTAGTGCCTCAACTGAAGTGTCTCATAATTTTTTTAGTGTTTTACAATTATTTAGTGTCCGTAATTCTATTTGATCAATAAATAATTACAAAATATTTTACTAAAAGGTTTGTGTTTGTTTATTGTTTTATATACTCTAGAAAAAATTCATACAACTGGCCACTTTCAATAAAATATTATAGATTGAAATTGTCACTGTTTAAGAGGTCCAGGATATTACTTATTTTATTTTTAAATATGCTTTTTTAAATGAAAAAATATATAAATACTTTTATATTTGAATAAATAAAAAATATACGAGAAAAAAATTTAATCTAAGGGCCCCAAAAGTTTTAATGGCCTAGAGCCCCGCGTACGCTTAATCCGCCCCTGGTTGTAAGATTTATATTTAGTTAAAGGTTTTTTTAAAATTATTTTCAGCTGTAATATTTTGATACAGATTCAAGAGAGATTGTCTTTTATGGTTTTAATGTATGATGTTACCGTTTATTTGCACATTTATCACTTTTTATGTAACAAAAATTCATTATATGGTTTTAAAAGAAATCTTGTTACATTACTTACATTTTGTAGTTCTAAACATTTTATTAAAATTATGATTAGAAAAAAAAAGAACAAGAATATTATAATTCTTCTGTACTTATTAACTGTTATAAAACTGCATTAAATAAATTATTTGAGATAAAGATTTTTAATTTAAACTAGGTGTGTGCAACTTTTTTCAAACAAGCAAGATTAATTCCTCGGGGTAAATATCATTTAATAAAATAGTATAATCTTGAAAATTAAAGATAATTAAATCATCAATATATCTAAAAGTATATATATCTAATACTAAGAGTATAATTTTTTTCATAATAATGCAAAAATAAGTTAGCTAAGAGAGATGAATCCTTGTGGTATTCCATCAATTTGAAGAAAAATATCTCTTCCATTGTAAAGAAAATTATTAAAAAGACAAAAATTAATCAGAATTTCCCAATAATCAAAATCGCAACAAAGGATATTTTTAAAATCATAATAATAATTCAAAAGGACATCTTTTAGTTTAAAAAAGGGAATGCTATTGAAGAGATCCTGGAAATCAAAAGTCGCAATAGAATTAATTTTATTATGTTTAATGAATTCTAAAATCGGTTGATTATTAGTGATAATCCAAGAGAAACCTTCTTTAGAAATATTGTTAATAATTTTATTTAAGTAGTTAGAGAAAATGGCGCCAGGTTTAGTTAGATAAGTATTAGATCCACATGTGATAGTTCTAAATTTTATGAAATTTAGGTCTGATAATTAAGTAAGTAAATTGTATATTGCTAATTTTAATTTTTAATCTCATAAAATATTCTATAAAATTTTTTTAATGACAATATTATTATTTAAATTGCTAAGTTTAAAATTTTTACTATTTTTTAATTCCGTATTTAAAAGTTCAATACAGAATTTTTTACAGAAGATTGCATAATTATTGTTAGCTTTGTCTATGGGAGTAATTACAAAATTTTTTTGAAGTTGCTTAATTGATTGAACAATATTAGAAAAATTTTTTGAATTGTTACTGTTATTTAAATTATCCTTATTATTGAAAACAAAGTTTTTAAAGTAATAATAAACACCCCATTTCCATTCTGTTAGCATACCTAAAGGTAAAGAGAATCTATTTGATATCTTTAAACAAAAACTATTGAGATCATTAAAAAAGTATTTTAGAATTTTATTGATTGATATATGGTGAATGGGTCTAAATTTTGTGCCTTTTATCATTAAATTCCTAAGTTCTAAGTTTTCTATAATATTTAAATTACCAGTAATAATATGTTTATGATGTTTATCAACAAAATCAAAATATTTCTCTTCCTCACAGTGACATTCATAATCGGATATATTAATCCTCCCTAAATTTTTGCTTATATCATTATAATTAAATATAGTTCTACTAAGAGATTTATTATATTTAAAGCTTTTAATTATGTTAAAATCTTTTAATGGAAATAAAGTTTTAAAATTTTCAAAAATATTATGAAATTTGATCTTATCGAAAATAGGATTTTGAAAGTTAATAACAAAATATAAATTATCTAAATTTTTCTTTTTATTTGGCGAAATTTTACTCATTTTGGCTTTTATAAGATCGAAACAAAGAATTTTGAAGTGTAAATTAATTAAAGAAAAGTTAATAATAAGATTGTAGAGCTTATAAACATCATAATTCTTAAGGGAGAAAACAAAATCTTTAATTGGTTTAACATTATAATGTTTATTAAAATCTTTTAACATATTAGAAAGAAAATTTATATTTGATTTGTCACTATTAATAGAGTTTCTATTACTTCTTGATCCTCGTTAACCTCGATTTGTACGCTTATCTTTAATATGAAAAAGTGAATAAGTTAAGGAGTTATTAAAGTTAATCTGTGCATGTTGGAAGGTATCGTTTACCCATACGGCAAAATTGTTTTGTATAAAAGCATGTAGTAATTTTCTTTTGTGGTCTTAAATCTAAATCTTCTACAATATCTAAGATATTAATTTTGACACTGTTAAATTTATGTACTCTAAAATGATTCAATTCCAGGTTATTAATAGTTTTATTACTGTTTATATCAGAACGGTGTTGATTAATTCGAATGTTAAGTGAGTTACTGGTTTGCCCAACATATTTCATATTACATAAACCACAGGTTAACATATAAATAACATTTTTAATTTTATAAAAAGATTTGGAGCTATCGTTATAAAGAAATGTATGTTTTTCGTCAATATTAGGGCAAGTTTTGCATCTTTTATCACCACACTGTTAAATTTATGTACTCTAAAATGATTCAATTCCAGGTTATTAATAGTTTTATTACTGTTTATATCAGAACGGTGTTGATTAATTCGAATGTTAAGTGAGTTACTGGTTTGCCCAACATATTTCATATTACATAAACCACAGGTTAACATATAAATAACATTTTTAATTTTATAAAAAGATTTGGAGCTATCGTTATAAAGAAATGTATGTTTTTCGTCAATATTAGGGCAAGTTTTGCATCTTTTATCACCACACGCTTTATAAGACGGTAAAGTATAGGGAATAGAATGCAATTCAAAAAATCTTTTGCTTTCAGAGTAGCAGGATGTCGATCCGAAGGTCCCCTCTGATTTAGGCTCTCCGTACAGGGTACAATATGAAGAATAATTTTAATATTGAACATATTTTTTACCAGGCGCTAAATTATATATATATATATATATACTAGTTTTATATAAGTTTGCATTTTCTTTTAATTGCTAAACATTCGCACACTTATTTCTAAACTGAATCTGTTAAACATTTTTACCAGTTGTAATTATTGCATTTAAAATATTGGATAAGTGTACTAATATATTTGTACTTTTTTAGCATTATTCCGTCATTATATTACAAGCTTAAGAGTGAAGGTGTGGAATTTCCATCACTAGTATGTGTACTAAGTTATTAAATATTTTTTTATCATAATGTGTTTTTCCTAATTTTGGTTTGTTTGTATAATTCTGATATAATTTCTAACATTTCATTTTTTTTAATATTTATTGTTTTGTTAAACCTTATTGTTCAAAAGATGACAATTATATTTTTACATTTTTAAATATTATGTTTTATTGTAATATATCCTTTACTTATTGAATTGTTTTTATATCTACACATTAAAATATATTTTTTTAATACAAGATGTATTGAAAATAGATATATTTTAGTATATGTACTGTGAATATAGTTGATGTATTGAAAATCCCTTCAGGCAACAAGTCATTTTACTGTGAAAGGAGATTTTTATAATAATGCATATTTCTGCACTTCCAAGATGCTTTCTTAAGGAAGTCATTCGATAGCAAAAAATTTAAAGTTATTATTAGAACTACTATTTCTTTTAATCTCACTACTCAATAAATTTAAATTATCTTAAATTTCTTTTGAATAAATTAAAAATAACAAGGCACTTTAATGATGATGGTTTAAGGTTATGTAATCTTGTTCATTTTATATTGTATCACATGCTAAAAGCTGCATGTTTTTGTTGGTTTAAAAATATACATTAACTATCATTGTAGTTTTGTTTTGGAAGGGGACAGTAAATATTCAATTTAATTTTTGCTGAAAAGTTTGTTTACTCTGTCTGTGAAATGTTGAACCAGATTGGTCAAAAATCTAGTTTTTTACTTGATATTGTAATGTATGAATTATGGATTATACTTTTTTTTTTTTTTATTAAACCTCAAAACACATGTGCATTATTTTTTTCTTCTTTCAAATATACAAGAATTTCGTTTTAGGCATAGAGCTAATTCTTTAAATGTCTTTGTAAAGTTTGAGAAGCACTACTTTAATTTAAATAATAACAGTAAAAAATTATAGATTATTTTTATATTATTATTTTACCAGTTTATGTAGTTAAACTAATTTTACATTTTCATCGTCAATATATATATAACATTTTAGTTACAAGTAAATATTTATTTATTTAATTTTGCACAGTTCAATATTATAATCTCCAGCCAATGTTTGCTTTTATTTGAATAATATATTGAGTGTTGTCGGAGTTAGGGAACAAAGGGAAATATATATTTGTTAATTTTTTTTAATGTTGCCTTTTTTTAAGGAGAAAGAAAAGAAAATTATCAAACCTATTTGTAATGATCCCAATGCCGTTAGTAGTCAAGAAGAAGAAAATGACATCATTAGAGGTACATAATCTCTAATACTTTTATAGTTTAAAAGGTTAGTTTTGAAAAAGTATTATAGTAACGTATGAGTTACTGTTTTGTGCTTAATTTTATTTAAACACTTCAACCATTTAACCACAAATTTATCCAGTCAAAGTTTAGCTAAATACATATGTTTGAATTATTTTGTTAGTAATTTATTTAAAGCTGGAAAAATTTAGTATCATATGTTCAAAAATTTAAATAAGAGTAGAACCATGATTGATTGTTTCTAAGGGGATCCTTCATTATGAAGGATACTTGCAGTAAAACAACCAATGGGGTTATGATAAAATATCATATAATGACTTGAAAATGTATGAAAAGTAATAAAGGAGTAATAGATTTAAATTTGCAATAAATATAAAAAAATTTATTTAAATTATGTACTTTATATAAAATATTTATAAGGCAAAAGAAAGGTAAATAAACACACTCATTTAAAATACATTTAAATTTTAGTTAAAATAGGCTATACATACAAACTATATTTTTGACATTTGTAACAGATTGCTGTTTATTTTCTTTAAGTTCATTAGATACAGAAAATTCTTCATTGTTTCAAAGGCTTCGAGGCCTTCTACAAATGTTTTCACTGGTTTTGGTTCTGTTTTACATTCTTCATGAGTATAACTTTGCATTTCTTCGGCTTCTGCAACCATTTCTTGAGTTGTCAACTCCAACACGTTTCAAAATTTTCATCAATTGATGCATGAACATCAAATGTGCTATTTTAGAAATTTTCCTTGAACTGTAGCATCATTAGTTTCAAAACAAAATAACTTCTATAATTTTTTTTCTGAAAGATAGCTGTGGGAATCTGCTTGTTTAAAAAATGATCCATACTGGTATTAACATTATAAGAATAGCATTTGTAACTGGACAGTTTAAAAAAAGACGATGTATGCGGGAAAATGAAAGATGCGGGAACAATCTATAAAAATTTATGGACATATGTACTCCGTGGCAGAATTGCAGCGACATTGTCACAGAACTCTACTGAGTTGTTGCATGAAGAGTTTTCTCTTGGGACGTAAACAAATTTGGTTTGCTTTTCTGTAGAAATTTATAGAAAAATTTGAATTGCAGATTTAAATAGTTCCTTTTTGAAGTGCTCAATTTATGCCAATATTGTAAATTAATTTTGATTGTATTTTCAGTAGTTATTGACATTGATTTTCACGTGGATTTTAGATATCCCGACATATTTCAGACGATATGGGAAATTCAAATTCCGCATTTGATCATTTACTTTTTAAGGATATGATTCTATTGATTTTTTTGGCAGTTATTGCCTTTGATTTCCACATAGTTTTTAAAACCCGATATTTTTTATACCATATTTTTTATTACAACAATCAAATCTTGAAACGAAACAAGCATTTGAGTCAATCTGTTTTTCGGTAATTACTGCTACAGATTTCATGATGTTTAATTATTTTTTAATGTGATAATGATTTGAATAATGCTATAAATCTTTATAAAATGGCTTAACTATTTAAAAAATGTTATTACAATGAAAAAATGAATTGAATTAATATGTTTTTATCTGTTTGTTTGATCAGGTAGACATTTTTTGAAACAAAATATCTATTCTTTTTTATTTTCCCATCTTAAGAGCAAATTACTAAGAAGTGACAAATATATATATATATATAAACGGAACTATAAATTTGTGTTTAATAAGCTTAATGTTTTTAAAAAATATGAAGAATGTTTAAAACAAGCATATTTAAAAATTGTAATTTCCTTCTAAAAATTGATTTTAATAAATTTGTTTATAATTGAAGATATTTTAATAATTTCCATATTTTAATTACTTTAAAAGTTGTATTTTTGTTTCTTTTTTTTCAGCCATTGAGATATCTTTAAAGGATACTGGTAGATATTCTGCTCCTATTGAAGAAGCGACTTCTAGACTGTCTTTATCACAGCCTCAAGAGAAATCGAGACGTGAGCCTTTTAAAGTGCTTGCTCTTTATGATTTTGAAGCTGTGGAAGAAAACGAACTAACTCTAAAGGCTGGTGAAGTAATCTTAGTTACAGATAATAGGTAGATTGTCATTATAATTGCTTTTAAATATAATTAATAAAAAAATAAGAGACATACTTTTTTGATGAGATGAGATGGATTTCTTAAGAGATATATGTTTTATATACTTGTTACTTTTGCATGCACACATTAAAAAATTGAGAGAAAAAAACAAACTTTCCAGCATTTTATGTATTTTTTATTATTTTTTTAAAAACAAGAATTGATCTTTCTTTGGAATTGTATTTCTGCTAAAATTGAATATTTTGATGAATTAACTTACTGTTGAATCAGAAACTAGCACTGGGTGATGTTAAGATTTCGGCATTGCGGTGTATCCTCACTCTTAATATTTCAATGCATCATGATGTTTCGTTACACTAATATTTTGCATTTGATATTGTGTTATTTTGAATTCTTGCACTTTTTAATTGATTAATTGAGTCAATAATATTTATGTAATAAACTCAATCCTCAGTTACCTTGCAAAAGATGCTATAAATTCATCCAATTATCAATAAATTGTTTTTTTTTTTTTTTAAATTAATAAATCACAGCAGAGACATGATACATTGAAAATAAAAAATACAAAATAAAGAATTGGATAACTTGTCCAATTGTGGGGCTTGAAACAAAAATTAGTCCACTGCTGCCCAGGTCATTAAATAAGTAATTATGAATATAAAAATGAAAATTAAAATGCACATTAAAATCATTCATAAAAATCTTCATAAGTAGAAGAATAAAATAATTTGCTGATAAATTGAGAAAGAATAAAAACTTAGGAACAGCTGGCCTTTAACTGATAAGTATAAATTTTAGTATTGCAATATGTTGTTAAAAAAATAAAAAATAAAAATCTATGTTTAAAAATATTTGCAAATTTACTCAATATTTTTTATATTTAATTAATTTATATATTTATAGTGGCCAATATTTTCTTTACCCAAATAAAATTTAGAAACACTCACAATAATATCCTATTCACTAATTATCTATATGTATAATTGCAATATTATCCTTTTGATATCAATAATGTTAACAATATTATAATACTTAACAATATTGGTTGCCAACGATCTGTGTAAACTAGAATTTATAATTTTTTTCTTTGTGTTGAAATTGGGCTTCATGTTCCTTATGATCCATAAGTAACATTGGAATTCTTACATTTATGTGGAAGACTTCAAATGTTATGTGTAAATCTTTTTACAATAATGAAAAAAAAAGTGAACCATAGTTCCTCCGCATCTGTACAAAATATTTAAAACAAGGAGTGACAAAAAGGTATTTTTCTAGAAAAAGTCATTTCTATATGTGTTTATTTATAAACAGATTATAACTTGCCACAATCACACTTGGATAACTCTGTTCTAGATTTTATATATAAATTTATTATTCAATTACAAAAAATGACGCATAGATTTTTGTTCAAAAAAGATTTAATTTTGTTAATTTACTCTTAATTTAAAAGAACATTTGTCATTAATTATTTTTTCACTGCTTAAAAGCATTTATTTATAAGAATCTTAGTTTTCTTTGTTTTAATTGCATACACACATTTAATTAAAAATATTGTTCTCATTCTTTTCATTAGTGATTCTAATTGGTGGAAAGGTTCTAATCAACTAAGTGAAGGCCTTTTTCCATCTAATTTCGTTTCTGAAGATGACTATTTGAAGTCGCTGGAGCCTAAAAGTAAGTTACATTTACTATTGCTCTAAAATGAATTATTAACTTGTGATGTATTAAATTTTTATGGTAAAAATTGGTTTTTTTTCTCACTAAATATGAAGAAATTATTTTTTGTGTTAATAATATTTTTTTAAATTTATATTTTTGTTATTTATTTCATTATTTGCTGTTATTTTATATTGGGTATAAATAATATTCATGTTATTGTTACAATATGTTCCTATTTTATTTCATGCTCTTTTTTTTAAATTTTTTATTTATTTTTAATAAAATGTAGTATAAAAATATATGTTCACCTTTATAAAGTACATGTTTATTGGTTGTAAGATGAACATAATAATAAATCTATTTGTGTTATTTCTTAATTGACTCTATTACATAAAATTTTATTTATATAAGTTTATTTCCATAATCATTTTTTTTTTTTTTTTTTTTTAATATTTCGTTTAATAACTTTTCTTTCAGTTGAAGCTTCTTCAACTAATGAAGTGGAAGATACATCAAATGATATTGTAACAGTAAATGAGGTAGAAAGCATTTATTTATTTTTTTGTTCATATTTTAATGAAACTATAATTGCATACTTGGTTTTAAACTTGATATATTTAAGAATGTTGTCAAAAAGTTGTTTTAAATTTTTTTTCTAATAGATCCACTCCTACTGCAAGTTTTTTAAAAAATTATATGCATATTGTTTTGCATTAAATTATTCTCCTAAAATTTTCATTTCTATTTTATTTGTTGATTTTTTTTAAAAAAGTTTTCTTACAAGCTTTATATAATTCGCTTTAGTAATTTAGGCCAATTTTGAATGTTTAAACAAATTAATTTTGGTTTGTTAGAAATGATATAAGAGGTAAATCATTCTTTGAAAATGGCCAGCTTTGTCCCAAAAATTTATTATATATATATCCTATATAATATTGACATAAACATAGCACAATGTGATGATAAAAATTAGTGTAATTGAATGCTTTTAAGTTAAATAGCATGTTTATATTATTGTACAAATAAGAAGTTATTAAATCCTTTAAATGTTTTTCTAAAAACTTTCTCTTATATAGGAAAAAATAGATCAAGTTTTGAATTGGTTAAATGATGTTGATCCTACTGAAGATCTGACTGACCCTGAAAATATGTTAAAACTTGAAAGTAAGTGTTTTCCATGTTGAAAGTTATTAATCATAATAATATTTCAGGAATAAGGGTGCCAGACATAAATAAAATTTTATGTATATAAAAAAAAATTCTAATTGCATTTGAAACTTGTACAAAAAGTAAAATAAGTCTGATTACGAATTTCAATTTAATATTTTATTGTAGTTGCTGTATTACCTCATATGTAAGGAATTGATCAAAAATTTATGAAATAATAAATAAATAGTTCTCTAATCTAATCTTCACCTGAATTATTTTTACGTTCACGCACACACACAGTTTCTATCTTCATGACTTTAGATAGTTTTTCTATACAAATCATATATTACTGAAATGTAGGGGGGTTTTTTTTATAGGGAAAATTGTAATACAATTTTTAATTGAATAATTTTAAAAGATTTTTATTTTCTCTTTTTTGGTAATATATTTTATATAATGTTAATACATCAATATTAACCATATATTCCCATAATGTAAGTAAAGCTAGTATTCAAATGAGGATTATCAGCTATGTATTTGTGAAAATGTTTTCAAAAAAGAAAACTTGTTCATTCTTAATAAAATTTATTTTATTCATTCAAAAATATAGTTTTAACTTTTAAACCATAACTCAATGTTTATAGGATTTTAAGTTTTTATGAACATTCTTGAAATTTCAAATCTATTTTATTAGAACTCTCAAAATGCTTATAAATATTAATTTTATTTTCAGAAGAGTGTTATAAAATGGGTCCACAGATTGAAGAAAATCTGCATTCAATTGACAATTGCTTAGCAATGTTAGATGCAACAAATGAAAAAATAATGGCAGCTTTTGATTTGTTCCATGACTTATCAACTGTTAACAATCAATGGGCAACTTTACCTTTAAACATGAAGTCATACACTAGTCCGATGCAAATGCCTTATACTCAAGTAATTTTTTTCCTTACAATTATTTTAAAGTTATTAGTTTTAAATATGAGTTGGAAAACCATTTTTTTCCATTTATCTATCATTCCATCTATTAGTGTTTTAAAATTTAATTATTTCATCCACTGCCATGATATTTTGAATATGAAATTTTCATTTCATTCCATTGCCTAATGTATTTAATTTTCATTTTATTTTTGTGATTATCTAAAACTTATGCATAATAAACCATGCCAAAATAAGATAAATATCATGTTCAATAAATTTTCTGTTCTTATTTTGTATCGTTGTTTTTATGTATTTATTCTAGCACTTAATAACATCCAAGTTCTAGATATTTTAAATTGTAGTTATGCTAGTTATAAACTTGCATCTCTGCAACTAATCTAATAGCCCTGCTATTTACAATTTTTCTAATTTAATTTATTGTGGATACTTCAAGAAAAGCAAAATATTTTTAAATGCTATTGCAGTAGACTTTTGATTAACAAGGATCCTTGAGAATTACTGTACCACAGAAAATTAAATATCCTGAATAATTTAATTAAATAAATAAATAAATTTTTGACTCTAATTCAGTAGGAAGGGTATAAAAGAAAGCAGTCTTCCTGCATGTTCTCATATTCCACTGTTGCCTTTTTTTTTTTTTTTTTTTTTTTTTTTTTAAAGTCCATTTCTGACGATCTGTATCCCAGATAATACAATCCTTGTTACTATACTAGTTCTAACTCTATTCACTTTTAAATTAATATTTAATAAACTTATAATCTTTTTTTGTTTTAGCAGCATACTTTTCCTCCCTCAATGCCCACATCAGAATCAAAAATGCCTTCTCAGAATGCCATCTTGTCGCAGCCCTCGGTTTCCAGCCATATTTCTCCTGAGGTCAATAATCAGCAAAATATGAAAGCCATCAATGCTACTCAAAACCAAACTACAAATCTTCCAGCCAGCATTCAGGCAGTTGCTGATAATTCAGTCGTTTCTACAACAGCAGCTACTATTCCATCAGTTAGTCAAGTAATACATCCAGCTAGTATGATGAATCCTTACGCAACAGGTATCATGGGAGGAATTTTTGTACCACCTGGAATTCCTTATCCCTTTCCGCCACCAAATCCTCAACACGGTAATTTTATGTTTATTATTTTATTTAAAATCTACATAACCAGCATAAGTAATTTTATAAATGTTTTGCAAACTTTATCAATAAAATAGTATAAAAACAAAATCCATTGCTGCTCCTCGAAAATTAAAATATTTTTTGTGTGGCCTTATTCCTTAAAAAGGTTGTTCATCCCTATGTGTAACTTTTAAATTTATTTTATTTGTAGTATATGCTTTCCTATCACTGGCAACTAATATAAGTTTCATTCTTAAATTTGAAACTAAAATATTTTTATATAAAATGCAATAAGTAATGATTTCGCTTCAGTAAGTACACATAAGACCATTAGTGTAAAAAAAAAGCGCAATTTAAATTTTAGACTAGTTAATAGAAATATTTTCCAAATTTATCTTAAAAAATCTGTTATTCAAATAGATTAATATGACTATGATTAATGCTATTACAGTTGAGTCCTGATTGACCACAAATTCCACAAAGAGATTGATGTGAAGCTAGTGGTAACAGCTCATGACAAAAAGTACAATTTTGATTTTAGAAAATGTGCTTCCAAAGCAAGAAGCAAAAATAAGATGATGCGAAAATAAATGACTGATTTTTTTAAAAATAAGTGCAACTGAACACTTTTGAACTGCGAATGAAGCATGTCTGTACAAATTTTTTTCTTTACCATTCATTGTTTCAATGATTTAAACATGGAACAAAGAATTCTGTTTCATGTTTGAAATATATATACATATATGAATACATTTCAAAATTATTTTTCCCTTTTTAACCTTTTTGAGTTTTTTTAGATTATGCATGATTTTTGTTGCCCTTGCCACCCCGTTCCGTGTATAATCAAGTTTCTACTGTATTTATTTTTATGACATGGTTAAATTTTTTTACCTACAATGTATATTGAAATAGAATAACTTTTTCAAGTCTTGCTCTTTTTCAACAGTACTTTCAGTTTGATTTTATTTTGTAGACACAGCTCTTGTTAGAAATCAATGTTTTCGGTTTACTGCCAGGTTTATATTAATTACTAGAACTCAAATTTTGGTAGCTGAAGAAAAATTCTAAAAATGTCTGTCAAAACATCAAAAAATGCTTTTTTAATAAAATAAAAAAAAAGTTCTCTAATAAACAAGAAGTCTGACGGGAAGCATTTCTTTCCTAAATTTACATGTAATTGTATTGAATACGAAGTTGAAATGCAATTTAGCGTTAAATTTCAACAAGATCCGTTTTTAAGGTGGTTCATCAGTTTTGCTTCTTAATATTATGCGGCATATGAAATTCAAGGGATGAGGAAAACATGATTATAAGACAAGTAGACTAGTTTAATAATTATTAACAAGCATATGTGAAACATTGCAGCAAATAAGGCTGTCCTTTCTTTACAGTCATTGTCTAAATTAAATCCTTCAAATAGTTTAAATTGTTTTTAATGTGTATTTTTGTACTGGCATCAGCACCATTTGTAAAGTTTAGTAACTCCTATCTCTAGATTTCTCTTCAAAAGTTCTCTCTAAGAGTTTTAAATAAATACAAAAATTAAGAAAAAATACTTGAAATTCTACAGATAAAAAGGAAATAATAAGAATAGAAAAAAATGCAAATATCATTAAAGGGCAGGCCTCAGTAACTGCATTATGCTTAACCTCAAATTTTTCTATTGTCACATTACAGAAAAGTAGAATTTTGGTTGTTTGTTCATGTATGTTTAGAACCATAGCTATACTGCAAGTGGTTAATTTTTTTGTTTTTTTTCACTGTCTTAATAGTCCATAACATGCTCTGATTTTGTTTAAAAAAATAAGAACGTCAATAAAAAAGATACTAAACATTAAAGCTAACAAATAAAAATTTAAAAAAATAAATATTTGTTTTCATATTAATAATTTTGAAGGAAAAAAGTCAGAATTAAAAAATTAAAATCAATACTATATTTTGGGGTGATTTTCTCAAAATGTTACATTTTGTTTTGTACATTAGGAGTACAATAGTAAAGTAATTATAAACCATTTGGTAATTACTGTCTCGTTTAAGTGCATTTCATGTGGGGACAGTAAATACAAAGCAATAGTTTTATCCAAATAGATGAAAAGATCCATTTTTTTATGAAAGTAAGTTATTACATTTTGTACAATTCAAAATTTTTTACTTGCTTTCAATTTTTTCAATAAAAATTGGGGGCAAAGTAATGGGCTACCTGCAAATGAGGTGGTGTTGGTATCTGAATCCTGATTGGTTATTGCTTTTGTTTACATTAGCAATTGTTCTTTCCATTCTATTTTGAGTAAGCCGAGCCTGTCAAGTGTCAACTCTTTTAAGTCCACATTCTATATTCTTTCAAATAGATTTCAATTATTTCTCTATATATTTTTTACTTAGCCCAAAGACAGGCATGAAGCCAAGAAGAAGAAAAAAAAGTAACTGATATGTTCTTAAAAATGAATTCTTTATACCCTTCTGAAATTCAAATACTTGAAAAAAGAAAAGAAAACAAAATATGTTTGAATGTGATTCAAATTTTAAAAATTATAAAAAAAGAAATTGTGATCACTGCAAGGTGATCATAGGTTACCCATTGGCAAAATGGTTGTTGTCTAATTTTTTTTAGAAAAGCAACTTTATTGTGTTTTTATCTTGGACATCTTTAACTGTTAATCCTGAACTGCTCGATACACAATTTTGCAGACATATTTGAATGCAGCTCAGACACATTCTGTGTAAATTCTTTTGATGATTGAAATCTGAATAGACATTGAACAGCCAATCGAGATCAATATTAACATTTTCGGATTGGTACAATGGTGTTTGAAGGAGATTGTAAACTGTATCATACTACCGTTTCGGATTCACAAGTTCATACATTAACTATGATTCAAAAGCTAGGTTTAGGTTTTTTTTCTCCAATTTTACATGAATAGTAAATGAATCATGTATATTGCGTGGAAGACAGTCTAAGGTCTTGTGCAAGTCATTGGGTACGTTGACAATGGATCCTTTTATCCCTAACTGGTGATCAACACCCAGTTCTCGTATATGCATGAAAGGGGTTCGGAGAGCCACCATTCACTCTTTGGTAGGGTTCAATTCTCTCCACCACTTTGGTACTTTTGTGAGGAACAGACTTCATGCTTGCGTTTGCGAACGGAATCTTTTCGTTTTTCGGTTTGTGTGTAACGCTTAAGGTACTCCCGTCAACCTTATTTGCCTTTTTCAGCCTAGGTAAGTTTAGGCCTTGGCATCGTATTTTTCTTGTTTCAGGTCTAACTTTTGAGAGTGCGTCAATCAGTTTGGACCCTCTTTATTTGTGATATTAACCTGAATAAGTATTGAAAACTATTCAGTTTTAGCTGTATGTTAGAATCTCTGATTCTTAATTAAAACAAAAAAAACGAAAATATCGTTCAAATGATGAAATTCTCTTTTATTCACGCCTCAAGAAGTATTTATGGGATCTCTTTGGTCCCATATCTCAAAAATAAACTCACCAACTTAATGCATAACAAAATTAAAAGTGAAAAAAAGAATTCTAAAAAAATTATCAAACAGCAGCGGTCACCATAGCAACGCATGCAATGACGGCGCATGCACACTGTTCACTATTAGACTTGATTATTGTAGTTGAAAAGTGTGAGGACGCCATCAAATCCAAACCAAGACCCATTTTGCTAATGGGTAATAAATAAATTAATTACGCATCAAAGTTGTTAGGTACACAAAACAAAAGTATATTATGGTTATAATATAATATATATAAATAATAAGTCAAAGTTCAGTGAAAGACATAGAGGTAAAAAGAATTATATTTTAACAAATTAGAAATGCAATACGGCATTTTATTTAACGTCACATTAATTAAAATTCTAACATGCGTGGAAAAACTTAGCTCAATTTTAACTCGCCATTTTTCTTATAAATTATCAGCTGGTACTGATGTCTTGTGGGTATCTGTGATCTTCTTCTTCCTGAAGTGCACGTACCCAATTAGTTTTAATAAAATCACCCACAAATTTTTTAAAGATAAAATTAATCTAATTGGCGCTAAAAGAAATGATACTGCAGTTAAACTGTACTGTTCAGTGGAGAAGAATGTTCTTTATAACCTGAAAGTTAAGTTTTATTCCAGTAGAGCCATCTAAAGTGTTTTATTGGCACTTTTCGTACTCTTAACAGTAAGCATGTACATTAAAGTAGAAGACACATACAAAGTGATTCATAGAATAAAATATGCAAATTATTCCAATAATATTGGTTTTAAATATTCAAGTAGAGAGTTATACTATATTAGAATATGTATGAATTTATATCCGTAACATTTTCATAATATAGTAAATTAATAAGTTTAGAAAAGTGTGTTGGGGATGTGGGACAGTAATGACTAAGGCCCGGATTTTGATGACACTTGCATTTTTTTGCATTTTTGGACATTTTTTGTCCTTTAGAGCATTTTTTTAGATTTATAGGGCATTTTTCTTTAAATTTTGGGGCACATTTTGCATTTTAAAGCATTTTTTAAATTTTTTTTTAATTTTTTCCAATTTTTATTATTTTTTATCATTTTTTATTATTACACTGGCTTCCAAACAATGAAGAAAATCTCTAGGATATTAACAGGTGAAGCAACATCTTTTCAAATTGAAGAAAAATTGTCAGTAAGTGAGACCGTCTTTTTCAAGTACGCACCAATAACATCGGTAGATGTTGAAAGAAGCTTCTTCAGGTATAAAAATTAACTTTCAGACAAGAAACGCTCGTTTACATTTCAAAATATTAAAAAAAAATTAATAATCCAATGTAATTCTGATATTTAGTAATATTATGAGATGGAAGTTGTTATATTCATTAAAGTTTCTATACAAAATGAAAATGTTTTGGAGTCAATATATTTTCCTTTTTTTTTTGTTATTTTAGGATATAAAACATATTTTTCAGACTTTAATGAACGTAGAACAAGTATTGCATTGCTTTATATTTTTTTAAATGACTCATAATAATTTTAAAGAGTAAAAAATTGTTTTAGTTCAATATTTTTACTTTATTTAAGTCATGTCATAAGGCGTTTTTAGCGCAATTTTTGCATTTTAAGGGCATTTTTTGCACTTTTAAAGGGCATTTTTTGCACTTTTTAAGGGCATTAATTGAGATTTTTTAGGTCATCAAAACCCGGGCTCTAGTAATGACATTTTACCTATATTTTATTATATTACAAAAAATGTGTCTGGTGCATATTTTTTTCTACTCTCTGTGAGTTTTTTAAGCTAAATATACCATTAAATAATGAAGATAAATATCTTCATGAGAAATATTGCTTGATGCAAAAGTTAATGAGCAGAGAAAATAACTCTTAACAAATTTTTAAAAGAAAATTAATTTAATTTTTCTTAAATTCTTTAATACTTTAAAGAAAAGAAAATAAATTTAAATTTTCCATATCAAATGTTTTTTTAAAAAAAGAAATTTTTAAATGATATTATCTGTCGTGTTACATTATGCTTTAATTATTATTTTAAGTATGAGGCATCAAGAAAACAAGCGTTTTTGATTTGCAGTAGAGTTCTTACATTTTCATCTTAGATAAGAGTTTAAAAAATTAACTTTATTTAAATTTACAAAGACTTAATTGAAAGAATGTAAAATGAAACTACTCCTACTTTAAAAATATACTTTTATTTAAACTATTCTATAAATTCCTTTTATTGTTTTATTTTTAACTATTCAAAATAAGCTTTATTACCTAAACTGGATGATGGATATTACTACATTTTATTTATATTAATTTTTATGAATAATTTTTTAAAGTTGTGATTTTTTCTTGAGAAAATTGTTAAATAAAATATTATTAACTTATTTTAGTTGCTTTTTAAAAATTACATTTAAAATATTATGTAATATAAATAGAATCCTTTGTTGTTTTTCCTATTAACTTTCGATTAATTCTTTAATATTTTAAAAACATTTTTTTTTCATTATAATTTCTTTAAACATAATTTTATTTTGTAGGTTATATACCTTTTCCTGGATCTTCTCAAGCTTATCTTGGCATGCCTTATACAGTTCCACCTATGGGGCCTCATGTTCCCTATCCTTATTATTATGTAAACAGGTGACATTTTATTTTGATTATTAACGTAATTTCATATTCTAGTTAATAATATTTCAATACTAGTGTTACAGATGTTATACTCTTTTTTTTATTAGTATTTATTCAGATATTAAATAAATGCTTTACTACTTATTAAAAACAGTGATTTGTGACTATTAATAACACTTTGGAACAAATTTATATATATATTTTTTTCTTCTGCTGGACAAGATTTTTTAGCAGATCTTAGATGGTTTTATAATGCTGATTTCAAATTTTCAATATCCAAGAGAAAGAGAGAGAGAATCTCCAAGCTATGTTTCTTTTAAAATAACATTTTTAGTTGAAAGGTACAAGCCTAAACGTGTTTTATATAGCAAGGGGTCATGTAAATGTTGCAATAAATCTTTAGACAAGTTAGGTCATATCATTAGGATTAAAATTGCATAGGAACTCATATGCCACTAAAGGCATTTCCCCTATAGTGAATACGATACCCTCATGGGGCATAGTTTTCCCTGCAGTTTCAATCATGATGATGTGCCCTTGCTTCTCTAAAAGTTTATTGCAACATTCACTGGACTTCCAATTATTTATTACATTTTTAAAACTTGTTAATCTTGACAAAAAAAAGACTGAAAGTGTCATTTAAAAAAAAATCTGATTTGCTTTAAGTGTAAAACTGAATTTATGTTTGAAATCCCCACACCTGAATTAGGCAAGATCAAGTACTTGTATGAGTGCAATAAAAAAAATTTTCTTTGTGTAATCTCTAAAGCTGTAATTGGATTAAAGCTGTAATTTAAACAGATCTAATTCTGGTTAAAGTCTTTAAGTAAATATCATGTCTCTAATGTAGAAAGGAGATTTTGCATCTTGTTTTAAAAGTTACGTTCTTGTTTTAAAACTAATTACTTCATTTTATGTTGTTTTTTTTTAAAATTTTCCCTTTAATATATTCTAACTTGTTGTTTCAATTTTTCCAGCCCTCAACCTCCAGTACCTATACAAAGCAATGATTCTGAAGATCCCTCTATTAGTCAATCTCAAGATGTTACATCGAACACTTCAGCATCTGCGTCTAATGGGTTAAACATGACCCCTTTACCACCTGTATCGAATCCTAGTTATTTCAATGACTTGCAGCAAATGACACCGGTTGATTCTACTTCAGTATTGACACCTTCCAGTACAAAACAAGAGCTTCTACAGACTTCTACAACTCATGCTTCAGGAGATGGACAAGTGTCGAACAATTCTAGCAGTGGTGAAAGCTCTTAATTTATATAACCTGTGTGTGAATGAAATGTTAAATGAAAGATTGTGATATCAAATCTTATACAAAATAAGGTTTTTATTTCTGTTTTCTCTCTACTTTTCAGGAAGATACACATAGTGTCACTTGTCTAAAAAAAAATTTCTGTGAACCATTTCTAAGATGTGTAATATGAGAAAAAATAATCGACCAATTTGCTTTAGTTATTAAGATAGTTTTCATCAATAGTTTATGTATGTTCATAGCTGCCAGCTCTTATATTTTCTCCATTTCTTCTAGTCTAATAAAAAATTCTCTAGTTATCGAACATTTTCAAAATCCCTATTAAGGTATATATTTTTCTCCGTCTTATTGCTTTATTAAAACAAGTATTATTGCCAAATAATTAAGCAAACCTTATTTATAACAATAAGTTTAACACTCTTATTTTTTAAACTATCTAAAATATTCATTCTTTTTTCTCCATAATTCACTTTCCTTTTAATTTATTAAAGAATGTGTTTTAACTATAGATATCTAACATCATCTATATATATTATCTTTAGATAGCCATGTAAAGTCAATTTAATATCTATTGAAAACTAATACTCAAGTTCATTTAATGACAATTATAATTGCAATCAACTTAAATTTATGATAATTTATTTAATGTGGTTTTTGTATTTTATTGAATTTAAAAAAAATCCATAAACTTAACTGTGTCTAAAATACATTAGAAAATGCACTATATCACATTTTCATACCAATATTGCCTTTTTTAATATTTCCATTTTATAAAAATATCTATCTGAATTTGGATGATCATTTGATTTCTGTATGAAAATAAATCTTTTATTACAAATCTTTTTTGGGCAATTAATCAATTTAATAAAGGAACACTACATCAGTTGTAATATTTATTTAAGAATGAGGTAAAAGTCTTTCTTGTTGTTGGTCTGTTAGAGGTAAAAATTCTATTTTCTTATATTTAAGCCAGGGCAGCTGTTAAATTGTAAGAGTAATCTTTCTGAATGCTCATTAAATGAAATACATCATTTTTACATTAAAATACTTAATTTTATTTATTATATGCTTAAATATAAAGGTATCCAAAAATTAAGCAATTTTTATTTGTCTGTTACAACAGTGTCATTTTAATCCTAACTAGTTAAATAATTTCTTTTATTAATTATATATACATATGGTTTCTAAGGTCACATATTAAATGTAGCCATTCATTAGATATTATATTTTTATGATTTTTAACAAAGTATTACTATTTTTTTTTTTTTTAACTGTAACTTAGTCTGTTTCAATTGTATTGTCCAATAGTTAGCACTAGCAATAATTAACTTTTCGTGTTGGCAGCTATGTGTATAAATCAAGGTTTTTAATATTTGAAAATATTTATGTACAAAAAAAATCTGTGATTAACCCTTCTGTTGCTTCTTAATTGAAGTTAAATATATTGACTTAACAATTTATCCCTGTTGTAGAAATAATTAGTCTTTAAAAATAAAATTTTCTTTGTGGTCACTTTTTTATGTTTATTATTTAAATGAGAGCCAAGTGATTATGAAATAAATAATTATAAATATTTTGCTTTCCATTTTGTATTGTGTTATTCCATACATTTAAATTTTTTTACGTTTCAAATTATAAAAAAAAAATAATAATAACAGGTTCAATTCAATAGTTTGTATTGTCATTTCTTTTGTTAAAACAGTAATATTTCAATTATTCTACCACTGATTTGTGTTTCTTTAAAAACTTTATTGATTTTTGTTAAACCTTCCTGTACTAAATTTTGGCTAAATTAAAGAATAATAACTTGGTGAAAGTGTATCAACTTCAATAATTTATTTTTTCTGGAAGAGGCTTTTTTCTATATAGTGAACTGAACTTTTGCGGTTGTACGGCCATGATACCCTATGTGCTTATAAATGAAACAAATAATAATTGTATTATATTGTGTATATAATGTAAAAAAGCTTTATTAGTGTTATTAATAGTTCTATGAAATTTAAAAATTTTTAAGACATTGCTATAGTATGAATGTTAATGTTAAAATAAGAATTTATTTATTGTTAGAATTTATACTTATTTACAAATAATTAAGATGTTATTGAGAATTCATCATCAACATGATTTCATATTTCTCTTTTTTCTGAAATCAATATATTTTAAAACTATTGTTAACAGTTTAAAACTGAATATGGGATATCTAATACAAACATTTTTTATTTAGAAATATAACTTTGTTAACATTATTAAATATACATATGTCAGTCTTTTTATATATTTCTATGCATGAAAGTATTGACGACAAAACATGGATTTTTATTAAAGAAGTTATGTTTCTTTAATATGAAAATATGTCGTATTTAAATTTCATTTGTAATTTTTTAATGTGTATTCTTTATTCAGTATATTTATTATTAATTATTTTCTTTAAATTTTAACGATTGAGTTTGCTAATAAAATATCCTTTCTATTTTTATTTTTTAAAGGAGTATTTTTGTTTACTAATGAATTTAAAATGATTTACTGAAAATTTATAATGTATTACATTTTTCTTTTTTGGTTGAGTGGAGAACAACTCTGAAATTTCAAATACAGTATAAGATCCCATATCCAGATGTCCTTTTCTAAAAACACCTTTTTTTCAGAACACTTTTGTATAATTTAAAATAAAAACAAATTTCAATTCCTATTCCCGTTTTACAAAGAGAAAAATTTTAAAAAGTAACAATAACATGGTCTAAGTTTTGAGAAAAAGAGTATAGGAAGAAAATAAATAAATAAATTAGGAGAGTTTAAGAAAATTTGGAGGACATTCAGGAAAACCTTATTTCTATTTATTGCGGAAGCTGGAAAAAATCATTTTATCATCAAAAAATCTTATCATCAATCATCAAAAAATCACTAAACCATTTTAAACCAGATGATATTGTTTATTTTATACAGATCAATAGATCAATAAACTTACACTGAGTAATTATAAATATAGTAATCATAAGCATAAAGCTCCCATTATCTCAATAGAATTTAAAATAAAGAGGTAGTTTCAATGGTTAGCTAAAAAGACATGACCTAATAGTTTTCATATTAAAATAATAATAGTGAAAGATTATAGTGTCTAAGAAAGTAGGGAAAAGATACAAATTTAATAACATAATTGAAAAAAAAGTATATAAAATATGGTGAGTTTTATGATGTTTAATTGATTACACCCTTAAAATTTAGTAAATAGTTTGATAAGATTATAGCTAACATCTAAAGAATTAACAATAATATATATTTGTAAAATGTAGTTAAACAAAACCTTATGATAAATAAAAATATTTTATTTGATTATGCTCTACAATGATTAAAGTGCATTTAAGTTATTGGCTAAGTGGATTAACTAGAGGAAATTTTTATTTACCTGTTAAGCCAAACTTAGATGAAATGAAAAACTTTCTGTGAACACAAAATCTTAATTAAAAAACTTTTTGCAAGCAGTTGATTAACTCTTCTAACTAATTTCAATTCATTCGCCGCTTAACTTTTGTAAAACAAGGATGAGTTGGACAAAAAAAAAAAAAAAAAAACTTAGAAATACAAACATATTTTGTGCAAGAACACTTTTGAAATAATTGAAAAAATACCTGAAATTTGAGCAAGAAAAAAGTTTGTGTAGGAAGCATTTATCCACAGAAAGTTATCAACGTTTTAATAAAAAACATCGATTATGAGATTCAAATTGTGTGAATATAAATCTCAATGTGTGATTTTTAAATCACGTGAATACGAATCTATATTTAATTTTCAAATTGCGTGAATACGAATCTCGATGTTCGATTTTAAAATCGCTAGAATACGAATCTCGATGTTTTATTTTGAAATATCGTAAATACGAACTCCGATTTGTAATTTTTAAATCTCTTGAGAACGAATCATCAAGGTGGCTTTTAAAATGTGTGATTACAAAATACAATATTTGATATAAAATCGTAAAAGTTTGGAACCTTATAGGCCAGTGTTTCCCAAAGTGTGGTACGCGTACCCCCAGGGGTACGGGAAAAGTTTAGCGGGGGTACGCGTTCTTATGCGAAATATCTTGCGACAAACGAAAATTACAAAAAATTTTACTTAAAAACAAAGCTGGCCATGAAACTTTACGATTATGTATCTTTCTATTGGCTATTTTTTGCAGAGTTAGCAGTTAACAATTAGTGGTGTCAACAGCCAGTTGAGATTTTTAACTTTTGTGCAATTTTTTTTGTAGTAAAAAATACATTCATTTTTTTATTAGTGGTACACAGCGTTACGAAAAATTTAGAAAGGGTACGCAAAAGTCATAAGTTTGGGAAACACTGTTATACGCGATCTTAAATCGCTTAAATACGAATCGTGATGTGTGATTTTAAATCATATGAATATAATCATAAATCTAATTTGCATAGGTCATAGGTAGATCGGAAAAAGCATAAAAAGATTTTTTTTTCGAAAAACACTCATTTCTAATAACACTATGCCTAAAAGTCAAATGCTATAGCGTAATCGCGGGAAAAGTGCATTGAAGTAAATTTTCAAATCAATGTGTCAGATTGACCTGTGCGTTAGAATTCGCGATCGCAACGAACTATAGGGGGCGTTGTTGTATGTGCCGAATCCCTGCGATTTCCATATGAACAGTCATTTCGCGATCACAACGAACTATAGGGAGCGTTGTTGTCTGTGCCGAATCCCTGCGATATCCATATGAACAGTCATTCAGTTACACTGGAGACGTCTTTAATGTAGCATTGTAACGTTCCATCTTTATTGTGGCTGATTAAATTTAAAAAAGAAAAATGTTTGTCTTCTTTCTTATGCAAACGAAAACAAAATGGTATCTCTTTTTTTTTTAGAGAAGGAACGTCCAGAACACATCGGAAAAATATTTGTAAATAAAGAGAAAAAAATAGGTATATTCTTATAAGAGTTCAAACCTAATGCCTGAGAAATAGTTTTACTAAATTTAATGGTATAACATGAAAGGCCCATTTAAATTTTAACGTAAAATAAAAAATGCTTACGAAACAAAAAAAAGAACCATTCTTTTTTTGTCGCCATTTTTTAGTGTTACGAAAATGCGTATTTGGGACTTGCCAAAAACAAAACAAGATGCAATTTTATTTTTTTAGGAGCGAAATATTTTATGGAGTGAAATATAACGAAAATGTACCAATGTCCATAACATGAAACTTTATCTTAGTAAACGTCCGTTTTGGAAATGTTATTTCATTTTGAATCTTATTTATTAGAGTTCATAATGGCTATAGAATCAGGTGAGAGAAAAGTTTGTTTTGAATCTAAGCTAAACTCTATATCGGCCCATTTTCCACCGAAATCCGATTGACTACTTTGATTTTAAACAAAGTGTTTAATTTGAAGATTTTTTCCAAAAATTTTAAGTGTAGATTGGCGGCACTAAAAAATCTGCCAAATCTGTAGCTGTGGTTAATACGTAAGTACCGAATTTTTCTTCCATACTTTTCTGAATCATATTACTTCAAATATTAGAATATGCAAGAAGTATACATAAACACATAATTTAATAACATTTAATTTTTCAAAAAAAGTATTTTGACAACAATTTTATCAAAAAATTATAAACTAAAAAACTTAAAATAAAGAATTCTTAGGATAAAAACGATTTTAAAAATTCCTCATTTTTCAATAAAAACTTTCGTTTTGTTTCTTTTTCTTAATTCTTATAGTATTTAATCAGACGTAAAAAAACCATTTTGTAGAGAACGATCATCAAGTAAGAAAAAAAATTATTTACAAGCAAATTTTTTATTATAAAAATCATAACACTTACCTGATTTATAAGTCCGGAGAATTCCAAAATGATATGTTCTTTGTTTGAAAACTTTATTCTCAAATAATATATACATAGTTTATCCCTTCATTACTTTTAGGTAACATATCACACATCAAAATTTTATAATTGTAAGATCTCGATATGAATTTTAATATGTAGCTTAAAAACAGAATAGCTGAATTCTAGTTGAAATTCTTTCAAAACTAAAAAACACTTACCAAGTAAACGATAAAAAAATTTATTTATAATCAGCACAAAAGATACTTTTTCAAGTAATTCGGATTATTCTTTATTGTTGTTTTCTGAATTATGTAGATACAGAAATATATACTATTCTAAGAAGAATATTCTATAACTATTACAGTTCTGTATGGAATTCATTGGAACACATTTATTCATTGGACAGACGAAAGCAATGTTGACTTCATTTTCACTTGTAATGAATTGAAGACAGAAAAATTATTTTACCGCAATACACACATCTGTAACAGCAAGTGATCATGAAATCATGTTATGTTGTTGGTAATAGAAAGGTAAAAATTATTGAGAAGTTGCTCTTCAAATGCTTGGCGTGTTCTGCTTCAATGTTTGGCATATTCTGATTAGTTTTTTCAAGAAGTTTTACCTTTTCTTTAGGAAAATTTTGCTTCTTTTTTGATGCTAAGAAAATGGCGTCCGTCATTGCCAATGGTTATGGGGGAACTAATGCACGATATTTACAGTTTCCCGCTAGATGGCGTACTCGAGTGTTGCGATCGCGAATAAAGAAATTTGCCCATTTAAAAAAAAAATAAAAATTGTTAGCAATGCTGAAATTTTCCACAAAGGTGACAAATTTTCCGCTAATGATGTTCGTGTATATTATATACTTATTTTTATATAACAGGTCAATATAAAATCTCGCATACTAAGCTGAGAGAATGAGATCTACTTTTTATGTTACCCCAGTCATTTTAAGAAATGTTCAGCCCCTTGTGTTTGTAAAAGACTTAATGTTTTATATAATATTTGATTATTAATTTATTATTTAAGTTGGAATTCTTTATTTGTTATTCTAAGTTAAAAATTAAATCAAGATACTCTACAGAATCCCCAAGTAGCACAGAAACATCGATCTATACCGATCTATATCGATCTATTTAATCCAGTCTTGTAATATAATTCTCTATATAAAAGTTCTTAATATAAGATTTAGTTTATGGTACAGGAATGATTGTTATTCGTTACTACTACAATTTTTTTTTAAATGTGTCAGATATCAAGTAAGGTATGTGTTATGTATAAAGTATGATATGTGTTCGTTATGTAACAAGAGTATACTGAAGGAAAATTAAAATAGACACTAAAGGCTCAAAATCAAAATAGAGATTTATATGTTTATTAAAACTTCTTTAAAAAATTTTATGTTTGCTGAAAATTATAAAAAAAATTTATAGATAAAAAAGGAAAATTTAATTGTCAAAAATAGTATCAAAATGTGTTAATCTTTAAAATAACTTTAAAAACTGAAGTATAATTTGGATAAGAGCGCAACAACTAAAACTTAAAAGTTTCTAAGATAATGATTAGAAAATATTGATCAAAGCTTTTCTAATTAAATATTTTATTGTTTTTCAGGCTTTGAAAAAACCCAACCCGTCTGGGATTTATTGAAAAAACCGGGGGAAATTGGGTTTTTTCATTTTGTGGTCATAAACTTTAAGTTTTACTGTATAAATATTTTTATTTATTAAAAAGTGTTGTATAAGCTTAAAAATAGAAATAAATCTGAAAAGTTATTTTAATTTTATTATATGTATTTTTTATTATGTTTAAATAACTAATTATCACTAATACATATTTGAATCTTCTTTACTGTTGAATACATAACGTTTCACAATTTTTAACCCACGCATTATAAAATATAAATACAGTAATATAAAAGGAACAAGTTAATTAATTTTTTCGTTTTCACGCACATATATTTACTAAACATATATAAATATATATGTCTTACCTATTGTAAAGTTATAATCAGTAAATATTTATAATTAGTAAAAACTAAAATTTCATTTGACTTTAATAAAAAACTGAAATAAATATTCAATGGTCTTCCATGTTTTTATAATAAAATTAATCGAAAGTGAAATTAAAATTACATATAATTGAATAAAATTAGATATAGTTTCAGCAAATACTTTTTCTTAAAATTTTATTTTTGTGTCTCGTAAGAAATGATAAATCCATATTTTTGTGTTGATTTTTTAATTTTCACAAATTATGTCTAAATTTTTCACAAAAGGGGTACCTCTCAGAAAAACCTAGACAGACCAGGTATATATATATATATATATATATATATATATATATATATATATATATATATATATATATATATATATATATATATATATATATATATATATATATATTGTATATATATATATATATATATATATATTGTATATATATAAATATACATGGTATAAGTATATATAAATATATATAACACAACAGGTCTATATGTGATTCTTATTAAATAAGATTTTAACTTAGCTGTGATTCATTCTAAAATTAACGTGTAGAAATTAATTTTGTAATGTCTAATCTTATATTGATATCTATTTACAATATATATCAAGTAGAAATTTTATATTTTGATGTGATAATTTGTTACTGTTTTATCTCTCAGTTTGTTACTGTTTTATCTTGTTCCCAATGCCTTCTTGTAAATGATTAGAATTTATTTAGGAAATGAGTGCACTTGTTTATTTATACCACTATCAGTAATTTAATGAATAAATGTCAGACAGTTCTTAAGGGTGTATAGAGAGAGTTTAAATGATTATTCTATATAGGACTGGACAATAAATCTCTGTATCTCAAAATATCCACGTAACACATATATCGGCAGACAGATATAATGACTTTTGTTTTGGATGATGCATCAAAAATCTGATTTAAGCAACTGATAGTGACTTTCATTTTAAGCAATGTATCAGCTGCAGAGTTGTTGATAGCATCTATTTTACTTATTTTTAACACGTGTACATATAAATAATACTTGAAAGTGGGCTAGCTAATATAAATATTTTAATACTCTTTTAGATTAAATTTTAACATAATTTGTATTCGCGATCGCAACGAACTATAGGGGGCGTTGTTGTATGTGCCGAATCCCTGCGATTTCCATATGAACAGTCATTCAGTTACACTGGAGACGTCTTTAATGTAGCATGTAGCATTGTAACGTTCCATCTTTATTGTGGCAGATTAAATTTAAAAAAGAAAAATGCTTGTTTTCTTTCTTATGCAAACGAAAACAAAATGGTATCTCCTTTTTTTTTTTAGAGAAGGAACATCCAGAACACATCGGAAAAATATTTGTAAATAAAGAGAAAAAAATAGGTATATTCTTATAAAAGTTCAAACCTAATGCCTGAGAAATAATTTTACTAAATTTAATGGTATAACATGAAAGGCCCATTTAAATTTTAACGTAAAATAAAGAATGCTTACGAAACAAAAACAAAACAAAAAAAGAACTATTCTTTTTTTGTCGCCATTTTTAGTGTTACGAAAATGCGTCTTTGGGACTTGATAGAAACAAAACAAGATGCAAATTTATTTTTTTAAGAGCGAAATATTTTATAGAGTGAAGTATAACGAAAATGTACCAATGTCCATATCATGAAACTTTATCTTAGTAAAAGTCCGTTTTGGAAATGTTATTTCATTTTGAATCTTATTTATTAGAGTTCATTATGGCTATAGAATCAGGTGAGAGAAAAGTTTGTTTTGAATCTATGCTAAACTCTATATCGGCCCATTTTCCACCGAAATCCGATTGGCTACTTTGATTTTTGTTTCATTTTAAGATTTTTTTCCAAAAATTTTAAGTGTAGATTGGCGGCACTTAAAAATCTGCCAAATCTGTAGCTGTGGTTAATACGTAAGTACCGAATTTTTCTTCCATACTTTCTGAATCATATTACTTCAAATATTACAATATGCAAGAAGTATACATAAACATATAATTTAATACCATTTAATTTTTCAAAAAAAGTATTTTGACAACAATTTTATCAAAAAATTATAAACTAAAAAACGTAAAATAAAGAATTCTTAGGATAAAAACGATTTTAAAATTTCTTCATTTTTTAATAAAAACTTTCGTTTTGTTTCTTTTTTTAAATTCTTATAGTATTTAATCAGACGTAAAAAAACCATTTTGTAGAGAACGATCATCAAGTAAGAAAAAAAATTATTTACAAGCAAATTTTTTATTATAAAAATCATAACACTTACCTGATTTATAAGTCCGGAGAATTCCAAAATGATATGTTCTTTGTTTGAAATCTTTATTCTCAAATAATATATACATAGTTTATCCCTTCATTACTTTTAGGTAACATACCACACATCAAAATTTTATAATTGTAAGATCTCGATATGAATTTTAATATGTAGCTTAAAAACAGAATAGCTGTATTTTAGTTGAAATTCTTTCAAAACTAAAAAACACTTACCAAGAAAACGATAAAAAATTTCTTTATAATCAACACAAAAGATACTTTTTCAAGTAATTCGGATTATTCTTTATTGTTGTTTTCAGAATTATGTAGATACAGAAATATATACTATTCTATGAAGAAGAAGAATATTCTATAACTATTACAGTTCTGTATGGAATTCATTGGAACACATTTATTCATTGGAATGACGAAAGCAATGTTGATTTCATTTTAACTTGTAATGAATTGAAGACAGAAAAATTATTTTACCGCAATACACACATCTGTAACAGCAAGTGATCATGAAATCATGTTATGTTGTTGGTAATAGAAAGGTAAAAAATATTGAGAAGTTGTTCTTCAAATGCTTGGCGTGTTCTGCTTCAATGTTTGGCATGTTCTGATTAGTTTTTTCAAGAAGTTTTACCTTTTCTTTAGGGAAATTTTGCTTCTTTTTTTATGCTAAGAAAATGGCGTCCGTCATTGCCAATGGTTATGTGGCAACTAATGCACGATATTTACAGTCTCCCGCTAGATGGCGTATCGAGTGTTGCGATCGCGAATTGTCTTGTAGCTGTTTGAATAAATTAACAAACTTTTGTTTTCAGATTCGGTATTTTGGCAGCATATGCCGGTATTTTGACTGAGGCGAAAAGAGGAAAAGTCATTTGAAAGAGTGCCTGCCATCACTAATTTCATTTGGGTAAAATTGTTGATTAAAATATTATTTATTTTTATTAATATATATATGTAATATTTTTTTCCTTCCAGTTTTTAAATGCTTTAAGAGGAAAAATTAAAAATTTTTTAAATCTGAATAACAATTCCAATTGCTAATAATAAATCAAAATATTTAGAATTCCTCTCTTTTTGTATTAAATTTTACAAGCATTAATCTACAGTTAATCCGTAACATTTCTAAGTTTATTCAGGATTTTTCGTGTATACTCAAAATTTTTTAATATGTATTAATTTATATAATCAGTCGATTTTTATCTTTGCAAGCTGTAGTTAAAGGCAGCATTATAATTAAATTTAATTTAAAAATAATGCTAGGCAGAGATTCTCTCTATTTGAAAAATACAAAATAAAAATTTGTTCCCATGTAAAGGAAACCAAATAGTATTGCAAAAAAGTTTCAGAAATCCAAACCAAAAGAGTGAGTGAGAGAGAAAGGCTTGAAAAACTTAATTTTCTAAGTCTAACACAGTTGTACGTCACTAATTTTTGGATCTGATCACAAAAAAAGTAATTTTGTAGAAGGAAGGGAAAAAAAACGGTTACATTAAGGAATTGAATGCATTTGGAAGTGCAGTGTATTTATAATAAGTTTGAGCATTTGTTTAATTATACTTCCAAGTATATGCAATCATAAGTAATCAATATCAGATCTAAATTTTAAAAATAAATCTTATTTTCAACTTCAATACTTTTTGTGTATTCACATTAGTTTAAGAGAATTTTCTTTAATACATAGAAGTAAAATTGAATATGAAGAAATACAATTAAAGCTGAACTGATAAGCTTTTTATTATAGTATTTTTTGTTGTTAAAGAATTTATTATTTAATCAAAGATACAGCATTGCCGCTAGAATATTCAGACTGTTTTACAAAACAGTGTCGAATGCAGCATGCCCTTTTTTGATCCGTGTGTCGATTCTCTAAGCCAGTGATTCTCAACCGCTGTGCCGCGGTACTTTTTTGTGCTGCCAAATTCTTGAAATGTTCATAAAAAGTATATATATATATATATATATATATATATATATATATGTAATACAAAAATTATTAATACTTTCGTATTAATAAAAGAATTAAAATTCTTTCGTTTTCATAAAATGTCTTTGTTAAAGAATAAGCGTAGACAGATTCTATTTTGGGAAGTCAAGGCTAATAACATGCGATTGAGTTATTTTTAGAATCTCTCCCCCTTTCAATTCCATATAAGGAAGCATGAAATGATTTTCCTTAATGCGTAAGGATACAAGTATTTCAAAGACTGTGCTTTTTTACTTCAAGATGTGTTAGTATAAAAGCGAGAGCAATGCTTTTCGCATGGTTTTTTCATCATGTTCTGATCCTGATAATTTGTTCCGGAATTGTCCAAAGTCTTGTCCATCCCCTCCCTTGCGGAGTGTGGATGTGAATTGTTATCGATACCAGCCTACTACCATTAATAAAGCTTTTTGGAGTGTATCATGGCTTACGACTGCATTATTAAAGCTAAATATACCACTGATAACAGGGATGAAGCTCTGTTATTATAAGTCTTGCAGGATTTTTGCTTGGTCGAGGAAACCAGTGTTTCGAAAACCTTTTGAGGAAACAAAAATTCGAAAACCTCATCCATCATCCCCCGGGGAACGAAAAAAGAGAATCGCCCATTCCGGACGAAAGAAGAAAGTTGCCTATTCCGCAGTGAAAAAAAGAATGAAGGAAGGAAGGAAGGATTGATTTCACTACCTGTACACCTCATCGCTAGTGGAATGCTGACGTTGGCTCGAGCTCGTCACATGCCTCTCTGAAACCGTTTGATGTGTGCCCCATCGTGTTGAGCGAGATGACCCTACAGTGTCCAATCTGGAAATGACCGATGACCCTACAATTCCGTAGTGCTCAAATTGTGAAAACAAAAGTGATATGTGCGCGTGTGTGAAGTCCCGAAGATTTATGTGAAAGTGAATAAGGTGCGCGAATCTAAATCATGAATATTCATGAAATGCAGTGATAAATGTTTTATTTCTTCTCTTCACAATCATGAAGGTCGGCGAAAAATTTGGTGAGTGGAAAAAGAAAAAAAAAAGAGAAGTCTGTATTTATAATTTTTTTCTCTTCATAATTAGTAGTGCTAATTTTATGATTACGTAGGTCAAGTGATCCAAAAATTTTTATTATGAGTAATCAATTCAGTATATTATATTATGAATAGTTGATTGCATTTCTTGTGTTTATATTGCTTTTTTTAAAAAAAATTATGACATAATAGTGTATTATTAAGTATATAAAATGTTTTTGAGGGAAATAAATGTGATTCAAACGTCAATTAAATTTGTGACGGCAAACAAAATTCTAAATTTTTCAGATTTTCAAACAAAAACAAAAAACTAAAAGAAATTTGTAATGCTTTTTCTTTTTCGGACTTGGTCAAAACTAAATATTCCTATTAAAAATGTGAAAAATTAAATGTTACCCAAACAAAAGGACATTTCACACTTAACAAATTGTGTGAGTTTCCCCTTATTACGATAGGCGAAATTGTTAATTCAGCTAAGTTTTTTATACTTGATACTGATTTACTATATGCTTTAGTAGGGTTGCAGACTTGCAAGGATTTTTGTTTGTCTATTGACTGTGTCGGGCCAGTTGGTTGTTACTCAATTTGGTAAGAGACTGATCATCTCTGCTAATTCAACAATGACAACTTATCTTTGCACATTAGACAGCAGAATTCTAAAAATGTTAAGGTCAAAAATTGTGAAAAAAAAAAAAAATAGAAGTTTAAGACGTTTTAACAAAAGTAAACATTTTGAAAAAATAGAAGTTTAAGATGTTTCAGTAAAAGTAAACATTTAAAAAAAAAAAAAAATAATGTGAGGGGTAACAAAAATAAAAAGAACAGGAAAAATAGGAAAAAGAAAGAATGACCAAGAAGTTAATAACAAAAAGTACAGGAAAAATAGGAAAAAGAAAGGCCAAACATTTCAAATGATTCGAAGATAGAACTAGGTAATGGGTGCATACATTATTAGGTTAACATCGACGAAAAAATAGGAAATAGAAAGAAAAATTTAGGTAAACAAACTTTTGAAATAGTACATGTATCAAAGCTTAGGAAATATCATAACCCACAAATGTTGAAATTAAATCATGAATAGTGTCCAAAACAAAACAAAATATTTTACTTTCTTCAATGGAAGAAGTACACCCTATATTTTTTTTGGGAGATCCGAATCGCGTGTGGAGATATTTACCTCAACATCAATTGGATGTGAGGGCGATGAAAGTTGAACTTTTTTTTTCTCAACAAGTTGAGAAAAGTATTATAAAATATTTTTGGATTGACCCGTCTGGATCTCTCAATATCACTCCTTCATGAAATTCTGTTTTCTTCCATTTTAACGGGGAATACAGATTTTCATAAAGTAAATAAACCCTTTAACCATACAGAATCTTAAATTCTGATTAAAGACACTTGTTGTCCAGTTCGTTTCCATAAAAATTTTGTATATTTTTGTGTGAAAAAAAAAATATTTCTTTTTTGAAAATTTTAGTAGATTAGTTATAAAAATATGTTACATTTTTCTTTCTGTTTAGTTGCCTAAACAGATAAATTGTATTATCATGTTTTTAGTGTTATTATTGTATATAGTTGTTTTCTTTACAGATAATTGAAAAAATGTTATTTGTAGTAGTGAAAAGGAACAGTCGTACCAACATAAATTTTAAAAGTTCAGAGAATTGTAAATTTTATTATGATTTCTTTTTGGCTTGCCAAAAATCTGTGTTGGGGGGGATGTAATACAAAAATTATTAATACTTTTGTATTAATAAAAGAATTAAAACTCTTTCGTTTTCATAAAATGTCTTTGTTAAAGAATAAGCGTAGACAGATTCTATTTTGGGAAGTCAAGGCTAATAACATGCGATTGAGTTATTTTTAGAATCTCTCCCCCTTTCAATTCCATATAAGGAAGCATGAAATGATTTTCCTTAATGCGTAAGGATACAAGTATTTCAAAGACTGTGCCTTTTTACTTCAAAATGTGTTAGTATAAAAGCGAGAGCAATGCTTTTCGCATGGCTTTTTCATCATGTTCTGATCCTGATAATTTGTTCCGGAATTGTCCAAAGTCTTGTCCATCCCCTCCCTTGCGGAGTGTGGATGTGAATTGTTTTCGATACCAGCCTACTACCATTAATAAAGCTTTTTGGAGTGTATCATGGCTTACGACTGCATTATTAAAGCTAAATACACCACTGATAACAGGGATGAAGCCCTGTTATTATATATATATATATACTTTTTATAATTTTTCTACGCTTTAACCGCGTGAGCATCTTTGTCGGCGATTGCCTTGTCTCTGACAATCTTAATATAGATGGGAGAATTAAAATTGTCTTTGACACACAGTTTTAAAAATTTTTTGAAATAAGTAGGAAAATTAATGACTATTAAAATGATTAATTAACAAAGGAAAGCCAGCTAAATATTAACTTACAAATGGAAATAAAACATAATCATTAAATTAAGCTATGCAAATAATAAACAAATTAACAAAGGATAACTAAAAAAAAACAAATATATAAAAAAAACAAATTAGGAAAGGATAACTAACAAAAAAAATAAGCTAACAATTAATAATTAGCAAAAAACTAGTTAACAAGAAATCACATAACAGTTAATAACTATAGAAAACAAGCTAACAATTAATAACTAGCAAAAAGAAGAAAAAAAATAACTGTTACTAACTAATAAAAAATCAGTCGAAAGAAATAATTAATCCGTTAATAAACGTTACTTTGTAGTACATATTATTATCGCAAACTATTTAATACAGTGTATTATAGGTAAGTAAACAACTTTTAATCTAATTTTTTTCATTGTGTGCCGTCAAATTTCGAAATGGTTAAAAGTGTGCCGTAACAAAAAAAAAAATATTGAGAATCATTGCTCAAAGCCCTTATTCAATTTAGTTCTCTAAGTTTCGATATATACTCATTAATAAATTGTGTTTTGTTAGACTTTCAGTTTTTATTTTTTAAATGTTATAATATTACTCAACGTTTTGCTTCCAGCTACAGTTCTCGAACGCTTTGAGGCCAAGAGCTTGCGGAAAAATTTGGGAAGGTCTGCTACAGCCACTGATTGGGAAGGACGAAAACCTAAGATAATTGACGTGACCAATTCTTTGGACTTGGAGACCTAAGAATGTGCCAATTTGTTTTACTAAATTTTTAAATGTTTATTCAAATAAAGTATTCATAGCTACTTTTTGTTTTATTCCTCTGTATTCACACTTTCTATATTACAAAGCACGTTCATATCTGAAGGGTAAATTTTATTAAACCCATAAAATTATAATATTTTTTTCAGTTTTTAGTGCTATTGTGCAATATATTAAATTACTAATTTTCAGTGACTGAATTCTGTCTGAAGATCAAATGTACATTGCAAATGCTAAAAAATACATGTACATTGTACATTGCAAATGCTAAAAAATAAGAAAACTAATTTACATACATGTAAAATTTGGTTATTTTTAAACAAGCAAATTGTCTTTGATTTTGATTTATAAATCATAGTTGAGCTGAAAATAATTATGCCTTAAATTAATATTCACTTCTTACATTCCATCTACAGTGCTCACACTTATTCCTATTCACCTATTTTACACTTAATTAATTTTTAAGCTTATTAATGCTCAAATCCTAATTGTATATGTATATATATATATATTTTGGAAACTGATTAAAACTATTTTTGGGTGCTTATATATTTTTTTTCTTCTTGAAAAATTTGGACACACACCTTGAACTTTGAAAGTATGACTTAAATACTTGCAGATATTTTATTCTAAGGCAATATTAAATCTTTGCTCACTAGTTTGCAGAATGCTTATTGTCTAGCATGCAAGGAAATGATTAATTTTCTGTTAAATAGACAGAGCATGTAGCTCTTTTCAAGATATCCTGGACGAATCGAAGGATTTTGTTTAAATCAAATTAATTGAATTTGCAACTGTACAGCCTGGAGTGCAAAACCATATAAAATAATTAACAGACATGTACCTATATCCTACAATACCCAGTGAAAAAAATTTCTTGAATAACGTATCCAAGTTATCGATCGGAGTTCTGCCGCATCTTTAAATGCTTATTAATATTTGTGCGAATAACGTGATGAAAATATTCATCGACATTCTACAGTATCTGTAGACGCCGTGGAATATGGTTTTTTTCAAACTCGGCGTTATTGAAATATCGATCCATATCAATTTTACAATGTCGTACAATATAATAAAAATCGGGCGTTTTTACGTAGATCGATGTTTTGGAACAACATCGATCGACGTCGTCAGCGAAGTTTTTTCGAGATTGATCGATATTGAGTGCTACTTGGGTCTATGCAATTGATTCAGAGAACGTTCCCGTGAATGCAGTCTTGTTGCAATGCGTGTTCAACTTATCAAACTTTTTTGAAATTAGTTTGTTTTTGGATATTAACTGAGATATTAGAGACAGTCAGGGATCCATTCTTAACGATGACATTAAGTTATTTTTAAAAACTGAGGCACGTGCTAGTATCGTCATCATGTGCTAAACACCAACACAATTTAGTTTAGAGGGAGAAGCTGGCAGTAATCACCCTACCCCCTCCCAGGCATCTAATTGTGCATGAATTTTTCCGGCTGTGAAAACATCGAGGACTTTACATGAGTGGATTTCAAATCAGTTAACCAGCCAATCTTTTACACTGGGAATACAAATCCCTGCCTTAGTAGCTTACAGAACGAGGAACTAAGTGGGAAATCAATTAAATAAGATGGATTTTAAACTAAAATATGATTAAATATGACTAAACTATGATGATTTTCTTCGCCTCCTCTGTTGATTATATTCCTCTTGCCAAGGGTATTTAGTTCCAACGTGGACTGATCTTAAAACACATCTGTCAGTAGATCACCGAAGTCAATCATCACTGGAAGCGGTTACTGAGCGGGTGGTTGACCACTTTGATTAGCCATGCAAAGTGACAGGGTGTGTGTGGTATCGGACCTAGTTAAATTGTTCTACTCGAAAATGTTCGCTTTCACACGCAGGTCTTCGGTCTACCAAAGCCGGACAGGTAGGTAGAGAGTTCCATAGGTAGAAAGTTTTGTTCATCGCTACTAGTCGACCATTCCGATCACCAATTGCTCCAGACGCGCATGCGAATGTTTAAAAACTGCTTGTCCGATTTCCATTTATTCCGCAGCTTATTATCAAAGATCGTTCACGTTGTAAAAGAAAAAAACGCACAAGAATGAGACGTAGTTTTAATGCATGCTCGAGGGGGGTTAACATATTTCATATTTACATCCTACTTACCATACAATAGTTCATTAATCAAGCAATGTTTATTTCCGGTGGGGAATTTGTCCCCCAAACTTTCCGCAAAATAACGTCACTGCTGATTGGTGATGCTTTGAATGCTGATGGTTGGAGATTGGTTATGCATGACGCTTTATATTAGAATTGATAGCGCGATCATGCCCGAGTTCTCAGTCCTAAAGGGCCATTCAAACTGTATATGATTCCCCAAACACGTGTGGAAATGTTTGACCATTCACATTGCATGTGAAAAATTGGTGTATGCTGATTTGGCTAGCAAGAACCTAATTAGTGAAATAAATTTACCCTTTAAAAACTCTTCAATAAGGTTCTCGTTCACATTTTTGAAATCACATATGCGAATTTCGCTATGCAGTTCTAACGTTCCTTAAAACAAACTGCTCGTGCTTGCGGGAATCACATTTAAGTGCGAATGTTTCATAAACTTATTTCTTATGTGTCTAAATTCTATAAGCTGCTACTAATGTCTTCTATAATCTGTGATGCGCAAAGAATTCCTTTTTATTTAATTAATTCTTATGTAAGAGGAATAGTTTTAAGTTTCTTTGTTGTCTCTTTGTTTAAATTTCTTGTTACCGCAGCTCTTATTTTAAGTCAAACCACTCAAATAATAGGGCTTAAAAAAGCACGTCTCTTACTAGTTAGGGCATCGAACTTTTTTGTAACTGTAATCGCATAGCATAACAACAGACAGAACTGAATTTGCAAGATCATCCTTAGCTGAATTTGAATAATTTTTATAAAATTAATAGGTAAAGTATATTTATGATATTCATAAAATTCAGAAATTCTTTGGGAATGTTATGTAGCTAATTTAATGATCATCTAACTTTTAATTTTTTGAGAAACCTTAACTTTTGTGAAGTTGCTTTGTTGACAGAAAGTTTTCATATTTGTAAATTTTAGAAATTGTTTTTATTGACAGAATGGACCGGCTATTGAGACTTGGAGGTGGATTAGCCAGTTTGGGCCAGGTGAGAATTTTTTATTTTTCTCTGTATATTTAGAAACTTAGATGATATCTTTGTTTTGCTGACTATTCTATAATCACTATAAAACTAATACCTGGTACTTTTATAGAATCAAAACATTTTCATACTTATTTCTGTTTAGATTTTAATTGTTTTGTAGCTTTTTAACTGAATCACTTTCGTTAATCACAATTTTTGTTTTTAGTTTTAAAAAGTGGAGATTAAAGATATTAAACGAAGTGTCATCTCAGTCTTTAATTACAAGCAAGTGAAACGTATCAGTGTTTTACTTAAAGTTTTGCTTGCAATAATTGTTTTCAAGTAGTCTTGTCAGTAAATATCTATTACCTGTAGCTATTTTGATGTAACTGTTAATATTTAGTTACTTCAATCTATTTTTATGTTAAACGCATAGTTAGTCAGTAAATTATAGGATGTCTAGATTTTATATGTTCTATAATCGTTTTATTGTAATCGAATCATTATTCATTAAATCTTTCTTTTGTATTATTTATTAAATCTTATCTTTTCAAAAGTAGAATTAGGGATCATTCCGATTTGATTCGTGAGGATTCTATCATGATTTTACTGCGCTTAATTAGCAGCCTTTTTACAAGATTTTTTAAAGTCTGACGTGTTTAATACGATGTTATCACGCCGTTTGGATTTGAGTTATCACTATTTGATGCATTCAATTCGTGAGGATTCTATCGCAATTTCTCGTCTATTATGATAATTGTTTCGAAAACTGTTAATTTTTTTCGCTTAGATTTTCACTTATTTTCAATGTATTTAATTCTTGAAGATTCCATTGTAATTTCCCAACGTTTGATGATAATTTTTTTCAAAAGCTGTCACTTTTATCGGCTTTTATCACATGGACGATCAAATTTGATATTTTTAATACAATGTGCAAATTTTGAATTTGCATTATCACTGTTTGCTACGTTCGGTTCATGACGATTCTGGCACAATTTCATGGTGTTTGATTATAACTTTTTTAGAAGTTATTATTTTTTCGTCTCTTTTACATGCTTTTTCAAACACCAATATATTTATTACGATGTTCAAAATTCAAATTTTAATTATATCTATTAGATGCGTTTGATTCATGCAGATTCTGTCCCAATTACATCCCATTTTTGATATGTTTTATCAGCAGTTATCATTTTATCGGCCCTTTAACATAATTTTTCAAATTCTGATATTTTTAATACGATGCTATTGTGGCATTCAATTCGCGACCATTATAATTTCTCGTTGTTGGAAGTATTGGAAAGTAGGAAGGTTCTTGTCCATTCTGTAATACTAGATAATGTTTCAGCACGAATTTTCTGGAAAACTTAATTGTTTCCCCAGTTACTTGTAATATTATAGGCATTTTGCATAAGGTTTATTAATTTTTTGCACGATATTTTTCTAAAATTTAATACAACATTTAAATTTCAAATTTGAGTTCTCACTTTTTAAGGTGTTCTTGCGACGATTCCATCATAATTGACGTCGTTTCCGTCAATTTCTACTTGTTTTTTCTCATTCTGATAATTTTTGGATGATATTACGACAAGTGAGTTTTTTGATTTAAGGAGTCACTTGTTGACAATCTCAATTAAAATCGATCTTTCCATCAAAATCCATATTGGTTATGGATAATTTTTTCGGCAGTTGTTTGTCTTTCCTTGACTATTTCCAAGTAATTAATACGATGTCATAGCTAAAGAATTTCATATTTTAGTAGTCACTTTTTTACGTGCTTGATTTGCTAAAATTCCATCGTAATTTCTCGTTGTGTGAAGATAATCTTTTCAAAAGCTGTCATTTTTTTGGCTTTTTTCAAATGGATTTTCAAATTCAATATTTTTAATACGATATTGTTGACTACACATTAATTTTAAATAGTTTTTTCGGCAGTTATTACAATTACTCATTGTTTTTTTTCCCTTCGTCATTTTGACATTGTTTTTAAAATCGCGAAATTAATATTACGACACACAACATTTTCACAATTCAAAAATCACGCTCATTTTAAAACTAATTTATGGAATGTGTCAATTTAACTGAGGAATTATTTTTAATTTAAATTTTATCTTCAAAAAAAAGATATTTTTTAATGATAAATTAAAAACTTTGTATATTTTGGATGTCTTAAAAGCTATGCAAATATTTGTAAACCATGCCCTTTCTTGTGATAGATGCCTTTTTTTAGGGGGAAGTAGTACCCTTTTCAGCTTCTAGAGCCTTGACCTTTTTAAGGTCTAGAATAAACAATATCTCTTTGTTTGATAGATACACTATGATGGTTGTCTTTAAGACCTATACTGACCTTTTTAGGGCTGTTAAAGTTTTGGTGCCAATTTGGCAGTGGAACATAAAAAACTAAGACACTACAGAAAAGGATAAACATGTAACCTTCCCTGTACAAGCCACACAATTGTATATTTAGATTTTTAATACAACAAAAGAGTTATATTTTTAAATTTTGCTGCAGATATTGATGCAGAAATATTTCCATAGTTGACTCGGATTTAATTTTAACAAATATGAATGCATGGCCAACATATAGAAAAGGCAATAAAAGCTCGCAATTTTTTTTTCGGATAACCATCTAGTTTTAGTTCTAAGAACAGAGTTCTAATAAGACTAGTTACTACGGGATAGGAACATCTAAACTTCTTTTTTGTCTTAAGGCAGAGAATATTCAAAACCGAAATGTTCGTCACAGAACAATCGAAAGTTCCTGCAGAGCAATTTACGTTTAGAGTATAACTATGTATGTCCACAACCCTGTCAGACGTTATATGCTGTTAATAGCTTTTGTTTCATTATCTAGACAGTCATTCATAATTTTATGTTAGCTAATTAAGGTTCTTTTTTTGCAAATTTAGTTTGCTAAGTAAAATTTTTTGTCATTTGAAAAGAATAGTTATATAGATTGTGAGAGTTGTTTGTTTATTATTGACGTTGACCACCAAGTGTTTGTAACTATCAGAAGTCTTGTTGCAAAAATGTAGTAAAAGTAATGCAGCTTTTAAGTTAGTTTCAAACCACTGTGTGAGGCTTGTATATTATGTAAAATTGAATGGGTGGGTATCTTGTTCATTTTAATGGCTGAATAGTGATTTTGTTTTTATTGTATCAACTTAACATTAACTCAGATTTCATTTTAGTCAGTCTAGTAATTCTAGAAATGTTTGATAAAATTGGAATTTTTTTTAAAATTTTGAACACCGGCCTAGTTAAAACTATGGTCAGTATTATAAAGTTATTTAAGCATCATTTTTAATTAAGAAAATAAATAAATTATATGACTAGCACAAAAAAGGATATTAAGCAAGTTAAAATATAAAGGTAATAGAGAAATTTTCGATTCGACATTTTTTGATGAGATGAGAAGAGATATATTTTTCTAAAGCTTAATTACTATGCATTTTCTTTGCAGGCACCACCTCCTACTGATGGTGCTGTAGTTGATACTGCTGAGCAGGTGTACATATCATCTCTTGCATTGCTTAAGGTATGCTATGTAATTTTTTTCTTTTAAGATCATAAACTATATAACATCAGTAAAAAAGAATCTGTTTATTCCATGCTAAGAATTAATATTTATCTTACTAGTTAATTTCTTAAGATATTTTATGTTTTCTTTTTATAATTTAAAATTTTGTTTTAAAGTTCTTAATGAATATATTTTATTAAATATAATAAACATTTATCTTTTAATTTTAGATTTTATTGAAATTTTTCTTTTTATTTCAAAGAACTTAATTTGGTTTATGAATTATTCTAAGTAATTGTTTACATTTTAATACAGATGTTAAAGCATGGGCGAGCTGGTGTTCCAATGGAAGTTATGGGCTTGATGCTTGGAGAATTTGTTGATGACTATACAGTGCGTGTGATAGATGTCTTTGCCATGCCTCAGTCTGGGACAGTAAGTATGATTTAATTTCTATGGAAATTTTGTTAAATGTGAATTAAAGAATATGGAGTTTTTTCACTTGAGAGTTGATAGATTTATACTTACTATTTTGAAGTTCTAGATTTTTTATCTAATTTTTATTAGTTGCTATTTAAATAAATGTGAAGCTTTTCTGTTTGAAATTTAAAATCCATGTTAATAATTATGGTTTACTTGAAATTTTTAGCACTAATTTTTAGCACTGAATAAAATTTTTTATTTGAATAAATTATAACAAATAAAATTGCATTTTAAAATAAAGTATGTTATTTAGTATAGATGTGTTTAAATGTTAAAGGGGGAAAAAAGAATAAGAGAATGGAACTGAAAAGACCCATCGAAACATAACTCATTGTATAAAATGCTTTGTATTAGGGATGTAACAAATAGTGATTTTGCCAAAGAATATTCAGGCAAAAAAATAGACAATGCCGAACATTTGGAAGCTGAATGGCAATTTTTTTTTTAAAAAGTGATTTATAAATATTTTTTTTTGTAAAAAATTGTTTAATCATTATTGAAAAATAATCAAAACTTAGCTGTATTATTTGTATGAGGTAGAGGGAAAAGACTTTAATAGAAATGTTTAAGATAATTAGAAATATATGAGATAAAAAAAAAAAAAAATCTGGCTAACAACTATTAAAAAAAAAAAAAAAAAAAAAACTTAAGTTGAAAATAAAGAAATAGAAAAAAAAATCCTCTTAATTCTTAAAACAAAACTTAAGTGCTAAATATAATATTTTCTGGAAAAAAATTATCCATAAAACATTAAAAGAGAAATGTTTCATTTCAGTGTTCCAATTATCATATTTTCAAGAAGAAGTAAAGATTAAAAACTAATAGAAGGCCTCTTAACTGCCACGTCATAATAAAAATGTCTATAAAGACATAATTTTTTCGAAAAAGAGAAAGCTAGATAAAAACCAAAACAAAAATCATTTTTTATTTTTAAATAAAGTCTACTAGAAATGCTTGACTTTAGTTAAAACAAAAAAACAAGCTAAACAAAATGAAACAACAAAAAGTTTTAGATTTTAAAAACATTATGTGTTGGAAAAAAAAGATGAAATTGACTTACTTGAATATAATTTTAAAAAAAGAAAAAATCAGCATTACAAAATTCATGGTTTCAGTACAAAGTAATCTAATTTCAATTATTGGAATTTCACTTTTCCATGTGTCTTTCAGAAACTAAGTTAACAAGTTTTAGAAAATAACAAATATGTCTAAAAACTATTTCTAATAATCTATGGTAAAAAGTACAGTTTTAGATTATTCTTTATTAAATTATTAAAATTTCCCCCCCGTGGCAGAATTTTTTATGACTTTTGCGACAAACCTAACTAGAACCATTATCTTTCTGCAAGATATTTTTATCGTTATAAATATATGTGTAATGAATTTATAATAATAGATGCACTTTTTTTTTTTTTTTTTTTTTTTTTTTTTTTTTTTTTTAAAGCCTGCATGCATAGAATATAACTGTGTAGATTTGTTTTTCCTAATTTCATAATATAAGTTTAAATTTGCATAATCTTCGATAATAAAGAAAAATTATAAATGTATAGATCTGTAGACAAAAATGCTTAGAGCATAAATGAAGATTACGTAGAACCTGTAATAAGATAGAACTTATAAAAATTGCTAAGAATGGACAAAAATATTAAATTTATGAAAGAAGATAACTGAATTTGAAGTATGTTTCAAACAGTATGATTTAATGTTTCATTATAGCAGTTATATCAGGTAAAAAAATTAATATTGAAGTTGAGTAATCAAAATTTAATCAAAATAATAAAATAGGATTGACTATAACCGAATTCCAAAAGCAAAACAATTAACACAATCTTTGTTTCAATTTTTTCTATATCAAAACAATTACAGATTAATTAGATTCGATTAATATTGTACTGACTTATTGAAAGATTTTTTTAAAAAAAAATAAAGGTAAATAAAACTTTTTTCGTGATCAGATTAAATTCAGAACGAAAAAAATACACAGCGCCTGTGATTTGCTACAGAAGTCGCACTGTATTGTGTAAATATATATCATTGATTCCATACGAAGTACGCAGGCGCGGTTTCCGGCTCAATACGCTCAAGTCTATTCAACATCTCGAAACGAAATCATCTTCATCAGTACTGAAACATCGGTATTAGAGCCAAACTCATTGGATGCGATTTCTTTCGCATGCGTATGGAAACCTGTTTGAAAGTGTTTCGCCAGTAAATATTTTCCACCAATCTGGTTTTCATTCGCATGCTAAAAAATCGTAGATAGTGAGATATCTTTCAGGCTTTATTTCATTTAACGTTAGATTGCGAGTGATTTTTTATATCGAAGACTTAATTCAAAGGATATAGGATATATATATTCATTTTATCTTTAAACAAATATATAGAGAGAGGTATATATACGATAGAGCCCGAAGTTGGCAAATTTCCAAAAATGGCTTAATAAAGGGGGAAAAATTTCTCCCCTTTTTATCCAGTAACTGTTTGTGATGGATATTTACGTAGCATCCCGAGCGCTTTCCCCTTCCGCGGTAAGCTGGAAAAACAATTATTTAAAAACAATTCTGTAAGAAAAAAATTTTGCAGAACCAATATTGCTTCTGCAGAAATTTTCTGCTTCTGTAGAAATTATTTTTTTGTAAAACAGCTTCTGTTTCTGCAGAATCTTTTTTGAGAACTTTTGTTTTTTGCCAAACCAAAAATTTTTATTTCCCAAATAAAGAAAATCTTTCTGCAAGAACTCAGTCGCTTTCTGCGACAATGTCGCCGTGTTTCTGTCACGGGGAATTTCCCCACCCCCCAAAAAAATTTGTCAGCAAATAATTTTTCAAATAATACTTTGCAGAATATTTGGCCAAATATTCGGCTAACCGAATATTCAGCAAAGATTCCGAGTAGGCTTTATTTCATTTAACGTTAGATTGCGAGTGATTTTTTATATCGAAGACTTAATTCAAAGGATTATAGGATATATATATTCATTTTATCTTTAAACAAATATATAGAAAGAGGTATATATACGATAGAGCCCGAAGTTGGCAAATTTCCAAAAATGGCTTAATAAAGGGGGAAAAATTTCTCCTCTTTTTATCCAGTAACTGTTTGTGATGCATATTTACGTAGCATCCCGAATATTTTTACTGCTTATAGTGTAGTTTTATTAATATTCTGTTTAATTAGCAATTAATTATTGAAATGGATTTTTTACTATCTTTATAAATTTCTATTATAGTGCTCTTATTAAAAATAATTTCTGCTTTATATATTTAATTAAAGATGTATTATCATATATCTTGTAAGATAATAATTTTTTTATTATTTTGCAATTACGTTGAATTTTTTATTATACAGTTATTGGATTAATTAAAAAAAATTACATTTCATTGATGCATTTTTATTATGCATAACACTTTTGATCTTTATAGGGTGTAAGTGTAGAAGCTGTTGATCCAGTCTTCCAAGCAAAAATGTTAGATATGTTAAAACAAACTGGAAGGTAAATTTTTTTTTTCTAGTTATTAAAATTTATTTAAGAAACAAACAAGGCTTATTTTAGTTTACATATTATTGATAATTTTCACTGATTGTACATTTAACAACAATTTCAACTTTATTAATGAGAAAAGAAAATCATTGCTAAGTCTTAATTGTATATGAGCTGTTGAGGTTTGAACTATATTTAATGAATACTTTTTTAAAAATATTTTCATTGTTTTAATGATATTGCGAGAAAATTTTAAAAAGATTAAATAAAAGTATTAAATTGAATATGAACTGTTAAAATTTAATTTTATGAATATTTTTTTTTTATACTTTATCATTAATCGGTTTGTTTAGAAGAGATTGTGAATCAGCAATGTAAAATTTACTTGATGAAGAGAGCATTTTTTTTGTTTTCCCTCTTTCTTTTTGTTGAATATTTAATTTTTTTATAGTCGTGATCATTAATGTTTTGTCTATTTGCTTTTAAAAATTTATTAACTGAAAACTAATTATTAAAAGTTTGAGACTACAATTGCAAGAAATTTTGATTTTTAAAATTTTTTTATTTATATTTGTTGTGCCTTTATTTCTTCCTTTATTTGTTTTAAAAAGTTGAAAATATTCTGTTAAACATATTTTTTCTAGATTTGTTAAGTTTATTTTTTGACTTTACATCTAAGTATAATTTAACTGTCACTTTCACATCTCTCAAATATATAATGCCATGAGTGACTAAATCCCAATTCCATTTCTATAACTCTAAAAATCATCTAATTTACTTTAATTTTTAAAATTTCAACCAAAAATGAAGTGTTATCAAGTATGCATAGCACACCGAATTGATTTAAAAATTAATTTCAAGTAATAGTCAGATTCTACAATTTATATTAAGCTTTATTTGTTACAAAACTGGTTTAATCTACAATAATAAATTGCATAATGTTCTATTTTTGTAATCATATAATAGCTATGTCTTTCTTGCTAATGTTTAAAATTTTTGTTCTAAATTCATATTAAGTAATTAAAAAAATTGTTTCTGTGCATTTGTTTTTTTCCTCATAACTTTTTTACCTAAAATTCTTTTCAATTTGATTTATTGACAGTTGCAATTTGTGTAGGTGTTGCTAAATGCTTTACTACTTATAGTTGTTTTAAAAAATTACTTCTATTGGCTAGAATTTTATTTTGATATATTTGTTTTTTTTATTGTAGAGCTCATAATGAAAAAATACCTATATTTTTCAGTTTGAAAATGTTTAGAACTACACACTTCTTTAGAAATAAACATTAAGAATTTAAGTGGTTCAATATTATCAATTAATAAAACTTCTTTTTACATTGTTTTTCTTTATTAAATAGGATAAATAAAGTTGCAAAATAAAATTTCTTAATCCGTTTTAATATAATTTTTTAAATTATATGTTTATAAAATTTCAGTGTAATTTTAAAAAATATGTGCCAGTTATAACAAAAATCATCTGATTTTAAAAACTAGAGTGAAATCTTTTGAAAATAATATATTTAAAATTTTCAAGTTAAACTTAACATGCACACAAGAGTTGAATGAATTGCTTTATTTCTAATTTTTATCTGTTTAAATTTAAATTGGCCAATTAAAAAAAAAGAGCTACATATTTTTTTCACACATAACTTTAAACTATATATCAACAAAAATTAAAATGAGCAAATTTACAAAGGCCTATTCAGTTATGGGCTTGTTCTGCAAATTTTTGATTAATGAAAAATAAAAATGCAGTCTTATGTTTTATGACATTAAAAAAGAAATTCTTCAATTCTTTTGCTGATTTAGCTGTTTTATGCATTTGATGGTCTAAGTCCCTGTGTATAGGTACCCCTTTCGTCTAAGTCTTTAAATGTCGCTGTTTATTTCACACCTTTTACTTTTTGCACTTCAGTGGCTGGAATTATTTTTTTTTTCTTTTCACCTATAATATGTAATAAAAGGAAAGTAAAGAAACTCTAAATCATGTAAAGTGTAACTTAGAAAACTAAAAATCAATGCTTAGTCAAACTTCGCTGTAGTGAACCTGAAACATAGTAAGTACTTTGTTAAAGTGGACATTTTTTAGTGGTCCTGTCTGAATTCCCATTTAACTAACCTTATATCATACGCTTATAATGAACAGTTGAAATATTTGTGATATGTTTAGGATTCAAATTTCATTTCCATAAATTTTTTTCAAGTATTTTAAATTTGAACTTTCAGGAGTTGAAATTAAAAATTACAGTATTCCTTTACATTGGGTCAATTTCACTCCCTCATGCTTATGATCTTTTAAAACTACAGTGTTAGACAGCAACAAATTTTTCACCTCCATTCCAGATTCAGGAACAAACCTTTATTCTTCCCTTTCCTTCAATTTTAAATATAATCTTCTGGCTATTACTAGTTAACCCAGTCCCTCTCTTAATTCTTGGAATTCACCTATCTATCCACTTTAAGATAGAAATAAATTTTTTTTTCAGAAACAATTAAGATGGCTAATTCCGTAAAAAAAAAAAAAGCTTTTTTAATTGAGTGATGGTCAAAACTATCAGACTTGTTAAAGATGGAACTAATCAATATGTACTTTGTAAAATAGCATTCTTTTGTATCCAAAGCTAAAGAAAAGTACAAAATTTCAGCTCCATCTATATCGAAGTACAGTTACCAGTACATATACTGAATCTTTTTTTTTTCTACAAGAACTTTTGTGCTTTTTAATGATTGTTGATAAGCAAATTGATAAACTCTACTTAAAATTGGATTGTATTCAATCCAAAATCACTCATTTCTTCCACAGAATATAGCATTAAAATAAATTTTTATTTTTCGTTTTAATTTTTCGATTTATCTATTTAATTAGTTAAAACAAATTGTGTGATATTGCAATTACTTTTTCTAATAATGTAACTTGTATACTAAAAATGTATTTTTCAAAAAGTTGAACATGGTGAACTATTATTTATAATGGACATATTGTTGGGTCCATAAAGGATCTACTACAGCATGACTCAACTGTAATGTCATTTGTAGTATATGACTGTCCCTTGAAAATCTGATTTTAATAAATGCTAATTTTATGAGCTTTAAGGTCGTAACAATTCCATTTTTGGTTAATTTGTTTGTAAAAAAGGGTTGAATTTGTAATTCAATGATTTCATTAGTGTAGTGGTCACTTTACCTGTTTAAATGAAGCACACTTTCAGTTTTTTTAAAGCTTAAACTTAGTATTAACAAGAACGCTAAATTTTGAAACCAGAAATCTACTTCTTATTTATTTATAGTTAATGTTAGAGGTTTTATGTAAAATCAATTGTTTTAAGTCTGAATTATCTTTGTTTTTATTTGTTTTAGTGGGAAGGGATCATTATTTTTATTAATATCATTATTTTTTTATTAATATCATTTTTTCATATGTTATGCTAATTATGATTAATTTTTTCTTAAATCAATTTTGATATGTATTGTTGTATATATATATATATATTTTTTTTTTAGACCTGAAATGGTTGTTGGCTGGTACCATTCTCATCCTGGATTTGGTTGTTGGCTGTCTGGAGTTGACATAAATACTCAACAGAGTTTTGAAGCTTTATCTGAAAGAGCAGTTGCTGTTGTGGTTGACCCTATTCAAAGTGTTAAAGGAAAGGTAAAAAAAAAGAAGCTTTATTCTTTAAGCTTAAATTTAGATTGTTTGAACCCTCTTAGGGTTTGTGAAAGCCTCTATTCTTTAAAGTTATCATATTATATGGCAGCATTTTTAAGAAGTGCTTAAAGGTGCTTATTTTCGATTTTCGTTATTTTAAAGCCCTTAAAGGTGCTTTTTTCATTGGGTGTTTTTAAAAAGTGCTTAATTTTCCCTTTTCTAAAATGAGATTTTTTTTTCGTTACCATGTTGATTTTCGCCAAGTATTATGCATAAGCGTGCTTTTCACATTGTTCTATTCAACATTTTCACAATTCATTTCGGCGTACCGTCGGTCCATAGCGTATGAAAGCGCCAATCATTTTACATGTTTGATAAAATACTTGTGAGTCCGTATATGCGTCTACTAAGCTGGGTTTGGTGAGATTATTGCCTTCTCATGTGCAACTCTGCTGCATTTTGCAAGATATTCTCAATTTCAGACTTCATTTTACACCCTCTGATATCGAACCGAAAAATCTCTCGATCATTTTATAACGGCTAATATCTATCAAGAAAAGAGTTCTTTGTCAAAAACTAGTTATTTTATCATAATCATATAAAGTCTTTGAAAATTATTTTGCATTTTGTTAATGTATATAGTGCTTAAAAATATTTTTTGAGTGCTTAAAAGGTGCTTAATTTTTGTTGAAAGATTTGGCTACGCTCCCTGTATTATAAAGCTATCCTATTATAAAGTTATCTTATTTATCATATTTATTACATTCAGATTTAATGAAAAAGTTAGCAATTTATTTTTTAATAGAAATTTTGATATAAAAAGTCAGTGTAAAACATTTTTTTTTGTAATAATGCAAATGGTTTATTTTTCATTTATTAAATTTTAAAATAAAATTTATAAATTGTTGAGGATTTTTCATATTAAAACAATAACATCAATGAATATTAAGTAAAAATATTTTGCTTGTTTATTGAGTTTTTTTTTTATTGTTTTAATCCATATCTTTTAGTCGTGATTAATAAATTTTTTAGTTATAGATTTAATTTTTCTGATAAAACATATTCTGATAAAAACATTAATGTTTCATATTCATTGAATAATTTGTTTTTTCGTAGTTATGATTTTTTATTGATATTCTTTCTCTGCTGACCTAAATACATGAATTAAATACATTAATTTTAATAGTATATTTTCATGAAACTATTTCTGTGCTATATTTTATTAATGTTCGTGTTTAATTTTCATTAAATATATCTTATAGGTAGTAATCGATGCTTTTCGTTTAATCAATCCAAATATGGTGGTCCTTGGTCAAGAACCTAGGCAAACAACTTCAAATCTGGGTCATCTTTCTAAACCTTCTATACAGGTATGAAGTTATATTTTATTTGTCTATTTTGGAAGAATTTTGTTTAAATTTTTTTTTTTTTTTTAATTTGGAATTCTACAAATCAGTTGTATTAAAATACATTTATTTACAGGCTCTTATTCATGGTTTAAACAGGCATTATTATTCAATATCAATTAATTATAGGAAGAATGAACTGGAACAAAAGGTACTTCATAAACTTTTTTTCAAAAATTATCAAAGCATTGTTTATCTATTAAAATGTATTTTTTTGTAATTATGTCAAATATGAAAATGATTTTTACTTTTGAAAATTGTCCATATTTTTGTACAGAATTTTTTTATGTGGTTAAAAATTTTATATTTTATTCTATAATTTTCTTTATTGTTATTTACAATTTTAAAGGAAGATTTTTATAGTTTTGTGTACTTAATTAAATTATTATATTTCATTATTTAATAATAAAATATGAAACATTCTCATATTTTATATAAAATATGAATTGCTCTTTGGAGCATGAATATTTAAACTTTAAGATATCAGTTATTAAGTTTAAAGAGCCTGTTCACATAATTTTTTTCTGTTCTATTTTTTGAAATAGTGCTTCTAGGTATGATGACTGAAATATAGAACACATTTTTTTATACTAAAATCTTGAAACCAAGAAAGAATATTTTCTGAATAATTTCAGATCCATTACAACATGTATTAAATTTCACAATCTTACAAAAAAAAAAAAAAAAATCTAGATTTTAATTTTTTTACCCATTTGAGTTCCAATTTTATATAATATCCAATTTTATATATTATATTATGAATACAATTAATATGTTTGTTATACAAAAACTAACAATTAAACTATTCTTTTTTATTCAAATTAATTATTAATCAATAATGTGACAACATTTAAGTTTTAAATAATGGTATAATAATAGATACAGTATAATAATGCTATTGAAAGAAATTTTATTCCAAGTTAATTTGTGCTTTTTGCCAAGAATATTGCCTTTTTGTATAAGGATATTAAACAAAACTTTGGCAATAATTTGAATTGTAAAATTTGTGCATAGATTCACAAAATATACTTGGATAGGAAAGAAATCAAATGCTTAGAAGTGAAAAAAAAAAAGATGCATTGAATAATTTAATGGGCTGAATTAATGTTCTAAGCTTAAAATAATTATGTTTATGTCTTAATGCTTTTAAATATTTTTTTTTTTTTTTTTTGTATTGAAATATTTTATTGAATTTTTTTAATTGGTGTTATATGGTCAGACTTATTTCTTTACAGTAACATAAGTTGCTTTTTCCAATTCACTATTTTTTTTAATTGTTTATTTATTTATTTTTTAAATAAAAAAACATTATTTGTAGATGCTTTTGAACCTGCACAAAAAAAGTTGGATGGATGGCTTGATGTTGCAAGACTACAACGAGCATTCCAATATAAATGAAAAGACTGTCGCAGAGATGCTAGAATTGGCTAAAGCTTATAACAAAGTACGTGCAAAGCTGGAAATAATAGAATTTTTTTGTTCTTAATAAGGCGTGGGAAATATACTTCCCACTAAATTTAATACTTTTTAAATGCTGATTAGTAGCTATTTTCCTACTTATTATTTGTACGGTAATCTGTTGATAACTTCTGAAAATAGAAAGGAAAAAAATGAAGAGTGCTTTATTTACATAAATGTAGGTAAAGATTGTGGTGAAATTATTTAAACCTTTACAGTAGGTACAATTTTAAAATAAAAATCCCCTCCAAAATCCTTCCCTTTAAAAAATCCCCTCCAAAATCCTTCCCTTTAAAAAATCCCCACCAAAGCTTAAGATCTTAAAAATTAAATTAATTTGAGGTAATAAGCTAAATAAATTTCTAAAATTTTATTTTAAAGAATAATTATTTAAATTAAATAATTTTCTTATCACATTACATGTCTCCATGTTGATCGTATATTAATTGAGTATTTTTTTTCTTATAGTCTTTAGAAGATGAAGACAAAATGACTCCTGAACAACTAGCTATTAAAAATGTTGGGAAACAGGTAATACTTTCTACAATGCATGTTTATAGCAATAAAAAATTTGTGATTCTAAAATTTCTTTTTGTTTTGTAGGATCCAAAGAGACATTTAGAAGAACATGTCGATTCTTTAATGAATTCAAATATTGTTCAGTGCTTAGGTGCTATGTTGGACACTGTTGTCTTTCAATGACATTACTAATCTCTTGTTTCTCACATTTTAATAAATTCACTATGCTACAGATATGTATGTCATTATTCATGTACTTTTTCTATAATAAACATTATATAGTTGCATTACAAATGTAATTTTCATGCTATAAGCTTCCTTGTACATTTGTGATTTTTTTCTCTGCAGTGTTTCCACAATTTAAAATTACAATTTCTAAGTTAAAAATTATTATGCTATTTCTTATATCGTTATTAAACACAAATTTAAACTGCATTAATTTTTCTTTCTATTATAAAGATTCAAAAGAAGACATTTTTCCAAAAAAATAAATGGTTTTGCAATGATTTTTTTGTTGTTGTTTGTTTTGCTTTAATAGTAATGGTCCATCAAAATTAGGTGCTTTGTTATATATCTTGTGTTTAAGAATAAAGCATGACCAAAAATTAACAATAAAATTCTCCCAGTTACAAATATAAGAAAAAAACTGGACATTTTTTTTTTTTTGGACTCTTAGTGACAATTCTGATTTTGTATAGGTTTGAGTGTTTAAAATAATGAAGTAAATAGACAATTATGTTATGATTGTATTATGGATATCTTTTCTTCCAGAGCTTAATAGGGCATGGATGCTATGCCTTTTGTTATTGTTACAGTCTTTGTAACACATATACACAAGGAAGGTATTTTAAATTACGAACTTAATTCTGGTCCTTTAATTAGCAACTTATTCATAGTATTTCTAATAACAGTTCAAAAACGCTTGTGTGATTGGAAATACTTGATTTAATATCCAGGGAGGCTACCATGAGCTACCGGGAATGGAATGAAGATTCCCGGCTGGAAGGTGAAACTGGGAAAGTTTGGTTCCATGAACGTTCAATACTGCACCATGAACACTCCCTTGGAATCAGACATTCCACGCTAACTCTCTCTCAGGGCGTGGCTAAAATTTAACCAATCACACAATTTACTTAAGATTTTCTTTTTAAGTTTGGCAGCATTAGCATAAGTAAAGCGAAACGAGCTTCTGCTATTTGGATAATATTTTTGACGATTTATTGTTTTCTTTTTATAGTGTTTTTTGTTTTCATTAGACTGAAAAAACAACTGCGAATATTTTGAAATATTATTTATCTTATTATACATATAATTTTATTAATTAAAAACTGTCATATTTAACATGTATAATTCATAGAATAAGACCATTTTTTCATAATAAATATTTCTGATATATCCTTTAATACATTTCACTATTTGTTTGAAATATTATTTAAAAAGTACAACTCTTAAAATAATGATCATATTTTAATGAATTAAGATTCAAAATTTGGTGCCTGAGTACTGCATGTAGATAGATTACTAATTATACTAGTTTTTAAATAAAAACTAATTTCTAGAAAGAAATCAAATTTTATCAGACAAAAAATTAATGTTTACCAATCAGTCTCTTAGAAATTAACTTAATTTCAGAAAAGTTCATTAGTTTTCAATTAAATTTGTAACAATATGAATGACTAAAGTTACTACTTTGCTTATTACTTTGGTTTATTTGTTACATTGTTAAAGTGACGGTTTTTACTGATAGTTAAATAAATATGTTCACAAGAAATTAATTTATAGATTTGTGTAAAAATTTTTTTCGTGATTTGTAAAATCATTTCACGTTTGAAATACTTAAAAATTATAGTTCAAGGAACTACTTCCACAGCTTTTATAGTATATATTTTAATGGAAGAATGAGAATAAAAAATTTTAAAATTAGTAAAAGAAGAAATAAGTACGTATTTCATAATTATTTTTCGAAGCATTTTTATTCTATTTACTTTTCCCATTATTCTTTTTCGCATTTCTTATTATAAATAAATTGTTTACTTTATAATACATCATGCCTGTAAAAAATTCTTTTAAATTTGCTGCTATCTGTATATAGTATAAAAAACTATCGTTCGGAATGAAGTTAAAAACTGTTGAATTAAAAGTTCATCGAAAGAAAATTAAAAAAAGAAATGATTGGAACTTCAAAAAAAAGTATTGGCCAAGTAATATATCCCAGGTAATATAACATAAAAATAGTAACAATTATCTTATTTAACTCATAAAGTATCTTTTCGTTCACACATACTAATGAAACAAAACATCTCTTAATTATAGTCTTGAAAATGGCTTGGACACGTTTATCTTTTAGAAATTTTGAAATCTTCCCTTATGAAATAGAAAATAATTAAGACATTCATCGGCGAAATATCGTATTTAGTTCCCAAATATTCACCATTCCATCCAAGAATGAGGATTCCGGGCAGTAGACACCGGCTGGAAAGAAAATCGGTTGTTTCTTGCCAAGAAACAGTTTCCAGGAGGCTCATGGTGAGGAAAAAGAAATTCCCGCTTTACGTGACGTCATTCCCTCGTGGAACTTCATTCCAGGGAGCTCTTGGTAGGGTCCCAGATTAATATCAAAGAAGATTGAAATTGGAGTTAAATGAGTTGAAAATTCATCAGAAAAATCTGGAGAGGCAGAACCATTTGAAACAAATCTCTATTGGTCTTTTTTTTTTTTCTTTCTGGAATCATAGTAAAATATTGCGCATGAATTGTGTTAGTAATATGCGTACCTATATCTTATTTTTTCTAATTAGTTAAAATATTTACAGTTTTAGATTTCTTAATATGTTTTTCTCAAAGGCATATACCTCTCCTAACTGTGTCCATTTTACTGAGGTTTTACTATATCATTATGAAATTTCTGTTTTGATTTTGTCTTCTCTCTTTAAATAGTTGTGTAGGCATTTTTAACCTTTTTGTAAGACTATTTCTAATGTGTTTAACCTTAGATAACTGAACGTAACGTTGCTTTGTGACTAATTATTCATCTCCAGGACGGTGAATTAGACACAGGCTTAATTACATTATAGGTCAAGGATGTAATAGTCTATTTTATATTTATATTGTTTGACTTTCCCTTTATGCCATATAAATTGTTACTGCTTAATGGAAATTATTTTAAATTTTTTTTTTTTTTTTAAAGTAAGTATAGATACTGAATTTCTCTAATCTTTGAAGATGTTAAAGTATTGCAAAAACAAAATTGGCAAAATTAGATGTATGTAGCAGTAGTGTTAAGTTATGTCGAGTTTAAACCATATTCAATCCAGAAAGAATCAAGTGTACTTGGTGCTATGCAAACTAAAGCAAGAAATGTGAATAAAGCTCAAATGACAATACATAAATGGACATCCTTTATTCACATTATTTTGTGCTTTTATCATACTCAATATCAAGAGTTGTACTATAGAACAATTCAACAGCAATATCCAGGCTTAATCTCTTATGTATTATTTTTAATGGGTTACCCGAGAGAAATTATGGATTGCGGATAAAAAGAATATATTTGAAGTCTGATGAAATCCTATCATAGTTAGTCATCAATCAAAGATGTTTTGTAAAAACACTGTAATTTTATGCATATTAAATACAAATTATACTTATAATAATCATATTTTATTGAAATCTAAAGTGATAATAGCATTACAAAAAAGTTTTCAAATGCTAGAATAATACATACCAAGTTTGTCCATAAAATGCTAATTCTTCAATTCAGATAAAAAAAAAAATTTCACCTCCAGGTGCACAAATAATAAATGCGAGATTCACATGGAAAGTATTCATATATAACAATATTTGTTCTAACAAAAAATTACAAATACATCAAAGGGATATACACCAAGCTTTATTACATGATACATATAGTGTAGGAATCACTAAATCAAAACTTCCCTTCCATTTATTTCATATATCCTCTTGGAGAGAAAGTTTGATTGCCCATTTATCCTATTGATGGGCTGTGTGTAAGATATCCCACAGGTCCCTGAAATCAAAACCAGAAGCAAATTATGCTATTTTACTTGTATACTAAAAAGATGTTCGCCATGAGAGGCTGAACTAGATCAGTTAATCTTCAGCAGTTAATAAATTGTTTGTGTTATCTGATTGTTAAAAAATACACTACTGGCCATTAAAATTGCTACACCAGGACGGAATACAAATAACATAATGATATTTATTGGGCACATACATTACAGTTGGAAGAACAAGTGTAGTGATTACATTTTCAGGATATTTGGATGTATAGATCCCGGGGAATCAGTACTCAGAGCAGCCTCCCCTGGCAGCAATAACAGCAGTTATTCTCCTGGGCATGGACGGGTACCGCATTCCATGCAGCTTCAACATTATGCCACAATTCATCGACTGTAGTGACTGACGAGTGCTGGCGAGCCAGTCTTTCGGCAACCATTGACCAGACGTTTTCAATTGGTGAAATATCAGGAGAACGTGCTGGCCAGGGCAACAGGCGAACATGTTCTGTGTCAAGGAAGACAGAACAGTGCAGGCAACATGCGATCGTGCATTGCCCTGCCGAAACGTAGCGTTATGGAGACCTCGAAGATAAGGCACAGCAACTGGCCCTAACAGATCAGAAAGGGCCGGCATTGCGAACAAGATCGAGACGTGTATCCAATGGCACCCCATACCATTACTCCAGGTGATGGGCCAGTATGACGATGTCAAATGCAAGCTGCCAATGGGCGTTCTCCACGACGTCCTCAAACATGGATGCGGCCATCATGATGCTGTATACAGAACCTGGATTCGTCTGAAAAAACGACGTCTTGCCATTCCTGCGTCCAGGACGTCGTTGATCGCACCATTGAAGGCGCTCCTGCCTGTGATGCAGCGTCAAGGGTAGTCGAAGCCATGATCGCCTTGCTGACAGTTCATTCTGCTGCAAACGTCGTCGAACTGTCCGTGCAGACACTTGTTGTATTGCATATTACCCTATTTGTTGACTCAAGGTTCGCGACGTAGCTGTACGACTTCTTAAGGCCATGTGGATAACATGTCTGTCTTCTCGGCTGTTAATGATGGGGCCCCTCTGAGATCCTGACCGGTGTTCCATATGACCGTCATGAACCCATCGATTCCCTATTCTGCTAACAGTCATGGGATCTCAACCAACGCGAGCAGCAATACTTCGGTATTGATGAACCGCAATCCCGGTAGGCAACAAATTGACCTGGATCAAACTCACACTGATGCTGGTAGGCATTTCTCCTTTTTACACGAGGCATAACAAAAACTCTTTTATACACATTGTAGGTGTCGCTATCGCCGCCTGCATTGTAAGAATGCGCTGATAAACTAATCATTTGCATACCACAACACGCATTATCCGTCCTGCAAATTTCACGTTCGTGGTGTGTCGCCTTCCTGGTGTAGCAATTTTAATGGCCAGTAGTGTTCACCTTTTTTTATGTTGCTATGAACAACTACATTGGATTGAAAATAAGTTACCTTCAAATAACGTCAGCTTGGACATAAGCTTGGCAGTATAAAAAATATTCAGCGAAGCTAGAGTTGGTGCATTTAAACATTTCAAAATACTAATTAAATTTAAAATTAAGTGTGCCTTGTTGCAAGCAACAGTATACACTGAAGGATTTTAGTTTCAAATATTTATCGGTAGATAAAGTGTAGTGAGAGATACATTATTATCCTGATCATGCTTTGATATGAAAAATTTATATGCTCATAATTTCTTTCTTTCTTTTTTTTTTTTTTTTTTTCTTTTTGCACTTCAGAAATTTTTGATTCTTTATTATTTTTAGACTGCTTTCAAAGAATGTAGAAAATAAAGGAGTATCTTCATTAGATTAGGAGAAATAGCGCTAAATAACTTTTAGAAATTCTAAGAATTTTTCCTCAAAACTTTAAAGCAATAATACGATGTGTTTTGTAGTACTGAGTAAATAAGTTTTTTTTAAAGATTTATTAAAATCTTAATTTTATCACATTTAAAACTGGTGAAAACAGTTTTGGAGTATGCTAAAATATGTTTTTAACATTAATTTCAAATTGTGTTTGGGTGGTCGCCTTCTATTTTACATGTATGGAAAGATACTGCCAAATACAGGGGTGGACAAAATAATGGAAACACTTATTTACTTTTATTATTTCTCAAGAAATACTTAAAAAAAAAAATCTTTTTATTAGTTCAGAAATGTTTAGATCATGCGATTTCTCTTACTCTTCAATGAAGTATAAAGCTTTTATAGGTTTGAGGGAACGGCAATAAATTACAAACAGAAACTAGTGTTGAACACCCTATGCCAAAAAATGTAGCAATAAATTTGTAACTTGTAAAATTTTTTTTTGTTATTATATGCAATGATCGCACAAAATTTCGGAATTTTAGCTTAAATATTTAGAGAGAAATAGATATTTTTGTAAAAAAACAAATTTTTTTGTCCTATATTTTTTTGCTGTAACTTAAAAAATAATCTGTAAAATTGAACAAAATTTTTGGAACAATATAAAATTATATTAAAAAATATTGCTTTAAAATTTGAGAAAAATGAATTTAAAACTGCTCAAGATATAAATAATTAAATTAGTTCTCTTGCGTGGGAAAAGATCAAAAAATTTTTTTTATTAATTTTTAAGAGAATCATTTTTTGCAACTAATAAGGACAGTCGGATTTGAATATTTTAAAAATTTAAGAAGTTTTAAGCAATTTTCTAAGTAGTTTTGTACTTAAAAAAAAAAACTCAAAATGATGAGGGTTTTTCTACAAATATTATTTTGTATCATAAGACAAAATTAAATAGCAAATGATAATACCATACGGTAAACGTTCACACACCAAAATATGATTGTAAAAGGAAAGAATATCAAGCGAAAGAAAATATATTTTTTTTGGGGATTTTCCCCAATAATACTGGTGTTATTTTTTTATAATTTTTGTTTAATAAGTACAAAATGACGTTTGTTGAAAACCCCTTATTATTTTAGCTTTATTTTAAAAAGTACGAAAACTACTTTGAAATTTGCTTGAAACTTTTTAATTTTTAACATATACTTTTCTTATTAGTTGCAAAATACAATGCTGTACAAAATTCAGGAGAAAAAAAATTTCCCACGCATGCGCAGTTTTAAACGAATTTTTTTTTCAAATTTTAAAACAATATTTTTGAAATTAATTTTAAATTGGTCTTAAAATTTAGTTTAATTTTATTGAACAATTTTAAAGTTACAGCAAAAAACCATCGGTTTATTTTTGAAAATTAAAAGAAAATAAAAAGGATTAATAACATATTTAGAATTTTTTCACCCCTTCGACAGTTGAGTTCGGGCGGGAGAGGAATGGCCTCCTAAGTGCCCTAGCAACTGAATAACTTGGGCTCTCATTGGACCAATATTCAAGAATATTGGCACAATAAAGGGTTTAAAGGGCCGTTATTTTTCCGATATTGGTCCTATATAAAATTGCCCAATTCACCCAATATTTTGCAGCCACTTAACAACCAATATCGGTCCTATATGGAATTGTCAGATTCACCCGATATTTAATATTAATTTTTTCAGCCAATATAGGCTCTATATTGGCCCCATAAAGGCCGATATTTGCCCTATATAGAACCAATATTAAAAAAATCTAACACATCCCAATATTGGTCCCTCGGTGCTTGTTCACATAGGACCCATATTGACCCAAACCATCACCTCCTACATCAGAAAGCCTCCACAAGGTCTCTTATAAGTAGTCTGCGCAGATTATTTAAAAAGCCAACCACTTGTGCGCATGAACCCAAATTTTATTTTAAAAGTACTTGAGAGAAATTTGTCATATATATTTGAGAATTGAATCTGTAGTGGATGGTGGATGACAAGTAAATAAAACAAACCAATTCTATTCATAAATTAAAAAATTTTTTTAGACATATATTTGCTACCACTTTCTAATTTTTAATCGATATAATATTAAATGATTCTTTCACTAATTGGTTTACACCCAAGATGTGTGAAATGTGCTGGTGATCATCGTTCATTTCAATGCCCTAAAGTTCAAACATCACCACCTAAATGCTGCAACTGTGGAGAGTCACACACTGCAAACTTCACAGGTTGCAGTAGCCGTCCCACCTGGAGGAGCCATCGTGCCATTTCAGCTACAGTTCCCACCACAAATACAAAAGCCCATAGACTGGTATCTATCATTAAAGAACTCCAAGAACTTATCAAAGACAAAGAGGTTTTTCAACTCCTACAAACAATAATGACCACCTCTCAATAATGTTCACTCTCTGACCTTCCGTATTCTCACAACATGAACTCTATATTTCAGAACTCTAATTTAATTCCGTAGATATTCAATTTCTTCTCCAATGTAAAAGGTAAACCAGCTTAATTAAATTTCATACTGTTACCGATAGATGGCATCACCAATACCGAGCAAAACTTCTGTAAATATTCGTTTTTCATATCAATTCTGTTTACGACTCAAGCTTTTCATTAAATGTTTATTCATTTCAGTACCTAAATATAAATTATGCTTGTTGTACATATCATAATTCAATTCATTTTCTTTTTTCAATCAATCGTGCTACTTATATTCCAATTACTGCTTATTTTAAAAATCATGATTAATTCTTTCTACGACTCAAGATTTTCATCAAATGTTTATTCATTTCAAAGCCTAAATATAAATTATGCCTGTTGTACATATCATAATTCAATTCATCCTTTTCAATCAATCGTGCTACTTATATTCAAATTACTGCATATTTTAAAAATCATGATTAATTTTTTCTACGACTCAAGATTTTTATCAACTGCTTTCATTTCAGTGCCTAAATGTAAAATATGCTTGTTGTACATATCATAATTCAATTCTTTTTTTCAATATCAATTGTGCCACTTATATTTCAATTTCTGCTTTTCAAATTATGTTTAATTTACCAAGCAAATTTGCTTGGTCTCCTGTTCTGCCACCTCATTGTTGCATAATTCAAAATGTTTTATCTCAAAATGTAATATTTCATGATGTATGGGATAGGGGCCGCTGCGCGGCCCAGGTGCCCAGTTCTTTTAAATAAAGCAAGCAAAATTGGTTTACCTTCATAGAGGTCTGATCGGACTACCTACAAAAAACCGTGTGGAGGCTTTCAGTTATGGGAGGCGTTGGCCAAACTGGAATCAAGATAAAATTGTTGCTGGGGGTAGTTGTCCTGATATATTTGTGAATCAACAAATTTTTCAAAATTGTTTGCAAAAAGTTGCTACATTTGCTAGGTCCATGACGATTGTAACTTTTAGAGGATTATTCACTATATCAAAAGTTACCCTAGATACTTCACTAGTATATTTAGAATCGAGAAAAATGTTAACTTACTTGACCTGCGGGATGTTGAGGATATCCCATCCCGCCGAGGCACTCTCGTTGTTCTTCTGGAAAGCATGTGCAGCATACAGATTGTACTGTCCCCAAATGCTGTTCATCAATTTGCTGTTGTAATTGGTAAGCACCTCAACGGCATCAATCCCTTAAAATAGAAAGTTTCAGTAAATGATAATAACATTCGCAGGGTTTAATGCAATAAAGCGGTGGTATATGAATGGTGTTTTCTACACTAGGGAACGCTGCAAGCTCCGTACCGCCTATATTTCCGGGTTACTGTCTCCGGTGTATTTTAAAGCTATTTTTGGCTCATTGTGTTTTGAGATTCTTGCAAACGTGGTATTTGATTACTTATTACTTGTGTGTACAATGCTAAAGGTGCTAAGACTAACGTAAGATGGTGCACAGCTTGCAACAAGAACAAATAGTAATAAGCAAATGGAAAGATGCCAAATCAGGACTGCCAAAAAAAGCGAGTTATTCAAAATCTAGCAACCATGCCACCTTTTTAAACAATATATCTATAAATAACTAAAACAAATTTTCACTTCAAACTCACCAGAATTACATAATAGCATTAATATCTTATGAAATACGGCAGATTTGTGCTCAGAAACTATCTAATTTATTTCTTTTATTGAAAACAAAGTTATCCGTTTGAAAATATCGCCTCGCAGAATAAGCTGTAGTAAGCAGTTGCAAACTTTCTAACCGGAACTAGAGCAGGTATAGAGCTCGGGATTGTTAATGTTTACGTTTATATTGAAAACATCACCCAATTTATTCTTTATAGGATCAGCTGTACTAATTTTTTTACAGTACCATTTATATTAGCAGTTTTTCATTCACTTTATTTTTATATATCAGTTTTAGAACTTAACACAAACATTCCTTTTCTCTCCGAATTACTATAGCTTACCATCTTACTGTAGCCAGATATTTTGCCTTGCTCCATGTCTTTCTTATTGTTTCCAATTCGCTTACAATCGTCCCGCTCCAAGCATTTTAAGATCTTCCTCTTTTCCATTGCCCAAGGTTCCAATCAAAAACTTGTTTTACTTTAAATTTTTCAGGTTTATGCAAAGCATGACTAATCCATTTCCATTTACGTTTTTTAATTGCCAGTTCAAACGGTTTCTGTTTTGCTTTTCTCAGGATTTCGGCAGTACAAATTTTAAGGAACAATTTGACGTGCAAGATTCTTGTTTAACTGTTTCTGTTTCGCTTTTCTAAGGATTTCTGCGATACAAATTTTATGGAACAACCTGACGCGCAAGATTCTTGTTAAACTGTTTTTTTCATGTTATTTTTATTGAAGTGTCATGTCTCAGATCCATAGTGTAACACAGATTTAACATAAATATTTAAAACTTATTGCTTTAATTCTCAACATATCCGAGCAAATTAAAAATCTTGTACAGTCAAAAAAATCTTGTTTCACCAAGAAATGGATGAAAAAGTATCATAATTCTCCTTTTTTCATTTTATGTTTTATTTTAATTAATTGATTTTTTTCTTTTATAGGACACTGGATTTATAGGACACTGCCATCACTCTAAAAAGACGCATTCACAATTGGTTCCTGATGACAGAAAAAGAAACCGAATTTTAAACTTTCTCACTATTAATCAGTTTTTTTTTTTTTTTTTTGAACTTGCAAAAATATGCAATTTAGGATTAATAGTCGTGAGTTAAAGGTGATGTTTATAGCAAAAAACTTTATAACATGCTTATTACAAAAATCTGCAATAGTTTAAATTTTGCAATATTTTGTGGATTTTCATAATAAGACCTACACATTAAGAGTTCAGAGTTAAAATGATCAAATTGAATGCTTATAGATAATGTAAACAATTCGTGACATTCAGTTTACAGGGAGGAAGGAAAAAAAAATATTACCGAATGAGGTTTGCCGAAACAGCTTCTCAGTTGGTGGTTCCTCGTGAGTTTCTTCTTCACATGTAAATTTCGCTTTCATATGTTCATGTATTTTTGAAGCACTGTGTGTTGCAAGTGGGATGGAAGCCATTCCTGTAAAATTAAATAGGATTGTGCATGTATGTATAAACCACATTAATACCTGAGCTTGATTAAGGCGTTCAATGAGAGAGAAGGACCGTGAGTGAAAATTAATCCATTAAAAATTGGATTCTGGATGATTCCAGCGGTTCCCAAATGCTGTTCCACGGAACCCTAGGGTTCCGAGAGTAAAGATTCGATTTTAGATCACAGTAATGAATTTGAAACATGTATTTATGACTAGATCAAATTAATAAGCTGTTATTTATTTAGTATTTTATTTCTCTTTATGAAATTAAAATAAAATGCCAATAATAAAGAAATATATACATTTTTTCAAAATTATTATTTTTTTCAATAACAATATCTTAAATAAATTATGAAAAGGACCTGCATTTATGAAAAACTGCATTTGCATTTCCCATCGAGCTTTTAAATCAAAATAAAATAACAAAATTTGTTAATAATGTTTCCCTGGTAACCATTTAAAAAGTTTATAGTAGTTCTTTTAGCTTTCATTCATTTCATTGAAAATAATAATATGGTTTATTTATTAAGAAAAGAATTCAAAATAATTAAAGCAATTAAAAATAATACTTCCAGTGGAAAAACGCGCTAAGCAGCTGAGAATCCAAAAGGAATTGAAAAAGAAACAATGAAAAATGAATAAATATGACAACCGAAGCTGACGTCTTCAGGGGGTACCAGCTCCGGAAGTCATAAAAGCAAAACCTTTCCTATTGCTCTCTCTGTACCCCAAAGGTTTTGCCAAAGATTTTGCAATTTAGACATTTGTCGTGCTCTCTCGATAGAAAAGGTTTTGTTTTTATGGCTTCCAGAGCTGGTACCCCCTGAAGACGTCAGCTTCGGTTGTCATATTTATTCATTTTTCATTGTTTCTTTTGGCTTATTTTATTTTAATTTCAGCTAATGTTTTTACACCAAAAACAAATTTTAAACTAAATTATATACAGATCTAGGAGTGCGAATTCAACTGTCGGATATAAAATTTAGTACTACTAATTTAAGACTACTAATAAACAAAATTATAGAAAAATTCCAATTCTCTTACTAAATATTTTCAAAATAAAGTAGTTTTTTTTTATAGTTTTGAAGTAGTTTTTAATACGCTAGCAGTAATTTTTATTAACTTTATTTTACATTGTTTTTATATACTTTATTAAACTAAGTTGAGGTTCCACCGAAAAAAGTTTGATCATTTAGGATTCCACAGCCGCTGCTCTATTAGCTCTCGTGGTTATTAACCACTGCTTGAACAACGCATCGTATACTGCATTAAACATTACTGCAAATGCAAAATTACACAAAATCCTTCTCTTCTAAAGCAAGTCAAATACTAATAAAGTAAGTAATTTCTGAAGTAAGATATAATTAAAAGTCTTGGTAAAAGTAATTGGACAAAAAGAGATGTCCTAGCTACTGTAACTTAAACGTATCTTTCTATATCTGTCTTTCAATCTGTATTTATTGGTTAGCAACAGCAACAAAATTGCCATTAACGATTTGAAGACGCAAATAATTAATGGACTGTTGGAGGAAAACTGATCTAGATCAGACTGACAGGTTGGTCACCTGTATTAAGTTACATTTTAGTGAATAAGATAAGAAATAGTTTTAAAGTTAATAACTTGCTCTATTGTGACTTGAAGGGTGGTCAAGCTGGTCGCTGAAGGTGGCTAATGTAAAATTATCAGATGAAGTATAATGTCAATCTAATATAAGAATGTTAGCTGTGCTATAATCGTAAATCGCACTTTTAAGTTTCCATATAGAAAATAAATAGAGGAAGAAAAATTTTTTACTTACGGGCTTCTTCGGAAGTTCCGTTACTCAGTGAAGAACACAGTTTGAAGGATATGGAGAGAACCTTAAAAGGTTCAGCAAGAAGTTTGAAAATAGTGTGTCTACTCAGTTCTGCGTGAATGAGGCCCAACTTACCTGCAAACAAAATTGAAATAAAATTATTAAATATCTCAAAAATCTAAATACTTTATTTATTTTAACTGTGATCGTCGTGTATGTGATTATTATGGAATAGAGTGCATTTGAACTTATCCTGTAGTTATAAGTTTTTTTAACCAAAAAAAAAAAAAAACTGTTTATTAAATTTATGTTTTAACCCGAATTATTTTTGAATTAAGGAGGAAAAAACGTATTTTCTTTCTTTTGTATGGGTAAAAACTGACCTGAGTTTTAATTTTCTTTACACATATTTTCCTGTAAATGAATGAACGGCAGTTTATTCCAAAATTATTTTTCTTATCTTTTTATTATTTAGCAAAATTATTAGCACTTTTTATTAATTAGTACAATTATAAATCATTTCACCGGTATATGCTTTGCATAAAGCATTAAAGGTTTCGAACTTTTTGGGCAACGTTATGATAGCTCAACTCGAGAATACTTTATCTTATTTGTTAAATTTCTTTCCAAAAAAGTCTTATTTTTTAAAATTTTATTTCTAAAGAACAGCTCGATCGATTTAGTTTAAATTTTGCATTTTACCACTTAAAATCATACAGTTTAAAATTTATATACAATATAATTTAGATATACGAGTTTTACAGTAACAGCCACCCCATAGACTGCTGAACTCAAACTGTCTTTTATTTTAACTTTTTTTTACTTCATGATATATGGGATAGGGGCCTTCTGCGCGGCCCAGGTGCCCAATTTATATAAATAAAGAAAGAAAGAATACGAGTTTTCGAAAAGTTTTTGATTCACTTCAATAGTTCCGCTTAAATATGGTTAACTACATAAAAAGTGAAATTAACTTAAATAAGGGCATATTTTCGACAGCCCTCCTGTCTTCTATATTGTGACCATAGTTTCCAGATTACAGTATATCTATCTATCTATATATATATATATATATATATATATATATATATATATATATATATATATATATATATAATATTATTATTTTTTTTTTTCAAAGAAATATTTTTTTGTGTCTGTTTTCGTAACTTAGAATATTGTTTGCACAAATTAATTAACATATTTATAGTTGGGACCTCGAGTCCTGGGGCGAGTCCTTTGCATCTAAGCAAAGAATATACAATCCTCTTAGATTCCTCGTATATTCTTTGATCTAAGTACTTGACAATCTGATCAATAGATAAAAGTTATTAAAGTATTCCGTTTTTTATTTTGAGTTAACCATAATATCGTAGATGTTTATTGCCATCTAGGAAGGGTGTCAAGATACTGTGTTATTGTAGCCTTCTTTATTTCTTTTCAATTAGTGTTTTTTCCTTTAATTTCCTAATTTCCGATAAAAAGGAATTTTTTTTTTAAAGAATAAAAATATCATTTTGTTTAAAAATGATGCTTTTTTTAGTATGAAAAATTAAACATAGATTCTAATTATGAATTGGGGGAGAAAAAAAAAAACAACGTTTAGCCAACATTTAAGATAGGGAAAAATTACTACGCATAAATTTTGTAAGAATTACTGTTATCAAAATAATACTTACAAATGAAATTCAAAATTTCGAGTATTGTTTTGAAAAAAGATTATGAAACAGTTAGGGTTAAACAAATATAAGTCATGGTCTATTGTGTGGCAAAGGTTTTAATGGAGTTACGCGCATGAATATTGGATGATAAAAAGGAGGAAAATGTCTGATCTTAGTCATTTATATGACTCGTATCAGGGAGAAGATCTAAATAATCAGAAGATCGTTATTCTTCATATTAGCTACTCGTGTGTGTACTTTAAACCTAATCGCGTGAATTACTCTTGAAGGACGAAACTTTGAATACTTGGAGAATATTCTTGTTTCAGATGCAGTAAAAATCTCAAGGACTTTTACTCTCTACACACAGATTAACTTATTTTATTTTATAATCGTCTTTGAACAGTTGACCCGATTTAGGGTTTACGGCAACCAATGTTCAACTCTATAGCCTTGTAATTTTGAACCCAATCCAGAAGACAAGGAAACTCCTTGATCAAGTATTGGGAGAAATTTACCTTCGTGGAGGACTTTTTTGATGAAACTAACCCGAATTTGCGTTACGTGGAGAGGAAAACCTCCCATGTTTAGCCTGACAGCAAGGCGACTCTAACCCATGAACCGTCTACCACCAAGGATATTTTACGTCAGCACTGTGGTCAGTGAGAACAGGGCGCGAAATTCGTATTAACCACCCATCGCTGGGATCGCTGCTTTCGTGAAAGAAGCTGTAAAATACTTAAATTAAATGGATAATTTGCAATGTTAGCTACCGTTTTATTTTTTAAACATTTAAAACTTTTTCTTTTTTTTTGAAAACATTTAATATCATATATCTTTTTAAAAATGTCCTTCCCCCAATTACTACACTATAATCAGTAATGCAGTTAATTCTACCTCGACACCCGTCTCATTTTTTTCCAACTTATTCTTAATTATCTCGATCGGGTTAAAGCTGCGGGGGAGAAATGTCCGCATGATAGACATCACGACTACTTGTTTATTTTTATGTACTCGGATTTTTATTTATGCATTAACTGTTTTATCATCTCATTTTTATCTTCAGCCCTTTGGATGCTCATACTTAAGACTATCACGGTGTGGTTAATTGAACTCTACGATCACGCTCCTTCCTTATTTATTTATTTATTTATTTATTTTTCAATCATCTTCATTTCAACTAGGCATTCTTAATTTCGCCAATCACATCGTCTCAATTCCGACGAATCGGTCCTGGTCGACGAATCGGTCGGCACAGACACAGAGCTCAAGGAATTTTTGTGAATTATTTTTAAAAAAAAAAGTTATCACCCATTGGCAAATTGGGTCTTGGTTTGGATTTGATGGTCCAACTACAATAACCAAGAGTAATACAACTACAATGATCAAGAGTAATAGTAAACAGTGCGCATGCGTCGTCATTGCATTCGTTGCTCTGGCTACCGCTGCTGCTTGATAAGTTTTTAATTTTGTTATGTTAAGTGGGTCAGTTTATTTTTGAGATATGGAACCAGAGAGATCCCATAAATATTTCTTGAGTTGTGAATAAAAGAAGATCTCATCATTTGAGCGATATTTTTGTTTTTATTGTTTTAATTAAGAATCAGAAATTCTAACCCACAGTTCAAACTGGATCGTTTTCGAAACTAATTCAGGTGAATATCACAAATAAAGAGGGTTCAAACTGATTGACACGGTCCCAAAAGTTAGAGTTGAAGCAAGAAAAAGGCGATGCCAAGGTGTAAACTCACAGAGGCTGAAAAAGCCAAAAACACGAAGACGGGAATACCTTAAGCGTTACACACAAGCGGAAAAACGAAAGGATACCGTTCGCAAACTCAAGCATGAAGCCCATCCCTCACAAAAGTACCAAAGTGGTTGAGAGAATTGAACCCTACCGAGGAGCGAATGGTGGCTCTCCGAACCCCTTTCATGCAAATACGGGAACTGGGTGTTGATCAACAGGTTAGGGATAAAATTATTCATTGTCAACGTACCCAATGACTTGCACAAGAACGTAGACTGTCTTCCACGCAATATAAATGAATCATTCACTATTCATGTAAAATTGAAAAAAAGCCTAGCTTTCAAATCATATTTCATGTATGAACTTGTGAATCCGAAACGGGTATATGATGCAGCTTACAATCTCCATCAAATACCATTATACCAATCCGAAAATGTTAATATTGATCTCGATTGGCTGTTCAATGTCTATTCAGTCATCAAAAGAATTCACACAGAATGTGTCCGAGCTGCATTCAAATATGTCTGCGAAGTTGTGTACCGAGCAGTTCAGGATTAACAGTTAAAGATGTCCAAATTGAAAACACTGTAAAGTTGCTTTTCCGAAAAAAAAAAAAAAAAAAAAAAAAGAAAGAAAGAAAAGAAAAAGAAAGAAAAAAAAATTAGACAGCAATCATTTTACCAAGGGTGACATGTGACCACCTTGCGGCAATCACAATTTTTTTAAATTTATTTATTTATTTATTTATATATATTCTAATCGGCGGACTAAAACTCTTTATTTTTTTGAACCAATTTTTAAGCATTAAAGATTCAAGATACTAGTTATTTATTGTTTTGTTAAAAAACAAACAAACTTAATTCTAAAATGGAAATTTACGCTTGGGCGGAAATAAAACAAATTTTTTTTATGTGATAAAATGGTGTGAAAAGTATGATAAAAAAATATCAGATAGAAGTTTAATAAGGATATTAAAAGGATATATAACTGAAGATAACACAACCGCTTCAACACTAAGGCAACATATAAAATGACAAAACGTGATGACAGAAAGTTGAAGTGGATTTGGAGAAATATAAGAAAAGCAGTTGATAGATAAATCTACAAATTAAGGACGAGTGTAGTTTAAACTCAAAGACAAAGATATCTTAGTGTTAAACAAACTTAAATTACTTGGGCTTGAAAGTAAATGTTCAACATGAAAACTCTACTTGTCAGCTGAAAATCAAGAAAATAGTTATGCTTGGTCTAAAGCAGTGGTTCCCAAACTTTTTTGACCCATGGACACCTTTTTATAGTCAAAACTTGCTCACGGCCCCCCAAGTGAAAAACTGCATATATGTACGGTATAAAAATTACAAGTTAAAAAAAAACATTTTGTTGAAGAACTATTTATTGAAATTATATCTTTTGTTTAAAATAAAATAAAAAGAATAATGACTTGGATGAACGTGGTGAGATTTTAAGAGTATATTTATGTCCGGCTCAATGTTTGTGAGTGCTAATTTCTAATCATTTATTTCTCTTTTTTTGTGATGAGGTTCATTACGGCACTGAAACGGAAAGAACAATATCCTCTTCCCAAGTTTTGTTTGTACAGAAAAAGTTTTGTAACAAACGCAGTTTTATGATTTTAGTTTTGATTAAATTTAATTGTTCATCTTGTAGTTTCAAATTAGTTTCGTTAAGTTTTACAAATGTACTGAAAATACATTCGCTGCAGATTGTTTTCAGTTAGCCAGAAAACCTAGGTATCTTTCTAGGGTTAGCCAGAAAATCTGGGTACCATTGCCGGAGCACCGTCAATAGCTACAGAAATGTTATTAGTCAAGGTTATAGCTTTTAATTCAGTCAATCGCGTTTCACTTTTCGTATCGCTTTCCAAACATTTAGCAAATAACGATTCTTGGTAAATTCTTTTACAAATCTTGCATAAGCTAAAAGTAAAAGCTTTGTTTCCTAGATAAGTGGACTCGTCAAGTTGTATTGAAAATTCAGATATTTTTAAGTACTCACATAAAGAATTTTCTACGCACTGAGATATTTTGTCAATCCTTCTTTGTACGTTATTATTACTCCGTGGAATTCTTTTTACAATGTTAAAAGCTGGTTTGTGTAACCCGGTGAGTATAATCTCACTTACAGCTAGTAAAATAAGTTCTTCAATAGTGTGAGGCTTTCCGGACTTTGCAATCATGTAATATATAGAAACATGCAAAGCATGCAATCCATCGTCACCTCGCTTAGATGTTGTCCCTATAAGTTGATGCAGTGACAGTGTTTTAAGACATTTTTCTTTGACTGTTTGAAAAATAGTTAATCAATGTTCTTGAGCTTGGAATATTTAATTGAATCACTTGATACAGTTTTATTACATAGAAGTAGGTTAAGTACTATTTCCTGGTGATGAAATAAAGACATACTTCAAATATTCAACACTGTATTTTCGGCGTTTTTTCTTCGACTCATTCATACTTTTATCGCTTAAAAAAGAAACAAAAGATATAAGAAAATTTTTAAATCAACTGTTTAATTTGTAACAAACCACTGTTAATAATTAAAAGCACCCACCTTTATTTATAGTCTACTTAGGACGTAAAAATCTTACTATTTTACTTATCTAAATTTCCATAATAATAAAAATCAATCACAATTTTATTATTTTATATTAAATCTCACGCGGACCCCCTGACGTTGTTCAGGGACCCCTAAATCAGTTTTTATTTTTCACGGACCCCTGGGGATCCATATAGGCAACTTTGGGAAACACTGGTCTAAAGAATACAAAATCGGGAACCTAGAAATGAAAAAAAGTAATTTATGGACCGATGAGAGACGTTATATACATTTCAGAAATGATGGCAGGCAAATAATTTTTGGGGAACAACATGATGATCTCCATCCTGATTGTATACAGCCGGCTGGATTTATTTCGGAAATGTTTCAAAGCGTCAAAATGGAGAAAAGCCACGGTTTCATGAAAATGAAAAGCTTTTGGGGTCTAATTTTTTAATATTTGAAAACTTTCTCCTATGCTGCATTCTTTGAGCTCATAAAAATTTGCTAAAACTGAGAATACGTGAAGTGATTTTTGATAATTTTCATCTAAGTGGAAAAATGTTGCCCAAATAGACAATTTTTTTTACTAAAGTTTAAAAACTTTTAAAAAATTTAAGTTATTTGTCTGCTCTAAAGCCTAGATAATTCTTCACGGCAATATTATATATATAGTTTAAAATCCTCGCATTGCTTCAAGTGTAAAGTCCTTTAACTATGGTTTTTTTTTATTTTCATTGGCGACAGAGCTTCAAAAAACAGGTTTCTGCTTTCACTTTGATTTTAACTTATCCACATTAGTATTGAGTATGATCGCATGATTTTTATTTTGAATTACGTAGTAGTAAATAAATAAGGCCAGTAATGATTAGCACCGTCTTCAATTAAATCTATAATAAAATCTATAATTAAATATCCCTTATATCAGCAGAAACCTTTCTACTTCTATTATAGACGTAACTAAATATCATATGAAAATATATCTGTTAATCGTTTTCTGCAAAATTTGTTGCCAATTAAAATTTCGATCGCTTTTCTACATAAATACTTAATACGTACATGAACTTGAAGCTCATTGCAGGTTAATAATATCAATCGTTTATTGCCCACTCTAAAAGGGATTCATCGTTATTTGAAATTTTAATCCTTTTTCAGGTAGCAAAAGTGCTCAAATTTCAACAGGAGCTTTGTAAGACGAAACAAGTTTTTATCGTTTTACAATAAGAAGTTTATCGCAAAATAGAATTTTTCTCCAATCAAAATTTCTACACTTTCTGGTGTAGTGTATTCATTTTGGCAACACTAATTCAGCAAATGTTACAAACCACTAAAAATGTAAAACGAACTGCTTATAATGGTTTAACAACCATTTTCTACAAACAACAAATGTGCCATTACTTTTTGCATTTTATGTAATCTGTCTAACATAACATAACATAACATAACATAACATAACATAACATAACATAACATAACATAACATAACATAACATAACATAACATAACATAACATAACATAACATAACATAACATAACATAACATAACATAACATAACATAACATAACATAACACAAGCTGTGTTTTTGCTTATGTTCTCATTACAGGATGAATCGGAAAAGAACCATTATTGGCCTCAGGAGTCCAGCTAGACCAAACAGACCAGACCTGATCTATAAACAACAAAGAGCTTAAAAACAACAAAGAGCTGTCGCCTCACTTAGAATGTCTAACGTCGTACTAATGTCCTGCCTGATTAAAATTTTTTGATCGAAAGTTGCTGTTTCGGAAAAGGTTAATTTCTGTGTAGCTAGAGCATTTCAATTGAGTTTTGTGATTAACAATGGAAGTTTAATAGCTGCTTTAAACAGAATTTATCACTAATAGAAGTTTCGACCACTTTCTGACACAAAGAGAAATAAAACTGAAATAAAAAACATAAATTACAAAAAGAAAAGTTTTTAAAAGACCTATTGGCGGTAGCACTACTGTTACTATTACAAGTCGGTTTTTTTCATAAATATGTTTAAATTGAAGGTGTCAAAATGACGAATAAATAAATAAATATCGAAATGGCGATGATCAAAATCATTCATATTAATTTAAATATTAAAATTTTCTACCAATGAGAAAAATCTTTCGCAGCTAGAAAGCGAAAAAGTTGTTAGCTATAAAAGCAACATATAAAACAAGTAATGTTGCTTACATTATATAAAACTATAGACTCTATCTACTAAGATATTTAACCTATTTCCACAAGGAAGAGATAATTGTTGAAGAAACATTTACAAGCAGGCACTAACAGAGTAAATAGTATTTAAGAAATATTATTATGAGGTACGTCCAAAGTCCAAACATAAATGCCTATCTCAAATACGAAAGCGATTACGATCTGTTAAATGTCTGGTTACTTTATAATCATTTTTTAAATATCAGGGTTTTTAAAAACATATTTGTGTCATTGCATTTCGATCAATTCATTCCTCTTAACTATCTGATAACACTCCTAGGGTATTACCATCACCTTCTACATCAAAAATCCTCCACACGGTCTGTTATAAGTAAGTCCGCGCAGACTGTTTAAAAAGTGAACCAGTTGTGCGCATGAACCCAAAACCTTTTATATAAGTGATTGAGAGCAATTTATCATATATATTTGAGAATTGAATCTGTAGTGGTTGACAAGTGAATAAGGCAAACCAATAATATTCATAAATAAAACAAATTTTTAGTCATATATTTGCTACCACTTTCTTATTCCAACTAGATTTTGTATTAGATGACTCGTTCGGAAAGTGGATATCCTTCACAATGGTCTGATCGGACTACCTATAAAAAACCGCGTGGAGGCTTTCAGTTAAAAGAGGCCTGATAAAACTATGATGAAATCTCTTGAAATTTTACAAGTAATTCATTTAAAAAGTTTTAGAGTAAGTATTATAATGAGAGCTATGTGCACATAAAAATTTAGACCTACATAAAAAAGTACATAGAATGTACATGTGTACATAAAAAAACGATTACGATCTGTTAAATGTCTGGTTACTGTATAATCAATTTTTAAATATCAGGGTTTTTAAAAACATATTAGTGTCTTTGCATTTTCCAGCCATTCATTCCTCTTAACTATCTGATGATAACACTCCTAGGATATTACTCGAAAATGAAGAAATCCTGATAAAACTATGATGAAATCTCTTGAAATTTTACGAGTAATTCATTTCAAATGTTTTAGAGTAAGTCTTATAATGAGAGCTATGTGTACATAAAAATTTAGATGAACGAAATATATAAATGTTATATAATCTTTTTCTTATTAATTTTTAAAACTGTTCGTGATATTTAAATTCGGGAAAGTATAATACTAATTAGTTTCATGCACTTTTTGTATAATTTTCACTTAGCCCCACTTTTTTGTCATTAAACACTAGCCAAAGTTCATTGTTAACCAAATTTCAAAAGTCTTAGCCTAAGGCGAATCTTAACAAATCTTTACTATAAATTTTTTTTTTTCCCATAGAAAACTTTAAGTCAAAATACAAATCCGCTGCAAATTGAACTATTTTAAAAATGCGATTGAAGAGGAGCAAATAAGGAATGAACGGGGAAGAGAATCAAAAATGTAGTTGTTTTATAGTCTTTAAGAAATATGAATAGAATAGGTTGTGTTTAAATAAGAATAAGAAGTGGTAAAGAAATAAGAATAAAATAGGTTAGGTTTAAATAAGAATAAGAAGTGGTAAAAAAATAAAAATAGAATAGGTTGGGTTTAAATGAGAATAAGAAATGGTAAAGAAATAAGAATATAATAGGTTGGGTTTAAATAAGAATAAGAAGTGGAAAAGAAATAAGAATATAATAGGTTGGGTATAAATAAGAATAAGAAGTGGTAAAGAAATAAGAATAAAATAGGTTGGGTTTAAATAAGAATAAGAAGTGGTAAAAAAATAAAAATAGTATAGGTTGGGTTTAAATGAGAATAAGAAATGGTAAAGAAATAAGAATATAATAGGTTGGGTTTAAATAAGAATAAGAAGTGGAAAAGGAATAAGAATATAATAGGTTGGGTTTAAATAAGAATAAGAAGTGGTAAAGAAATAAGAATAGAATAGGTTGGTTGAGAATAAGAAGTGGTAAAGAAATAAGAATAGAATAGGTTGGGTTTAAATAAGAATAAGAAGTGGTAAAGAAACAAGAATAGAATAGGCTGGGTTTAAATGAGAATAAGAAGTGGTAAAGGAATAATAATAGGTTGAGTTTAATTTTTGATTACTTCTTACAGTAGAGCAATATTATAAGGATAAACCTGAAACAACATTTCATGTTTTTCCAGATTCCAACGTGGTAGCTCTCTGCACTCCCGTGCCACTGGTCCTGGGTTCGATCCTCGGGCCGGGAAAGGTTGACTCACCCTTTCATTCCTTCAATGGGTAGATAAATGAGTACTAAGCATACTTGAAAACTAAACTCTGGGGATTCCATGTTTAGCTGACTACCTAACCGGAACACCTGCTCCTGCATCCCGGAGCCCAAGGTAGAGAAAACTGAGATAGGTGCAGTAGACCTTGGCCCTCTATGGGCTGTCGAGCCACTGAGTTAAGTTTAGTTAGATTCCGACAGTCTTTTAATTAAATATAATTCATATTAAATAGAAGGTTTCATTCTTTAAGATTTTTATTTTTTATTATTAGAATTTTTACAGTCTCGATTATTTTTTAACACGGCGATTGTAATCAGTAAGAAAAAAAAGAATCGCGGTAGAAAAAAATTAATTTCAATCCCTTAATTCTGTTTTACTTGGTTTTTATACTACTCATAGAGATTTTTTAGCGAAATTTGGGGTGGGGTGGGGTGGTGGAAGGCAAGTGATATCACGCGATATCGCATGTTTTGGCAACGAGTTTGTTAATCTGTATTTTACCGGTTTTTCTTTCTTTTTTCATGCTCTTGTTTCTTACATTATCTGGACTAAATATAATTCTAATTAGTGTTGCGACATATCTAAGGGAAATCACTGTAATCGATTAAAAATATAAGATTTGTTCAGAAAATTCATATTTATACAATTTTCAAGATCAAGGGGAATATATATTTCTCTTTTCTGTAGAAAAAATTGCTTGCTGAAAACACAATTTATTTCGCTGAATTTACTGTTTTATAGCATTTAGGGAGTCGGCTAATGCTTTGCCTTTGCGCCGGCTCCGATTGTTCCTCAAGCGGAAAAATTCTGATAAATGTTTTATTTATAAAACATATTAATCAACAGAAAAAATACATAAAAAATATCGCTCCGAACCTCGAAAAACTCAGTAAAAAATATCCTTTATTTATTTATATATATATATTTTTTTTGAGCAGCTCACCTCTGATAACGATATCATGTTATTCCAGTGATATAATCTGTGATATATGTTATGATATGATGCTGATATGACGTAAGTTATGATGATTTAAGTGAAGTGATGCAATCTCATTTTAAAATGAGATGAAAATTTGCCGATTTTCCAAAAGAAGTTTTTAGAAATTTGTAAAAACGATACTAACTTAAGCGCATGATAAAGAAATTAGGATTATTTTTATAACTTGGACGATCAGCTTCTGCTTGCTCCGTTCACCAACCCCCACGACTGCTTCTCATTCGTCGGGTTATTTTTTTAATCGGTATTTTAAGAAATAAATAGATAAAATAAATAAATAAATAAGAATCATTTTGTTAATAAAAAATATAATTATTATTGTTATGTGTTAGATCATTTTGTTAATATGTTAAAATGGAAGATAACTTGGAATCGAATGTACTTGAAGTTTTTTACTTTCTTAAGGATTTCAATAAATCTTGAGACTTATAGCAACATTTTTCTCTCTCTCTCTCAGCTCTTTTTACTAACTATCGACATCATTGTAGCTTATGAAATAAATATATCGAGAAAGATAAATTTTCGTACAACAATGGGTATATAGTCATTATTCAGAGGAAAAAAGAGTGAAAATAAATTCGCCAAAAAAAAAAAAAAAAAGCATTAAAAATTGCAATAACGAATAAATAAGAATTTCGATTTGAAAACTTGTGTTTGATCTAAATATGGCCCTTTAACACATGTCTAATTTCAACTCCGCGGTTGCTTTTTTAAGGATTGCAAGACGACCCACCTGGTATTTTTTACTACAAGTTCAAGAGTTAATAATTCTAAAACTAATAATCAAATGTTGATTTTTTTTTATCATCACCGGAGTCAAGCATCACTGACTGCGGTCAGTGTGCGGGTGGGTGACCACTTGGATTAGTCTGCGTAGGGACTGAGGGTGTGCGGTATTGGTCCTCGTTTAACTCGTTCTACCGTAAAGTGCTCGACTTCGCACGCAGGTCGTCGGGCAATCGGAGCGGTGGTGCCATCCCTCTACAGAGGATCAAAATTGTGATGGCATGTCTTCGAATCATCCTCAGGGATGTTTCCCAGACCGTCGCCAATAGCCCATTGTGAAGCTCTAGTGCGACGTAAATGAACTACAACTACAACAACTTGATTTTTTTATCCTGTAGTACCTACTTCCTGTTTATTTTTCTACACATCTTTCTAATTTCAAGTTTCAAAATCTTTTGAGCGGGAAAACAAATTTTAACATGAAGTAAAAAGTAATTGTACGTAAAATATCCAAAACAACGAAAGCGCCGATAATGATTTTTTAAAATTGAGAGAAATTCAAAATGTTATGAAAATTTTGTGTATTGATTTATGCAGGAAACTGAAGTATTCAGTTTTGAGCCTATTTCATTTCTTTATATATTGTTAGGATATGGGACGTTATCCTTACAAACCTGTTAGGATAACGATGCAAGCTTGTACGTTATACAAGCTTGTATCCTTAGCTTGTTTTTAGACCAAACGAGTCGGCTATTAAACTTGGTGTAAGAAACAGCGTACAACAGATATTGATCTTGCAAATTCATTCTACTTAATAGTGGAAGATTGCGAAAGCAAAAATAGAATAACTCGCCAAGGGCAAAGAGGAGAAAAAGAGCTGTAATAAACTTCATGCATATAACACAAAAAAAAGATGGTATCTTTTTTATCTTTCGATTAAGAAATGATCTATCAGAATATTTATCAATTTTTAAAGAGCAACACACTTAAAAATAGAAAAAGGAGATAATTCTAAGAAAAAAAGAGACGTGATTCCCAGTTTGATAATTCCGATTTGATTGCAAACGAAAGTCATTAAATTCAAATATTTAATTAAAATCTTGAGTAACAACTACTTAACCGAGTACCAGAGTGAAATTAGTTAGTTATCAATGAATATACTAGCTTAATATTACTTAATAAGTATAAATAAAACAGATTCAAATATTTTTTTTTCTTTAAGTTCTTGTTGGTTGACAGAAAGTGATAATAAAGTTAGGAAAAACGAATCATCCAAGCTTTTCGAAGTTTACTTCGGTATTTGAATCACTAACTGATTTGAATGACTTACTGATCCGAATCAGTCATTTGCTAATTCGAATGACTTACTGATGCGAATTAGTCACTTGTTGATTAGAAACACTTAATGATACGAATCAATCACTGATTCGAAACAATCACTGATTCAAATGAATCTCAGATTCAAATCAATCATTGATTTGAATCACTTACTTGTTCGAATCATTTAGTGATTCGAATCAGTGAGTAGTTTGATAATGAAATTGATAAAAATGATATAAGTATGATTTATCTGTAATAAAAATAACTTAAAATATTTTTTTAACATTTTTTCGGCAGTATATCTAAGCTTTAACATCACTTTATTGTCTTTTATAAAAAAAAGCATAATTATAATTTTTTTTCCAATGCCCACCTGGAGAATGACCTTTCATACAGGCATCTGAAGGGCAGTATTGTTGGCCCCTCTTTCAGTTGCACCATATTAGGTGGGCCGACGTTGCTCCCACAGTAAGGACAGATTGTGCAGATAATGAAAGAACATCCATGCCTTGCCCGGGATTCGAACCTAGAACCTTTTTGATACAAGGCCAGCTCCCTGACCCCTACCTACACAGGCCGGTCGGCACATCATTATAAATTATTCCTCGCATTTTCCTTTCTGTTTAAGGGTTGATTAAAAATTATATTTTTAATTTTGACAGGAAGTTATCAAAAGTAAGATTATAAGCTGCTAGTTGCCTCCACCAACTGCTTGCGGTTGGTCCTTTCGAGTGGCTTCGCAAACCGGCTGCTCGCTTATTTAGTGGTAATATATTTTAGTCCAACTTTGTATTAATAGTGGTACATTTTTTAAAACAAAGCTCTAAAAATATGAAACATATACGTCCTGTGAAATCTTTCATTTACAAAACATTTCGGTACTATTCCATTTCGGTGGTCTGAAAAAAAAAAACACACAAAAAAAACCTTTTGACTTAGTGTCTATATAAATATTTTATTTTCCTATTACTACAATTAGTTTACTACCCCAAGCGTCAATAGTAGCTTTGCAAGCCGCTTTGGCTTAGAGGTTAGAGCTCTCGCCCCCCCCCCCCCAATGAAATGATCCAGTGAGGTTTTCGTTGTTTTTTCTCCATTGTAAAGCAAACGTTCATGACCGGACTGCCACATTCATGCCGGTGGTGATGAAGTTGTGGTGTCATTACCAGCATGATCATCACTGAAACGAATCAAGTGATTCGGATCAGGGATTTGAATCAAGTGCTTCAGACTAGCAATTTCGAATTAATAATTCTAATTCACTTATAATCATTAATTCACTGATTCTAATCAGCTGCAAGCTGGTGATTCGGTTAACCAAATCAATTCAGTGATTGGAATCATTGATTCAAATCATTGAATCAGTGATCACTTCTAGTGAGTGAGGATAACTAGGTGCTAAAATAAATATGAAATAGTTATATTATCAACAAGGTAATCCAGGATTTATTATTATTATTTCAAAAATACGGAAAAAAAAGAAAGAAACCTTGATAAGAAACTCACGCAAAAAATACTAAAGCTCCTTATCTGCCAATTTTACTCGTTCCGATGGATGGGGTAGAGCAGGGGTGGGCAAACTTTTTTGGTCCGGGGTGAAAAAACGAAGAAAAAAAGTTTGGTGGGCCAAGTAAAAACTTCTAAAGTAGAAAAACGATGTGCAAGTTTTAATTTTAAATATTTAATGAGATGAATGAAATTGCGATTTCATTTTTAAAAATTCTTTATATTGAGGTTCCAATCCAAGTGAGATGTACTTATTTTAATTCTCAAGGTTAAATGATTGCCTGTTAGTCTACTTCTGAAATGATTTTTTCAAAGGTTTCTAGTTGAAAACACTTGTTCACATATATAAGATGAAGCAAACATAGCACTGATTTTCTGGGCATGAAATATTAAATTTGGGAAACTAGCTTTTGGTAATGATTTATAAAACTCTAACTTTGGCATATTTCGAAACAACTGCTTCAGATGGCGTCAATCTACGGCTATTCTATAAAGAACGTTTGCTTTCAACATTTTACCAATTGAAGCTGCCTATTTCGATCAATTTATGTTTTGTAGAACAAAAATAGAGAAAGTAAAAAGATCATCAATACTTTGTTAAAAAAAGTAAGAACAAAAATAGCTTTAAACAAAGTAGACAAGAAAATTGATGTATATTGTTTATATTCGTCACGGATCAGCAAGTTAAAATTCTATCCGTGGGCCGGATATAATATTCAGACGGGCCACAGTTGGCCCATCTCTGGGGTAGAGCATCACCTCCTACATCATAAAGCCGCCACACGGTTTCTTATAAGTAGTCTGCGCATATTATTTAAAAAGCAAACCAGTTGTGCGCTTGAACCCAAATTCTATTTTAAAAGTATTCGAGAGAAACTTATCATACATATTTGAGATTTGAAGCTGTAGAGGAGGACAAGTAAATGAGACAAACCAATGATATTCATAAATGAAAAAAACTTTTTAGGCATATATTTGCTATCACTTTTTAATTTTTTATAAATTTTATATTCAATTACACATTTGCTGAGTGGTTAACTTCATGGTGATCAGATCAAACTACCTATAAAAAACAGTCCGAATGCGTTCAGTTATAGGAGGCGATAAAATTAATTGTAAGTGAAATAATTATATTTATTTGGTTGTACTTAACCAAACTACAGAAATTTGACTTAATTATAGAAATTTATTACATTTTAAACTGAAATTAAAAATCTAGTAACAAAAAAGTGAATTAAATTTACTACCACTTCATATATATAATAAAACAAATAATACAAAAAATTTTTACAATTCTTAGATCATAGGATTTTACAGTCAAACAAAAAATTCTATTTAGTCACACATGGTGGAAAGTGCAAAATCTTCCTCAAAATTCTAAAAGGGAACTCATAAGATGTCTATAATACTTTGGAAAAAAAAAAAAAAAAAAACACGAGCAAGATGGCGTATCCGAACTAAGAATCGATCTCTATTTGATCATCATATTGAAAAGCTTAATTTCAATTTATTTAATAACCGTCGTTGAACAGCCGACCCAATTTTGGGTTTACGTCTACTTACGTGTTCAACTCTGTAGCCTTGTAATTTCGAGCTAATCCAGAAGACAAAGAAACACCTAGATCAGTACCTATTGAGGTATGATTTGTTACGGAAACATGGAGGACTTTGTGATTCGACAGATTTAACGTGCATCAGTGCTATCTTCGGTCGGCGGGGATCGCGCCCACGACTTCTTGGACATAGGCCCAGTGCCCGACCAACCAGATCCCGGCCCTGCAATGGACCATTATTCCGATTGCAAAGTTTAATTGCAAATTTTTGGAAAAAGTAATAAATTATAATAATACAGGATTTAGCGAAATTTTTACTTTTGAAAACTTGTGAGAACCCTAGCAGCAAAATAACTTGGGCCCCTCTTTGGACCAATATTCACGAATCTTGGTAAATAAAGGTTCAAAAGACTATTATTTTTGGGACATGAAATTGTCCGATTTACTCGATATTTTACAGCCACATTATGACCAATATCGGCCTTATATATAATTGTCAGATTCACGCTATATTTTATATTCTTTATTCATCCAATGTAGGCGCTTTATAGGCCATTCTAAGACCAGTATTTTATAACAGTTGTTGTATAGCCAACCCAATTTCGGGTTTACGGCTACTTGCAATTTTGTACCCAATCCAGAAGACAAGAGAGCTCTTGGATCAATTATTGGGAGAAATTTGCCTGCGTAGAGGACGTTTTGATGGAACTAACCCGCATTTGCATTACATGGCGAGGAAAACCAAGAAAACCTCCCACGGTTAGTTTGACGGCAGAGGGACTCGAACCCATGATCTGCCTACCACTCAGGATATTTTACGTCAGCACTGTAGTCGGTGCGAGTCCGATGCGGAGTTCGTGTCGACCCGCCATCGTTGAGATTCGGACCCAGTTCACCGTATTGAAAGGCGAATGCTCTATCCCCTGAGCCACCACGGTTATAGGACCAATATTAAAAAATCTAGATATTATAATATTGGTCTCTTGGATCATGTTCCTGAAAGACCATATTGATCCAATTTTGTACCCAACTATGGTTAAAGTGAAATTGTTGCTCATTTTTGTAGTCGTGTATCTTTATCTAGAATACAAAATTTTTAAACTTTTTTCTCGCTCCGATTTGCCACCTAGTTAAAAGAAAGTACCACCTTAAAGTTAAAGATGGATGAATGATTAAAAAGGAAGTAAACGGCTTCACGCACCCAGATAAATGTTGATGATGAAGTTAATGAAATCCTCTTTCTTAGGTTGAGTAAATACAATAAATCCATCTAAAAAATATGTAACTCATACCTGCCTACTTTCAATCCTTTCGAGGATGATTTTCTCCAGTGGTAGTAAAATGGAATTTAACACTAGATTGCCTAAGGAAGTCATTTTGACTGCTTTTAATTTCAATTAGAAAAACAACGATGTATAAAATGGCTCAATTTCTTTGAATTTCGTACTACATATATTTTTTTTTATTGTTAATATTTACACAACATATATGTTATACAGCTGTAAATAATATAAAAAATTAATTTTAAACAAATTTTTTTACACATTATTTATTCTTTTACAATCCAGTCATTTTGACTGCTTTTGGGCAATATAGATATACAGGGTGTCTCAGATAAGCGTTTCAGAACTTCTAAGAGGGGTAGGGGGCATCCTGACGACCCGAAATCATATAGCAATGTGGGGTCGGAAATGCTTTCCTGGAGCGGTGACGTACACAGAAGCACCATAAAGAAAAGAGACCGTAAGTGAAAAATCGTTTTAATAATAAATTGAAAAAAGCATAAGGCACATGGGTCAAAGTAAGTGTTCGAAGTTTCGGCCACCGGCTACAATGCACACCTCACATCTCCGATGCATGGACATCCGAACATTCTGCAATACTCCAAGCATATCTCGAATTTCTCCGGCAGCTACTGCGATTCTTGCAACCAGCGCCTCAGCATTGTCAACAGGGGTGTCATAAACCAGTGTTTTCATATGACCCCAGAAATCAAGACATGATAGGTCGGGTGACCGAGGAGGCCATATGATTTTTTCAATGTATTATTAAAGCGATTTTTCGGTCTCTTTTCTTTATGGTATTTCTGTGTGCGTCACCGCTTCAGGAAAGCATTTCCGACCCCACATTGCTATATGATTTCGAGTCGTTAGGATACCCCCTACCCCTCATAGAAGTTCTGAAACGCTTATCTGAGACACCCTGTATACTAAGTTTCAGTCTTTCTAGTGTTAAATTACAATTTTTGGCACAAACATACGAAGGCTTATGCGGTCTACTGCATTAGTATTACATATTAATATATATGCTTAATTTTTTAAAACATAGTGGTGGACATAAAGATTATAAATTAAGTTTATGAATGCAAAGCATATATAAAAAGCATACATTTTAATACCACTTTAAATATAGAAATAAAATTTTAAGCCAAATGCGTAAAAGTTGGCAGGTATGGAACTTTTTAAAAGATTCGGCAATATATTAAAAAAATTTTTTTTGATAAATTTGTCACTATATTACCGAAAAACAAAAATACGAAGAAAATAATAATTCTTAATACTTAAATTTTTTATGCTCATAAGATATACAGTGAATTAGGAAAAAGATAGTAATACCGTTAGGGTAAAAAAAATCCACATTTATGATGTGGCTATTTTTTTCATCGTCATTTATTTTCATTGACGGTGATAAAAAATAGCCACAAATACATTATTTCAAAAATTTAATTGGCTGTTAACGAACAATTTCTCAAATTAGGTTATGAAGCTTTTTGATATTCGCGCAGCATGATAGGAGAGATTTTTAATAATACAGCACCAGAAGGAATAGAAGTAGAGTATAAATAAAAATAAATTCGTAACTAAATGCAAAATCCCTTAGACGTGATTTAGGAAGCATAAAAAAGAAGCAAGACAACATATGCAATTACTTATTATAATAATTTTTTTAATAAAATTATCAATACATTACCCAAGAACAAAATTATGAAGAAAAGCATAATTCTTAATATTTAAATTTTTTTATGCTCATAAACAATGCAGTGTATTAGGAAAAAAAATTAGGAAAACCTTAAGCAAAAAAATACCTTTAGAAACAAAATCCAAAAACTATCGTCTATGAAAATAAATAGCGATGATAAATTTTTTTAATTTTTTTTTTTTTTTTTATCATCGCTATTTATTTTCAGAGACGATCATAAAAAAAAATTATCATTACCACAAATACATTTTTCAAAAATTTAATTGACTGTTTACAATTTCTCAGATTCGGATATGAAGCCTACAAGTTTTGTGATGTTTGTGCGACGCCCGGTGGCAGAGTGGTAGCGCTTTACGCTTCCGTGCCACAGGTCCAGGGTTCGATCCTCGGGCCGGGCGAGGTTGACTCAGCCTTTCATTCCTTCAGTGGGTCGATAAATGAGTACCAAGCATGCTTGGGAACTAAAAACTGGGGGTTCCGCGTTTGGCTGACCACCTCACCTGAACATCTGCTCCTGCACCCCAGAGCCATCACCTCCTACATCAAAAAGCCTCCACACGGTCTGTTATAAGTAGTCCGCGCAGACTGTTTAAAAAGTGAACCAGTTGTGCGCATGAACCCAAAACCTTTTATATAAGTGATTGAGAGCAATTTATCACATATATTTGAGAATTGAATCTGTAGTGGTTGACAAGTGAATACGGCAAACCAATAATATTCATAAATAAAACAAATTTTTAGTCATATATTTGCTACCACTTTCTTATTTCAACTAGATTTTGTTTTAGATGACTCGTTCGGAAAGTGGATATCCGTCACAGTGGTCTGATCGGACTACCTATAAAAAACCGTGTGGAGGCTTTCAGTTAAAGGAGGCGTTGCCAGAGCCCAAGGTCACGAAAACTGAGATGGGCACAGTAGACCTTGGCCCTCTATGGGCTGTCGTGCCACTGAGTTTAGTTTAGTAGAGACATGATTAGAGAGAAATAAAAAATCTTGTATAAAGCAGTTAAATACTACAATTCCGAAGGAAGAGAAAGAAGCAAGCATAAGAATAAGCATAAAGCATAAGAAAAAAACAAGAGAACATATGCAATTACTTCTTATATATCTTCTAAAAATTTATAATTTTTCATGGCGCTCTTTCTGAAAAATTTCTAAAAGCTTCCAGGACATGAGATATTCATATGATTGTTAAGCATTATTTTCACCACCTTGGCTTTCTTTTTAAATATTTTACCGAAAAATCTATAATTCTCTTCATTTGATTTAAAATGAAACTTTTGAAACAGTTTATTGAACTGTCATTTTTGAATAATAATCGCTACCTATTTTCATTTCATTGAGATATTTTTAGACAAAAGAAAACAAACAATCGACATACTTATTTATTTAATCTACAATCAGATTATATCATGAAGAATGTTCGTACGGTGCAATCAAAACTTTTTTTTATATATTTTTTTAATTTTTATCTTCTACAATTTGTTTGTAAACAATAATATTAATCTTTTCGCAGCGAACATTTGCTTTCAATTTTAGCTGTTTGACTTAAATTTTAAAAACGGCGTGACCCACATATTTTGCTCCATCACAAAAACAATGAAGCACATTTTTATATTTTTATACAATGCTGGGTAATGTCGAAATTAAATATCGCGCACCGATATTAAACGATAACGATAATTGAAATATTTGGCAATTTACCTAAATTACTTCACTACCATTTCATTGGTCAATATTTTTTCTACATTATTTATATTAACTATTTTATCGTATCTAATAGTTATTGATGCGGATGATGTACGTGATACTACCGTGTTCGAGATTTATCGTTGTCGATAATGTTCGAGATGTTAATATTGTTGATAATTATCGTATACTGGGCATTCATCGTAAGATACGTATTCACGATAAGTGGTGAAAATAAACTTTATCACATCAAAGTTATTATATTTATTAACTACCAATGAAATTGCGAGGTATTTTGCAATATTCTATTTTACAGTTTTCGTTTATTGTTTTATGCAACTCTCGAATCCTCGTTATTTTAATTCAAACTGTAAATAGAGTCTTCTACGAAGGCAAAACTCTCCCAATACTTGATCCAGGAGTTCCCTTGTCTTCTAGATTGGGTTCAAAATTACAAGGCTACGGAGTTTAACATTGGTAGTCGTAAACCTAAAAATTGGGTCGGCTATTCAACGACGGTTATAAAAATAAAAACACTGTAAATGGAGATGATCTACAATGTAAAAAATATGTTTAAACTCCTGTGGCAAAATTTTGTGTAAATAACCCCCTGTTTTGGTATAGTTAACCTTTTCGTTTCTGCAGTTCGCTTTGCTGAAGTGACGCCACTCAACAATGTACAATCTCACGAAGTGTACACATTGCATATTAATATTTATTATTATATTTTACTTTTGTAACAAGAAAATACTTCATTCTCAAATATAACACACAGAAGAAATTTGTTTGTTTGTGTATTTAATAAATATCTTTATCGGTATAAATCCATTATAGGTAAATGAAGTATTGGTGTATAGCTAAATGAAATATTAGCCAGTGGCAGTTTGAAGCAGATAGGGGCAGTTACCATAGTTATCAAATGGCATCACGCTGATGCCGCCTAAATACGGTGCTCGCACACACAGGGCATCGCGTAAATGCCGGCTAAACCAACGCCTCCTATAACTGAAAGTCTCCACACGGTTTTTTATTGGTAGTCCGATCAGACCACTGTGAAGGATATCCACTTCCGAACGAGTCACTTAATACAAAATCTAGTTAAAATAAGAAAGTGGTAGCAAATATATGACTAAAATTTTTTTATATTTATGAATATTATCGGTTTGCCTCATTCACTTGTCAACCACTACAGATTCAATTCTCAAATATATATGATAAATTTCTCTCAATTGCTTTTATAAAAGGTTTTGGGTTCATGCGCACAACTGGTTGACATTTTAAATAGTCTGCGCGGACTACTTATAAAAGACCGTGTGGAGGCTTTTTGATGTAGGAGGTGATGGCTAAACACGGCGCTTGTACTCACAAGAGAGAGCGTGGACGGAGATTGTACACACAGGTTATAACGTGGATGCTGACTAAATTCGGCGCTTGTACACACAGGGCGTTGCGTAGATGCCGACTAAATACGGAGCTCGTGAACATAGTAAATAGCGTTGAGGCCGCGTTGCTGTTATGCACGGGGCATCACGTAATTGTGGCGCTCATAAAGAAAAGGGTAGTTTTGTGTAGTTATCTTTTGTGGATTGAATGCTGTGCCTCATATGTTTCCATAGTGGATCGATATAAATCACTAAGGATGAGCCGCGATGGCTCAGGGGATAGAGCGTTCGCCTTCCAATGAGGCGAACCGGGTTCGAATCCCAGTCGATACGAATTCCGCATCCGGCTTGCACTGACCACAGTGCTGAAGTGAAATATCCTCAGTGGTAGATGGATCATGGGTTAGAGTCCCCTTGCCGTCAGGCTAACCGTGGGAGGTTCTCGTGGTCTTCCTCTCCATGTAACGCAAATGCGGGTTAGCTCCATCAAAAAGTCCTCCACGAAGGCAAAATTTCTCCCAATACTCGATCCAGGAGTTCCCTTGTCTTCTGGATTGGGTTCAAAATTACAAGGCTACGGAGTTGAACATTAGTAGCCGTAAACCCATTAAGTTGGGTCGGCTGTTCAACGACGGTTATAAAATAAAATAAAATAAAATCACTAAGGATCCATTTACGACTATACCATATACTATATTGCATGATACATAAGGTAAAAATATTAAAATAATTTGTATTTTAGGTAACAAAAGAAACTGTGTTAGAAAGCATGTCTGACTCAAGAAAAAGGGAGGAGAATAACCAGAAAGCATAAATGAAAAGAGGAAATAAAAGCCACCATTACACTCTTTGAAAATTTGATTCAACGTTGAACTATAATATCGGTATCTTGAATCAAAATACCATAGAAATATGTTTCAACCTAAATAGCTTGTTAAATAGTACTGCTTTTCTGTTCAAGGTGAACCACAGCACCGTGTAATAAAATTTAAGAAGGATTAATTTGCACGATAATATAGTTCAACCATCATTAAATAGTTGCAGCGCATTTCAACGATATTGTGGTTCCTAACGCTCTAAAGTTTCAAAAAATTCAGAGTCCCCATTCACTTGCTAACCATATTAAAGTTGGAGTCCCTGGCTAGAGGTATCAGAAGGTAGAAAAGAGGGTCGAGTCTTTTTAAATACCAAACATTTCTAATTTTATTTTTTCAGTCAGTATATTTCACGAGATATCTCTATTTTGAACAATATTTTTGCCATTTTCAATTTTCGGTTATAGCACCACCTGTGAAACAAAACGTAACCACCTCTTTGGAATATTATGAGATTTTTAGACTGAGATTTTAAACTCAAATCTACTACGAAAAATAGGGGTTTCTATTTAAAAGTTTGATGTTAGCTCCTGCCCTATCCCAGGGTTTGCGGTTGGGAGATAGAGTTTGAATGCATCGTTTAAAAATATTTTAGAATTATTTATTAATCCGATGCGTATATTGAGATATCTGAAAAATTCCAAACATTTTAGACACCTTAAATGTATAGGAGACCTGATAATGATGTGGTTGTGATTTTCATAGGTGATATCAAAGAAATTTCTCCCTACTTTGATGTGCTTATACTCCGCTTCCCCCTACCATTGCAAGCATCTTTCACGAAAAGCACAAAAGTTGGCATCTATAGTGGGTAATAAGCTTATACTCAGCTTTTCTCTACCACTGGAAGCATCTTTCACGAAAAGCACAAAAGTTGACAGCTATAGTAGCTATTTTTTTGACAAATATATTTAGATTTTTGGAATAATTAAAAAAATTGACGGATTTACCTACAGTTTTAACAAACAAATGTTTCTCGTGTATTTTAATGAAGATAAAAAAGAATTCATAGAAAACTCGTAGCACGTATTAAAGAGAGAAATAAAATTAATAATATTAAAAATATATATATTAACAAATGTGCTTTTATTTTTTTTTATTAAAAGCCAAATAAATTATTATATTTTGTACAACCAGTATAAATACAGTTTAGGGGCTATTTGTAAGCGTGACGTTATTTTCTTCATTCGTAAAAAAAAATATGTTGTATATGTTGTACACGCAATTGTAAGATTATCAGGCATTTATATGCATTTATTATTTATTTATATGCAGTAATGGTCAAAACTATTACGTTAAATTTTTAAATACAAGAATTATATAGGAAAGAATTGCGGACCCCTTTATATAAAAATAATGCTTTATTACATTTAAAAAATATTAACAATTTATGCTGAAGATGGGTGAAATTTTTAGTTTTAGCTTCCTATTTAAGTATTTGAATAATAACATCTTCAGGAGGAAATATGGAAATATATATATATATATATATATATATATATATATATATATATATATATATATATATATATATATATATATATATATATATATATATATACACACATACACACACTCAGCTTTTCTATATATATATATATTTTTTTTACTTCATTCATTTGATAACTTATAGTAAATGAAAGTTGCATTTATAGTTGTTGAATTAATACATTTCTAAAAACTTAAAGTATTACAATGTAAATATGTAGAGTAAAGAAATATAAAAATAATTAATACTTAAAAAATGCAAAGTTTAAACATTGTGCCTAAACTTAGCTCAATAGAAAAACATTGCGTCATTAAAAGTGGTTTTTACAAACTGATAGTATAGTGACGTACGTGCCAACACATTAACAAGAAATGCATGCAAACAGTGAAATGAACAGTAAATAACGAACAATTATCGCCAAGAAACAAAACTATGAGGTAAATACATTGCTCCATAAACAATGAGAGGTGATGAGCACAGCCATGTATTCGTATGAAATGTATAGATGAAGGCTGAGTGAGCCTCTTTTCAATTTAATGAATTCTTATTCTTTAACCCTTCACTCCACACTTTTTAAAAGTGAATAATAATATTATTTTCATAAACAGGATTGAAAAAATGAACGAAAAATAGAATATGCATGGAAAATGTAGAAAAAAAATCAGTTCCTGTATTTAAAAAGGGATGGTGAAACAATTTTTGTCACTTTGTATACCTAAAAAAAAAAAAAAAAAAAAAAAGAAACTGCGTGTACAAAGTTTTACACTTATACCATACCCAGCATAAATGTAAACAATCGATTCTTTGCGATAATATACATAAAATTAAAAAAAAAAAAAAAAAAAAACTTGAAATATTACATATGAAAGGATTGAGGCTTCAAATTGCAATGATAAACAACCAATCACCGTTCAAATCAGAACAACTTTTATTCTGATTTGATTTGCTGTTAACTATCCCTCTAACCAGAATCGCAGAAACTAACAAAGCTATTCGCGGGGAAACATGTCCTTTAACCGTTTAAACTTGCACCGACTGGTAGTCAACTCTGTTGCCTTGTGAAGACAAGAACCTTTGCGGATGGGCAAAGCTGTTTTCAATTTTAAATTATAGAGAACTGCAGAAATGTCTAATTTAAACTTAGCTCTGCAGGTATGCAAAGAATCTTACTGAAGATTTAAAAGAAAACTTTGTTTAACTTATTAGTTACTAAAAAATAATCCATTATTAAAATAATAATTCACAAATTGTGGTAAAGTGAATTTCTTTTTCAATTTTCTCTATTTGTAATTAATATTTCTTTCTTGAAAAGGAACTATTTTTTATGTTTGCCGATCAAAAATTAATTCCGTCTAATATGACAGAAAAGACTTAAAAATGACATAATTTATTATTAGAATATTTTAGAATTTGCAGTTGCTTATATTGTTTAAAACATAGGTTCTCCTAAAAGAATTAGCCCAAAAAGTTATCCGGCTCTCCTCAAGATGTTTAAATTGGGTATAAATGAAGAGCTTAGTGAATAAACCAAGTATGAGACGTTTTCAGAGTGGCTATAATCAGAGAAAGAAGAAAAAAGAGTGGTATCGGAACTATTTTATTATAGATTTATTAGAAATTGTAGCTAATAATTCTTTGCCTTATTTTATTTACCACTACGTAATCTGAAATAAAAATCGTGCAAGCACACTCAAAACTGACGTGAATTAGTTATGTTAAAATTAAAGTGAAAACAAAAACAATTCAGTTGCTTTAATCATACCAACATGTGTGTCAATATCATCTAATCTATATATATATTTCTCTAACACGGCACCAAAAAAAAAAGCCTCATTACAACTTCCCGAATGGCAACGTTAGAAAATCGACCAATGATTGCATCTAAAAATGTCACATGCCAAATCTAGCTGAGGTGGCTCAACATATAGCGCTTTTAAAAACGGAAACAATAACCAGAGTGAGCATTATCAGGTTGTTCAATTCAGCTGCGGCAAAAATAATAATAAACAACTTAAAAAATAAAAATGCTGTTGCCAGCCATAGGATTTTTCTAAAGTTAACTTAGCAACATAAATCAAAATTATGATACCTCAGCGCTTGACGTAACAAATCCTTCAATTCTATAAGTGTTGTATCGCCAAATGCCCTAATTAACAATTGCAATTTCAAATTAATATTGAAATGTTTTCTTTTTTTTTATTTCCAACGAGCTGCACAATCAGTGTTCCCGATGAGCAGACCTAGTGCGTTCTCAAGAAGTGGTATCTACTTCTTCAGTGGCCACCACAATGGGTGAGATACCGTTGCCCATGTTAATTTGGACGTCCAGTTTCTGCCACACTAGATGGCAGCACCGAGACTCTATTTGGATGCTAAAGTGCACTAGGAATTTAATTTAGCCGGAAATGCCAAGAGCCAATAAGACACTCCAGGGATCTTTTACATGCCGCATAATCATACGACATGGCCGCTGAGGATTTTCTGCATCCTGAAAATCCGGTGTCTGGGCCGGGGATCGAACCCGCAGACTTGGGCTCAGAAGGCCGACGACAAACCAACTGCGCCACCCAGCCACCATATTGAAATGTACAGGTTTAGAATTTTCTACAGTGAAAAGTTTTCGGAACTTCAGTATTCAAAAAAGTATACAAAAGCTAGACGTTAAGAACGTATCCAATGAGCGAGCAAAGCGAGCACTGGATTGCGAAGCAATCCGAAATGAACTGCGAAAGCAGTTCCGGGGGTTGGTGAGCGCCAGCGAGCAGGGAGTGAAGCCTTCTAGTTTATTGAAATATGCTTATTCAAATATGTAGAGTGGTAGAGAGTTTTATGATTTAACATTTTATTATTGATTTAAATAATTTAATTTAGATCGATTTTTTCCACTACTGTATACTACTACACTATACACTATATTACTTATTAAATGAGAAAAATGTTTAAGTGCCGGTAAAATTGTAATTTGGCTAACGTTTAAAATATTCTGGGAAGCTAGGACCTGCAAGTTTGCGATTTTTGTTAAATTTTTTTCATAATGGTGTTTAGAAAACCGAGTAAAAACATGTAAGTTTATTAGCAATCTTTTAAATTTTGGCCAGCTTTTATAGTTAAAACTTTGTGGTGGTTAAAATAACTTTAACTCGATTTTTTTTAAAATCTGGACTAATATACTAAAACTTTAAATTGGCTACCACAAAATATTCATGAAAATCGTGAATGTTATCATGTATGGTTATGTATGCATATCTAAACAATCACTCAGTGTTATTATTCCTATTACAGGCATCACCTCCTAAATAAAAAAGCCTCCACACGGTCTTTTATAAGTAGTCCGCGCAGACTAGTTAAAAAGTGAAACAGTTGTGAGCATGAACCCAAAACCTTTTATAAAAGTAATTGAGAGAAATTTATCATATATATTTGAGAATTGAATCTGTAGTGGTTGACAAGTGAATAAGGCAAACTAATAATATTCATAAATAAAAAAATTTTTTAGCCATATATTTGCTACCACTTTCTTATTTTAACTAGATTTTGTATTAAATGACTCTCTCGAAACGTGGATATCCTTCACAATGGTCTGATCGGACTACCTATAAAAAACCGTGTGGAGGCTTTCAGTTATAGGAGGCGTTGTTATAGGGCTGCCAACTACTACGTACTTTTGTAAAATATCTTATAGAGTGGTAGAATTTTTGATAATTTTGTAAATATCTTAGAAGTTTTACCAAGAGTTCTTTGGAACTAAGTTTTATATGAACTATTAAATCTTTTACAAATAATGGTGAGGAAATGATCTTAAATCAACTTTACGAAGCAAAGAATTATATATTAAAACTAAGCTACCATAAGAAGAAATTTTTCAAAAAGCGTAGGAAGTTAGCAGCCCTGTGATTAGTAAACGCATCTGAAAATTTCACTTACCACTACCAAAGCCTCCTAGATAGGGGCTTTCTATCTAGGAGGCTTTGCCACTACCTACTTCATATACTAAACTCTTTAATAAGCATTAACCTGGATTTATATAATTATAGGAAGCATTTTACTGGTATCAAAATTTTAAGAGCGGATGTTATGAAATAAAAAAAATAGTTGTCTGATGTTATAGATTCGATTTCTAAAAGTTCATTTTAATTACAAAGAGCATAAGATTTGTATGAATAATTTTACCTCTTATATAATATCACGTATTTTATATAAATAATAAAGATAAAGAATTAATTTAGATAAAGAATTAATTACGACGTATTTTATATAAATAACAAAGAAAAAATTTATTTTGTAAGCACAAGCAGATAACGTATTTTCGAACATAGAGAGAAAAAAGAAATAGCATTCAATTTTATTTTTTTTTACCTCCGGAACTTCTAGAAAAGCTGGGAAGTGGCGATATTCTTATCATGAGCAATAATCCAAAAATCAAAGCAGTTGTGTAGTGGACGAAGTCAACTAACAAACTGTGAGTTGCGATAGTCGTACCAGATTATGTTTAGAAAAGCGACGCACAATCAGATAACGCCTGAAGGTTTTTCCCGCCAAGGTCCGAATTTCTGACGTATTTTAAAATTCCATAAAAATACGGCGTTAAAGGACCCTAGTCATTATCATTTATTAGTAAATACGGTATGTTTATTATCTATAAAAAGTTTTAACTTGGAATTGTGTTCGAGGTTGGTTATAATAAGTATATATATATATACAAATATGTAGATATTTGCCCGGGCGTTGCTACGAGATATACCTTTCGAGTTCGTCCCTTTTTGTGATGTTTCTTTAGTTTCTCGTGGACTACTGCCCGGAAGTTTCCAATACTTGACGATAGGGGCCGGGATAGCCTGATCGGTAGGGCGCTGGGCCCATATCCAAGAGGTCGTGGGTTCGATCCCCGCCGGCCGAAGACTCACCGTGTAGTAAATGGTGACTGATGCACGTTAAATCTGTCGAGTCTCAAAGTCCTCCATGTTCCCATCACAAATCAATACCTCTGGGGGTACTGATCCAGGAGTTTCCTTGTCTTCTGGATTGGTTCAAAATTACAAGGCTACGGAGTTGAACATTAGTAGTCGTAAACCCATGAAATTGGGTCGGCTGTTCAACGACGGTTATAAAATACTTGACGATAATTCTGTCACAGATCAGGATACGGAAATCTATACAAAAATCTTGCACCCGAAATAGGTAGGATCAAGAAGGTGCATAAATGCAACAAAAAAATATGTTCTGTGTAATCGTTAATTGGATATCAATCAACAATAAGTCTAATTTCCCTCTAGCTATTAAATTAGAGCTGAACATATTCAAATTAACTCTCGAGAAATAATTTAAAAATTTTATACTACAAACTTTTTCTTCTTAATTTCTTTTATTTTTTATTATTACCAACTCTGACTTAATACTCAAATTATTACAAAGAGACCTTAGTCATCACCTCCTACATCAAAAAGACATCTCCTACATCTATTTTAATTTTCAAATCTCTGTTAACTGCATTTAAATAAATTTATAATGTATAATTTTTTGCTTTTGCTATTTTAAGCCTAATTCGAATTTGTCTTGATATTCTCTCCACTACCATCACCTCCTACATCAAAAAGCCTCCACACGGTCTTTTATAAGTAGTCCGGCGCAGACTATTTCAAAAGTGAACCAGTTGTGCGCATGAACCCAAAACCTTTTATAAAAGTACTTGAGAGAAATTTATCATATATATTTGACAATTGAATCTGTAGTGGTTGACAAGTGAATAAGGCAAACCAATAATATTCATAAATAAAACAAAGTTTTAGTCATACATTTACCACCACTTTCTTGGTTTAACTAGATTTTGTATTAACTGACTCGTTCGGAAAGTGGATATCCTCCACAGTGATCTGATCGGACTACCTATAAAAAACCGTGTGGAAGCTTAGTCTTATTCAAAAGGTTGAAACATTAAAAAATATTTTAAAAAAGCATTTTTTAATAATTTGATTCAAATGCCTTTAATTAAAACATGTTTTTATTAAAACTAAAGTAGTAATTTATATTCAGCGAAAAATAAATTGTTGGTGAACCTTATATTTAAATAACACATCCCGTTCAAAATCGAACTTTCAGATAATCAACTTAATACCGTTATATGTACTTAGTTGATTGTTAGTTTATTTTAATGCCGACGGATAAGTTACTTTTAATTAACAAAATAAATTATGGAATTTAACCGTTTCTCAAATGCCTAGATTCCTAGCAACTAGTTTTCTGTAAGATTTTACTTTTAAATTGGTTACAAAATTTACGCTCTTTTTTAAAATTTTATCTTGAAACTTATAAATTTAATTTAAAATTTTGATTACCACAACATACAATTACACTACAACTACAATGTATTTTCCGTAGTTTCAATACATAGTCTTCCTAGTGGTAGCAAGATAATGTATTTATATTTTAATAAATTCGAATTAAAAAATTTTTGTCCCCTACTAAACACAACAGTCTCAAATAATTGGATAATAAATCAAATATATTTATAAATACAGGACGTTCATATGATGGTTTAACCAATTCCGGTGCAGTGTTGGAGGTCTGGCAACACTTAATCCAAAAAAGTTACAAACCACTAGAAATGTAAAACTTGCTGTTTTGCAAAGAGTTAAGCTCTAGCAAAATAAATAAAAATATTGACGGGCTCCACCGCTGCTTACCAATCAATGGAGCTTCCGAAAAACATGCTAAAAAAAAGATCAGTTGGTAAGTATGCAGTATGCACTAAATAAAAAAGTTGAGCAACTTATAAATTAAATAGTATTGTAAGTTAATGCCCACATTAAGCTTTAAAAATATCAATATAAATGTCCATTTCTTACATAAATTAAATCGTTTGGTAGTAAATATATTAGTTTTTCGGACCTGAACTAATTACTATTCATAAATTAGATTTAACTGTTAACCAAGTAATAATTACATCACAAGAACTTTCAATGGACGAAAATATTAAATTTTTTAACATTCAACTCGATGATCTAATTTTAATGCACAAGATTACAACTTTCATGCTTTGAGATACTAAAGATATGCTAACTGAATCCTTTTAATAAGTTAAATCTAAAACAAAAAATATCTTTTTCTGGTTTGAGATAAACATTAAAAATATGCTAATCAAATCCTTTCAATCATTAAGTTAAAATCAAAACAAAAGATATCTTTTTCTTGTTTGAGATACACACTTAAGACATGCTAACTAAATCTTTTTAATCCAATAACTAAGTTTCGTTCAATGATTAAGTTAAATCCAAAACAAAAAATATCTTCTTTTTTTTTGGTTTGAGATGCACACTAAAGATATGCTAAATAAATCCTTTCAATGATTATGTCAAATCCGAAACAAAAAATATCTTTTTCTGATTTGAGATACATACTAAAGATATACTAATCAAATCTTTTCAATCATTACGTTAAAACCAAATAAAAAAATATCTTGTTTTGCTTGAAAATAACTTTTATAAACGGTGTTTTGCATTTTTACTCACTGCAGTAATCTGGAAAAAGTAGTTCCAATATTTGAATTAACACAGTGGTCAAAAATGTTGATCCTTTAATGTTTCTATTTTTACTATATCTCTCAAAATTATTGAAGGAATGAAAATTTTTTTACATATACTTGTAAAACTTATTAAAAAATAATGTGCAGAAAAATATTAAGTAACTGTTTTAATTTTTATTTTTTAATTATAAAGTTTTTTGTTTGTTTTTGTTTTAGCTTACATATCACAAAGTATACTCTATCCTTTGTTGGATAATACATTATAGCTTTTTGCACAGAACATGAATTTATGCTTTATAAAACGATATTATCTTTACTATATAATGAAGCCTATATGCACATTTACTCCTACAAAGTGCACACAATATATTTTGCATTTCTTTATTTGAAGAAGAAATTGCATTTTACCATTTGATGTGAAACTTCATTCCTGGGCAGAAAGAAAAATTCTACAACCTTTGTTAGATTTAAACTTGAAAAATACGGAAACTTTACAGGAGAAATCCTTCAGTACAGATAAAAAATTTAAAGATTTTAAAAAAAAAATTGATAATGTATACTATAAAATAAAATATGTTAGTTCTGAATAAACAAACTTCAAGCTCAAGTTAAATAATGATACTTACATTTGTTAAGACAAAAGTCAAACAAGGCATTAAACTTATTGATATATTAACAAAAAATTATGAATCAAATGAAGTTCTTTATTTTATGATAAAAAATATACACATGAAAAATAAACAAATATAAATAAAATAAATAACACATAGTAGAGAAAGGTATAAATAAAAGACATAAATAACATTACCAATATAATAAATAACATTAAATAAATAAATAATAAGATACAATAACATTACCAAATAAATAAATAACATTACCAATAAGATTGACAACTCTTTTCACCTATATATTCAACAGTAAATATGATAGAAAAAATAAATATCTAGAAACTTTATTCTATATTCTTTGGTAAAAAAATTGATTAAAAATATAAGAAATTGTTAATCAAATTTTTATGTTTCTTAGGAGCCCATGCATTCTAAATAAAGTTGAGACTAAATTTGCTTCTAATTAGGAAGATATAGTGCATGCTGTTAATATAGTATATAATTTACCACAAGATGCTAAATAAATCTTAAAAGGTACCAACTTTGTGTCATTTATAGAGATTACTTGTTTTTTCTTCAAATTAGATTGCAGAATCTATATCTATCTATATATTTCCGTTCTTGGAAATTTGATGACAATAAGTGGCTGACTCTATTATCTAAACTGATATACAAAATGGCATGCACTGTATTAATCAAAATCAAATTATAATAATCAAAATTTTAACATTTTAAGAAATAAAAAGTTTTTCTCGCTAAATAATCACTTGTTAAAAAAAAACAATTGGGACTAAATGTTTAGATATTAAAACAATTTATCAATTAATTGTACCATAAATTCAACTATATGAAAAACCATAACTGGAAAGGAATTTAAGTTATTTGTTTAAATACATAACAGGTTATGATATAACTTTGATGATATAGAGCAGGACTGTCCAACTGCAAAGAGCCCACCGGCCAGAATTCCGGTCACTGATCACCTGGCGGGCTGTAGTTTGAAAAAGTTGAACAATACCCTCTTACCTCTTATACAATAACAATGAATAGTTGAATTATTAGTTATAAAACAAGGGAACAGAAGGATTATAAAACAATTTGCTTACATTTTAATGGGAAAACTGAGGCCAATCAGTCTGAATAAGAAGTTGGTGGGCCACACAATATGCGTTTACGGGCCACATGCGGCCCGTCAGTTGGACAGCCCTGATATAGAGCATAAAACTTTGATGACATGAAGCATAAAACTGTGCAAAGAAAAACAGTGTTGAGCCGATATTACTAAAATATTAAAAAATGAATCACATAACTATAAATACTGATCTTATAAAACTAATAGTTATTCTTTCATAGTATGGTAAAAAAAAAAAACAATAATACTTTAAAACACATTATATTGAAAAGAAAGCATGACTTCCCTAGCCTATTAATTTATCTATGCAATTAATTTATGCTTATTAAACTCATGAATTTATAAATTAAATTTAAACCGAGTTTAAACACTACACAAATATATTTAACACAAATATAAATACATGATAACTAAATGATTATGTGGCAAAATAAATATAATTCTGCTTACAATTGTAGTTTAATTGACATGTCAATACCGCTTGGGAAAATCATCAGAAAGAATTAGAGTTGACAAGTATGGTATTTCGTCATAATCTCATACCATCCAACGACAATGGAATTTCAGTAGTTCTAGAAAACATTTTTTCTAGTGGTAGCAAAGGTAATAATATAATATTTTAATAAATTAAAATTCAAATAATTTTGCCCACCGCTATATATAAATAATTTAAAAGGATATATAAAAGGTCAAGTGTGATCATCATCTTAAATTCTGATAAAAGTTCTAGACAAATTTGGATTTTTTTTAAAGAAAAAACTCAGCCTTAGTACACTAACCACTGGAAATATTTTTCCGAAACCTTAAATATTAGAGGTTATATGAAATGCTACACAGGAGTATCCTGAACAGATGTAGAACAATTGACAAATGTTTCTCTTGAGGTATTCAAATCTGCATTCACAGCAGGCTTCTTACTATAAAAAAGAAAATATAAATAAATATACCTCAAATTAATATGACAGAAACAATTTGACAAATTTTTATGACATAGGCATTCTATTAAGAGTGGTCAAGATAATGAAAACTTTGAAGCTTTCAATTGGAGGATAAAGTATGAAAAGCACACTGTTCTATAAAGCTAAATAATAAAATTTTTTGAGGAAAAAAAAATTAGAATATAATAAAAATGATTACTTTCGATAATAAAAAAAAAAAAAAAAAAAAAACATGTTTTAATTTTCAACTTATAACATAGAAAATCATAAAAAAATTACATTTCAATACTTTGTTAAACATTATTTTACAAGTTGACTCTGTAATAACAGAAAAATTTAAATTTCAGTTAAGCAGATTTCTTTCTTCTTCAACTCTAAAGCTTTTATTTATTGAAAATTCATCAGAAATTTTTATTTAATCATAAGATGAATTTTTATAATCAATGAAACACTACATCAGTCTTTTTTGGCTTTAATGCAACACCTGCATTATCCTTTTAAATTTTTAATCACAGACATAAATTGTACTTGATCTCAATTATACAGTATATAATTTTCCCCATCAAGGCTTAGGTGGTTGTACTATCTGTCTAATAAAACAACTCTCCTGACCAGCTGTGTATAGTACTGTCGATGCATAATATTTAGAACAAGTTTTGTGACTCTAGCGGTTGAGAGTTTCCTTCTTTAGAAGACGATTTTTCTTGCTTCCATTGTAGTAGATAGCTTCAGAGATCTGTGGCAGGAATTCTTTTGTTAGATAAGACAGAACACTTATACCTTTGAGTGAAAACACTGAATCTGAAAACCCAAAGAATTATATTACATCATTTAAATAGGAAATGAATCTCCTCTAAAGATGATTTTCTGGTAAGGTTTAAGAGATTTTGTGTACAACCTTTCTCACCAAAAGCTTTTTGTATAATATTAATAAACTCTCATTCAGTAATGATTATTACTTGATTCATGCATTTTATTTTCAGATTCAGCCGTGCATATAAAAGGCTAGAATATATTCAGGATAAAGAGTTTTTGTGGACAAGAACCTACCAAACAATGCTTTTTTCCCCCTTAATATTCTTGGAGTTTATTTTTTTAATAAAAATATTATATATTACCAATCAATCAATATTTAAAATATCATATGAATATATCTCAATATAAAATCTGTACTCCATAATATGATTATTGAATTTCTTTTTTTGCTTTGAAATTTGTTATAATAAAAGTGATAGCTAAAATGTCTCCTTTTGCCAGACATTTCAACAAAACACTGAATTTTAAATTTTACCATTTTAATGAGAAATATCCCCCCTCTATAAAAAGAATTCTTAGTTGCTAGAATAAAGGCATAATTTTTAAATTTAAATGTCAAATAATTTTTAAAGTGAAATTTTTTTTGGAGCAAAAACATAACAAAAAAGCTAATTAAATTAGTTTTGTAGAACCATTTTATAAAGTGCATATTCCTAATGAAAAAGCTCTTTAAATTTTTATATGATTTAGCCAAGTTTGTCTATACAACAAATATTTCACATCCTATGGCAATATAAATAAAACATTAAACTAGAAACACAGAATAAGAAAAATAAAAGAAATAGTAGAAAGAAATACTATTAAAAATACATAATTAATAGAATAGTTTGAATAAACATACCACAAGTCCAACAGAAAATTGGATATTCAGGCCCAGAGTTTCCTTTACCAAAGAGTTTTACTGCAATGTAACAGGTTAAAAAGTTTAGAAAATTATGAATTAAAAATAATAATTTTTCGGAAAGCCCTCTTTGTTGTTGCTAAAATTATCGAGAATTCATAATAAATTTTAAAAGAAATGGAGAAAGAAAACAAAAGCCAAATAGATATGAAAGATTTATTTTTTTCATTTCACCAAGATTCATAAAAATAGATAAAACACTGATACAAAATAGTAATACAAAACAATACTAAAATGACTAATAAAAAATTGTACTGCACCTATTAGTGTAAAAAAAATAAATAAAAAAATTAACAGTATAAAAATGGAATACCTTAATAACTTAACTATATCTGGAAAACATATAATTACACTTTATGCAGTTATAAAGCTGCCAACATGAAAATTAAAATATGCAGTCGATTTTATGTATATGCTAGCTATTACGCAATACACAGAATATTTTAAACATAGGGAATCATTGAGATTTTTATAGTCAATGATGCATAAAAGCTTTATTTACCTAATAACTATATATTCTGCAATGATTGAGATAAAATGAAATTCAATATAAAATGATTTTTTTATGTTTATATTTTTGAGTTCACTATTTTGAATATTAATAGATATTTTATTAATTTCAGATAGTTATATTCTTTAATCGATTTAAAAATTGGGAACACTGAAAATTTTAGATTAAAAAAAAAGAAACACCTTTAAACTGATAACTAGTGAAACTTACTTCATTATTTAACCGTAATACTTATTTAAATACTCAAGCCAGCAAAGAGCTAAATTATAAAATCTGAGGGTATGTTAAAGAGTTTTGCTTTCCAAAAACTTTTTTTTTTAAAGTATACAAAAATCAGGATAAATTGGAAAAATCCTATGGTATACTGGAATAAAAATGCTAAGGTTAGCAGCTAAGCACTTATACATTGAAGTCACAATGCAAACCTAAATTTTACAGCTAAACACAAAAAATTTGATAAGAGAAAACTATCTAGACTTCGGTGTTCTATTTTACCTATTGTGAGGATAAATAAAAGTTGGCATTGCCTTTAACATTTGCAATGTGAATACATTTTATAATGGTAAAACATATTTAATTCTGCAAAACCTATTCTATATTGAATAAATTTAATTACAGTGGAATAAACTTTTTTTTTTGTGCAGCATATTTTTTTAAAAGTGCTATTATTCTTAATCGAAGCAAATATCATTTAAACAAAAGAGTATAAATTACCATCTTTAGTATTTGAGAATATTCAAAAAATATTCAGGCAAAAAATATTTTTAAAAAATCACTTTCACTGTCACGATAAAACATGCAAAAGAAATTCTATATCAAACATTAAAAATTCAAACATGAAAAAAATATTGGTTCATTTTTAACCATTATAGTTGACAAAAACCACCCTAAAATTTAAATAGTATGGTTACTTGATGAAAACTTAAAAATAAGTCAAAAAGGTCCATAGCACACTATTAAACTTTATATGAATAAAAAATCGAACAAGCTTTTAGGAGTCAATAGTCCAATATAGATGATAGTTAGAAATGAAATTATGGTACAGTAAACTTGTAATTTTAAATTCAATAAAATTGTGGTACAGTATGCACACAATATTATACTTTATACAATTGCAAAATTGTACAGTACATATAGGATTTACAAGTTCATGTAAGCTATGAAGATGTATAAATATAAATTATAACAAATCAGTAGAACCTTGGTTATCCAAATACCCCTGTAAATAAAGTCAATATTGAAATTTTTTATTAATTAATTATTATAATATTTTTTTTTGACAATTTACACATCTACTTAATTTTTCCTTTCCACTATTTCAATATTATGACATAATTTAGTTACAGTTTGGATTTAAAAAAACACTATCAATACTACTTGAATACATAAAATTGATTATTTTATGAGCAACAAAAAAATATTTTGTAAGTCAGTTGCTTTGATATTGCAAAAGAAAATTTATTTTTGTAATTCACAATGTTTTATCCATAATTTTTATATTAACCAATGTAATTTGTTTGATCATCATGGCTTCCATTTCTATTATAAAAAAAGGTATGTGATATATATATATATTGCTCATGTGGAATATGTTTTATAACATACAATGCAAATGGAATCCAGAAAAAGACTTAAAAAAGATTGCAGAAATGGTTTATTAATTAAAAAAAAACAGGAAAACTGATATCTCTGAGAAAAGTGTAATGGAATTTTGAATAAAAATATCTTTATATCTTGTTCACAAAAGATATTTATTGAATAAGCATGCAGATTTTTTTGATGAAAGTAAATTAAACAAGGCTAACTTAATAATCTGAAAATTCCACGTACCCGAAGAAGGTCTGTTCCCAAATTCTTTGGATAATCGAAGTTCTACTGTAATAATTAACAAAACTATGGTTCAGTACAAATTGAAGAAAATACAATAAAATCATTTTTCTGAACAAAATGTTCAGTTTCTAAACGAAATATAGCTTGAAAATAGTATAAAATATCGATTGTATAAGGCACTGTTAATTGTCGAAGGTTTTTGTGCAAAATACAACAAAAAGTGATACGTTTTTCAAACGAGTTTATTCAGAAACGATTTTTTACGATTTGCTTAAAGAACAAATGAATATCAAGAGAAACTTTAAATTAATGTCTAATCCAGACATTAAATGTCAAATGGATAAATTTACAACCATTCAGCTAAAACATTAAAATTAAATTATTAAAAGACAGAAATTGAATGATAAAGTTCTTTTTAACAACAAAATGTTATTAATTAGTTTGGTCCCCATATCAAATAACATTCTATCTAAAACATTAAAAAAATGTTAGAAAATATATTTTTTAAAATAGGAAATTCTATACATTACGAAGAATATATGTTTATTAACAGCATTATATATATGTCTTTTTTTTTAAAAAATTGGACGGTAATGATTTGTATATTTAATTTTATTATTTATAAGTAAAGATACCAAACCAAAAAAATATTAAGAAAGTTTGAATAAAAATCAGCAATAAAAAAAAAGGCTGAAATATACATATATTTGAAATTACCAAAATAATAATAATAAAAACCAAAATAACATAACACAGAATTTAGAATAATTGATTGGGATAATAAAAATATATCTAACATTAATACTTGTACCATTTATCATGGCAGTTATTGCCATGAAATGAGTATTGCCATGAGTTATTGCCATCAGTCTTATAAAATGAAAAGATTTCAAATTTTTCCTTGAAAAATCCTAATTTAACTCAATAATCATGAATGAATTAAAAATTCACTTAAAATATTTTTGAGCAAAATAAAAGGAAACAAAGGGAATATGTAAATTGATTCAGATAGAATTTCTTAAATAATTTGTTTCATTCCTCTTCCTTCTTAAAAAATTAAGTACAATGGAACTAAAAAGAAGCTGTTGACTTTTGATGATTTTCTTATGATTAGCAAATTATTTTCAGGAAGAATTAAAATATCTAACAGTTTTTTAAAATTCAAAAAAAGATCAAACTTTCTAAATTTTAAAAATGCTTTAAATTACCAATAATAAAAATATTTAAGCTTTTTTTCAAGCAATGCAGTAAAATAAAAAAATAAATAAAAATAAACTAACAATTAAAATTAATAATAAAACATTAAATGCATAATTTTAGAAGGCTAACGAAGAAAAATGGAATTTTGTTTTAAAGAATATGAAAATTTTAAAATATACAATATATTTTTTCATTATACATTATACATGAAAAAAGTTCGACAGGGAATGAGAGCAAATTTTAAAAACCAAAAGAATTAAATTTTGATTTTTCATCTTGTCACATAAAACATTAACATTCAAATGAAAAATTTATATTTCAACATCACAAATGACATTTCACTTATCACACAATGGAATGTATAAGGAACATAATAAACAAAATTCGACTTAATAAGAGTCATACCTTCTAACTTTACAATACAAGAGGCAGAAAACTAAAGTTATTGTAAGTAACAAGGCTGCTACAGCAACGCTACCCCACAAAGCACTTGTAACGACTCTCAATTCATTAACACCGGGCTCTAAGGTTGGGGCCAATGTCGGAGGTTCACGGTCAATAAAAAAGGGTAAAAAGTAATTCCAAAATCGACTTTCTCTATTTCTGAAATCATTTATCATTCGACTTGTTGTGTTGGACGCATTCAGATTTAAGTAAACATAATTATTTTCACTAACAGGTTCCCAGAGTATTGTGTTGAAAAGCCGACGAGGTGTTGGATTCCTACAATAAAAAATAGAAAAATTAAACAACAAATTACAAATACAATTCAATCACAATTATAATGAAAGAGCTGTGGTGGTTCAGGGAATAGAGCGCTCGCCTCCCCACGAGGTGACCCAGGTTTAATCCCAACAATGGCTGGGATTCGAATTCCGCACCCGGTTCCCACTGACCGCAGTGCTGACATAAAATATCCTCAGTGGTAGATGGATTATGGGTTAGAGTTCCCTTGCTAGGTAAACCATGGGAAGTTTTCGTGTTTTTCCTCTCCATGTAAAGCAAATGCAGATTAGTTCCACCAAAAAGTCCGCCACAAAGGCAAACTTCTCCCAATACTTGATCCAGGAGGTATTTACAATGCTAAGCAGTTGAATATTGGTAGCCATAAACTCAAAATTGGGTCGGTTGTTCAACGACTGTTATAAAATAAAATTATAATAAAAGATTGCTTAATTTTTGTAATGAATCACAGCTGTTATTACTCTATCCATATACTTTGTCTCTCAGCTACCACACAATTTGTATCAAAATATTCATGTGATATAAATTGTAATAGCAATAAAAATATTTAAAAAATGTAGTGAAGCTATATAGTTTAAGTTAATTAATTCAGGTTTTTAAACCTTTTTTTAATTATTATCATTCTGTAATTTTAATTATTCAATTCAAAAATCTAAATTTATCAGAAATATTATTAATTTAAAAAACTGAACAGAATATTATTTTAACTATATAAAACTACACATATATGGAAGCTTTATTACTATCTTATACAATTACAAAATAAAAATGCGCAGAAAATAAAGTAAAATTAAACCGAAGTCTTAGAAATTAGCTGGTCTTCTTTAATGATTATATAAAAAAATTAATAAAATTATTGCAAAAAAAAATAGCAAGAAATTAAAAAACTTACATTTTAGTTATATAACTAATTATATCAGATAAAAATTATTCCATCATACAACTATATATTATGAATGAGTAGCATATATTAATTAAAAGATATCTGTGCAAATGAAGATGCTAAATTTTAGTTATTAATATTAATTATTAAATTTTAAAAAGGTACTTTAAATATTTTTTTTCTCTGTGATTAAAATAAAGTATTAGACAATGGAAATTTTAGTGAAGCATAACTTAAACTATTCTTTTACAATTAATCTATAAAAAAATATTTATACTCAAAACATTTCTCTGTAGAATGAGTAAAAATATAAATTTTATAGCTTTTTTTTTTTAAAGTAAAAAGTGAAGTAGGAAAGTGGTGTGGAAAAGATGTTTAATGCAATAATTTTTTGATAAATTTAATTTTAATCTTCACAGGAGAATAAACTGCATTTTGGAAATTCAAACCAAATTATTAAATATAAATAAAATTTAGTGCTGTTTAAATATTTCACCCTTCTTTGGCAAAATTAGCCCAGGCTTCCATCATTAGCTGACTCATATTTCTGTCCTCCTCTGTCCATTGGGCAGTATTCAACCTTAAATATTCAGGATAGAATTTTGGATCCATAAATGGAGCTCCAGTCAGAAGTAAATCTTCAACTTGCATTGATACAACATCTATAAAAGGGAAAAGAAACTTACAAAAAATGAATTTTTGTTAAGCTACTTAATACTTTCCTAACATTGATCAGAAAATATTTAGGATTTAACAGTGACCAAGTCACAAAAAATTGGAGAATGCTAATTTCTTGTAATATAATGCCAAAATAATTTTTAAAAAAATTATAAATAGCTAAATAGTTTTGGGTCGCTGTATACGAGGGTTGCTATTTATATTTCTGGCCTTGGCAGCAGTAATTGTTGCTAGGCGACCGCAGACAATTTTAATCGAAAGTTTGATATTTTTAAACATAAATTCAGCAGACGATTTACCATTATAGCTTTATTTGTGTTGTTGACAGTAAATTGAAAAGTTCTTCTCTTTCAAAAAATGGAATTGAATCGTGAACATTTTCGTGCCATTATTTTTCATAACTTTCGACGTGGATTGTCAAGACAAGAGTGCTCCAATGAACTTAATTCTTTATTCAGCCATAAAGCGCCATCCACGATTAAATTCGTTATACCAATTTTTTACAGTGCTGTACACTGTAAAAAATTGGTATAACGAATTTAATCGTGGTCGATGTTCGATCCAGGACGAATCCCGCGCAGGTTGTCCAAAATCCGTTGTTGTGCCAGAAAAGATCGATGCTGTGCGTGAACTGATAAAGCAAGATTGTCATGTGACATACCGTGAGATAGAGGCGTTTTTGGACATTAGTATGACTAGCATCAATAAAATATTGCATGAACATTTGAGCGTAAAAAAAATTTGCTCGCGTTGGATCCCGCATAATCTGACAAACGCTCAAAAAAAGGCTCGTGCCGATTGGTGCAAGGAAATGTTGGAAAAATACGTTCAAGGTACATCAAAGGCTGTGTATAACATCTACACAGGTGACGAATCATGAATCTATGCATATGAGCCGGAAACAAAACAGCAATCAACTGTATGGGTCTTCCAAGACGAGGCAAAACCAACAAAAGTTGTTCGAGGAAGAAGCACATCGAAACAAATGATTGCCTGTTTATTTGGCATTAACGGTCATGTGGCAACAGTGGCGTTAGAGCAACGCAGGACGGTCAATTCTGAATGGTACACGACCATTTGTTTGCCAGAAGTCATCGGAGAAATTCGAAAAAAGCAGAAGAACAGGCGAATCATTCTTCATCATGACAATGCGAGCTCTCACACATCGACTCAAACAAAGGCATTTCTGACGGAGCGAAAGATCGAACTGATGGGTCATCCGCCGTACAGCCCTGATTTGGCACCCAATGACTTCTTCTTATTCCCACACATCAAAAATAAATTACGTGGACAACGATTTTCAACCCCCGAAGAAGCGGTTGATGCATTCAAAACGCATGTTTTGGAGTTACCTCAATCGGACTGGAAAAAGTGCTTTGGAAATTGGTTCAAATGCATGCAAAAGTGTATTGATCATCATGGAGAATATTTTGAAAAACAATAAAACCAATTTCGATCCTACATATTTGTTTTTTCATTATTAGGCCAGAAATATAAATAGCAACCCTCGTACAAAAACTTACAGGAAAAAAGTTTTAATACTTATTGAAAAAGCAAACAATTTGTAATTGTAAAGTACAAATTTTTTTTTTTTTTACATCATTTTAAAGTATGTAATTTTACATGGCAAAACACAAAATTTGAGCAGAATCGGTTGAATAGTTCCTGAGATTTGGAACTTTAAAGAAGTCATATGTTTAAAATTAAATTTCTCAAGAACTACTCAACCGATTTTAATCAAATTTTGCGTTTTATCAGGTAAAATTGCATACGTTAAAATTATGTAAAAAATTTTATACCTTACAGATCCGAATTTTTTTACTATTATTTAATAAAATTATAAATATTTACTAAAAAGTATTTTTTGCATGGAACTATCTTTGGATAAACGAAATTTTATATTCCCTTAAGCAAAATTTTTTATATTTCCTTAAAAAGTACTTGAGATAAGGCAAAATACACAAAAAGCAAAATTAACAGTAAGGGGTCTAAACTTTAGATCACTCTCCTGACCAAAATATTATGAACATATTTCCCTGAATTCGGCTACCCCCTATATTTTGGGGGTCAGAAATCTGAATTTGCTGAAAAAACATTATGTTTATTCCAAGAAGGTATGTTTTTGTGTCCGATTTAGTAATTTAAAATATCATTTGCACCAATTAATTAGCATATTTAAAGTCACCCCCTCCAACCATTAGGAATGAGTCTTGGAATGTGAAGAACCTCCAAACATTTTTAGAATAAAAGTTATTTAGGGGAGGCGGTCAAATTTTTTTGTGCACTGTACTATTAACTTTCTTAACATATTTTGCTGTTAATTGCATTTTAATTTATGGAATCTTACTAAATTTTGCTTTTCAATTATTTCCTTCCTGCAAATAGATTATACAGGGTGCATAGCCAAATTATTCAACAAAAAATAAGCACCTTTTAAGCACTCAAAAAATAATTTTAAGCACTTTAAAAAATATCATAATTAGGCTGGGTTGGAAAGTTTTTGACAATTTACGGTTTTACCTTGTTTTTACCGTCATGTCAAAAAAAAAACCCCAACCTTTTGGCATTGTTTTTGACAATTGTCAAAAATCATGAAATTTTGAATCATGTAAAACGAATGTTGTTTTCATACGCTATGGACTGACGATACGTCGAAATAGATTGAGGTTGAATTAATTGTGAAAATTTTGAATGTGTCTTTTTGCATAATTCGAAGTGAAAATCAACATAGCAAAGGAAAAATCTCATTTTGAAAAAGGGAAAATTAAGAACTTTTTAAAAACACACAATGAAAAAAGCACCTTTAAGGGCTTTTTAAAAACGAAAATAAGCACTTTTTAAAAACGCTACACACCCTGTTATATTACAGAAATGTGAGTCATATCCTTGGAATCACAACCATGTATTTTAAATTATCATATATGCTAATTTTTACACTCTCTAAAGACAGTATTTCTTAATAGAAATTAAAATGTCAACTATATCCTAGGAAAAACAATTCATTATTTTTAAGTGGTAAACAAGTTTATATGGCTCTATAAATTATCTATTTAAATGCTATTGAAAGCATTTTACCTATTAGTCAAACATAAAAAAATTTTGAAATTATTATTTCTTTTTTACAAATGTCATTACTAATTGCAATTATACATTTGTTTGAAAAAGCTTTAATTAAAAAAATAATTCTTTTTCCTTTAAAATTTATAAAAAAGTTAAACAAGTAAAATTTTTCAAGTTTTTTTAAAAAATTTCTTTTTGCCTGTTTTTATAAGTTAATTGCCCAGACGTATGAAACCCCCTGAGGCAGGGCTTGAAAAAACTCGGAAATTTAAACCGTCCCCGAGGACGGCTTGTCCAACAATGTACCCGTCCTCCTTTTAAACTAACCCGTCACTTCTAAATAAATAAAAATATAATTTTCTCTAATTTATTACAAACATTTATCATATAAATTGCACAATGAATTAGGATTACAAATACTAGGATTACATTATACAGTAATAAAAGAAATACTAGGTTACTAATAGTAACCTAGTATTTATTTTATGAAATAATTTATTTCTTATATGAAATAATTTAAATGACAAAGGTCAAGTTATCTGGAATGTCAATTTATCCGAGGGTACTGCGTTTTTTAAATGAATCAAATATGACGTTTGCCAGTTCCACAATCAATCCAATGATTTACAGAGGTTTCTGCTCAGAAATCTGAAAGGGGTTTTCCATTTAGGTAGATGTTCATAATTGCGTTTAACGCTTCTTGTTGTAATGTGTTTTTTTGTAAGTTCATTACTGAAAAGCTCCTTTCAACCGCTGCAGTACTCCCAGATAGTGAAAACATCAATTCCACCAAGCGCAGTATGTTCCTGTATTTCTAGATTAGAGGGTCATTATAGAAGTGAGGCGATAGACTCTTGTAAGATAACAAAAATTGAAAATGTATCACGAGCTTTAACGGGAAAATGGCCGTCCACGCGACTGTCGGATTCGAGAAATTCGTTGTCCGCGGGGAATTTTTGACCGCCGAAGACGGGCGGTTTTTCGAACCCTGCCCTGAGGTATATGAAACCTGTTGTTAGCTACAAATTATTAGTTTTTCCTTAAACTAATATGTAATGATTTATATTCTTTACATCTACATTTTTGAGGTCAGTTTGACTAGTTTAAATAGTATTTCAACAAGTAAGATTTAAACATAAAATTTTTTATAGAACCCAAATCAATCGTAAACACTTTTCATGTAATGTTGCTGAGTTTAAGTTTCAGATCTTTATATAAGGCTGGGGAGAAAATATTCCATTAATAATATTCACAAGCTGTTTATTACCTTACAGGTATGTCTAACAATCATTAATAAATATGTTTAATGTAATTACCATTAAAAATAGTTGATAAAGGACCCAATCTACACTTAAGTTATGAAAATTAACTGAACATTTGAATAACAGTGTATTTTTCAGTACAACTAAAACAAATAATATAGAAATTGCACAGATAAACATTGTGAAAAAATTTATTAAATTACCTTTTGCCATAAATGTATATCCTTGAAAAGTATAGTTCAAGACATAAGCATATGTAGGCACTTTGTTCTTTAACATGAGTTGTAATGTAGGATCTAATGGTGAAACATAATATCGATCTGTAAGTAGCTAAAAAAGAAACATAATTATAAAGAAAGTAAAACTATTATGAAACACTTAAGACAGTAACAATCAACATTTGTTTAAAACGTAAAAAAACTTAAAATTTTTTTCAACCAGAAATTGATTTTTCTCTAGTGTATTTAAAATTAATTATCTTTAAGGATTTATTAATTAATTTATTCCATAATTAAATAAACCATATCACAGTTGCAATAATTGGATGTTTAAAATTTTTTTATAAAAAATAGCAGATAAATAATAAAGAGAGCTCTCAGACAGGCATAGTACAAAAACTATTAAACATTTTTCATATATGAACTACATGCTTTTACAATCTTTTTTTTATGTAAAATAAAAAATTAAGAAAAACAGCCATTACAAAACAAAAATTATGAAAAAAAATAATAAAAATCTTTTCAATAATCAACTATTTTGAGAAAATATCTATGTTAGTAACATAGAATCCATTTTCTTCAAAAAATCACACAAGGAATTTTTTATGACAATCATTAAGGGACCAAAATTAAGTTAAAAACAAAAAACTTACTTGTATGAATTGTTGTTTCAGAAGTGTTTTATTTCTTGAATCAACGGATGGTTTATACATGAATCGTATAGCCTCATATATACCTTGAGCATTTATAGTATAATTATACATCCTCATAAACTCCCTGATTTTTTGATTAAAAGTTTCCTCATCAATTTCTATGTCTCCTAAAGAATCATGCCCTACAAAGAAAAACTATTTCAAAAGTGAATTCAATTTGGTAATATACATACAGAGTTCAATACACACTTAAAACATATTTTTAAAATCCTTATAAAAAACGAAGTAAAAAAAAGTATACATAAGGGTCAAAAATTAATATTATTTTCTTACTTAAATATTAATTTGTGGGTATATTTGTGTGGTAGAAATAAAGTATCTTATTAGTTTGAAAATTAAAGTAGTACACTCAAACCTTTTTGTGTGTGGTGGATAGAAACCGCATAAAAAAAATCACACAGAACTTCACGAGCAGCTTTTAAATATAGTTTTTGTAACACAATTAAAAAGTTTTTTTTTTATGTGCTAGATAGGGACCACATAAAAAAATCTCACATAGAGTCACCAAGAACTGTGGATCTTCACCTGCTATCCGTTTTTAAATCATAGTCATAGTTTCTAAGGAAATTACTTTCCTCTTCGCTTTGTTTTCGCCCTTATTCAATTTCAGAGATTATGTATAAAAATAAAATTAAAATCCTAAAAATTTATGTCTAAATAGAAAAGTAATAAATTTAAATTCAATTTATGCTTTGAAATGAATCTTATCTTAAAAATCCAGGAATGTGAAAGCACTTTGAAGGCTGTCAATTAATATGAGATTTAATAATTAAAACACAAGTTAACATTCTTTTTAATGAAATCACTTTATTTAGCAGACTTGCCACTTTTGTAGATCAGAGACGAATAAAAAAAATTAAACTTCTACCTACTTGTTAAAACAAAGCATGAGAGTAGTTGCCATTTATCTCCTTAACAAAAACCAATTTAGTGACTTAACAAGACATGCAGTTTGTTTCATGAAAACCCCAATTAACACAATGCATGTGTCTTTCAATGTTTATTTGTAATCAATGAATTTTTCCTTTGCTATGCAAGAATTCCATTGTAATATGCTAATTACACATTTCATTTATTCACTAAGAAATTTTAGAGCGTTCAACAATTAAGTTATGCGATTATAGAATTCAATACAGATGTAATGCAATAAGCTGATGCAATACTTATGTAAAGGGACAAAATACATATCAAAAATCGAAAAAACTAAATGGCCAATAAATCCTACAAATTTATTTCTTTTTGATAACGTAAATTATGTTTAAATTCAATTGAAATTTTTATACACTGCATAAAAAAATTGCACAAAAATAGGTTCGTATTCCTCGGTATTTATTTAAATTGACCGGTAGAAATTTTTCCTTAACGCAAACAAAAAATTCACACAACGCATTTTTTTGCAGTAAAAAAAATTATGGATTTATAGTATTATTTTATAGTATAGTACAGATTTATAGTATATTCTAGATTTAAAGTAATTTATATTGAAATTTAAATCAACAAATGAATTGCATTTTTCTTTCTTTTTTAATATTCCATTCAAATAGGACAAATTCATATGAATAACATATCAATTTAGAAGAATACAATTTGATTAAGAAGCATAAAAACCTGAATCTCTTCATTAAGGGTTAAGAAGTACAGACAGTTGCGCTTAAACTTACATTCATAATGTTTGTTTATATTAAACCTTTTCTTACCTTTACTTATTTTTTTTATCATACTCATTTGTGACATCATTAATAACAATTATCACTGATGATAATCAATTTTATTACAAATGAAACTGAAATGATTGCTGAGTTATAGAAACTTCAAAGACAATGAATTTACAACACTAAAAATTTTTTCTTTTTCGAAAAAACTTTTGTTTCTTTAAGAAAAAAATAAGAGAACATTATTTTATTTCTGCAACAGAGCATATCTTAGTGCTTACATAATATTGAAGCTCCTGCATCTCGACTCACACCAGTCATGTAAGCAAAGCCATCGTTAAACAGCAGTCCTCTTTCTAACATTTCTTTGGGTGAAAGTGGAAGAAACTGGTGTTCTGCATCTCTTGTGAAGTTATCAAGAACAGGGCCAAAAGGAAGCCAACCAACTCTAGGCTAAAATAAAATGTAAACTATATAATAATGCTTTTAAAATTCCTTTACAAAGCCTAATCAAATTAATTTGTAAATTTAGCTCAAAAGGGCAAGCAAATAAAAAAGTCACAGCATGAATACCTTATACTCAAAGCCAAGATTTACATTCATATAATAAATATACACTTTCCTGATGAAAATAATTGGCAGATCTTTAAAGAGCACAAAACTATAAATATTGAAAAATATTAACCTTCTTTGAAAATTTGCGAGATTTTTCTACCTACATGTAAGTGGATGACTAATAGTCAATTTTTGTATAACTTTGCAAGAACTAGGCAACAAAGGCTTTTTATTTTTCAGACTTTTCTACATATTAATATTTTGCACTGTTTAAGAATAACTATTATGGATGCATAAGTTTAAGAAGTACTACAATCATTTAACTGAAAAAGTGCTACATTATAGAAAATAAAAGAAAAAGGTATGGAACATTTTCTAAATTATTTTCTTATTTTTAACTGCAGTCCATTTTTTTTATTGAAAAGAATAAAATAAAACATATTTTTTAAGAAATAAAACATGGTTAACAATAGTTAATAAGTATATCATCGAAGATTTAATATTTATTAATACAAAAGATGAGCTTGTTTATAAAATGAAATAGTTTTATGTTCTCAAACTATTTTTAATATTTTAAGTGTAACTTCTTACCTTTATGGCTTAACTTGGTAAATAAAATTAATGTGTCTAAAAAATTTCATATAAATTTTATAATGTTTAATGCTAAACTAATAATAACATAAAGTTTGATGTTTAATTTATTTCTATGTCATGAAGAAATTTATTAATGAAAGTAGTTCTGGCAGTTAAATAGGAAGCAGATCTAAAATTGTAAAAAAAAAAAAAAAATAAATAAAAATAAATAAATATCTAGCTAATCAGCGAAACAATAATAACTCAAAGCACAAAAAATAATTATTTTAACAACAAAAACGTGAAAAATATCTTAAAATTTTATTTAATATAGTAATTCTGATTTTGTTTGGTTTTTAACATCATACTAGAGCTACACTAATAGATTGTTGGTGACAGATTGAGATTAATCCTTAATGAAGACCCGATTATCACTATTATAAAATATCTTTAAAATAATTTTTTTTAAAAAAGAAGAGCAAAGTACTGAAGTCCCAGAAAGAATTTTCAGAAAACATAGTAATTTGAAGAAATTAGCAAAAACAACCTTAGTTCCTTAAAAGTTTTGTATTTTTCCAAGTCACAAAATAAATTTATTTAACCCCTCCACTAAGTTAATATTTACTAAACAACAAATATAAGACAAAAAAAATCTAATTGTTTAAACATTTTTTGCATTAAGAAAATACCCAGCCAAAGCACTTAAAAAAAAAGAAAAAAACATACCTTCATTTTTAATAATTTCACTTCATTATTTGTCCTGGTACCAATACATTCAACAATTCGGGCCATATCAGGATTAGAGCAGCCCAATTCTTCAGCAAGTATTTGCGTTGAATTAAACATGTATATGGGATCTGAAATTGCTGCCCAGTCAGCAAGTGGAGAACCATTTTGGGCAATAACTCTCTTGACCATTCCTATAATCATGTCATGTTAGATAATTACAAAAAGAATTTGAAGTCACAAAACTAATCATATTGTCTGTGAGTTTTTAACTCTGGACACAGATTGAAATGCATGTTTAAGAAAGTGCAGCTCAAAATGGGTGTTTAAGAAAATGAACACAGCTTGAAATGCATGTTTAAGAAAATAAGCACAGTTTTGAATTGTATGTTTCAGAAAATGTAAAAAGCTTGAAACGCTTGTTAGAAAAAATGGACATAGCTCACAATGTGTGTTTTAAGAAAAGAAACACAGTAAAAAATGTGTTAAAGAAAATGGACACAGCAAAAAATATGTGTTTTAAATGGTTAACCCAAATTTAACAATTAAAAGGAGAATTTTGTACTTACATTTTAAAATACTAAGCATAATTATTATGGCGCAAAGTCCCAAACTTAAGAGTTGGAATGGCTGGGTATATTACAGACTTAATTTTACTAGGCATCACTTTTAAAAACCTATGATTTCAAAAAACCTAAATTTGTCTAACCTCAATTTAATATCACTATTATAAAGTTATGGAACACATGACACTAAGTGATTTAAGCAAATGGAAGACATGGCATTGTGACCTTATCTGGATCCATTAGTTTATCCTTTGTAAAAAGTAAAATTTTCATAACACAGTTTTAAATACAGAATCAAATTCTAAATTCGTTTTCTTGAATAGCAAGTCCATTTCCTTAAACATATATTTTAAGCTGTGCCCAGAGTGAAACGCTTGCTGACACTAATAATTTTATGATAACCATACGAGTCTTGCTGCTTCTAAGTCAAAAATATGAAGCATATGGTTATACTTAAAAATAATTTTTCTTTCTCACTAAATAAAAACAAACTTTTTAATAAAGAATGGTATGCAAAAACAATTAGAATATAAATTTATTACAATTTAGATACATTGCCATAATGACTAATGTTTAAGAATGACTTCCTTTTAAAATCATATGAAATACATGCTATTTTTTAACCAAAAAAATTATCAATATTACATAAAAATGTATACAAATAAATTGTATTTAATAAATAATAAAAATATGTAACAGTATAACTAATAAAAGTATGAAATAGTATAATAATAAAAATATAAAATAATATAAGCAATAAAAATACGAAAAAACACAAGTGAATGATAAGAAAATGTCTTTAAAGTTTGAATTAAATAATGATAGTTGAATGAATTAAATAAATTAAAAAATAATTTTGTTTCTAGAAAAAAATATATATATAAACAAAAAAAAAATATAATAAAATACTATAAATAAGACAATTATGACAATTTCAAATCAGACTACTGTCATTGAAGAATATAAATAGGAGACTTATGTTATTTTAAATAAGGTACCTGCTTTTAGTAAAAGAAAAACTAAAAAATTTGAACTTCCTGTGTCCTAAGGACCCAGAGTGAGAAAGTGAGAGATACCTACTGCGAGATAAAGGTGAGATAGCAAGAAGTGCAGCACTAGCAGCTCCAACGCCTGAACCAAAAACAGTAATCTTAGTAGGATCCCCTTCAAATACAGCAATATTTTCATAAACCCATTCTAATGCTTTAATTTGATCCAGAATGCCATAATTGCCAGGAGAATGATGGTCACCAGTGGCTAAAAAACCTAAAAAAATAAAAGTAATAATAAAAATAACTTGATTTTTTTTTAAAAAATTATCAATTTAAATCATAAATATATATTTTATTTAGTACTACTCCTGCTGTCCAAAATTAATTGCAACATTTGGATATTTTTGTACTATAAATATTGATGATTTTGATTGAACATTTTTCAGAGATTTTAGGATGCAATGCAATCAATCAATAACATTTACTTACCAAGCATTTTCTCCTTAAATCAGTACTAAATTAGTTTAAATAATAAGCTCTTAAGCCAAGGGACTCTTCCACCAATAATCCTGTAAAATTATCTTCAACTAATGAATCATGAATTTATCAGTAGTATAATTTCACAGGTCTCAATCTTTTAAGTTGCATTGGAAGTTATTTATGACTCTACTTACTTGAAATGTAGCAACTAATATGGGACAAAAATTTTGACCTAAACGTAGCAACAGATTTGGGACAACGGGAGTATTAAGTATCGATATACCAAGATTGTAGTATTTAAACCTAATTTTTTTAACAACAAAGGCTTTAGTCAGAGATACAGAAATGGGGAAAAGAGGAACCAAATGTAGCAAAGAATTGAGAGTAAATTTCAAATGGTTAAATGTAAAATAATTTACTTTCAATAAATAAACCTTTTAGCTATACCCAGTTAATTTTAAGTTTATTTAAATGCAAGTGTTATAGAAGAACAAGCAACAAACTTCGTTTTTTAAAATTAACATAGTTATTTTTAAGCATCAAACTTCACTGATATTATCTTTCAAATGTCGTGAGCGACGCTGCTCCACCGCCGTGGCTTCGCCACAGGTGCCCACTGGGTAACGAGAAGAGAGTAGCAGTTCTGGCATTCCTGGCCAACAGGACAATACATCCCAAGTGCTGCCATTAAAAAAAAAAAAAAAAAATTCTTTCAAATGATTGAAAATAAAAAACCAAAACAGTTTAATTTGTAAAGCTTAATGCTAAACTTTTGCAAAAAATCCCTTTTTCAAATATCTCTCCTAACTGGATTGCGTGAAATTTTGGAATTGTTTTCAGGATCCAAATCAAAACTAGTCCCTTGTTGTAAAATTTTTTGGTTCATAATTGGTTCAAGAGAAATTAGATTAAGGTATGCATAGATAATTTTTGTCTTTTATAGATAAAAAAATAACTTCTTCTGGCAAGAGTTATTTGAAAAATTTTATTCCTTTTAATGTTTTCTGTTAAATAAATTTACTTTTCATTTGATGTCTAATTAATAAATCATGCAGTCTTTAAGCTTAAATAGAAACAACCATGACATTATTTATTTAGTGATTAAGAGTTTTTGTTAGAAGTAGATTAAGTATTTTAGTTGCAATATTGTTGTTAAATATAATAAAAACATATTAATTCATTTTCAAAATCAAATAAAAAAATGATTTATATTTCATTATTTTAAAACGATTCTTATCAACCCTGATAAATAATAAATACCACTTTAGTAATTGCAATCAATATTCTTTTTACTTGGTTCTGCTTTCAACTTAGATAAAGGGGTGCTAACACTTATAAATAGGCATAAGTGAACAAAAATAAAAAAAGTTGAACTTTTGCAATGCTGGACCCTGCATGGATTTAGCGCAAAAGTATTGGATTACGAGAAAAGTATTTACTAAAATGTGCAATTAAAATTTCTTGCTTCTGTATATTTTTGTACGAAAATATCAGAATAATCAAGAGGATATCAGCAAAAACTGATAGAAAAAGTGATTAATAAACTCATGAATAGAATTTTGCATGGTGTTATAATAATGTCAGAAAATAAATGAATAAAAAAAAATACTAAGAAAATTTGTAGCAATAGCCGTTAATGAAAAGATCGAAACACCACATTGATTTATGATGGTATCATTGCAAACCTAACACATCAGAAAGTCATTGAACGGCGTGATTCAAATTCTGCATGTTGTAATAAATACCAGAATTTTAAAAAGCGATGAGAACATAAATTGCATCAAATGCAAAAAAAAAAAAAAAAAAAAATTTAAACATGGATATACAATGGTATTGGGAGTATTGAAAAGTGATTACTGAAAATTGCGATTCGAAATCTTTGTGACCTAAAATTTTATTAAAGATAAATTCAACCAAAATGTAGCCAAATAAAAAAGGGAGCAAATATATCACATTAATTAAATAATTCTGCTGTTAAAAACAGAATTTTGCATAAAAATTTCTACTAATTAAAATATAGATTTAAAAAAATGAGAAAAATAAAAAAATTTTCAGACAAAGGATCGTTTAAATATTTGCCTTTCAGAATTACTTTTCAGAATATCAATTTTTTACTTATGTGTTTGCATCACTTTGCTCTGCAATTGTATTTTTTTCTAACAAAATCTATGTACAAAAAGTTATGGCCACTGAATAAGAACTTCGGAATAATAAAAAGAAGGTGGAATAAACGTTTTGTTAACAAGATTTTGCTTGAGTAACAAAATTTAAATGTTAGATCAGCAGAATGTGTTGAGAAAATTTTGTCAAAAATATAAATTATTGATTCACGGAAGTCCACAAATCAATGGTCTTGAGATTCGTGAATTTCACAAATTAACGGAAGAATCACATTGTTGAATATATCTCATTTAATAAGCGACAGAAATAAAAAAGGGAGCAAATATATCACGATAATTAAATAATTCTGCTGTTAAAAACAGAATTTTGCATAAAAATTTCTACTAATTAAAATATAGATTTAAAAAAATGAGAAAAATAAAAAAATTTTCAGACGAAGGATCGTTTAAATATTTGCCTTTCAGAATTACTTTTCAGAATATCAATTTTTTACTTATGTGTTTGCATCACTTTGCTCTGCAATTGTATTTTTTTCTAACAAAATCTATGTACAAAAAGTTATGGCCACTGAATAAGAACTTCGGAATAATAAAAAGAAGGTGGAATAAACGTTTTGTTAACAAGATTTTGCTTGAGTAACAAAATTTAAATGTTAGATCAGCAGAATGTGTTGAGAAAATTTTGTCAAAAATATAAATTATTGATTCACGGAAGTCCACAAATCAATGGTCTTGAGATTCGTGAATTTCACAAATTAACGGAAGAATCACATTGTTGAATATATCTCATTTAATAAGCGACAGAATTTGAGGCTGTCCCAAAGATTTGGATAACATATTAAAGTTTGAATTGTACCTGTATATCCCAGGCGATAATTAAATGTAACAACTACAACACGTTGAGAAGCAGCTAACATATGACCAGGAAACAAAGAACCACTGCCATGATCCCAACGTCCATCATGGATATAAAACATAACTGGGAATTTTTCTCGGACAGGCATATCTAATCTAATTTGAGCCTAAAATAAAAAGAAAAAAGTTATAAAGACATTGCATTTGTTATGAGTTAGTTTAATAATTCTATGACAATATAATTCTATAACTATAATTCTAAAACAAAAATATAATTAATAGTTTCACATTGTCAAATGTGTTTTAAGTTAATTAAAATCTTAATGTAGGTTTAAAAATCTTAATCAAAAGGAAAATTTAAACAAAAATAGCCTTATTTTTGAACATAAAAGTCTACATGTTTAATACAAAATTAACATATGAAATAAGTTTTAGTTGATTTAATATTACTGTTGATATAAATATGTCTTATTTGTAAGCTTCTATAATTTTTTATGGTTTCAGTTCTGAAAAGTTCTTACATACTACATTTGTTTTAAAAATCAAAGCAAAGAACTATGCAAATAAAGCACAAATGAAAGTATATAAATTGACATACAATAGTTTCAGTTCTATAAACAAGAACCTTTCTCAGTGTGTAAATGTCAAATGAAATTTCATTTCAATCATTTGACGTTTGGACACTGAGGAAGTTTCTTGTTTATAGAACTGAAATTATTGTATATCAATTTATGTATTATGTCATTTGTGCTTTATTTGTGTTACTTTTTGATTTAAACTACTTAGCATAAAGTATTACCCTTTCCTTTATTGGATTTTAAAAATTGTTCATATTTCTCATGACTGTTAAATAATGTCAAGTAAATTTTTTTAGTCCAGCTAGTATATTTAAAACTGAAATTTAATACCCTAACATTTCAATAGAACGGAAGATGTAAGCAGTTTCAAAGCTCGATCACAACTGAATACTCATTTAAAATTAATTATAATATAAATGAATAATGTTTTATATGCAAAGCTATATTTTTCATAGAAGATACTAAACATTAAGGGCTTATCCAGAGTTTATATTATCAAAAACTTGTGAAATCTGATTGTATCCATCAATTAAATTAGTTTATGTACATTATTTTTAAAACTTACAGGAGAAAATATATTTAGGTACAGGCAGTCTTCATCACTATGGTTAGTACCTCTCCCTTCAACAAGATATCTTTCATTTTGTGGGCAAGCTGGCTTATAGCGTGATGTATCCAATTCTCCAACTCTTACAGGACCCACAGGTGCCTACAGAAAAAAAAGTAGGAAATTACAAGAGATTCAACAATAAATTATTTTACATTTACATCAGGAGAGAAAATTGCCGAATTGTGACTAATAATAAAATGAAAATAAATATAAATCTCTAAAATTTTTTACTGTAATATGAGTTAGAAAGGAAAATGTTTAATACAGCATTTAGCTTTATATGTATAATATACAACGATAGAGTAAGGCACGACTAAATATTAAGTGCAGCAGAAGAGCTTTATATCACAAACCTTAAAACATTAGATATTTCATTATAAAGAATTTTGTGTAACATAAATCATTTAGCATATCATTAAAGTTACGAACTAACCACAACAATACATATCTGCCACAGATCACTACAGTGTTCTCCCTAAGCGTTTTTAGTAGGGTGCCCAGTTTCACCTGCCATTTGAGGATCAAATTCAGTTATTACATAATATTACACATTTTGATTTCTAGAGAATTGTCTTTTAAATGTTTACCATTTTGAAATTATTTTAAAAATTACCAATTTTATATTATTGTATTTGTCTCAGTAATTAATTAATTTTAACTTTGAAGTTATTATAAATTTTTTTTCGTGAAGTTTATTCAAAGTCGTGCTTTTCTCTAACGAATCTGTGTAAAAAAAAAAAAAAATTATTATTGTGTGAATAAGAACTGAGAGGGGAAAAAAATGCTGGTAAAGTAGAATAATTGCCTTGTTAACGAGATTTTGCGCAAAATTTAAACTTTAGATTAGCGGAACTCTGAGAAAGTTATGTCGGAATATAAATTATTGATATTTGATAGTCAGTGAACTAACGATCTTGAGATTCGCAGAATCTTTCAAATTAGCGGAAGAATCACATGTCTGGGGTATGTAATTTATGAGTATAATTGGTGGCTGAACTATGTGCTGGCAAAAAAATAAAATGAAGTAAAAGTATTTTTCCTGTATTCAGCATGGCCCTCACCATCTTTATGTAGATGCACTTTGGGTTTTTGTCAGTCAAATTGCATGTTTAGTTTACTCTATAACTTTAACAGGAACAGACTGTCAGAAAATTAAATATTCCGAATAAACAAAACAAACAAGAACATAAAGCAATGGTTACACGTAATTTTATTATTGATACAAAAATATAACTTCCAAATATATATATATTATTAATTTCTAAATTATTCTTTTTTTTCTGCAATTGGAACTATTTTGTAATATAAAATCATGTGTGGTTTAGACAACAAGTTGTATTAATTATTACAAGCAATTATTTTAATATAAACCCATCAAGATCCTATTTTGAAACTTACACAATCACTTTAGTATAAGCCAAAGTATTACTTATATTTTTTTGAAAATTGCTTAAGATAATTATTAAGATGTAAAATTTTGAAAATTTTACACCTTAAAAAATGTAAATTTTAACATAAATTTTTGTAAATTAGTAAACATGTTGTATACTAGTGAAAAAGATCTTGAAAATTGCTTTAAAATCATTCTTACCAATAAAATGGTATTTACTCTTCAGCTAAATTAATGTCATTTAAAAAAATTGCTCTGCAAAGGCTACATTTTCAATAGAGTAGTAGATAATTTTGAATAAAACTTGGCTAGCTTCAATACGTTACACAAATACTACCTCTACACTAAATTTTATTCAAATCTAGAAAGGTGATGTAAAATGAGTGTGTTGATTTGACATGGAAAGATCGAAACACAGAATAAAATCTTACCATGTCAAATAAGCTTCTTTTTAATGTAAAAAATAAAAATGTTTAGTTAATAGCTATCAACTGTTTTTATACATCAAAAAGCTGATTTTTTAAAAATTTCTTAAAAACTGTCTTTTAATAGGAAAGCAATTAAATTGATATGACAAATTCAATTGACTATCAGAGAAGTGAAGCTTAAAAGAAAAATGTTAAGTAACAAAACACACAAATTTCAAATACATGCTGTAGTTGGCTACAAGTTCTGCATGTAAATATACTATTTCATTAAGGCACTTATCAGCGTAAATAATTGTTTGTTAAGTAGTTATCTAATGTTTTTGTGCATTCTAATAAAGATTTTCTCTAATTCCTTAAATCATCACTTAAAATATCCTCTAAAAATGTTACTAATAGTTTCAGGGATCCCAGTATTAAATTTATTCTGGAGCCCTTCTTCAAAATGCGAAAAGTCTTATTTTCATAGTTTGCTACTTTTTTAAAACATTTCATTTGCAGTTTTTATAAAGATATAAAAAAAAGAACCTGTTCAGGGTGGCCACTTAAAATCAGATTTAAAATTTCCCTGATTTTTCCAGGTAAAAATCTTAAAATTTCCAGGTCCGTGTTTTGTTTTTTTCTTATTAAGTGTATGATGTTTACAAGAAAAGTATCTAGATTAAAAAATATTTCATTAAAATGTCTTTTTTCTTTAAGATATCATCTAGGAAAAAAAATTTATTTTATTTTTTAATGTTTTGGTACAACATTAATTTTTAATAATTTAAGATATGTGGAGAAAATAATATGTTTAGTTGTAGAACATATTATTTTTATTGAATAAAATTTTTTTAATGTGTTACATTAAGTAGTATTTACACAAAGTGTACCTACAAAATGGCAAAAACAGAATAATCAATAAAACCTTGGATAATTATTGTTTAATATCTTTTCATTCAGCAAGGGAAAACTGTTTCAGGTAATTATATATCAATAAATTTTTATAATTACAGTGGCTCCCAAAAGTGTTTGTTCACTTATAACTTTTATTGAAATAGGAAATAAAAATTCTTTAATTAAAATGAATATTTCATAATGGGTATTTGATAATAAGATGTATAATCGATTCTTAGCAAAATTGCATGGAATATTTTAAAAACAAAGCAAAAGTTAATTAAGATATCAATAATCAAACAGTAACAAAAATTTTATGCAATGAAAGTCATTGTACAGTTAAATGTTTTTGGATTTCAGAATAAAAATTGTCAATTGTTTTAATTTTTTTATTTAATTATTTTTCATTTAATTTTTTATTTATTTATTTGCAATTTAGTATCAAACTTATGATAACAAAATTATATTTAAATTTTTGCTTGCTAATTCCGTAATATTTTATTATATCATTTAAAAACGGCTTGTGGTCGTAATAAACCAAATTTGATTATTTTTCATCAGAAGAGGTAAATCAGTAATAAATATGTTGCATTAGTTTATTGTATCCTATTGCACTGTGCAATATGTGATAAAAAGCTTAAAAGAAGGACTTCATATCAGAAATTAAAATTATAAAATTTGTGGAAAAATTAATAAATTCACATGTAAAATTTTTAAGAAAATATTCTGCCTGAATTTTTCCTGACAAGAAAAAAAAACAAAACAAACAAGTTACATGTATTTAAAAACTTATAAAAGCTAACTTATAAAAGTAGATGCGAAAGGAAACTCTACTAAATGTTAATTAAATGAAAAATTAGTACTACTAATAGACAGATTTTTTTTCGAAAGTGTACTATGACTTTTGTGGGATAAAGTTTTTATCACTTTTTGATGGTTGATTTCTTAAAAATAAACTTTTCTTTTGTTTTTAAAATATTTCATACAGTTTTGTTAAGATTAGAAAACATTTTTTACAATTAAATATCCATTCTGAAATATTCATTTTAATTAATGGATAGTCTTATTTCATTGAAAGTCATAAGTGTACCAACACTTTTGTGAGTCACTGTAATTACATTTCAATATAAAGCTGTACTGTATACTGCATTATACTGTATTTTTTCCTACTAGTGCTTTTTATAAAATTCATTGATCATGTTTTCTTTAAACCAATATCTCAAGTCAAATTTTTAAATAATGTTGTTTTGAATAAGTATTATTATTTTAAGAGTTTCAGTATACAAAAATAAATGTCACAAATGAAAAATTGTCTAATTTTTTGATCTATAGCATGGGTCACCAAACTATTTTGATCATCGACCCCTATATAATTTTTCGAAATCTCCTTCGACCCCCATAAAAGTAATTTTCTGTTAATTAAAATAAAACTCTATTAGATACTGTGTTTGTACATTTATTTTATGAGTTTAAACATTTATGAAAGTAATAGCACATTATGTAACAATAGTTTTGTTAAAAATATATTATTGTTGAAATTTAAATACCTTAATATTTAATAAATAAGTAATTATAAATAAGTAGAAATAACAAGTAAAGTAACTACAGATTTATTGCTTCTTAATCAATGAGATTAGTGTGCCTGGTGTTTTTTTTTTTGCAAGGTTAGATATATTGGGTACAAATTTGGTCAATTTTAATCTTAAATCCTCTTGAAACTCAACATTTAATTTATTTCTGTACTTAGTTAAGATTGAACTTATGTGACTGAAACCGGCTTCAACCATATAGGAACTTGGAAATGCTAGCATAAATGGTTGAGTTGTTTCGTAAAGTTTTACATATTTTTGCATTTTATTTATATTTGTCCAAAATTTGCTTATTGTTAAATTTTTAAAAAGAATCTTTGTTTCAAGATCTGATAATAATTCAGCAAGCTCATCTTGGAGGTTGATGTCCACGTTTTCAATTTGAGCAGAAAACTGCACAATAATCGAATCAGGGATGTCAATGTTTTCCAAATCAACAAAGCACAGTTTAAAATCATTGCTCAGTTTCTGAAGATGACCTGTATAGATTTCCAAGTCTTCTTTTATTTCTAATTGTCGCAGATTTGAAAAATACTGATATTCCTTACGTAGCAATTAAGATCTAAATAAATTTAATTTTACTTGGAAGCCTAAGACTATTGTTCGATAACTGTTACATCTCAATTAGGCATGTGTGATTTGCGTATTATTGCGTGTTTTTTCTTAGACCCCTAATCGACCCCGCTTTTGATAAATAGATCCCTGGGGGTCTATATAGACCACTTTGGCGACCCCTGTTCTATAGAGAAAATTCCTTAAATTTAATACTTTTTTGATTTTTTTTCTTCTTTGAAATGAAAACATTTAAAGAATTCCAATCTAACCACACATTTTTTTAGTTTAGCATAGTTAATTGTCTTTGTTTTAACAACTAGAATCTTGAACAGTGCATAACTAACACACTAAGTTTCATTTTCCCTCTTCCGGCTAAACACATATGAATCAAAAAAATTTATATTTTATGTTTATATATCATTTAATATATTTCCTATATATTCCCCAGTCTTTGTCAGCTTCTTAGGGTAAAAGGAGGGATAGTTTTGGAAATATCTCTGGAATGCAAGCAACATTTATGAACTTTCGATATTGTGATAACTATACAATTCGAATTTTGAATCAAAAATCAAATATTTACCAACCAAACAATAAAATTAAATAATAATATATAGTTAGTTCTAAAAAAACCTTCTTTTTTAAAATTGAAATATGTTATAAAAGGTTAAAATGAAATAGAAAAAATTAGCATTAATGCAACAATTTGTCGACAAACATTGCTGTTCAGTGATTGTAAAGAAATGTGTGATTGGTTAGTTTGCTGAGAAAAAATAATTTACTTATTTCTTTGAATGGGGACACAAAAGCTTTCAGAAAAAGAGTGTAATATAAAATCCATTATTATTAAATTATAACCAACTAATTTTTGGAGAATTTTATTAAGTTACAAATACAAAAACGTTTTGACTCATTTTGTCAAAATAGAAAAAAATTACCACCAAAGCATTGGAACAAACTTGAGCCATAAATGGATTCAGTCCACAGACAAAATTTTGAAACAGAAGCAAATATCCTAACCCCTTCTTTCACGTCTAGCAAAATCTTTCCCTTTCTTAAATTACTGTCCCATAGTCTCCATAGAGATCAAAGGTTTCTACATTTGTTTAGCAACCATGAAAGAATTTTATGTGGCATTCTAGTTTAAAAGGGTTATAAAGGAGCAAATTTTGATGCAAGCAAAGTATATCTAAGCTGATGGCATTTTAACTGTTTGGAGACACATTTCCGTCTAAAAAATGTGGGTATAATGGATGAAAAAATTTAAATTAAGAAAATGAGTAAATAATTTAAATTAGTGAAATTAAAAAAATATCTAAGAAAAAATTTCCAGCTTTTCTTTAAAATTCCCTGATTTTTCCAGCATAAAAAAATTCCCTGATAATTCCAGGTGGGTGGCCACCCTGCTGTTTCTCCCTTCCCTTTGAGTAGGGAATTGAATATTTTGATAAGATAAACTATGATTAGCAGGAGATAAATTAAGCTTACTAGGTGAAAAATGGCATGTAGTACTTAGTAAACCATACATTTCTAGGTTTTAAAACATGTTATATTTGGCTTTAAATACGGTATATAAATTTAATAACCTACTAGGCAATTTTCAAAGAAAAAGAAATGTTTTTTAAACATTTTTTGTTCTTTGGAATAAAAATTATAAATCTTTGGAATAAAATAATTAACAACTATCTTATTTTTTTCTGCATATCTAAAGCTTTTTTCATATTCGTTTTATGACTTAAACATATTCTTCCAATAAGCTCAAAATATGCTAAAATTACTTTTAATGGATATTTTGCACCTTTTGGGAGATTTCCGTATGGTGATCTGTGGTAGAATAATCGCCAAGTCTTGGCAACATCGGGGCAGCGGCCCGCGAGAAACTAAAAAACGCATCACAGAAAAGGAACAACTTGAAAGGTATAACTCGTAATCACCCCTGGGCAAACATCTACAAGTTTTTGTTTTTTTAATTCGCAAGTTTAAAATCTATTTGACAACTTGGCGAATAAAGTAGGCGCGACAGATTACGATACGGAAATATCCTCCATCTTTTTTCCAACAGACTCAAAATATGTTAAAATTACTTTAAATGGATATTTTGGTTCTTCTCTTCTTCCAGGAGGACTGTTACGATGCAACGGTGGTTCTGCATAAGGAATACCTAAAAATACATTTACAGTATTTTTTTTCCCAAACGAATTTTGCCTCCCAGGTCGTTGATTTAGGAGAACACCAGGACTGTCACATAGACTAACTTGTCTGCCTTTAAAATTTCCATACCTTGTTTCTTTTACTATTTCTAGAATGGGTGGCCTACCATCGCATCTGCTATCGTCCACTGCATGTTCGAATTCTGTACTACTGTACGAAAAGTATTTAGTATACAGTCTGCCGTTCTGATCAGTATAATATTTGTATTCACGTTTATCATACCCATATTCTTGAGTAAATACTTTGACAAATAAAATGTGATAGAGAATGACTGTGAAAGTGCCAAGTCGGAAATATGAGTTTGCTTTCATTTCTGATCATCGTTTTATTTATATATCTTTAAAAGTAGACATATAAATAAAAGCCAACACCCAAATAATAACGAATTCAAAACTTGTTTCTAATCGATTGTTTACCTTTTTGCATCAATGAACACTAAGCAATCAAAGTTACGGTCAAAAAGAGTGAGGAATTTGTAAATTGGTCATTGAAATAAATTATAGATGGCGCATAATTTCTAAATAAATATTTCTGGGTAGGTAGACACTTTATTTACGTTACGCTGGAGCTACATAATGGGCTATTGGCGACGATCTGAGAAGCATCCCTGAGGATGATCCGAAGACATGCCCTCACAATTTTGATCCTCTGCAGAGGTAACTCAACTACCTGAGCGCGAAGACGAGCACTTAACGTTTGAACAGTTTAACGAGGACCGATACTGGGCACCCTCGATTCTTACACAGACTGATCAAAGTGGTCACCCACCCACTTACTGACCGCAGCCTCTAATGCTTGACTTGGGTGTTCTACTGGAAACCGTTTCAGTCCACTGCGGGACAAATATTTCTGGAAATAAAACATCTGTCATTTCATGTGATTTTTATCGTGTTCTCATTTAAATGAATCATAAAAAATAAAATAAACTTACAAAGCAATCAGATGGGGACTATTTATACTGGATGCTAAAATATTCACATGCGAATTCAGAGATGCGATCAAGAACCTCATTGGTGAAAAAGATAAATTTGCTGATCAGGTTAACTATCATACCTACGATTTTTTTTCTCACATGGAAAAATATCTTATCCAGTGTGATTGGTCCTTTAGGTACTCGAAATCATATAACCAAACGTTAAAGGCCGGGATAACCAGGCTTGTTTGGCGTTGGACCCATGGACGAAAGCCCGCGAGTTTGATCTCCGTTTATAACTGGTGCACGCTAAATCTGTCGGCGTCATTAAGTTCTCCATATTCCCATAACAAATCAATACATCTGGTGGTACTGAATCGGAGATTGGTCGTGCTCTGGTTCAGGTCAAAATTATGATCGCTGGATGGAAGGATTGTGCGTAAATATGCCCTCTCTGCAGAACGGGATGTGACGCATGCATGTTGTCTCCGTATCATCCTCAGGAATGTTTCCCAGACCATTGCCAATAACCCATTGTGCAGCTGTAAGTGCGGCGTAAATAAAAGTACCGTACCCTACCAAATGTTAAAGTAATGTGACCAAAGTAAGGTATTCTCAAAAAATTAAGTCCCGCAGTGAAACATTAGCAAAAAATTAAGTCCGACTGATCGTTAAGACACGGCTCCCAGCAAATCACCGAAGTCAAGCATCACTGGCTGCGGTCAGTGTGCGGGTGGGTGACCACTTGGATCAGTCAGCGTAGGGACCGAGGGTGTGCAGTATTGGTCCTCGTGAAACTGTTCTACCGTAAAGTGATCGACTTCGCATGCAGGTCGTCGGGCTACCGAAGCGGAGGTACCATCCCCTCTGCAGAGGATTAAAATTGTGATGGCATTTCTTCAGATCATCCTCAGGAATGTTTCCCAGACCGTCGCCATTAGCCCATTGTGAAGCTCTAGTGCGACGTAAATGAACTGCAACTACAACAACTCAAAATATTAAAAAACTGGAGCAAAATTTCTAATAATATATTTCACTACTCAACTTTTTCACTTTTGTTAAAAATATTTTTCTTAAAGATTCACTTCTATAGATCTTTGTTCAAAGTTTATAAATAGAAAAACAATGAAACAGCAAATTTTCAAATATTTGTATGAACATTTTCCTTCCAGCTTTTAGTATCTTGAAGACGCTACTCAGCTTACGTTGAAGATAAAATTAAGCAAATATCGCGAAATATTCTAAATTCCAATAAAAAATTGCTACAACGCACTTTCCACCCTTCTTTTAAAACATAATTTTATAACTTGCAATGGGCACTACCAATTCATTGGTATTTGCTGTTTTAGACAAATGTAAGGATCATTCTCTGAGCTTGTGGATTTTTTCGCATGCAAATGAAAACCGGATTGTCTGAAAATATTTACCCATCCGCATAAAAAAAAAATCTCATCTAGTGAAAACGACCTTTTAATTTTCAATGGTATTATGTTGTTATTTCTCGGCATATATGAATATTTTCTGAAAATATTTCACCTCTTCCTTCATTCGAAATTAGTTTTAAATAAATTCTGTGATACAAAAAGTTTAAAAAAAAAAAAATGTAATCCAATTCGCGATCGCAACGAACTATAGGGGGCGTTGTTGTATGTGCCGAATCCCTGCGATTTCCATATGAACAGTCATTCAGTTACACTGGAGACGTCTTTAATGTAGCATTGTAACGTTCCATCTTTATTGTGGCTGATTAAATTTAATGAAGAAAAATGTTTGTTTTCTTTCTTATGCAAACAAAAACAAAATGGTATCTCTTTTTTTTTAGAGAAGGAACATCCAGAACACATCGGAAAAATATTTGTAAATAAAGAGAAAAAAATAGGTATATTCTTATAAGAGTTCAAACCTAATGCCTGAGAAATAGTTTTACTAAATTTAATGGTATAACATGAAAGGCCCATTTAAATTTTAACGTAAAATAAAGAATGCTTACGAAACAAAAAAAGAACCATTCTTTTTTTGTCGCCATTTTTTAGTGTTACGAAAATGCGTCTTTGGGACTTGCCAAAAACAAAACAAGATGCAATTTTATTTTTTTAGGAGCGAAATATTTTATGGAGTGAAATATAACGAAAATGTACCAATGTCCATAACATGAAACTTTATCTTAGTAAACGTCCGTTTTGGAAATGTTATTTCATTTTGAATCTTATTTATTAGAGTTCATAATGGCTATAGAATCAGGTGAGAGAAAAGTTTGTGGTTTGTCGATAAGTTTGTCGATATGAATTTTAATATATAGCTTAAAAACAGAATAGCTGAATTCTAGTTGAAATTCTTTCAAAACTAAAAAACACTTACCAAGAAAACGATAAAAAAATTTATTTATAATCAGCACAAAAGATACTTTTTCAAGTAATTCGGATTATTCTTTATTGTTGTTTTCTGAATTATGTAGATACAAAAATATATACTATTTTAAGAAGAATATTCTATAACTATTACAGTTCTGTATGGAATTCATTGGAACACATTTATTCATTGGAATGACAAAAGCAATGTTGACTTCATTTTTACTTGTAATGAATTGAAGACAGAAAAATTATTTTACCGCAATACACACATCTGTAACAGCAAGTGATCATGAAATCATGTTATGTAGTGGGTAATAGAAAAGTAAAAATTATTGAGAAGTTGTTCTTCAAATACTTGGCGTGTTCTGCTTCAATGTTTGGCATGTTCTGATTAGTTTTTTCAAGAAGTTTTACCTTTTCTTTAGGGAAATTTTGCTTCTTTTTCGATGCGAAGAAAATGGCGCCCGTCATTGCCACTGGTTATGTGGGAACTAATGCACGATATTTACAGTCTCCCGCTAGATGGCGTACTCGAGTGTTGCGATCGCGAATTGAAAAATTAATAATTTCGCAAAGAAAGGTTAAAAATTATTAAATTTAAAAATTATTGGTCCTCTTTATTGGGTAATAAATTTAATGGATTTGAAGTGCTAGAAGAATTTTTTTGGTTATTTAGTTGACTCATTTAATATTGCTTTTATTTTATCTCTGTAGGATTTTGAACATATTTTAATTTGAAACAATTTGCAATATTATTTTTTGGTTTATATGATTTTTAAAAACAACAATTGAAAATTACTTACTATTTTTCTCAATATCTGTTGTTTTCATTTCATTTACTTTATTTATAGTTGGTATGGATTTTTTTTTTTTAATAAATTGTGCTAAAAGTTCAATTTCTTATAACAAACTTATAATTATCATTATCATTTCCATGGATATTTTTTTAAATTAATAAGAACAGCAAAAAAATGCAATTGTTCATAATAATTGAAAAAAAATTTCGTTTTCAATTTTCTCCCTCAGCCAGGATCGGTTTGAACATAATGGTAAAATTCACGGTATAAACCTATATAAAACCTATTGATATGAATCAATTCGACAGTCCAAATCCATTTTTTCCATGGTTATGGGTAGATTTTGAATAAGTTTCATTCAAGCAATACTAAAATATGGAAAAATTAACAATAAATAAAAAACGAACGAAACTAACAGCTTATTAATTAAACTTCATAAATTGTGGTTGTCTTTAAGAAAAATAGTTGGTTTCATACTTTCCGCCTTAAACTGTCTGAAACTAAATATAGTTGAGTAATTTTTTATTAACAATGCTAAAAAAATGGGAAAAAATACAAAAAAATAATAGGGAAAAAATACTAATTAAACTGTAATTTTTTAATTGGGCATCTTGTTTTAGAAACATATTAAAAAAAAAAAAAGAAATAGCTTTGGTTTTAAATATTCAAAGCTACTATGAAGTTTTTCTAGGATTTATAAATATTATTTGAGTTTATGGGAGTATTTCATTATAAAAAAAATAGCAAGCTAATTTTTATTTAAGTTTAGTAAAGATAGCTCAAAAATATCAAAACCCAGACACAAAAAACAATTCTTCCCAGTCATGAACTGCTGAAGTAGTGGTAAATATTTGCACTAACTTGCTCACCGGGTTTTGGCAAAATTAGTCAATAGAATGAGTATAAAATATTACTATTCAGAAAAAAAAAAATCTTGATCACAGTGCTTTTATTGAATTAGTTGAGACATGAGGCAATCGAATTAATAGTTTTGAAGTTATAAAGGTTTTATCGATAAAAAGTACTATTTTTGACTTGAACCTATTGATTCACCTGTCTTTGCTTTTTTTTCAAATGAAGAATTGTTTTCTATATATTTTTTTACGCTGATTTGAATGAGATCAAATACGAATCCATAAGACGTATAAGACCAAAAGTTGCTTTGGGTTTTATGAATCAAAAATGCTAAATATTATTTGTACTTAGGAAACATTTTTTCTCTTAACTATATGGATCAAATTTGGTCTCATTCGATTTAGCGTAAAAATTACACAAGAAAAATATTTTACTTGTCCAAATAGATATGAAATAATAATGTCAAAAGTATTTGAAAAGTTTGCGGCAAAAAATTTAGACATTAAAAATTACAATTTTTGACAATGTAAAAGCAATGTTTTTTGGATGCCATATTTAAGCCTTACTTTTAGTGAACTATGTTTATTATCTCTATTATACAGTAAAAATAGGATTTATATTTTATTACGTTTGGAGTGACGAGTGTTATAACTACTTAAGAATCAATGGTTTAATGGTTTTGGTAATTTTAATAAACTTCAGAACACTTTTCGGAAATCAAAGACAGTTTTAACCATCGTTTTAATCCGTGATTAGATAAATAAAAACATTCAATGCAGTTTTAAAACAATTATGTTTACTTCTGTTTTTTCCAGCTACCAGTTCAAGAATTTTGACTATCTTCCAGCATTTATAATCAAAGCTTTTCATTATGGTTCACGTACACAATTAAAAATTATGGTTTACGTACACAATTAAAAATTTCTTGAAAATAATGGTGAAATAGCAACTTATTTAATAATTATTTTACTATATTCAATAAAAAGAGTCATGTAACCATAAGAAAGATGGTATTCTGCGAGAAAAACTTGTATATTGTTAATTTTCACATAAGACGGTTAAACCATAAATGAGAATCGCAGCACAGCAAATGAAAATAGAGGGCATGTTCTTCAAAAGCGGGAAGTTAAGTGATTTGATAAGGCTTACGAATTTACATTTATATTTTTCATTATCGGATGCCTAATAATCTTGCCTAATAGTATTAAGCGTATGCTGAACACCAGATGAAGCCACTTAGTTCCTTGTAGCTGAATTCATAATTAAGCTGAAAGGGCTAATCTGTCTATCTTATGACCGGCAGAATGGGGTTTCGAATTCTAGTATGGTACAATATTTCTTCCATTCCTTCAATATATGAGAAGTTTCCAGTGTTCCACATAACTCAATTGGTTACCCTGGACTGTTGGAATAGGAAACTCTCATTCACGTAACACTACAGAGCTGCTTAACTCAAAAAGTATAGTATTTCCCTTCTCTCACAATGGCACCAATAGATAAACCAATAGAAAAACACGGTTCAGTTGACGAAAGACGACTCAACCACAACCTAATTCTAAAATCCATTACCTAACGAGAAGCGTAGCATAACATAACTCCAATGTACAGTTAAATTTCAGTTTTATAGTTTTGAAACCATGTAAATGATTACAAATTAATTTAATTAACAGATACAGACTACTGCCCGTTATTTTACTGTAATTTTAAAATGAAAATTCTAATAGTGTAACATAAAGAAAGTAGACAAGACAAATGGAATAAAAAACTAAAATGGCGTGGCAAAATAGTTTATCAATTTTATAAATATAATTACAGATGAGATGCAATGAAGGAACATACAATAAGTTGATGCATTTTTCAGACTTTCTCAATGAATACAAGGCATGGAAATATGTAGTAATAAACAATTTTTTTTACTTATCTTTAACAGGAATAAATGATAAATGAAACATAAAAAAAGACATGTATATGATGAAATAACAAGTAAAAAATTATTATCAGTCATGTCGAGGAAATATGTATAAATTTTTTAAAAATATTTTCAAGACATTATGAAATAATAAAATATTAAACTAATTTTTATTAAACAAATGCGAGGTGTAACGAGCAACATGTTAGTTTTAAAAGTTTCAGTGATACAAAATATATCTTTCGTTAAAGCTGAGCACAGTTGACAATAATATAAAAAAGTATGCCATGTCCAGAACAATGATTGTCATTTTTTGAGCATTATATTTTGAGCTCTTTAAAGCAAAGCTTTATAAAGTTGTCATAGCAAATTTTTAACACCAGAAAATATGTTGCTTCACCCCTTTATAGGGCCATTCTTTTCAAAAATGCTACGTTTATATATTTTTGGGATTAAGATTGATTTACGAAAAGAAATTCATATAATTAATTGCGTAAAATTATTTTAATTTTAAGGCCATTTTTTGGTAGAGAAGTTGGTATTTTAAAAAATTTACGTACTGTAAAAAATTGGTAAACTTGTACTTATAACTAGAAATAAAATCGAGGAGAAATCATCAAATGGTCGAACAAAAGCTCCCCAGTGTTAGCCCCTGTTCTCGATCCCATGAGGACTCTCAGCATACATGCAAGTCCGAAATAAATAAAAAATTAATTTAAGCATACTTTCTTTAACGTTGCCAGCATTTAATACCATCACGTCATAGTTATCTGGTCTTGTACGTATATTTGTTTAAATTGGGCATCTTTAGTGGTGGTTAAAAGTTTGTAATACAAAATTATTAAATAAAATGGTTAAGCATGCAAATTAATATCAATTTAAATAACTGAGAAAAATCTCCAACCACAATCGGGAGAAGTTGGTAAGTACGCATCACCCACATTTATGTAAACAAAGCCCTAAGTTGGTATTTTTTCCCCTTTAAGTTTTCAGCTAATGGTCACACAAATCATATTTGAGAAAATAGCTTCCTATTGAAATTTAAAAAACTAATAAAGTGGGAAGTATACTTCCCACGGCGTTATAAAGGACTGAATCAAAAATTATGCTGCCTAATTTTTGAATTTGTTTGATATTATTAAAATTAAAAAAAGTTATTAAATGCTTAAAAGATCACATTGATGCAAAGTTTCACGCTCTTAATTATATGGATAACAATTGAATCACATTAACTTCATTAAGTTAAACTCTGAAATGTATTTTCTTTTGTTTCTGGTGCTATTTGCAGCATAGTTGTTATTGTATAAGTTTATTAAAGCTAAAAAATATTAACAAACATTTCCAAAATACTTTTTTTTAAGTTTCATTATATCTATAATATATTAATTTTAGCTAATTTGAATAATAATATTTTAATAAAAATTTGACAATATTTTAATAACTATTTTAATAATAATTTGAATAATAATATTTTTTGTATAATATACATTTTAGCTAATATGATTTACACTATTTTAAAGTATATATAGAACCATCAGGAAGTTGTTTACAAACTTAGTTAAATTATTTAAACTTTGTTAATTTAAAGTTTATAGTTAGTTAATTTATTTAAAGTTTTATAGTTAGTTAATTTATTTAAAGTTTTATAATTACTTAGTTGATTTATTTTAAGTTTCATAATCAATCGATTGTTTAAAGAGCAACAGTTACACTTAGTTTATTTCACATTTTATAGTTTATTTTTTCAAGGTTCTTCAAAACCTGTGAATTCAAAACATGATTTGATTCAGTTTTAATATTTTTAAATCAAAATAAATTTTTTTTTAATGTTTGTTACATTTAAGCATATAAAGAAGAGATTAGAGTTAGAACATGCTCTTATACATTTTAGGTAGTCAGAGTAAAACTACTTTAAAATGCATAAAGAAACATCAGAAAGTTGTTCACAAACTTAGTAAAATTATTTAAACTTAGTTAAGTGATTTAAAGTTTATGGTTAGTTAATTTATTTAAAGTTTTATTGATACTTAGATAATTTATTTAAAGTTTTATAGTTATTTAGCAGATTTATTTAAGCTTTAGAGTTACTAAGTTTAAAGTTTTATTTTTATTCCAAGTCTTAAAATTATTTACTTCATTTATTCATAACCGACTTTAACAAGTTAATAAACCAGAAAATTTAAATATTTTAAAAATGCCGGTTTACTTGTTTTTTTCTCGATGCTCTTTAATTATATTGTAAGCTTTTAATATAAAACTAGTTTTGAGAATAAACTGACCAACAATCTAACTTTTTTAATAATAGTTTTTTTTTAATATCAAAAATTCATTTTCTGTTTTATTACTGAAACAAGTCAAGTGATTTCATTAATGTTATATTAATGTTTTGTTTCGTGAATATAAAAGTGAAGTAAGCTTATACTTTTTTACATTTAATAATGAAAAATTACCAATTTATAAACTACTAGTTATTTTTAAAATTACAAATTTTAAAAATTAACTGTTTTAATATTTTGACAAATTTTTTTTAATTATCAAAATTTAATAACCAAAACCAATCAAATGATTTTATTTATATTATATTAATATTTAATTTTGTAAAAAGAAAACTGAACGAATAAAGTAAGCTAATAATTTTTAAACACTTAATAAAATTCTGGCTCTAAAATGTTTTTAGGATAATTATGCTGTTGTAAATAAGATAGCAAAATTTTCCCCTTATTTTTTCAACCAAATAACGTTTCTGTAAAGGAAAAAAAAAATTTTTTTTTTTAGGTTAAATATAAAGCTAAAGATAAATAACGAAGATTACGAAAAATACATAAAGTTAAATTGTACACAGAGAAAAAAAAATTCTGGTAAAATTGTTGTACTTGTAATAATATTTCAGATTAAAAAAAACAACAACATAATAAACGGTATTTAAACCATTCATTTGTTAATTTTTTCGTTAGTATGGTAACAATTTACCGTATGTAACAATTCTGGTTGCATGGTAACAATTATGGTTTTCTAAATCATAGTTCTTATGATCACATTTAGTAAAAAAAAAATAAAATAAAAAAAACAATTATGGTTTTCTAAATCATAGTTCTTATGATCACATTTAGTAAAAAAAAAAAAAAAAAAACTTACACAAAACTGACCAAATAAATAGTTTTTATGCCATGCTCTTAGATATCATGATAAAATTACGAAATTTTACCACATTTACAACCAAACAGCATGGTAACAAAACCATAATTTATAGTTAACCTCCCCAAAAGTCACAACCAAAGTTCTTCGGTAAAAATTATCATGCTTTTGGTGTTACCCTAGAGGTAATTTTTACCATATTCTGGTAGTTTTGATCATATTTTTTTTCAGTGTACATTAACATAAAAAAACAAAATTTGAAACCTTGCATGTAAAAAACTTATAGAATGTTAGACTTTTGAAACCATATATTTTATGAAACATAGATTGAGCTTTTAGTTCAATAAATTGAGAATCTATTAATTTTGCTTCGACAGATAGTTTGAGCTTCTGTTCATCAGTATCTCATTGGCACTGTTCAACTCTTTATTTAACAAAATATGGAAAACATGTGATTTGACTATTGTCTAGTTATCACGAGATCTCCTATATTCTGGTAGTGATTGACAAATGTATATTCGAATAGGGGTGATGCACTAGCAGCTTAGCCTTGGTTTAGCTTCGAAATGTTATGTCATTTGTTCAATGCTTTCTCAATAGAAATGGTTTTATTCATGCTTCCAAAAAGCAGACAAGCTGTCAAAGTTCAGACTTTCAGTCAGAAAGAGTTCTCGTGGTAGCTAGACAGTAGTTGATCAAGATCAGGATTTTTTTTTTTTTATTAACAATAACAGGAGCAGGGTAGTGTTTTTATAGAAATATAAAAGTTGTGAAAAAAGTAAGTTTTTATACTAAAAAAAAAAAAAAAAAACATTTAATCTTCTTAAACAAATATTAGTAAATGAAAAGACTTAATTTCTAAACAAAACGTATTTGACCTATAATTTTTTTAAATTATTGTTTTTTTTCTTCCAAATTTTATTTGAGAAAAGAAATTTAAAAAAAAAATTAAGTTGCTTGTTTTTTATTATACGAAAAAATGTTTTAAGAATAGATGCACGCATTTGTATTAAATACAGAAAACTAATTTTAATGCATATATAAATCTAATTAACTCGTCTTGTAAAGGTTTCAACTATTTTTTTGTCATTTAAATGAAGTTTTCTTTGTTTCTGGAGTAGATTATTAACTAGACAGACTGTACAAAAATTGTGTTAAGGCTTATAAATTAATTTTCAGTAAATTTTCTTTTGGATTACATATGCGATTCGGAAATGATAGGCAACTAGACTTACATATATAATCTATTCATACTCAATAAATTCTTTATCCTAGAACTAATTCAAATTGTTCATTTTCGATCTTTTTTTGTTCATACTCAACACTTTTGTTCGATAGAAAACAATGACCGTTATAACATTTTTTTTTTTAAAAATTTGAATTAATAATAATGTATTTTCATTATTTGTACTGCTGTCAAAAAGGAATCGAAATTTTTTGATTGGTTAGAGCTTAAACATTTATTTTTCATGAGTATAAAAATTAAACTAATAAGTGCTCTTAAATTTCCGAAAAACACATAACATCTTTTTATAAATTGAGTGCAAAATACGAGATAATCAGGAAGTATGATGTTTCTTTGTACAGTTCGGACATAACTTCTTATTTTTTCAGGGAAAATATGAAACTAATAATAAATGCTTTAAATTTCAAAAATACATCTGAAAACTTCCATAAATTAAATTTATATTCAAATAAGACGATTACACAAAATAATAAGTGCGCTGAAATTTAAGAAACACATATAAAATTATAAATTGATCGCATTACTTCTTATACAGAATGCAATGTAAAAAAAAAAAGAATCATGAAAACTTATAAAATAAAAACAAAAACTAAGTCTAAATATTCAGGAAAATTGAAAAATATTTAAGTACGACCAACTGTTCCTTAAAACTTAAGTTAATTCAAAAAGTTGTCGATAACAGGATGTAAAAGAACTAAAAAAGCATTTATTTAAGAAAGAAATTAGTCGACAATAAATTTAGTGATATTATGATAGGATTTTGCAACTAAAAAAAAGGATTATATAAATTAAATTATAAATTTTTATAATAAAAAATATTTGCATATTTTGTTAACTTCGGAAAATTTATCCACATAGACCCCGCCTATATGTATTGATAACTTATTCATGTTACGATACACAGTGATTCGTAATCACCGCCCTTAATACATATTTTTAGAATCCTTGTCAAAAATGGAGTCAAAGAATATGCACTTCAAGGAACGTAAAATAACGAGAAAGAATAAAAAAACGCTATCTTGCGAATGAAGGCAACACGTAAAGCATTAAAACCAGTTTAATTACCAGATGGAACTTGAGGGTTTTTCGAATGATTGCTTTTTAACTCTCCTTTGTTTCTTACAGGTAATGAAACTGTTTTTGATGTTTTAAATCCCGCTTTCCTCAGTTGTCATGAGTTAAATTTCGAAAGTGATTTTGATTTTCCCAATTTTGAATATTGATAGACTTTAACTTGCTTGAATATTAATATACTTTTTGACCTCCTTTTCGAAAGATAATTCATTTTTAACACAATAGGGGACATTATCAAACACCATGTATAATATTAAGGGGCCGTCCTTAAATAATGTTACACTTTTTCTTTAACATTTTTGCCTCCACCTCCTCTTTGTCACCAAGTGTCACACATCAACATATTCTCTACCTCCTTGTCACATATCACATATATTATATAATAATGTGATAGCAGTTTAGAAGCAAAACACATGATGTAAAACATATTTTAAATTTTATTTTGAAATTTTATCTGCGTTTTTTTCTTGATATTTTTGAGCAAAACACTAAACACTAACAATAATAACAGGATGGTAAAAATAATAATGATTAGGTGCCTACTTCTTTGATGAAAAAATATATAACAAATAATATATCGATATTCATTTGATTTTAAATATTTTTATTTCAGCCAAAATGTGGGACATCACACTTCTTGTTACCCCATGCCTCTCTCTTGTCACAATTCCTCGACCCACTCGCTTCCCTGAAAACGTGATATTATTTATGGACGGCCCCTTAACTTAAACTTTTAAATTACATTAATATACATAACAAGTTTTTCTAAAAACATATTTTCAAAAAACTTAAATTATTTTTTTTTCTGTTTTTACGAACCAATTTTTTAAATAAGTAATAATTTTTTCCTACTAATATACTATTCTAAAATAAATAAAAATGTACAGAAAATATTAAAATAATAATAAGTCTAAATGATGATAACAATGGTATATTTACAAAAACATGAATCAGACTATGAACTGTTATAAAATATTAATTATTATAATGAAACTACAACTAATGATAAAAAGTAGCTCTTTATTATTAAACAACACGAAAACTAAATTTTCGAGAGTATTTACTACTTCGTAGTTGTTATGAAGATAGAATTATAAAAAAAGAATGATTAGATAATTAACGCTTCGGGTACACATTCATTTCTTAAAAGTGACAAACAAGTGTTATATTAAGGGTCATGTAAAATGTTTTATTTTACTCGCCATTTTTGTCTTTTATTTATTATGTTCTATAATCACTACCCTCATTTTTTTTAGGATTCTCTTCAAAAGTAAAATTAAAAAAAAATTAAACAAGAGAGGTCATTCAAAACCTGATGAATCATTAACGAGAAAGGTGAGATTAAGAAACATCAAAACTTGTTTGATTGCTGGAATAAAGTGAGAGGAGTTTAGAAAAATGAGTATAAGAATTAAAAAAAATTTCTTTTATTCAAATTATATTCAAATATAATCAAAAAATTATCGATAACTGATTTTGAAAATTAAAGAAATTTCAATTATGAATAATTGTTTTACTTAGATCAAAATAATTGCCAATAAGTGCAAATTTGAAAAATGATTGATTGGAAGATTTTATCTTTAACGCAGAAAAAGACACAAGTATTTCACAGCTTTATTTCCTTATAATAAATCAGTAAAATTCTAAACATAATATTTTGACTTAAATTAATACAATACAATGAAACAAATGTGAAAAATACGTTTAATAAAAAATTCTGCGTCAAGGGTTCAATAGTAATGCAGCAAATTCTGATAACGATTTTGTTTTGTGCTCTCTGAAAGAATTATTTGCCACCCCAATAGTGAACATTTTTAAAAATTTTTTAAACAAGGGATGAAAAATTACATTAAGGGTGGTGATTATAGAACACCTTGTATATTTTGTTGATATATCTCATATCGTATGAATTATTCCTCAGTTATAAATGCATTAAAAATAATTTTTCGAGCTTTTAAATCTTTACATCGGTAAAATGTACCCAAGTGGTTAAGGTATTAAAAAGATTTTTTTACAGATTCAAAAGCGACCGTGCCATAATAAAATTAAAAATAGCAACAACAGAAATTAGTTTAATTCTCTCAATTAAGCTTACTTTTATTAAAAAATAAAGTTGAAATCAGTGAGAATTTTACTTTAATTCTTGTTCAAATTATTGAAAGTGGGGGTAGTCACGAAATCCTTACAGAAGCAGAGAAATGATAAAGAAAGTGTACATCACAATAAGTTTTATTGGAGCACTGTCAGGGAATTTCAGATAAGCGAGCTCTTTTATGGAGTCGTTATGTAAAATATTCTCAACTAAAATGAAATTCGCAAATATATATAATATTATTTACTTCGTAAATTTAAATATTTTATTCTTGTCTTTTTTCCCGTTTATATGGATAGCTTAAAATTACAATAATAGAGCAATGTTGATCTAAACCATGTTTTAATTCATATTGGATCCAGATCACATGAATTCAAATCATAATTTAATAATCTATATTTTTAAATTCGGATCCAGATCATATGAATTCAAATAATAATTTAATAATCTATATATTTAAATTCGGATCCAGATCACATGAATTCAAATAATAATTTAGTAATCTGTATATTGACTTCGGATCCAGATCACATGATTTCAATTCATAATATAAGCATCTACACGTTGAATTAGAACCACTTACATGAATTAATCTATTAAAAAAAGTTACTTTCACAGAACAATAGTTGAGCTAAAAACATTCGTAAAACACGTAAAGCTATAACAATCACAACTAATGCCTTAACTTAATTAAACACTTAACATGAAGCTAATCTCAAGTTGAAGGACTATTAACGTTAAGTCATTTGAATGATGGTTTTTGATTAAATTTAAACACTATAACTATAAATAACATAAAAATGGCATTTAAAAAAATTTGATTAAAATATAATATTAAAGTTTAAATTAAACACTGTAAGTTTTTCTTTAAATCTTTATAAAAACCATGAAACCGTTTTGTAGTAACAATTTGATACGCATTGCACCAATTAAAATAATTTAATGAATTCATAGTTCCTTATTTTTGACTAGAACAAAGTTGAAAATTTCGAAAAAGGTGAAAACAAAATTAAATTTAAAAAAACTTTTTGCTTTCTTTTATATAAAACATAAATTTCAATTGCTTTATATAAAAAAAAAAAAAAATACTCATTGCACTTTGAGATAATGACCTAAATATACTCTAACAGTTTCATACCTTAAAATCGAAAAAGCTTGCTGAGTTAGCATATTTGAATTTGAAAAGACTAATACAACTTCTTAAAACTTTTACATTTGTTAAAACATTCAAGTACCAATCATAGTACACCATTCATCATTGATGGCCTTTGGTTTCAAAAACTATTTCCTATTTCAAGTCATAAGTCTGACATCATCGTACAATTTTTATCAAAACCTAATTTTTATTAAAAAAATAATTTAAAAAAAAAACGATTTTTTTTAAAATAATTTTCCAACTGAAAATCACTGGAATTAATGCAGTTTTAATTGTCAAAATATTTTATTCTAAATATCAAAATTCAAACAAATTATGGCAGGATTACGTAAAGTGGAAGTTATCCTGCAATATTTTTTGTTTGCATATTAATATTTTGCAAGTATTTGAAAATATTCTGATTTACTCTTAGTTTAGCTGAACTCAGTTTTCTCTACACTTCAAACTATTAATGGAGCATTTGCTATGAAAAGTTTCTACCATGGTATAGAGTCCTCTTAAACAATTTTTTTTAAAAAGTTTTTGTAATAAAAACTATCGTAAAATAATTTATTCACTTAGTTACACTATAAAGATTTAAAAGTTTAAATATTTGGATTAAAGAAAATATAGACAATATCTATAAAAGTGAATACTTATGGCCAAAAAGTAGTATCCGATAGAAATAAATTGGTCTTAAAACCAAACGCTTCACAGAATTCAGCACATTTTATGTATCTGATGCAAACTTAGAAATACATACTTGAAGTACTTAAACATGGAACTCAGTAATAAATAAAATACCTCAAATAATAAACTAGAAAAGTGCAATTAATATATAAGTCGTATCATTAAAAGGTATTATTATAACTATACTGCCGTTCTAAGTAAGAAGGCAGAATCTCCAATTTTTACCAATATTTAAATTTTCCAGTCTCATTGATCCGGTAGTCTATAAAAATTGCTATAACTCAACTCGTTATGGTATATTCTAAATTGGTAATGGTTGTCTGGTCTTAAATCAAAAGGGAGTAAGTATCTTTTAAAACATTTGGAGATTCTACTGTTCTTCCTATGACCGCAGTACAATTTGTAAATTAATTAGCACATTTGTCTTTCGACTAGAGATTAACATTCAGTATCACATGTAAGACTTGATACAATAGATGACAATATGGATACAATGAATATACACGAATAATAACGAACAACTGCTTTAAAAATAGGACAGTTCTCTGAAAACACTTGATGGAACTTTCTTCTAGACTCTAATACAAGTGTATACTTTATAAATGATTATAAATCATATATAACGATGCTCCGCAATATTTGCTTTGGCATCAAAATAAAAAGAATCTTATTTTTTCATCAAATAAAAAAATGACAATATTTTTTGGGCTCCATCGAAAAAGGCTGATACCTCACTTACGTCACAGAACACTTAGACATGACATTCATAAACATACTCTGACGTCATTAATTTTTAACACATAGTTCGAAAACTCACTGTTTTTCTCTCAGATGCGTAAACACTGTAAGTACGTGTCCAGATGCTTAAATAAAAATATTTGAAGTAAGAAATATAAATTCTTTAATAAAGGTTCACACGGATCTTTCAAATTTATAATATTGGTAGTAAATTTACGTTGCGAACAGGAATTTCCTTCTATACGATACTATTGATAGCAGAAAATGGTGGTAACAAATGTATTAAAATATCATTCGAATTATAAATTTGTTTCATTTCCTCACCTTTTAAAATTTGGAACATCCGTGGAAACTCAGAATACATATTGCGTAGAAAAATCACAGGCCATACCTCCAGGTATCTTATATTACTGTTTATATTAAGAATGTAAAAGATACGTACATTTAATTTTGATTTCATATATTTAAAAATACTAAGTAATTAAAAAAATTCAGTTCAAAAATCACATTAGTTTTCAATGGTTTTTGAAAGTGCAAAGCTTGGGTATATATTTCCTGCATATAAGGCAGTGTTAAGCATAATCGAATTCGCAAATGAACTCAAAACGATGATTTGAATTGTATACGCTAACGATCTCGTCTAGGATTGTTACCTTGAAGTTTGATAATTTTATAAAGTGTTTTTATTAATTATAAAACAGATAAATAATTTTATTTACATATGATTTTTTTTAAATATTTTTATTTCTATACAACACTTTTTTAATAATCTGTATTTAGCTAATTTTTAGTCAATAACTCTGTAAGTATATTTAATTTCTTAGAAAGACGTTTTCTATTAACATATAAAATTACACATTGGGCCTTAATGGGTTAAAAATTTAATTTGAAATGCAAGACTATGAAAGTGGCACTTTCCACTCTGAATATTAAATTTAAGTTCTTATATTACATTGTGTCTTCAATTTTAGCTAAAAGTTAAAAAGTTATAGTTTGTAACACGTTTAGGCTAAAATTAAAAATTACTTGTTTAAGCTAAAATAGAACAAATTTTTCCCTTAATGAGTAAAAAATCAAATTTTAAATCTAAGAGTGCCTCTTCACTTTCAGAATGTTCAATTTAAGTGCTTAGCGTGTCGTCTATTTTAATTAAAGCATACTCCTTTAAGGTAAAATAGAAGATATATTGTTAAAACTCTGGATACAAAAATGCAACCAGAGTTACATCTTAAAAAACGACTATGAGTTATTTTAAGGAATAGCTAATTATTATGGGGAATTTTGAATTTTTAAGGCTAGAAACAAATAGTAACCAAAATGTATTCTGTATTAACTAAATATATATTATATAAAAATTGATGAACAAAATCAGGTGTCGTAGTATCTTTTATACTTCTTAAAAAGTATAACATTTATTAACATATTTATTGTTGCAAATACATGTTTTTATTAGATATTAGGTTATATTTCAGACTAGTCGTGCATCAAAATGAATCGAATTAAACACACTAACGGAGTGAGTCTTATAATAATAAAAAAGTCATAACATGTAACAATGGCAAAATACAGCACTTTACTGTGTTTTGCTCAAACTCTAAGATAAATTGTTGCTTAAAATAATTTTCTTGATGGAATTCAATTAATTTCAAAACTCATAAATCAGTTACCAGAAAAAAATGTTTATCTTCGATGATTATTAAATCTAAGAAAAAACATAAACATTCTAAGTAATCAACTTGACCATTTGGTAACATATACTCATCTTTCAAACATGTCGTTCAAGACACAACACGATATTTTTCATTCTTGGTCATTCATATAGAGTTAAGGACACTATAAACATTTGAACACATAGTATATATATAGTACATAGAAATGGCCTTTTTCTTAACAACGTCTCTTATATCTTACAAGTGAGCCCATTTATCGTCAGTAACTTTTCTACAAACTACAGTCAGCTGACATTAGTGCAGCTGTAACATATATAAATGGCATAAATCTAGTGGGACAGCTCACAATAAAGAGTAATAAAAAGCGCACATTCATCTTTGCCTATAAATTTTCTTTAGCATCTTATTCGATTATAAAACAATTAAGGCACCTTTCATAGGACTTTTTTCATGGCATCTTCTCTCGAATTTTTAGAGAATAGAGTATGGGTGCATTGGGTGTTATTTTTTATAGCTACAATGCGTAAAAATTTTTGTTTACAAAGATATACATTTGGAATTTAATTTGTCCCTAAAAAAATATGCTTTCTCTGTCTCAAATTAGTTGCTATATTAAGGTCGAAAATTTTGTCCCAAATTAGTTGCTTCATTTCAAGTATGTGGAGTCATAAATAACTATACATTATAGTAGATCAACACCAATGAAATTATACTACCAATGAATTCACGATTCATTAAATAGAAGATAGTTTGAAGCGATTATTGGTGGAAGAGCCCTTACAAAATGGGGCGTAGCTCAGAGCGTGCAAACTCTGAATTTTTGAAACTAATTTAGTACTGATTTAATGAGAGAATATTTGTAAGTAAATGTTGTTGATTGATAGCATAGCACCTTAAAATCTCTGCAAAATGTTCAAACAAGATCATAAATTTTTTTTCTTTAAGCTAAACAATGAAAATTCACTTTATTATGAATTGTTGAGTTTCAACTTAAGGGGTCAATGGAATCTTAAAAATGAACTTTTTTATTTTCAATAATTTATACCATGTATAGATGTAGAAATTTAATGGTTTTCTCATAGTAGTGAGTGTGATAAAAATATGTTGTAATCTAGCGAAACATTAATTATTTCGAATGTCCGACTACATGTTTAATTTAAAATAAACTTTGTATAACAATTATTTTTAAAAAACTGTCATTTTAACTTTTAAATATTTTAAGTCGTAAATAAGGTCAAAACAATGTTATATGATATAATTTGAATTAGAATAAAAATTAAATTTTAAATAAAATTTAAAAAAAAAAATTATTTTTTATAAAATTTTAAATTATCTCTTATTTAATCTTCTTTTTCTTAAATATCTTCTTTTCAAGTCACGTTTGTTTTAAACCTTATTTGTGACTAAATATTTAGAAAAGGGAAATTTAGTATTGAATTGAAGTACCTTGCATACGTAATAAGGCTTACTAGTAGGTTCTTAGAATCAAAACATCCATTTTAAAGGTTCATTGTCCCATCAATTATTTTATCCTATTATAATTCTTTCAACCTTCAGATGCATTTTAACGGTTAAAATATTTAACATTTTGACACTAAAAATTTAGCTAAAAATGGTTTGAAATCCCTTTAAACTTACTGCAGCTGAAATCAAGCCTTTGTGATTGTGTTCGCAGAAACAAAATACAGTATTATAGGCTAATAAAATAATCCAGCTGTTAGGAAAGAGCCACCGGCAAGTTGCAATGTGCAAAGGTTACAATTGTAATAGTAATAGTCCCCAGTATTTTGAAATCAGTCCGACACATATTAGGCTTATTACAGTGAGCTCAAATTCATTTAGACTAGAAAATATAACATTCATTGCTCAATGTATTATGATTTATTTTAGATAGTTTCCAATAAGCTCAGAGTAGTCTAAATTTCAAAGTATAATAATTGCTTTAAATGTTTCATAAGGCTTATTATATAAAGCCGTGTGAAAGATTTAATGCAATAAGCTCAAGCGAATTCAGCATGGTTGGGAATATCTTCGTACTCCCCCAACTAGTTTTTAATTGTATATCTTTTATAAATTAGATATTTAATCAGCCATGAAATTAACATAGAACTGGAGTTGGCTTTCTTATAGGGCTTACTTTAACGGCATAGCATATACAAATTAGACAGCGAATCGATCATCTATCTAAGTACGCTCCAATCCAGTTGTTTATGTCTTTAATCACCAAACACTATATGCACCCATACTCTGTTAAACTTGTTACTGCATTCTGGCGTCTTGAGGTTGAGCTGGATATGGCACTGAAAAATGAGCTGGTGCCCCAGTAGGAATCGGTTGGTGGTGTGGTGGTGCTTGCAAAGCGTAAGCATAAGCTGCTGCTGAGTGAGCTGTAGGAGTCAGGTAGGATGGAATAGGCGCAGGGGCTGATCCACCGCCATTAGTGTGAAGGTGATGAGCGGCTGATGTGGTGGCCAAAGGGGCAGCGGCAAACGGTGCAAATCCAAGTTCTAGTCCATTAGCGAATTGTGCTGGGTAAGCTGCAGCATACTCAGTGTAAAGTGGACTTCCAGCTGCTGCTGCTGCAGGAGACAAAGGAGCATGAGCTGCAGTGGGATTAGACAAGATCAATCCTGGAGTTGGCAAATATGGTGATTGATACAGGTAGTGCGGATAATGAGGACTACAAAAAAGAAAAATAAAGAAATTATTTATGAAACTCAAATACATAATATTTGAGCTAGATCTATTAGCACTATTATTAATTATCCAATAAGTGCTAGTTAAATATATAAGAAGCAATCTGTACGAAGATCATTTATTTTTTAAAAAAAAATCAATCAACACAAAACAATTGGAATTGATTTACAGTATGGTTAAAACAAATTCTGCTTAATCCTGAAGCAACAAATTATAATTAAGACAGTTTAAAAAATCAAAAGCTGCCTAATCAAATGATCAAAAGCTGCCTAATTAAAAATGAATCGCTTATAACTTTTATGAAGGTTTAGACATAAAATAAATTAAGTTAATTTAAAATTATATTCAGTCAAGCACTAACTACAAAATAGATTTGAATTTAAGTTATACTAAACAGAAATACCAGAATTAACCTCTTCCGATTGGAAGAAAGTAAGTTATATGTACTGACAATAGTAAGTTGTTCTTAATTTATCGGAATTAATTTCTTTCTAAGTTCTGGGGTTACTACGTTTTGTCATAGTAGTGTTTTCTTTCTCTCTAATTTTCAACAATGATAAAAGGGAACGGAAAGAGATTTCACGGTATATATTTTACTTTATAACTGCCGTTTTACAGCCGATCCAATTTTGAGTTTACGACTACCAATGTTCAACTCATGTAATTTTGAACCTAATCCAAAAAACAAAGGAACTTCTGGATCAAGTATTGGGAGAAATTTGCCTTCGTGGAGATATTTTAGATGAACTAACCAGCATTTCCTTTATATGGAGAGGAAAACCACCCACGGTTAGCCTGATGAGAAAGGGATTCTACCCATGATCAATCTCCCACTGAGGATAATTTATATCAGCATTGTGGTCGATGCGAGCCGGAATTCGTATAGACCGGCCATCGCTGGGATACGAACTCGGGTCTCCTCATTTTAGGCAAGCGCTCAATCCCCTGACCCCTTTACCATAGCTCAATCCCCTTTACCATAATTTACTATACCGCATTACTAAAGAAAGGTCCTATTATTATTATTTTATAAAATTATTTAACAGATAACATCAATAATTTTTGCTATAGTTTACAGATTTATTTGATCTGTAAGTTTCTGGTTTATTGCCCATACTTTAATAATTATTTACCTCTGATCGATGATATCATGTAAGTATATAGTCAAATTTAATATGTGGGGAGGTCTCCGAATTAATAACTTGAAACAATTCTTAAATCACGTATTTATTTCGTTTATAGTAAGGCATTTGAAACGTGTTTTTATAACTTCAAATAACTGAAAGAGTTAAATAAATAATCCCAAGAAATTTGAGTGGTGAGATATACTTGATTAAAAATCTTCATTGGTATTTAAAAAAATGAAGATGCAAATTAAAAGTCTGTCAAGTCTAGAGAATGGCGCCTATTTTCGAGCACTTGAGACAAGTCGACTTTTATTTCCATTTTCATATTTTTTTGAAGCCAATGAAGTTTTTTTTAATTTTATTTTTTTTAAATCAAGTATAATTTCAAAGATAATTCTAAATAAAAAAATACGTTTTGTATTTTTTTTTCTTCATAAATTGCTTGATTGTAGTTAATCTTGATCATCAAGTGGCGGTTGCGATTGATATCATTATTTTCTTCGCCAAATGATACTGATTTTAAAAGTAAGCCTTTTTTGGTTAAGTTGATCTCCTTTTCTAAATTTTTTTTATAATTTAAAGCCACCAGAAAGAACAAATAATACACCAAAAAAAAATTAAAATTATTTTAATTTCTTTAATTTCCCACCCTTTTAGTTTTCATTATTACTTAATGTTAATTACAATTATATAGATTTATTTATAATTTCTTTTATCCCTTACAAGGAGTGGGAATTTTTGTAGTTTAAAATGTATACTTTTGTGAAAAGGCCTCTAGATTAGTTCGCAAACAAATAATTCTTTTTCTTTCAAAATTCTAAACTGTTAAGAAATCTCTTCACAGGGCTAAAGCAAACAAATAGTTACCTAATGATACGCAATGAATTAGGTACTAAAGAATTTTATGTTTATATGTAGATATTTATAAACCTTCCGTTGTTGATGCTAGGACAAAATTTCATTTTTTGTTGTTAATTTGAAAAGACGAAGTTAAAAGCGACGCATTAAGTTACAAAAATGATGCGTATCTCTCATCATAAATACAATTTAAACGCAAGTTTTAGCTTGGTTACTTATATATATCTCCGTTAAAGTCAACACTTAGCTTTACCGTCTAAATCACTTCATCTGCATTCAAAAACATTTTACCACAAAAACTTGGAGACAGAGAGTTGAAAATGACACAAACAAGCGAAGGCAATGGAAAAGTTTCTATTTTTAAAAAGAGACCCTTTTTCATGATCTTCATCTCAGCTTAGAGGTAACTTGCAGGGATGGGGTCGGAAAAAAAATGGTAAAAGGGGGGCTAGAAAGGAATTAAAACAGAAGTGAAAGTTCGGTTGACAAGTAATGGTCGTACCGGTAGTTTTATGCTGAAGGAAGTTAGTTCACGGGGGCCCTCAACTATTTCGTCTAAAGTAACGGATGAGGGACTTCCAGCTTGGATTGTTGCCGAAAACGCTAAAAATGTTCGAATAACGAATCACTCTTTTTCACTTAAGATTTAATCAGAATTTTTATCTTTAAATTTAATGCTGTGTCCGGTTACAAGTAGGAATAAAAATAAATAAGATAAGCGAGGCTTAATTTCTTCCAAAACGATATTGAAATTAATCGCAATATTCCAATTTTGAATTATATACAATATAAGCACTCAGATGTGTTAATAAAAGCAACCTTTGTCATGTAACCCTGGTTGAAGTTAGCCTTTCAAATACCCGGGTTAAGGCAAGGTGGGTTTTGATCTGTATGAGATCGTGCACAAGGATTGAGTTTGTTCATCTATTTATATGCCCTGCGTAATTGGTAATAACAGTTGCCCGTGAAGAAAAAAAATTGCCGTCCAGAGAAGTTAAACCTTCTAAAGTGTATGAAATTAGTTTTTTTAAAAAACTTAGTTAAAAGGACGCCATACCGCGGAAGAAAATTTTCGTCGCAAATTCTCTTTTCCCTTTGTTACTAATTTAAAAGAAAGATAATGTAAGTTCCGTCATACAAAGAGTTTGACATTAAGTTTCAGCTTCTGAAAAAAATACTTCAAAATATTAAAATGAAAATAAATTATGAGATGTTAACTTCTCCGTTGCGTAATCTTAAGTTAACATCTCATAATTTATTTTCATTTGTGTATTTTAAAAATTTTCTTTTCAGTATTTGAAACTTCATGGCTTACTCTAGGTTGGTCTGAACTCAATTTTTCTGCAATTTAAATTTAAAATTAGTAATGAAGGAGAAAAAGAATTTGCAACGAAATTTTTCTTCCCCGGTATAGCGTCCTCTTAATTAGCTCTGTATTGATTGTAGCGAGTAAAATCATGCATTATTTCTAATATCGACCCACTGATTAACAACATAAGTATTTATTTGAGCATCTATGGTTTTAAACTTAAACTGTATAAAACACCTGGGCACCTGAGGCCGCTTGCGGCCCTTTTCACATTCATCTTTAGCTTGATCTTTGTGGTGCATCGATAAGGTTGTGAAATGCAAAGGAAGTAAAGGAGTATTCATGTAGATCATTGAGGTTCTGACAGTGTAATTAAGTACAGTAGGGTGATAAGACTATATTGTAAAAGTATGAACTTTAGCTAAGCTGATATGATGAAAATGAGGTTATGTATATGCTATTGATGCATCTAAAGGTCTTTTACGGCTCTTTTCTTTATATATATATATCTTATAAATAGTGACATGAGGTGGTATTTACGAGGGATAATAAATATTTTGAATTCTGAATATATATTTTGAATTCTAGTTAAAGGAGCACTGATTAACTACAACCACAGTATTAGGAATATATAGAGTTAAAGCTGTGCTCTCACGAGCGAATGGAATAGGTGCAGCACTACACATTTCGCTCAATCTGTGACTATTCATTGCATTTATCTAAATTAATTATATATATAGAGGTGGTCAATATGATTGAGAATAAAATTTATTACACTAAATATAAAATGATACAACATACAATTTTCGACCACTTTTAATGGTCAAGGAAAACTTCCTTTTAAACCAGAATTTGGCATGCCTCAGCTTAAAATAACTTAAAAGTTTTTTTTTTTTATGAATGTGTAACGTGGATGGCAACCAAATAGATCAAGAGGTAGCAGGAGTGCTGTAAACAGACAGTTTTCTCAGAAAATTTAACATGTTGACTAAAAATGTGTCTGAAAGAAAATGCGATATTTTTTCCAGCATGACAAAATTACTAATCATAAGCAAATGTAAAAAATCAAAAACAAAAATGACATTGAATTTTATTTTTACAACTAAACTGGCTTAAATTTTTTTTTTTTCTTTTAAGCGCGTAGTTGAAGGAACACTTCTTCCTTAGCAGTGCATTGACTACCTGAGTGTTGGCAGAGCATGCACAGTAGTTAGTGAGTGTGTTAACTCATACGAGGAAACTTGTAGATTTTAAATATTTTTTATAACATACAGTAGTACCATCTTGATACAGCAAACAACTGAAAATAATTACTTAAAATAAAACTAAAAGAAATATGGTACTTCCCTTTGTCAAATCACTTCACTATGTTGTCATTTCCAGATACAATAACACAGTGAAGTGACATCTGCTTTCAACAATGCCTGTCTTATATACAGATTACGTATGTATGTATACGTAATATGTATACGTAATATGTATATAAGACAGGACGCTATGCATGAATACGCTATGCAGACAGACGCTATGCATGAATGGTGTCACGTTATCTGAACAAAACTATCTGTTACCAACATACAACCGAAGCTTAATTCTGTTAATTTAACTTGTTCAGAGGAGTAACAAACCACTCACACACTGAGTTCAGCCTCTATTGAACGTGCTAAAAAGTATGAATTTTGTTGTAATTTGGAATGATTTTGCTCAATGCAAAAGTTGACAGCTATGATGTCATTATCATTGTTGACAACTTTTACTCTCGCTAACTTAACTTTTATTTTAACACTAGGGTGCTAAGCCCCCTGTTCGCTGCCGCTCACCAACCTCGATTATTGCTTCGCAATAATTGTCTTTTCTTGGCAGAAAACAGTTTTTCTACTAAAGTTAAAGTTATTCACTTAGCATATAGTATGTACTAAAAGGAATTCTGTTTGCTTACGCTTGTGCCTCTACTTCCCACGTCCAAATATTACTATCTATTAGTATTATAAACATTTAGATCTCTTGGTGAACGGAAGTGATTTTTCGAGGTAATCATTTTTTAAAAAAACATTTTTATTCTTATAACATTATATTGTTCAAACAAATTTGATGAGTTCAAAATCATAACTTGATATTCTCGCTAATAATAGCAGCACAGGAAAATAAGTTTAAACTAGGGATACAAAAATATTTAAAGGAAAACAATATCTTTACTACTATTGTCAATTTTATGCTGATGACAACCAAAACAATATGGAAATGAATGAGGGAAAACTGGATCCTACCACGTGATTTTCCAGCCAATAAAAATGCGCCGACAACAATGGCAAAAGGTGTCAGACCATTATGATTTTATGTTATATAGAGAAACTTTTGTTTTAACATGCATTGGTTACTATTTTTTTCTTTAATTTTATATCAGATTTGAATATTAAATCGTTTTTTTTAATCGTATTTGTGCATGGCACAGTTTCTTTTATAGGAATTTAAACAAATTAAATTTAAACAAACTGCAAAAAATACCTATATCTTTTTTTTATTTTAAAAAGACAAAAAATTCCTTTTGTTTTGCTTCTGTAATGTTTTATGGGGCTCAACGGGAAGAAGAAATTTGAAACAAACGATGTAAAAAGTCACGCCAAAGCTAAAACACTCTCTTTGATCAAATTAGAGTTGACAGTTTTTCAAATAGAAAAAAAGACCAGGAATATCTGACAGTTTCACCAATAGAGGGGGGAAAAAAGGAAATCTGCCGTGCGTTTACCTCATCTTATAACAAATGTTTTTTTATGTATATTATCATTATTTATTTATTTCATTTACCGGTTCTGTAAAAGTGAAAGCGTTCTCTTTGTCGCAGCCTTTAAATGCACGCGACAAAAACAAACACTTCTTTTGAATTCCGCTTAAATAATTCAGTCGTCACGCTTTTGACTTGGAATAGAAATCTGAAAATACAGGGAAGCAGAACCGAGAATGACTAAAAACAGTATTAAGATATGTGGTCTTTTCTGTCTAATGCTTCCTCAAATTTAACTTTTGCACCCCTCATTTAATTTGTGTCTGCATGTCACAATGTTTCAGAATTTACCGCTCACAATAATTTATTTTATTTTATAACCATTGTTGAATAGCCGACCCAATTTTGGACTACTAATGTTCAATTACGTAGCCTTGTAATTTTGAACTTAATCCAGAAGACAAGGGAACTCCTGGATGAAGTATCGGGAGAAATTTTCCTTCGTGGAGGACTTTTTGATGGAGCTAACCCGCATTTGCATTACATGGAGAGGAAGAATACGAGAATCTCCCTTAGCCTGACGGCAAAGGGACTCTAACCCATGATCTGTCTGGGGATATTTCACGTCAGCACTGTGGTCGGTGCAAGCCGGATGTGGAATTCTTATAGACCAGCCATCGCCGGGATTCGACCCCGGTTCACCTCATTGGAAGGCGAACGCTCCACTCCTGAGCCGTCGAGGCTCGCTCACAAAAATAACTAAATTTCCTGGATCATAAAAGTTGTATTTTTAATTTTTTTTTAGATGAACGCGAAAGTTCTTAAATATAACAGCTCATTGAACCATAATTGTTTAAATTTATCTGATAATTTAGATTTTTAAAATAATTAAATATTGGTTTTAAATTTATGGCAATCTTTTCTGGAACCGCGTATTTCGATCGAAAATTTTAGTCAGGCAGGACATCAGCAATTGCAATTTTAGACTGTATATTCTAAGCGAAGTTTTATAATTCTAGTGGTTTTTGTCATCATCATCATCATACTCATTGGTCAGACAGCCCAATGTGAGCCAATGCCTTCCTCTGAAGATTTCTCCATGACGACTTCCGATTTACCTTTGATCTCCAATTCTTTTCATTAATTGCGAGAAAATCTGACTTCACTGAGTTAACCGCGGCATTCCTCGCTTTCTTGTTCCAGTGGGTCTAAAAAGCAGTATCTTTTTTATTGCATTGTCATCATTCATTCGAATCATGTTGGCCATCCAATTCATTCTATTTAATTTTATGTATTTAATAATATTAGGCTGTTTATAAATCTTGTACAGTTCAAAGTTAAATCTCCGTCTCCAGTTATTGTTTTCATTTACGCCACCAAGTATGCTCCGCAAAATCTTTCTCTCAAATGTTGCAATACAATTTTCCTCCTGTTTTGTCATTGTCCAAGCTTCAGAAGCGTATACCAAGACTGGCCGTACAAGAGTTTTGTAGATCAAGAACTTTGTTTTTCTAGAAATAAACCTAGATTTAATAAATCTTCTCAGCCCATAGACAGCCCTATTCGCCAGATAGAGTCGATTTTTTATTTCAGGAGTAATTCTGTTGTCAATGGTAATAATTGATCCTAAGTAAGTAAAACTCCTTACTGTTTCAAATCTATAAGAGTTGATTTCAAGATAGGGGTCTGGGACTTTGTTTCTTGAGAATAGCATATATTTTGTTTTTCTACATCTATGACTAAGCCTTTTTGCCTTGAAGCCACCTCAAGGGCAAGAAATGCCTCTTTCAGGACAGGAAGGGAACGAGCAATTATTTCGACATTATCAGCATATGCAAGTAGTAGTGGTTTTTGTAACATTTGTTAAATTAATGTTGCCAGACTGGATACACAGCACCGGAAAGAGTTAAAGCTAATAGAAATGTCTTTAATATTAAGAGGCTTGATAAGACAGAATTTTTATACAACATATTTTATTTGAAAAAACAACATGTAATGGGGGTCACATATCTATTGAATGATCGAAGCTCAACTTCATTTTATTACAATTTTTTTAATAATTTTAAGGTCCCCGAGAACCTTGATATGAAAGTTGAGTCATTTTTGGGAATTTTAGTTCCCAGAGGCATATTAGTAGAAAACATACAATTTAAAAAATTGCGTTTAAAATAAGTTTAAATTAAGCTTACCCATATTGACTTGGAATCATTAATGGATATGTAGACCTTAGCGGAGAGAAACCTGAAAATAAAAAATCTGTCTTTTCATTAATCGAGAAAGCAAGAAAAGGGTTTAATCCTAGTATACGTTACAAGGTGGAATTGGCGACATTGGCAATGTTTAAGAGGGTGATAACGTTTGCAATATGTAGGTTCAGATTTGTGGAGATTCGATGGGTTATTGGTATTTAGCCATTTTGCATTTGCATTTAGGAATTTGGGGTGTGAAGTCGTGGGGAGCTTGTAACGTATACTAGGAGTTTACCAATATGAACAATAGATCATAATAATTTTAAATTAAGTAAGAATTACAAAACTTATAAATTATTTTATTTATAATATCTACAATTTACAACATTAATGACTTAACGCGTTTATTGCTCTGTAAAAAACCTGGACCATGTTTAACCATAACATCGTAAAAATTTTCTGCAACCTTAATATAGATCCAATGTTGAATTATCGTTGACTTATGGTATAATGGTTCAACTAAACATCAACATGGTTCAATTAAACATCTTAATAAGGCTCCAGTCAATTTGTAACGAATTGTGGTAAAGGGAAATAATAATTTTCAACGTTAAATCGAATTTTTTGAAATAATGGTTAAAAACAATTTTTAACTTTTATGTTAAACAAAAAAGCATACTCAATATTTGCATGATTTTTATTTGATTCTACTTGCTTTTTCCATATTCTAACTTTCAAACATAAAATGTACAAATGAATGGCAAAATAATACGAATACTTCTATACTAACTCTACGTAAACAATCTTTCTTTAAGCAGCAAATATTTTGAAAGTATTTAAGAGGCAAAACTGTTGACATTATTTGAATGATCATGCTTAAAACTTTTAAAAATGGTGTCCTTTCTACTTATGCAAATTTTGTATCGACCAAAATGAGCATGAATGGTTAAAACTTCTTTCCATTTTCAATATAACTATAATTTAAAAAGTATTCATATTTAAATATTCTAATCGAATTGTTATCCCTTTTCAATACCACTATAATTTAAAATTATTCTTATGTAAATATGTTCCCTCCGGACTTTTCTTTCCCTCCGGACTGGCACCTTATCCCTATTTAATACCATCATCATACTTTCAAACCTGCTTGGGGTGCCCCCCCTCCTAGAATTTACTGCGGACCACACCTTTTCATTAGTTAATAACCTAGCATTGTTATTAATTATTTAATTTTATAATTAAAAACCATTTGTTAAGTCCCTAACCCACTAATTTACCAATTTTTGTTTTCAGTTGTTTGTGCTGTCTTTTTAACAAATTGAATGCCACGCTAATTTTACATGGCTTGCCCATCTGGCCACAATGTAAATAACTACGAACTAAATTTGCAAATATTAGACAGATTCTGCTAGTTTTTTTTAAAGGGTTTAGCATGACATAACTAAAAATAAGTGGTGAATCATATAAGCCTATGAATTGTTTAGAAATAGTGGTGGATAAAAATCTACTAAATTGAATTCATTAAACCAAGAATCACAATTAATAAACTATCACTTTAAAATATTTATTCGCTGTCCGGAGCCAGTTGGCATCTCTGTGTATATAAATAAAACTATTTTTGAGTGTTCTATATTGCATTAATTTCTCCAAACCATTTTATTGTAGTAACGATAATAATATAAAAAAATTAAAAATTTACTCGAATTATATGTTTCTAATAATCTTGGCTTCGCCGGTCGCTGGTGACTCCTGTGGCGCTACGAACAAACTCAGTGCCGGTCACCTGTGACCCCCATGGCATTCAACGTGTTAATGTGTTTTCCTTCCCTTCTCTTCTCCTTTCCTTCATTTTGATTAATTACTAACTATTAATCTAATTAATCATTTAATTTTAATAACATAGGATTTTGATTCAATATTTAATTCATGATTTACGGAGGTGGCCGTAGTGGCCAGGTACTCCGTGTCACTCATTAGTTTCCGCATATCCAGAAAGAATACTCGCGTAAACCCTTTGCCTCCCCCCCCCCCTAAGTACTTTTAAATGCTGTTTGAACAAATGTAAGAACTAAATCATTTAAAATACATGATACAGTATTTTGTACATAATTTTTTAAAATTCTTAATATATTGAGGTTACTAATGGTTATGGTATAAAAATTTTAATTTTAGAATAGTTACCGTTGGGTGTTAAAGCTAAGAAAAAGATATTAAATCCCTCTCCTCATTTTAGTTGATCAGAGTTTTTAATGGGTGAAAAGCAAACCATTTCTAAAAGTTTCAAGCGTGGTTTTTTCAAATCGTGTCAACAGTTTTGCCATGTAAAATCCACCAAAAATTTTTTTACTAAAAGAAAGATAGTTTACATAGAGTTAATATAGAAGTGTTCGTATTATTTTGTCACCTATCTGTAACTTATTACTTTTTCAACAAAAATAAAACATGCTTCAAACTTCATATATTTTACTTTACAACTTTATATATTTTTTTTATAAACTTTATATATATATTTTTTTATATATTTTACTAATGTTAAAATTAGATACTAAGTTTTTATTTGTATGTTAAATATAAATGCAAAGTAATGAATAAGCATATTCAAAATTATCAGTTTTTCTCTTCTATCATGTTCGCATGTTTTTGGAAGGAAAGTTGATTTTTAATTATTTATTTATAATATTAATTGATTATAATTTATAACAGCTTAATTAATTTTAGCTTAGTAACATTTATGTAGTATGCATTATGTAATATAAAGTATCATTTAAATCTTTGCTCTAAATAAACCAAAAAAACTTGGTTTAAATAAAAAAAAAAAAAACCCAGTTTTTTGGGTGTTTTTTTAGAAAAAAATCTGGTTTTTTTCCTAGCTCGTTTTTCACAAATTGGTTTAATTGCTTAACTGCACTAGAGTTACACTAATGAATTATGAGGAGAGAATATTTTTTGGCCAATCAATAAAATAAAATATTTTATCAATAAAATTTTCAATAAGTCAATATTTTATCAAAATACAAAAAAACATTTATAAAACGATTTTCGGTTTTCACAAATTGGTTTTTTTGTTATGTTGCACTACAGTTACAGTAATGATTTAAAGGCGAGAGAATATTTTCTTGTCAAAATGTCAGCAAAATAAATAAAAAGTAAACAATAATATTAAATAAAAAACGATTATAATATGTTTCAGCATTTACTACAAGAAAAAAAAGCATTTATAACACGAGTTTTGGTCTTCACAAGTTGGTTTAATTGCTATGTTGTACTAGAGTTACACAAATGATTTATAAGGCGAGAGAATATTTTCTTATCAAAATGTCAATGAAATAAATAAAAAGTAAACAATAATATTAAATAAATAACGATTATTATATGTTTCAGCATTTACTACAAGAAAAAAAAGCATTTATGAAACGAGTTTTGGTCTTCACAAATTGGTTTAATTGCTATGTTGTACTAGAGTTACACAAATGATTTATAAGGCGAGAGAATATTTTCTTATCAAAATGTCAATGAAATAAATAAAAAGTAAACAATAATATTAAATAAATAACGATTATAATATGTTTCAGCATTTACTACAAGAAAAAAAAAGTATTTATGAAACGAGTTTTGGTCTTCACAAATTGGTTTAATTGCTATGTTGTACTAGAGTTACACAAATGATTTATAAGGCGAGAGAATATTTTCTTATCAAAATGTCAATGAAATAAATAAAAAGTAAACAATTATATTAAATAAATAACGATTATAATATGTTTCAGCATTTACTACAAGAAAAAAAAGTATTTATGAAACGAGTTTTGGTCTTCACAAATTGGTTTAATTGCTATGTTGTACTAGAGTTACACAAATGATTTATAAGGCATGAGAATATTTTCTTATCAAAATGTCAATGAAATAAATAAAAAGTAAACAATTATATTAAATAAATAACGATTATAATATGTTTCAGCATTTACTACAAGAAAAAAAAGTATTTACGAAACGAGTTTTGGTCTTCACAAGTTGGTTTAATTGCTATGTTGTACTAGAGTTACACAAATGATTTATAAGGCGAGAGAATATTTTCTTATCAAAATGTCAATGAAATAAATAAAAAGTAAACAATTATATTAAATAAATAACGATTATAATATGTTTCAGCATTTACTACAAGAAAAAAAAAGTATTTATGAAACGAGTTTTGGTCTTCACAAATTGGTTTAATTGCTATGTTGTACTAGAGTTACACAAATGATTTATAAGGCGAGAGAATATTTTCTTATCAAAATGTCAATGAAATAAATAAAAAGTAAACAATAATATTAAATAAATAACGATTATAATATGTTTCAGCATTTACTACAAGAAAAAAAAGCATTTATAACACGAGTTTTGGTCTTCACAAATTGGTTTAATTGCTATGTTGCACTAGAGTTACACTAATGATTTATAAGGCGAGAGAATATTTTCTTATCAAAATGTCAATGAAATAAATAAAAAGTAAACAATTATATTGAATAAATAACGATTATAATATGTTTCAGCATTTACTACAAGAAAAAAAAGTATTTATGAAACGAGTTTTGGTCTTCACAAATTGGTTTAATTGCTATGTTGTACTAGAGTTACACAAATGATTTATAAGGCGAGAGAATATTTTCTTATCAAAATGTCAATGAAATAAATAAAAAGTAAACAATAATATTAAATAAATAACGATTATAATATGTTTCAGCATTTACTACAAGAAAAAAAAGCATTTATAACACGAGTTTTGGTCTTCACAAATTGGTTTAATTGCTATGTTGCACTAGAGTCACACTAATGATTTATAAGGCGAGAGAATATTTTCTTATCAAAATGTCAATGAAATAAATAAAAAGTAAACAATTATATTAAATAAATAACGATTATAATATGTTTCAGCATTTACTACAAGAAAAAAAAGTATTTATGAAACGAGTTTTGGTCTTCACAAATTGGTTTAATTGCTATGTTGTACTAGAGTTACACAAATGATTTATAAGGCATGAGAATATTTTCTTATCAAAATGTCAATGAAATAAATAAAAAGTAAACAATTATATTAAATAAATAACGATTATAATATGTTTCAGCATTTACTACAAGAAAAAAAAGTATTTACGAAACGAGTTTTGGTCTTCACAAGTTGGTTTAATTGCTATGTTGTACTAGAGTTACACAAATGATTTATAAGGCGAGAGAATATTTTCTTATCAAAATGTCAATGAAATAAATAAAAAGTAAACAATTATATTAAATAAATAACGATTATAATATGTTTCAGCATTTACTACAAGAAAAAAAAAGTATTTATGAAACGAGTTTTGGTCTTCACAAATTGGTTTAATTGCTATGTTGTACTAGAGTTACACAAATGATTTATAAGGCGAGAGAATATTTTCTTATCAAAATGTCAATGAAATAAATAAAAAGTAAACAATAATATTAAATAAATAACGATTATAATATGTTTCAGCATTTACTACAAGAAAAAAAAGCATTTATAACACGAGTTTTGGTCTTCACAAATTGGTTTAATTGCTATGTTGCACTAGAGTTACACTAATGATTTATAAGGCGAGAGAATATTTTCTTATCAAAATGTCAATGAAATAAATAAAAAGTAAACAATTATATTAAATAAATAACGATTATAATATGTTTCAGCATTTACTACAAGAAAAAAAAGTATTTATGAAACGAGTTTTGGTCTTCACAAATTGGTTTAATTGCTATGTTGTACTAGAGTTACACAAATGATTTATAAGGCATGAGAATATTTTCTTATCAAAATGTCAATGAAATAAATAAAAAGTAAACAATTATATTAAATAAATAACGATTATAATATGTTTCAGCATTTACTACAAGAAAAAAAAGTATTTACGAAACGAGTTTTGGTCTTCACAAGTTGGTTTAATTGCTATGTTGTACTAGAGTTACACAAATGATTTATAAGGCGAGAGAATATTTTCTTATCAAAATGTCAATGAAATAAATAAAAAGTAAACAATTATATTAAATAAATAACGATTATAATATGTTTCAGCATTTACTACAAGAAAAAAAAAGTATTTATGAAACGAGTTTTGGTCTTCACAAATTGGTTTAATTGCTATGTTGTACTAGAGTTACACAAATGATTTATAAGGCGAGAGAATATTTTCTTATCAAAATGTCAATGAAATAAATAAAAAGTAAACAATAATATTAAATAAATAACGATTATAATATGTTTCAGCATTTACTACAAGAAAAAAAAGCATTTATAACACGAGTTTTGGTCTTCACAAATTGGTTTAATTGCTATGTTGCACTAGAGTTACACTAATGATTTATAAGGCGAGAGAATATTTTCTTATCAAAATGTCAATGAAATAAATAAAAAGTAAACAATTATATTAAATAAATAACGATTATAATATGTTTCAGCATTTACTACAAGAAAAAAAAGTATTTATGAAACGAGTTTTGGTCTTCACAAATTGGTTTAATTGCTATGTTGTACTAGAGTTACACAAATGATTTATAAGGCATGAGAATATTTTCTTATCAAAATGTCAATGAAATAAATAAAAAGTAAACAATTATATTAAATAAATAACGATTATAATATGTTTCAGCATTTACTACAAGAAAAAAAAGTATTTACGAAACGAGTTTTGGTCTTCACAAGTTGGTTTAATTGCTATGTTGTACTAGAGTTACACAAATGATTTATAAGGCGAGAGAATATTTTCTTATCAAAATGTCAATGAAATAAATAAAAAGTAAACAATAATATTAAATAAATAACGATTATAATATGTTTCAGCATTTACTACAAGAAAAAAAACTATTTATGAAACGAGTTTTGGTCTTCACAAATTGGTTTAATTGCTATGTTGTACTAGAGTTACACAAATGATGTATAAGGCGAGAGAATATTTTCTTATCAAAATGTCAATGAAATAAATAAAAAGTAAACAAAAATATAAAATAAATAACGATTATAATATATTTCAGCATTTACTACAAGAAAAAAAAAGTATTTATGAAACGAGTTTTGGTCTTCACAAATTGGTTTAATTGCTATGTTGTACTAGAGTTACACAAATGATTTATAAGGCGAGAGAATATTTTCTTATCAAAATGTCAATGAAATAAATAAAAAGTAAACAATAATATTAAATAAATAACGATTATAATATGTTTCAGCATTTACTACAAGAAAAAAAAGCATTTATAACACGAGTTTTGGTCTTCACAAATTGGTTTAATTGCTATGTTGCACTAGAGTTACACTAATGATTTATAAGGCGAGAGAATATTTTCTTATCAAAATGTCAATGAAATAAATAAAAAGTAAACAATTATATTAAATAAATAACGATTATAATATGTTTCAGCATTTACTACAAGAAAAAAAAGTATTTATGAAACGAGTTTTGGTCTTCACAAATTGGTTTAATTGCTATGTTGTACTAGAGTTACACAAATGATTTATAAGGCATGAGAATATTTTCTTATCAAAATGTCAATGAAATAAATAAAAAGTAAACAATTATATTAAATAAATAACGATTATAATATGTTTCAGCATTTACTACAAGAAAAAAAAGTATTTACGAAACGAGTTTTGGTCTTCACAAGTTGGTTTAATTGCTATGTTGTACTAGAGTTACACAAATGATTTATAAGGCGAGAGAATATTTTCTTATCAAAATGTCAATGAAATAAATAAAAAGTAAACAATAATATTAAATAAATAACGATTATAATATGTTTCAGCATTTACTACAAGAAAAAAAACTATTTATGAAACGAGTTTTGGTCTTCACAAATTGGTTTAATTGCTATGTTGTACTAGAGTTACACAAATGATGTATAAGGCGAGAGAATATTTTCTTATCAAAATGTCAATGAAATAAATAAAAAGTAAACAAAAATATAAAATAAATAACGATTATAATATATTTCAGCATTTACTACAATAAAAAAAAAAGCATTTATGAAACGAGTTTTGGTCTTCACAAATTGGTTTAATTGCTATGTTGAACTAGAGTTACACAAATGATTTATAAGGCGAGAGAATATTTTCTTATCAAAATGTCAATGAAATAAATAAAAAGTAAACAATAATATTAAATAAATAACGATTATAATATGCTTCAGCATTTACTGCAAGAAAAAAAAGTATTTATGAAACGAGTTTGGGTCTTCACAAATTGGTTTAATTGCTATGTTGCACTAGAGTTACACTAATGATTTATAAGGCGAGAGAATATTTTTTTATCAAAATGTCAATGAAATAAATAAAAAGGAAACAATAATATTAAATAATGATAATAACATGTTGCAGCGTTTACAAAGGGAAAAAAGCTTTTATATAACGAGTTTCTATTTACACAAATTGGTTTTTCTGTTATGTTGCACTACAGTTACAGTAATGATTTAAAGGCGAGAGAATATTTTCTTGTCAAAATGTCAGTAAAATAAATAAAAAGTAAACAATAATATTAAATAAATAACGATTATAATATGTTTCAGCATTTACTACAAGAAAAAAAAGCATTTATGAAACGAGTTTTGGTCTTCACAAATTGGTTTAATTGCTATGTTGCACTAGAGTTACACAAATGATTTATAACGCGAGAGAATATTTTCTTGTCAAAATGTCAGTAATAAATAAAAAGAAAACAATACTATTAAATAACGATTATGTTTCAGCATTTTCTAGAAGAAAAAAAAAAGCATTTATAAACACAGATTTCTTTAAAACTAAATAATGCATTTTTGAAATATCTAGTAAACAAATCGTATACCGTAAATGTTTTGAGTCTGTTAAACGTACTAAAAGATAAAAATCTCGCAGTGTCATCATTTAAAATATCTTATAATTTTGCAATTCAGTATTTGGAAAATAGATATGATTACGTGTAAAAATAAAAAACCTATATCATTTTAGGTCAAACACGCATGGTTTCATATTAATGGTTTATCAAAACGCTTATTTACGCTATTATTCTCTCTTAAATGCATTGTTATTTTACTTTGTCTGAAGGAATTCAGTTTAAACACCTAGTCGCAACTGTAAGTGTTTTAAAAATAAATTAATGAAAAAAACTGGGAAAACTTTACTTTGCAAATGAGTCTTTGAAAATGAGTCAGCTGTTTTCAAGACTAGCTTCATTCGTTTTCAAAAATTTGAAAGGAGTGAAAAAACACATATGGGTGATTCTCACGAAACATGGCAATTCGGACCAAAAAAATTTCTTCAAATTTAAAGTCTTCCAAATAATCTAATTTTTTTTTGTATACTTCTTTAGTTACACTTATTAATACCTTAGAGACAGTAGCGTAGTTTATTGGCATTTGCTCGAGAAAAAAATAAAATAGAAATTCACCAAATCTTGAATGCCAGGAAACTGACATATTAGCTTATAAATTTGAATAAACAGTCATTTTAAGCTATTAGTAAGTAACAAAATCTAGGGCTTTATGTTAGGTGGACCATGAATTGCCTAAACTAATAATTTTATCCACTGTAGAAAGAATCAAAAATGTTTTTGTTGCTGATATGTACAGAATAAAATTGTGCGAAGTAATCAATCATTAAATAAAAAAAAAACTTTGATTGCATTCAGTAATATAACAATCTTACATAAACTTGATATTAGATTAATATTTGCTTTACATTCAACTGTTTAAAAAAATTTCTGGTAACTGTTTCAATGTCATGTCATTCATAAACCAGGAAAATGACAGCCAGGATAATGACAAATTCGCCATTTTATAGCATATAACTTTACTTAATTTAATATTTTGGCCTAAGACGGTTATATTCTGTAGAAAACAACAGGATTTCTTAAAATAACTCATAAATCTATGTAGTTTATGTTATTTATGATTTCAAGAAGCCAGGAAAATGACAACATAAAAACCTACTCACATTGAAAAAATTTTTGAAATAGATTTTGAACCAGAAAATTGGTTCTTTATTTATGTACCAAGACATGTTCATATAGGAGGGTATCCAATCAATCTATTAACATAAGATATTGATTGCTGGCTCTAACTATTTTGGTTATAAACCACTAAATAAAAGTAGCCAGGAAAATGACAGATTTTCTTGGGACAAACAAATTATTGACAGCAAAAATCATTTTAAACGAAGTTTTTGTAAATAATACCCTCTGCGTATATTCTAGAAATGCTTACAACGGTTGAGATAAAAAAAAATAGATATTGAAAAATTTACGGGAAGATTTGAAGCTAGTTATTATTGGAAACATTGTTTGGGGCATGCCAGGAAAATGACATTTTGAAGTTCAATTAAATTTTTTAACCATACAAAACAGTTATTGCTAGTGCAGAGTCATTTTAAAATGTTAACAGCGATGCTATTTATTAATTTAAAAAAAAAAGTTCTTTTAGTATAATAGTATAAGATCTTGGAGCAAGGGACAGTGAATTGTCATATTTCGTGAGAATCACCCATATCTATTCCAGTCATTTTAAATCGATAAGGTCAGGAGAGGTTAAGTACTAAAATCTACTTTATTAATTAAGATTGGAATTAATGAAAGCATTTATTTTTTTAAGCTCTATCAGAGTTCTCCCTAGGAATAAAGAAGGCCAGAGTGCATCCTCACAGAAAAAGGTACTTCAAGTTTTAAAAGGGCACTCACTAAACACTGTAAAAGCTTATCGAAATGTGAAATATCATGTAATAACTGAATTTGATCCGCAACAATTTTTAAATCATCCTATTACATTATTTTACAAGCATATTTCAAAAGTAATTCTTACTCATTATCAAAATAAGAGATAAAATTTGTAGTTTTTAAAAAAATAATTAAAGGCATGCTGAAAGACAATCTCTGTGCATAGTTTTTCTTCCCTTCAAAATACAATACACTAAAAAGAAAAGAATAATTGATGAGCAACTTGAAAGCTTTTTCCTATAATTTAAATTAAAACTTATAAGAAAATAAACATTTCAAGGCGCATTTTTTTTAAAATAATTAATTAAAATATTTTTTTTTAAAATTTAAAATCACTTAAATCTAATTAATCTTCTCAGAAAAAGAGAAACTTATAAAAATTTAGCCAGTTGAGAATAATTATAACAAAGTAAATATTTAAAATAGTAATTAGAATTAAGCCTGTAGTAAGCAGATAATTTTGCCAGTTTGTAATTATTATTCAAACAGTGAATTCATTTTTTTTAAAATGGAATATGAATAAAAGGCATTGTTAAAGGATGTTGGCTTATTTTTAGAAAAACGGCGCAGTTATATGGATCAAAGGGCGGGCAAGGTGGGCTGCGCTTCTAAATACGTTTAAAGAGAAAATTAAATAAGTTGTCGTAGAGCTAACATAGTTAAATAACTACATTTCACTAAAAATACATTATTTTTTATTCAATAGACTTAGATAGAAATACAGTGAATCCTCACGGGAGCGACCACTCTCTGTTTCACAATAAAATGGTCGTTAATGAAAGTTAGTCGTTCTTAGAGGTTACCTCGGTTGACTTTAATCGTGATTTTTCGCAAACTATTTTAATTTTAGACAAATGTTATTTTCTTGGTGCGGAAATACCACTTGTATTGGCGTCATGAAAAGCGAATGGATGAATAATATTTAGCATCAAAAGAAATAATCCCTATTATGTGTAAAAACAATTTTACTAATTATGAATGATAGAACTATATTAAATAAATAAGCAATTATGTTTTTTTAAAAAAAAAGAAATTTAAGTTTGCATTAGGTTTTATACCATAAAAATTAGTTATCTTTAAAGCTTGTTTGATTGAGTAAGCTTAGTTTTTTTCTAAAATATTTTTTTTTTTTCAAATTTAACTTTCAACTCTAAAAATAAATCATTGATCTTCGTCTTTAGCGCACTCTGACTGTAACATGAGGTTGTAGATCTCAAAAGAGCAACGTAGATCTCAAATCGTCACAACGAGCTCTCTAAATAAGATCCTGGCTTGATTCATTGCTTGCTTTTAATTCCGCACCCTCTGAAAGATTTTTAAAACTTAAGTCCGAGCTTAACCAACGCCTCCTATAACTGAAAGCCTCCACACGGTTTTTAATAGGTAGTCCGATCAGACCACTGTGAAGGATATCCACTTTCCGAACGAGTCAGTTAATACAAAATCCAGTTGAAATAAGAAACTGGTAGCAAATATATTACTAAAAATTTGTTTTATTTATGAATATTATTGGTTTGCCTTATTCACTTGTCAACCACTACAGATTCAATTCTCAAGTATATATGATAAATTTCTCTCAATTACTTTTATAAAAGGTTTTGGGTTCATGCGCACAAATGGTTCAATTTTTAAATAGTCTGCGCGGACTACTTATAAAAGATCGTGTGGAGGCTTTTTGATGTAGGAGGTGAGGGCTTAACTGGTATACTTTTTCCTCCTACTGTAGATTTCAGCGTAACTATTCATACAGAATTTTAAGATCATACATTTAGAACATTACATTAACATTTAATATTCTTCTTTAAATACACCTTTAACTTAAGAAAAAAAAATTATCTGATATCTGCACACAGAAATTTTTTCCCCCTCATACAATCTTTTAGGAACTACTGATAAAAACACCGTTCTTCATCTGGTATATTCACATCAGATAAGAAAAACATGTTGCATCGTATTTGAAGGATGACCGATTAAAAAAGTGCAATTTTGTGAAAGATTAACACTGTTATATTCTTAAATAAATAATTCTAAGGAACTGAAGCGGTAAGATATTACTTAATTAAAAACTTCATTCACTTCAAAAATATACAAATTGGAAATACAGTCGGATTAATTGGAATTACAGTCGACAAGTTTTAAGCGCTCAAAAAAAAGCACCCATATTTTAGGAACACGAGAGATATGTACACGTTATCAAGAATTCGCAAAATTAACAAATGCTGCACATTGTTGGAATGCTGGACATAAATTAAATTTTGACAATGCCGAAATTATTTCTACTCCAGTTATATCAGCCCATCTTGATTTCCTGGAATCTTATTTTTTTTAATATGAATAATGATTTCCTTGTTAACGATATTAGTTCCTTGTAAATGCGTGTTAATCTTATTCGCCCCTCTCGACCACTGTGGTTTTTCTTGTTCTGTTTTTCATATTTTTTTTTCTATCGGCTATGTGGTTTTTATAGTTTTGTTTCTCACCTTTATTTGTCCATTTTTCGTAGGTAACTTTACGTGTTATTTTTCAAAACACTTTTGTTTCTTCTCCTTCACGCCTGGCAAGTCTTGTGAATGGGCGCCTGCTTTTGTGTGCTTGAAACATATCAACTGTTATTTCCAAATTGCACATTTTTGAAGCGAATGAAGTTTTTGATCAAGTAATACCGCTATATTCTATTCCATAAAATCTTAACTAACAATTAAATCTAATTTGAAATGACAATTAAAGTTTTTGCAGTTTTGCTTCGATATAAAATTTATCCACCTAAGTTGATTAGCATTTTTCTATATAACACAAATTATTGTCTAAACTGGTTTTCTTCGCAGTCGGAGGGATATGTGGACATATGTGGGGATCTTAATTAACAAATATATATTCGGTTGTCATCAATATAAAAGTAAAGCTTTCCCGCAGCAGCCCGTTGTGGGCCAGGAAGGTAAAGGAGGTTAAGACTCCACAATTTCGTGACCAACGGCATGGCTGTGGCAATGTGGTTAGCACTGAGTTTAGTGCTGCTTTTACTTCCCAGACAGGCTGGTATCCATCGATCTGAAGCTGAGTGGGCTTCAAAGTGTCACTGAGGATCGAACTCCGTTTCTTCACAGTGACAGTTCAGTGCCTTAACCACTGAGCCATCATGGCTCTGTCATCAATATAGAATTAACAAAAGTTATAAGGATGTTTATCTATAAATTGTTTATTTATCTCTTATTTAACGGTATTTTCTCTTTTATTACTTATAAAATCTGAGAATAAAATACATCTATTGGAATGTTGCAAATAGGCAACTTGATCATTGCCCTGCTGAGGAATCGATTGATTCGTTGAATATAATAAACTTAATAAACAGTTCATTATAAGATGGGATAAGTAAATTTCGTTCAGCATTATACACAAGTAATTTCATATGCATAAGATCCAGGGATGCCAACTGCTCCGCTCTCTGGGAAAGTTTTAATAAACTGGTAGCGAATTAAATAGTATAACTTGTAAAATAAGCACAGTTACGCCTACTTTAAAAAACAGTAACCAAATAATTAATGCATTTAGGTTACATGTTATATGATTCTTATAATTTTTGATATTTAGTGGGGGAAAAATTATTTAAAATTAAAAATACTAAACGAAAAATAACTTAAAACTCGTTACCGCTAGAAAATACTATTTTGCAAAGCGGAGGAAGTTGGCATCTCTGAAGATTAAACGGTGAACATAAGTTCGGTAAAAATTAAACAAATTGTTTTATTATAAACTGAAGAATTCTTAACCGGGAAGTTCTAGCCTTCAAGTGGCAGTTAAATAATAATTAGTTTAGCAATAGTTCTTTATGTTTCCCCATCACCTATAGTTTGTCTACAGTAAGAACTACCCCGCCACAACGTCTGAGGATATCTGCTGCTATGGACACAAGAATCGTATATTAAGAATATTGCTAACACAATAGACCGGAGAAAAAGATTCCCTTACTCTCGCCGACCCAAGCTAAAACCTGTCCTAAGCAATGACCCCACACCCCTACTTGATATAGTTAAACCTCATTACAATAGTCACCGCCACGGGTCCAGACGAATGGCTAGGGGAGTTCGTACTTAAAACAAACTATAAAGACAATGCTGCTTACTTTTCCGATATTTTAGACTTACCTTCAATATTGCGGTGAATTTCTTTTTAAGAATCAAATGTTAAAACAGAAATTCTGCGACCTCATTAAATTTTGGGGAAATTTTTTTAGCTAAGAACCGAAGAAGTTCGCAAATCTAAAATTGTTATTTCGCTATTAATTTAAACATTGTGTAAAGCTAAGACTTCTTGGTTGGCATCTATGATTAAAGAGATACCTGACTACCTTTTTTGATCAATTATTACGAAAAAGACATGGTCAGTTTTTTTCATAAAATGACAATATAAAAAATCAGTTTTAATTCTTCAAAACCGCTTGAATCTAATACCGCTTTCTATCATAAATAAAAATGAAGTCAAGGTATCTTTTTATTAACTTTTATTTATAGGTGGCCATAAAATCGTCCTTCTATTTAGCCTTATATCTCAAAATGTGTTTTTACTTAACTTCCTTTTTAAATACAATATATTAAATTCTATTTACTTAAAGTTCCGCACAAATGTTCTCTGCACATATATTTGCGGAATTAATTTGGTAATGGTGTGGAAAACTGGAGAGAGGGGTGCCAGCTCAGGCACTGCCTACATTCTCTGACCAGGGTCTAAATAACCTGGCATTCCGACTACGTCCGTTAAAAGATAAGGAACTAAAGATGGAGCATGGTGCTTGGCCACGAGTTGATGATGTGTGTTAAGGGGAACAGACTTCTTTCTGACTGATAAAAATATTAATTTAAATTTTATATTCAAATTTCATGAAACATTCAGTTGAACCGTGATGGCTCAGGGAATAAAACACTCGCCTCCCAATGAGGTAACACGGATTCAAATTCTAGCGTTGGCTGGGCTATACGAATTTCGCACCCGGCCAACGCCTCCTTTAACTGAAAGCCTCCACACGGTTTTTTTATAGGTAGTCCGATCAGACCACTGTGAAGGATATCCACTTTCCGAACGAGTCATCTAATACAAAATCTAGTTGAAATAAGAAAGTGGTAGCAAATATATGACTGAAAATTTGTTTTATTTATGAATATTATTGGTTTGCCTTATTCACTTGTCAAACACTACAGATTCAATTCTCAAATATATATGATAAATTGCTTTCAATCATTTTTATAAAAGGTTTTGGGTTCATGCGCACAACTTATAAAAGACCGTGTGGAGGCTTTTTGATGTAGGAGGTGATGACCCGGCTCGCTCCGATCACAGCGCTGACGTAAAATATCCTCAGCAGTAGATGAATCATGGGTTAGAGTCCCCTTGAGGTCAGGCTAACCGTGGGAAGTTTTAGTTAGTTCCATCAAAAAGTTCTCCACGGAGGCAAATTTCTCTCAATACTTCATCCTGGAGTTCCCTTGTCTTCTGCATAGGGTTCAAAATTACAAGGCTGCGGAGTTAAATATTAGTAATCGTAAATCCAAAATTGGGTCGGCTGTTCAACGACTGTTTTAAAATTAAATATTCAGTTGCATATTTGGCCGTTGTCGCTGAAGGCATTACAATACTAGCAGTAAATCATTTTAAAATTAATTTTAGGTCTAATGCGTAATCTATCTCTTTAATTTCTAATTAACAAGCACTACAGAGTAAAAAAAAATTTAAAACGACGCATTTTGCAACGCATTACAGTCGCTAATGCGTTGCAAAAATTGCTGTAAATTGTTTAGAACGCAATATTATGTCTAACGCATAATTCATCATTTAAAGAAACTAAAAAAAAAAAAAAGGAAAATTAAAAGAAAAAAATATTTAACTGAGTTCTAAGGTTAAAAAAAAAATTATTTTTTAACATATTTTGACCACTTTTCAACTCTTACAATTTAAAAAAACAATTATACTTAAAGTTTAAAAGCAAGAATATCACGTTTGATCACACAATACATACATAAATAAAACAAAAACTCTAATATATTTCTAAAATTGCCCCAAAAATAATATTTTAAGGATAAAGTACTGAAAAAAAAAATTAATTTGAGTTGCTATTACGAATATATGATACGTATATTATCACGATAAAAACCGTAAGTTCCTATTGAGAACAAAATTATTTTCATTCAACATGTACATAGAATTTTATTCCCGAACCGTCAAAGAACGGCTAAGCCGTACATCTGAATAAATATCAATTTTGGTTCCAATTTTCGTCATTTTGTGATTGATCCCCAAGATTATGACATTCTTTTTAGTAAATGACATTCTTTTGTTTTATCAATTGATAACCTATGCATGCGGCGCATAACATCAAAAAGTTTTCAGAGTTTTAATGAGTTCGAAATAAAATTAAATACTTGATAAATATATGTTTCCTTGCATGCAAACCTCATCAAAGCTTGCAGTATACTTTGAAAAATTTAAAAAACAGGAATAAATTATTTATACGAGAACATTATACAATATCTTAGATATTTTATCAAAATCAATTAACTATTACATTTGTTGAGGAGAAGGTTCTATAGATTTAGAGCATGATAAAGCCTTCAGACATTTCTAATCTGATTAAAATTAATGAGAAAAATACAGCCAAGAAAAAAACAAAACAAAAAGGTTTTGTGCTTAATTATATTGTAAGAATTCCACCAGTTCTAAAACTGTAATTAAATAAGAAATAGTTTTAAAAATTAAATAATAATTTCAGTGACCAACTTCGTTCTCCAAATAATGATGATAAATATACTTATGAAACAAGATATGAAAAAAGATTTAAGAAGGAAATTATAATTTATTTTTATTTAATGGCAAGGGTGGAAAAACTATGGTTTTGTTTGAAGAAAAATATATTTTCTGGGCTCTTTCAGTTTTTTTTAAAGAAACTAACAAGAATTGAGGTAACAGTATAAGCTCATGAAATGAAATTAATTTTCAACGTCATACCAGTTACAGAACTTTTAAAGCAGCATTCCTTATTTCCCGAAATCAAACGTTTAGCTAATATAAAAATATCTATCATAGGAAATATAATTTTTGACAAAATACATTTAAAATGGAAAAAAAAATATTGCCATTTCTTAAAAAAGAAATTTTAAAATTTTAATTTGCTAAAAAATTACACAACAATCACTTGACATACTGTTAATATTTTTAATCGAATTCCATTCACCAACTTTTTTACTTTAGCATCTTGCTGACCTTGCTTCCTCAATCACTACAAGTATGCTGCTGTTGTAACTGGTCACCGAAATGACCAATTCATTAGATCAATTTACATATCCTCCCAAAAAAGCAGATAGACAGAGAGAATGCTCATAAAACCCTTGTCTAGGCGATGTGTAGGCGATGCACGAGTACATGAGTAAGGAAGATGACCCGCGCCCTCAAAATTTCAAATATTTAAATAAAAATTTTACTACCAATTTTTAGTTTTTTGAAGTCGCTGATCAGCTTATGCATGAGCAAAAAGCGGTACTAGTTCTACAAACCTTTTTCTAAAGTTAGCAACAGTTACGATTAATGTGTCCACGATAGGCAAGTTTGCTGGCTTCTATGGATCTCAAAAACATTATATATACGTTTAATAATTTTACTTTTTATCGACAGAGAATTTTTGTCACCAAAATGACTTGTTAACGAAATGATTTTGCTAATGAAATGATCTATCATCAAAGTGGTTTCAATATTTCACTGATTCATTAATTCACTGTACTTTTTTTCTTTGTTATTTTCTCTCTTCATTCACTTGCTATTTCAAGAATCATTTATTGTAAATATTGTAATTGCTTTTGCGATGCTAATCTGCAATAATGAGCATTAAAAATTAATCTTAGAAATAAATGTGTAAAATGCAAGTCGAAAAAAAAAATTTTTGAAATACAACTTAAAATGTGTAAAATACCACTAGAACACCAAATGTAAAAAAGGTTTCGTTTTTTTCAATGAGATGTTGAGCAAAAGCAGTAGGCAATTTTCAATTGAAAAAAAATGCTTCTTTTTTGGAGACAACATACTAGAAAAATTTTGCTTCAGGCTATGTTTACAAAATTTCAACACAAATATACTAAATAACGAAGGAGCGCAAGTGGCATAAGGCGTTATTTATCAAATTATAAAAATAGTTTCAAAATTACGCATGACTTATTTGCCTGCGAAATGACCTTCTCTACAAATCGACCCTTTCAACGAATGAACCCGTTCACGAAACGACCCTGTTGTGGAAATAACCACCCTGGGCCGGGATAGCCTGGTTGGTAAGGCACTGGGCCTATGTCCAAGAGTACGTGGGTTCGATCCCAGGCCGGACGAAGACTCTCCGTGTATTAATGGTGACTGATGCAAAGTCCTTCATGTTCCCATAACAAAACAATACCTCTGGGGGGTACTGATCTAGGAGTTTCCTTGTCTTCTGGATTGGTTCAAAATTACAAGGCTACGGAGTTGAACATTAGCAGTCGTAAACCCAATATTGGGCCGGATATACGACGGATATAAAATTTAAAAAAAAAATTAAATAACCATCTTGTCATCGTAACAGCCCTGTCGGTGAAATAACCCTGTCGACGAAATAATCTGTTCGTTAAGTGGTGTCAATGAAGTGAACGAGACCCGACTAGTTTCATAATTTGATTATGACAGCAAAACTGCACAAATCAATTTCAAAAGTGCTGTCTAATAAGTAACAAAGAGTGCTGAGTAGCTAGTGTGCAACTAAATTATTCGCTTTCTCTCTCTCTTTCCCTTAAAATAGTCCTAATTGACGATCCGGTTAACTGGAATTAAGATAATGGAAGTACTAATGTGAATTGTTTTTTTCCCCAATGGCAGGCATTGAATTTGAATCTTTGCCTATGAAGATGCCAGAATTGTTGCTCATTTCGCGTTACCCAGTGGGCACCTGTGAACCAAAGTCACGGAGGCGAGCAACATTGCCCACGCCACACTGCCACAAATCCGTTTATAGGGTGGGCCACATTCACACAACAGAGGAGAACACAAAGAGAGAGAGAGAGAGAGAGAGAGAAACATCAATGCCCAGAGCAGGATTCGAACCCGCAGCCAATGCCTTCGCAGTCAGGCGCGATAACATAGTAATCTTACTATTATTTTAAAAACAGTATAAATCAGTTTCAGCACTGCTGTTTCCTTAGTGATAAATAATCGCCCAGCAATTGTGCAGGCATACTATTTAATTTTTCTCTTTCTTCCTTAAAATAACCCCACTATTTAGTGATTCAGATGACTGGAATTTGGATAATTGGAGTGCTAATATGTTCCGTAAATTGATTATAATTTGAAAACTGAATAAATCAGTGTCTGCAGTGCTGTCTAAAAAGTGACAAAGAGAGATAAGAGTTTAAAGTCCGTCGCAGAGATTTCAAAGAAGAAAAAAAAAAAAAGGTAGGACAATACACGATTGGGCGTAAAAGGGCAACTACAACAACAACAAAATATTTTTTCTGCTTTCTGAATAATAAACGGCAAAGAGAGTGAAGGGAGGTGTTGTGTGTGTATATTTAGACAAAGAATGAAGTCTCACGCAGTGATCACAATCGAGTACAGAAGCAGAGTCAGCGATTGTGTTCTGAAGCGAAGGAGACTTCTTTTTCTTCTTCATTGTTTCATCTTCCCCTCTGATTTCTTAGCTGTTTGGCTCACAGCCACGACGCTATAGGCAACAAACAGGAAGCACCACATTCCGGAGATACAAGAAAAAAAAATATGCACAATGTTAATAGCTTGAACACTTGATAATTTGGAGCTTAACTAGTATCTAGTTAAAGATTAATTAGGTGAGAGGTGAGTAACCAAGAATGAGTTAAAAGTCATTTTTAACTCTTAAATTTAGAAGTGCAAGGTTGTATAGGTGACTCTTGGACTTATAAATGCCACCATGTTTGAATAAAAGCTCCTGGGGTATAATCATGGAAAATGAAACTTTTTAAGCTCTGCTGAGATTTGTTAAATATATATTTCTTTGTGTCAACGCAGAGAAAATCTGAGTTCGTTGAAGGACCCTTTGAAGAAAATTTTTAACGTTAAAACAGATATTTCGCAAAATATCTTTAACAAAAAATAAGAAGAAACAAGCCAGATGTTTTAATACGTGGTCAAGTTTATCGTAGAAACGGACACTTCACAACATTTTACATTTTAAAAATAACTCTTCTTTTGAAATATGAAGTAGATGACATCTTTAAGTCATGAAAATCCTTGAAAAACATATTCTTCAGTTTTTACGCAAAAACTGGTCCTTATTTTAAAATATTCACAAAAAACTCTGGCAGAACCTCATTCTAAGTAATTATAAAATTTTCACCACTGATTTAGATGAATTCTTTGAAAAATATTTGGATATAGACCACAGACCACTCGTTTTTGAGATTTTTTATAAAATCATAAAAACGGAAGAATATTTTCAATAAATTTCAAAATTATGAATAGATTTCTCACAATTTCATACAAACAGGGCTTTACAAAAGACATACTTTATACAAAAGAGTTTAGAATATTCCCTGATTTTAATTGCTACTGTTTTTTTCTTCTTTTTCCATGAAAATAACATCAGAAAAAATCCGGATATGGAATTCTACCTCAATTTGAAAAAAAGTGAATGAAAGATGCTATAATATCCATTAATTGTTCTAGAACAAAAATCGATAAGAAAATATTATTCTTTTCATCTGCGATTATGATGTGATAATATTTATTAAGTGATTGGAAAACAATGTATCTGATTCATAATTAATTATTAATAAACCGAAATTAATTAATAAATGATATAATTGGAGAAAAAATATATATAATTTTAAGCTGGAATTTATATCAAATTGTTAATAAAAATAATCATCTGTAATATCGATTCCTACGTACTTCATTAGTACAGAGAAAGAACATTTGCAAATGACTAACTAATACGTGCAAAAATGTCAATGTTTCCTCATTTATTGTACTTCTTTATAGTGCTAACATAGCACTGTAGTTGGGTTAAGCGCTAAGCAGTATGTAAGACTATGTAACAGATGGTTTAATTTGAATTGAGGCCAACTATATCTTACATTTTGAGATACAAAGCCTTAAAGTCTAATAAGTGTATTGTTATCCTACTTGGTCTGATTTATGCGTGCTTAGTCTGATTTAATAAAGTAAAAGAGAAATGACTTACATGAATAGGTTTAAATTCAATTTTCTTTTTTCAGAATAGATTTGATTCACTATTGAAATAAGGTCTTAAACTGATATCAATATTTGGCGAAAAGTTATGCATTCAGTAAAAAAATGCCAAGATTAATATAAATAACGGCAAATAAAATTCCAAGATAGACAGAAAATAGATTTTATTACATTAGTATTACGTCCTAAATATGTAACTCCTAAGTATATACAAATTCAATTCTATAACCTTAAAAAAACAAAAAAAACACAGAAATTTTGTATAGAAGAGCATTTCTTTTTCTTGCTTTACAGTGATCTAACATGAAACCACTTGTTTTTGGCATATATATATATATATATATATATATATATATATATATATTATATATAGACTTTTATTTGTATTCAAGTTATTCGTCTAAGAAGGTTTCTGTTGTAATTATGACCACAACATGAGAATTATCAGACTTAGAACGTGGAATGGTAGTTGGAGCTAGCCGCATAGAACATTCCATTTCGGAAATTGTGAAGAAATTCAACGTTTCTAGATCTGCAGTGTCAGGAATGAGTCAAAAATACCTAATTTTAGGCATAACCCCCTACCTCGGACAATGTAGTGGCCGAACGCTTGCACTGAATAACCGAGATCGATGACGTGTGCATAGAATTGTCAGTATTAATAGACAAGTAACACAGCGTGAAATAACCGCAAACATCAATGCGGGAAGTAAAATGAATGCATCTGTTAGGACAGCGCTGTGTAATTTGGCTATAATGCGAAATGGCATAAGAAGCCTTTACTAACAGTGCGACATCACGTCCAGTGCCTCTCCTGGGCTCGTGACCATATTGGTTGGATCCTGGACGACTGAAAAACTGTAGCTTGGTCAGATGAGTCACGATTTCAGTGTGACGCAGACTCGTAGAAGCCATGGACCTAAGTTGTCAACAAGACACTGTTCAATCTAGTAATGGTTCCGTAATTGTGTGGACTGCTTTTTCATAGCATGTACTGGTCCTATGGTCAGATTGTACCGATCCTTGACTAGAAATGATTATGTACAGCTTCTTGGAGACAACGTGCAACTATTTATGGACTTCATGTATACGCACAACGAGGGAATTTTTATGCATGATCAATGCGCCATGTCAACGGATCTTAACTGTTCGCGACTGGTTTGAAGAACATTTGGACTATTGCAGCGAATGATTTGGCCAACTTGATCGCCGGACACGAATCGCATTGAACATTTATGGGATATAATCGAGAGGTCAGTTCGGGTACAAAAATCGGATACATTCCCCAACACTCGCAATCATGGACATTTATTTAGGCTGCAAGACTGAATATTCATACAAGAGACCACCAACTACCTGTTGAGTTCAAGCGACGTCAAATATCTACCCTTTGCAATATAAAGATGTATTTCATAACTTTTGTCACTTCCGTGTACTTCTTATAGCTCTTCTCGGCTCACACTTTTCTTCACCACAAAAGTTTTTTAGCCACAGATAGCATTTATTGATACTATTTACATAATAATAATAAACAAATATTTACTCACCACTTTGAGCATTTTGCCTAGGTTTTGCACCTAAATATGCAAGATTGACGTTTGCTTTCCTACCATCTATAATGGGATTGGCATCTTTGACTGCACGTTCTGCAGATTCTCTGTCGGACATTGTTACCTAGACAAAAAGGGAGAAGTATCAAATTAAGTACCTTTAAATTCCAAAAATCATCATTAAAATCTTAATTCAGTTGGACATAATATTTACCGTTAACGGTTACTGAGCTTTTAGTTGTAAAGATTTAGATCTATTCTTTTCATGGCATCATCATAGGTGTAAAAGTTTTGCTAATAACCAATATAGGCAAATTTGTATGTTAATTTTTGCTTCACATTCTATTTTTTAATCGTATTGAGCAGATAGTATTTAAAAAATTTCCATATAAACTTTAGGAATTAAATAAAAGGTACGCTTAATTTATTTGCATAATTAATTCGTGACATGAATGACGAAATCGTTGTATGATTTTGAGAATGTAAGTATCTAGCTTGAATATGAAAAATAGAGGATCAAAGTTGATCAACCCTTTCCGGTGTAGCATAGGCAGTGTGATAATACTTAATCAACAAATGTTACAAACCATTAAAAATATGAAATTTCATTTAAACGTTTATCAAACACTATTCCTTAAACAAACAAAAAATCATACGTTTTATGTCACTGCACTCAAATTTCAGTAAAGTCGCACTTGCTAATGTCCTGCTTAACAAAAATTCTCAATCGAAAGTTGCTGCTTTAGAAAGTGTTAAAAGAACCATATTGCTTAAACCATGACGTTTATATTGAAAAGTAAAAATATGATCATTTTATTTACCGAAAAATAACTAATGATTTAAGGCTTATTTTAACAGACAGTTGCTTGGACCTCTCATTTTTTATTTAAAATACGTACACTACTGACCATTAAAATTGCTACACCAGGAAGGCGACATACCATGAACGTGAAATTTGCAGGACGGATAAAGCATATTGTGGTATGCAAATGATTAGCTTATCAGCTCATTCATGCAAAGCAGGGGACGGTAGAGACGCCTACAATGTGTATAACAGAAGAGATTAGACAGTAAGTTTCTCGTACAGAAATTGAATTTGAGCGTTGTTCTTGGGTAAAAAAGTTTTTGTTATGCCTCGCGTAAGAAGAAGAAATGCCTACCAGCACGTGCCTGAGTTTGATCGAGGTCAAATTGTTGCCTACCGGGTTTGCGGTTTATCATACCGAAGTATTCCTCAGGATCCATACATACAAATTTCCTGAAAATTTATTCACGTGTTCTTCCAACTATAGTGTATGAGCCCAATGAATATCATTCTGTTATTTGCATTCATACCTGGTATAGCAATTTTAATGGCCAGAAATGTAGAAAAAGAGTTCTTCAAAATTTTTCGCCTAAGACCACATTTTTTTGCTTAAGTCCGAAAGGCTAAGACCAAACCAGCAAAGGCATTATTTAAAAAGGATAGTTTCTTAAAAAATTTTTAAGATTATTTACTAAGACTATATTTTTAGAACAAAATTAGTTATATTGTGATTCTACTTGACTTTTCTTTAATAAATAACAATAAATCAAATAATTAGTTCTCAAACGCTAGTGTATAACAGTTTCCTTTTAATTAAAAAAATGATTCTTAAAAAATGTACATTTAAATCAGCTTATGTACAATTTAAAATAAAGATAAATGTTAAAATTTTAGTTATCTCTGTTTCAAGACAGCATGGAAATATTCTAAAATATGGTAATATTCTCATTGAAATGTGCTTAACTAACACTCAATTAATATATAAAAAAGATTCATGCACGAAACATAATATTTTATTTAAGAAATAAAATGGTGCGTATATGCTCCATGGTTCAATTCAATGAACAAATCATTTAGTTGAGTACCAGTTTTTTATTTATTTTATTTTTATTTCATTTACAGAACTAGCAACCTTAATCCATCATAAAAGCATATGACTCATCTAAAATGGAATAATTATAAGTTTTTAAAAAGTTGAATTTGTCAATAACCGTTTCAAGTTAGAAAAAAAAAAAAAAAAACTAGAAACAGAAAGTATTTACCCCAGTTGAATTATTAATATTCTAAAGCTTTACCATGTTTGTCTAAATAACGATTAGAAATAGCTTTCACTAAATTGATGAAAATTATTCACACCAGCCATCACCTTCTACCTCAAAAAGCCTCCACACGGTCTTTTATAAGTAGTCCGCGCAGACTGTTTAAAAAGTGAGCCAGTTGTGCGCATGAACTCAAATTCTTTTATAAAAGTAATTGAGAGAAATTCATCATATATATTTGAGAATTGAATCTGTAGTGGTTGACAAGTGAATAAGGCAAACCAATAATATTCATAAATAAAACAAATTTTTAGTCATATATTTGCTACCACTTTCTTATTTCAACTAGATTTTGTATTAACAAACTCGTTCGGAAAGTGGATATCCTTCACAGTGGTCTGATCGGACTACCTATAAAAAACCGTGTGGAGGCTTTCAGTTATAGGAGGCGTTGCACCAGCCCCCTCTTCGATACATCAAATATTTTAGACTTATCAATCCGGTTTAGATATTTATCAATTTACAATATATTTTAAATTAAATAGTAATTTAAAATATGCTTTATTTTAAATTAATAATTTAAAATAGAGCATATGTAATTTAAACTCAATAACAATTTTCATAAAAGTACCTACCATACTACCTACGCATAAAATTGTTTCTTATATATATATTTTTTAATAATAACCTTAAATCGGTTTATCGAAGTACATGACGTTGGTTTGTTAAATCATCGAAGCACGACATACATTTTTATGCCTGCAATTTGATAGCCATGAAACGCTTAAGTCTTTTGTATACACAAATATCATGTGAAGGCTATAAATTTTTAGCTATTAAGAGAGGAGATTATTGACTTCAGAAAGATTTATTTGCCTTTTGTCTGAAATCAAATTTCTGTTCCTCTAAGAAAAGATTTTCGAAGATATATAAAATGTATTTTTAAAATGCGTCTAGGATACTAGTGAGTAAAAATAAAGTTTTTGTAAACTAAGGTATCTTGACGATTCCTTTTTGTTTCAGGTTTTAATTATTGAACACTTTAACATCAAGTTTTTAGAGCAATTGGGAACTTGCATTTATAGAAGAAAATGATCACGGATATCCACACAATGGACCTATGACGTCAGCGCCAGTTGATCGTTTACATTTAAAATGGCGTATATAAAGTCGAGCTAAGTATCTCCACATAAGTTAGAATGTTAATTAACGTGACGTTAATTAAATACAGCGCCGTATTGCACATCAAATTCGTTAATATATATATATTTTTTTTCGTTTACGTCTTTTACTTAACTTAGATTTATTATTTGTTTATGTATTTTATTGAAACCGTAATATAGTTTTGTTTGCTTATGATATGGCTCCACGTCTGTCTTTGTGCTAAGTAAGAGATATATAGTAAAAGAATTTAAATCTTCATGAAAGAATATAGAATGTGTCACTTAAGAGAATTGATACTTGGGGAGTTTGGCTTACTTGAAGTAAAATAAAAAGAATAATTGCTAACGTAAACAAATGATATGTTTCAACAACCAATCAGGATCGAGATACTTACACTACGTCACTTGCAGGCATCCCATTGATACTCTGATTTCAGAAACCATAGAATTACGTGAGGAGCAATAAAATCTTGCGGGAAAGGAATTTTGGTAGATTTTACCAAAGATTTAGGTGGCGCACTTCAAATTACACAAAATGTGAAACAAATGTTAAATATAAATTACGTTAAAATATACAAATGATAAAAGAGAGATCCCAAAACATTCACCAAAAATTTTAATTTGCGCTTAATATAATAATGATAAAAATCGAAACTTATTTAAACAACACTTAAAATAAATTTACGGCGTTGAGCTTGAATATTAAAAAACTGTGGTTATTTGGATCTTTTTTTAAAATTTATATCAATAAAACTAACAAATGAAAAATAAATAAATAATAAAATACACATTTTACAATTCATTAAAGCATTGTGGTGTACAATTTGAAAACATGAAAAACAATAATATCGATATTTTTCCTGAAGGGTACAAGGAAAAAAATTAAAAAGTTTAATACACAAAAATTATTAATTTTAAAATTCTAAAATACTGTTTATTAGTTAGGAATATATTCAAGAATATATTGTCCTTTCAATTTAGGTACCAGTTTTTAATTTTCCCAGCCATTTAGCTATCAACGTCCGAAAAAAACTTTTAAAAAAATAATAATTAAGTTTTGAAAAGGATTTTAAAAAATTCGTCGCTTTAGGTTTTCAATTTAAAAATAATATGATGAAAATTGGAAATTTTAACTGCTTAAAAATTAATATTTCGTTTTTGTGGTTAATACAAAACCAATTAACGTCCAGCTAGAAAGACGGGTGTCCATATGAAAAACACCAAAATAAAAATATAGTAGCACGTATTTTTTATAAAAGAGATTTTTTTTAAACGCACTCAATAAAAGCTCTGGTGTGGTGCAATATTTCTCTGATTTTGATGTAGAGCAACACTAAAAGTTTTGTAAAGGAACACTTTTTTTCCAAGTTAACACCGAATCGAGCGTTCATATACACTTTAAAGTGTGTTTGGAAGATCAAACACTGAAAATGCAAAAAGTTTACCCCGAGATTACTTGCATTTATAACATACATTAACACGTTCACGCCGGCTGTTCCCACCCAGACCTGAAAGCGGGACGGAAAATAGAAAATACTGGTAGAAGAACTATTTCAATATTAGATAATATTCGGGAGGAGTTAATCTATTCTCAACAATAACAATTTACTGTCAGGAAATTTAACACGGAGAAGAAGCAATTCAATATAAAAATTGCATCCATTAAAAGCAATTGGTAGTTATGGATTTTTATTATTCCCGGAAAAAAACTAAAAAAATTTATTTGTTACCAGTTTTTACTCCGGTTCGCCACCGGTGGTACGCGCCGCCCGATGAGACAATCTAGCGTGGACAACCGGTGGCCCGCGTCGGCGTGAACGTGTTAAATATTTTCGCTTCCTAAAACTCGAATCTTGGCTCGTTTCGATTTCGTATGTAATATTGATTACAATCGATAAAAAGTTGGCGAGTGTTTGCGACTGTTTTCAATGTGGCTTTTAATTTGAGGAAAATTAAGTTCGCCGTTAAAAATATGTATGTATGTTTTTAATTGTGTAATAAGGAAATTTATATTTTAATTTTCAAATCTCTGTTAACTGCATTTAAATAAATTTATAATGTATAATTTTTTGCTTTTGCTCTTTTAAGCCTAATTCGAATTTGTCTTGATATTCTCTCCACTACATCAAAAAGCCTCCAGACCGTCTATTGTAAGCAGTCCGCGCAGACTGTTTAAAAAGCGAACCAGTTGTGCACATGAACCCAAAACCTTTTATTAAAGTTACTGAGAGAAATTTATCATATATATTTGAGAATTGAATCTGTAGTGGTTGACAAGTGAATAAAGCAAACCAATAATATGCATAAATAAAAAAAATTTTTAGTCATATATTTGCTACCACTTTCTTATTTTAACTAGATTTTGTATTAAGTGACTCGTTAGGAAAGTGGATATCCTTCACAGTGGTCTGATCGGACTACCTATAAAAAACCGTGTGGAGGCTTTCAGTTATAGGAGGCGTTGCCACTGCGCGTATGTTGGATTCATAAATTCATTTTTATTTTATGAATTAGTGTATGTATGCAACCAGAATTTCTGATCCTCACTTTATATTCTTTATTGATTTTTATGTGTATGAAATCTTACTGTAATTATAAATTTACTAAATAACAGACATGGTGGTTGGTGGCGGTAACTTTACACCAAGTAGTCGAAAAGAGCATTCCAGAATCAGAAACATCCTTGGGTTTTGAGGCAATGGAAGATCGCTTTGGTGTAAAGTAGTTGTTACAATTTTAAGTGTTCAGATATACGGAAATTTTTTACAGTGTACTTGACAGTCACTTTCACTTAAAAAAACACAATGCTTGGTCTTCAGATTCAAGTATAAATATTTATAACATTATTTTATTATGTTTGACATAATTATCTTGTTTCTGCATAACAAAACCTTGGTGAACAAATAAAACACTTGTGGTATTTTTTTTAAATTAAATTATTTTATTTATTTATTTATTTATTTGAAAAATGAGTCGTACTTTTAAAACGAAGGAAGACACAAATGTTTTAAATTTTGCTTATGTTTTATGAGGAATATTTTAAAATTATAATGTCTACTAACAAAACATTTTTTAAATAATTTGAATTCTAACAGTGATAGATGGTAATTTCCTCAAATATATAATATACATGTATTTAAAAAATCTATATAATCAAATATATATATTTGACATTAAACATTACAAAGTTCTATTTGAAATATACAAAAAAAATTTATACAATTTTTTTTTAATTTTTGGCGCAGGGTTTCTGACTTGTCGGTTTCATCCATTGATCAAATAAAAACAGACACCTCAAATACTTGTTAAGCCCATTTTTGAGGAGATTTTTTTAAATTAAGGGATATCTAAAACAAACACTAAATTTAATCACGATTTAGCAAACACTATGTATTTTTCTTAACTTCACTTTTTTGTGACTTATCACAGTCTAGTAAAAATCATTCAATTTTAAATTCATATAACTGTCGATTGCTCTCAGTTCCAGATCTCAGATTTCAAATTTTCGTGAAGCCCAGATATGTGTGTGGCAAACCTAACAGCACACTGACATATGCTTATAAGACACAGCTTGTGTAAAGACAATTAGAGAAATTATTACAATCTGATAAGAATGCATTGACACAAGCATAACATTTTAATATTAAATCGGGATAATTTTGTATACATTCAAAGCTATCTTGCATGAAAACATCTTTTATCAGATAAAATCAACGTGAAAAAGTTATCAACCAGCAGGTGTTACCCACGAACACCACCATATCAAGAATACAACTTTATCGTTACAAAACACCATGCACATATTTCATTATTCACAATAATTTAGTTTAAAGAAAAAAGTACCATTCATTTAGTAAAAATGGGTTCATGCCCTCTTCCTCTCAGTGTTTTCAAGAAAGAGGCATAAGCACATGTTAGACGAGAGAGTGAATTTCAGGCAATAACAATGGGCTTGAACATAAAAAATTACCATTTCCCGCTACTTCTATTTTCTATTCCATACTTAAGAACTGGTGCTGATCTAGTTCTAATGTATTCACAAAAGAATATCTTAATTTAAGTAAGAAAAAAACATCTATTTCTTCATTACGGAAAAAAGTCATTATGGAAAGAATATATATATGAATATATATATATATATATATATATATATATATATATAAATCATGATAATTTTGAAGCAACTTTGAATATAAAAATAAAATCTTATGGAAAAATTATCATTCATTTATATATTCGTTTACTTTTTTATACATATATTACAATTACAATAATGTGTGATTATATAATATTTAAACGGTACCTATCCTTTTATTTACATAAATTTTCAAGAAGCTAGGCTATATATGAAAACAATTTAAATTCAGAAATAATTCACAGAATCAAAGTAAAGATTGTCAAATATTCCAAGAAATATTCTATAAGCATAATGGCACATTAAATTAAGAGAAAAGAATAATAATAAAAAAAAAGAATATATTTCGGATATTATCATATTTCCAAATTTCACGCAATAAAGCGATGACGAAGAAGTTTTCAATACCTTTTTAAAAATGACAGTCGCTTTCTGCTGGAAATATGCCAGCAAGAGGAAAAATATTCGATCAAACCGGTGGAAAGAGCTTAGCATAAGCTGTGTCTACAAAGTTTAAATATTTCACAAGCAGACAAAATTCATTTGGACCATTACAATAAACGTCCGCATTTTCTTGAAATGACTCTGCAAGTCTTGGTTCTGTTTAGTGATCTCATTTAAACTTGGTAAACAACTAACTTCACAAACACATACATAAATTAAACTTCGTGAAAAGTCTGATCTTTTTATTAAAATAAATTGCGATGTTTTGAATATTATATCCCTTTAAGACATCTACGATCGAGAGGGGTATTTATGAACCAAATTTGTAATAAGTTCATTTTAAACTAAGTTAAAACTTCTTTTTTAAAAGTACCATTTTAATATTAAGAATTTCCATTATAAGTATAAAATTATTATTTAATTTTTTCCAGTATGTATTCTACGGCGTATGAATTATTATTAATTTTCCTTGCAACTTTTTACGTTTTAGGAAAAAAATAGTCAAGAAAAAATTAAGTGTTTTCTTCTTCCGTTCTTTTACTTTATATTTTCAACGAAAGATTGCCTCGAATAGTACTTAAAATGTATATTGCAGTGGGGCGACAATTCAACTTTAAAAGTGGTTTTCAAATAAACGAAAGCATTCTATTCGGGTTCAGTAGAAATATTAATTACAGGAATTTGAGATAAAAAAATAACACTTTTTCCTCAGCACAAAAAAAAAAAAAACGATATTATTTTTTGACAATGCCATTTAAAAAAAAAAAAAAGGGATAAGATTTGGTGTATTATAATGAGTTGCTACATCAATGCAATAAGGAAAATAAGAAAAAAAATATTTTGCTCTTTACACTAATTCAATTCTTGTATCCTGCCGTAACACTGAATTCTAATGCAGTCAAAAGAAACGCAGAAAGTTGAAATATTTGTAATATTAAAGTTAATGAGTTTAAAAAATTTATTCGGATGTAAATCGCATTATTTCTTGGAAAGTAGAGAATTTTGCCTACTCTTGGGAGCACAATGCCGACAAGAGTACTTATCAGCATTATTTCTTGGAAAGTAGAGAATTTTGCCTACTCTTGGGAGCACAATGCCGACAAGAGTACTTATCAGCATTATTTTAATGTGTCTAACTGAAATTTTAATGCATTAAATAAATTGACATTTCTATAAACATAAAATAATTTTTATAATACAATAATAACGGTAGTAAAAATTTTTTAGTTTTTTTATTTATTATTCTTTTTTTAGGATTGCATGCTATGTTCTCAGTATCTGTTTATTTTTTTAAATTTTTATTTTATATATATATTTCCCTGGTCAGTAGGAACCCTAATATAATTTTTCCCCTTTTTTCTTGATAAGTTTTTCTTTTTTTTCCTCTCTTTTACCTTTCCATATTGATTGAGAAATCTGTAGCACTTTTAACTTAAAATTTTGAAAAAAGGGAATAAAAAGAATCAATGCAATCACAGAGATGTCAGATTGCTTAGGGCAGCTGATAAATATTTTTGATTGGTAGTCTTTGAATGTACGATTCTTGGTTTAGTAAATTCGATTAATCGGGTTTCTACTCACCCCACGGCTTCTAAATAATTCAAAATTTTACGTGATCCGCCTCTCTGTTGCGGTTAAGCCAACGCCTCCTATAACTGAAAGCCTCCACACGGTTTTTTATAGGTAGTCTGATCTTTGACCACTGTGAAGGATACCCACTTGTCGAACGAATCATTTAATACAAAATCTACTTAAATTAAGAAAGTGGTAACAAATATATGACAAAAAATTTGTTTTATTTATGAATATTATTGGTTTGCCTTATTCACTTGTCAACCACTACAGATTCAATTCTCAAATATATATGATGAATTTCCCTCAAATGCTTCTATAAAAGGTTTTGGGTTCATGCGCACAACTGGTTTACTTTTTAAATAGTCTGCGTGGACTACTTATAAAAGACCGTGTGGAAGCTTTTTGATGTAGGAGGTGATGGTTAAGCCACGTTGAGCGTTTTAAAAAGTCTCGTTAATTCAGCCAAAAATCTGCAAATTTAAGTATGTAGTTCTCAATCTTTTTTTAAAAATAGTTTCTCTTGTCCGGGGTAGTTGGCATCTCTGCAATTATGAGGTAGATTTTCTCTTTTTGAATCCCTTACAGAGTGACCACAATTTGGAAATGTTTAAAAAGTGATAGAAAAAAAAGAGATATAGGAAACAAAATCGTTTTATTCGTATCTACCAAAAAGTACTTCTAAATTAAAAGAAATGTATCTAAAACAGGGTCGCCACTCAAATCTTAAAAAAAAATAAAAATAATAATAATAATCCCTGTGTTTTCTCTGTACATAATATACACAATATATTAATAGGAAACAACAATTACTGCGCTCTTGTGTGAGCTTTATTAGGCTAACTATATTTATTAGTTTTAATTACAGGAAAAACAGCTGAACATACTTAAATAATGCCACAGTTAATGAAAAAGTTTAGTATAGCTGAAATATCATGGTTAAATATTCCCATAGATACGCTTTGAGTGGTCACCATTTTTTTAAAGACAAAAATAAGAAACAAAATTCCCTGTATTTTTCCAGTCTGTAAAGAAATAAAAAATTTAAATTCCCTGCATTTTTTCTGTTATTTTAGGTGATTTTTAAATTCCCTGTATTTTCTAGGATTTGCTTAATGGCTGTAGAATTACAAAATGGCTGTTCTTAAATCATCAGATTAGATTGTAATTCAAAGGTTGTCATCTTTTTCTGAATTTTACAATTTTTTCTTGTTATTCTAGTATGATACAGTACGATTTGGGATCCAAATAATTTAAAAAAGCATTCGATTTTTTTTCTTTCCTAGTAATCTCAGAAGAGGTTTCCATGCATGTGAAGGTTAAATTAAACAGAATCATCAATTATCGACAGATTAGGCTTTAAAATACAAAAATTGCATAATTTGCCGTGTTACTTGGGCAAAGATGCCAACTTGCTCCGGACGGCGGATGAATATTTTCGAAAGATATTCTTGATTTAGTAAATTCGATTTATAAGGCTTTTACATACCACTACTTCTAAATAATTCAAAGGCATATATAATTCGCCACTCAATTACTGATAAGCATTTCTATGAGGCTATGTGACTACTGTGCACCTGAGAAGCTCTTCTCTCTCTTAAATTTGTTTGTTTAATCTCGCTACTTCATTTTAATTTTCTCTCAGTAAATGTTACTGAACCCCAACTTTCCCCATTCAGTTGCGCTTCGGCGATTTATTATTTATATCCACTCAGATGAATTAGAGCCCCTCGCGGAGCTGATGCTAAGATAACCACCACATATGAGTATTGATAAGCCTTGGAGACTTCCTAATTGAAAGATATCGCCCACTGAACGCTGTGCAAAACAAGTAGGCAGCGGGTTCGAATCCAGCTGTAGCCCTGGATGCATCATTGAGCTGCCCTTATATTAAAGACAGGCTTATAAGTCTAAATTGAGACCACAAGCCTGCAGATGAATGTAATTCTAACAAAACGAAATGTTAAGTTTTTCAAAAATTAGGCAAAGTTTCCCGATAATCTGCATATTATAATTTGCAGCTCAGTTTCGTTTTTTAGATATTTTGTCAAATCCGGAATAGTTAACATATTTACTATAAGTTTATTGGTGATAAAATCCGAAAAAAAAATTTTGCCATAAGAAGTGGTAATTATTATTTTAAGAATTTTTTTTTTTTTCTAAGTTTCTTATTTTAGCGAAATATTTTCCCTTAACCCATAAGTGCCTAACCATACAACCACAAAGAGGTGTCCACACATAAAAAGCATCAATTAAAAAAAGGGGATAAAATATGTTAAATAATATAACGTGAATATTTTTTTTTCAGTTACATACAGTTTTAACTTTAAAAAAAACTCTGTGGGGTGATTTGATGTCCAAACATAAATATTATTCTTGTTATATTATGGCAGACAGAAACATTTTGTTTATGCAAAATAAATAAGAGTTGCACCGTTGTCTCTCTTTTGATTTTTAAAAAAATAAAATAATAAATAAATAGAAAATAAACGTTTTTTTGAAGGACTAGAGGTACAAATAGGTTGAAATAGACATATTGGATCGTTTTTTTTCAACATATACGTTTTTGAGAATATATTTGTGATAGTCGCAGGTACAAGGGTTAATCAAAATAATGGAAACACTTCTGTACCAACTCTATGATCGTAATCACATAGGCGAATGCAAAGAAAAGTTAAAAAGAAGAAAAAATTTAGTCAAAGTTAGTGATGAAAAGTTACTCTAATTGAAATGCATGTTAAAATGGCGGACTGTTACTCTAAGCCTAAATCCATGGAACGTCGAATTTTAAAAAATTCATAAATGAAAAATAAACCTCTCCAGAGGCCAAAAAAGACTCACCGGAGATGCCTTGAGGGGTTTCATCATAGAAATAATAGGTTTTAATAAGAAAAAACAGGTATTAAATGTCTTTTGAAAAATATTTATCAGGCTACTTAAGAGACGTTTTAGCAATGGTGGAAGCTAGATCCCCTGATATGTCGTAGTAGAACTGCACAATGAGCTATTGTCGACTCAGATTTTACATGGAAAAACTGTTGGCAAGATTTGAAAGATTATGCCTGCAGCTTTTAGAAATGCCATTTTTATTCATGCAAAGTTCGGATCGACTAAAATGAGGAGGGGAAGTAACAACTTCCATTTAGCTTTAATACCAGCAATTTTGAAATCATTCTATAGGACTGCGATATTTATGTAAGGATGTTTTTTCAATTATAGTCGTAACAAAAAAAGGAAAAAAGCTTTTAACCTTCTACGCTCATTTTGGCGGATGTAAATTTTGCCAGAGTAAAGAGTACACCATTTCTGAAAACTTCAAGTATTATCTTTCAAATCGCGCCAATAGTTTTGCCGATTAAGCTGTAGACGAATCATAAGGCAACTTTGTCACTATTTTTAATTTTAAAAAAAAAGGCAAAGTTCTAAAATTTAAGACTTTTAACTCCTTTTTAACTCCGATTTTTGTTAAAAAAGCTGTCTTCAGTTGATCACATTTTAATACAGTTTTTTTAAACACGAATGTTTACCTCTTATAAATGTATGCAATAACATTATTAAATCATTAGTATTATTCTTTATCTTTTAAAAGAAAGAAAATGTTCAACGAATCAAATAAAGATGCACAGAGGGGAAACCATCCTAAAAACGAAATTTAGTGAAGAGATGATGCTACTTTGTCACTATTTTTAATTTTAAGGAAGTATTGTCCTAAAATTTTAGGACAATACTTTGTATGATTTAGGACAATACTTTATATATTTTAAATGATTTAATGCTTACATTAGTTTAAATCACATTTTAATGTACTCGAACTGCAAAGGGTAAAACCAATGTGTCTTGACTCTTTTCCCAACTAATGGAATATAAAATATTATTGTCACTACTCCTGGAATATATAATTAGGAAAACATAATGTAGTTTTTAAAAAGAAACTAATTCAGAAGCTTTAACTCAAATGAAGTTCTATTAATATTTTGTAAAATATTTAATGAAGAGCATTTACCATTAATTATTTACAAATGATATGATATAACGATGCTTGCCAGACTTAGAAGCGGACACACTCGATCCCAACGTCACGTTGCGGGCCTTAAAGTCTACCCACCCTGCCCTAAGTGCAATGTGCACCAGTCTACTCCTGCCCACATCCTATCGTGTATTGGCTGCCAGAAGAGCCACCTGGTCTCCAACCGTGCTGCAATAGTATATGGCTATGGGAACTTTTTGGATGAGTTCATGGACTTGATTTAATGCTTCTGTTGAATAAGCAACAACAAATGATATTTTAGCATCACTGTTATCTAAAGAATACAAAACCAAATGTTTTTTTTCTGTTCATAATTATTAAGTGAAAAAAAACCTGTATATCTCGCACCTCGTGAAAACGTTCTACCACAGATTGGAAAAATACAGGCCACAAGTTGGGAATCCATACTTTAAACTATAAACTTCTATGTTCCTTAAGAATGAAATCGCAATTAAAAAAATTGTGTTTTAAAGTATTTGTTTTCAAAAAAACATCAGGAAAGAATACATACTTAGAATATAGCAAGTAATAAACCATAGTAAACCATCAAGTAAGGTAAGTGTTCGTTCCAGGCAGATAAATTGCGATGAGTAATTGATTTACCGTGAGTCATTATCTTATTTCTCATAAACACGCACGTATTTGAAGAAGTTATAAAGGATGAAAGTTCAAAGAGTCACTGATTAAGAAATTTATATTTTTTTCTGAATGATTCCATTTTAGTCTTATTCAGCAACAAAAAATTCTATTATTTTGGAAAGTCCTTTATTACAGATCTTCGCAAATGAAGGTACTAAATGACAGCTTATGAGAGTTTTTTGAGGGGAAGAATGCAAAATACGCATTTGGTAACTAACAGTTGGCAAGTAGCTTTAGAAAAATCTTACTTTTAAGAAGATATTAAAACGCTAAGAGTGTGAACGCTGGCACACGAATATTTTAAATGAGTATTAAGAATTTATTGATTTTTACAGTTAGTTGAGCAATAATTAGAGGTAATTGTTTTTTAGAAATTATAATTAGAAAAGCAATAAATAAAGGCTAGGCATAATCTTTTTTTCCCTATAGTAAATGTAAAACTTTTCAATTGGCCTTTTAGTTCATTTACATTATTTTACTCTAATTTTCTAAAATGTTAGTTAACCAGTCAGCTTTTCATTTAGATAACAAGATACCATGTTGTGTTCCTTTTTCTTTAAATATATATATATATATATATATATATATATATATATATATATATATATATTGAGTTTAGAAAAACTATGTTATGTTAATGGAAAGATATTGTAAAAAAAAAAATAATTCTCCTTAAAATATAGAGAAAGAGACCATTTATGCCCCAACTATTGATAGAATTAGAAGAAATCGAACTATTTAATTTATTAATTTCTTCCATTATCATGTTGACCTTTGATCTATTTAAGTAGTAGAACTCACGCAATATTGCTTACTTGAATAGTACATAGAAGAAAAGGAAGAAATAATCTAACTTCCTATCAAAGTATGAAATTGATTAAAACAAGTTCAAATGGAAATTCAAAAAAAATTCAAATGGAAAAAAAGAGCTAATAATTCAAGTCAAAATGGAAAAGTGCTAAAAACAGCTAAAACTAAATTTGCCTTATTTACACAATTTAAATAAAAAGTTAGAAACCGAAAATAAGCAACACGAAATTTTAAAGATATGTATGTTAGCAAAAACAGCACTTCATCAGGGGACACACTGTTTGCTAACACAACTAACTTTCTGTAGTTAGTGGTTAAACCAAAAGCTGACTAAGCCCCAAGGCCCTATAATAGAAAAACTAAATAAGAAAATTAAATATTGAGAGGTCCCATAATTGATGTTCTTAAAATTTAGTTTTCTTATTCAGTTTTTCAATATGGGCTTTTCAATATTTGGGGTTTTGCATTTTCATTATTTAGGTAATTTTTAATTTAATGACTAAATTTTGCAAACATTAAGTGTTGAATTATATAATCTTACGAATTATTTAGAAATAGTGGTCGATAAAAATCAACTAAATTGAATTTATTAAACCAAGAATCACAATTGATAAACTACCACTTTAAAATGTATATATGTGCTGTCCGGAGCAATTTTGCGTCTCTGTAGATGCTGGTGCTGTTATATGTATTCGTTCATGCGTCAAATTGACGCGTGTTCGTAGAGACAGGTATATAAGAAAGTCCGTAAACCTAGTGTCAAAGAAACAATCATAACGATGGAAGAGAAAAGGTCGCTTTGCCGCCTCAGGTCCTTAGTAAAAGCATCTGCTTAATAGTCAAATATTTGCCACTAATCTAAAAGAATATTGGATTATTGGCTATTAGACTTCCTACTTTATGCTATTGAATTGCTAACCTATAAAGGAATATTGGGTTGCACACTTTCTTCGCTTTTGGGAAAAGTTTCTTTCATATGGTAGCTAAGCTTATGTTTTGTTGTACAATTCGTTGTTTTATAACTTTCATTTAAGTTATTTCCCACACCATTCCTTCCAAATGATTCAAACATGCCATTCATGAAAAGCCACTTTTTCCAGTTCTCTCGTGATGCAGCTTTTAAAATGTTGAAAATAATTGCTGAAAAATTTTTTTCTCTCTCTCTCTCTCTCTCTCTCTCTCTCTCTCTCTCTCTATATATATATATATATATATATATATATATATATATATATATATATATATATATATATATATATATATATATATATATATATATATATATATATATATATATATATATATGTTAATTTTTTTTGCAAAAAAAAAGCAGCATTTGGCAGTCCTGTTCTAAAGTATGAGCTAAAGTATATGGCTCTATTTCAAATGATCGATCTAAGGTCGCAGTGGCTAATATGATGTCTGACTAAAATTTTCGTTCCAAAATTTGCAGTTCCGAAAAAGGCTGACTCATTAATGATAGTCAAACAAAACTGATTTGTGAATGACAAACACTTATTAAGAAACGCAAAATAACGCATTTGAAGAGCTTGGTGGATAAACGACGTAAGTGACATTTTCCGACAAGGTAAGAATCAGGGTAAAAAGAAAATAAGTGTTTCCGGAATTATAATTTACTAGAAGGAGAAGCTAATAATTCTTTGCCTTATTTTATTTATCCCTACAGAATTCTTTTTTAAAAGTCAAGCAAGCATATTCAAAACTAATGCGGATTCGTTAGGTCAATGTTAAATATTTAAAATATCTGCTACAATTAATATAGATCAGTGGTTACCTACTGGCGGCTAGTGGGCCGCATCCGGCCCTCGAAGCCTTTTCTTGTGGCCCGCGAACTAAAATATATTAGTTGTCATTTTTTTACGGACAATTTTCGTAAAAAATCTATATGAGTTTTAAATACTTTTAAGTTTTACATCTTAACAATTTGATATTTGTTCCGCATTAATTGTTTAATACACAGGTGCACAATTAAAGTTATTGTAGCCAGAATTTTTTAATATGCAATCAAATATTTTTGAAAATCTACTTCTTATTTTAATTTGTCATTCAATACTTTTGTTTTGTTCAACTTGATAAAAATATGACAGTAATATTTAATGTTCCTTCAAACATAAAAGAGCCCTATATAAAATGTTGATAAAGCTGCGGCCCCCGGCCTCGTGTAAGTTGGAAACCCCTGATATAGACCATTTAATCTTTTATTTCCTGATTAAAAAATACCACTGTATATGTCAGGCACGTGAAGTTCGGATACAAATACTTTATTATAAATATGTCTAACAATATTACACTTGTAATATCTAGTTTTCTTTGCTTATTAATAAATAAATGACCATGTTTAAATAATAATATTTTCTTTTAACAATTTTATCCACCAGCACATTTTGAATGCCAGGAATTATTACAAATATTGTTTCCGTCTATCGATGAATTATGTGTAACCAAATAATTAAAAAATTTATTAATTTATTTAGCAATTTTAAACTGGTAGATATTTTTACTTTTGATCAGATAACTATGATTTTACCAAAGGTTGTTTGAGGAATTCTTTCAAGAAAATGAAACCGAAGTCAATATTTTAAGACTTAACATAATTATCACTAAATATTATTTCTCAATGAGTAGATGTATGCATATCCTATTACACAAAATCCCTAAATGATAAAAAGGTAGCCTAAAGTATAAGCACGAGATTCTTTCGAGCATATATGTAAATTTACAACTACTTTAATTATTTTACAAGACCCGTGGGTATTTTGATTAATAAACCCAGAAATAAGACAAAAACTTGTAGTAAAGTTATTCTGCTCCTTCCTCATTTTCACGAGTCCTTTATTCGCTAATGAGATATTTCTACAGCTCATTTTCGTATTTAGTGTTACTTTCTTTTTAGTGTCCCCCCTGATGAAGTGCTATTTTTGCTAACATACATATTTTTAAAATTTCAATTTGCTTATTTTTGGTTTCTAACTTTTTATTTAAATTGTAATCCAACTTCCCTCATGGACTATTTTTTGAGGATTAATAACCAGCATTTGTGTTACACGGAGAAAAAACTTTTCATGATTTAACCAATGGCACAAATGGAGTCAAATCAATAGTTGGTACCACAGGGGATATTTAATGTCGGAAATTAATTAGCAAAATGATTTGAGAAATTTGAATATGCCATTATCAATAAGGTTATTAAAGCCGTCTTCAGCAGAAGTTCGTCAGAAAAGTTTCGTTTCACTAGCATAACGCCACATTTTACTTAATTTTAATCCAGGGAGAGGATAACCACAAAACCTCCCACGGTTAGTCCGATGACAAGACTATTCAAACCCACGACCCTTTCATCACGAAGCAAATTTTTGACTGCACTGCGGAAAATGCAAAGATTGCGATACGAACCTGTATTGCCTCATTGAGAGTAATGTCCTAGATATGTAGATTAAGTAGCGATACTCCGCCATCTTGGTGACTGCAAATCTTTTGAGACTGCAACTGAGTTTCCATTTTTAAACACCACTTTTTATTGATCAGTATATCTTGTAATCAGTGTATTCTTGAAGATAACTTAAAAATTTACTGTTTATTCTTTAAATTATTTTTTCTCTCTCCGAATTTATGTTTTATATTTATTCTATTCAGTAAAAATAATTTCTTATCTCTAAGTTAAAACTTTCGCATTTTATCTTTCATAATCTTTTTTTAAATATACTTTTTTTTTCTAAACTCTCTGCCATTTTTTGCAGTCGGTGTTTTTATGAGGTTCAATTGGTGGTATAATTTGGGATTTAAATCTTTTTGGACATTATTATTAGTGTTCAAAGAAAAAAGTTTTTTCCCCCATTAGTTTAAATCGTTTTCTTCTTAATCAGTACCAATTGTTATTTGACCTATGATAATAATAAAAAAAAATTTATAAAACCTTAAGAACAATTAATTAAATTTAAAATGAAACCTTAATTAAAATTTTAGATGCAAATAACAAATTCGAAAAATATTTTAAAACTGCTATTTAATTTTTAACATACTAAACCAAATAAAAATGCGTTTGTAATTTAAAATATATTGTAAATATTAGATCAATAAATTCACATGAACAGCATTAATATTTTTGGAACAATTTCACATTTTTTCAAAACACAATAATTTTGTCTTTAATTACATTATTTTAGCAATCAAACAGCGAGGTATATATAAAATGAGAAAAATTAATATGTATTTTACTAAATTGGCAAAAAGGTATTTAAATGGTATTCAATTTAATTCTTTAATATTTTTTTTATTTTATTAATAAGTAATAATGCTAATAATATATTAATTGTCATTTTTTGGCGGACAATTTTCGTAAAAAATCTATATGAGTTTTAAATACTTTTAAGTTTTATATCTTAACAATTTGATATTTGTTCCACATTAATTGTTTAATACACAGGTGCACAATTAAAGTTATTGTAGCCAGAATTTTTTAATATGCAATTAAATATTTTTGAAAATCTACTTCTTATTTTAATTTGTCATTCAATACTTTTGTTTTGTTCAACTTGATAAAAATATGACAGTAATATTTAATGTTACTTCAAACATAAAAGAGCCCTATATAAAGTGTTGATAAAGCTGCGGCCCCCGGCCTCGTGTTAGTTGGAAACCCCCTGATATAGACCATTTAATCTTTTATTCCCTGATTAAAAAATACCACTGTATATGTCAGGCACATGAAGTTCGGATACAAATACTTTATTATAAATATGTCTAACAATATTACACTTGTAATATCTAATTTTCTTTGCTTATAAATAAATAAATGACCATATTTAAATAATAATATTTTCTTTTAACAATTTTATCCACCAGCACACTTTGAATGCCAGGAATTATTACAATTATTGTTTCCAACGGACAATGAATTCTGTGTAGCCAAATAATTAAAACATTTATTAATTTATTTAGCAATTTTAAACTGGTAGATATTTTTATTTTTGATCAGATAACTATGATTTTACCAAAGGTTGTTTGAGGAATTCTCTCAAGAAACTGAAACCGAAGTCAATATTTTAAGACTTATATAATTATCACTAAATATTATTTCTCAATGAGTAGATGCATGCATATCCTATTACACAAAATCCCTAAATGATAAAAAGGTAGCCTAAAATATAAGCACGAGATTCTTTCGAGCATATATGTAAATTTACAACTACTTTAATTATTTTACAAGACCCGTGGGTATTTTGATTAATAAACCCAGAAATAAGACAAAAACTTGTAGTAAAGTTATTCTGCTCCTTCCTCATTTTCACGAGTCCTTTATTCGGTAATGAGATATTTCTACAGCTCATTTTCGTATTTAGTGTTACTTTCTTATTAGTGTCCCCCCTGATGAAGTGCTATTTTTGCTAACATACATATTTTTAAAATTTCAATTTGCTTATTTTTGGTTTCTAACTTTTTATTTAAATTGTAATCCAACTCCCCTCATGGACTATTTTTTTAGGATTAATAACCAGCATTTGTGTTACACGGAGAAAAAACTTTTCACGATTTAACCAATGGCACAAATGGAGTCAAATCAATAGTTGGTAGTACCACAGGGGATATTAAATGTCGGAAATTAATTAGCAAAATGATTTGAGAAATTCGAATATGCCATTATCAATAATGTTATTAAAGCCGTCTTCAGCAGAAGTTCGTCAGAAAAGTTTCGTTTCACTAGCATAACGCCACATTTTACTTTATTTTAATCCAGGGAGAGGATAACCACAAAACCTCCCACGGTTAGTCCGATGACAAGACTATTCAAACCCACGACCCTTTCATCACGAAGCAAATTTTTGACTGCACTGCGGAAAATGCAAAGATTGCGATACGAACCTGTATTGCCTCATTGGGAGTAATGTCCTAGATATGTAGATTAAGTAGCGATACTCCGCCATCTTGGTGACTGCAAATCTTTTGAGACTGCAACTGAGTTTCCATTTTTAAACACCACTTTTTATTGATCAGTATATCTTGTAATCAGTGTATTCTTGAAGATAACTTAAAAATTTACTATTTATTCTTTGAATTATTTTGTCTCTCTCCGAAATTATGTTTTATATTTATTCTATTCAGTAAAAATAATTTCTTATCTCTAAGTTAAAACTTTCGCATTTTATCTTTCATAAACTTTTTTTATATCAACTTTTTTTTTTTTCTAAACTCTCTGACATTTTTTGCAGTCGGTGTTTTTATGAGGTTCAATTGGTGGTATAATTTGGGATTTAAATCTTTTTGGACATTATTATTAGTGTTCAAAGAAAAAAGTTTTTTCCCCCATTAGTTTAAATCGTTTTCTTCTTAATCAGTACCAATTGTTATTTGACCTATGATAATAATAAAAAAAAATTTATAAAACCTTAAGAACAATTAATTAAATTTAAAATGAAACCTTAATTAAAATTTTAGATGCAAATAACAAATTCGAAAAATATTTTAAAACTGCTATTTAATTTTTAACATACTAAACCAAATAAAAATGCGTTTGTAATTTAAAATATATTGTAAATATTAGATCAATAAATTCACATGAACAGCATTAATATTTTTGGAACAATTTCACATTTTTTCAAAACACAATAATTTTGTCTTTAATTACATTATTTTAGCAATCAAACAGCGAGGTATATATAAAATGAGAAAAATTAATATGTATTTTACTAAATTGGCAAAAAGGTATTTAAATGGTATTCAATTTAATTCTTTAATATTTTTTTTATTTTATTAATAAGTAATAATGCTAATAATATATTAATTGTCATTTTTTGGCGGACAATTTTCGTAAAAAATCTATATGAGTTTTAAATACTTTTAAGTTTTATATCTTAACAATTTGATATTTGTTCCACATTAATTGTTTAATACACAGGTGCACAATTAAAGTTATTGTAGCCAGAATTTTTTAATATGCAATTAAATATTTTTGAAAATCTACTTCTTATTTTAATTTGTCATTCAATACTTTTGTTTTGTTCAACTTGATAAAAATATGACAGTAATATTTAATGTTCCTTCAAACATAAAAGAGCCCTATATAAAATGTTGATAAAGCTGCGGCCCCCGGCCTCGTGTTAGTTGGAAACCCCCTGATATAGACCATTTAATCTTTTATTCCCTGATTAAAAAATACCACTGTATATGTCAGGCACATGAAGTTTGGATACAAATACTTTATTATAAATATGTCTAACAATATTACACTTGTAATATCTAATTTTCTTTGCTTATAAATAAATAAATGACCATATTTAAATAATAATATTTTCTTTTAACAATTTTATCCACCAGCACACTTTGAATGCCAGGAATTATTACAATTATTGTTTCCAACGGACAATGAATTCTGTGTAGCCAAATAATTAAAACATTTATTAATTTATTTAGCAATTTTAAACTGGTAGATATTTTTACTTTTGATCAGATAACTATGATTTTACCAAAGGTTGTTTGAGGAATTCTCTCAAGAAACTGAAACCGAAGTCAATATTTTAAGACTTATATAATTATCACTAAATATTATTTCTCAATGAGTAGATGCATGCATATCCTATTACACAAAATCCCTAAATGATAAAAAGGTAGCCTAAAATATAAGCACGAGATTCTTTCGAGCATATATGTAAATTTACAACTACTTTAATTATTTTACAAGACCCGTGGGTATTTTGATTAATAAACCCAGAAATAAGACAAAAACTTGTAGTAAAGTTATTCTGCTCCTTCCTCATTTTCACGAGTCCTTTATTCGGTAATGAGATATTTCTACAGCTCATTTTCGTATTTAGTGTTACTTTCTTATTAGTGTCCCCCCTGATGAAGTGCTATTTTTGCTAACATACATATTTTTAAAATTTCAATTTGCTTATTTTTGGTTTCTAACTTTTTATTTAAATTGTAATCCAACTCCCCTCATGGATTATTTTTTTAGGATTAATAACCAGCATTTGTGTTACACGGAGAAAAAACTTTTCACGATTTAACCAATGGCACAAATGGAGTCAAATCAATAGTTGGTAGTACCACAGGGGATATTAAATGTCGGAAATTAATTAGCAAAATGATTTGAGAAATTCGAATATGCCATTATCAATAATGTTATTAAAGCCGTCTTCAGCAGAAGTTCGTCAGAAAAGTTTCGTTTCACTAGCATAACGCCACATTTTACTTTATTTTAATCCAGGGAGAGGATAACCACAAAACCTCCCACGGTTAGTCCGATGACAAGACTATTCAAACCCACGACCCTTTCATCACGAAGCAAATTTTTGACTGCACTGCGGAAAATGCAAAGATTGCGATACGAACCTGTATTGCCTCATTGGGAGTAATGTCCTAGATATGTAGATTAAGTAGCGATACTCCGCCATCTTGGTGACTGCAAATCTTTTGAGACTGCAACTGAGTTTCCATTTTTAAACACCACTTTTTATTGATCAGTATATCTTGTAATCAGTGTATTCTTGAAGATAACTTAAAAATTTACTATTTATTCTTTGAATTATTTTGTCTCTCTCCGAAATTATGTTTTATATTTATTCTATTCAGTAAAAATAATTTCTTATCTCTAAGTTAAAACTTTCGCATTTTATCTTTCATAATCTTTTTTTATATCAACTTTTTTTTTTTCTAAACTCTCTGACATTTTTTGCAGTCGGTGTTTTTATGAGGTTCAATTGGTGGTATAATTTGGGATTTAAATCTTTTTGGACATTATTATTAGTGTTCAAAGAAAAAAGTTTTTTCCCCCATTAGTTTAAATCGTTTTCTTCTTAATCAGTACCAATTGTTATTTGACCTATGATAATAATAAAAAAAAATTTATAAAACCTTAAGAACAATTAATTAAATTTAAAATGAAACCTTAATTAAAATTTTAGATGCAAATAACAAATTCGAAAAATATTTTAAAACTGCTATTTAATTTTTAACATACTAAACCAAATAAAAATGCGTTTGTAATATATTGTAAATATATTACAAAATATTGTAAAATATATATTGTAAAATATATTGTAAATATTAGATCAATAAATTCACATGAACAGCATTAATATTTTTGGAACAATTTCACATTTTTTCAAAACTCAATAATTTTGTCTTTAATTACATTATTTTAGCAATCAAACAGCGAGGTATATATAAAATGAGAAAAATTAATATGTATTTTACTAAATTGGCAAAAAGGTATTTAAATGGTATTCAATTTAATTCTTTAATATTTTTTTTATTTTATTAATAAGTAATAATGCTAATAACCTTTAAAGAGAAAAATATTTAAATAATACTAATTTATTGAAATCGATACATTCTTCTTTTATAAAATAAAACAATAAAATTTTTAATATAGATATTTCTAAACAATTCTAGAAAACTAAAGAGGCAAAATTCCACAAAAACAAACAAAATAATGAGCAATTTAAAATATAATGGACGATTACTTTCCCAGCATTTTCTTAATGACCATTTATCTATGCTCCATAGCTGAAAGGCCTTATCTAGCAGGACGTAAGAGAAAAACTGGTACGAAAGACATTTTATTCTAGCATTTTCTTGGAGAAAAATAAAATATCTGATTTGTGACTATCAAGATTTCCTTTATAATTTTAGAATGAAATATAAAACTGCTTCTTTTCCAAGATAAAGTTAAGGGTCATTTAGGCCTCAGATGCGTATAGTTAAAAAAAAAAAAAAAAAAGAAGAAGAAGAAGAAGAAGTAAACTCCTCCCGAAAACTAGCTATAATTGAAATGGTTTTACTACCAGCTTTTTCTCTTTTCCGTCTTACTTTCACCCCTGGTTAATTCTACGCAGTCATATTTTCCGTCGTTCTTTATTACGATTTCTGACGTGTAAACGTCTATTGGAGGTAAAACAGGCTAAAGCTTAAATTTGATTAAATAGAACACCCAAATGCACAACAGCCGGTCATTATTAATTTAAAAGTATGAAACAAATAAGGTAAAAATAATTTTTTTTTTAAAAAAGCAAAAGTATAAATAACAGATCGATTGCAATGATACTTCATCGTTCAAACTAGTCAACAAAATGGCGACTGTTCACCCATGTGATCGGCGACAGCCAATCTAAATCAGAATCGGCACAAAATTGACAAGAAAAAGAGTGACGCTACTTAAACTCGGAAATCCAGGGCTTGAATAGGTAGAAGAGCCGTTTTTATTGCCATTAAATTCAAACAAGCAAAATGTTTAAAAAGTGTAGTAGTATGTCTAAGATGTTTTGCATTTTATGCATTGTAAACTATAATTACGTATTTATTGAAAGAAAATAGATGTCTAATTTTTAAAAAAAAGGGAAAAAAATTTTAGGTTAAATTTTGAGAAATAAATTTGTAACATTAATATTATTGGTCGAACAACGAACTGGAGCAAGTAAATAAAGTTTTACATAAATTTTTTCCCCAAAATACCGAAGTAAAAAAAGGTGTTAATTTCTGAGCCGAATCACACCGTTAGTGACACTGTATTTTTTATATATAAATTCCTATATATTTAAGTGAATTCTATAAAAGTTTCTTAAAAAATGTGCCTTCGAAAAAAATAAAAAATAAAATTATAAAGAACTTCAAACGATTATAAATTAAGTTTAATAGCACATCTAGTTTTTGTGAAAAAGTTACCTGTGGCAATATTGCGTCAGGTACCTAAGGTCGAGTATCTAAGGTTTCAGGACGTGTTCAACCTCTGAATACAGTGTGACACACAGCATGCACAAACTATCTTTTTATTGACTTTATCTCCTGAAATAGAAACGAATGTTGATGGGGATAATATTAATATTGAATGAAACCTCAAGTCACAATTCATAAATCCAAAATTTCACACAGTCACTCAGGTTAGATTCGTATCAGACATTGTTTTCAAATTCGAAAAGAAAATGTGTTCACAACGTATATTGACTGGAAATATTACAGTGTTTTTAATACATTATGTATCGACTGAAAAATTTTAAGTTTAAAAAATTAATCCAATATTCTGATTAAATTATTATTCGACTAGGAAAAATATCTTATCATAATAGGATAAATATCATATCATAATAGACGATACACATTCAAACAAACAATTTTCCTCAAATATTGCATGAGCGCTGACAGGAGATGATAAAAGCAGGTTTAGTGTCGTGTTACGTGATGGTTACAAATTCGAAAAATCAATTATTATTAAATTAGCCTTCGAAAAATATAAATGTTTTATTAAAGTTCAGATAATCACAGGAGTAGGAAAACTTTATACTCTTGGCAAAATTTCTAGAAGCCAGAATAAGTTTTACAAATTTGCACCAGTATTTTAATAAATTATCTTACGACAAATATCTTATAAAAGTTAAAAACCTCAAAAGATCCTTTACTTCATTTGCATTCCACAAACTCATCGAAGCACCACAAAGATCAAGCTAAAGATGAATGGGAAAAGGGCCGCAAGCGGCGTCAGGTGCCCAGTTGTTTTATACAATTTAGTTCAAAACCTCAGTAGCAAGAAAATTATATTCGCCGCAGGGATTAGTTTTACGAATTTGCATCATTATTCTTTTTATTAAATTATCCATCGACAAGGATAAATAAGTTCAGAAAGTTCTTGTTTAAGTTCAGAATTTTAGTAGTAAGAAAAATATAAGCTACGAAGAATTTCAAGAACCCCTGATCAGTTTTGAGAATTCGATGCAATATAAATTATCATGCGACAAGGAAGTCTATGAAAGTTTAGTTAACACGTTGAATGCCATAGGGATCAACGGTGGCAGGCATTGAGTTTGTTCGTAGCGCCACGGGGATCACGGGTGACAGGCGACACCAAGATTATTGGAAACACATAATTCGAGTAAATTTTTAAATTTTTTTAATATTATTATCGTTACTAAAATGGTTTGAAGAAATTAATGCAAAATAGAACACACAAAAATAGTTTTATTTATATACACAGAGATGCCAACTTGCTCCGGACAGCGAATAAATATTTTCAAGTGGAAGTTTATTAATTGTGATTCTTGGTTTAATAAATTCAATTGAGTAGATTTTAATCCATAACTATTTCTTAACAGTTCGTAGGGTTATATAATTCACCACTTTTTTTACTTGCTAAACCTTCCATGCTAAACCTTTTAAAAAAACTAGCAAAATCTCTTTAATATATGCAAATTCAGTTTGTAGTTATTTACCGTTTGGGCCGACGGTCAAGCCATGTAAAATTAGCGTGGCATTCAACGTGTTAATCATAGTAACAGGAAAAAATATATAAGTGCATATTATATAAAAGTATCGACAACTTTCAAAAAGCAAAAAGCAATTTAAGATTTTACTATTATCAAAGATCGATCTATTATCAAAGTTAAGGTATCCGTAGTAATTATAATGAGAAGGAAAGATTAAAGGAAAAGGAAATAGTGTAGCCTCAATTTAAACAATTCTTTACAGTCGTCCAATTTAAATTTACAAATAATGCCAAACAAATGTCTATTTCAACGCATAACATAGAACATTAACTTGCTACAGAATATCATGGGCGGGGAGGTGATTTTTTTTCGACGCACGAAACAGTGTTATACCTCTGTTAGAGATCATAAATTTAAAGCATCATCTAGCGTGCTATTTTAAATAAAGAAAAAAAAATAGTGTAGCCTCAATTCAAACAATTCTCCACAGTCGTCCAATATAAACAAAAATAATGCTCTGAGACAGGTATATCCATTAACACAAGCAGAGGGGGGGGGACACCCCTTCACCCTCTCTGTGTCTTTTGTCGCTTATTTTTATTCATCTTCATGCGACGATTCAAAAATAGAAATTCTGTGACTCACTCTCAAAACGAGATTCCGTTAACATCGCATACAGAAGGAATGCGCCCACACTTTGACAACGTCTTTTTCATCTACGACTCTTACGCGATCCATGGGGTCATGTGTGAAATCGAATGCGCCGTTCAAAGAAGATTCTAAAAGTAAATAAAAATGGAATAAAGAAAAAATTTAAAGAGTCAACGCTCGTTTGAACTATATTCCCCCTTTTCCAAAGGATCTTAAAACGGCGACACATAGGAATATATTTTGTGTTTCCAGTCATTGTTGAAATTCGCATTGTTATAAGTTAATTTTCAAAAATTGTTTTGTAAATAGGGATATTTGCCAGTTGCTTCACAAAAGAATCTTTATTTTCAATCTTATTGAAATCTTTACAATTATTTTTCACAAAATATATTTCGGTTGTTTTAGAATCAAAATTAAAAAAACTTGGCTGGCAAGATTTTATCACCACTGGCTCAGACTTGTTTCTATAGCTACTACTTCAATTGGAAAAGCTTTAACGCCGAGTAGTTGTAATGAATAATTCTGAAAGATGTATATTTGTTGCAAAGACGAATAAGTAATTTCTTTTTTTAAAAAAAAAGAGTAAAAATAAAATCATGTCTTTAAATTTATTTATTATTTTTTTTTTTAGTATGCTTTTCAATATACGTTTTCACATTTAAATGTTACTTTATCATAATTTAATAACATAGTGAAGTGGTCACGAGTGTATTTAATCATAGAGGTTTTGTTTTTTTCATTATCCCTATTGCATTTCTTAAGGACCTGTAGGCATGGGTGAAAGCCCTTATATAGCAAGACGGAAAAGAGAAAAACCTGGTACGTATGACATTTCATTCCAGCATTTTTTTCAAAAAAATAAAATATCTGTAACTATCAAGATTTCTTTTAAAATTTTAGCATATATATAAAACTGCTTCTTTTCGAAGATAAAGTAGATATCGTTGAATAATTTAAAAAAAGAATGGGTCAGCTCCTCCCCAAAACTAGCTATAACTGAAAAGATTTCACTACCAGCCTTTCCTATTTTCCGTCTCGCTTTCACCTCTGCCTGTAGGAACCCGGATTAAACATTAGAAGAAATTTTTTTCTATAGAATCAAATAGAAGAAGCAGTTAACAATAAACATTTTAAAAATTACATTTCTATTTTTTGACAGAAAAATTGCTTTATTATTTAACGCTGTCATTTAGCACAAGTAACAGAAAATCAATAAAGAAAATCTCCAATTTTATCCAATTAATCCAAATTTATTTGAGTAAAATTTCTTCTCCTTTTCTATCTGCTCCATACCATAAGGAGCCGAAATGTTTTTTCTAGTTTAGCCAGTAGCCGAAATGTTTTTTCTAGTTTAGCCAGTTTATCATAATGCAACTTATGCCTACCTGACAGCCATGGCTGAAAGCCCTTATATAGCAAGACGGAAAAGATTTAATTCCAGCATTTTTTTCGCAAAAAAATAAAATATCTGTAACTATCAGGATTTCTTTTATAATTTTAGCATATATATAAAACTGCTTCTTTTCCAGGATAGAGTAGATATTGTTGAATAGTTTAATAAAAGAAAAAGCAAACTCCTCCCCAAAACTAGCTATAACTGAAAAGGTTTTACTACCAGCCTTTCCTCTTTTCCGTCTCGCTTTCACCCCTGCTGACAGCTTGTACGATCATTAAGAAAAATGTTTTTTAAAGTATGTAATTATTGGTTTCGTAAGTTTCCCTCGGAGTTGTCCTACTCAGCACAGTCAATAATGCAAACATATGTATTTAAGATCTATTAGTTAGGTAGTTATAATTTCAAATGTTGGAGAAGTACATCAAAGTTTAGAAAGTTCTTCCTTCTTTAATAATTTCACTAGCACTGGGACAAATCTTAATTAACGACCGCACAAATTGGCAGTTCTACTCATAAATTCAATAAAAATTAAAATAAATAAAATACTTGAAAGCCTCGTTGTGTAATGAGCTATAAAAAAATTAAGAATATTAAATAGTAGTAGGAAATTTCAGTTTAGAATTGTTATCCCGGATTAGTTGTTTGTACAGTTTATAAGATTGATAAGAAGGGGAATTAACCTAAGTTAAACACTTTATTACAAGAAGTAATTTGCGCATTTACTTAACTAAAAACAGATTTCAAATGAAAAATTTTGCCTTCACTTTTTTTAAAATTTTTCCTGACATCACATAAAAACATAGAAGACGTAGATTGTAGTCCTGCAATTGACCCTCCAGTTTTATCATACATAATTTGTTAAAGAATATCATTTTATTGCAATTAATTAACATAGATGAACAACTGATTATAATTAAATTACGACCATCAATGTTTACCTACTTTGAACTCAACCAACAAGACAACGGAACTCCTAAATCAAACATTGAGTCAAACTAGCTTTCGCGAAGGACTTTTGAGGGAACTAACTCGTCTTTCGTTGTACGGTGAGCAAAATCACGAAAATTTCCCATGATTAGCCCGGTGGTAAGAGGGTTCTTACCCATGATCAGTCGACGACTGAGGATAATTTATGTCAGCACCGAGGTCGGAGCTAGCCGAGAGCATAATTCACATCGACAAGCTATCATTGAGTTTCGAACCAGGGTCATCTCATAAGGAGGAGTGCGCTTTATCACCTGCTATAACCGATATGATTATAAAATTTTTATTTCATATTTTGCTTTCGCTTTTTCCAAGTGAGCTGTTATGAGCACATGAAGTACAAATGCATGTGTTACGAATAAATAAACAAAAGAAGGTCATCGGAGAACATTTTATTTTGGACATAGCTCAAAATCGCGTTGAAAGGCGTATTTAAGAGAATGGGCTATGCGTGAAATGCTTATTAAAAAAAAAAAAAAAATTGAACTTGCTCCAAATAGGAATTGAAAAAATTAACAGTGCAATAAACAAAAGCGAAAAGAAAGTTTTATTTTTTGTTTACAAAATAAATATTTCTTAAACCAAATAAATACTAATAAATACACACCGTTTAAAAAGGTGTATCTACAATTAAAACTGCATTTGGCAACCATTGACGATTTAAAAAGCATTTTTATTTTACCAATAACTATTTAAAGTTCTATTATATTTTATCCAAAACTGCGTTTTAAACTGCGTTACATATTATTTACTTCTGCAATTTTTTATCACTATCGATTTATTTATAAATATAAAATTATAAATTCTTAGAATTAGGACGAGTCACATCCAACATGGGGCTAAAATTAGAAGAGTCATAGCGTTATAGAGAAACATTGAAATAGTGTTTCATGAATTATGCATAGAACCTGACCTATCAAAAACTTTTAAAGCATTATTTCATATTTCTAATTATATGTAAGTATTATTGTTGTTGTCATCGGCAATTAAAGCAGAGGGGGTGCAATTGTTCTTGTTTTAAAGTGGCGCCATCTAAGGCCAAGAATTCGATTTCTACCACACCAATACACCACACCCGTTTTATAGGGCGGACCCATTCATACATTCATCCACAGATCGTAATTTTGACCTGAACTAGAGAACGATCAATCTCCAATTCAGTACCCCCAGAGACATTGATTTCTTATGGGAACATGGAGGACTTTGTGATCTAACATATTTTATTTTATTTTATAACCGTCGTTGAACAGCCGACCCAACTTAATGGGTTTACGGCTACTAATGTTCAACTCCGTAGCCTTGTAATTTTGAACCCAATCCAGAAGACAAGGGAACTCCTGGATCGAGTATTGGGAGAAATTTGCCTTCGTGGAGGACTTTTTGATGGAGCTAACCCGCATTTGCGTTACATGGAAAGGAAGACCACGAGAACCTCCCACGGTTAGCCTGACGGCAAGGGGACTCTAACCCATGATCCGTCTACCACTGAGGATATTTCACGTCAGCACTGTGGTCAGTGCAAGCCGGATGCGGAATTCGTATCGACTGGGATTCGAACCCGGTTCGCCTCATTGGAAGGCGAACGCTCTATCCCCTGAGCCATCGCGGCTCGATCTAACATATTTAACGTGCACCAGTCACCATTTACTGTACGGAGATTCTTCGGCCGTCTGAATTCGAATTCCCGTTCTCACAAACGGGAGTCCAGCGCCCTGCCAACCAGGCATATTTAAGCACTATTTTCAATATATAAATCATTTTTTCCTTACCAAATATTTAAAGTGGTAGCAGAATTTAAGTTTCAATACTTGGTTTAAAATGAATTTTACCAAAATAGTACATTAATAATCAAAAGCTATATACTTAAAATGTCGGAAAAATAAGTAGTTCTGTCACGCCGGCGTGACCCACTGGTGGCCCACGCTAGATTGTCTCATCGGGCGGCGCACCGGAGTAAAAACTGGTAACAAATAAATTTCATTTTTTAGTTTTTTTCCGGGAATAATAAAAATCCATAACTACCAATTGTTTTTAACGGATGCAATTTTTATATTGAATTGCTTCTTGGCCGTGATAAATTTCCTTACAGTGAATTGTTATTATTGAGAATAGATTAACTCCTCCCGAATATTATATAATGTTGAAATAGTTCTTCTACCAGTATTTTCTCTTTTCCGTCCCGCTTTCAGGCCTGAACACCCGGCGTAAACGTGTTAAGTTAGGGCGAAATTTTATAAATTTTTGATTTCTATATTAATATTAACTATCACTTTAAATAATGTAGAGAGCTAGAAGTTCCCGGTTGGCAGTTCTGTATATCAGCTGAGCTACGCCTGAAATAAAATGTTCGCTGGTGATTTGTAAGCGAATGTAATATTATGGTTTTAATCATTCTTATTAACTCCTTTCCATTTCATACTACCTTAATAAGAAATCAAAAATTCGCACGACTAAGACATACGTTTGCCAGACAGTTCCATCAATTTCATGATTAGACAACATCTAAAAGAGTGGGAGTAATATTTAAACGAAAAATTAAAACGTCTCTTTTAATATTGTACATTTTGTTTTTGGCAACAACTCAAGTATGACGTAAAAGATAACTTTATATTAGAAAGCTCTTGTGAAAGACGGTGAGGTAGCACTTTTTTTTTTTCTACTGATTTTATGCGTCTTTTAAAAAGATTTTAGCAAAATGCTGTAACAGAATCGTAACAGTGAAGTTATATAATGTAAGGAGATATCAAAAATTCATATGTTCTCAAATTAAGATCTATTGATCTCAAACTGATTAATTGATTTAAAAAAATTATAACAAGAAAAAAAAAATTATAAACCTGACACTTTTAATTAATACGGAGGTTTCAGGGAAATGCCGAAATAATTAAAATGGCAGTAAAACATCCATTATAAAATGTTTTTCTTTCTTTCCTTTAAATAAATCATAGAAAAGAACATTCCTGATCATCTCAATAGCTCGGTAACTCAAATGCCTAAAGAGAAATTAGACATGTAGTAGGCGAAGTTTATTTAAACATAAGTGGTTGCGGAATCATAGAAATTCCCACTTGTTTTGATGATTTTTCAACAGATTGAATATTTTAGGTGGGCCACTAGGAACTTTGTTATTGTAATGCTCCTCTTGGGGGGGGGGGGGAGGGTTGCAAATTTTAATATTTTTGAAAAAAATTTTGTTTTTCACCACTTTTTACAGTTTAAGTGACCTGCGGATTCTGGGTCGTCATATTTTTGCCGGGCCGCAAAGCGGTCCTTTTCCCATTCATCTTGAAATTGATTCAATGAGGTATGACAGTGTGGTGTGGAAAGGAAAAATAGTCCCACGACTTTATGAAGGATTAAGCGTGTAATTTTTAAGTCAAAATTGATATAATTTGAATAATAACACGTTGCATCCAATTAGCTTTAAAGGGAAATAGGGCTCCGATTTTTAATTTTATAATGAACACTGCAACCACTGACTATGTGGATAGTACTAAAGCTGCCTATTACCTTAATGTGTCTGTACCAGACTAATCAACGTCATCGATCCATTCAGTTGAAGTATTTTCGAAATTCTTTGGATATATATATATATATATATATATATATATATATATATATATATATATATATATATATATATATATATATATAAGCCATGGTGGCTCAGGGAGAGCGTTCACCTGCAATGAGGTGAATCGGGTTCGAATCCCAGAGATGACTGGTCGTTACGAATTCCGCATCCGGCTCGCACTGACCACAATGCTGACGTAAAATATCTTCTGTAGTAGACGGATTCAGTGGTAATCGAGGGAATTTTTCGTGGCTTTCCTTATCATGAAACGCAAATGCGGGTTAGTTCGATCTAATAGTCCTCCACGAAAGCAAATTTCTCCCAATACTTGATCAAGGAGTTCCCTTGTCTTCTTGGTTGGGTTCAAAATAACAAGGCTGTGGAGTTTAATATTAGTAGTCATAAACCCAAAATTGGGTCGGCTGTTCAATGACGGTTATAAAATTATATATATATATCTTCTCCTATATATAAAGATGAGAGAAGAATCAATGTTATGAATTAATCAGAGAAAATAAAATAAACTGACAGCATCAGTAATAATAATATGGATAGGTTTAATGTAACAAATGTTTTTGCTTTTACTTTAATTTTAACATATCTAACCCATTTTAAGTTTGAGTGCATTTTTATGATTTTTTCCTCCAAATAGGTAGTGGTTACAAAACTGAAGCAAAGAATTGTTAGCCCCCCCCCCTCTAATAAAATAGTTCAGATTTATGCTTTTATATTTTTATATATTATACTAGAGCATACCATGCTACATTACTTATATACTGGTGGTTATGAAAATAATGGAAGCACTTCCTTACTAAATCTATATAAACAATCTATCTTTTAGCAGCAAATGTTTTAGAAGATTTTACAAGGCAAAACTGTTGCGGTAATTTGAAAGATCATGTTTGAATCTGTTAGAAAATGGTGCCAGTTTCACCCACGCAAAATTCGGATCGGAGAGAGAAGATGTCAATAACTTCTTTGTATCTTTAATACCAGCAAATTTGAAATCATTTTATAGGATTACAAGCTTTTTTTTAATAATTAGAATGATATTGAAAAAAGAAAAGAAGCTTTCATCTCCTACGCACTTCTGCTGAAGAAAAGATTGTTTACATAGAGTTAATATAGAAGTGTTTCCATAATTTTGTTTAACCCCTGTATATATAAAAGACAAAGTCCTCACTCACTCATCCCCTGTTCTCCAACTTTCCATAAAAATAGAAAACTAAAACTTGGATCAAGTGCTCTTTATGAAATGAATAGAAAATTAAATAAACCTTCATTTCGATATATTGTAACTATTTTTTTACCATCGTTTAACAACCGATCCAAATTAGGGTTTACAATCACAAATGCGCAACTCCGTAGCCTTGTAATTTTGAATCTAATCCATAAGAAAAGGGAACTTCTGGATCAAGTATTGGGAGAAATTTGCCTTCGTGGAGGACTTTTTGTTGGAATTAACTCGCATTTGCGTTACTTGGAGAGGAAAACCACAAAAAACTCCCACGGTTAGCATGACGGCAAGGGGACTCAAGCCCAGGATCCCTTTACTACTGAGGATGCGGAATTCGAAACGATTGGGATTCGAACTCGTTTCACCTCATTGGGAGACGGGAGCTCTATCCCCTAAGCCACCACGGCTCATATTGTAGTTATTGGAATAATTAGCCTTAATGACAGTTATGCAGAATAATACGTTTCTTTGAAGATAGAAATCTTAAATTTTGTCCATGTATTCCTGAGCAGATAAAGAGGAAACGAAAAAAGTTTCATTTCGATATTCGAAACTGTCGGAGTAATTAAAACATGACTAGCCTAATTGACAGAAATACTAAATGTCACGTTTTTATCACGATGGAAGTTTCAAATTTAAATCTTGTGTTCTCCATAAAATAAATAGAAAAAACTAAAAATGTTTCATTTCGATATTTTGTAATTATTGAATAATTATCTAATTTTACTGTATAATGCTAAATAATTCGTTTTTACCAAGATAGAAGTCTCAAATTCAGACCATGGCTCATGAGATAAATAGAAAAACTGAAAAAAAGCTTCATTCCGATATTTTGTAATCATTGAGCTAATAAGCCTTATTAACAGTAATGCCCATTAAATAATATACCCGTAAATAATTCACATAGGTACAGCAATGTTAAATAACACGCTTTTAAGAAGATAGAAATCTTCGTTTGTTGAATCATGTGTTAATTGAATCATGTGTTTTTTATGAAGCAAATGGACATGTAAGGATCATATAAATTAATTAATTAAAGCATTTAACTTTTAAAATTTATTAACTCCAAAACTAATTCTAAGTTTTAAACAAGCAATTTTTTTTTTTTTTAAGAGTTAGGCGTGTGCTTTTGAGTTTTAGCGGCCCTAAGCGAAACTTTAAGGCATTTTATCATGATTAATAAAAATGAAGTTTAGTTTAACAAAGTACATACTTAACACTGAATTATTATTTTTTAAATTTTAAATTGATTTTCTAAAATTGTTTTCGAGTTTAACAATTTGACAAAATGTATAAATAACACTTGATATTATGTCACAATACTACTGCAACTAAAATTCTTAATACCACTAATAATAAAAATGTTAATATTATTATTTAATGATTGCAAACTAATAACTGAATAAATAAAACCGGTTATTATTTTTTATCAAACTAAAGACATTAATAATTTGCAAACACAGAGAACCAACGTGTCAAATTAAAAATAAATTAATTTTGATCAGAAAACAATTTTAAAATTCAAGTCTTTATTTCTTATTTACAAGTAGATATTAAATAAGTTTTAAAATTGTATGTGTTATAATGAATGTGCATAAAATTAAATAGGTATAATTGAAATATATTTATTAATAATAAAACAGAAATTAATTTATCTACAAGCAAATTATTATATGAAAATGATATGAAATGAATAATGAAAAATTATAATTCAAAAGTTACATTCTTATCTACATTTAAGCTCTTAAAAAAAGATAAATTTTGCTTATTAATTTATTAAATTATTTCTTAATTATATGTCTAAAACATTTATTATCAATGAGATTTGATATCAATGGTTTATTAGCACAGTTTTAGGCATAATATATTAGATAATGCAGAGCTGTATAAATAATATTTTTTAGATAAATTTGTGATTTAAAAAAAATCATGTGATTTAAATCAATGATCATTTTTAATTAAATATTTATAAATTATTCCTACCTTGCTTTTTATTTTTCTTCACATTTTTCGCAGTTTTTAAGGATTGTCTTCCATATACACTCACAAATCGGTAATTGTTGACATTTTTAATATAATTAATTTCTGTGACATAAAAGTTGACAAAAAGTTCCAAGTTGTTATTTTAAAAGTTATACTACTGATATAAGGGAACATAAACTCAAATCAAATTCACATATGGAAATATAAATTATAATAAATCTGTGAATTATATATTCAAGGAATGGTAAAAATACATCCAAGATTCAGCAAATGTAAAAAAAACTTTGTCGGGATAGCCTGCTTGGCAGGGCGCTGGACTCAAGTTTGTGAGAACGGGAGTTCGAATCCAGCCGGGCGAAAACTATCCGTGTAGTAAATGGTGACTGGGGTACGATAAATCTGCCGGGTCACAAAGTCCTCAATGTTCCCATAACAATACCTCTGAGGGTAATGAATTGGAGATTGATCGTTATCTAGCTCAGGTCAAAATTACGATCTGTGGATGAATGGATGGGTCCGAAATATATGGGAGTGACAGAAGTTGAATTCTTGGACATAGACGGCGAAACTGGAAAACAAGAAAAATCGTACTCCCTCTGCTTTAATGGCCGACAACAACAGCAACAAAAAAAAAATTGCAATAAGACTAACAATCAGTCCGAATTTTTTGGCGACCCTGGGCTGTCGCCCAGCTCACCAAATACTAAGCACGGCCCTGATTGGAGTACGAGTCAACAAACAGTTATAATTTTACTACGATTAGATTTTCTTTTGCATCGAAAAAATATCAAAATTAATTATTTTATTGCTCCAAAACTAATTCGAAATTTGAATAAAGTGAGACGCATTACACACTTTCAGACAATGGAGTACGTAATAACAAAAAATCAATTTTTTACTGCAAATATTTGACGTAACAACTCCTTTGACGTAACAAAAAAATCATAATAAACTCAACTGATGACCGGGTGAGTAAAAAATTTTCACGTCAGAATGTTTCTCAAACATTTAATTAAAATGCGCAATATTCTTTCTTCTTTACTTTCAATCCAACTGTTTTTGTATCGCCAGAGTTCGAAGCTCGCGGCGAAAATTTTCTGAAACAACACCAACAAAACCTTCTTTTTTAATATAGAGAGATTTACTTAATTTGTATAGGTTGACTTAATTGTTACATCCTAAATTCAAAGCAGAGAATGATTTAGCTTCCAAATGAATAAATAAAAAAATATTAGAGAGAGTGAGAGAGAGAGAGAATTTTTCTTGTCCTTCATTTCAAACATTTCCACACTTTCTAACTGAAAATTCTCTATTTTATTTTAATAAAAAAAATATGAATTTACAAGGTAATGATGCACATAAAAAGCTTTTGAATAAGAATCTTTCAAATAACAAGGACATTAACTTCTCACCCGCTTTAAGTTTTGAAAATATACCCTGAAAAGAACGTGTCTATATATTTATACAAAAATATTTTACTATTTTGTAGACTTAAAACTAGTTAAAATTATAAATAATAGCTATTATATTTGATATTAAAATCTGATGTTACACAATAGGTAAGAAACAATTTGAAACTCCATTTTCTTTTCTGAAAACAAGTAAGAGAGGGAAGTGATGATCAGTGTGCAAAATAAATAACGGACCACCCTGAATCCTGAATAACTTTTGATCTAATGACCAGACCTTTCACGTTCTAGGACTTAATCTTAATGGTTCGAGGAGTAGATCTCAAATATAATTATTAATTGAGGCAGATGATATTTCAAATTACGAAATCAGTCGCAAATACGTACTTTCTCTGAATATACGCATACCGATTTTTCGATGAATTCGGATTTTAAACCTCAATATATAAAGTCTGCCCCAATAATTAATATATATTTAACATAGTCATTAGTTTCTGAAATTTTTAACAGAATAATATTATTTTAATTTGTCACATTTTTCTTCATATCTTTTGATTGATTTGTCAAATTATAAAAATTTTTTAGCAAAAAGTCATAACAACTCGGCCCAAATACAAAAAAATAACATAATGAGCAATTTAGATAAAATAACAGAAATTATTAATATTGCAATATTCAGTTGTGTAAATGTAAATTTAAATATGTTTAATAATTTCAAAAATAAATAAGAGGATGCTATTGCTTCAACAAAAAAACAAAAACAAAAAAAATTCATTAAAAGTATAATGCAAGGCGTACTCATTCTAAGTTTCACTAAGACTTTGAAGATTTGTTCTGTCTTGGTCATTGTTAAAAAATATTACATAGATCAAATCTTAAATTTTTCTTTTAAATATAATTAATTAAGAAAAATTTAGCAAACCAATTTTTGAGTTTTTCTTAAAATCTTATTAAGCGTTTGTTTCAAAACTTAACGATCGCATCCTGTAGTTTCGAGCACAGTCTTTTGATGTTTTATTCTTGCTTGAAGAAAAATTAAAATATCGTAAAATATTATATATTAAGGTGTTATATTCATAATTTTCAATGTAAATTGTATACAAATGTGCACATCACTCATAAAATTAAAAAAATAAAATAAAATTTGTCTACTCTTTTTTTTTTTTTTTTTTTTTTTTTGGATCTGCGTAGAATTTATCGTATTCTTAATAAAAATAAAAATATGCAGGATTCTTACGTACATGGAAAAAATAAATTACTGGTATTAATTTTGTTATAAGAAGCTGAAAATTTCTTCTTATAAGCACTATTGAAACAAAATTTCCAGTTTGCAGTCTTCGGATTTACACATATTATTTATTTAAAGAAAAAGAAAATATTCCGGTAGCTATAAACATAATAATATGAAAAAAAATTATTAATATTCTTACCAATTACCAATTTTTCCATGTGCATATGATCCTGTTATAGCTCAACTAATTTTGCAAAAAAAGCAATTTAAAAAACTTAAGATCTTTGAAAAAATACCAGAGTATCAATGATCATATTGTGCGCCTCAATGACTTTTCAATGCGTATCAATGATCATATTGTGCGCCTCAATGACTTTTCAATGCGTATCAATGATCATATTGTGCGCCTCAATGACTTTTCAATGCGTATCAATGATCATATTGTGCGCCTCAATGACTTTTCAATGCGTATCAATGATCATACTGCGGGAAGTTATCATATAAACAATAAAAATATAATTTTGAATCTACCACTTTTACAAGAAATAAATTTAATAATCTTATATGAATTTGAATAAACATCAGTAAGTCAGCTATCAAATTTTGCAGTAATAACTGCTTTAAATTTAAAATTGGCACATTTCAAAAGAAATATGAAATTTTAAAATTCTGTAGATTAAATTTTTAATAATAATAATATCAAAATTATTTTAACAAAGATAAATATAGTAAAATGCACCCATAAAACTAAACTTACATTAATAAATTATTCAGGGAAAATCTTTCGCGAAAAACTATAGAAATTAGCATTTACGATATTTTTTTGAAATTCAAATTATATAACTGAACATTATCTAAAGCCGTGGTAAATATATTTGCCACCCATTAAAAAAAATCAGGATAAACTATTTTACCACCTTTAGTTTGGGTTTCCATTTGTTAATTATTTTAGCTTTGATATACTTATGAATAAAACAAGCCTCACATATGCCTCACCTGCCTGGACAACTATACCTGAACATCTAATGAAAAAACTCAATGACAAAACAAGATACTTAAAAAATTCACCTGTGCCAGATGGTTCATCAGAAACACTAATATCCACAAAGATCTCAAGATTCCGACTTTATCAGAATACATATACAAACTAAACGCAGATTTCTTACTACAAGGCAACAAAATGTAAAGCAGTCAACTTCAACCAATTATTCAACTTTGAAAAATATAAAAAATATGCAAAATTAAGACCAATAGCTGCTCATTTCTCCTCCGACGCTTCATATCATAACTATCAACATAAATAATCGTCTACAGATATATTCAAAACATCAAATATAATAGCAATTCTAAAACCAGACCAAGCGTTTCCTCACGAAGACCATCAAACTGCATACAGCCACACATAGTTTAGAGCAAGCCGCTTTTTATAATTTCCATTAGTTTTATTTTCACAAGCAAGGTGCTTGAACTTTGAAATCAACCACCACACAGTCTGCTGAACACAAAATGTTTTTACTACAGCATGGGAGAGAGGCCGCTGCGCTGCCCAAGTGTCCAGTTAAGTTAGATAAAGAAGAAGAAGAAGACTTATGAATAAAATTGGTGACCATATGCCAGATTTAGAAAACGTAGAAAAAGTTATAAAACGTTAAATTAATTTTGCAGTAATAAAATTCAGTAAATTCTTTACTCTTTTATAACACCTGATGGGCAGTGGTGCACTTATTAACCATAAAAAATGTTGATAAAATTTTAATTAATTTATATAATTAATAAAATTAAATGAGTTTTTCTTATATAAATTTCAATTCCAAAAATATTTTAATTTATTTTTACTAGAAATAAATGTATGTTTAAAGGGTAGAAAGAGTAAAAACATAAATTCCGGTTGTATTTTGAACATTAGCGCAAGAGTTTTTATTATTGAAGTCACGTAAAAAATAATCCAACAATAAGATCTGTTATGTGTTTAAATTAAACTAAGTGAATAAGTCCAAATTAAAAAAGAAAAATATTCGCATAATTATTTTTACATGTTCAAGAGATTTTATTATGAATATTTTATGGTGAATACAAATGATTTGCTTGAAAACCAAGATAGATGTGAAAAAAGAAATCATGCTAATGCTACTAACTACCTTTTTAATAAAAATACCGTTCGTTCTGAAAGGATTGACTAGGCAAAAACCATTTTGTAGAAATTTGTAAATAGAACATTTTTTTTACTGCAATAAATACCTACTAAACACCTGTTTTATTCATTGGAATGACACAAAAAGTGATAAATGAAAGGAATGATAAAATATTAATGTACATATTAAGTAACTCATTATTACTAGGGGGCTAAGCCCCCTGTTCGCTACCACTCACCAATCCCGATGAGCATCGCAATAATTGTTTTTTCTTGGCAGAAAACAGTTTTTCTACTAAATTTAAAAATATTCACTTAACATATATGTACTAAAAGGGATTCTGTTTGCTTACGCTTGTGCCTCTACTTCCCACGTCCAAATATTACTATCGATTAGTATTATAAACATTTAGATCTCTTAGTGAACATAAGTGATTTTTCAAAGTAATCATTTTTTAAAATAACATTTATATTCTTATAACATTATATTGTTCAAACAAATTTGATGAGTTCACAACCATAATTCAAAATTTTCGCTAATAATAGCAGTACTGGAAAATAACGTTAAATAAGGGATACAAAAATATTTAAAGGAAAACAATACCTTTACGACTTTTGTTAATTTTATGCGGATGACAACCAAAACAATTAGAAATGAATGAGGAAAAACTGGATCCTACCTCGTGATTTTTAGGCCAATAGAAATGCACGGACAACAAAGAAAAACTCTTACATCATTATTAGACACACTCAAAATAAATTAAAAATCGCTACTCAGCTTTAGATGCTAAGTTTAGTTGTAACATTTTAGCAAGCAGCATTATTGAAAATTATTACCTTTTCACACACATGCGTTCTCAATTTTAATTGGCTGTTCTGTGCGTTACTAACCGCAAGTGTTCAGTGATTGGCTATGTGTTATCATTTCAATTTTTTCTTATATTATATAAAGATATTTTCTACCACTTAGTTTTTAAAAATTAATAAAATTACAATTTTGAATTCGATATATTTATTAATTTCCCCACCAAACAGTTACTCCAAATAATAGACTATACTGGCAGAGCAATCATAAATAAAGAAACAATAGCCTTCCTGATGATCGACATATCCAAAGCATTTGATAAAGTATGGCATACAGCCACGATATATAAACTCATACAGCTAAATTTTCCATCCGGCATAATCAAACTCCTATCCTGCTATCTTTCTGATAGAACATTTCAAGTCACCATCAAAAACAATAAATCTACAAAAAGAAACATCACAGCCGGAGTACCTCAGGGGAGCATTCTGGGACCGATTTTATACATATTATACACTTATGATTTTCCTATAAACAAAGCCGATTATAATAGCATAACAGCCTATTACGCAGATGACACCGGTATTATTATTAAATCCAGAAACCCAAATCTTGCTCTTCAAAAACCACAAGACCATATATACGAAATCGAAGACTGGTGCTTAAAATGGAAAACTGCAGTAAACGCAGGAAAATCACAAATATTCATTATACAAAAAAGAAGAATTAAAATACTTCCACAACTTCAACCAAAAATGTTCAATATACCAATACCAACAGTTAAAAAAGCAAATTATCTTGGCCTTATAATCAATAGCAAACTAACCTGGAATGATCATATCAAAAGCACAATAGATAAAGCAAATGCAGCAATAATAGCCATACAGCCATTAATATATAATTAGAATATGTCACTTAAACTAAAGAAGCTACTTATATACGGCAATGATACGCCCAATACTCACCTATGCTTCACCTGCCTGGACAACGATACCTCAACATCTACTGAAGAAATTAAACCAATGCCAAAACAAGATCCTTAGAAAAATAACCAGTGCAAGATGGTTCATACGAAATACCAATATACATGTTCGATAAAGCCGTAGAATGTAAAACAGCAAATTTTAATGAAGTCTTTAAATTTGAAAATTATATCAAAGATAAAAACTACAGACCAATAGCTGCACATTTCACCTCCGACGCCTCATATCATAACTATCAAAACAAATAATTTCATCAACCTTTCTGAAAATAACTTTTCCTCATGCTGATACAGTTCTGAACAACTCCAAAATCAAACAAACACAGTTTAGAGCAAGCTGCTTATTTTATTTTTGATTCCTTTTTATTTATGCAAGTAAAGTGTTTGAAACATTCATAAAAGCAACTCCACTGCCTGCTTACCTCAATGCTCAACCAAAACTGTGTTAAAATTCAAGATGAATGGGATAGGGGTCGCTTCGCGGCCCAGGTGCCCAATAAAATCAAAACACTAGGACTAAGATTTATTAATTTTATGAAATACCTATCGCAGTAAATTCACAAGATATAAGTCGACGGTCAATGAAGAACAAAACATGTTACCAGTTTTTATCTTTTTTAACCCTTTAATGGGCCATTTATTTCCAGCAATGGTAAGTTAAAGTATTTTTGGAATTGAAATTGATATAAGAAAAAATAATTCACTTAGCTTATAAAAAATCAATCTAAATTTTAATGCCTTTTTCTTTTGGTGGTAAGTATATTTACCACGACCTATTTAGGAACTTATTGATTTTTATTTTTCATTATTTATCAAATAAATTTTATAAATGATACAAACGGAATTACGCGTTTTATAACTTTTATATGTTTTCTTAAACTGACAAATGGCTACCAATTTTATTCAAACGCACTTCAAGAAAGCTGAAGTAATTAACAAATTGAAACCTAAATTAAAAGTGGTAAAAAAGCTCACTCTGGACTTTAAAAAGTGGTGGTAAGTATTCTTCCCATGACCTTTAAAATGGTTAATAATTAAAAATATGCGGGAGCAATAGAGTTCAGTTTAATTTTGCCTTAAAAAGCCTGTATCTTCCAAAGTAAATAGCGAATAAAAAGATTCGTTTTTCAAATTCGTATGATTTAAATTAATAAAAAAAAATTATCAAAACAGCTAGAAAAGAAAGTTATAATAAACTTTTTTTCCTCTTTTTCATTTGAGTAAAGAAAATCTCACATTTTATTTATTTTAATAATGTGGGGTCAGTTTTTCTTTTCCGTGTAGGTTGGCAAACTTACGCAATGAATAACTTTGAAACTCTTACTACCACTTTTTATTTATTTTTGAAATTTGAGGTCACATTTACTTCAATGCATTAAAATGGTTGACGCAATAAATTATTTCAACGGCAACACGATTCCCAAGAAATGCTTTACGTAAATCTGTTTCTACCAATGACAAAAATTGATGGCATTTCATTGTTTATGCCAAAGGTCCATTTGTTTTTGTAGGCCCACTAATTGTCTAAATTTTATGAAATTTGCATAGCTGCCAACTTGTACGGTCGTTGAGGAATAGTTTTAGTGGTAGCAACATTAGCATTTAGAGTAATAAATCTTGAAGTATTAAGTTTTAAAAAAATTTTAAACTACCTCGATGAGACAATAATTTCAACAAATATGCTGATAAGATCTATTAGTTGGATTATTGTGCTAATAGATATCTTAATAGTTTTGTTTTAAGAAAACTCTTCCAAACTTAACTGTGTTAATACTACCATTTCGCAAACTCTTTTTCAAAGACCGTACAAGTTGGCAGGTATAAATTTGGTTTCTAAGATGATTTTTTTTACAAAAACCCAAATAATTATATAAAAAACACTAAACTATAAATAACTTAAATTTCACTACCACTAAAATAGTTTTTTTTTTTTTTTTACAACCGGAGCAAGTTGGTCGTGCACTAGGCAGAAACAAAAAAAAAGCAAATGCCTTCACAAAAAGAGATGGTGTATAACAATTTATTCAAGGGCACCGGCAGCACCACACCTTTCATACATATTCAGAACTCATTTGAAAAGGAAAATCTTTAAAGAATAATAAAAATTACTGGTGTTATTATATATTTGTACAAAATTTTAAGCCAAATAATACAACTTTAATAATACAGAAAAAAAATTACAATAGTGTTACCACTTTTAGTATTAAAATAAAACTTATTAGATATATTTAAAATTCAAATAAGTTCCGCATGTATTTATATATGCATATGTATATATTGTATTTAACCCAGACCTTCCTTAATAATATCGATCATCATAATCTTCATGATTATTTTATTTTATATTGTTAATGATTACATTCATTTAGATATACCCCATGCCACTCAACATTTCATGATTGTCTATGTCACACATACCCCCTCTCGACTTTTTGGTGCTGAGCACCCCCTCTTCCTCCCATCTCCATTCCTCCTCACTACTCCTCATCATCGAGTTTTTACTACAGATGAATCGGTTAATGCCGCTTCGCGGCAGCGCACCGAGATTTATGTGATTTCTACCATTAAGTTCCGCAGATATCCCATACTGAGTATGTACTTAAAGAAAACCAGTACAACTGGTTGAAACCGAGAACTAGCTAATACATCAGTTTGATTATATCTACGTTTTTTGAGCAGGAATTTGTTTTCTCTCTCACACAATATATATATATATATATATATATATATATATATATATATATATATATATATATATATATATATATATATATACAGGTATAGGTCAAAATAATAGGAACACCTGTGATAGTGATATGACAGGTGTTCCTATTATTTTGTCCTATACCTGTATATATACAGGGATGCTAACTACTCCGTTTTCTGCTGAAGTTTTTAATAAATTCGTAGCGAATTAAACAGTAGAATAAGGAAAATTACGCCCACTCTTTAAAAGTGTCACCACGAGGTAATTACAATCAAGTTGTATTTTAGAGGAGGCTTTGAATTTTTGGTATGTAGTAGTGGAAAAATTACTTAAAATGAAAAATACTAAACTAAAAATAACTTAAATTTCGTTACTACTAGAGAATATTCTTTTACAAAGCATCTGACATATACATATATATATAAATGCATAAAAAAACACGAGGAAAATTAAGAAAAACAATAAGTTTTATTTATTGCGCATAAGCTGCAAGTAAATAGAACTCATAAAATAAGTTCAAAATGAAGATAAAACAAAGGAAAATTACAGACTAATGAAAAAGGGGGTAAAAAGAAAATTAATAAAAATAAACAAAAACTGGAAGGGAAAAAAAAAAGGATAGAGTTTTTAAAGATATAATCTTTTCATCAGCCCACACGATTATATCTGCAAAAAAGAGTGCTTTCTAATATTGTATTAATATAGCCAAAGTAAAATATATCAATACAATATTGCGAGGAGCACTCAAAAAATTTTTACAAAAATTACAACTAATAAAATAGAACACAATAAGTAAAAATAACACGTAAAAACAAAAAATAAAATATTAAAAAAAAAAAAAAAAAAAAAAAAAACAACCAGAATAGAACATAAAGCATAATCTATAAAGCGAGTAGCGAAATTAAATGAACTTAGATGAACGGGAAATTTTTCAAGAATGATTTAAAATATTTTCGTAACATGATTGCCAGATTGCATAATATGAAAACAAAAGTGCAAATTGAGATTGCGTAACTAGAGGAGTTTTATTTTAAAGTGCATTCTTATTGCATTACTGAAGTGTGTTTGATTTGTTAGTTACCAAGGATGGGCCCGAAAATGGATGTGCGCAAGGTAATATTATACTAGATAATTTAAAGAAGTTGACTATAAATAATTTTAGAAAATAAATATTTATTTAAGGAAAAGATATAAAATAGAAAGAAACATGAATTGCCTGTTTTGCACATAATTTTAGTCACGGATTTGCCCGAAATGGATTTGCACATGGAAAAATTATATAAATTAACAAGGAATTTTTTTAGTAAATAATTTTAGCAACGGATGCCCGAAATGGATTTGCACATGGAAAAATTACAGAAATTAACAAAGAAAAATTTTTAGTTAATAATTTTAGCCACGGATTTGCCCAAAATGGATTTGCACATGGAAAAATTATATAAATTAACAAATAAATTTTTTTAGTAAATAATTTTAGCCACGGATTTGCTCGAGATGGATTTGCACATAGAAAAATTAAATAAATTAACAAAGGAATTTTTTGGTAAAGAAGTTTTTTAGTAAATGATTTTGACCACAGATTTGCCCGAAATGGATTTGCACATGGAAAAATTATATAAATTAACAAATAAATTTTAGTAAATAATTTTGTCCACGGATTTACCCGAAATGAGTGCTCCTCACACTATTGTATTGATATATTTTGCTTTAGCTATATTAATACAATATTAGAAAGCACTCTTTTTTGCAGATATAATCGTGTGGGCAGATGAAAAGATTATATCTTTATTTTCCGGATGTTTAAAAGAATTCTATCCCTTTTTTTTCCCTTCCAGTTTTTGTTATTTTTATTAATTTTCTTTTTTCCACTTTTTTCATTAGTCTGTAATTTTTCATTGTTTTATCTTCATTCTGAACTTGAAATGTAGAGGAGAAAACAGGGAAAACATTACATAACAATGAAGGAAGGGAAAAAGAAAAAAAAATAATAATAAAAATCCGGAAAATAAAAGATAAAATTTTTTTCATCAGCTCACACGATTATATCCGCAAATTGTATCAATATAGCCAAAGCAAAATATATCAATACAATAGTGTGAGGAGCACTCGTATTTTGTAATCTGGCAATCTTTTTATGAAAATATTTTAAATCATTCTTGAAAAATTTCCCGTTCATGAAAAGTAAGCTGATGAAAAGATAATATCTTTTATTTTCCGGATTTTTATAAAAAAAATTTCGGAATTTTTCTTCCGGGTTTTTATTATTTTTATTATTATTATTTTTCTTTTTCCCTTTATTCATTATTCTGTAATTTTTTCCATGTTTTCTCTACATCTTGAACTTATTTTATGAGTTCTATTTACTTGCAGCTTATGCGCTGTAAATAAAACTTATTGTTTTTCTTAATTTTCTTCGTTTTATTTATTTATTTATTGTTAGAAATTGTAGCAATATCATATATTTTGAAAATGTAAAGTCACATGCATAACTTTCGTGTTTTTTCGCTGGACTTACTAAAAAAATAATAATAATAATTGCCTTCTTTTTGCAGCGGCCACTGACTACAATTTAATCAAAAACATAATTTAAAAATTTGTAGAGCTATTTTAAAACTTTTAACCATCAATCACTAGAAAAGTCAATCACAAGAGAAAATATTAGATAACCTACTTTCAATAATTACAAAATTATGTTTTAAATTATCTATATTGTTATTGAATACTAAAATCATTAATAGAATGTTAAAAATAAAAATATTAATTTACTGATTGAAATTAAAATGATAGGGGCGCCACAAGTTACTTAAAATGTAAAAAGTGGTAAAAACTCAATTCATTTTTGCTTATTTATTAGCTCTTTAGTTATTTTATCGTTTTTTGCCACTATGATTTACATATCAAATTATTTAAATCAGAAGCGTTCTCTTTCAATCGTAATCTGAAAAAAATGATACAAATAGTAGATATATTGCATAGTTTTTAATATATTTTGAACGTTATTAATCATAACTTATTCCATTTTTAGTCGCCCGTGGCAATCCTGCAATTAACAAACCTTTTACAGCATATATTTTCAGTTGATTATTGAAAGTGAAGACAAAGAATATTCCTATTATAAATATGAATAATTTGAAAAGCAAGTCATAGTAGTAGATAGGACCGAATAATTAAAGTGATAATAAATATCTAAAAAATAACTTAAATTTCGTTACCACAAGAAAAAAAAAATTTTTTTTTACAAAGCTGAGCAAGTTGGCATATATGCACTAGGCACAAACAAGTGAAGAGTAAAAAAAAAAAAAAAAGCAAATGCAACATAAAGTAGAAACAAAAATAAATGCCTTCATAAAAGACTTTAGTGCTCAATTCGAGACGATAGGACTGATAGTTTAGAAATAATAAGGGTTCGATGTAAAAACATGAAGTACAGTATTTGCTCCTTATTGTTATTCATGAGAATTTTTTAAATGTTTAGATATACTAGTTTATTCAAGGGCTACAGTATGACCGCATTTTACATTTGAAAAACAGCCTTAAAAAATAATAAAAATTTCTATATTTGTCTAAACTTTATTTGTGGAAACTTTAAAGCCAAATAATACAACTTTTGGAATAAGGAAATAATATAAATGTTATTACCACTTTTTGTATTAAAATGAAATTTTTAAAGAATTTGAAATATATATTTGAACTAGAATCGCTCTCTTCCTTGTATTCCTTTTTGAGAATAGCCAGTGTAAATGGCTGAGTCTGCAAATTCATGAATGCATCTTTTTTTTTTTTTTCCTTTGAAGGTTTAGATACATCTAGTTTTTTTGGGCAGGGATTTGGTTTTTTTTGGGCAGGGTTTTCGGTCTCGGTATATACAGGGATGCCAACTACTCCGCTTTCTGCAAAAATTATTAAAATATTGGTAGCGAATTAAACAGTAAAGCTTGTAGAATAAGAAAAATTAAGTGTCACAATGAGGTAACTGCAATCATGTTGTATTTTAGAGACTTCGAGTTTTTGGCTCGTGGTGGTGGAAGAATTACTTAAAATAAAAAATACCAAACTAAAAATGAATTTCGTTACCACTAGAGAATATATTTTTAGAAAACATCCTTTATATTGAAGATATATAATTATTGAATAGGGCTGAATTGAGTTTCTAACACTTTTTACATTCATGATCAACTGTGGCATCCCTGGCAGTGCTAAATATGAATGTAAGCAATGGTAATAGCATACTTACAAACTTTTACGAATTTTGCGTAAATTTTTATTTCTATATTTAAAGTTGTAGTAAAGTGTATGCATTTTATATATTTCTTGCATTTATAAATTTAATTTATAATCTTTTTGATCACCACTATTTTTAAAATAATTAAGAATATATAGAATATGTACTACAGAATTAATGATTCGCTTAAGCTTCCTTAAGATACCGCGTATAATTCTCTCTGAAATTTAAATTCTATTTATTACCACTGGGGATAATCATCCTCGGAAGGATTAAAAGCACGGAAGGGACAGGGCTGAAAGTCGATATATATCAAAGACACAAAAAAGTAAAAACTGGTAAAAAAATAAATTTCATTTTTAGCTTTTCTTTGGAATCAATAACTTGTTTATTGTTAAAAATTGATTTACTCTCTCCAGAAAATTATTTATTATTGAAATGATTCTACTACCAGTTTTTTCTCTTCTCCGCCTCGCTTTCAGGCCTGGCTAGAGAATAAATGTTGTTAATGAAGAACTACATTGACAACCACACAATAATAATAAAAACCCCGAGATATTTAATGATTATTTGCTGTCCGGAGCAAGTCGACATCTCTGGTTAAGTAGTGTGTAGTAGGAGGAAGGGATAATACATTTCAGTATATGACGCTATACGATAAGGCAAGATTCGTAAAGTCCTAAAATATTTAAAATGTATATAGCAAAGTTATTAAATTAAATTGCATTTTTGTTAAATTTGTATCTACCACTATGTTTAATATTACCAAATAAATTTAATATTTAGCAAAAATTACTGAAATTATTACCAACGACAGTACTTCAACTGCCCAAAGGCGCCGACACAGATAAAGGTGTGGAGTGCCCGCTTCGTGGGCTGGGATTTTACACTCAGTCTAAAAGTGAAATAATAGTTCAGAAAAGATAACTTAAAAAAAATGTTGTTGTTGCTGTGTCTAATGTCACTTGCCACACGGGCAAGCCTGCTTGGTGAAACCGAGCAGATTTAAGTCAGAGTGTGCGTTTCTTGTTATTTCAGAGGCACCATCCTATGGCCAAGAATCCGACTTCAGCCACACACACGTACGTCGTACCCGTTTATAGGGCGGACCCATTCATTCATCCACAGATCGTAATTTTGACCTGAATCAGAGAACGATCGATCTCCAATCTAGTACCCCCAGAGGTATTGATCTGTTTTATGGGAACATGGAGGACTTTTGCGACTCGACAGATTTAACGTGCATCAGTCACTTTACTAAAAGGGGAGTCTTCGGTCGGCGGGGTTCGAACCCATGAACTCTCGGACATGGGCCCAGCGCCCTACCGACCAGGCTATCCCGGCCCCTATAAAAAAATTGTTTCTACTATATCAGAATAAGAACTCTTTCTAAGTGTCCTAAGAACTATTCGAACCCTACGTTAAGGTCAAAAGTTTTTTTGTCTGAAGTCTTTGTTTTTTTTATCCAGCATATTTATTAACTTTATATAAAACCTATACGTTCTTTAAAAAACTTGGTTTAAAGTCTTTGTTTTTTTTTTATCTAGCATATTTATTACCTTTATTTATTCAGACAAAAAAATACACTAAACTGGAAATATGATTTTGAAAAAAATCTGGAGCTTTCTTACAAAATTAATTTAAGATTTGAAATCCTTACGACCGAATTAGTTAAGATCAAATATTTGTATAAATGCACCAATAAATTTGTTCCCCAATTTCATTAAAAGCATGAACGCTGAGAATTTCGTTTTTAACACGTTCACGCCGGGTCTTCAGGCCTGAAAGTGGGACGGAAAATACTGGTAGAAAAACTATTTCAATATTAGATAATATTCGGGAGGAGTTAATCTATTCTCAAAAATAAAAATTTACTGTAAGGAAATTTATCAGGTGAAGAAGCAGTTCAATATTAAAATTGCATCCGTTAAGAACAATTGGTAGTTATGGATTTTTATTATTCCCGGAAAAAAACTAAAAAATTAAATTTTAATTGTTATCAGTTTTTACTCCGGTACGCTGCCCGATGAGACAATCTAGCGTGGGCCACCAGTGGGTCACGCCGGCGTGAAAGTGTTAAATAAACCTTCCAAAATTTGATAATATACATTTCTTAGCAGTCTCAATGACGAACAAACGTCTTCACTTAGATGTAAAAAAAACTTACATTAACTTCAATATAATAATAATAATATGAAAAAGAAATTTATTGCGATACTTCATGATGTGATCAATTTCATTGTAAAATAAGAATCTTAGTATTCCAGAAAAAGTAATTTTCTCTTTCTGTGTGATCTGCTGGTTAAGGAACTTCACAGTTAGACATTATTTAGAAGTTATTTAAATTTTAGGCCACTAAAACTGAAAAAAATATTTACACATCGATAAAAACATATTTACATTAACTTTAGTGTTTTTAATAACTGGAGTAATTAAGATATTAAAATTATAGAGAAATAGTGATATAATGGTAACTAACAAATGTCTACACATTCATAAATCAGCATTGCATTAGTGTTTCTTATAACTAGAGTTATTAGGATATTAAAAATATGAAGAGATAGTCACATCACATCTTAAAAATATTTCTTTTTTTCAAAATGTCATTGTTATTATTTTTTAATATTAAGACGTTGTATGCCATGGGGGTCACCGGTGACCGGCACTGAGTTTGTTCGTAGCGCCACGGGGTCACCGGTGACCGGCAAAGACAAGATTATTAGAAACACATAATTCGAGAAAATTTTTAATTTTTTTTTATATTATTATCGTTACTAAAATGGTTTGAAGAAATTAATGCAATATAGAACACACAATAATAGTTTTATTTATGTACACAGAGATGCCAACTTGCTCCGGACAGCGATTAAATACTTTCAAGTGTTGTAAAATTGGTAGTTATAGTTGGTAGTTTATAGTTGTAGTTATAGTTGGTAGTTTATTAATTACGATTCTTGGTTTAATAAATTCAATTTAGTAGAATTTTAGCCACCACTATTTCTAAGCAATTCATAGGCTTATACATTTCACCACTTTTTTCAGAAATGTCATAACCGGCATAGCTGAATGGATAACGCGCTCGACTACAACCCCACAGATCTCAAGTTCTTCCCCAACAGTCATCATTTTCTCAAAGATAGCATCGAAATCATCCATCCTCTCAAACGCATCATCTGAATCAACTCAGTGGACGAATCATCGATCATTGTACATAACATCAACCTTCCAATTCACCCAGAACAACATCAACTGAGTATCATCCAACAGTGTTTCCCGACTAACTGAAAAAAGCAAACTCTGAACTCTAAATAGAACTTTAAAATGATTCAATAATTTCCTTAAAAATTCTGAAAGTAATAGCATGAAACCATAGTAATATAACCATGTAAAAGAAAACTACAACCTTAAACAACAAACAAAGCATGCAATATCTTTAATGTAAAAATTTTTTATTATGTAATTATCTTTTCTTTTCTTTTTTCTGTTCTTGCTACCATAATGTTGCAAAAACCAAAATATTTTACACACTGTACATATTTTATGATGAATGGGTTAGGGGCCGCTGCGCGGCCCAGGCAACCAGTTTAATTTTAATAAAAGCAAAAGCAGAAATGTCATGCTCATCAATTATGTCTTTCATTTTTCAAAAATCAATTATTGTACATATCAAATCATGTTTTATCTTTATTTTTAATTTAAGTCTACAATCAATATTTCTAATGTTATGTAAAAACCTCAATTTGTCCTATTGAATTTTTTTCATTGTTCTATTATTTCTCAAGCAAACGGCTTGATTTTTTATGGCTACCAGAATGTTTGCCAAATCAATGTATTTTACCTTACTGTATGTAATTTAATGACGAATGGAATAGGGTCCGCTTCGCGGCCCAGGTGCTCAATTTATTTAAATAAAGCAAGCAGAAATGCCATGCCTCCACTTTGCTCCCCAAACTTTCTTTTTGCCATGTATATGTATGTTTCTTAGTCTAATTTCAGGATGAATGGAAAAACGGCCGTAAGACCTCAGACCCCATTTCCATTACAACGAACGAACGAATCAGAAATGTTATGCTGAACATTTTAAAAAACTAGAAAAATTTGTCTGATATTTGCAAATTTAGTTTGTAGTTATTTACCATTTGGCCAGACGGCCAAGCCAACGCCTCCTATAACTGAAAGCCTCCACACGGTTTTTTGTAGGTAGTCCGATCAGACCACTGTGAAGGATATCCACTTTTCGAACGAGTCATTTAATACAAAATCTAGTTAAAATAAGAAAGTGGTAGCAAATATATGAGTAAATTTATTTTTATTTATGTATATTATTGGTTTGCCTTATTCACTTGTCAACCACTACAGATTCAATTCTCAAATATATATGATAAATTTCTCTCAGTAACTTTTATAAAAGGTTTCGGGTTCATGCGCACAACTGGTTCACTTTTTAAACAGTCTGCGCGGACTACTTACAAAAGACCGTGTGGAGGCTTTTTAGATGTAGGAGGTGATGGCCAAGCCCTGTAAAATTAACGTGGCATTCAACGTGTTAAAATGATATAAAATGTAAATGCTACGAGTTTTGTTTTCTGATTAATCTCCCAAAAAATTTATTATTTACAACTCTAGGCCTCTAATACTAATAAATGCTTGCGCTTAATAATAATTTTAAAAAAACTGCAGACTCCAATGCAACACTGTGATAATAATATGAAGAAGAAAAAAAAATAGCTGTGAAATATAAATAAAAAAAATTCCCTAAAAAATAAGAATCTTGATGGCATTGCAGAAAAAACTGCCCCTCCCTCTCTGTATGATCTGCAAGACTCTCACGGAATCATAGGAAATAACTTTTATTGACATGCGACAAAACAATTTCAAAAGCCTTCCTCCAACAACTTTGCGTGCTTGCAAAAGAATTGTTACATTTGCATAGGAAAAAATGAAATTTGGATATATAAATGCAAAGCATCAATTAATTGCTTAGGAATGGCTAGTTTGCATAAAAGTTAATGTTTTATTGGTATCATTAAAATGTTATAACAAGGAGACTTTTATGATGCAAAACATTGTGTTTTATTTGGCGGAGTGCAATTTAAACATTTTATTTATAAAATATATTATGTTATAAAAATTTTATTACTTATTAACGTATTTCATAAACCCATCTCTAGCAGACGTTGAGAAAGGCCTCAACACTTTGTTATGAGGTAAAAGTACTATTATGAAAAATTGTTTGGACATTTTGATACAACTCTTTAAACACTCTTTGCTAAGTTTGTCAGTTTTGCATCACTAAAAAACATAAATTAGTAGAAAATTAGTTCATTTTTAGGAAATAACTCAGAGAAACAAACCATGCTTCTCCAAGGGGACATATTAGTAGTATAAAGTTTACTTTTTTAAGACTAAGAAACATCACGATGGAGAAGGTTAGGGTGACAGAACATCAAATATATTCTTTTTTTAGACAATCTCATTGAGTTTCAAAATTACAGCAAAATTAAGAGACAGTTATTTTAAAACCATTATTTTCCAAAAACTTTATCTCGCAGCACGATTACCAAGAACTTTTAATAACGTCAACATCTGAAGAAAAAAACTATAAAAAAAAGTCTCGTCTCCGCTGAACCACGTTTTTTTTTTATAAACCTAGCCAACGAACAGAGAGCTAGAAAGAAAGGTTCAACGGGTCTTTTCAATTTAAAAAAAAAAAAAAATGGTAACAAAAATTAAACAAACGCTTCTATATTTCAGCATATTAGTGAACACGACAGCAGATATTATTAAAAGGAAATTTATTTGTCATCAGACCGCTAAACGTTATCAAATAATAATAATAAAAAATAATAAAAAAATCCTCCTTATATTAATGATAACGCTGAAGAACAATTTTCTTTCCTTTATCATATAATTTTTGAGAAATTTTCATGTCGCTGATTTCAAATCTGGCATGATTTCGCTCTACAAGCTACAGTTTTCAAGTTCTTTCCCCAGTTGTTTGTTATTATTATTATTATTCCCCCCCCCCTTTTTTTTTTTCATTTGTCTGTAATTTACCTTTGCTTTATCTTCATTTTAAACTTATCTTATGAGTTCTATTTCTTTCAGCTTATGTGCAATAAATGATACTTACTGTTTTTCCTAATTTTTTTCTGTTTTTTTTTGTATTTATTTATTTTGCTGTATATATATATATATATATATATATATATATATATATATATATATATATATATATATATATATATATATATATATATATATACACAAAATGCAGAAAAAAGGGGAAAAAAAGGAAAATAATAATAAAAATAACAAAAAACCGGGGGGAAAATTCCGAAAAAAGGAACAATTTTTTTTAAAAAAAACCGGAAAATAAAAGATATAATCTTTTTATCAGCCCACACGATTATATCCGAAAAAGAGTGCTTTCTAATATTGTATCAATATAGCCAAAGCAAAATATATCAATACAATAGTGTGAGGAGCAGTCAAAAAAATTTTTACAAAAATTACGACAAAAAAAAATTTATCACAATAAGTAAAAATAACACGTAAAAACAGAAAATAAAATATAAAGGAAGAGCAGAATAAAACAAAATCTATAAAGCGAGCAGTGAAATACAATAAACTTACATGAACGGGAAATTTTTCAACAATGATTTAAAATGTTTACGTAACAAGATTGCCAGATTGCAAAATATGAAGACTATTAAAACAAAAGCGCAAATTGAGTGTAACTAGAGGAGTTTAAAGTGCGTTCTTGCTGCATTACTGAAGTCCGTTTGATTTGTTAGTTACCAAGGATGGGTCAGAAAACGGATGTGCGCAAAGTAATATTATACTGATAAATTTAAAGAAGTTGACTATAAATAATTTTAGAAAAAAAATATTTATTAAAGAAAAAAATATAAAATAGAAAAGAGAAAGAAACATGAATTGCCAGTTTTGCACATAATTTTAGCCACGAATTTGCCCGAAATGGATTTGCACATGGAAAAGTTATATAAATTGACAAAGAAATCTTTTTAGTAAAGAATTTTACCCACGGATTTGCCCGCAATGGATTTGCACATGGAAAAATATTATAAATTAATAAAGGAATTTTTTAGTAAAGGAACTTTTTAGTAAATAATTTTGACCAAGGATTTGCCCGAAATGGATTTGCACAAGGAAAAATTATACAAATTAAGGAAGAAATTATTAGTAAAAAAAAATTTCTTTTTTTTTTTTTTGCCACGGATTATATTTGGCTATATGGATACAATATTAGAAAGCACTCTTTTTCGGATATAATCGTGTCGGCTGATGTGATTATATCTTTTATTTTTCCGTTTTTTAAAAAAACTTTTTCCTTTTTTTTTTTATTTATTTTTTTTTTTTATTAATTCTTTTTCTTTCCCCAGTTGTTTGTTATTATTATTATTATTATTCCTCCCCCCCCCCTTTTTTTTTTCATTTGTCTGTATCTTACCTTTGCGTTATCTTCATTTTAAACTTATCTTATGAGTTCTATTTACTTTCAGCTTATGCGCAATAAATGATACTTCCTAATGTTTTTCCTTATTTTTTTCTGTTTCTTTTTGTATTTATTTATTTTGCTATATATATATATATATATATATATATATATATATATATATATACAAAATGATGAAAAAAGGGTAAAAAAAGAAAAATATTAATAAAAATAACAAAAAACCGGGGGGGGGGAATTCCGAAAAAAGGAACAAAAATTTTTTTAAAAATCCGGAAATTAAAAGATATAATCTTTTCATCAGCTCATACGATTGTATCCGCAAAATATATTTCTTTTCCGGATTTTTTAAAAAATATTTGTCCCCTTTTTTCGGATTTTCCCCCCGTTTTTCTGTTATTATTATTATTATTTTTTCCTCCTTTTTTCATTGCTCTGTAATTTTTCCCTTGTTTTATCTACATTTTGAACTTATTTTATGAGTTCTATTTACTTGCAGCTTATGCGCAATAAATAATACTTATTGTTTTTCTTAATTTTTTTCGTGTTTTTTTTTGTATTTATTTATTATGCTATATATATAATATATATATATATATATATATATATATATATATATATATATATATATATATATATATATATATATATATATATACATATATATATATATATATATATATATATGGGTGATTCTTTTTAAATATGACAATTCGGACCAAAAAATTTCTTCAAATTTTATGTCTTCAAAATAATCTAAAAAATTTTTTGTATACTTCTTTAGTTACATTTATTAATATCTTACAGGCAGCAGTCTAGTTTATTGACATTTACTAGAGAAAAAAAAAAAATAGAAATTCACCATATCTTGAATGCCAGGAAAATGACATATTAGTCATTTTAAGTTAATAGTAAGTAACTCAACTTAAGCCTTTATGTTAGATGGACCATAAATTGCTTAAATTAATTCTTTTTATCCACTGTAGAAAGAATCAAATCTTCTTTTTTTTTGTTGCTGATATGTACAGAATAAAATTGTGTAAAATAATCAATCATTAAATAAATAAACAACTTTGATTACATCTAACCATATTACAATCATACATAAACTTGGTATTAGGTTAATATTTGCTTTTCCTTCGTACAGTATTAGCCTATATGACCCAGCAACAGTTAAAAAAATTTTGGTAACACTTCAATGTCCTGGCATTCATTAGCCAGGAAAATGACAGCCAGGATGAAGACAAATTCGCCATTTTATAGCATATAACTTTAATTTAATATTTTGGCTTAAGACGTTTACATTCTGCAGAAAACAACAAGATTTCTTAAAATAACTCAGATAAATCTATGTAGCTTATGTTATTAATGATTTCAAGAAGCCAGGAAAATGACAACACAAAAACCTACCCATCTTGAAAAATTTCTTGAAATATATTTTTAACCTGAAAATTGGTTCTTTATTCATGCAACAAGACATGTTCATATAGGAGGGTATCTAATCAATCTATTAAAATAAGATATTGATTGCTGGCTCTATCTATTTTGATTATAAACCACTAAATAAAAGTAGCCTGGAAAATGACAGATTTTCTTGGAACAAACAAATTATTGACAGAAAAAATTATTTTAAACGAAGTTTTTGTAAATAATACCTTCTGCGTGTATTCTAGAAATGCTTACACCAGTTGAGATAAAAAAAAATTAGATATTGAAAAATTTATGGGAAGTTTTGAAGCTAGTTATTATTGGAAACATTGTTTGAGACATGCCAGGAAAATGACATTTTGAAGTTCAATTAAATTTTTTAACTGTACAAAACAGTCAATGCTGGTGCAAAGTCATTTTTAATGCTAACATTAATGCAATTTATTAATTTATAAATTATTTTATTTTATTAGTATTATAGTATTAGATCTTGGAGCAAGGGACAGTGAATTGTCATATTTCGCGAGAATCACCCATATATACATAATATAAGAAGAGAGTGAAATGATAACACATAGCCAATCAAAGAACACTTGCGGTTAGTAACGCACAAAACAACCAATTAAAATTGAGAACGCATGTGTGTGAAAAGGATTTTTATTTTATTTTGGGTATGTCTAATAATGATGTCAGAGTTTTCCATTGTTGTAGGTGCATTTCTATTGGCTTAAAAACACGAGGTAGGATCTAGTTTTTCCTCAATCATTTCTAATTGTTTTGGTTGTCATCAGCATAAAATTAACAAAAGTCGTAAAGGTATTGTTTTTCTTTAAATATTTTTGCATCCGTAATTTAAAGTCATTTTCCAGTACTGGTATTATTAGCGAAAATTTTAAATTATGGTTGTGAACTCATTACTCATTCATTTGAAGTGAGATTTTAGTGCTATTTTAAAGCTAAAGAGGTAGGTAACAGGAAAAAATTTCCATTTTCTTTAAATAGGTCTTGTTCATATAGTTACTAATTTTTATATTATTAAAGGGTTAGTCACAGGCTTTTTGTATTGTGCTCATTTCTTTTTAAATACACATTTCAAACTATGTCTTTTTTTATGCGTAAATTAAACTTTATAAAAACCTTATTATTGATGAGTAATTGTTTATAATGTCACTATAATGTACTTGCAGTAAAAATTGTCAATATTTAAGTTAAACTTTGAGTAGTTTTGAATTGCTGAGTTGTTGAGAATCGTTTCCTGTGAATCACTTGATTTTATCAACAATAAGAGAATATTGCATATAAAATTGGAAACATCAGGCGTGAATCTCACGATATCTGAATAACGTATCAGTTCCTCAACTGATAATAATTCAAGATTATGAATATCTATTTTCCTTTAAACTGCTAACACTTGTTCTTTATAATATTTTTTTTCTTTTTAAAAATATCTTAACCGTAACTGTTTGAGCGATGTACAAACGTTCACGACAACATTTTACAAAAGAAAAAGAAAATATTCATCGAACAGAAAATTTTATCTGTAAATACGGGTGCTATTATCATGATAAAGCAAATGTGAAAGTGCAGCGAAACTTACATTGAACGAATTCTTATCATAAATATTATTCAACAACAAGAACAACAATAATTAATAAAAAGTTTTTAAAAAACAAATTTATTTTTGATAACAATAGCTTAATTTATTCTGAAAATATAAGACAAATATTTACCAGATCAACCACATAATACAAGTAGAGGTCACATTTTTTATTATCGATAAGCAATCGGACCGATTGCTTAGATAAACTCTTATCAAAAAAAGGAAGTACATACATAAAAAAAAAGGACCAGTAATGCGATAAATATTACAAAGCGCAACACAATCAAGAATGCAAAAATCCTAAAATAAACATTAAAAAATAAAACTTTAAAAAACTAACACAATAAATTTATTTTCATATCTATTCTTTAATACATAGATAGATATAAACTTGTTAAATAAAAAAAATGTTATTTTTATTTTCGAAATTGCTAAATAATTTCTCATAAAAAATGAATTTATAAATTAGAGTGAGTAGATAAGTAAGTACATGAATGGAAGTCTAAGGCAGCATAATAGCATATTTTTCTAATTTTTAAGGCACATATTTGTCTCCTAAGATGTAATTTTTACATCTGTTTCCTAGTATTGTTTTCAGATAGATATTTTTTAAGTTTCTAGTACCTTCTCTGTCTTTCGATTAAAAAAAAAATTTTCTCTTTTTTTACAGTACCAATATAAAAATGTAATTTAAAATCGTTTACAGAAATTAATTTAATCTTTCAAATATTAGTTATTTAGAAAAAAAACATTGTTAGGATTTTTATTTTATTTTTTAAATAATTTATGAGTAGTGATACCTAGTTTCCAGACAAAAACGTGAGATTCGGCAGCTATAAATCAGAAATAAAAATACAATTACATTTATAAATGTAAACGAAACATATTCAGCTTCTAAAAATTGTATTGAATGAATACCAATTCTACAATACCTATACATTTAAATTATTATACAACTATAGTCGAAATAATTTACAATAAAATTTAATTATACAGAAATGAAATACCAAAATATACAATTTGCTACTTCTATAAAGTTTAAAATAAAATCTTTGGGAAAAACAAGCATTTTTAACAAATTATTTTGTATTTTTAAATATCTTAGTTTGCAGTGACACGATGAGTACTTAAAAGAAAAAAAATTATTACGTTTATGAAAAGTGGAAGACTTTGGTTAGCTACCAGTTTATTTTAATGATCAATACGCTCTCTGATCTACTCATATATATTTATATCAGTGCTGTATTGTAGTGAATGAAAATGCCTTGAGTTCTTTGTAGATCAATGCTAAATATTAGATAATATAGGGTTGCCATGGGCCACTAAAAATGTAAAAAGTGGTGTCTAATAAAATGCAAAATTTTATTAATATTAGCGCTACTTATCCCAACGCCTCCTATAACTGAAAGCCTCCACACGGTTTTTTATAGGTAGTCCGATCAGACCATTGTGCAGGATATCCACTTTCCGAACGAGTAATTCAATACAAAATCTAGTTAAAATTCCAAAGTGGTAGCAAATATATGACTAAAAATTTATTTTATTTGTAAATATTATTGGTTTGCTTTATTCACTTGTCAACCACTACAGATTAAATTCTCAAATATATATGATAAACTTCTCTCAAATACTTTTATAAAAGGTTTTCGGTTCATGCGCACAACTGGTTCACTTTTTAAATAGTCTGCGCGGACTACTTATAAAAGACCGTGTGGAGGCTTTTTGATGTAGGAGGTGTTGCTTATCCTCGCATTTTTTTCTGTTTGCTAATAAAAGGGAAAGAAAAGAAAGTTTTTGCTTTAAATATAAATAATAAAAAATGTAAGTCATAATGGTCGATACTATTTAATCATTAAAGATATAATAAATTAATAAAAATGAATTTAGTTTCTACCACTTTTTACATTTTTAGTTGCCTGTAGTGTCAGTGCATAATACTGTTTTCACTTTCAAACTTATTAAAAAAATATTGCGACAAATGTGAGGCTGAATGCTAACCGATTCAACACTGGCAAATAATTATGTCGGTAGCTTTTTAAAAAACTTTTACTTTAAAACATTACTATAGGAAAATATATTAATCCAGAAGCCTAAGCCACGGAAAATATAATTTTCTATCGAAATTATAAAATCAACATAAATAATTTCATTAACACTTTGAATACTGTAAAAAAAGGGAAAAGCTAAAACGCCAGTACTTGGCAACTTGGCCTACTATATTTTAACCCAATGCTCTTTAAAAAACACAGGCCCCCATTTTCAAAGAATATTAAGTAATTTGTAAGAGTAATTAATATAATGATGGAAAATATTTTGAGTTGTAAGTATAAAAACTTTTATAGATTCAAAATTATGAGGTTTTTTTCAAACTTAATTTTTCGTGGCATTTCATTAAGAAAACATTTCTAAGAATTTATCTAATAACTAACTATCGAAATGGCTTTGAAATGACACCCCATTTCGAGATTACATCACTAAATTGCAGTGCTTCATATTATACGTCATTCAAATTATCCTATAAATGAAAAAGTTAAGTATTTCTTTAATCAGATACTTGAATGAAATATACATAATGAAATTAAGAACCGCCGTTGGTGGTATGGCACTCATAAAAACATAACACAAATTAATGTGAGGAAAATCTTTCTTGAAAAATCAGAAGTTAGCTGAAACGATATTTTTAATTAAATTTTGTAATATAAAGTAATGAAAAAAAAAAAAACTTCAAATGTATTTCTTGGGTTAACACTAGCGATGGAAATTTAGTAGTCCAATAGGAAGTATTTAATCATTTTCCAAAAGCTTAATATGGTATATAAACTTAAGAAGAACGGTGGCTTCGCGCTCCTGTGCCACATGTCCTGGATTCGATTCTCGGGCCGGACAGGGTTGACTCAGCCTTTCATTCCTTCAGTGGGTCGATAAATGAGTACCAAGCATGCTTGGGAACTAAACACTGGGAGCCCAAGGTCAAGAAAACTGAGATGGGCACAATAGGCCTTGGCCCTCTATGGGATGTCGCGCCACTGAGAGAGAGTAAACTTAAGAAAATCAAACTTCACAATTACATAATTTATGTTATGCTACACATCAAAATTTATCAATCGCACTCTACAACATCCAAAAATTAATTAGATTCATTACCCCATAATGACTGAAGATTAGCATCTGTTAAAAGTAAGCGAAAAAAGCTAAGATAATATTAATAAATAGATTCAACATAGAGATTGTTCACCAAAAAATAATTTATTGATGAACAATTATACTGTCAGTACATGAATGCACAGCACAGCCCAACATGTACATTTGAAATTTCACTATTTAAATTTAAAAATGTTTATACCAGACGATTTCAGTTATTCCATTTAAATACACACATTTGAATTTCATACCACGCGTAGAACAATAAAATTAATCAAAATTTTTTTAAATGTATGGAATTCGATGCAAAAAAAAAAACTATATTTCGTTACTATTTTGTAAATTGAAAAAAAATTTCAATGTGACAAATTAGTCGCCCATGCATATGATTTTAACGACATTTGTTGAACATTAGGAGACAATTATCGCCATGTCGTCATACAGGTGGGAACCGTGTGTATTTCACACATAATTTTAATACTGAAATCAGGTGGAAAATACTCCCTCTTAAAAAAGTATTTATATATTTACATTTAAAATGAGCGAACTCTAGAAACCAGTTTAAATTGAAAAGAAAGAACGCCCGCACAATTTAAAAATGCATGTAAAAGAAAAATTCATTATAAATACTTTCTGGTGAATACCAATGATTTGCTTAACCAAGATTAATGTGAATAATGAAATCATGTCAATGCCACTACTTAACTTTTTAATAAAAATTTCGCACTTTCCGAAAAGAAGTCTGGGCAATTGCGCTATTATGAAAAAATGCTATTACTAGAATGTGCTATTATTAAAAAAAAATGATAGTATAGTAATGTGTATTTATTATAATAGAAACCACTTAATTTTCTAAAAATTTATAATTATAGATCAAATTAAAAGCTTTAAACTCAGTGCTGGCGTAATATATACTCAGTTGTAAACGGATTATGGGTTAGTGTCGCCTTTCCGTCGGGGCTGACCGTGGGAGGTTTTTCTCGCCATGTAACACAAAGCGAGTTACTTCCATCAAAAAGTACTCTATAAAAGCAAATTTCTCCAAATACTTGATACTTGTCCTATGGATTGGGTTCAAAATTACAAGGCTACGGAATTGAACATTAGTAGTCGTAAGCCCAAAACTGGTTCGGCTGTTCAACGACAGTTATAAATTATGACTTTAAAAGTTTTTAATTTCTTATCTATTGTGGTGGTATCTCACATTTTGTTACGATAAGATAAAAGCTAATAATAAAGTCATTGTGCTACCAGTTTTTATTTATTTACTTGAATTTAAAAAAATCTAAATAGTATCTAGCGTTAGTTCGATACGAAAACAGTCATGCTAAGTTTAATATCTGTCTTTAGAAGCATATTTCTATCAATACAAGAAAAATAATTTCGAGGTTTTTAATTTATTTTTCTCTCCAATACGTGCTAGTTAAAGTTAAAAAAAAAACAATTTCAGGAACAATAAATTCTCTATGGTAAGATTACTTCGTCTATTATCCAAATAGCAAAGAAAATACTTCTTTTTTTAGTTATGAGGATAGAAAATCTTACTACCACTTTTTATTTATTTTAGAAATCTGGGGTTAAAATTACTGCACAGCTAGTAACTTTACTGTTATCAAACCTACTACTTTTTCCTTCGTTAACACTGTTTTTCAAAGCTCCGTCGCCAAGAGAAAAAAAAAAGAGAGAGAGAAATATTAAGTGCCTTACACTAAAAGGATTTTAAGCTATAAATATATAATCTTGCCGTGAAGAGAGCAGACAAATGACTCAAATATTTTAAAAGTCATTAAACTTTTCTAAAAATCGTCAATTTAGCGACATTTTCCCACCTAGATGAAAATTATCAGAATCACTGCTTTATTCTCAGTTTTTGCAAATTTTTATGAGCCCAGATAATGGAGCATTGGAGTAAGTTATTAAATATTGAAAAATTAGACCCCAAGCGCTTTTAATTTTCATAAACTCTGTCTTTTCCCCATATTGACGTTTTGTGCCATTTTCAAAACAAAGGTAACGCTGGCTTCAGATAGGCTAAACTCGGCCTAACAGCCATGTGAAACAGTTGCAAGCTCACAGCAGTTATAAAAATAACATATTATTCGTAAAAAAAAGGATCATTTCATATTACGACGGAACCTCAGCCTTAATGATCTCATCTTAGATGAAGGAGCAGATAGCCCCCTTTCCCAGGATTAGGCGCTCCGAATTGATTTTAAAGTCAGTCAGCGCGGTTTGATAAGTTGACCCAATGAATAAATTTGAAACTCTTGCTACCACTTTATATTAATTTTCTAAATTCACGGTTATATTTCCTTCAATGTACATATCAATGTTCATATGCAATGAAAAACTATGTATATGATGTTATACATCATGAAGAGCTGCTAACTTCTCACGCCTTTTGTAAAAATTAATTCCAGTGGTAGCTATGTTTATGATTAAATGCATAACTTTTTATTCATTTAAACTTATTTTCCACACCAATACAACGTCACTTTGTTCCAGCTCCATCGTGGTGAGGCTTATAAATTATTGGCACACTTACTAAAAATTCTGAAAGCTTTGATTCTTAAATATCTACCACTCTATAGAATATTTTTCAAAAAGCGTAGTAGTTGGCATGTCTGTGTATATGTGTGGCGGTCAAAATCAATATATGTTGTTAAACAACGATAAAATATATTAACGTATGCGTGTCGTTACCATTTTATAAATAAAAAGGAAATCAGAAAATCAGTAGCTACGCCTCCGTCTGTAGCGTTTTCTAAAGAAAAAAAAGACTATTTCATTCCATTTTCTTGATAAATAAATGTAAGCTCAAGCGTTTTATAATTTGCACTTATTTTCCAGAAACTAGATTGTTTTGTCTACCTTAACACTCTCGTTGTCACTCATACAATATTTATCATTGAAGAGTATTAATCTATAAAGGTAAAATCAAAGTTAAATTTGTCATTTTAGCAACAATTTTAGTTTTTAAATTTTACAATAAGTTTTTTTTTACAAAACAACATGTTATTGCTATGGGAGAACTTTAAGTTTCTGCAGCAATAATCAGATAATAACATGCTTGCTACCTCCTGATCAGTTTTATTGACAGAAACTGTAGGAAAGAATTTCATCGCGAGATCGACAAGGGAAAGTGTTTACCTACTATTTGAGACAGCCTTCTTTTAAAATAACAGTTACCCTCAACAAAGGAAATGGTTATACTTCAAGCTATGCAGACTAAAGCAAAAAAAGAGAAAAATCGTGAATAAAACACGAATGAAAATACATAACGTCAAATGTCTGAGAAAGGTTCTTGTTAATAGAACGATAATACGTATATTTATATTATGTCAATTTATGTATTTTCTTTTGTGCTTTATTTACGTTGATTTTTACTTTATTTACGTTGATTTTTACTTTAGTTAACAGTTATTGTTTTCAAAACATAAAAAAAATGGTATAACAAATGTCTCCCGATAAGAAAATATTTTTCAAAAAGTTCTATACACCATTGCAAATTAATAATACAAATATTTATTTTTGAATCTGAAGTCAAATGCACGGAGCTCCGTTAAAGTGATGGTTGAAGCACCCTACAACATATGAAGTTTAAGTAAAATATTTTAACAACTAGACAACAAGAGTTAAAAACAACTAGAATTTTTATAACACTTTTACCGGAATTTATAAACATGCCATTTGACTATTAGTAAGTATGCCAATTGCTTCACTTTCTGCAAAAGTTTTAATAAATTCAAAAACGAAATTTGTAGAATAAAGATAATTACACTTACATTTTAAAAGAGTCACCACGAGCTAACTGTAATACAGTTGCATTTCATATAATATTTTGAATTTTTGGTGTGTGATGGTGAAATAATTACCTAAAATTAAAAAATACTAGGCTAATAATAGCTTTAATTTCGTTACCACCATTAAATATCTTGTTACAAAACCACAAGTATAGGCCTGCCAACTCTCTACGCTATTAGAAAAAATTTCTTCTAGTGGTAGCTAAGTTTATGCCTACTTTTAAAATCTTGATTAAAAGATATTTATTCACACCACTATTAATAAATGATTCGAAAGCTTATATCCAAAGTCACTTCAACTCTACTCTCTCGCGGTGAGACTTTTAAAATGTTGAGAAAACTACCACTCAGAAAATTATTTTACAAAAAAAAAATATATATATCAATTGGCAATCTTGAAAAATAAACACTACTGAATCTGATCTATTATATATATTTTTTTAATTACTTAATGTACTGGTGGACAAGATTTTTTAATTCTAATTAAATAAAATGTTAATAAATTACTTTTGCTACCAACAGAAAAAATATATTCTGAAACTGCGGAAATTCAATAATATTTGGATGAGTATGTGGTAAGTAATTGCAAGAAATATCCACTCGAAATAAACAAATATGTACAACTACTTTTTTTCACATTTGCATTTGTAGACCATTTTTTATGATCGAACATTAATAAACACTAATTAGTCTTTTTATGTTAAAAGTTAACACGATTTTAGTTTAGTTTTAAAAATAATTATTAAAAAAGAAACGCAGAAAGAAGTTTGTGTTAAAATAAAAATAAAATATTAAAGCGTAAGTTTAGTTATAAAGATAAATTATAATAACAGAAGAGCTTTGGCAGTGAAGAAGATTTTGAAATATGAATCACACTTTCCCACCTCTCTTCACGAACAAGTTATTTAATATGTATTATTTTATATTTATCAGCTTTATCAAGGCCTCCATGGCAATTTCTCAAAAGTTTGCAATGAAAGAAGTCCTAACGTTTCGAAATATCGTAGACAATTATTTTCTTTCCTGTAAAATGTTTATAATTGTACGTAGTAAAAAATTTAATACAAACTTTAAAATCAACAAAGTTTGACCATAAGTTTTAATTTTTCACAACTTTTAAAATTTATAAAACAAAAAATTAATCAATATCTCATTTATTTAAATTCTTTAAAATAAATATAATCACAAAAAATGCTAATTTAAAAAAAAAAAAAAAAAAAATTTCACTGCATCTTTAAAGTAGCAAAAAATTATATTAGTTATAGTATCAAATTTAAGAAATTGCTGAGAAATGAATCTACCTCTTGCCTTCAGTATGCTAATTGTAGTAGTTTAAATAGAATATAACACGACTATTTTCATTTAAAAAAAAAATAATAATAATAACTTCGAAAGCAGAATTTAATTATCAGGTTATTGTATTTCCAGAGACGTACAAGAGCACCCTTTTGACCCCCTCCCCCTTGCGGTTTCCTAAGTCTATTTTGTTGCAGTTATTCACTTGTAAACATATTGTTTTAAGAAAAGCATTCCAAAATTTCTTTTTTGTTTAAAAATAGTTGTAGTTATTGACAATGTCAACCTCATACCTGCCAACATTTAATAATTTCAAGGATGATTTTCTACAGTGGTAGTCAAATGGAATATAAATTGCAATTATAGGCAGAAACATACGTCGTATTTTGAACAAGCTTATGCAGACTTCCACATCAGTAATGCATATTAATATATATGCATAATTTTTTTTTTAAAATAGTGGTGGATCAAAAAGATTATAAATGTAAGGAATATATAGAAAGCATACATTTTACTACCACTTTAAATATAGAAATAAAAGTTTACGCCATATGCGTAAAAGTTGTCAGGAATGCAACATTCATCTATGAAACTGTAACCCAAAATTGTATAGAGTTAAAGTGTCTTATATACTAGTGAATTGGAATTAAAGTTTTGTAGTGGTAGATACACTACAATAATATAATTAAATGTCTTTTTTTTTTTTTTTTTTCTAATATATATATCGGAAGTAACGAACTAAGATAAGAATGTGAAAATTGGGTACTTACGAAACCATATCCTCTGCTTTTTCCGGTCTGCCTATCCGTTATGACAACAGCTTCTTCTATATCACCGAAAGCTTCGAAAAACTGTCTCAGAGACTTATCGGTGGTGTGATAGGGTAAGCCCCCGACGAATATTTTCGTCAATGTGGTATCTTTTTGCTGAATATTTGTCGTAGTCATCAACTGATGCTCAATGTCCGACATATCGTCGTCAATGTAGTAATCCAGACCGAACAATAAATAAACCAATATTCTATAAATAATAAGTATAAAAAAAAAAAAATAATTGCGTCAAAAACGTTCGAATGCAAACGAACTTATTAAAAAGATTGCGTCAATAAAAAACGATGTATAAACAAACAAAATATCACAGTTCCTTTCTCGTATCACAATCAGTGTTTTCTGTATGTTGTCTGAGGAGAGTTGAACCTCAGGTGAAAAATATTCCAACCGAGAGAAGACTTCTGATGACGGTCTGGATCAGAAACACATGTGACACACTGTTTAGGGGGTAGGGGAGGATTAACACACGCGCTGGGCGCGCGTAGGACATCCAATGACAGAATTCGAATTTCTTGAGACATGCGCCGAATCTGCGCTGTTCCAAACAGCTGGTCGACAATATATTTTCGTTCACGCAAAGGAAACTCAGAGGTAAGTAGAGGGGGATGGAGAAGGTGGGAGTGAAAGTAGGATGTCACACTCGCGATGAGCGCCCACGTGTTTTAGAAGAGTTTATCGCTTTCTTCCATCTTTTTGTAGATTTGGTTTTTTATTTCCTATTTATTCTACCGTTTTAAATATAAGGTAGGTTATTTACTTTAAAAGAGTTGATTATTTTTTTCCTCTCGATTCGGTTTTTTTTTATTAACGAACCTTGTTTTGATGTCTCAAAAGCGACTCTTTTATTTAGGTTTTTTTTAATGGTGTATTCTGAAGAGGCGCTGATGTAGTTGCTACCAACTTCAAAATAAATTTTTGATTATTTTTTTTCTTCTTCTTAATTTCGGTAAGTCAACCTTTTATGAAGTTAGTATCACCTATTATCTGAGTTATGAAATCAAACAGCGGATAATAAAATACTACATATAATTATTATCGTACTATAATTGAAATTTGAATCCAAATTTGTAGATTCGGTTTTTTTATTATTTCCTATTTATTATACCGTTTCAAATATAGGTAGGAAATTATTTTTAAAAGAGTTGATTATTTTTTTTCCCTCGATTCGGTTTTTTTTTTTATTAACGAACCTTGTTTTGATGTCTCAAAAGCGACTCTTTTATTTAGGTTTTTTTTAATGGTGTATTCTGAAGAGGCGCTGATGTAGTTGCTACCAACTTCAAAATAAATTTTTGATTATTTTTTTTCTTCTTCTTAATTTCGGTAAGTCAACCTTTTATGAAGTTAGTATCACCTATTATCTGAGTTATGAAATCAAACAGCGGATAATAAAATACTACATATAATTATTATCGTACTATAATTGAAATTTGAATCCAAATTTGTAGATTCGGTTTTTTTATTATTTCCTATTTATTATACCGTTTCAAATATAGGTAGGAAATTATTTTTAAAAGAGTTGATTATTTTTTTCCCCTCGATTCGGTTTTTTTTTTTATTAAAGAACCTTGTTTTGATGTCTCAAAAGCGACACTTTTATTTAGGTTTTTTTTAATGGTGTATTCTGAAGAGGCGCTGATGTAGTTGCTACCAACTTCAAAATAAATTTTTGATTATTTTTTTTCTTCTTCTTAATTTCGGTAAGTCAACCTTTTATGAAGTTAGTATCACCTATTATCTGAGTTATGAAATCAAACAGCGGATAATAAAATACTACATGTAATTATTATCGTACTATAATTGAAATTTGAATCCAAATTTGTAGATTCGTTTTTTTTTGTTATTTCCTATTTATTATACCGTTTCAAATATAGGTAGGTAATTATTTTTAAAAGAGTTGATTATTTTTTTCCCCTCTATTCGGTTTTTTTTTTTTTTTTTTTAATTAACGAACCTTGTTTTGATGTCTCAAAAGCGACTCTTTTATTTAGGTTTTGTTAGTGGTGTTTTCTGAAGAGGCGCTTGATGTAGTTGCTACCAACTTCAAAATAAATTTTTGATTATTTTTTTTCTTCTTCTTAATTTCGGTAAGTCAACCTTTTATGAAGTTAGTATCACCTATTATCTGAGTTATGAAATCAAACAGCGGATAATAAAATACTACATATAATTATTATCGTACTATAATTGAAATTTGAATCCAAATTTGTAGATTCGGTTTTTTTATTATTTCCTATTTATTATACCGTTTCAAATATAGGTAGGAAATTATTTTTAGAAGAGTTGATTATTTTTTTTCCCTCTATTCGGTTTTTTTTTTATTATTAACGAACCTTGTTTTGATGTCTCAAAAGAGACTCTTTTATTTAGGTTTTTTTTAATGGTGTATTCTGAAGAGGCGCTGATGTAGTTGCTACCAACTTCAAAATAAATTTTTGATTATTTTTTTTCTTCTTCTTAATTTCGGTAAGTCAACCTTTTATGAAGTTAGTATCACCTATTATCTGAGTTATGAAATCAAACAGCGGATAATAAAATACTACATATAATTATTATCGTACTATAATTGAAATTTGAATCCAAATTTGTAGATTCGGTTTTTTTATTATTTCCTATTTATTATACCGTTTCAAATATAGGTAGGAAATTATTTTTAAAAGAGTTGATTATTTTTTTTCCCTCTATTCGGTTTTTTTTATTTTTTTTTATTAACGAACCTTGTTTTGATGTCTCAAAAGCGACACTTTTATTTAGGTTTTTTTTAATGGTGTATTCTGAAGAGGCGCTGATGTAGTTGCTACCAACTTCAAAATAAATTTTTGATTATTATTTTTTTTCTTCTTAATTTTGGTAAGTCAACCTTTTATGAAGTTAGTATCACCCATTATCTGAGTTATGAAATCAAACAGCGGATAATAAAATACTTCATTTAATTATTATCGTACTATAATTGAAATTTGAATCCAAATTTGTAGATTCGTTTTTTTATTTCATATTTATTGTACCGTTTTAAATATAGGTAGGTAATTATTTTTAAAAGAGTTGATTATTTTTTTCTCGCTTCGATTTTATAATAACGAAGGAACATTGTTTTGATGTCTCAAAAGCGAACTCTTTTAGTTAGGTTTTGTCAGTGGCGTATTACGACGAGGCATTACCTACTTCAAAATTTTTTTATTTTTTTGTTTCTTCAAATTTATTATTGTTATTTTTTTTAGTTTTGCTTAGTTAACCAAATAAAATGAAATCAACGATGGAGAAGGAAATACGTCATCTTCAACTTCATATAACTATCATTCTGATACTGAATTTGAAACTTCTATCCAAATTTCCATAAATAAAATTTCTTTTGTTTTCTTTCTTCAATTGATTGCATTTCGTATCTTTTTTTTTCCTTCCTCTCAGTGGCTTTATTCAAAGGGGTGACACTGGTGTGCATGTTTCCTATTTTGAGATCTATTGAATTTTAGATTATGTTTTATTTCACATTCCATTTAAATTCTTTTTTGAAGATGCTAACTGAGTTGCTCTCCAATTGGTTGAAATTGACTAAGAAGGAGTGCAATTAATTATCATCGAACGCTTATGATATTAATCATTATGATATTTATGTATCGAAATTCCCATACAATTAATTTATTTCTTTTTCAGATATTTTAATTATACATATATATGTTGTAGTGTTGTAATGGGGCTAGAGTACACAAATGGAATATTTCTATTATTTATCGCTCAAAATTTCTCCTTAAATTTGTGAAGATACGTAAAACTGAGCTACACTATCATGCGAAGTTACAACACAAATCAATAGATTGTTAAATAGCAAATTAAAAACATTGGTTTTTTTGGTGTAAAAGTAACTTCTTAATTTTAATATGAATGGATAAGCTTGTTACATTACATATTGTAATTGTCACAATTAATTTTTTTTTTTAAATTCATTAATAATGATTTTAAACGAACTAATGAGTTCACTAGGATAGTGTGGACACCAGGACCGGATAAAGCGTACGCGGGGCCCTAGGCCATTGAAATTTCTGGGGCCCTTCGATTAAGTTGTTTTTCTGGTATATTTTTTATTTATTCAAATATAAAAGTATTTATATATCTTTTCATTTAAGAAAGCATGTTTAAAATAAAAATAAGTAATAATAAATTAAATTTTACTTTATTTTGTTAAATTAGAACTAAAAAATAATCATAAAATTTTGAAAAAATTTGAATATATATTTGAAATTGATTTTTTTTTTTAAACATTGTTTTTCTTAATTTTTTAAAATTTATTTTCAGAAAATCCATTTTAAGGGGACTCCTAATTATTGGGGGCCCCAGGCCATGGCCTAGTCTGGCCTAATGGGTAATCCGGCACTCGTAGACACATAGGTATGTGGCAATAATTGTCATGTCATTATTTACACACTTTTAGTAGCAGGAATTTTCGTTTTTAAGATACTACTTTAAAGACTAGAGGTTTGGTAGGGCTCAATACTCATATCGAAATATCTTCTCTACAAAATAACATGAAGTGGTGGTCACAAATTTATTAACAGGTTTAATACCACACTAATTTTACATGTCGGGCCAAATGTTAAATAACTAAAACTAAATTTGGAAATATTAACATATTTTGTTAGTTTTTTAAAAGGTTTAGCATGACATATCTAAGTGGTGAATTATAAAAACCTACGAATTGCTTAGAAATAGTGGTGGATAAAAATCTTCTAAATTGACTTTATTAAACCAAGAATCACAATTAATAAACTACGTCTTGAAAATATTTATTCTCTGTCCGGAGCAAGCTGGCATCTTTGTGTATATAAATAAAACTATTATTGTGTGTTCTATATTGCATTAATTTCTTCAAACCATTTTAGTAACGATAATAATATTAAAAAAAATATAACTACTCGAATTATATGTCTCTAATAATCTTGGCTTCGCCGGTCACCGGTGACCACCGTCGCGCTACGAACAAACTCAGTGCCGGTCACTGGTGACCACCATGGCATTCAACGTGTTAAATGATGGAACTGATTCAGTATTTACAGACTTTTCTAAGAATTTTCTACAATATTTAACAATTAAGGTAAGCAAAGTTCTAAAATATTTAACCTTTTATTAACTGACGATGCTTCAAATTCCTTTTTTCATGTATCGGGGGAAAAAATCAAAAGTGATAGCAAAAATAAGGTTTGAAAACAATTGTTTGAATGTATCTTTAAAATTCTTGTATAATAACAGTTAAGGTAAGCAAAGTTCTAAAATATTTAATTCTTTATTTACTGACGATACTTCAAATTACTTTTTTCATGTACCGGGGGGGGGGGATTAAAATTGATAGCAAAAAATATTTTTCTTATAACAATTATTTGAATAAATATTTAAAGTTCTAGTGTGATAAAAATTTAGGTAAGCAAAGTTGTAAAATATTTAACTCTTTATTTACTGACTACTTTACTGATATTTGACTCTTTATCTACTTATTCAATGCTGGGTTGTTGGTTTTAATTTTTTTATTATTTATTTTTTAACAAAGCGTAGTGCCATTTTGATTTTACTTAATTTTTTAGAATGAAAAAAAAACAAAAAATGGAAAAAATAAAGACGAGTCCAAAATATCCTCGAGTATAAATAAGTGCAGCGACGCCGCTTTCTGCAAAAGTTTTAATAAATAATTAGTGAATTAAATAATTAAACTTGTAAAATAATTACGCCAACTCTTTAAAAGTAACCTCGAGATAACTGCAATAAAGTTGCATTTAATATGAAACTTCTAATTCTTGATTCGTGCTGGTGAAAATTTACTTGAAATGAAAAACACTAAACTTAAAATAACCTAAATCCATTGCCACTAATTTATATTTTTTTTTACTAAACACAAGTTGGCATCTCGGTGCATGTTGCTCTTCTTAAGCTATTTGAGCTATTCGGAATGTTCATATTTCGAAAAAGATTTAAGAAATACGGAGCTCCCAAAGGTTTGCTAAAACAATTCAAAATTTATACTATAAAATATATTTGTGATTTTAAACATGTTTTAAAACGATTTTTAAATTATTTTTTTTTTTGCACCATGAAGATTTGGAAACTTATTACATATATAGAAAACTGATAATGAATATCATAAAAATTGAATTGGTTGCGAAATAAAAAGACTTCAAATGCTTTGTTTGATGAGTAGTTTGCCACCACTTGAATAAAAATTTTTGGCGGATCTTAAAGAGCTCCGCCAATAGAAAATAGGTACGAACTCTATGAACGACCAATACTGTCATGCTAATAAAAAGTAGTCTGGTCGTTAACCTCTCCAAGACGAGCGAGTTCTATTTGCATTCTCAAGGTGTCAACAAGAAGTTTTATTAAAGCAAAACATTTTCTAACGAATGATGTAAGTAGAACAAAATGTCAGATCTAAACTGGGGACTTAATTTAATATCATTTTTTAAATTCATTTCGATGCAATAAAGACATTTGTTTAATGAAATTCTTGTACAAAATAACTTGTGGATCTGCAACCACAAACAAATCTATAGTTTTTACTATGTGAAAAAAAAACATGTTTTTTTTAAGGGTAGCATAAGCAGGGTTCTCGCGGGTCTTGTAAATTTTAAAAAGTGGTAACGAAAATTAAACAAATGTCAATAATTTAATTTCTGTGTAACTACCACTAAAAATTGTTTTCCAAAAATAGTATATATATGTAAGAAAGTTTCACCTTGTAAACCACTTAAAAACAAAGTATTGTATTAAAATAAGAAATATGTACTAGCATTAATCTTAATTTACTACCACTATTAAAATTTTCCAAGGACCGTGGGAACCCTGATAAGGGTTAAACTCTCATCCAAATGATTTCCGCGCTTTACTACGGTAAGGAGCTTAACTCCTAGTTACATTAACTACAAGATAAATTTGTTTATTGTTTTCTTTTTATTATTTTCAAATGAATTTATGAAGTTCGTTGTAATAGTTTGATTAATTGTTTTACTCTAGAACTACCTAGACCACCAATTTGACAGTTTTCAATTTTTTTAAAAAAATTATCTTTATAAATTATTGTTCTAGGATTTTTTGAGGACTGTAAATGAAGTATAAAAGCAATCATTTTTACTTTTACGATTTGTATGATCTATACTTATTTATACCAAAACTCGTTATATTGAAGTTAAAAGCAGGCCTGCCAACTACTACACTTAATTGAAAAATATTTTATAGAGTGGTAAACATTTAAAAACCAAAACTTTCTGATTCTTTGGAAATTTTGCTAGTTTTTTGAAAGCCTCACCACGGTAGAGCTTGATGCTGGATATTTTGGGTAGCTCAGTGTTTGGCGCGAAGCGCCACTAACTGATTCGTCGAATCTGTGATGTCCTGTGTTCTCAGGTCATAATTGAATAAGCTGATGCTAGTAATAAGCAGGGGGAAGAACCCCTTAGTCAAGTACAAAAAACAAGCGAAAACAAATAAGGAAGGCAATGTAAAGCCATTAATAATAAAACTATGTACAAATAATTATATGCAGATATGACAACAATAGTTCGATAATGAATAATTAAGCTAAAATTAGGATATATTTACATAAGGTAATCCTCTGTTAAAACAGCGACCCGGAACCCTACAGGGTCGGAAGAACTTGAACAAAGTGGCCTTGCATATGAGCTTTTAAATTATTTATCTGTAGTGGTGTGGAAAATAAGTTTAAATTAATAAAAAATAATACTTTACACCAAAACCATAGCTACCGCTAGAATAAATCTTTACAAAATCGGAGAAAATTGACATCCCTGTTTTAGCGATTACGAAGTTTATAATAACGTATTGACGATACAATCAATTATACCTGTTGACACAAAATTAGATTTATTCATATATCGCCATCAACATATTTTCCAATTACTACCGAACTTCCGCAATTACACTACAGGAAATTATTTCACAGAAACCAGAAATGTTGGAGAGTATGCTAAAAAATTCAAAAAATTGGGAACAAAAACATCATTATTTTAATTAATTTCCGATCGGCACGAAATATCATTCATCGAAGAAAATATAAATATTGCCTGATTATACTTTACAAATTAGCGATATTTTGAAAACGAGAATTCTGCTTTGCTATCAAAATTTTGGTACCACTATCTAAGTTTTTTAAAGCCAGAGGTTAGGAGAACCTGTATTAGAATAGTAATCTTATAAATATAAACCTGAATTTAAAGTGATGCTATTGTTTTTCTTTATTTTTTTGAGAATAAAAGTATCATTTTTATCTTTTAAAGCATCTAGACTAAAGTAGTTTGTATTCCATTGAATTGGATATAAAAAAATATCTGTCACAGTTTTTTTATTATTTTGCAAATTTAAATCTGTGGGTGTGGTTTAGCTTTTCAGTCGGCCTAGTGACGGTAACAGTAGAAGAAAGTGGCCTTGGGATTTCCCGTCGAAGAATTGTGTTGAACTGACCGCAGCTGGTAATCTAGGTATTCTTTTCACGTTCGTAGGATTGAGTCATAGAGTAAAATAAAATTTATGTTTGGAGGAAGAAGAAAAAAAAAAAAAAGAAAAGAAACAAAAACAATACGTATTAAATATGTATCAACTTAAAGAATGTTTGCGTTAATTTTAAGTATTTTTTTTAAAAACAATTGCAATTGATTTTACAAAATTGTAATTAATATTTTTTTAAACGATTGTTTATTGATTGATAATTGATGATTCGGAAATCGGAGGCTAAAAGTTAGAAAAGTGCAGGGTTTGCGAAAGGGGTGGGCAAGGAGAAGCGCCAGGTTAGGGGTGGCGCCGAACTAGATTTAGACTTAATCCTCTCAAAATTTTTTATTTATTACATTTTGGCCAATATTAATTTTTTGAAAAATATATTGTTTTTTTATTTTTTATTATTAGATTAGCTTTCTACAAGGTGCCGACTGGTCTTGCATCAGAAAGGTTCTGAGCTCGAATCCCAGCAAGGCATGTATGTTCTTTCACTCTCTGTACTATCTATACTTACTATGGGAGCCACATTGGTCCACCTAACATGGTGTCCCTGGAAAAGTGGCCAACAAATCTGCCCAGACGGGTATTGGGGGAAGAAAACTTTCTATAAGGTTAAAGTTCAATGAGTAATAAAAGTTTTACTAAAGATGAAAATAACAGCGTAACACAACTCAAAATTAATGATTCACTTGCCAAATTGAGTAACTTCAAACAAAACACTTAATTGTCTCTACCATACAATCAAGACAAAGTTCCCTAATAGTATGCTAATACTTTTTCAGTCCTTTATAAATTTGAAATAAGTTGACAACCGTGGAGATAACAGTACACACTATTATTTTTAATTTATTTTTATTATACAAATTTAATCTACAACATTTGATATAGTAATAAACAAAGCAACAACATAAAAACTCAGTACATTTTAGTATGTATATCCATATACTTATAAAAATATTTTATGAAAAACAATGTACAAATTTAACAATAAGTAAGAATGGTTAACGAGCAACATAATTTCAATTTGGTTTTTCGGACGCAAATAAAAGTAAAAGCAGTTCTTGAATAAATATGAAAAAAACACTACAAAGCTTGCAACAGCATGAGTAGAAAAGGTAACGAAACAATTTTTTTAAAACATCAGTCATTGAAATTTTAATAAAAATAATAATAAAACATTTGCACACGATGGTTTACTTCAGTTTAACTTGGCAAGACTTATCAGTTATTTTCTATCGCATTTGTGGGAAAAGAATAACAATAGTTTTTGGGCACAACATTGCATACTGGCTGTTCAGATTCGACTAAGCTATTGTTACTTGGATATGCATTCTACTTGTTAAAAAATATAATTGAAATTATAGAGTGTGTTCGTTATAATTTGATTAAATGCAACACATATGCAAACCCACACATCGAAAATAAATTAAACGAACGAACCTTAAGAATATCGTAATTCGCATGGCCGCACCAACCTGAGACTCAAAATGTATTTCTGATGAGTGAACCTTTAGAAAGTATTGCATTTAATCGAATCACACACTTTATAACAGTAAATATGTTAAATACCAAGTAGAATAAATGTTTAGGTTACAATGGCAGAAATCGAATCTCAACTGATGCAACACTGCGCAAAGCGCCATCTATGAGATAAAGTATTAAAAGTATCTTCCACTCCTCGTTCGTTACGCAAATAGGATGCGCAAAAAAATTAAAAAGTGACTAGTTTACGCATAAGCTAACTGGTATACATGTGCAAAGATAAAAGTAATGAAAGTTGTAGCAAATATAGATCTCAAAGTAAACTTCGCTGAAGAATAAAATTATTTTCCTATTTTTCGTGTTAATTATTAGATATTGATAAATTGGGTATTTAAATATTGGAATAGGCCATTATCCTTTATCAAATTTTCTAAGAGGTTTGCTTATGCGTTAACTGATTCAATTTTTTAAGTAGTTTGCGCTATCTTTAACGAGGTGATGCATACCTCACTGCCAAGTTAGCTTTCTTTAAAACATAAGTAAGTTGTACATTTGCAAATACGAATTCTTGCATTAGGAACAATATAACTACAATTCGTGAACTATGATGTGTTAAAAAATATTATGAGCATGACATTTAAGATATTGAATAAATGTTTTTTTTTCCTTCTTTAATTTCAAAAAAAAAAAAAAAAAAAAAAAAAAAAAACGATAATACTGACTAGTATAACTGGGACGGTGGTTTAATTGAACAAAATAATCTCAAATTTTGTTCATAAGCTCAATTCAATAAAATAAAAAATAAAAATAAAAATCAGACTTTAAAACAGGGCTAAAATTTCTTTGTCTATTTATTATCATTGAATCTATTGAGCTCTTAAATAATTAACACGGGTTTCTCAATTTCATTAACGTCCAAGAGAATTCAGATTTTGCTTTTGTTAATAAGAATAAAAGCTAGAAAAAAATTTCTATCTCAGAACCACAAGGGCACTCTTGTTGACTTAGTAGAGAAGATTACATTAAATACCACGCTTAGTTTATAAAAGAAGTGTATACTGTGAAAAATCTAAAACTAAATAATTCAAAGTATAGTTCACTTTACTTTATATTAAGAATCTAAATAACCTACAAGCAATTTGTAGATTTTTCAGATTTGTATTACCATAAAAAAAAAATTGCACAGAACATTAAGTACAGAAAATTTATCTGAACAATGCTTAAAAAATGCAGAAGAGACGAAACAACTTCTATGAGCTAAGATGTTAAGTAAAACGTTCAGCTCAAGTAAGAATATGGTCTCATAAAATGCTATTACCCTCGAAAGGGTCCATATTTAGTTAAACAACAAATAATTATGTCATTTCCTTATCATATTGAATAATTTCACAGAAACATTCAATAATGCAATTAAGAAAAGAGGGGAAGATTTCAAGGGTTTAAGGCTTGGTTTATATCATAAGCGTGAGTTAATCATTTAATTCATAAGTTCAAGAAATAATTAAAAAAGGCTTTTCAGAAATTGCCTTTCCGCCAAAGAGGGCACAGTTCGGTATTGTAAATGTTTAAAAGCCTTTCTTAATTACATATACAGTCAGTTGAATATTTTTAGTCTTGTGCCTGTCTGCTCCTTTGAAAATAACACGAAAGAAAACGAAAACATAAAATGTAGTACAGTATAAACTGAAATGTATTAACGCATTTTTTTTTTTTTTTACCACGACCTACGTAAGAAAAAAGTGGGGACATCGTCAATCAAGTAATTTTTAAAAAAATCTTGTTTCGGACTATATTATTAAATTGCATTAAAGCTGATGCTAGTAGAGAAAAATCGTTTACAGATATGAAATCCGCGGAGCGAAAGTATATAAGATCTCAAGCAACAAGAAAGAAAAAAAAAACTGTTCTTCAGTGTAATGCACACGGTGATTAAGTTTAAAGTTACAATTTCAAGAATCGATAATTTTAAAACTAGTGTGTGGGTCGCGTCAGTGTGTGGATCGCACGATAGTCATGCAAGATGGCGCTCCTCCGCACATTGCTGCTCCCAGGGGTGATTGTGAGCCCAAGTCAAAATTCCGGAAACTTTCTTGAGTAAAAAGGAAAAAAAAGTTTAAATCGAAAAATGAGAAAAAACAATTTAAACACGGTTTTTTTCCGTTGTCTCAATATTTCTTAGTTTACTTAAAATTTACAAATATGTCTTTCTTTCTTGAGTTTATGATTATTGGCGATCGAAATGGGCTGCAGGTGGCGTAGAGCAGAACTCTCTACCTATGGCAACACTTCACATGCTTTCCCCATTAGCGTGTGGAAAGTCATAGAGGAAGGAACTACGTTAGTTTCTCTCTTGATTTTCAAATAGATTAAAATCTTTTAAGTTGGAAAACTATATGGATCTTAAAACTGCATTAAACATAGTTCTAATGAAAAGTATCGCGAAAATTTTAAAAAATATTTTTATTAGATAAAAAGGAAAAAATATTAAGAAAAGGGAAAATACCGTAGTACATTCCTATACAACTGAAAAGAGGAGGAGAGGAAAGGGAGAAGGGCTAAAAGCATGAAACCGGTCTCTCTCCAGATGGCGTATTCAAGTGTTGCGATCGCCAATAATAACTATTTACTGATAAAAAATGAATATTAATCTTGAATATTAGCTTATAAAGTATCTGTCTCTCCTTTACAAATAAAATAAACTGTGTTTTTAAGTTCCACCTTTGAAAATTTGATTTTCGGAAACTTTTGTGATCAATGATTTTTTGAAACGTCAGAACCTTCGATCTCCGGAAACTTCCGAATCACGGGCAGCGAGAAATCCGATTTTTACCCGAGCACAATCAGCCCTGTACTCCTGTGAAGCAGTTGCTGAGTGCTCATTTTGGAGATGATAGGATCATAAGCTTTAACATGGCCTCCACGTTACCTCAACTTAAACCCGTGTCATTTCTTACTTTGGGGGTACCTGAAGAATGTTGTTTACAGCGGGCAGATTGCACACACCACATCAATTGCATCAGTACAGATACCCTCCAATGTGTTGTGGAGCATACCGTTTTGCGCTTTCAATTAGTAGCGGAACAAGCCGGAGGGCACATCGAACACCTTATGCCTTAATCATCAATAAGATGTTTGTTCCGTGAAGCTTTCTTTTTTTTTTTTTTTTTTGGCAATATCACTGTTGTAGCTGAAAACATGTATTCTTGCCTTTCGGCTAATAATTATTTAGTAAACCTCTGAACTCTATTGTTTCCATTTGGCTAACAACATTTCTGTGTGTAACGAATCCATTAGTATCGCCAAACAAAGTTCCATTGCTTCACGATTGTTCTGCTAAAATATCAGGTCATTCTGACAAGTAGTTTTAAAATTATCGATTTTTGAAATCGTAACTTTAATTATAATCAACGTGTAGAAGATAAAAAAGAAGTATGAATGCTGAACTATACATTTGTAACATATTACAAATATTACATTATGGCCTGTTCATTCTACGTAGCTGGCTTTTGTTAATTGAAAATCTGAAATGGAAGTTTTGAGAAAAAATATATACAAAACATATTTGTTTACTTTACATTGAATAATAAATAAAATTAAAAGAAAATCATATCTTTTTAATTCCTCACATAAAATATGTTTTTTTTTATTCGTTTAGACAATAATCAAACATCCTAAATAATAAAAATTTCAAGGGAAAAAAATCACATATTTTTTTATTTATTTATAGCATATGCATAAAATTGCATTTGACTACATTAAGATGTCTATTCTTAAAATCATTTGGATCGATGAAAGGATATAAAAATTATTTCCAAAATGCAATTTAAATTTTTTCTTAGCGCAGAAATTATACAAGTTTAATGCGACATAAGACAAAATTTACCAGACGTATGTGTTGCATTTCATAGAGCATATCAAATTTACAACTTTTAAACAGTTTTATAATTTTATAACAATTTTTTGATAAATACTGCAAATAAAACAAACAAAATATGTGATTCAATAATAGACTGTTAAAGTTTATGAGCAACCCCAGGTAATTTGTCTCTCGAAGTTCTTTCGTTTAAGGGAAGAAAAAAAAACAACAACAAAAAACAATTAGATTGCTCTAAATTTGAAACAAAACAAAGCTTTGGTTTTAAATACCTTGCTCAAAATAATTGCATGGAGTTTAAAATAAATAAATAGCTAAACATATTTTTTAAAAAAGTTGCCAACTTGGCGAGTTTTTGAAATGAAAATCGGCAATGTTTTGAAAAATCTGTCATCACATGAAAAAACGTTTTTTTTTCTTCTTCGAATTAAGTGCTCGATTCCTAACAGCTGCGCAACAACTATTCATGATTAATTTGACTGTTAGGTCATGTTAAGCTTATATTTAACTAGCGCTGTTAATGCTAATTTTAAAAATGGTGCAATTTTGTGAAATTGAAAAGGGTTTGTGGTCCAATTTTTTACTATATCAAAGGTTACTCCAACGTTGTATTATTTGGGAACATAAAACTTTGAAAAAATTGAGAATTATTCATAGATTACGATAATTTCTTCCAGGTGAAAAAAATTACACCACAGTAGTAATTAAGTCATTATCAGACACACAGAATATTTAAGTTATTGGTCGGTTTTTTAAGCCGAAATAATTATTTGCAGAACGATGGTATATATAATTTAAATTTATATATTTTCTTCAAATATAAGGCATTTAAACCGTAGTTGTTTTTCAGGACGAAAGAATATCGAAAAACACTGTTTAAAATTAATGAACAATTTTAAATTATTGCAAATTTTTATGCTCAAATATGGCAGTGTTGGAATAACTTTCAAATTTAAAAAAAATCTGACAAAAAACGCTTTTTTTATTCCCATAACTGCGGTTTTTTTTTCTTTTATCCATTTTCCTAATAAGCATAGAAGGCTCTAAATAAAGATGGACAAAATTTAACCTAGCGCGCATGAATAACTGTTACAAGCTTATAACAGTTAGGAAAAAACTAATTTTTTGCTGCAAAACGCAATTTTATATAACAAAAAAAGCCGTCGAAGAACAGCCATAAATGACATTTAATCGCAAACGAGATCGTTTTCATATGAAATACCTAAAAAGTACCCTTTTTATATAAACCATCACCTTTCTTTTCAAAACTTGGAAAATGTCATTATTTGTTCCGCTCTCTGAAAATATTTTTCTGTTGATCGTATGCATTTTAATCTACTTTGACGTTTCTGTAGATATATTTGACGAATTGAAGTGAAGAGAAGAAAGAAACGGTGCCCAAAGTGAGGAAGAAAACGTAGCACGTGAGACTAGTGTAGCCGAAAAATTCAACAGCTTGAAGAAGACCGTCCATGTTTGAACGCTGCAGATAATAGAAAGAAGCGTAGATGAATACAAACACACCTGTAGATCTGCAAAGAAAGAGAAAGAAAGGAATTAAATGTGAGAAATAGATAAGAAATAAAATATAAAAAAGGACGCTGTGACCGTCAAATATCTGATTGATCAGTGATAAATAAATGGGAACTCGACGACCTCGTAAAGGCTTTATTCAGTTAAAACACATTTTGCATATTGAGGCGATGATTAGGCAAAAAAAAAAAAAAATAATAATAATAAAAATAAGTAAATAAATAAAAATTTGCCTTTTTGAAAAAAATTATCAACCTGACTTCTGAGAGTCTAATTATTAATTTATTCAAATTAACTTTCTCACTAATTTTCGAAGCTATTTGGGTATGTAATGTAGACTCCAAATTTAAAAAAAAAAAATTTTTTTACCAAATGCATACCTGCCAACTCTTCCGCATTTGCCGGAAGATTTTATTTCATCATTTTAAGTGGTAGTAAAATGTATGCTTTCTATATATTCCTTGCATTTATAAACTTAATTTATAATCTTTTTGACCACCACTATTTTTAAAAAAATTAATAATGCATATATATATTAATATGCAATACTAATGTTGTAGTCTACATAAGCTTCTCCAAAATATAGCGTATGTATCTGCCTAAAATTGTAATTTAAATTACATTTTACTACCACTGGGGAAAATCATCCTCGAAAGGATTAAAAATTGGCAGGTATGCAAATGTAGTTTAAAATAAGGAAAAACCTGCTGACGATAGTTCACAATTGCGTGTGTGAGGATACAAAATTGAAGGGCTTCGAGGTATATGTTGATAAGCCACACGTTTACCAAAGGTGACCTTAATTACAACAAACTGCTCCTTAGTTTAGTTCTAGATAGGTACTTTCTAAGTTTCCAGTATTTTCACTAGATACTAACACAAAACATTTTTTATTGCTTACAGGGAAATCGTGGTATTTTTCATCAAAAACGCTCAAAAAACATTATCTTGAATCGTTTGAAAATGTGGTTTATTACAATGCCCCGAGACCTCAATTGCGTTATGTATTACTTGCATTAATAACTTTCATGGGACATTATCTATAATTATACCTCCTCTCTGAATGATTGCACTGTTACTTTTCTCTCTAACGTAAACTATTTCCCATAACAGAGGAATTATTGAAAATTAATTTTAGTCCTGCTAATAACAATAGAATTAGTAACATCATAGTAATTTTGTTGTTTACTCTCATGAAAACGGAATAGGAGTAGTTTCAAGTCATCTAAGTTCCAGTTCTCTAGAAACGTATGTTTGTCCTGATATTTAAATCGAAGACAGAACACCACAGATAAAAAAAATAAGTTTCTTTGTTTTTTGAGCTGTGGTATTATTAAGCTTTGAGTTGTGAGTTAATTAACCGTATAACAGCTATATGGATATATTGTTCTAGGAAATTTTATGTAAGTGTCATTATTCAAATAAAGTTTTAAGTTAGTTAATAGAGCCTTAATTACCTGAATACCTCATTAATCAATGTCGGCACAAAAGTTTTTTTATACATAATTTAGCACATAGATCTTTCTTTCCTTATTTTAAACAATATGCTGTCTTAATTCAGCTATACATTCGGTCTTCAAAATTAAAAACACTCTTTACAATGCATGACTACACAGAATTTATCATTTTATGTTATTAACATTTTGTTTGTAGGTGATGTTCGTCGCTTTGGATTTGCTCAAGAAATTTGGAAGTTGTAATTTCTTTTGTTTCATCTATTTTTCATTATAACCAGTGTAATCTCTAGTTTGAAAATCATGGCTACTTTTTCTAAAAAGAAGTATGAAAGAATATGATGTCTGCGTAAGAAAAATATACTATAATAGTGTGAATGGTATTAAAAGAAACCCTTACAATCCTATCAAGGAATAGAAATCAGTGAAATCAACTTCGAAAATCAATGAATTCAACTAATAATTCAGAAACTACTTTTTGCAAATGGTTTATGAGTAAATATGAGCAAAAGAGTAACTCTATTTGAGACGCAAGTTAATTTTAAAATAAAATATCTTTATACCTACCTAATAGACAAAATGGTTTTATTAAAATCAAATTTAGTGTGTATCCTTACTTAAAAAATATCTATTTTCAAAACTTAAGAACCCGCGCCATCTTGAATTTCAGCTTAAATTTTTGTATTTCGTTTTCTTTGTACTTAAGAAGCTTTTAATGACACAATTTTTTTCAAAAGAGATCGCTTTAGGAAAAACAGAGCTTGATAATTTTCAGACTTTCTTTAAGATTTTCTTCAAAACTTTAAAAATCTGCGATCTGTGGTTTTGAATCAATAATTTAACATTGCACTTTTGACAGTTCTCAGATTTTAATTTTTTTTTTAAATTTAATTTTATTACAGTTTAAACTGATAAAAACAGATCTGGGGGATTCTTAGAACATAAGATGCACAGTAACAAAGATATTTATCGAAAATTTAAAAACAGGCAAATGCATACTTTTTAACTACCTCTCAGAAAGTAGTAATTGTAAAAGAAGCATTGGTATGATTTTGTCAGAAAAAAATTAAAAAAAGAATCTAAATTACAGCACTATCTCAAGCACTGATTAGGTTATGGTTGTGTATTTTATATGTATCGAAAGGTTATGACTAATAGAGTAAATATGCATCATCAGTTTATTTGTGAAAGTTAAATGAAAAGCATATTTAGAACTTTTTTCTTTGTTTCTACCCCTTCGACAGTAGTGTTCGATCGGGAGAGGAAGGGCCTCTGAATAGTAAAAAGAGATATAAAAAATCATAACGTTTTAATCCGAATACAAAGTAGAAACGAGATAACTTTTGTTTTCTTTATTTATATTTAAAGAAATTAAGACTAGTCAAAAGGAAATAACACTCAAATTTTGATTAAAATATAACATGTGGTAAAAGTCAACTGTTGAAACTGTTAAAGTGTTACGGTAACATCACGACATAGCGAATCGAAGGCTCCGTCGTAATATGAAATGATGCTTTTTTGCGAATAATATGCTATTTTTATAACTGCTGTGAATTTGCTAGTGTCACTCATAACGGTTAGGTCAAGTTTAGCCTATCTAAATCCAGCGCTGTCTACGCTTATTTTGAAAATAGCGCAAAACTTCGTTATGGAGAAAAGCCGCAGTTTTGTGAAAATGAAAAGCGTTTGTAGTCTAATTTTTTTAATATTTAAAAACTTACTCCAATGTTGCATTACCCGGGCTTATAAAAATTTGCAAAAACTGAGAATACGGCAGTGATTTTGATAATTTTCATCTAGTTGGAAAATGTCGCCAATTTGGCGATTTTTAAAAAAGCTTAATAACCTTTAAAATATATTTAAGTTATTTATCCGTTCTAAAGCCTAGGTGATTCTTCACGGGAAGATGATATATATAGTTTAAGATCATCGCATTGCTTCAAGTGGAAGGCACTTAAAAATGGCTTTTTATTTTCCTTGACAACAAACAACGTTAAATGAATATTTTAAAATGATACTTAAATATTCACGTAAAAAATGCTTCATTACATGAAATAAAATCAACATATCTGCGCATCAGAGGTAAAAGGCACTATTCCACGAATGTTAAAATATTCAGAACCAGTTAAATATTTTTTTTCCAACCCGTTTAGTTATTTTTTGACTTAAGACATAATGCTTTGTATCTCTGTACATAAATTGCGTAGGAAACTGCAAAAACTTCAATTTCATAAAACCTGACACTGTGCACTTTACTTCTGATACAAAGGTAATGAATATGAAAATAAATAATGCTTAGAAATTTAAAAAAAAAAAAATAATAATAATAATAATAATTCTTTTAGTTTGCTGCACTCATAAAAGAAATACGAATGACAGCATACAGAAAATGTGCTAAGCGTTTATTTGCGAGAATACTTAACGCTGTGACACATATGGCGTAAACGCTTGTAGCATATGTAACGAAACGATGCGCAATTAAAATATTAAAGGTAAGACTACCATAAATGATTTTTTTTCTTTTTTTTTTTTTTAATTGAGTTTTCCTCACATATCAACCAGAAAAAAAAAGAAACTTTATTTTCAGTAACTGGTGAAAAAAATGATATCTCGCATATAGTCTGCAGGTCTTCCGGCGGGGGTACAGATCCCAGCTGTTGCGCAATATCATTACAGCTGGAGGGAATTCATATCTTTCTGATACGTCCAAGTTATGAACTCGACTGGGGGGTGGGGTTGGAAAAGTTTAGTGGAGGTAAGAATACGCTACACAGAGCCATAGCTAAAAATATACCTAACAGCTATTAAGAATTTTAACATATAAGACAAAGACATTTAAAACATTAAGTAAATTATCTATAAGCAGTTCTCAAAAGATGAGAGTCTAATAAATATCTAAGCTTTAAGCTCTGACAATTAAGTTATAAATTGTTACAAAAGCTTTACTATAAAGAATCCATAAGATAACCTTATAAGTTCTAATCTAAGGTAATATAATTATAGATAAGATCTAATATAATAATATCATTTAGAATTATCAAAATTAGAAGAAAATGAGAAGAAAATTAGAAAATTTCACCAACATACATTTTTTCTGTTGAAATGCAAACTTAAGACGAATCAAATTAACAATAACACCGTATTAAAATATTTAATATGCAAAACACTTCTAATTAAAATAAATAAATAAAAAATCACACAAATAAATGAAATCGAATAAGTTTATTAATATATTTGGAAAAATTTTAGATTGGGGTAGGAGAGTTTGTATCAGACAAAAAATTTTTTTTATTGATTTATGTATAAAGAAATATTAAATATTCAATATAGAATATTCTAAAAAATAAAAGAATTTCCATTAGTTTCAAAGTTGTCCATTGACTTACGGTAATAGAAAAACGCGTTTTTAAATTTTACTGCTAGGAGAAATGTGCTAAATAATTTTCTTTTTTCTATCAATAAAATGGTCCATTTATGAAGATATTAAAAGAATAAATAAAAAAAGTTTAATTAGAATTTTGCATAAAATTTTACTTAGCTATGTGACGTTAAATTAGGTCTTATTCCAGGAAAATAAAATACAGGCCTTACCAATCTCCACGCACCATAAAATGTTCGGCTTTTTTAAAAGAATATTATTTTTTTCATTAGTTTTAGTTTAATAGTTTATATTCGTTGAATTGCAAAATTTTATTAAAAATTTTTGCAGCAAAAGAAATACAAATATGCTGAAAAATTTTATAATTTTGGAACCAAGACGTTTTACAGATTGGCAATTTATAGATGCAAAAAATTTCCAAGAGGTTTTGTTTCTCTTGCGTATATAAATAAAATGACCTAAAACTATGGGCCTTTGGTCTCACTGTGCTACCTGACTAAAATTTTCAAACGAAACTTGCTGTTCTGAAGAAGGTTTAAAAAAATCTTGATTTATTTTGGCGAAAAACAACTTTATATATTTTTACAGAGCAAACACACCTAAATTTTTTTTTTTTTAAATCTTGCGAAATATAATATTTGTTACTTTTCAGTAAAAAATTCCTGAAATTTGACATAAAGATTCAACCAAAAATTATTTTTATAAAAACTTTAAAAAATTATATAAATATTCGGCTTAATTAACTAAGAGCTTAATTTACAGTGTTGATTTTTTTCTTTTTAAACGACAACAAAATTAAGAAAATTATCTCATAAATAGAAAAGATATTTTTAACATAGGAGCCACTATCTGTAGTTGCGTCATTTTCGTAAATTGTGTCAAATCGTAGTTTTGGTTCAAAAATTCTGAAAAAAAATTTGTTTTAATCGCTTTTATCAAGACCTTTTTAACATTTTTTTAAATATATATACATAAAAATCTGTAATAAGACAGCAGTGGCCATTGGACAATTAGTTCACGACCGATTTTTTAAATATTTTGTCGAATTCGGTGCAGTTGGCATCTTTGCTATATGAAACACGACGCAAATGCGCAGTTAATGAAAAACCTGGACCAAAGTAACCTCGAACAGGCGTAATTTAACGTTTTAAATAGATAGGAAACGTGAGAATGTCCCCAACAAAATATTTTTGGAAAAAGAAAATATTTTTAAAAAATACTTCTGAGACTGAAATTTAGAGAATTATTCAGAAAATTCTTTTTCCTTATAAAATATTATTGGTCGTCTGGAAAGTTCATGCCAATATATACATTATCTAATATTATAGAATAAGCACAGACTTTCTGGACGACCTAATATATATAAATCACACATATACGGTTAGTCACAAAAGTAAGTAACTATTTTATATCTCAATATAAAAAGTTCGCTTTTTAAAATAAAAACAAATGGAAAATTCGCAAAAGACTGTCAATTACTGGTTTGGAATATGCTTTTTTAAATAACTAAAAATTTCAAAAGACTATATTCTTTATTGTTTGTAAAGCTTATTTTGTTCTATACCAGTCAAAATATACATCAAAAAAATATGTATCCACTCCAAAAATTTTGGATTATTTGATCTGTAAAAAAACTTTTATGCGTTTTTTTAAAAAATATAATGACATTGCTATAAGTATTTTTGTGAAGTGTGAATAACTATACTGATTGCTACTCGGGGAGAGGAACTTTTACAAGATTTGAAAGACGTAATAATAAAATTACCCAAAGAGAAAAAGTCTCAAAGTGAGATTGCTAAAATAATGGGCAAAAGTCGGCCAAAAGTGCAAAAATTCATTTCAAAGTTTCAAACGTGCGGCAACACTCGAAATAAAAAAAAAAAAAGATCAGCTTGAGCTAGTATTTTAACTGTCTGAGAAAGTCGGATTATTGTGAGAAAAGTAAAAGAAAATCCTATGATAAGTGCACCAAAATTAAAAACTGGCATCGAAAATATTAAAGGGAAGTCGTGTGATCCTGAAACAATTCGGCGTGTATTACGAAAGGCAGGTTACCATGGCCGGAACATGCGAAACAAAACACACGTTAGTAAATTCAATCATAAAAAGAGAGTCGAATTTGCAATGCGGTATCTAAGGAAAGATCAAAATTTCTTTTATTCAGTAATATTTTCTGGTGAAAGCAAATTCAACATCCATTTTTCAGATGGAAATCAAAAAAATTGGAGAAAGGACAATAAAGAGCACGAACCTCAGAATATGAAAGGAACAGTGAAATACGGTGGTTGATCAGTTTTAGTTTGAGGCTGCATGGCTGCATCAGGAGTAGGAAATTTAGAGATAATAAACGGCATATGGAACCAGTACAGCTAATTGAACACTGTGAAAAATAATTTACGTCAAAGTGTTTCCAAATTAGGACGGGAGAGATCATATATCTTCCAGCAAGACAATGACCCAAAACATACTGCTCAAAGTGTTCTGGAATGGCTTCTATATAATGTTCGAAAACAACGTCAAAGAATTTCCAAATTAGGACTGGAAAGATCATATATCTTCTAGTAAAACAATGATCCAAAACATACTGCTCGAAGTGTTCAGGAATGGCTTCTATATAAAACACGAAAACAATGTCAAAGTGTTTCCTCATTAGGACTGGAGAGGTCATATATCTTCCAGCAAAACAATGATCCAAAAGATATTGCTCGAAGTGTTCAGGAATGGCTTCTATATAATGTTCGAAAACAACGTCAAAGAATTTCCAAATTAGGACTGGAAAGATCATATATCTTCCAGTAAAACAATGATCCAAAACATACTGCTCGAAGTATTCAGGAATGGCTTGTATATTATGCTCGAAAACAACTCAAAACCCCTCCATAGTCACCAGATCTTAATCCCAAAGAGAATTTGTGGGATCATCTTGATCAACAAATTCGGAAAACAGCGATCTGATAAAAGTAATTTTGGAAGAATAGCAGAAGATACCACCTTCTGTAACTCAAAATTTAGTTAATTCAGTGCCAGCAATATTGAGATTTGTAATAAAATCCAAAGGTTATCCTACAAAATACTAATTTACACTTTTTACAAAAGAAACTTGTCATTTTTTTATAATTAAATCTTCTTTGCTTCATTTTGGATACTTACTTTTGTGATGTGAGCTGCATCCTGTTTTAAGTTAGTGTTTGTTTCGAGTATTTAAAAAGGTAAAATTCTGTGATTGTCTTTACTTTTAAATTAACTTTAATTTGCCAACATTTAAATAAAATATTATTTCGGTTGTAAATAAAATGCATTTATTTTTATTCGATGAATGGTTAAAAAATTGCTCTGGATACTAACTTTTGTGACTAACTGTATATGAAATGTGTAATTTTTTTTTTTTTTTTTTTTTTTTGAAACAAAACAAAATTTTTTATAAGACATAAAAATTAAAATATTTTAATATTATCTTTATTTTACACAGAAAAAAAAACAATACCAAACAATGAGAAAAAAATTCAAACTTTGTAGACAAAAAGTTAAAATTTCAAAATTGTTTCAGTTTTGCTTTCAACGTTTAGAAATATATTTTGTTATTGATAGAATTATATGAATATTATATGAATTATATATTCATATGAATTATATATTCATATGAATTATATTTTCAGATGAATTATATATTCATATGAATTATATGAATTTTGTCTAGGAGAATATTCTTTAATATTCTAGTTGAAAAAAATATTTCCAAGAATATTTTCAAAAAGATTATAATTGAATATTTTAAATTTTTAGTTTTAAAATGCTCACAATTTTTTAAAAGCTATTAAAACTCTAAATAAACCCATTTGTGATTTACTTAAAACATGCAACTGTGACAAATAGTAATCTGGTTTTACTATTTTCTATTTCATTGTTCCAAATTTTATAAACATTGCAAAACAGAAGGTGATATTGATTCATGATTTCATTTCTACAGAAAACTATTTAAAAAAATATTACGGAATTACAAACAGTAAACACTGATTGAAATTAAATTAACTCCTTTAAATTGGAGATAAGCTTTTCATTCTGTAACTCAAAATGCTTTTTAAAGGAAATGGTCACATCTCAGAAAGCATGTTTAAGAAAATGGACGCAGCATAAAATGTGTGCGTAAGAAAATGGACACAGCATAAAATTTGTGCGTAAGAAAATGGACACAACATAAAATGCGTGTGTAAGAAAATGGACATACAATAAAATGCGTGTGTAAGAAAATGGGCACAGCATAAAATGAAAATGAGATTTTTTAGTGTTTAAACCAAAATTTAACAACTAAACAAGGAATTTTGTATTTACGTTTTTAAGTATTAGGCATAACCATTAAGCAGCAAAGTCTCAAACTTTAGAGTCAAAGTGACTGGATATATTAATCTATATTCGTACACCATAAATATAATAACAAAACTATAAATTTATAGGATTTATGAAAACCGTGTAAAAACAACTTTTGACTTTTAAAGTCTTTCTAAAAAGATTAATTTTAAAAAAATGTACTAAGTGAATTAGGCAAATGGAGACAAATGGACATAACGAATTTATTTGGATCCATTTGTATATATTTTAAAAAAGCAAAAATTTTCATAAGTGAAGATTTAAGACGGTTTCAAATGCTGTGTTAATGTCTTTAAGCAGATAAATCCATCAACATGCATTTTGAGTTGAGTTCATTTTTTTCAACATGTTTTTTGAGCTGTGTCCATTTTCATACTGACAAAATGCTGCATTGTTTTAATAAAAGTATTTTTAATTTATTCTCAATCTATTGACCAATTTAAAAGAAATGCTCATAAAAGTCTCAGTATTCATATTAAAAATTTTAGCAAATTTATAAGATTTTAAATATTTCCTGCACGATTTCTAAATGAAGAGCAAGTTAAAACTACACAATTTCTATTTGTCATAAATATCAAAATGTAAGCTTTTTTAATTCAAAAGCTACAAAGTTCTTGATCCTTAAATTTTTGCAAATAATTTCTCGAAATTAATTGAGTACATACATTATTCAAGACACTTAACATTAGCCATATTAATGTGTGACAACATAAACAGTAATTGGTATGTAACCTATTCAATCTCTATATTACTTACCTCGGCACAATTTTTATGGTAAAATGAAACTAAAAGAATGTTTTTAAATTTCACAACAGGAAATAATGCTGCAATGATATTATACTCCCCCCCCCCCCCCCACATTTTAAATAAAATAATTTTCAGGAAGTTTTTTAAAAATTACTTATTGAATGTAAGTTAAGCTCGTAACAATAATGTTTTATAAAATCTTTTTAACATAAAATCAACTATTTATTAAAAATTTCCTTTAAAAAAAAACTAGGATCTTGTTAATTGTATTTAATATATTAAATTTTATAACTTTTCATTTTTGATTTTATAATATTGATTTTAAAAAAGTTTGACCACTACAAGAAAAATTTCATGAAATTTATGCATTTATTTATAAAAGGTTTGATAATCATGAGATGCTACAGATAAATACAATCCAAATTTTAAAAAAAATTAACCATCTCATTCAATATTTTACTGTTACATAAAATATTGTGAGAAGCAAAACCGTAAGGATTGAAGAAATTTTTTAAGCTTAAAAATTTTATTTTTGGATTAAAAAGTGTTATTTAATTTTTTTTGAACACTATGTGATAAAATAAAATAACTCAAACATGCCCATATGTATAAAATATATTTGATAATCATGTGATGATATATGTAACTATTGCTAAATTTTAAAACAAAATTCTTAAAATATTTATTATTATACTACACCATTTTAAATAGGGTTAGCAGCTCTGCTGTAGTATGGAAAATGAAGATAACATAATTATCAGTGTTATTAAATCACATTTCAAATACTGCATGATTTAAGTATCTACTACAGCATCCCATAATATTATGGAAGCAACTTATTACTGTCTTTATAAGATCCATAAAATTGTCTACATGTGCTATAAATTACAATGGCAAAGCATATGACCAAGCATATGCCATACAATAATAATCTAAAACAAAATCGGAATTCTGAAAGAATAGTGGTTTGAAAAAGAGAAGTACCTGCAGTTTTTTCACCATGTAATAAAAAAAGAAATAATTATAAAGATTGTTGCTTTGAAATCAATGGAACAAGAACTATAATAGAGACAGAAGGTAAGAATAAAAGAGACAAAATTATGAAGGGAAAAAATAAAAGAAAAACAAGGAAAAAATGGAATAAAAGATGAAATATCACTAGCGCACCTTGTGAATAAATTTTTACAAAATGTGTCAGATTAGGACAACTAGAAACTATTGCGATAATTTTCAATAACATTTAAAAAAAATTGAACTATGTCATTTTTTTAACATTTTTAATTGATCATTTTAATTTATTTTTTAATATATATACATATGAATACATATATACACAGTGAAACTCTGTTAAATGGGCGCTCTTGGGAGCGATAAAATTGTCCAATTACGAGAGTTGTCCGTTTACGGGAAGGGATAACGAATTTTAACGCCCAAAATTACTTTTAGAATAATTGCATTTATATAGAAAAGATTGAATAATCTACAATAATTATTTACAATGATATTCGTTTAAACTTTAAAAAAATAATTTTTTCAATACAAATATATATACATATTAAAACTTTAGATATATATGTACACATAATTCTAGATGCAGCTACAGAGAAATGAATATGTTCTTCCTATTGACACAGACATTCAAGTTAGTCATATGATACCAAATAGGCACTTTTAGTTCTTCCTTAATTATTACATTTACACCACCCCAGCACTTGGTAGGAAGTGTGGTAATATCTCCTTCAAAGTAAACCTCTCTCTATGCACAGTAAAATAAGAAAGCAATGCATACCTGTAAAGCATGAGGCTCTATGGAGTTGTCATATTTACAGTTGATCACCTGTCAAATCTAAATAAATGTTTCATTTATATGGATGTCTCCATGACTAGATTTCTGTTGTTTTTTTTTTTAACCCAGCTGCGTAAAATATAGTTTCCAATTTGATAATAAAGGAATTTTCAGTGGGGACAAGAAATTAAGAACATTTAAGGTATAATATCTTGTGAGGTCTCATAACCAGTATGAAAAGATTAAACTGCCTGAAATATTTCACATGAGCAGTATCATTTTCCCTGCTTCCCTTGCAAAGATAAACGAAGGTGAAAGAAAAATGATTGATTCTTTAGTGGTGAAATAGTTTAATATTTTTAGTTGTGGATAAAATAAAATATATTCTTTGAAAATAGTGGAAAGTTGCATATTTTTTTCTTTAGAATTTAAAGTCGAAACAGTTTTTTTCTCTTTTCAAATTTAAAAAATTGGTGTCCGGTTTGTAGAGATAAAAAATAACGTTTCAGGGCATAAATGGCAGTCCGGTTGCGGGAGTGTCCGTTTTCTGGAGATGGTGCATAATTTTTTATTCATAGAAGATTCACTGGGAATTAAAGTTAGTTCCATAATGAGAAGCATCCGTTTTGTAGGAGTGCTCGTAACTGGAAGTTTCACTGTATTATATACCTTAGACTGCTCTTTGAAAAAAGATAAATGACAAACTAAAAAACATATAATATGCACTACTTAAGTATAAGAAAAGGCAAATCTTATCACACATATAATTTTTAATTTTGGAATTACATTATTTAGAGCAGATAATTTCAACAGTTTCCAGTTTTATTTTAATAAGAGAGCACTGAATAACTTATAATAGTTTGAGATCAACTTATCAAAATTTTTTATAGAATTATATATAGAACATTTTATAGAAGAAATTAATTAATATCAATTAGGCAATATTCCCTCACACCAATATTTAATTAAATTTGTTATCAAGTGTAAGTTTTCCTTAATCAAGTAATTTCAAAGAAGAGACTCAATTAACGAAACCACAATGAACAAAGCTACTAAATATTTTTGTACAAAATTTAGTGAATGATACTTCAATTCCCCATAAAAAAAATTCGATAAAATGATTGGAATCGATTATTTCTAAAATCGCATGAATTAATAATTTTGAAACTATTAAATTCTACTTAAGAAATTTGTTATAGCATTTGTTAAAAATAATAAACAAGGGTATGACACCTGAGTTCTTCCCCCTAAAAATTTGAAGATGGAAACTGTTAAATGAGTTTCTATACCATAAAATTGCTGAATTCCCAAAAAACAATTAATCCTGGGGTAAAGGATTCATTCATGAACCATGTATATAACTATCGGATGATTACTACCATCAAATTTCGATTTTAATAGTATTAATTATTAAAATTAAAAGACGTATCAGAAATCTAACTCTTTTGATTCTCCAAATCGATTATTTTAAAATCCGATGTTAGATTCATGGAAAATCTAATGTTCGAAAAATCAGGGATATCAAGACGAAAAGATAAAAAACACGACAAATAAAGACAAAATGTTTTTAATCAGGGAAACCAGGACACCTACGAACCCTAAACTACATTCAGAAACATAATTTGAATTGAAAAAGAAAGTCTTGCTTTTAAATTGCCAATTCATCTATAGATTGTTAGATATATGTGAAGGGTCCATATGCCTAAAAAATGTGTACCATAATAACAAACTTTCTTCAAAATTAAAAAAAAAAAAAATGTTAAAGTGAATATCATAGATTATTGATACTGACATTAACTCTCAAATCGTTAAAAGTCTGGATAAATTTCTAAGGACATTTCCCAGTTACACACTACAATCCTATTGATTAACGAGGTAAAAACTGATTTTCTGATGCAAGAAAGACTGCATCTAAAAGTTCAGAAAATTTAAGAACTAACGATTAAGTTATCATAAATTAATAATATTAATACATAAATTAATAACAGTATGATAGATTAATGATATTCAACAGATTACTTACCCTGCATTAATTACAGACCTCCACCACCATTTATAATCTTCAGCAGAAAGTTGGAAATAGGTAAGAGCAATTGATATACAAGCAGTTACACTCAATAATATGAAGAAAACAATAAATAGCACACCATACAACGTATATTGCTCTCGCCCCCAAACTGTAGCAAATATGTAATACAGCTCCACTGATATTGCACTAGAAAAAACAAAATTTAACGATCATTAATCTCTATTTCAGACAATTAAGTCAACAGGATTATTATAAAAAAATTTTAGCAAACTTTATAACATAAAGTACACATAAAGAGCTTTGGGAAATATAATGATAAATTTTATTTTTAAATAGTTCAAAAAAACTTTTTGGGTAAAAAAATAAATAAATAAATAAAATAAAACATCAAAACTTTTATGCTAACAATGTGTTTAGGGGCATTGTGCTGTTATCTAGTGGAAATTCTGAAAGCTTGTAAAGTTCCTATATAGAAATAATACTAAGGAACAGTTTTATGTAAAAATGGTAATAAATTGTGCTTATGTAGAAAATTGAAATTATCAATATTTTTAACCTAAAACCATCATATGCACTATTTGTTTTAGCAAAAAGGAACAAATAATAAAGACATCTAAAAAAATTAATTAAAAAAATATATACAATACATATAAGTAAAACAAATAAGTAAAATAATAAAGACATCTAAAAAAATTAATTAAAAAAATATGTACAATACATATAAGTAAAATAAATGACAAAGTACATTCAATTTTTTAATTTTTAAAATTCTCAAAAATTATTATAATGAATGGGTAAACAAATTTAATGGCAACTTTGATACAGTCGAACCTGCCTATCTCGAATCTCGCGGGAAAGGGAAAAAAATTTGAGATAGAGAGGTTTCGAGATATACAGGTAAGTTTAAAAAATGAAATTCGAGCAGCAATGTTTAATTAAAAGAAACTTTAAATCATTTATGTTGTAAAGAATTTAATTATGATTACATATTAATTACATCTAATAAAAGTTTTTAACAGTCATATGCACCTCATAGGTAGTCTTTTAATGATTTCTGACGTCGGATTTTCTTTGATTCGATAATTTTTCACTGCAACTTCATTTTTTTTTCATTAATGGATTTCCGTCCAAGAATGTTAAAATTTTCATTTTTTCTTCAATGGAGAGAACATTCAATTTACGTTTAGCCCCTGCCATACTTAATCAAAATTCAATTGAACAATGTTTTAAAAAAAACTGAGACACTCAAACCAACGACCTCCTAAAAAAATTCTACTGATAAAATGAATTTCTCTTTGTGTTGTTCTTATCCATGTGTGGAAACTGATGCCCAGTGGTGACGCCCCCCTCATCAATCAACTTTTCATTGTCCGAATACACTCAATTGGTTGGAGAGTATGAGGATAGTAACCGGAAATTCCAAGAAACGACCCCCCAATCTGCTCATTCTTACTTCCCATGGGGCTAGGGAATTTTTCGGTTCTTCTAATGTAGCTTGTTTGAACAAGTTCTGCTGTCCAGGCATCGGTTACGATGATGTACATTCTCCTTCAAAATTCGAGAAACACAGGTTTTGAAAGAAATTCTTTCGAGATAAACTTGGAAAAATACATTAAAATTAAATCGTTAATGTCGGGAAACTAAGAAATTTCGAGAAATACAGGTTTTCGAGATAAGCAGGTTCGAGATAAACAGGTTCAACTGTATAAGGAATAAATATAAGAAGAATTTAAACAACAAATATGCTTCTTAAAAAATCATGCGATTTCGAAATTCTGTATTGTATAATTTCTTGATATATAAAAGGATTATAGAAAATAGTGAAAACATAAAAAAAATTTGAATTGAATGATACAAAAGCAAAAATAGACTATGTTGTGAACAGTATATGTACAGTGGGCCAAAGAAAAACATATCACCCTGAATAACTTTTGATCTAATGATCGGATTTTCCCATTCTAGGACTCAATTTTAATAGTTCAAGGGGGTAATTAATAAGTGCAGACGATATTTTAAGTTGCAAAATATGACAGAAAAGCGTACTTTTGATGAATAAAAATACCTTTTTTTCGACAGATTTAGATTTCTGACCCCCAAAATATAGGAGGTAGCTGCAATTCGGGAAATATGGACCCAAAAGTTTGGTCAGGAGAGCACTCCAAAGTTTAAACACGTTAATGCTAATTTTACTTTTTGCATATTTCGCTATATCTCAAGAACTTTTTAAGTGAATTTAAACTTTTTATAAACAATTATAAAATTCATTGATCCAAGGATAATTCAATGCCAAAAATAACTTTCAGTAAATATCTATTATTTTTTACAGGGTTCCCACTCAATTATCAGAAACAAATTCTCTGACTTTTTCAGGTATACACGGTAAATTTCAATGAAAATTGAGACCATATTTTCATCAGAAAACTTTGATTCTCTTATTTGTTATGGGATATATTAGATTTTCTGTGTAAAAAAATACTAATAAATGAAGATGGGAATATTTCAGTTTGACTAAAATTTGAAATTTTTACAACAAATAAGTGTAATAGATGTAAGAATTATTTAACTCGAATCTCAATAACTGATTACTGTTGCTGACAATTTTAAGACAGGTTATTTTCGAGGTATGATCTAGGAATATTCCAGGTTTTTGTAAAAAAAATTGCAGCTTTACCTGACTATTCTCTGATTTTTAAGAGTTTAAATACAATTTCCTGACAATTCCAGGTTCTCCCTGACCCGTTGGAACCCTGTTTTTATTATTTTATTTAAGAATGGTCCAAAAATTTTAAGGTATAAAATTTTTTATATCATTTTAAAAAAGGTAATTTTATACAGCAAAATACAAATATGAGCAAAATTATTTGAATAGTTCCTGAGAAATTATTAATAAAAAATTAGATACTTAAAATTTAAAACATGTATCAAGGTATGCTTTTTTTTTCTTCTTTGAATGTGCATTTTGAACTATGTCCAACAAAAATAAGATTTTTGAAACCTTACACATTTGATATAATTTTAAAATTTTCCCCAAGAGCTTAAAAGATGCATAAAATTTATTTTGGTGTATCGAAATTTCTTGGAAGTTAAACATTAAAAAATTAAAGTACAATTATACCATTAATACTAAAAATACAATTAATGCCAATCATATCATTAACACCAAAATTAAAACATTAATAACCTTTAAAAAATTAAATAACACTAAAAAAACTATTGCAAACTTTAACTATATTTGGTTTATATATCTTTAATTGCAATTAAATTAAGGAAAAAATATTGAATTCCTGCACTTAAACTTAGATTTATTTGATTAAAATTTTTTCAAAATGCATTTCTGTAATAGGTAGAAAGATTAGAAACTTTTTTATTAACAAGATTCGTTCTTTTACTTATAAAAAATATCTCTTCTATAATCTATTTGTTAATTGCAAACTAATAAGTATATATGTACACAATAATTTTTCCTAGAGTTTGGCAGATAAATTAGTTTATTGAAATTCAAATAAGAATGAATAATATTTAACAGAAATTATGAGTTATTAAAACGAGCTATCTTAAAATTCGAATTTAAACAAGTGATTATAAATAAATGATTTTACACAGGCAAAATAATTATCAAATAAAATTTTTTGATATAAAAATCCCAGCTTAATGCAATAGGGTTTACATTTTTAAACATTGTACCAAATCTTAAGTGAAAAAAGTTTTTGAGACCTATATTTTAATTTTACAAGTAACTTAGAAAACATGTTTACCTAAAGGGTAAAAATCCTCCAATCGCACACTGTGCCGGTGCGGAATGATACCATTTCACAGGTGGCACTTCTCGTGGAATGTGTTTTGTACGACATGGTATGTCAAAACTACCAGTCCAGTTTTTTCCTAAAACTCCTCCAAGGACACTTAGAGGGTAACCAACTAAAAGAAGAAAAATAACAATTTCATTTATTGCCAACAAAAATCATGCTATTTGAAAAGGATAAAATATAAAACTTACTACACAGCCAAACTCCCAGTAGTAAAATAATTGTACTAAAAGGAAGAGCTTGAGTTGAGTTGTATGCCCAAGCTATACTATTCTGAATACTCCAAATTATAAAAAATGGCCCTAAAACAGTTATAAAAGCATTGGAATACATACTTATTTAGCAAAAAAAAATTGTTATAAAAAATTTTGAGAACAGAATCCTTATTAAATGACTATCACAAGATTAGGAGCATAAATTTTTTATGAGTATAAACATTAAATTAGAATTTTTTTTGTTAACTAAATTTTTAAAAAATATAGCCTGAATTAGTTAAGAATCAAATTATGTCAATGCCTACATAATGAAACAAAAATTATATACCAGGAAATAAATTTTCATTGCAACTTAAACATAAATTGTTCGACAGGAACTTTGATTAGTCCCAATTATGAGCATTTTTTGCACACAGTTTTGAGCACTTTGTAGTAGCTGTCATTTTGCTACAACTTTAAAAACAAACTTTTGAAAATTAAAAGTTGGTTGCAATGCTAATATATAAAAGTAAATCAGTAATTTAGTTTAATTACACTGGATAATCATAAAGCACAGAAATCTGCAATAACTAGTGTTTAATATTTATGTATATAATCTGAAATTTTGTGTAGATTTGGGAAAATGAATTGACTTAAAACACTTCAAGGTAAATTGTTGAACAGCATTTATTAAATAACTGAAATTCTTCTTAAGGAGAGTTTAGTTGATGGTACAACAGCTTAGAAAAAGCTATAATTGACAGGCTTTCATTCAACCATTCTATACACTTCCAGTGGACTCCCTGACATGTTGGGGTTGATGGGAATGAGAGGGCTGATTTCCTGGCCAAATCCGCTGCCAAAGAAGACACTGATCATTGTGAGATGCTTACCTTTAGTGAAATTTCTTTCCTGGCAAAAATGAAATTAAACAAGACCATAAGAACTCCTCCCAACCACTCTTGGTATTTTGCAAAAAAAAAAAACGGGAGAATCTTTCAATCTTGCCCATCAAACTGTCTCTTCACGCTTCTTGAGTGGCCACACTAGATCCCTTACTTTCAACCGGGGCCAAAAAACTTATCCTGAATGTCATTGCTGCTCGACAGACATGGCCTCCCCTGCACATATTCTGACTTGTTTGGGGTTCGGTAAAGATGAGAAGATGAGGTCCTGCGAGACTCCAGTCTTTTTATGGACTTTTGGAGGTGTTCAGATTCATGGGAGTCATCTAGCGCTGCTATACGATTCTGAGATTAGCAACCAAAACAACAACAGAAAAAGCTAAGTTGATATCAGAGTTAGAATTTAGAACAAAAAGAACTAGAATAAAAATAAATCCTCGGGCCGAGCAAGGTTGACTCAGCCTTTCATCCCTTCAGTGGGTCGATAAATGAGTACCAAGCATGCTTGGGAATTAAACACTGGGGGTTTCGTGTTTGGCTGACCACCTAACCGAAACTTCTGCACCCCAAAGCCCAAGGTTATGAAAACTGAGATAGGTAACTAATAGGTTAATAACTGAGTGGTTTTGAAAAATTTAGTTAATAACTGAGAACCTCAGGAAGAATTTATTTGATAATTAAACAATTGTCAATCTTAGTTGTACAAGATTGTAATTGCATTAAGGTAAAAAACTGACTAGGCCACTAAACAAGTAAGTCTTCTTGCAAACTGCAAAACTAAATGATAAAAAATTAATTATCCAACATTAGTTGATTGAAATGTTAAAAAAGACAAATATCTTGTTTATTTAAAAATGTTTAATGGTAGTAAAATATAAATAGGGGTAACAAAAACAATTTATAAGCATATTTTATTTGGAAATTTTAACAAATTTCACACAAGTCAGAAATAATTTTAGCTAAAACATAACGTACCAGAAAATAAAAACGATGTAAGATTAATGTTCCACACCCACAGTCTACCACCCATTTTCTTATACATGGATGCAGATACATAACCAGCTATACCTGTGAAAGAAATTTAAAAACTTGCTATAAAAAATAAGTTCACACAGACTGCGGAAGTTGAAAAAAAAAATTTTAACAAAAAAAAAGTAGATATTTATTTATTTAAATTTTTTTAAGAAAAAGGTTAAATATTGAAGAAAAAGTAAGTATTTCAAGCATGACAAACCTTTATGAAGTAGAAACATTAAGTGATATAAAATGAAGTGCATAATTAATAGAAACATTTAGTAAGTTATAGAATAATCTATATAATGTAATATCTATATAGCATATAATCTATATAGCATATATCTATACAGCATATATTTATATAGCTTATAACATAAGCTTTATAACATTTTTAATTGTGGTATGTTCAATTTCTATTGTGTAAAAGAAAATAAGGCCAAAAATCACATAAGTGTTTTTAATAATTATAAAATTTACAATATTTATTACAAAGGATTTAAGTCTGGAAAAATGACTTTGAAAATATAAAATTTTAATTAAAAGTACTACATTAATATTGAATCAATATATATATATATATATATATATATATATATATATATATATATATATATATATATATATATATATATTAGCCTATTGATCCTGGTCCTACATAAAAAAAAAACTATAATAATGAGTTTCACAATATTTAGTGCTTACTAATTGCTGCTTCAAGTACTACCTTAAATTAAACATTTTGAAACTAGTATGAGACAACATAACTTTAATATATTAGTTTAATAACTAGAGCAAACAAATTTTGAAATTCTTTATGGCATATTAATACATACATACGATTCAGTTAAAATTAAAAGACAAAAGTTAAATTTGATAAAAACAAAATTAAACTTTTGTAAAGATGAACATATTTTGTACAAATAATTGTTGTCAATTAGGAAAAATTAGGACATAATAAATATTTAAAAATCAACATAAACCTAAAAAAATGATGGGTTTGAAAGTAAAAAAAAAAATAATAATAATTTTTTTTTACATAATAGCAGAAAATTAGTCCAGGTATTGTCTTCTATGTTGTGAAATGAATTAAATATAGATTTTGAACTCAAAGCAATTTATACTTACAAGATGTTAAAGCATAAAGAAGAAATGCAATAGTGTTCATTGCACCATGTTTGTGGACATTAAATAAATCAAGCAATGCCATTATTACAATTCCCAATGCAATAGACAAGAACTGACTGCCGACACCTATGCAAAAGAAAATATTATAGAAAAACTTAATTACTAAAAAAAATTATGTTAATATTCTTAATCAGATAGTTACACTATAGCATAATGGTTTAGTGTCAATAGATTCGATAATTAATGCACTTTTTGTATAGTAACCTATATGCTCCTATAAGATAAAGATTTTTTTTTTCTTCTTAAGGTCATATGAAAGCTTATAATAATAGGTTCGAGTAATGATGAAATAATGGTCAGTTTGAGTACTGATCTAATAATAGTGTGTTTGAATGCTGATCAAATGATCATGGGTAAGAATATTTTTGTCGCTATTCTTTTGTCTGATTTCTTCAAAATTTTGACCAAGCATCTGATGATGTGATTCTTCTTGATTACCAGAGAGCTCGATTGGCAGTTTAGTTGCAGCACTTATTTTGCAAGGTGTTGCCTGTTTCTTCGTGTTTCAGGTTCCTGTGAGTTACTGCCTTCTTAGATAGGGTCAGACTGTTGGAAGTGCTGACTGCATTTTAAGGATCTTTTTACCTATGTCTCTGGATCTTTTGCTCTAACTCTCCCAGTTAATAGTTTCATTTGGAGGTATGTCACAATTATTTTGTAGTTCTCTGGAGAACTACAAAATAATTGTGAAGTTCTCTGATTCAAACTTAAGTAATTTTAAGAATAATTTTGATAATTATTTGCAGTATATACTAAATTACTGTATAACTAGGTAATGTTGTTAACAAGCTAATAAAAGTAATTTGTCTTTTTTTTTAATGAGTTTATTTTATTCAGACATTCTATTTAGAAAGGGCCTGCATGTGTGAAGTTTTGGAATTACCTTTTCAGTTCATCTAATATTTTATGAAATAAATTTAGTTAAAAACCAAAAGCCCACACTGAAACTTAAGTTTTATTAATGAAGTGTAAATTTAGAGTTTCAATATCTTAAGAATATTTTATTAACATGTAAAATGAAACCCAAAATTTAACTTGTCATAATGTTCACCTGTTCCTTCAAATAATTCCTCTTTTAATTTAAATAATGTAACCACTTTGTAAACTGTTACAAAAATGTCAATCTGTTACAAACCTAATATAGCACAGAAAAGACTTTTACAGGGTGGGAAACGGAAAACATCTCCACGAATGATTTTCCATCCATATTCATCACACTCTAAACTATCCACATCATCAACATCAACATTATAACGAGCAAAATCATTTCTCAAAACTCTTGCCTAAAATACAAAAGTACAATTGAAAAAAATTATAATCCTTATCAGGCTTTGCATAAATTCATGTTTAGAAACATGCACACATGCATGCATGCATATATATATATATATATATATATATATATATATATATATATATATTGTACTTCAAAATATCAGAGCAAATTTAGAAACTCTTTTACATGACATAACAAACTGTCAAACTGTCCAAATCAATAAGAATATAAGCAACTTACTAATATTACTATAACAAATCCAGTCAACAACATTACCAGAACAGCAGAGTTAATAACAGAGAGCCAATGAATCTACAAAAATATAATAATTAATTAAACTTTGGGTTCATTAGTTAACACAATAATGCTCATTTTAAAGGTAAATATCAATGCAATCTAAATATTTTAGAAAAGCTAAATTATATTGTAGTAATTTTAAATATATAACTTAATGTTATACTAGTTGTATACCGCTACACTGAATCAAATCCATAATAAAAAACTTAACAACTACATATATGCTTAACTGCAGGTATGGAAAGAATGTGTTTCCATTCGGCTTTGTAAAAGCAAAATTATTTATTGTGGCTAAAACAACAAAATACAGATCTTTAAAACTCATAATAAATAAAAGCTATCTTACTTGATTAAAAACTTCATTCACTTCAAAAAAACACTAATTGGAATAATAGTCGACATGTTTCAAGTGCTCGAAAATAGACACACATTTTGCAAGACTTGAATGAGACGAATGAAACGAATTTTCAAAGCAAATGAAGGATTTCATCAAGTAATATTTGACTGCTTCAGTTTCTCGGGATTATTTATTTAAAAGTTGTATTATTCTTCCTTATAATTTTTGAAATAAATTTTCACAATCCAAATAAAAAATGTATTGAAAAATATAATAGGTGTGGGCAGTTCTAACATTTAAAAACCTGCCTTATTGTTAAATTTTTTTCTAAAAAGAAAATAAGCCTGGTTGTTGATATGATCCAAAAAATGGCTACAGTTAAATATTTATTGTATGTTGTTGTATTTTATTTTAAATGAATTCATATATGCAGGGGAAAAATAATAGTGCTTAGTTCTTTAACTGCATTTACATGAAGTTAAAAAAATATATAATCCTCCTAGATCCTTTTTTTACTGGTTAACCTTAAAGATGTTTTAAGACAGCAGTTATGAAAAAAAAATTTTTACAAATTAAAAAGCTAATAAAATGTTAGGAAATAAAAAATAGTGAAACTCTGAAAATTTTATTGCAACAGTTTCATGGGACATAATATTCCAAAAATTTAGCTAGCAAACTGAAAAAAACTTAAAATTTTAATTTAAAAAAATATAATAAATGAAAATAAACACATACACTCATTCTTTCAAACACTAATTTTAAGGCTTTCATCTATAATGCAGTGAAATTATAATAATGTAGATTATTTACCTCTAAAGTTTTCGGGAAAAAAGAGGAGTTCAATGATTTTTGCATTCTTTCACTATAAGTTTCTCTAAAAAAAAAATATAAATAAATGTAAAAATGTATATTAAGTCAATTATAAATGTACCAAAAAAAATCATCTCCTTACATTTGTCTCAAAATTGGTAAACAATTTTAATAATCCTGGAGAATTTTTTTCTCATAAAACTTCAAATGGGAAAATTTTCAGAACAAATCAGTTTTCATTAACAACTTTTTTAATAAAATTTTTTGTCATATTATAATTAAATTGTCATAATAAAATTTTTATATTAAGTCTATTATAAATGTACCAAAAAAATCATCTTCTTACATTTTCTCAAAATTCGTGACAACTTTTTAATAAAATTTTTTTACTTGGGTTGGTTATAATCAGGGATGCAAAACCTTTTTTAACAGCACGTCATGAAAACTAAAATACACTATGTGTCAATGTTAGGCAAAACTGTAACATTAGAAATGTAAGGTAAATTTATATTCTAATTGGGAATAACATGTATATACCTAGTTTTTATTACTATTCCATATTAACATAAATATTTTCTAATAAATTTTCAATTAATTCATTTCAAGTATCAATTCAAGTCATAAACTTTAGGGGCTATTTTCAACCCATGATCCGCAGGTTGTGCATCCATGATTAAAATGTGTTATTATAACCATTGTAAGGTTTTAAATATATAAAAAAATCTTAATTCAAGAAATGGTCAAAATAAAAGTAGATGAACAAAAATTTTGTGACAAGTATACAGCTCAGCATTAGAATCAAAGGAGGTCACTTTAAAATTTTATATAAATAGGTAATGGAGCATAATATTTTCACAATTATTTGAAATTTTTGCTGTTTTATAATAATCAGGATTTAAAACTATGGTGCACTTGCGTCCAAGTTATTTCGTATCATCCTTAGATTTTAATCAATTTTTCAAGACTCAAATCAAAATTATTCACACTTAATACTTTGAAAATATTAAACTTACTTAGTTTCAACCCAATTAACAGAATAAGTATGAGTGACAGAGATGGGAGCTGTTACATCATTCAAACTAAATGGTGGACTCCCAACATTAGATACATTTGCAGCAATGATCTTAAAATAAAAATATTCAAATAAATCATAATCATGAAAATAATTAAAGCACTTATTTTGTAAACATATATGAATTTTTTTAAATAATTCATGAGTCATTTAGTTCAATAAGATTAAAAGTTGTAAGATATACAAAAAAAAATTTTTGCACACAATCTGAATTCAGTATTTATAAATGTCTTATAAGCTTATTGTTATACAATATCACATTTCAAATTTATTAAATTTGAGATTTAGTCACTATCTATAAAAAAGAATGAATGTACCATATAAAGAGGCCCAAGCCAGAATGCAGCTATATGCTGCACAAACTCAAGAAATTTGCAAGAATACATTTAGAAGGTAGTAATAGTAATACTTTATTAACATTGCATACATCTCTGAGGGTGATCCAAAGATATGCCATCACAATTTTGATTGCCTACAGGGGAGATAACTCTCCTGCTTTGGCAGCCCCTCCACTTACGTGTGAAGTCAAGCACTTAACAGTCGAGTAATTTAAGGAGGACCGACACTTCACACCCTCAATCCTGTCACAGACTGGTCACCCACAAATGATGTCAAACAACAAGAAAGAAAAAAAGTTGAAACATCATCATAGTTCCTTGAGATTCTAGTACCTGTATCAATCTAACAAAGATAAACCCTAAGCGCAACTATTCAATAAATCAAACAAAAAAAGAATTAGCAAAAATATTTCAAAAAAGAAAAGGTTAATGAGAAATGCATGGTTAATGACTGAAAAAGGTTTTTTTTCTTTTTTGATTATCAGAATAATAAACAGATAAGAGATGATGGTTTTTTTTACAACATTAAAAAGTTGAAATTTCAAAGTTAGGCTTACTGAGGACTGAATAGTAAGCACAGTAGAGTGCTGATTATCTGGACCAAATGCGTCCAAAGCTGATCTGGATAGCTAAAAATCCTGATAATTAAACAACTCTTGTAACATTTTATTTTTTACAAAATTATACAACAGAATCTGATAATAAACAGATAGGGGATGAAGATTTTTTTCACAATATCAACAAATTGAGATTTCAAAGTTAGGCTTAATGAGGACAGACTTAATAGCAAGCGCAGTAGAGTGCTGATTTTCTGGACCAAATGCGTCCACAGCTGATATGGATTGCTAAAAATCCAGATAATTAAACAACATTATAAAACGGTTATGAGAATATTATAGCGTAACTTCTCTTCACACGTTTTGCAGGCTTAGGATTAGCAACAGTAGTAGAGCCTATTATAGCATACTTAAAATTATTTGACTTAAATGTTTAAAAGATTTAACTTTTGTAAAATTTTATTTTTTACAAAATTACATAACAAAATCTGTTTCAAGACTGAAAGAGAGAGCATTTAAAAACATGTTTCACTTCTTTCTTTCTTATTCTTGGGAAAAAGAAGAAATAAGTTTCCTTACTACAAACTACTAGGCAGTTGTCACCCACATTAAAACTAAAGAACAAATGAGAGGTTCTTTTGAAGGTAACAAAATAAAAAGAAACCACTTTTTTACCCTCTTCAGATAGTCTAAAAATACAGAAGCATTTTGGCAAAAAATGTTGTTTATTTAGGTGGGAGAGATGGGAAAATACATGTCTTTGAACAATCTGGTTAATTGGAAAAATCCGGTAAAACGGCATTTGGATAATCGACGTTTTACTGTATCTAATAATATTAAAGATTATAATTACCTTGTTATTATTATACATTATATTAAAAGTTAAGTGTGTCCAAAGATATATCTTATGAGAATGAGGCAAAAATCCTTTCTCTTCCAAGTGACCAATGAAACCATGAAGAGGAAGATCGTCTAAAACATTGAAAATCATTTATGAAAAATAGCAGTTATATTGTTAAAGAAAACATTATTTTAAAAAAAGTTTATAGAACTACTTACCAATTATAAATTCAAAATAATAAAGATCTTCTATAGCATCTTTAAGCTGATTTATATCTTTATCACTAAGGGTTAGTGAACATAACTTCTCATTTTTTAAAGGAACTAAAAAGTAAAATATTTTTATCTAAGAAAAATATAGTAAATTTTATAACTTCTCAGTCAGTTCATAGCAAAATGTTTATAAATATTAAAAGTTGTCTAATGTTCTTAAAAGTTTGCAATGACCTACATGGTGTCTTTTGCACAGTTGAACCTCGATATATCATTTCTCATGGAACCATTCATTGTGAATGATAGATACGAGAAAACGATGAATGTGGGCTAAAATAAAATAACAAATAATGACTTGAAATATGAAAAGTAATAAAACAGCAATAGATTTGGAAATTAATAGTTAAAAAAAGTTTTTAATTAAGAAAAAGTATGTACTTAATGCAGAAATATTTACTATGCAAATGTAAGCTGAAGAAACACATTTATTCAAAGTATTTGGAAATTTTAGTTTGAACACACTCTTTTCTTTGTATTGCAAACAAAATATTTTAAACACTTTTAATGAATTGCTGTGCATTTTTTAAAAGTTCCAGAAATTACAGAAAGTTCCTTATTGTTCCAAAGGTGCTTAGGCCGTCCAAAAATCTTGCACTTGTTGTGGTTCTGTTGTGCCATCTTCATCGACATCACTTAACACTTCTTCAGTTTTTCTAACCATTTCTTGACTAGTCAACATTACAAGTTTCAACATTTTCATCAAATAATACAAAATCATCTAATGCCCTATTGAATGCATCATTGGCATCAGAATTGCCATTTTTCTCCTCAAAACAAAATAACATGACGGTAGAATTTCCGAACGACAGACACGGGAACAAATTTGAAAAATGATCTGAACTTGAACTATTAGCATTATAAGAATAATATAATTGACGGGGCGGCTAAGACATGACAATGCATATGGAAAAACGAAAGATGTGGGAATGATGATCGAGGTTTGACTGTATATGAGTTGTCATAAACTAGAACAAAAGTCTAACTAAACACTACAAAGATGTACGTTTATACTTTGTAATGAACCAAAATAAAAACTGTAATAATACCTAATAGAATGAAAGTGAATCTATTGATTTACCCTGGTACTATTTAAATAATATTTGGTTTAATTTTTGAACGTAATGTGAAATCATTTTACAATAAGATTATATAAAACACAACAATAAATAAAAAAGGAGAATTTTGATGAAATTTTTAAGGTAAATAAATCTTTTGATTTAAGATAAAATATACTGAAAAAAGAGGGAAATAAATAATACACCTAAAATGTGATATTAAACTTATAAAAAAATTTTACAAAAATAAATGACTAACTATATCTAAAGAAAAAAATTTTAATACACAAATTAAAAAGGAAAGTTTTAATGAATTTTTTTGAAAACATGCAATGATCCTATCTTTACTTTAGGACATAATAACTAATGAATTTTTTACAATTACGAAGAGTATTGATTGTAATAGAATATATTGTTGCCAGTGCCGTAACATCACCCCTCGGGGCCCTGGGGCAAAAATTTTTGGCGGGCGCCCTTTCAAAAACTATCAGTACTCTAACAGTCATTTTAGCTATTTATGTATTATGTTAGCAAATATATTTATGAAAACAAGTTATTTGTTCGCATATAAATTGGATTACAAAACATTGTAAGTTTAGAGAAATCGATTAATCCTGAGAAATTAAATTTTAAAAAAGTCGTACTTATAAAACTCGATTTCTCAGGAACTAATCAACCAATTTTGCTCAAATTTGTATTTTCCATGTGGAATTAGATACTTTAAAATGATTAAAAAAAATTTAAAAAAAACTATATGCCTTACGATACAAAAGTTTTCAGACTATTATTGTCCCGAAGTGGACTGATCGTTAAGACATGGTTCCTAGCAGATCATCGAAGTCAAGCATCACTGGCTTCGGTCAATGTGCGGGTGGGTGACCACTTGGATCAATCCGCTTAAGGACTGAGGGTGTGCGGTATTGGTCCTCGTTAAACTGTTCTACCATAAAGTGCTCAACTTCGTGTGCAGGTCGCCGGGCTACCGAAACGAAGGTGCCATCCCCATTGCAGAGGATCAAACCTCAAGGGATGTTTCCCAGACCGTCGCCAAAAGCCTATTGTGCAGCACTAGTGCGACGTAAAAGATCAACATCAGACTATTATTAAATAAAAAATAATAAATATTTACTAAAAGTTATTTTTTGCATGGAATTATCTTTAGATAAAAGAATTTTATAATCGTGTGCAAAATTTTTTCAATTCCCTTGAAAAGCTCTCGATCTGTAGTGAAATACAAAAAAATAAAATTAACATTTGGGGGTCCAAACTTTGGATAGCTCATCCGACCCAACTATTGGTACCATATTTCCCAGATTACAGCTACCTCCTATATTACGGGGGTTAGAAAATCGAATCTGTTGAACAAAAGTTATGTTTATTCAGAAAAAGTATGTTTCTGTGTCTGATTGCGTAACTTAAAATAAAATTTCATGCACTAATTAATTCGCATACATGAAGTCAGACCCTTGAATTATTAAGATGGAGTTAGATTATTAAGAACGTGAAGATCCGATCATTAAATCAAAAGTTATTCAGGGTGGTACTTTTTTGGTTCACTGTACGTAAATGTTACCAATTTACGACATCTCACCGAGAAAATATGACTAGAGGGAAAAAAGCTATTCATGTTGTCTACTCTTGTCCACCGTGTCCACAGTAGCCTCCTTTTCCTCTAAATATAACGCTAATTATAAAATACCAATTTTATAAACCTGTTGAATCCGGTTACTATAATGTTAGGAAGGTCTTTTCAAGACAAAACTATTATAAAAATGAAAATTATTTTTTAGCTTCAAATCTAAAAGTTTTTGATCGCGTTATGGAAACTGAAGGAAATTTAATAGTTTTTTTTATGAAAGAAAAATGAGAAAAAGTCAAAGCATATTTGCAATTAAAAACAAAAATTCTTTTTAATGGTTTGTCATGGCAATAAATTTTAATTGCTACGGATTTCTAAGCTGATGTTCATAACTTTTTACTAAATTAAATGCGTTTTTTAATAAAATAAAATAAGATTTTTTTTTATATAAAATAAAGATTGCATTTCATTTTTTAATGAAAACAAAGTTGTTAAAAACTCTAAAAATTTGAAGTTCCAATTTAAAAAATTTAAAGGTTTGAATAATTTAAAAAATATAAAATAAGAACAAAATCCATGCACACACAGTAAAATTATCAATTATAGTACTATACAAATTAAATTTTATATACGAACATAAAAAAAGCAATTTTAATGTTACCATTCTTATAAAAGAATTCTAACAGTATATAAATATAAAATTTAAATGTATTAAATGAGTTAATGCAAACATTTACTTACTTCCTTATAAATAAATTTACATTTGGCTTTCTTGTTTTCCAAAGAAAATTTTTATTAAGAACAGGAATTATTGATATCACGATTTATGTTTGAAAAAAAGAAAGTAGCAAATAATTTTAATAACTCTTAATTAAAGTTAAATTTTAATTTCAAAAATTAAACAAAATAAAAGCTAACAGAAAATTTATATCTGAATTAAAAATGGTTAATTTAAATGACGCAATTAAAAGAGCTAAAAACTGGAATTTAACCTGAACATTTTACGTTCGTCTCAGAAAAAATCTGTTGACAAAATGACCAAAGTAAATGTCAACAAGAGTCATCCTCTTGGACCCCTTAAAAGTTTACATCTGTTTTCCTAGAATATCTAGATAATTGCTAGTTTAAGACAACTTAAGGGACATATAGATGGTACTGTATGACATTTTATAGAAGCACAAAAGAGCCCAGGGTCATAAATATGATTAAGGCAATTTAAAGAAGCAAAAGGTCATTTTCCCATGGTGTAAAAGGAGATGGCTATTTCTTGAGGAGTCAGATAACTGTGGGTCAACTCTGTGGGTGGTATGAAAGTTTTAACACCTTCATAACACCCACAGTCAAAAGATGCTTTAAAATATATCTGTAGGATGCATTTTTCAGGATGCAAAACAGTGGTATTTATTTTAGTCTTCTAAACACTTGTTATGTTTTTTTATGATTTGCTCCTCTTCTCTTTTCGTGTTTTAGTTTAAAATTTTTTTAATAAATTAAAAGTTGTAACATGTAGAAAAAAATTGAAACAAAACCGAAGTATTTTTCTTGTGAATCTCTATTTCAATTTGGAAAATAGCTAGTAAATTGGAAAAAAAGTAGTTTCGTTTTCTAAAATTCTCAATTCTATTTTACTTTATTGTAGCGAATGTCAAATTTTTAGAAGGGGTGGCACACATTATCTTTCATCTCAATTAAATTTCAGAGGAAAATAAAGTTTTTGATTTGGAAAATAGCTTTAAAGTCGAAAATAAGAGTTAAATATAAATTTTACTTGACTTTATTCCTGCGAATGTCTGAATTTCAGAAGGGGTGAAGTATATTCTTTGCCCCCTCACTTTAATTTAAGAGGAAAATAAAATTTTCTCTTTGGAAAATAGCTTCAAAGTTTTTTTTTTTTTTTAAACAATTCTACTAGACTATTAATTCAAATGTTTAAATTTCAGAAGATACAAAACACATTTTAGCCCCCCTTACTTTATATCAGAAGAAAATAAAGTTTTCTATCCCCTTACTATAATTTAAGACGAAAATGAAGTTTTCTATTTGGAAAATATTGTCGAAGTTATGAAGCAAAACAATTTTTTTTCTTCTAAAATTTCCAACTTTACTTGATTTTATTCTATTAATGTCTAAATTTCAGAAAATGAGAAACAAATCCCCCCCCCTCACTTTTATTTCAGAAGAAAATAAAGTTTTTTATTTGGAAAATAGATTCAAAGATGATTTTTTTAGTTACCAATATTTTTTATTTTTGAGCACTTTGAAATTTCAGAAGGGACGAAACACTATGTTCGCCCCCTCATTTCTATTTCGGAAAAAAATAGAGAGAAGATTGGAAAAAAAAAATTTTTTCTATTTTTACTTTACTTTTCCAAAAGACAAAAAACACATTAATCGCCCATAACAAAATAAAGTTTCCTACTTGATGTATATCTTCCAAAGGTGAGAAAGAATTGCTTTTTTTTTTCTTCTCTAAAATTACTTATTTTACTAGACTTCGACTTGGCGAACAATTAAATATCAGAAGAGGCAAAGCACATAAATTTTGAAGAATATAAAGTTTTCTATTACAAAAATAGCTTCATAATTGAAAATTTTTTTTTTTTAAATTTCCGATTTTACTTTATTTTTGTGAGTGTCTAAATTTCAGGAGGAGGGGCAAAACGCATCGTTTGCCCCATCACTTAAATTTTAGAGGGACCCTCTGCCTCCCCCTGGTTGGCACGCCACTGTGTCTGAGGCTGGATAGTAGAGGAAACAACTAAGTAAACCAGAAAGTGTTAACAATCAACTACATGCAGCTGTGGCCTTTCCCCTTCTCTGCAAAGCTTGTTTGTTCCTTTGAGAAAAGAAAATAATTCGCGAAAAGGTGTTTCACCGTTTATTACCCTTCCCTTTATGTTATAGTAGGTACGCAATTACAAAAAAGAAAATTTTCATCAACTCTATCTTAACACAATTTCTTTCCTACATATATATAATTAGAGTACTTTATTTTGAAAAAACATGATGTGGTCTCTTCATAGGGGGTCTCTTCCCCTTGACCGTCGGGGCCCCGGCGTAGTTACGGCTCTGATTGTTATACAGGATATTACTTACAGCTTTTAAATTTAGATATTCATAAAAACATTTTGTTACTAATAAACCCATCAATGCTTTACATAACCTTATATATCCAAGTGATAATTTAATAAATGTAATTTTATTCAAGTAACAAATAATTACCAAGTAACTAAATTTCCATTTATTTTCTTAACTGTGAACACTAAAGAATAATAAGATACCTTTAAAAGAAAAGTTATACATTGATATAGCCATCCTATCACCTTCCAAAACTTCACCTAAAGTTAAACTTTTGTGCTCAATCTAAATAAGAGAATAGAAAAAAAATATGGATATTAAAAATATGTCAATAAATAATATATAATATACAAATTGTTGAAGAAAAAAGAAAACATACAGAGAGTTAAAAAATTTTAAACTTAAGAAATTTTTTGATATTATCAGACTTTGAATAACAATTTTTAAATCTTCTTATTTTTTGCTCAACAATAACCTTTATTATAAAATTTGGTGTACCTAAATTCCAAAAACACGTTCCTAAATGATTAAACTAAAGAATGGTGTAAAAGAAATATTTGTACAAGAAATTTCATTTTAATTGGGCATGTGCACAACAGAAGTGAAACTTTTATCAATAATGATAGATCTTAGATCAAGTTTTATTCATTAACAGATAAGTTTTTATTATACAGTGTAAACATGGTAAATGGTATAAAACAACATAAAATACAATTTCATTACAAACAAATAATTATGCATTTCATGAAGGAGTCCCTAAATCTGCACTCTAACCTATGTGCTAAAATGCCACCAATTATAATTTAAATGAGCATAAATGCACAACAAAATGCATAATGATAAACATATATGTCTAAGAGGGTAGAAAGGGATGACGAGAAAGAAGTGGACGGTTGAACAATTATTTATTAACGGGAAAATCATAGCAGGTTACATCTTAAAAATACCTCCTTCTCTCAGCCTATCTCCTCTCAGAATGAGCGGGAAATATATGGTGGCAAGAGAGAGTTGAATTAGCAACCCATAGAGGGCGTTGCTGGCTGAAGTACATGTATGGGACACTCTGTCATCCTGACTTAGTCGGTCTCCGACTAATTGCTTTAAAGGTAAATATTAAACATCACAATAAAAAGAAAATATTGATGACAGAAATATTTTGACAATTGAATTGAAATATAAAACAATAAATTTAAGAAAATTTAATCTAATTCTAAATATATTCAATTTTAATATATAGTTAACTTTTTTTTTTTTTTAAATTAAGTAAAGATGCACTTTTCAAAATTATTAAGCAAATGAATTTCTTTTTCAACCTATAAAACTAGCAAAAACCAAAACATATCCTGAATAAATTATAAAAAGATATTTTCAAATATATAAATCCACAAAAAATTTTTTTCACTTCTGAAAAATACGATCAATATGAATATTTTGATCATTAAAATAGAAATTAGTTATTAATATTCAGTTATATATGTTCAATTAATATTTGATTTATGCAATAAAATGCAAAATGAAAATAATAAATTTTAAAAAAATCAAAAGTCTCTGTAAAAGTTCCTGCACAATTGAAAAGTTCATAGTTCATATGAAAAAAAAAGGAAAAAGTTTATGGGTCTTCCCATGGTTTCATTAAGTCTGCTGATGTGGATGTGACAGTTGGTCCTTCTCCTATACCGATCTTGTGAACATCATATCTATCGTTGGGTCTAATTTTTGTCACTGTGTATTGACCGAAAAATTTTGGTCCAAGTTTCAAACCTGTTCCAAATTGGGTTCGTTTGATGGCAACTCTGTCGTGGAGTTTATACTTCGTTGCTGTCTTTCGTCCAGTATTATAATTATGCTTGGTTTTTTCTTGCATCTCAAGTATATTGCTTTTTGCTTCTTTTCGCATTTGTTGTTGATTTTCAAGTAAAATATGTATGTGCTCTTCCTCGAGGATTTTCTTGATGTGCACGTCTTCTTTATTCCTCATCTTAACTCCTGTTAAGAGCTCGAAGGGTGTAAATTTTGTTGTTGAAGAAACAGTGCTGTTAATTACACGTTGGACTGCTACATGCTTGAACCATTTGCTGGGGTTGTCAAGGGATAACTTGGTGATGACTGAGATTATCGTACCATGAAATTTTTCCACTTGTCCGTTTTCACGTGGGTGACCTGTGGTGATTGTGACATGCTCAATTTGTTCGTCTTCACAGTACTTCTTGAATTCTATTGAGGTGAATGCGGATCCTTTATCTGAGATCATTCTTCTTGGATTTCCAAAAGTAATTTGTTACAGTTGTAGTTTATCCAAGGCATCTTTAGCTGATGTTGATTTTACTGGATAAATCCATAAGAATTTGGTGAAAGCATCTACAACGGTGTAAATGTATTTGTAATTCTTATTTGTACTGGGTAGGGGACCAAGAAAGTCTATGTGGTATGTATCTAGAGGAATGTCTCCTTTTGGGATGGGATGTAAGAAGCCTTCTTGTTTTCCTACTTTACGTGATGAAAGTATACATGGAATGCAATTGGAAATCACGTTTTCAACAGTCTTTCTTATATTTGGGAACCAAAATTGTTGTTTAACCATGTCTTCTGTCTTGTTGATACCAAAATGGCCTTTGTTGTGTTGTAGTTGAACTATTTGTTTTTGCATGTCTTGAGGTATGACTAAGAGTTCTTGATTGTTTACTACTCTGTATAGGATGTTATTTTTGTACTTGTAGTCTGTAGTTGGAGAGTGTTCGATTAGTTGTCTTATGCCTTGTGTGTATTCATCTTTGGCTTGGGCATGGCAGATTTTCTGGGTTGTTTCGTCAACTTGGATTGTCATGACAGGATATCGGCTAAGAGCGTCAACATGCTTCATCTGTTTTCCTGGTCTATGAATTATTTCGTAGTCGAAATCTTCTAGTAACATTGCCCATCTTGCAATTTTAGGTGGCAGTTCTTTTTTTGACATAGTCTTTTGGAAAGCTTGGCAGTCTGTGAAAATTTTGAACTTGGTGCCTACGAGGTAATGACGAAATTTTTTAAGTGCTTGCACTATAGCTAAAACTTCTAATTCGTATGATGAGTATTTTTCTTCTTGTGGGGATGTCTTGTGGCTCATATAATGAATGGGATGTAGGCTGTCATCTAAATCAGATTGCATTAAAAGAATTGCGCCAACTCCTTTTGACGATGCATCGCAATGAAGCTGTAAACGTGAGCCCTGCTTGAAAAGGTGTAGCACAGGTTCAGTCGATAAGGCTTGTTTCAGCATTTGGAAAGCTTGTTGCTGTTCTGAGCCAAAATGAAAAGGAATGTTGTCTCTAAGAAGATCACTTAGTGGTCGTGCAATAATTGCATAATCTTTGATAAATTTTCGAAAATATCCTGTAAGGCCTAGGAATGATTGAACATCTTTAGCTGTTTGGAGCTTTGGAAAATTTAAAACAGCTTTTGTCTTTTCTGTTGAGGGACTAATCGTACCATTTTCTAAAATATGTCCAAGAAAGGTAATTTTTCTTTGCAGGAAATTGCATTTTTTGAAATTAAATTCAAATCCATAGTCGGAAGCTACTTTGGAAACTTTCTGGAGTTTTTGAAGACTTTCGGACTCATCGTCTGATGGAAAAATTACATCGTCCAAATATAAAATCAATGTTACGTTAAAGGTCGGTGACCTTTGGTGAGACAGTTTCATCCAACATTATTCCGGAAGACAAAAAAGGATTCTTTTTTGAAGAAAAAGTAATTTTTTTCTCCTCTACCTTTGAGAGAGGATTTTCTTTTTTCACGCTTCTACCACAGTTCGAATCTTGGCAGATTGCCAACTGCTGACTTGCACTTTGAAAAGATTCTTAAACAATGGGTGGTATAATTAATTCAGTGCAGAGATTTTTACAAACAGCTGCTTTGAGTGCAATAGGAATTTTATTTTTTGGGTGAGCCAAATTTATTGTTGTCATTTGAGCTTGTTGCTTTGAACCGAAAGCTCCCCTCAAGATAATGTTCTCTTTACTATTTATTGTAGCGGTTAATTTATTTGCTCTAATACAAACTAGATTACAACCAGAATCGATCATTGCTTTTATTTTTTGACCGTTAAGAAGCACATCTTCATACTGCAGCTCATTGTAGTATTTATCGTGTCTGTAACTTTTCGTTGAAATTTTGGTGACGTTTTCTGGGCCATCGGGTCTGAAATTATTATTACTGTGGATACGTTGGCTGTTATAATATGAGTTCTGCGGACGCGGCGTTGTATTGCGCCGGTAATGATTTGGACTCAGCTGATTTCTTCTGAAATTTTGTCCGTGGTTAAAAGTTTGTTGATTATATTTTGTTTCACATAGCGATTTTCGTTTTGAAGTAAAGAAAATATCACACTTTTGAGCAAGTTCTGGAGGTTTTAACCATTCTTCACCTTGAATTATGGCAATATGTGATTGAGTTTCATAATCTAATGTTGAATAAAGTTTATCGGCGATAATTAACTGGGATAATGTTTTAAAGTCAGTTGCTTTGCGTATTTTGCAATAATACTCGAAAGATGTTGTTAATCGTGATGCAAATTGTGTGTGCGATTCATCAGGCATGCGTTGAGATTTTCGAAAATTCATTAAACATTCGTGTGCTGTTGGCTGAAATTGTTTCAAAACGGCATTTTTAACTTTTTCATAATCTCGGAGATCATTTTCTGAAATGTTTAATAAAACGTGACTTGCTTTTTCGCCTAAATTATTTATCAATATTTCTGATTTTATTTCATCCTGTACTCTTTTTGTGGTAAACGAACGTTCTAGAGATTGGAAAAATAAGCTGTAGTTCTCCGGTCTTGTCGGCACAAGCATGCTGAGTGTTCGGACGCTTCTAATAATATTTTCGATATCGGGACCATCTTCACTTGCGTCTGAATTTCTAGATGAGTTCAGGTTGGCACTAGGAGTGTTTCGGAGGTTTGTTAATTCGATTTGGCGTTCTATCTGTGCGAGTTTAATTTTTTCTAATTCTATCTTAGCACTTTCGTTATCTTCACGGGCTTTTTGTTCTTCGACGGTTGATGCGACTAGATCTTTAACGAAATCTACGTTCGCTTTAAATACATTACTTGATTCAATTAAGCCTTTTAGAGTAATTAACATAGCGTTTTCCGGTACAGTCATTCCTAATTCAAATACGATCTGTAGTAGATCTTCTTTTCTCGTATTTTTATACATTTTTAGTAATAAAAGTTGCTCCTACCTGTATTTCTTGAAATTGAAAATAAATCCGTTAATTTTATCCTTTTCGTGATGATTACTTCAAATGTTTTTTCCAACGGTGTTGATTTGAAGGAACGGCGGTTTTTTGCTGTTGATGATCAATGGTGGCAGTTTCGGTTTGCCGGCGTAGCTGTAGGAAGATTCTTGTTTCGTTTTAGACTGGTGTTGACGTTAGCTTAATTGAGACAGGTGTGGAGTTTTGGCTGGGCCCCCATGTCTAAGAGGGTAGAAAGGGATGACGAGAAAGAAGTGGACGGTTGAACAATTATTTATTAACGGGAAAATCATAGCAGGTTACATCTTAAAAATACCTCCTTCTCTCAGCCTATCTCCTCTCAGAATGAGAGGGAAATATATGGTGGCAAGAGAGAGTTGAATTAGCAACTCATAGAGGGCGTTGCTGGCTGAAGTACATGTTGGGACATATATAGCATTATAAATTTTATCTATCCCTTTCTAATAATTTTTAAACCCATTAACAAATATAAATATATTGTGTCAAACATTAGGTACTAATTTAGAACTTGATTTTTTATCATTTATCAGAAAAGCAACTATTTAGCAATGAAATTTATCCAATTTTTTCAAATGAAACAAGTCTCATGTTGCTTTTAATATTAATTATTATTAAGAAGAAAAAAAGAAACACAAACATGCCACATACCCAGACATTCATCTTAAACAGACTAAGCTAGAGACTAATATTTTCTACAATAGCATGCAAGAAAAAATATATTATACATAAACAATGAAAACAATTTATAATAACAGTTTGCAAAAAGAAAGATTTTATATCAATGCAAAATCAGTATACTTTTTCAGGTCTGCATACAGGTAACTGATAATAATGATAAGTTTCATGAGGATTAAAATAAGGTCCAACTTTATTTACATACAAGATGACCTAAAAGAAAAAAAAAAAGAAAATTTTAAAAGGACAAAATAAACTATAAGGACTTTAAAATAAACAATGTCAATTGTGTTCACCAAAGAATTTAAACTTGCTACTGATTCTAATGTTAAAAGAAAATAGTCACATGACAAGAAAAGAAAAAATTAAAGTCAAATTTTGAAAAATAATATAATTTATGCTTCATTTCTTACATATAGATATAGTTTTTATATTTAAAACACAAAAGCTGTTAAACTTTAAACGGTTCTGAAATTTCTTCATATAAATGAAACAAAATACGTAAAATAAATATTTCAAAAGAATTAATGGGAAAAAAACAGACAAAAGGTGAACTAGCATAGCTACTGCCATAATAGTACCAAACTGGAAATCATACTTAAAATTATACCAAACAAGGATCTAAATTTATCAAACATACATCAATACAAAACATACATCAATACAAAAAAACAATACATCAAAGTTTGAAAAGATCCTCCACATGAATACTGCTAAAGTCAAGACAGTTTATGTTGGAAAGACTAAGAAAATTTATCTTGCAAAATAAACACCACTTTAAAAAATGCTAGTATAAACCCTGATTTTGCTACTTCTTTTTAAGTAATTAGCCAATCTGCAACTGATTTTAAAAAAAGAAAGCAAGCCCTACTTTCAAGGTAAGTAATTAAAAACTAATAAATGTTTAAATTCAAAATTAAAACTTATTTTGGCCTCTTTGAAAACAGATAAGTTATATACCAACATAGTTTTAGTGTACCACTAATTTAAATAATTTCTTTTTGTACTGACTAGCTAAAATTTCTTTTCTCAAAATTACAATTAAATTTTAAAATTGCAAAAAATAAACAAGTAGTAAACATACAGAGAAAAGTTAGTTTTATGAAGCATATAGATACAATAGTTTTTGGTAAATTACTTTGTTTTTCAAAAAAAACATTAAGAAAAATTTGAAAGTGAGAAATTTTATAACTATCTACTTCTTACTCCAATTTCAAAAATACACACACACACACACACACACATATATATATATATATATATATATATATATATATATATATATATATATATATATATATATATATATAACTAAATTCCACAAAATAGAGGAATTAATTCAAGGTACCAAAAGATTGAAATCTTTGGACACTTTGATTTTCTATAGAGAAAATTTTCAACAGCAAAATCATGTTCAAAATAAATGTAGTTTAAGAAAATATTCAAAAGTTAAAAATGTACGTAATTTATGTATTGTCACAGCATTTATACTTAATTTGAAGGATAAGTTTTCTGAATTTTGCTTGAAAATACAGAACCATCATTTAAAAAAATAAATAAAAAATATGAAAATAATATTGGAGGAGAAAAACACAGATAAAATTTTCAAAGCATGAAAAATTAAAAATACATATACAACAATATCAAAACAAAAACATTAACCTTCTTACATAGTTATGGTTCCATTTTACAGCATTATCTTAATACACCTACAAATAAAACTTTTGAATTGAAATAATTTGGAACTGGAACATTTTCTAAAAAGACTTTATCATTGCCACCAGCAAACCTTTGGGGTGGGAAGGAAATTAACTTTATCTATACTGAACTAAATAAAATATTCATTAGAATTACAAATGCATGGTAAAATATAAATCAAACATTACAGTAAATAAATTTTTATTGTTGATTTGAAGTAAAAATGCTTCAAAAAGAATATTTTTTTTAATTTTTCAGGTTTTTAGCAAAAATTCTAATTTTCTCTGATTCTTGAAGTAAATTTAAAATATTTTGAAATATCCAGGTTCTCTCTAAAGATTATAAATTCTCATTATTGAAAAAGAAATGAAATAAATTTTTCTTAAAGAAACAAAGCTGTTATAATTAAGTTTATTAAAGAAGAAAGAGTGTGCAAAGCCTCAAAAAATTTTTAATTGCAAATTTTTTTTTAATAAAAAATTGATATTGGTTTCAGAAAATTGAATTGTACTAAGGATTAATGTACTAATTTTGTTATTATAAATAATACCTATAAATAACTAAATTCATTGTTGCCTCTAAAATCATAAAGAAATAAAAATTCCTCAACCCTCTTCCAGAGAATAGTTGCACAACACTACACCAAGTAGATAAAGTGTAAAGGGAATCAAACTTAACAAATGACTAATTATGTTTTCTTCAAATGATATTTGTCTTGCTCTTCAAAGAAATAAAAAAAAATAACAATAAATAAAAAAGGAAACTTTTTTAAATGATGGATTGTTTATATGATAGTTGACAAGTTCGTTAGTTAGTTATAAAACTTTAATAAATTGCCATTTCAGTTTTAAATATTACACATCCAGTTAATGAATGAGAGTGCCAGTTAGATAAAATACATAATCTTCAGCAAATTAACTCCAGAAATTTACTGAAATGGAGGAATGGTGAAAATATACTTATCGGTGACAATTTTATATTTGTCTCTGTAATCTTAATAATACAATATTTATGTTTTCATGCTGAAATGAAACTCTTAATATTATAATAAATAAAATTTACTTGCGTATTTTCTGTAGCTGATACACATCATATTAAAATGTTTTACTTAAAGGCATGTAGTATATGGTACGTAAAAGTAAATGGGGAAAAAAATTACAAAAAAATCAAAATTTTTTATTTTGGTAAATTGTTTTCGAAATTTTAAAATTGGTATACTCCTACCTTTTCATTGATTTCATATGCCATTGTCATTTTTAATATAATGAGAAAAGAAAAAAGAAATATAGGTTTCAGAAGACACTTCATTTTTTTTTTTTTTTTTGTATTTTTTTTAAAGTAATTAACAAATACAAAAAACATATAAGTATTGTTTTGATGTTTAACAAATTCGACAGCGAAGCAGAAGAAATAAGTTGTTTCCGTTGCCAAAATGAAAGTATATCATCTTAAAATACATCATTTAGTTACAGATATTATTTTTTAACTGTTTTTTATATCTTGTTTGCATCTGGCAATAAACTGTCAGATGGGCTTGTAAAAGCTAATATTTAACACTTAAAAGTTTAAGTCGATTATCGTTCGTTAACTTAAGAAATCCCACAGTTATCTTTGACAAGTATTTAAACGCATCGAACTGAATTTCAGTGCAGTTTTTGTAAAGTTTTTCTAAAAACATTAGGATTCGTTATTGTTTACTTGTACGCGAAAAATTCTAAATTGTTTATCGTGAGCTTATTATTTTGTTAATTTGATTGATAATAAAGCTTCATTTACGGTGGAAGTGAAAGATTGCGTGGCCTATTTTCTTTTATTGTTCATTAAGATATTTTTACATTTAATATGGTATGTGAGTTGGTCTTTTAAACTTGTCATCCATGCATAAGAAAATGGATTTTCATTCTGTTATGGAAAGTTTTGCGGAAGCATGGGTTGTTGCTAATACGCATACACCACTGACGGAAGCTGCTGAGTCGGTAATATGAGAAATAATCAAAGACATTACTTCTACTGCTAATATTTGTTAAAATATTTCTTTCCTTTACTATAATTTAAAATTATCAAAGCTTTTAATTAAATTTTTTGTTCAGTGTTTAAAACAAGTTAAACTTGTGGTTGTATTCTATAAAAAAAATAGGTGCTATTGAATGTATACAAGAAGTTTTTAAATTTAATTTTATAAAATATTTATAATTATTTTGTGTTTAAAGATTTTCATTTCATGTGAATTATGCTATAGGTATGTAATATATCGCTCATTGGCTGCAATAGCGGCACAACTCAAAAAATCATGTTTTGAGATAAGTGGGCTTAAAGTTTTCATCGCTAAGGAAAATGCGTAAGAAATTTTTTAGTTTGCTTAAACGAATGTTACCTTCAAGTTGAATTATAAGTGTGCTAGTATTGCTGCTGAAAAGGATGTGTATTTTCCAATTTACACCTGTTTTTAGTCCAAAACGTTTCTCAACTCAAATGGGTTATTTATTTATTTTGGTTCTTATAAACATAATCAAAATAGATTAATAAAAAATAAGAAAAATAGATTTAAGATTTAGATAAGAAAATAGATTTAGATTTTCTTTTGAGTTATTACTATGATTTTAAAAATACCCTTGATTGTGATTTTGATTTATTACTCTTAATATTAAATTTGTTTTTAGATTTATTGATGATTTAATTATTCTTAATTTTCAAGATAGTACGATTTTGTTAAATAATATTTACCTTGAGGAATTAGCCTGACTTGGTAATTATTAGAACCCGGATTTTGATGACCTAAAAAATCTCAACTAATGCCCTTTAAAAGTGCAAAAAATGCCCTTAAAAAATGCAAAAAATGCCCTTAAAATGCAAAAATTGCGCTAAAAACGCCTTATGACATGACTTAAATAAAGTAAAAATATTGAACTAAAACAATTTTTTACTTTTTAAATTTATTATGGGTCATTTCAAAAAATATAAAGCAATATAATACTTGTTCTACGTTCATTAAAATTTGAAAAATATGTTTTATATCCTAAAATAACAACAAAAAAAAAGGAAAATATATTGACTCCAAAACATTTTCATTTTGTATAGAAACTTTAATGAGTATAACAACTTCCATCTCATAATATTACTAAATATCAGAATTACATTGGATTATTAATTTTTTTTTTAATATTTTGAAATGTAAACGAGCGTTTCTTGTCTGAAAGTTAATTTTTATACCTGAAGAAGCTTCTTTCAACGTCTACTGATGTTATTGGTGCGTACTTGAAAAAGACGGTCTCACTTACTGACAATTCTTCTTCAATTTGAAACGATGTTGCTTCACCTGTTAATATCCTAGAGATTTTCTTCATTGTTTGGAAGCCAGTGTAATAATGAAAAATGATAAAAAATAATAAAAATTGGAAAAAATTATCAAAAAATTTAAAAATTGCTTTAAAATGCAAAATATGCCCCAAAATTTAAAGAAAAATGCCCTATAAATCTAAAAAAATGCTCTAAAGGACAAAAAATGCAAAAAAATGCAAATGTCATCAAAATCCGGGCCTTACTAATTATAATGGTAATATGAATTTTTATTTTTTGGATTTAGGTATTAAAAAAAGAAGAAAATATCTGCTTTGCTGATTTATACGATAAAAGAAAAGATTTTTAATTTTATTATAAATAAACTAATTACTTAAAATTCTAATGTTTCTAAAAACATGTATTTAAATGCCATTTTTAATCAAATGAATAGAATTAAAAGCTTAGGGTGACCTGGGGTAATTCCTGATCAAAAAATGCAAACATCTATTTTGTAAGAAAACTATTCAAGATAGAATTTTAATATTGACTGGAAGTTTGAGGCTATGTGAGATGAGTCCTATGCTACCTTCTTTTGTTTGAAAATCTAATTAGAATTTAAAAGATTTTAAATTTTTAGTGATCAGGAATTACCCCTTCTCTTGATCATTTCCGGGGTAATTCCTGATCACTTCTGGGGTAATTACTGACCACCAGCTTTTATAGTAAAGAGGTTGTATAAAAATAATTATACAATGGTAATTAACAAATAAGACATCAACAACAAGCAAATAAACCAAAGATATGTTTAAGCAGCTAATAAAATGATTTATTCAAAAGCAAGAATAAAGATTAACACTTTAAATTTTCCAAAAATCTTTGCACCGTGCCATACGTTTTAGGCCAGCAGCCAACTCATTCTCATGTTCTGCTGGAATGTAAGAAAGAGTTCCCACATGGGTTACTTTTGCTGTATTTTTTAACTTCATTAAGTGAGAGTGTAAAGTTAAGTAAGGTATGTCAACAGCTCTGGCAGTAGCTCACACTGAAATTTTCATTTTCTGTCATTAAAAGAAATTCACTAATTTTGCTTTCTAGAAGCTTAGCATCCTTTTTAGGCTTATAATTTCTCACCATATTTATATTAGGCTAATTTATAAACTTAAGAATTATTCTAACAATGTACACACATAAAATTAAGATAGAAGCAAGGTAAGACAAACCAGAAATGGTGCAAATCAGAACACATTTGTCTTGTATACAGTTCAAAACAAATTTTGTGATAACAGTTAAAATATATTTCATAGTTGTTCCACTTAATAAATATGAACTGTTATTTCAGACAAGACAATTAGCTATTTTTCATACTATTTATAAAAAGAAATGACAATGATCAGGAATTACCCCAGTGATCAATAATTACCCCATCTGTAGGGGGCAACATTTGATATAGTTTCCTATAGTCAATTATAATGTTTACAGTAGATGTGAAACAATTAAACAAAAGCTTACACTATTTTTATATCAAAGAAAAAGAAAGTAACTCAAAATATTTATTATTAAGAGAAGGAGGGGGATCTTTGCAGAAATGTGCACATTTGGAAACCCATCTTTGAAGTGGAAAATACGGAAAGCAATTTAAAAGATACTTATTTTGTTAGATTAAACAAAAAACTATAATTAAGTAAATGTAGTTATACTTTAGTAAAGTGTACAAGTATTCTTGTCCATGTCTAAAATTTAAAAAAAGAAAATTTTTTTTGAATAAAACTTAGGTGATCATTATTTACCCCAGAAACAGAGTGATCGTGAATTACCCCGGGTCACCCTATGTAATAATGTTTATTTATTCAAATAGACAAACTCTTTCAAAATTTGATTTTAAAAAATGGATACCCAGCTAATGTAATTAAGTTCTATTTAAAATCATTGACTTCATTGTATGTTATTATTAACAAATTTATAAAAAAATCTTCTTTGTTAATTTATATATTTGCCATGTGCAAAGCGGGCAAATTATGTTTCTTTTTTTAAATAAATGTTAATTTTCTAAAATCATTAAAATTGTATTATTAAATATCAACCTTATTAATTTTAAACTTTAAATTATCTAGTAAAATATTATTACCCTGCACTCTTTCATTTTCGGGCCAATCCGAGGTAATTTACAAGCTTAATGTGCTTCAGTACTACAGTAAAAACGCACTGTAAAAGATCCCTCTATTTACGCTTCTAACATCTAATTGCGCTTCTGTTTTCATATTTTGTAAGCGGATGATCTTATTACGAAAATATTTTTAATCATTTTTGAAAGATTCCGGTGCGTGTAAGATCATTTGAATTTACTACTCGCTTTATAGATTTCATTTTGTATTTCCTTTATATATATATATATATATATATATATATATATATATATATATATATATATATTATTTATATTTGCTTGATAAAAAAAAATTCTTACTTAATGTTCTTAATTATTTCGTTTATATTTTTTACTTCATGTGTTTTATTTTCATTAAAATTCTTTAGTGCTTCTCACACTATTCTACTGATATATTTATCTTTGGCTATATTGATGCAATATTAGAAAACACTCCAATATAATCGTGGTGTGAGCTGATGAAAAAAAATTATATCTTTTCATAATTTAGTTTTCCAATGTTTTAATTTTTTTTTTAAATAAAATTTTTGTTTTAAATATTTTTAAAAATATTTTATTTTAATAATTATTTTTTCTTCTCTTTTCCTTAATCTTTCTTTTATTTTCCTTGTTTTCTCTATATTTTTTTACTCTATATACAGGGTATCCGCGCACCTGGAAAGTCATGGAAAATCATGAATTTCGGTATTGAACAAAATTTGTCATGATTTTAACTATTTTTTAAAAAATATCATGAAAAGTCATGGATTTAGGTCACCGAAAAATCTAATTTTCAAAATGGAATTTACCCCTTTCCCCAATTTCATGGCGTTCCGAATATCTGAATTTGTAACAAAATCCCCACAGACAGTTATATTTGATTAAAATGTAAAATGTTTTTAAAAATTTAGGCAAAATTAAAATTTAAAAACATCATTTCTTGAGCGAATTATCTTTTAAACTTCTGTGATTTCAGAATTTTTTTTATTATTTATTTTTTTTTATTTTATCAATTAAAAATTCTAGCTGAAGCAAGCCAGTCATTGGCGAATCTTTTTATTCCAAAATGAGTACAGAGAAATCAGGAGTATTTCTTTCCGATGAACAAGAAAAGTGTCTTTAGAATGCAATTCTGCAGAAAAGAAGAAGAAAAATTATTTGCTTTTGTATTTTTTCGACTATTTTATTGCTTCAACTCTTTCTTTAGTCGGTTTTTTAAGTTTAAAAATCAATAAATATGAAGATGCAGAGTATAACAGTTTTGGTTATACCTATCATTTCAATGAATGTTAATATAATGCTTTTTTAAATTTATTGTTGTGCTTTTGTTGGAGAAAATAGTAACTTCGTTAAGTCATAAAAAATTCTTTGAATTAGTCATGGAAAGTCATGAATTTGAAAATCTGAAATGTAGCAGATACTCTGTATATACTCTTTTTTACTCTATCTGAGTTCTATATACCTGCAGCTTATGCACAGTAAATAAAACTTAATTTTCTTTGATGTTTTTTGTCTCTCTTTTATTTTTATCCTTTTAGTTTTCATTGTTCTATATATATACAGTCAAACTATATATATACAGCGATTTTATGTATATATATGTGCTATATATATACAGTGAACCTTCAAAGGACTGAAATTTCGCATCACTATAACTGGGAGTTCACTATATCCGTTACGCAGGCAATTTAACTAATGGTTCCCAGACTCCTCCCTTTTTTTACACATTATTCAAATAAATGACTGAAAAATATTATGTAGTAGCAAAAAATGTGTTATTTTTCATTAATCTTCGTCTTGCGTACAAAAAAATTGTTTTAATATTTAGATATGGAAACACTTCCCAACTCTCAGATAATTTTTCCTGAATTTCTGTTATTCCGCTTTCTAAACCTGTCTACCCTGCCATTTGAGCACATAAAAGTGGTCTCATAAAATCGCTTAGCAAATTCATCGACATTTGTCCAGATATTGGAAGAGTGCGGCTTCTTCGAATGGTGTACCACTTCAGTAATGCTTCCTCGACATCCTTGTGATCTGATTTTCTCAACTTTTTTCTGCCATCAAAATTTTTTTCATGTGCAGAAATTATTAATTGCCTATTTTTCCATCTGTTACAAACTGCAGATTTGGATAATTTATATTCCCTGCAAATATCAGCTGGATTACATCCATTTTCAATTTTTCTGATTATGCCCATTTTATCATCAATGGAGAACGTTTTACGTTTATTGCTCGCCATAGTTAAATTTAAGACATTTGTTTGAAAGATTTTTTTAACTGAACTGAGAGCAAAAAGGAGTTGAAATGAGGGCCTTATCAGCACATATTAGTGTCCGACCTTTTGACCAATAATGAATAATTACTCATTCCCCTGACAGAAAATGCATATTGATCCCACTGGCTCCTTACAGGTGCATCATCTGTGCTGTTTAGGGATGGGATAGTGAGATAAAAGAAGCAAACAAGACAAAATGCTTATCGTTACATTCCCCTCTATAGATGGTTTTAAAAATCGGTATATGTATTTATTTTGAAGTAGAAATTTCAAAATTATTACCAAAAAAATGAAGAAAAAAATCTGTCGAAGACAGAAAAAAGTTCATTATATCCAACTTTCTCACTTTTTTGGTTCACTATATCCACAAAAAATAACATTATACGTGTGTAGCAAGGCACAGGACCGAACATTTCGTTCACTATATCCGGGAGTTCACTATAAACTGTGTTCACTATAGCGGGGTTTGACTGTATATATATAGTACTGGGGCAATTTCTGATTTTCAAGAACTCTCTTTCTTAACCCACTGGCGGTTAAGGAAATAGGCAAAATTGGGAGAATGTTTCTCCCCTACACACAGTTCCCCTATCCATTAACATGGGAAAACCGGTTTTGCTATGCAGAGAAGACTGCAGGTTAAACTGCGATTTTTTGCGTGCAGAACCGTCAGTGGGTTAAACGCTACTTCAAGTATTAAATATTTTGCTGTTATATGATCTCATGATGCAAAAATAGTTTAGAATGCTTATGTATTTCAAAAAAATTTTATGTACAATTTTTTTTTTTATAATATCATAATTTCATGTTTTTCTTTTATTTTTGTTTCTTATGAACTTTTATTATTCTGTGATTTTATCAAAATGGAAAACTTTGTATTCTGCAAGGATGCTTTGTTTTGTGTAATATAAATAATGTTGTCTCCATATTTTGCAATTCTTTAATTTTGGTATTTTTAATCTTTAACTGTACCAAAATATTCTTTTTTTTTGTTGGAAAATGTTACTTGCATGCTCTGTTTTTTAATAATTCTAGAGAATTTATGTTAAACACTAGTTTAGATTTACAGCTTTTCCATTTGTTATTATCATAACTATTTAAATAGTACTAAATAAATCACATCAATTTAATAACAAATTCTGTAGAATAATTAGATAAAATCTTCTAGGGTTTAATTAATGGTCCTAACAATCATTCCACATCTTCAAATCAAGCACAGCCACCCCCACAACCAAGTTCAAATCTAGCACAACCGCTACCACAACCACCTTCAAGTCTAGCACAACCACCTTCAAGTCTACCGCAACCTCCTCCAAATCTAGCACAACCGTTACCACCACCTTCATCAACAGCTCAAGACATTTCAAAAGATGACTGCATTGTAATTAATGAAGACAAGCAAAATTCTAGATGCCAAAGCCCACCTGAATCTCTTATCTACTCTCCATCTAATACTGATATTAAACTTAAAGTTATTGAAACTCATGGTATTAAATTTATCTTATTTTTGAGCATTTTTAAACAAATATATACATGTTCATGTGTAATTTATTTCAACAACTTAATTTTAAACTAGATTTATTTCGAGTCAATTAAATTAACTTTTTTTAAACTTTTCTATATGTGTATGGGGGACCCTCTAAAGTCTGGAACCACTCTGTTAACTTTTAAGTGACTACTGCTTTTGTTATAAAAGAAGCATCTAAATAAAGTGTATAAGTTATGAACAAATTAATGAGACCCTACTTAATACTGAGCCATCTGGTGGAAAACTAAGGTGTTTGTGTTTTATACCAGAAACAGCTTGAGATAGTATAAGAAGTTCTAATACATCATTAGTTTAATACAAATTAATACCTTGTTGATGTTGTGTTGTACGGATGGAAAAAAAAGTTCTAAAAACAAACATTTTTTTATTAACAGTTTCCTACAGTGTAACATGAATCTGATAAAGCCATCTCGAATGAAACAAAAAGCATTTAACATTGAAAGATAGAAATATCTTGTAATAAATATTTCTTTTTCTCTCTCTCTCTTTCTAATATCATTCTGTAGGAAATCATTTACAAACAATTATAGATTTTAAGTTTTCTTAGAATCAATATGAAGAAATATAATCATACTAAATTACCTATACTATATTAGACTGAAAAATTTAAAATTTTAGCTAGTAGTTTAATCACTGGTATGTTCAAACATAATTAGTCCATAGCTGATATAGATAAGTCCTTTTCACTTAATAGCCACTTTTTGCAAACCCTTTTTCACTTGGATTAAATTGTTTTTTGTTTTGTTTTTTAAATTCCTTTATTACTTATGGTTATTTTAAAAGTTAAACAATAATTTATTTTAATATTTAATTTTTGTGTATTGAAGTTCTTTCATTGCATAAGTTACATTATTAAATTAACCTGATTTGAATTATGTTTTTTAGATTTTTTTCTTTTGTTAAATGTTAATAATTTTCATAAAGAAATTACAAAAACTCCTTTTATTTTATCATATTTAGCTATTTCTACTCTGGATAGTCTGACTTTTACATTAATCCTGTTTATTAAGAAGACTATATGTTTTTAAAAAACTAATAGATAAGCTCTTCAGAGAGTTACCTTCTTTAATAAGTGCAAGTTCTGCTATCCTGCAGCATTTAAGTCATCTTTTTTTCCTTTTTAAGTTTGGGTTATGATTTTATTTTTTTACTTAAGTAAGTTACCAGATTTTTTGTCTCATATTGTGAGTTTATAGTAATAAGTCATTCTGATAATGGAAAGCAAACATCTATTTTTAACAATGCAGACTTTCCCTGAAAAAGTGTAATGCATACATAATATATTTTTTACATTTATACTGTTAAATGTTCCTTCATCATCTGATTTTACAATGTGCCCTTCACCAGTCATGTTGAACATATTCTGTGCTGGGAAGAAACACATGGGAGCTTCAATCCTGATTTAAATAATGTTGTTTAAGTTGTCACACAAGCGTTGATTTTGCTATGAAGAAAAATCCAATTTAGATCTGGATAATTGAATATAATGTAAAGCAAATTATTTAATTCAAATTTTATCTTGAAATTTATTTTTAGGTAAAAGTTTGCCAGTTCATTGTATCATTGAACAAAACCCTGGACCTCAAGCATGTGGTCAGTATGTAGAGCTTGACAGTTATGCTATTGTTCCTTGTGAAACTTTATTCAGTGACTTGGTCCGGACAGCATTAGGAAAACTAGGTTATTCTGGGTCACAAATTGTTGGAGCTAAAGGTAAGGAAATGCTACTTCTAGGATTAACATTCAAACTTTCGTAAATATTTATATAAATATATCTGCTATTTCTCAGAGTAACTAAAATTAGTCAGCTTTGCATTAAGCATAGTACATTAGATTCTCTATTACGGAATACCTGGGATGGGGGAGGAAAATATATCTTTTGTTCGGTTTAAAACAAAAATTTATACCCATGGTCATTTTTATCAACATTTTGATCATCCTCTAATAACTGTTCTTCTGTTGCAGTAAAATCTATAATTTTTTTCTAAATTTTCATCTAAAAGATGAAAGGAGATCCCACAACGACTATTTGATGTCTGTATTTGGTCTGCAAGTTGAGAGCTGTGTACCCCTAAATTATATTTTATTCCTTTAATTGTTTGTCCCAGTTTGTTTTTGACTCGCAACTACAGAGTTTTCTGCATGAAAAAAAGTGTGTAGAAAGAAAATTTCGAGACAGTTTTGCCCAAGTTCTTAACCCTTTAACTGTTAAAATCAATTGTTAATTTAATTTCTATTGTGTTCATTTATATGAAATTAATAATTTTTGTTTTTGGTAATAATTTATTGGAATGCATAAACTGTAAGTGTGAGACAACGCATATGGATGATATATCGTCAGAAAAATTAGTAATAAATTATAAAGTTATAATTATTCACAAGCATTAAAATTAAATTCGAAAACTACTTGAAAAGTTAGCAAGTAATGGTTAATTTGAATGATGAAAGTAAAATACTAAGGTTTTTTTTTTTTCTTCCCTTAAGCAGTTTTGTCTTTATTCTTAAAAATTGTTTTCTTGACCTAAAATAGGGTAATTGCCAAGGGGAACTATGATTGTTGATCAATAATGCAAATATGTAATATTGAAATAATGTAACTTTCATGCTTTATTACTTTTAAGGTTCCATTCAAATAAAGAAGTGGAAACCTCTTGCCTTTGACCAAGTAACAGAAAACCCAGATGCAACTGTAGCAGATATTCTTGGTGATTTAACAACTATGGCATCACTTCACATCCGCTTGTATAGGTGTGATTTATTTAAAGTTTTAGCGTTGTTTAATACCAAATTTAGGAGTCATTTAAATTCATGTGATATAGATTTGTGACCTGTAGGGATGACTATACTTTTGTACAATTTTATTTTAGACAAATTTTTTTTCTATACTAATTTTTATGCAAACTATATTTATTCCCAGTACTACTTTTAATTTGTAATATTGGGGTTAAGAATTAATCTAAAAGAAATAAATAGATTTCCAGTAATATCAGGAAAAATAGAAGCAACATCATGCAAAAGGCCACTGGCCTTCCCTGCTCTAAAGATAAGTTCCCAACATAGGATCATTGGCAAGTTTTTGGACAAATGTGAGGCACTAGGGCTTTTTAGGGAGTCCATAAATATTTACAGAAATTATTATATTTTCTTCACTTGGGAAATATTATTTTTTATTCTTATGTCCAAAAAAAAAAAAAAATCATTCAAATTTTTAACAATACATTTAATCTATGTTATTAAGCACTTAAGTAAGTTAAGAAAAATTTACTGAGTAGCAGATCATTTAATAAATTTTATAATGAAAGTGTATTATTAATGATTTGAGTTTGGTAGTGTAATAATAACAAAATATGGCATATCAAGAAATTTTCCATTTTACAAATTATTGTACAGAGATAGTTTAAAAGCCAGTTAATTGTTCTTTGATTTAACTATTTATGAAAAACCTATTGGCAAATTCAATTAAATATTGACCCTGGTATAGGTCTCCCATCACGAGTTGGCGTGTACAAAATTAGACAAAAACAAAATAGTTGAATTTTTTCCAGCGTTTAAAGAGGAAAAGCAAAGATAGTCGAAGTGAAATTAGGGATTCTCTCCAAAGAAATACACTTATATTTTATGCACTTTAGTTTTTCCCTTCTATGAACAAGTGAACTCTTATGTTAAGTTTTTCTGCCACTCACTTATTTGTTCTATATAACTAATACAATATTGACTAAAATATTAATATTTTTCTTTTATATTAGATATATTCTGTTAAAGCATTTGTTATAATTAACATCTATGTATAACTATGAATTTTCATCTGAAATTGTAATTATTATCTTTGTTTAGTGTCCCAGATAATCCCCAAGAATGGAAAGATGTAACTGTAAGAAATGCTGTTCTTGAACTATTACGTGAAATGTCTCAAAGTAAACTAGCAAAACTCTGTCCTCTTTCTCAGGTGGGTATATCTTTAAATTCTCCTGTTTAGGTTTCTATTTCAAATATATATTAAAACAAGTCTTTACAAGTACAGATATTAAAACAAGTATAACTATAAATTGTGTTTTAAAAATGCTCTGAGTTATTATTTTTTTTAAAAAATTATAAAGGTTTTTACATAACATTATTTGGATAATAGTTGACATATTTTGCATCAAAGTTTAAAAACTCCCAAAACTTTTACATGCCTTATTGAGCATCCTATGCATAAAAAATAAACAAAATACTTTCCCCAGTAAAATGTTTGAACGTCCAAGCATCTTCTGTGCATATTTATAAAAATTTAAGACTATAAATATGCATTTAAGAAAATTTATTTTGGCATAATTCTCCTCACTTACCAGAAAGATAAAACAACTTCTTCCGGATTTTCCGGAAGTTTTACGGATTTTCCTCCTTTTTCCGTTTTTCCGGGTAAGAGCAGAATCTTACGGATTTGTCCCGATTTTTTGGAAAAATAATAAAAACTCGCCAAGTTTAGCACTTACGATCCTTTTGTGGAGCGATGCTCTAAAATGTGCGCCGAAATTGTGTTGCGGGTTACCGTAGTAAGGAGAAACAACCCAGCTTTCGAAGAATTCGCCAACTTCCCTGCGGGTGTTACTGTGACGTCAGTTTATGAAGAAGCACGCGCATCTTTAGAGGAGTCCGTTGAATATAGGAGAGGGGAGGGGAAGGAAGACGGAAGGCTCTGCGCCGCACTCATTGACGCCGGTTACGGGAACGGTCAGTTGTTGTGTCGCTGTTTACTTTCGTTAGTAGCACGAGGTATTGTTAGACGTAACTAGTGTTTTCTTTTTTACGAAAATGAGCAAACGTTATCTTCAATCATTTAAGGAATCATACTGTAGTGATTTTCCTGGAATTTTGCGATCGCGAGATGGGGATAAATATGCATATTGTAGCGTTTGCTCCTGCAACTTTATGATTTGTCACAGCGGAAAAAATGATATTAATGAGCACCTGAAATCCAAAAAGCACGTTAAAAATGCTAAATGTGAATCTAGAAATTCAACAATTAATAATTTTTTCGAAAAAACAAACGCCGATGATGAGGTGATTAGAGCGGAGTGTCTGTTCACCAGCTTTCTCATTGAGCATAATATACTGTGGGGGGCGGAGTTATCGACCATGCCAACCGTCATCTATCAAAAGGTACCTCAAGATGGATTCAAGTTAGCATGCTTTATATACCAGTGAATTGATGTTTATAATTCGTAGTGGTAGTTACGCCACATTACTCCCCCACCAGAATTCTATCCGGGATAGAATTCGATGAACAGATACCACTAGTTGCTGTACTTGTGACAGACCGGGAAAGCGGTCACCGGAATTTTGAGTGCTGAATGTGAGAGGTGAATTAACTTCACAGTAGTAGTCGCTCCTGTGTTGCCAGTAGCAGTCGAGAGTTTGCAGCCAGACGTTGTGTTGAATCGAGACGAGAATGAGTAGCAGCAGCGCAGGAAAGTGATGATGCAATCACAAATAGCAAGTCAACTTTCAATGTGGTCTATCCATCGAAGTAGGCGTTACTGTTAGGAATTTTGCGAAGTGGGCGTTACTGCGTGATCAAATCACGTCCAAAGGTCACCAATGTGGGGGGCGGAGTTATCGACCATGCCAACCGTCATCTATCAAAAGGTACCTCAAGATGGATTCAAATTAGCATGCTTTATATACCAGTGAATTGATGTTTATAATTCGTAGTGGTAATTACGCCACATACCATTGACAGCTGCCGATCATGCCGGAGCATTATTTAAAAAAATGTTTCCAAAGTCAGAAATAGCAAAAAAATATTCATGCGGGCGAACAAAAACTGCTGCTATTGTAAGTGAGCTGTCTATAAGTTTCAAAGAAGAAGTTGTTTGCAGTCTTCAGAAGTCTGTCTTTTCTCTAGCAATTGATGGAAGTAATGACAATTTGGATAATAAGCTTTATCCTATTGTTGTGACAACGTTGCTGAATCATCAAAAATTCAATCCAGGATTTTGTTCTTAGTGGAACTAAGTCTTGATTCTACTGGGAGAAATATTTCCAGCCTTATTTTGGATGAACTGGAGCATTTGAATATACCTCTGACAAACTGCATAGCATTTGGGTCAGATAATGCTGCAGTAATGTTAGGAAAAAAGAATGGTGTGATTTCTTTTCTCAAAGAAAAGCACGAGAATTTAGTTATAATGGGATGTTTGTGCCATTTAATTAATTTGGCTGCAGAAAAAGCATCTGCAACATTGCCCATTGATGTTGACCAAACTTTAGTGGACATATTTTACTATCTAGAAAAAAGTTGTAAGAGGAAAGAAAAATTGAAGTTATTTCAAAGTCTTCACAGTAAAGAAGTGAGGAAGATATTGAAGCACGTCTGCTCTCGATGGTTGTCCTTGGGGAGATCTCTGTCCAGAGTGATAGATCAATGGGATGCATTATTTACATATTTTCACGAGGAAGTGAAATCAAAGACTTTAACATCTTCATCTTTGGCTTTATTTAAAATCCCAAAAATGAGTGAAAAAGTGCTAAAGGTAGAAAGCCAAAAAAGGCATTCAGAAAAAGAGGAAGGCGCTTCTAATAAGAAGCTCAAAACAAATGAAGGAACCTCTAAAAACCTGAAAATGAACGAGTTTACTCTCAAAACTTCTGTCAGCAGAGAAGAAAATTTTTTTCATTTTTTATCTTCAGATCTAAACAAAGCTTATTGCTTATTTTTATTGAGTGTAATAGCGGATTTTGAAAAGCTCAATACTATATTACAGTAATCTTCACCATTGATACACGTTTTGAATAATATGTTAACAGATTTCTTAAAGAACTTATTTCTGAAATTCCTTAAACCTGCTGTTATTAAAGGGCAAGCCCTTTTAGAAATCCAATATCATATTGAAGCTAATCAATTGTTGGATTCAGAATTGTTTGTTGGCTTCAAAACGGTAGAACTAGTTAAAAAGTTGAATGAAAAAGAAAAAAGAAAATTTTACTTATCAGTAAGGAATTATTATGCTACCTCGTGTGATTATATCACTAAGAAATTTCCCATTAATAACGACATTTTGATCAATGCTCAAGTTGCAGACTTAAAAAATGTTGAAACAGTCACATATTTTGTTAAAAAGTTTCCTTGTCTTTTGATGATTAAAGAAGGAGAAACCAAAGAAGATGCATGGGACTGTCTCCAAAAACAGTTCACTGCATTGCAGATTGAAGATTCTTCCAACTTTAAAGGCAGCACCATAGATATGCAATTAAATAACCTGAGTACTGTTACTGACTACAGCGGGCAACTTAAGTTTGACTGAATATCAAGAGTGTTGTTGGAAATCACTTGCATACCCCATAGCAATGCGGAGTGCGAAAGAATATTTAGTGTTGTAAAGAAAAATAAAACACAGTTTAGGTCATCTATGTCGACAAAAACTCTCGAAAATATTCTAACAATGAAGTGTCACAAACAAACAAATTGTTTTGATAATAAGTTTAGTGCTGATATTTTGAAAAAGGCTAAACATGCCACTTCATCAATAGTCAAAATTTAGATTAAATCCATGACATAAAAGCTTATTTTGTCATTTGTACCAATTATTATAACAAGGTTTTCTTCCTTTTTTTTGGATTATCTTACTTAACCAAATTATGTTTTACATCTGTTTTTCATGTTTACCCTTATTTTTAAAGTTTAGTATTGAAATTTTTTTTAAATTTCATACATTGCTATATAATTTTATTGTAATACTTTTAACTTAATTAACCTTTTCTGAAATTATTAAAGCAATTAGTTCTTTAATTTTAGTATAGTGTCCATGATATCAATAATATATATATTAAAAAGTAAGTTTTAGTTAACTCCCTGATGGATGCAACTTGTTTTAGTTATTCATGCTTAATTAAAATGTTTTGAAGCGTTCTTGGGAGTGTGAATTTTTTCCTTAATTTTAAAAATATGGTTGGAGTCCAGTGTTAACCTATAATTTATAAATCATTTTTCTTATATGGATTACATATTTTTTCCATTATGGTAATTTCTGATGGTAACTATATTAATTTAATCATTACTTTATAAACATATTCAAAATTCTATTTTATTGATTTTTTTATTGTGTTCTCTATATATGTATAACAAAATGGAAATTAATTATTGCATATAGAAGAAGTTATTGGAAGTATGTCTTGTGAAGTTCACACAATATATTGTGTGAAGCAGTTTTTAAGGTTGTATAATAAATATAAATTCTTGCTTTTGAAATCTTGCTAGCTCCATCATTCACCTCTTCATAGATTCATATACACTTATGATGTGGTATTAGATGTACAATTCTTTATAATGTTTGCTATACAAAACTGATTTTAGTATTGTAAATTAGATATTCTCACTCTCAGATTGAAAAACGGAGTTTTTGATTATCATTTCTCAAATTTTGCGTTCAAATTTATACCGTATAAAATCTTCTGGATTTTTTTCCCTGGAGGTTGGCAGGTATGACTTTGAAATTGTGAATAAGGATAAAAAAAAATATATACATGCTGCCCAATCAGAAATTTCCCAAGCCTCCAAGATATACTTGGTGATATCATTTCCAAGTTCTGATCTGTATTTGATATAACTTTATGCATTAATTGTTATATAAAAAAAATTAAAAGCTAACAAAACTCTATTCATATGTTAGAATATAGTTATTTCATTCTAGATATTATGGAAAAAAGTCACCAGATACTATCTAGTTTTAAGATTTGTTTCAAACTTTTAAAGAAATACTTAACAGTAACTTTACTAAGATTATTTAGTAACTTTAAGCATGGTTAAAATTTGCAATTATCCACATTTTTCAACTCTAATACAGAAGCTTTTATTTGGTATCCAAAAAATCTGGAAAAAATGTTCTCATTTTCCCTGCCATTTTGATTTAAATGATAGAAGCAAAATGTGGAAATTATATTCATCCTTGAAATTGAGTAGAAGAAAAGGTGGGAGAAATCTTTTATCCCCTTGTGTCGAGAGCAAACTTAATATTTTTTTTAACCTTGGAGATTTTTTAAGCTGAGAATGAGTGAAGAAGAAACAATTTCTTTATTTTCTCCTGTATATGGGAACGAATCTGTAGTTTCCGTTACGCTACCATCAATCAAACGTAAAGAAGCAGCATGTTAATTTCGTTTTTTCTTTAATTTATAAAGGAGAAATGCATTACACGTAATTTTAAGTGGATAGAAGGTGAATGGGTTGTTATGTATTTTCTTCGTCAGTGTAAATGCGCCTTGCAATAATTCCACTCAACTATTGTCATCCCGCGATCCTAGTCAGTCGTTGTTCAGACTTTAATGTCACAAAATGTAAACATCACCTTCTCCTAAATAAAATATAATAAACCTTGATTCCTGTATGTAATAATTTTGGCGACAAGTGTAAAAGAATAATAATGACGGAACTTAATCAATTAATTACAACTCTTCAAGAATTTATTCAATCAGTAAAATCAACACCAGAATCGAAACGAAGCCCAAAAGATGTCATCGCTACTCAAAACTTATCATTCGATCCTTTTGTTGCCGCTGTCGAATCCTTTGATTGTTATTCTCAAAGACTTGAAAATTATTTTAAATTAAAAGGACTGTCGGCAGATGATCCAGAAAGAGAAGAATTAAAAGTACTCGTATTAATAAACTGTCTTGACTCACAACAATACCAGCTGCTTTTGAGTCTTACTGCACCGGATATTCCGTCAACAAAAACATTTCAAGAACTGCTATTGCTTTTAAAAAAACATTTATCACCAAAACCGAATGTTCTAACCAAACAAGTCGATTTCTACTTTCGTTTCTTCATTGAAAGACTTAACAAAAAATGCTGAATTCAAATCTAAATGTAATTCTAATAACTGTTCTAAATCTATGTTAAACTTATTATTACGATCACAATTTATCAGAGGTTTCGCTGATGCCGATATTCGGGAAAAATTATTGCAACAAGGTGATGCCACATTTGATAAAACTATTGAAATTATCTTAGCGATTGAAGCTGCTAAAATCGAAAATAAAGAAATTTATAAGAGTAATTATCTTAATTCCATTAATAAAATATCAAGTTGCAATGTAAAGAAAAAATTCAACAGTAATTTTCGAAATTCCGAAAACGAAAGTAAACCTCAAAACAGAAGTAGATCAAAATCTCCTATGAGAAATAAAAGCAATATTAACTTAAAAGAACTTGGATTAGAGGGATTATGTTTACATTGTGAAAAGACAAATAATAAAACTCAAGATTGTTTTCTTAAAAATAAATTACGATGAAAATACATAACATGGGTAATAAAAGAGAAATACATACTATACTTAATGTAAATATAATAAAATTTTAAAAAAAGGTGAAGTGGAGATTCAAATTATTATTTGGAATTCAAAAACAGCTGAAATGCGACTATTTTTTATTCAATAATAAAGTAGGATTATATTTCGCTGTTTAGTTTCAAATCTTTTATCAAATATACAGAAAACTGGGGAAAACTTTGATTGTTTTCCCTGCCATTTTTGAACAAAAATGACTGAGTCATTCTTGAAGCTGAGTAGATGGAAAAGTTGGAGGAGTTTTTTTTTTTCTCCTGTTCAGTCAAACGCAAAAGAGTGGCAGACTTAGATAAATTAAGTGAACCCAAAATCTTTTGTCATCCCCTAATTCTGCTGAAATTCATTTGAAAGTCACAGAATTTATCAAAAGTGTTTTTATTTTAATTTATGGAGTATTTATTTTTATCGTTCAAAAAAAGCTGGACTTTGGAATACGTGTTCTAGCTAAACCACAATTTAACAAGAAGCTCCGAGAGTTTATGCTTAAAATCCGGTGAGTCCGCCAACTGAAAGCTGAAAAACACTCTCTGCTCAGTAGAAAAATCAAGCACTGTTTGTCCGATTCTCAATACCTGAAACTTGAGTGGAATGAAATTGCAGAGAAAATCTGCCAGATTAATTGCAGAGTCAAAGAAAGACATTTTGACCGATTTTTTTTGGTGTGTGTGTTTTATTTATGTTTTTTTTTTTTTTTTTCTTTCTTTTTTTTTTCAAAAATGAAATCAGATGAAAAGTGGGATTGTGTTTTTTGCTTTGATTTGCAAGAGGGAAATATCAGCAAACAGAAGCTGGTAGGAAAATGATTAGAAAACTACATCGCTATGCTTTGTTATATAAATATAATGAAGTATAACCTAAAATCGACAATGTATGTAACGATGAGTTTGTCGATGAGAATGTTGGAAAACAACACTCTCCACTTAGTAGAAAAGAACCAACTGCTGCCTATTCGATTCTTGATGCCTGACAGTCAAATAGAATGATGGGAAATGTAATCACGGAGGAAATGTGGCTACTAAAAGCAGAGAAAGAAATTTTCAAATTGCAGATTGTTTGCAGGGTCAAATAGAGAAATTTTGACCAGATTTTTATTATTAATATTATTTAAATTGAAATCAGATGAAAAGAATACGTTTTTCTCGCTTTGATTTATGAAGGAAAAATATCACTAAACAGGAGATGGTTGGAAAATTATAAGAAAAATACATCACTTAGCTACAAATTTTTAATTAAAATACTAAAACAGCTAAAATACGACTATTTTTTAAAATTCAATATTACAGTAGGATTATCGTTAAGCTGTATTGAATCATTTTTTAGCAATCCAGAAAACCAAGAAATTCAGACATCTGGGATAGCGGTGATCCCTAGCATTCCGGACAATTGGTTCTCTTCTGTATTTAATCATATAAACATAAAAACCAGTTTAGAGTTAAAAGCAACTCTGTTCAATAAACATTTTATTAAGCATTGAAGAAGCGTTCAATCAATAGTGTTAGCACTTTTTTTTTATTTTTTAACTAGCTTATTGTGTGCAACAATATGTATTTTCGTCAACCTAATTTTGGCAAAAAAAAATTTGAAAATTAATAATTTTTTTTAAATTTTATATGTATAATTATCTCAACATGTATTTCTTTAAATTTAGCAGTTTTTTAACAATAAAACTAGTTATTGACTTACCTTCTTTTACCTTATATTTGATGTTTTTGTTTACTCTAAAATCTAAGTCCAATGCAAATATTTAATAAATATTTTTATAAAAATCGCATTTGTTAATTTAACCTTTGATGTATGACAGTCAAATACTATTTCAACAAAGTTAGGGAAAAATCTTTTTTTTTTTAAATTTCGGAGAACTGTTTAATCAGTTGCTAACAGTTTTGTTATTATACAAACTGAACTTTTTCATAAGTTACCTAAAACAATATGCATCTATTTTATGTACTTATGTAATGTTTTTTAATTGAAATTTATTAGTTCAATAACAATGATTAAGAAATAACTTGTACGTATTATTTTAGCCAATGCTATCAAATATTATTAACAACCGATATTTGGGGAAAATCGGAAAAGAGAAATGTCAAGAGTTTGGAACTTGGTATTTAAACTACAGGAAACAAACTCCAGGTAATTTCATCATCTAGATTTATTATCAAATTAAACATGGCTCTTTTATATAGTTAACTGCTGTTATATTGTTTTCCAAATCAGACGGAATAATGAGCTTTTAGTTAAGTTTATAATGATAGATTATATTAATATTAGTACTTAATAACTTAATGCATATATATTTACGAAATATGAAATCATTTCACTCAGTTTGCTACAAAATATTATTATTATTTTGTAATTTTATCAATATTCTAGCAAAGTGAACAATAGATTACTTTTTTTAATCTACAGGGCAATAACATTTTTTTAAGAAAACCCCCAATATTCCTTAAATGTGCATGATTTCTTAAACATGTGTGCTTTCTTTGCAAGTTAATTTTACCTTATAAAAAACAGTTCAACCTAAAGATTTAGGTAATAATGTAAGATTTTTTGCTGTAAAAATTACATAGTTCTATTTTTATTGTTTCTAAAATACCAAATGCTATCTTAGTCTTTCTCAATTGAAATTGAAAAACAGAATTTTATTATCATAATTGACAGTCAAGACTGGATGAATGCAAAAACTGTAATTCTTGTGGGTTTTTCTTCTGGAATAAATGAATGAATAGATGTACAAATTAATTAATGTGACTTTGAACACAAGTTACTTGTTAATAGTTTAACAAGTTTGCAAATACAAAAAACTTACACTGAATCAGTCAATGAAAAGATAAACTCTTTTGTGCATTTTAAATAAACAATATTTATTTTCGGTGGTACGTCAGGAGAAGAAGGCTTGTGCGATGTGATAGCTTTGGTACAATTTTACGCTATCACATTCTGCTTCCAGCAGTTTCAATTTTTATTACAGTTTGATATTATAATTCTATTTGCATGTTACTTTTTATTTAATGTACTTTTTCATAAAAGATGCCATTTAATATTGATTATGCATCTGAATATTGCTAAGTAAATTGGGAAGAAATATAATGGCTTGTAATTGATTTTATGACAAAGTTATGATCATTTTTTACTATCTGATAAAGGAAAGGTTGTTCTTTCTGAAACACATAGTTTTATTTTTTTTTCCTATGTGGTATTGTAAGAAGTCTTCATAAATATTCATTAACAAAATATTGTTCTGGTCAAAACTTGTGCAATTTTTAACTATCAAACTATTTTTTTTTTATTTATTTTTTTTACAATTTAATACTTTTCACATTAATAATGTAAATAATAATAAGGGTAAATTTTTAACAGAGGGCACTGCTCCAGAAATAGTTCCTAGTGACCGACCAACAGATGGACGTCTCACATTTCATCCTACTAAAGAGCTTCCTACCATGAGAGATTGGTTCCGCAGTTGTCGTAATCCCTCTAGGCGCACACTTCAAATGTATGTAGATATTTTAAATCAAGGACCTGTTAGGCAACAAGAGAGGTATATATATAATTATATTTTATTTTTAAAGATTGTTATTTCAACCTGAGTGTTAACAAATTAAATCAAATTATTAAAATCAACAATAATAATAAAAAGGGTGGAAAATAACCTAATAATTTTTTAAGCAACACAGAATTATTTGAAAATTTACAAATAACAGGTATTACATGTCTTTATGTATATTTTATTTATTTTTACTATTATATAACTTCCAACTTTTTATGGTTTTTTAAAAATATATCAGGTAAAAATAGTATTATCAGAAACATTTACTTAAAAATTCAGTGAATAAAAAAAACTTTAAAGCTTAAATGCCTAACTAATTGTTCTGATATACATATGTTTGAATTTGTGATTTTTTATGATAGATAAAGTAATTTTTTTTAAACTTCGAAAATCAAAACTTAGGATATATTAAAATATAAACATTACTACGACCCAGAAAAAGTTTATCCAAAGATTGTACCAATTAGCACCTGTGTTATCAGTTGCGTTTCTATAAAATAATTTTTTACCTTGACAATACAGATAAAAATATATTATTTTTAGACTTTAAAATTTATAAATGCTATGTAAAAGTTACAAAGATATTTTTTAGTGTATTACTTATTTATAATTCATAAGTACTGTTTATACTGTCTTCACCTGAATCGGGGCTTAAAGGGCTTGAATACAGCGAATCACTTTTATCATTCTGCTTATCAGTGCTGTTCAATATTTTAATTTAGAAATTAAAAACTTTTAGAACAGAGAAAACCTGGAATTGTGAGAAAATTTTATTTTGCCTTAAAAGGCAAGAAATAGGTGAAAATTGCAATCTAAAAAAAAAAAAACAAAAAAAAAACTGGAAAATAACCAGTCTTAAAAATTTTCAGTAACATAGTTAAATAATTTTGGCATCTATAACGATTATTTGTTGTAAAAATTTCACATTTTAGTGAAACTTCCATTCTTCTATCCTCATTCATTGATATTTCTTTGCTCACAAAATCAAATGTTTGAAATTACAAGTAAAAAATCAAAGTTGTCTGATGAAAAATTCCAGGGTATAGTTAAAATATGGTTTTGATTTTCATTGAAATTTTCCCGATATACCTGGAAATGTTAGGAAATTTTTTTTCTTAAAATTGAGTGGGAACAGTTTTACAATTTACAGTTTTTAAGAAGACAAAATTAATGATTCAAGGAAATTCATATAACAACAAAGTTGTAACCCTATCCATTGATATTTGAACTACTATGTAGAAAATTGAATTATTTTAAAATTTGCTTTTCCTATGTTCTCTACATTTTGTTATGCACCGGAAATTATTTTCTTTCATGCCTGTTACTTAAAATTTTCTTCATTTTAGAAATACCTTACAATATTAACATCAACAGTTTTCCTAATCATGGAAAATTTTCAATTTTCGGAAAAGTAGCTACTCCTAAAAATTCTACAACTGACATCTAGCCTGTAGCAAAATTTTTTAATTTTGCCCTATACTTGATGTTATTCTAAAAAGTTAAAAACAATATCATGGAATCAGGATAAAATTAACTTTGATACACTTCTGTACTAGGCATCTCCAATTGTATATTAACTAAAAAAGTTTCTTTTTGCAGGCCTAAAATTATTTTGTCTACACTAAAGAACTGGTGGAAAAATGAAAAGCAAAGAGAACGAAAACAGCATTCAGAAGATAAATCTCCTGATGCTATAACCGCCAAAAGAAAAAAGAAGTCAGATCCGAGTTCTGAACAGAAAGAGGCAGTTGCGAATAATGGAAATCATAACCTAACAAGTCCTAACTGTGATGATGCGCCCAAAACAAACAATTTCACTCTAATCAATCATAGTGAGAATGAAAATGATTTTGAGAGAGTATGCAGAAGAGACAGTGAAGTGAGTGAAAATAGTTTAGTCAGCGATTCGAGTCTCCCATTTCAAAAATTAAACTCCTCCGACTCAAAGTCAAACTCTAAGTTCACCTTCCTCAGTTCCGCCAATAATGTTTCAGAAATGGAAAGATTTATTCAAAAAGAAACCGATCTACAGGAAAGCAGGCTGAATGAGCCAGGGGTTGAACCATCAAAAGCGTTGCCAATCGAATCACCTTATTTTCATAAAATTCACACTGTGTGCATTGAACCATCAATGCATAATGTGTTTAACTTTACCGACCCTCAGTTAAGCATTCATCCCAACCCCAAAATGTATTCTGATAATTCTTTAAGAACTAATGTAGGGGATAACAATTCTCATATGAGTTCGGAAGAAGATGTAGATGTTGGTATATGAGTCGCATTGTGCAGTTTATATTACCTTTGATCTATTTCAAATATCATTTTGCTTTTGACTTTTTAATATATTTATTTTTTTTTTTTTTTCATTTTAATTCATACGTTACCATTTCATTTTAAATTAATTTTGTTTTCTATTTAATTTGAATGGTTTCAATCAAGCTTCCGGTGATATAGAATAAAAATCAAAAAGTATACTTCTAAAAGTCTGTCTGAACACTTAGAAAGTTGTGAAGTCACATGTATGGCTCACACGTATGACTGCTCAGGCGATCATAGAAAAGCAAGAAACTTTATTTGCAGGTTCAGACATTTATCTAGACAAATATTGTAGATAGTGAACTTGGCATCAACAAACAGACAATTGTAAGTTGCTTCTCAGAAACAGTAGACAGGATACATAGCATTTTTTAGAGGTGCTTATTTTTGTTTTGTTAGAGGCCCTTACAGGTGCATTTTTCATTTGTTGTTTTTAAAAAGTGCTTAATTTCCCCTTTTTCTTTACCTTCTCGATTTTTGCCACCAATCGTGCAAAAAATGTGGTTAAATTTTTTCTTTCAATATTTTGCACAATTTATTCAACCACAATCCATTTTGGTTTACCGTCAGTCCATTTTGCTTACCGTAGTGTATGAAAGCGTTGTGGCGTAGCTACCACTACGAAAATTAAAAAACATCAATTCACTGATTCTATCACGAGGTACCTTTTGATAGATGACGGTTGGCATGGTCGATAACTCCGCCCCCACATTGGCGACCTCCGGGCGTGATTTGAAAACGCAGTAACGCCCACTTCGCAAAATTCCTTACAGTAACGCCTACTTCGATGGATAGTCCACATTGAAAAGTTGACTTGCTATTTGTGACTGCCTTATCACCCTCCTGCGCTGTTGCTACTCAGTCTCGTCTCGAACATACAACGTCATACACTCTCAACGCCTGCATACACTCAACTACTAAAGGCGACGCAGGAGCGACTACTTCTGTGAAGTTAATACACATACACCTCTCACATTCAGCACTCAAAAATCCGGTGACCGCTTTCCCGGTCTGTCACAAGTACAACAACTAGTGGTATCTGTTCATCGAATTCTATCCCTGATAGAATTCTGGTGGGGGAGTAATGTGGTGTAACTACCACTACGAAAATTAAAAAACATCAATTCACAGGTATATAAGGCAAGCTAACTTGATTCTATCACGAGGTACCTTTTGATAGATGACGGTTGGCATGGTCGATAACTCCGCCCCCACAGCGTCAATCATTTTACGTTTGATGAAATAATTTCAGATCCGCATGTTCTTACATTGAACTGGATTCAGTGAGAAGAATTCTTACACTTTCATGAGTAACTCTGCTGCATTTTGCAAGAGATTTCAGATTTCATTTTCCACCCTTTAAAATCAAACAGAAAAATTTCTCTAATTTTTTCCTGATCATGAGGGCCAACTTAACATTACAAAAAATTTTTTTACCGAAAGTGAAATAAAATTTTATTTGTCTTGTTAATCCCAACACTGGTGTAGCACCATCGTCTTTGTCACTCACAAGCCTATGGCTTAGAGCAGGCAACAATCACAAATTTCATTACCTTAAAATTTCCATCTATCTTTTATTAATTAAATTCAATAACGATAATTAATTGAGATTTTTAGCCTAAAGGATTGTTCACTTGCATAATATTTTTAAACTTTTTTTTGTACTTAATTACTTATAAGATTTCCAGAGCTCTTAAGTCATTTTATTGAAAAACTTAATATTATTTAAAGACAAAATTTTTTAATAAAGCCATAAAAGGGGAGGTTTTTCACTGTTTTAACATTTAGCAATTGCAGTAAAAAATCTTATGTTAATTCAGATTTGTCGTTCCAAACTTTAATACATCTCTTAATAATTTGATTTAAAAATAATTAAAGTAAAAAAGATTCAATAATCTCAGACTTATTAAATATTATAAATGTAATGAATATATAATAATTTACTTCTGACAAAAATGTTTAACTGCAAAACTTATTGTATTTGCATTTCAAAATTATTGAAATTTTTTTTAATCTTTTTATTAAGGAAACACTGAAGTGACAAATTCAATAAAAATTTAATAGGGGCCATTCACTAATTCACACTAATAATATAAATTTATTAAGTTTCCCTAGTTTACTTAATTCTTTGCATATCATTATAAATTCAGTATGATCAATAATATTAATCCTGTTAATGTTTTGTTGAATATACTTTAATGAATAACTTATATTTAAATCTTAAAAATACCACCAATAGCTTTATTAATTTATAGTTTAACTAATTATTATTTTGAATTAAAATTATTCTTTTTTTCAAAATCAAATAAAGTAATTATTAATTTAAAAAATAGAATGTGCGACTCAATATGAATATATTTGAAATTGTTTTTATGTTTTCTAATATAATCAATAAAAGAGTTCTTTGCCATATATATATTGCGTACAATATATATATATATATGCAAATTGTGTATTTGCAACTAATATTGTAGAAAGATATATACTAATTCCCTGCTGATAATGCACATTGTGACCATTCTGCCCCCTAAGGAGCAATTACACAACTACTGGAAGTAGTATAAACTAGACCTCTATGGTGAACAAAGCCCTGTTAAGTATTCGAGGAGAAACTTCAGTTGAGGTTGATTGTTGTGTTTTTATTCGCTGATCAACAAAACATTACAAAGTTAAAAAATTTTTAAGTATGCATTATTTCTAACAAATTTTATTAAAAATAAAAAATTCATTTTTAGTTTTTTACAAAAATTTGAAAAGTTGATAAAAGATCTTCCATTAAAATAAAACTTCATCCATCAAGATAAAGCGTATTATCATGAAATTCATTATCTTAAATTTTTAATCTTAGCTAATAATGGTAAGGAAAAAAAATTTTTAACAAAACGAATAGGGATTTCATATTTTTATTAATTTGCACCTTTGGTGCTTGGAAGTTTGATTGTATTCCACTATTCTTGGTCTTGTAACTAATTTCTAAAATATATTTTGAATTTTTTTAAGAAAATTAAATTTGAATTAAATTTTTTTTTTTTTCTTTGACAACTATGCTATTCAGTAATATTAGATGTTTCATATAATGAGTAGTCTTACCTTTTTTTTTCACATAAAGTTGCTCTAAGTTTTTACTTGGATATAAAAGAAAAATGATATTTTTCTGTTTCTGCTTGTATTTGTTACCTGAAGGCAGTAAAAAATTCCTTCTTTCTGAAACTTAGAAAACCTAAAATTTTGTGTTTAAAAAATATTTGTATGTTTAGATATTGTTGATTATTTAAGAGTAAAGCTTTACGGAACCACTATTTCAAGTTTATTGACTTGTGCTTCTAACATATTTAGACCACTTAAGTTCAACAAATGGGCATTAGATGATGCATTATTTCATACTTTAATTTTTTTATAATAAATTTATATTAGTCTCAAGACGAATAATGTGAAATTAGTGTGTTTCATCATTTTAAATATTTTTTTTTCTAAACAATTAATTTTTTTCCTTCAAATTTAAGACAAATTCTACTTTTATTTATTTATTGTTCCTTTCTTTGAGGCAATCATAACATAATGTGAATTTGTTTAATGTGCATTTTTATGAATGAACGTATATTTCAATTCAATACATGTCTATATTTTCTTATTTTCAGTGATGAGAATTTAATCATTCATGAACTAGTACTCTTAGAAAAAATTTCTTTTGAAAACTATTTTTGAAATGTACAAAATATATTAATTTAGGAGTGCTAAATTATAAGTATCTTTCTTATCTTTAAGTATTAAGTAAATCTTTCCAATGTTTAAATATTTATATTTTAAGAAGAGATATGTGCATTCTGGTGAGAATGGATTTATTCTCATCACTGATTATTTACTTTTCAAGTCATTTATCACTGAAAGAAAGACTCTGTTGAAAAGTGGAAATGGTAAATGTAATACAAACTGTGCATGTTCTTAAGCTAAATTGAGTGTAATTGGCACAGATGTATATGTGATAATTACAGGATTTGAATAGTATTAAATTTTCAGTTAAAACCATTAATTTGATACCCTAAATAATCTAGTTTGAGTTCAGAAAAATATACCTGCAAGACTTTCAAGGTTATATTTAAACAAAAATTCCTAGTCAGCGCTTGTATTTATTCCTTATAGCGATGTTTAAACTTAGTGAAACCCCCGGTGTTAGCTTTTTAGTCAAATATTTGCCAAATATCATATTTGTTAAATTTGTAAATATTTTAATTGATATTCTGTGGTTTTAGATCATAAGTTTGTAAATATGTATAAATACTGTTTGTGAAACTTGTTCTTGTACACTATGGTATTAATTAAAATAATTTATGTTTGTATTTTCGGGGATAAGACTATTTATATTGTGCTACCTAAGGAGACAATTGGTATTTTTCCATTAGCGGTGCGCAAGCAAAAAATGCCAAATAATGTAGAATTCTGCCAAATTTCTTACAACCATTAGGGGAATGTTAGTTTGGGGTCACATACTCCATTCTCTGAATTCATTCAAAACAAAGTTTATTACTTCCATCTGAATTTCTTTTTTCTTCCATCTTAATTCATTAATATTTGTTTATAATTTCGACTTTTATTCCGTTGACTGTTTTGTCATTGACTTCGCTTGGCGACTTGGCTCGCGTTTGGTTCAGAATTGGCGACATTTGCTCCCAGCTAATGGAAAAGTACGGAAAAATTAAACAAAATCTAAAAATTATCTATTTAAAATTATAATAATTTCATTATTAGTTTTGTGTGTGTGTGTGTTTTTTTTTTTTTTTTTTTTCTAAAAAAAATCCGGCAGCTTGAGATGGTCCTTAATATTCTGTTCTCTGTAGGTGAGAAGGGTTTAGTGTGGATATCTGGAATAATTTTGTAGTTTAGTTTATCAGTCAAAATTTTTCTAAGAATTTTAATAGATTCACAAAACTGTGTTACACTTTCTTGTGATGTTGCTTGGCAACACAGTTAATTAAAGAGTAAATGAGAAAACAATGTTTTTATGGTTGAAGAAAAAATTCTTAATTTGACTTTTCTCCTAATTTTTTTCTCAGTTACAACTTTAAACTAATATTATTCCTTATTTTAAATTATATCATGTAATGAATAAATATACTCATTGCGAATTTTAACAGTCACCTTTGAATTGCATTTTTTTTTTTTTTTTTTTTTTTTTTTTTTTTTTTAAAATTTTAAACAAACATGGCACATGGATGTGAGCATGGCGTTGATGTATCCACATAAAGCTTTCTCTAGTAATGTAGGTTAATAATCTTCACTTCTTAAAGTATTAATTTTTTATGTAACTCGCATTAATTTTGTTAAGCAACCAATTATTATTATTTTTTTAATTAGTGCCTAAAATGTTTAGGCTTTTAATTTCTGAATTTTATTTATTTTGATACCATGAAAATTTTAAGATAAACTAATACTTTAATGAATTTCAAGCTCTTTTTTTTACAGAAAATGTTGATTGCCTATAAAATTTTATGATTTCTTTATATTAGTTAATTGCAAATTGTGCTCTTCCAAAATTTGCTTAATGGCTTGTTCTTAATGTGACCTGTCTCTTAGTTGACATTTTATTAAGTTGTTATAATGCTTGTTTTGAATTATTTAAAATATAATATTTTTCCTTCTAAATAAATATTAAAAATAGATTTCTAATGTAGTTTCTGAAACAGATTTTTACGTAGTTTAAATAAAGTTCTCTTTTTAACTGTAAATAATTATTTATGTGGTCTAACATTAATAAAAATCTACATCGTTATGAATATTTGTTTAAGAATGTACTATTTAGGTTGGAATTAATTCTATTTGATTTTTCTTGTTTTTTAATAAGTGATGATAAATTAAGATATCAATTTTATGACTTATCCACACTAGTCTTATATCATGGATAATGCAACTTTTTCTTTAAAAAAAAAAAGGTTAATCAATAAAATATCGGTCCATCTTAGCTTGTGTACCTTTCAAAATGAAGATAAAAATTTTAATTTAATAATGAAAAAAATATTATATATGATCAAATGATTTGTAAACTGTTTTGACTAATCTATAAAAGTTATCCATTCTCCATGCTATCTTCCCATCACCTACACTTTTTCTATTAATATGCAATATTTTTATGAGTCTTTTATAATTATTATTTTAGAAGTCTTTTTTTTTTTCAGTGGCCAGTCCAGGCCAAATTTACTACCGTTTAGTGGTACCTTCACAAATTCAACTTTAGGAAACACAAAATACTTTTTCTTAAAATTTTATTTTTCTATCCCATAGGAAACTATAAATCCTTATTTTTATGTTGATTTTTAAATATAATTTTTAAATTTCACAAATTATGTCTAAATTTTCACAAAATAGATACCTCTCAGAAAAACTTAGACAGACCCCTGTTTTTATTGGTCTTTAGTTACATATTCGTTTACTGCTTTTTGTTCTTCATTATGTATTTCTTTGAAGATGTTTACTATACCATATCTGTATACATTCTTAGAAAAGTTTTGATATCAATTGTTAGCAATCAATGATTGCTTCATCGTCATAATGTTTGAATATGTAAGAAAGAAATTAATTTTTGATAATTCATATTATTAAGAAGTGAATATTCATATTATTGTTTAAAAATTCTTACAAACATTTAAGTAAAGCTTTGTGTTTTGTGAGAAACAATTTCAATAAACGAAAATATCCTTCCTTGGAATTTGAAGAAATCAACTGTAACCTTTCTTTTTTTTAAATGATAGTGTTACATCTACGAAACTCCTTTGTTTAGATTTGATGTACTTCTGACCATGTAACATGAACAGTTAATTGACACAACATAAATCTATCTAAGAATTCCTATATTTATAACAAAAAAATGAGGTTAAACTTTTTATTTAAGAAATCAACTTTTAGAAAAATATTAATACATTATAAAAATTACATTAAATATTTTCAACACATAGTAAGTTTTATTAAATCTGGTCTTTCTAAACGCATCCAGGATGTTTAATAAAATTTTTCTGACATTACTCTATCCTAAGGATGTCAGATAATGAAAAGTATATATATATATGTCAACTTATGAGCACTTTTAAGTCCATACCTCTTTCCCATTCAATTTAATGTAATTGTAATATTTCATTCCAGCTACAATTCTTATGTTGTACTTTTTATTATTATTATTATGTGGTGTTAATATATTTTTTAAGAAATAAATGTTGAATTGTTCATTTGCTTCTCTTTCTTTTTTTTTTTTTTTTTTCTTTTTTTTCTTCCCTGTGTGTGTGGTTAAAACTGAGTTTTAAGTAAGTTCAATTCGAGTAATTGAATTGAACTTACTTCATTTTCAAGTAAATATACATTAAATGCAGTTAAATAAATAAGGAAATACCTATGTAAGTACTTATCATATCCCTATACAGGATATAAGGATTACATAACCCTATGATCTCAAGTCTTGGGAAACATTCAGGGGGATATTATTCATCATTCGAGGAACTTTTTCAATGTTTAACAGTATTTTTAAGATTCATCAGAAATTTAATTATAATAATCATTTGTTTACTGTTTAAATTTAGGTAAAATGCTAGTTACAATTTTTTTGAACTTATTTTTTAAATAATTTAATATTATATCTGTTTTATTAAATATAATCCCACAACTAGACCATCTATTTATTGTTATGTGCTGAAATATGCAGAGACGTCTCAGAGGTTGCTATTATAAATTTGTTACATAATTATTAATGTGTAGTTAAAATTTATTTACTGTTGCTGATAATTGTATTTCAAAATGCACTATTGCTTCAATAATAGTTTTAAATCTGCATAAGCAGGTGGGATAAGCTTATCCTTTTCAAGATTATGTAAATTTAAAATCATTGTTAACACTTATGAAAATATTACATATCTGAAATAAAATACAACCCAGAAAAACATGGACCAAGGAGGAAAGCAATGTTAATTGAACATATATTACTAAAAATATTGAATTCTTGTAATCTGTCAATTGGCAAATTAAGCACATTTAATAAGATTTTCAAAAACATGAATCAACATTTGCAGGAAAACATTTATGATCTCTTGGAAAATTTTTCCCCTCGGTTCTGCATTAAATGCTGGGCACTCAGCATACCCAATATTTTTTAAATATCTTCATTAGAAAATAGTCAGTCTAAAAGTGACAAGTACAGATTTTGTGGAGGAAAAATAGTGGAAATGAGGACGATCCCAAGAAACTCTTTGAGGAAAGACATTGTTGACTCATATATGTATGGACAGTAGCTCTAACCTCTTGAAACCAACAGCATTTATCTGAACGCATAAATATTGTACAAGCATTTGCTTTTCCTTTAATAGCGCGATTCCCAATTATTTTTGATTTTTTTTTGGACACACTGTACTTTGAAAAAAAAAACGCATATATATTATTACACAGCATTAAATTGATTTAAAAATTTGTACATCGAAATTATGAAAAATTCTTTTCCGAAGTTTTGGGATATATCTGAGAAACAAAATTCCCCATCTTATTTCTTTTTCACTATGTTTTGAAGAAAAAAAATTCAAATTTTTTATGATGGATAACTCAGTTTTTTCTCCCTCTGTAAAATCTCTTAACGATTTGCTTCCTTATCATCATTTAGTAATTATAGATTAGCAAATTATTTTTGTATGCAAATGACTTAATGCTGCCGATGATAAATTTTTTCTGATAACAGGGATTTTTAACGCTACTTTTTAAGTTTGGGTACAGTTGTTTGACTCTGTTAAAACCTTTGTTTTGGTTATGTAATCTGTATATTTATAATTTTACAAACGCAATGAGCACTTCTCAGAGAGCTCAGAGAGGGGGGGGGGGTGACTGTGAAGTTACTTGCATTTTAGCGTCAGCTGTTCCTAAGTTTTCAATCTTTTTCAATTCATCAGTGAAGTTTTTATTTTTCTGTTTCTGCAGATTTTTATAAATGATCTCAATGTGCATTTTGATTTTTATATTCATAATTACTTATTTAATGACATAGACAGCGGCGTACTAATTTTTACTGCATTCCCCCCTCTTGCATTAGTTATTCAAATTTTTAATGTATTGTGTCATTGTTGTGATTTATTTATTTATTATTTTTTTTCTTTAAAAAAATGCAATTGTTGATAACTCGACGAATTTATAAAATTTTGTGTAAGATAACTGAGGATTGAGTTTCTGACAAGAATATTATTTCCTCAATTTATCAATCAAAAAGTACAAGATTATACAATACAAAATTACACTATACCAAATATAAAATATTAGTGTAACGAAACATCGCGATGTTAGAGTGGCGATACATAGTGATGCCGAACTCTTAACAACGCCCAGTGCTATTGATAGATATGTATCACGTAGTGCACCAACTTCAGAGTTTAATATCAAACACTAGAAAATATATTTTCTCATTTAAAGGTAACCATTTAATGGTATCATTTAACCAGTCAGGATTATGAATATGCTTCTTCCACAAATGTCACTTTTTTCTTTTCTTTTTGCTTTAATATTTTTTTTTCAGATTAATCCTGATTCCTGGACTTATTGTAGCTCATGCTTTAGCGTTATTAAATTACAATAATATTTTTTTTCATTTATTTATCTTTTTGTTAAATGAGTTACTTTGCCTGTAAAAACTTACTGATAGAAACTAAAGAAACCAATATGAAATTTTCTACATTTGATTTGCCCTTCATTCTAAAATTTATAGGTCCATATTTATCTTATTCTGATTTTTAAACCTGAATATAAAGGGTTATTTCAAGAGCCTAAAATCAGAAAAAGGTAAAAAGAGGAATTGAGTTTTGTATGCTCACCCGTTAGCTTTTACCCCCCCCCCCCCAGAAAAAAGCATTTCCTTCTTTATTTTTTTATTACACTTTATATAAATGTTATACATTTTTTTATTGCATTTCTGCCTTTATATATTTGCCACTGAATTCTGTTGATCTAATGATTCTGCAAAGATTACAGTAGAACTTATTTTTTAAAATATTGGGTCCATTATCATTTTTGTTCATGAGGCTTCATCTAAGTTTGTTACTGCTCAGTACGTTTGATCAGGAATAAAAACAGCCACATCAATTACAATTTTTGGTTATTAGCTAGCCTCCTAAGGTATCTAACTGCTTCACCCGCACGAGTTCCCTACTTCACGGTTTCAAATATTCCACCGACACGGACTGCCACGTATTCACGGTACCACATTGCCTTTTTTTGCCACCAGCAGCATTGCTCCGAAAGCGATGTCATTATAATATTTGGAAATCGAAGTGGTATAAATGTTGTACTACTTCGACGCTTTGTCGCTTTTAACCTTAGCCAATTTCTCTTCCTCCTCCAACACCGGATCCACCATCAGTCAAACCCAAGCCTCGTTCCGTAGTGTTGGTGGCTCCTCATCGCAAGAAACCTTAAAGGAGACCATTGATGAGTGCTCAGGATGTCAAGAATCCGATGAAGAGAAAATTGTTGATTGGTCGAGACACTCTTGCTTCGGGGGGCAAGAGGCGGCAAAACACAGCTAATGATTCAAGCTTGATGACATTAAATTTTCCAGCTCGAGTGACAAAATGCCCAACAAAGTTGAAAAGACTTGTAGTGTCTCCACCAAAGTTGAAAAGATTTCTAGTGTTTCCAGCAAAGTTGAAGTAGGTAGGTACTTTATTTACGTCACACTAGAGCTGCACAATGGGCTATTGTCGAAGGTCTCTGGTACATCCCTGAGGATAATCCGAAGACATGCCATCGCAATTTTGATCTCATGTAGAGGAGATGGCTCCCCTGCTTTGGTAGCCCGACGACCTGCGAGCGAAGTCGAGAACTTTACGATAGAACAATTTAACGAGATCCGATAACGCGCACCCTCGGGTCCCACTCAATCTAATCAAAGTGGACACCCACCAGAAAAAATGAACCAGTGCCTTCCTTAAGAAAAATGAACGAGTGCCCTCATCCAGCAAAGTTGAACAAGTACCTTCCTTCAACAAATTACCCACGAGTAACTGATTCTCCAAGTGTTGACAATCCCGCAGTGGATTGATTGTAAAGACACGGTTCCCAATAGAACACCAAAAATAAGCATCACTGGCTGATTAGCAGTAAAATGGTGGGTGACCACTTTGATTAGCGTGCGTAAGGACCGAGAGTACGTGGTATCGGTCCTCGTAAACCGTAAAGTGCTCGACTTCGTGCGCAGGTCGTCTGGCTATCAGAGCAGTGTAGCCATCCCCTATACAGAGGATCAAAATTGCAGTGGCACGTATTCGGATCATCCTCAGGGATGTTTCCAAGACCGTCGCCATTACCCCATTGTGCAGATCTAGTGAGATGTAAACAGAGTACCTACCAAGTGGTGACAAAAGTGAAAACATTCCAAAGGATTATTACGAAAGACCATACATTTCGAGCTTCCCACCCCCACCCCCAAAAAAAAGAACTTTACGTCGCTTCAAAACCATACATTTGCCGTGTTGTGCATGCGATCGAATGGGTATACTATGACTAAGGGATACGTGTACCACTGCATGGATGGACATGTTCGGAATCAAGTTTTACTGGAGAAAAAAATTTCAAATACGAGTGGCCCATAAGATTATGACAGATGCCATCACCAAGAACAAGTTGGTCGCCATCATGGACACGCTGCAAGAGTTTCATACAATAAAAAGAACCCCATTAAAACCCATTGGCCAGTGTGTGTACTTAAATAGAGAAGACTGCCATCTATGGGTAACTGTGACACATGGCATTTCACAGTTTATTTACCTGCCCATGGAACCTATTCTACATTAAAACCTTATTACAAATCTGTAAATTGTGTAAATTTGTTTTTGAATTATATTGTGTTTATTTCACACATACATGTACGATCCAGATTTTTTTCAGGTGGTTTCAGTTAAGAGGATTTGCAAATTTTCATAGTTGATGGTTTTTTGTTTTTCAGAAAATTGCTTTTCGTACTAATGAGTATTTTCAGTCATCCCGTGCCAGATGCACCAGGAAATATTAATGTCAGATGCACTAGTTTGCTTAAAAACAGTACATCTGGAAATTGCTTTCTGTTTCGATGTACACCATCCTGCCGTCACTCAAAATGCTTCCGCGGATGCATTTTGAGTCGGGTAATTTGGGAAATTGTTTTCTTTTCTAAGAAATATTTTCAGCCCACCCTGTTGTAGCTCAAAATACATCCAGTGTCTGATAATTTGAACTGCAGAATTTTCGTTTGGTGCTGTTAGTTTTGAGGACCCCGTGCATTCTTATGATATTCTGTTTTTCCTGATGATTTTTAGGATACCGTTTTAATATCCTGCTCAGTGGGTATGAAGTGAAAAGGCGAACTCTTGTATAATTTCGTTTGAGCCGATTCAAAAGTCTTTTTTCAAAATGAGCTATAACCATTATATTACAAACCAACTAACCACTTTTGATAGATGTGAATTAGTTTGATCCGATTTCCAAAGGCAGTGGAGGAAATACAAGAGCCTGAGATGGCAGATATTATTATGGAATGTCACTCACTGAACATTTGGACCATGTTGGATATTTGTTTGGTGGGATAACGTTCTGAAAAGTTGAAGGAGCAAGAACTGAGTGGTTCCTGGGCATAGAGGACCTGTAAATCGTTTGGCATGGATTTGATTAAACGCATCGTTAGACTTCTAGTAGAAGGATGTGGTTACAGACCGAGCACCAAACTGGTCTTGAAAATGGCTGAAGAAATCATCAATTTCATATATTCCCTAGACATTTGTGATTGGTTTTTCAAAGAGCCAGAGTTTTGTTCAATTTGTTTCATGGAAACGTGGAGCCTCTCAAGACAAGTTGCGGCCACAATTTTCTAAGAGTTGATTGGATCGTTAGTTGGCAGAGCATTAATGCTGCCCGCTTGAAGGAAACTGTATGCTTTCTGAACTTTCGGACAGAATCTTTCGACTTGCTATAAAGTGGGGCATGCAGTTCGAGACCTTTCCTATATTTTTGGTAACATTCTAGGAGCCAACCACGAAATTTTTTTATTTCAACACTTATGAGCTTCACAACGTGACATTGAAAATTTCAACTGCTAATATTTTTTTCCATTGTCTTTCCGTTGCAACCATGCCGGTAGGCATTTTTAAGACACTCTAAACAGGGCCGTCTTAATAGCATGAAGGGCCCCTGGGCATATAAATGGTTTGGGCCCTTTTAACATGTCTTACTGCTTAAGATCGAGGTATAAAAATTTCACAAGCATTAAATATAAAATTAAACATTTTTAAAACATGCAATAATTTTGACAAATTTGAACACATTTTGAATTCTCTGAAATTTTAATAAACATAAAATTAAGTATTTTTAAGATATTTATAATTTAAAAAAATTTGAGATGGTAACCAGCCGTAATCTTCACATTCAAAATAATTTTCAAAAAGACAAAAGGTAATCGCAATAACTAAATGAACAAAAATAACGATATAACCCCTTATCCAAATAAAAACCTTTAATTATTATTTTAAACAAATTTTGCGAACTTTTTTATTCGCAAATTCTTTGATTATTTCGTCAAATTCGATAGTCATTAACACATCAATTTCAATGCACATCAGATGCTTTCATTGCCGTCAAGCTAACCGTGGGAGGTTCTCGTGGTCTTCCTCTCCTTGTAACGCAAATGCGGGTTGGTTCCACCCAAAAGTCCTCTACGAAGGCAAAATTTCTCCCAATACTTTATCCAGGAGTTTTCTGGATAGTTGAACATTAGTAGTCGTAAACCCATAAATTGGATCGGCTGTTCAACGACGGTTGTAAAATAAAATAAAACTATTTTTAGATAAAAATGTAATTTAAAAATAATGCAATGATAAAAAAAAAATTCATCTATATGATGCAAATTTATACTGCTGCAAATAAAAATTTTAAAATAAATTGAAAAATAAACTTCAAGAATCGTTATCAAGAAGTCATCGTTAATATGTTTTAAAAAAATAAATAATTGATTTATTTAACTAATTTGAAAAATTAAACAGAATTGTTAATGATCTTTTTAGCATTAGTCAAGTTTTTTAGAGACAGTATGACTTAAGACTTGCTCACATTAATTTATTTTACATATATATTTTTTCAAAAACGCTAAGACGGTTAAATATTTAAAAATTACATACTTATATTTGTTTATAATAATGCGGATTCACTTTAACAATCAAATTAAAATAAAGAGCAAAAAAATTATTTTATAAAACACGGGTTGTTTAAACTGTATTTACAAAGTTTTGTTTCGATAATATTACATAATATATTAAATAAGTTACATTAAATTAAATTTTATGTCACCCTGTATTCATTCAACCAATGTGAGCAATTAAAATAATAAGTACAAAAAATATTTACTATTCTAAAGCAGTATTTATAATTTACTTTTGAGCCTATATATATATATATATATATATATATATATATATATATATATATATATATATATATATATATATATATATATAAGCTAAAATATTGAGAAAATATGCAAAAAAAAATATATAAAAAAATCTGGAAAACATATATACTAGTATAATACGAAAAACAAAATAAAGAAAAGATATAATCTCACTATCAGCTCACACAATTATATCCGCAAAAAGGAGTGCTTTCTAATATTGTATCAATATAGCCAAAGCAAAATATATTAATACAATAGTGTGAGGAGCACTCAAAAAATTTGAAACGAAACTAGAACACATTAAGTAAAAAATAAAGAAATATATCAAGCAAAAACAAGAAAAAATGAAAAGAGATTAGAGAACAGTACACGAAAGGAAATCTGCATAGTGAGGAGCGAATTAAAATGAACTTACGCGTACCAGAATCTTTCAAGAATGATTTAAAATATTTTCGTAATAAGATTGCCAGATTACAAGATATGAAAACAGAAGCATAAATAAAGTGATATCTTATGGCACGTTCTTACTGCAATACTGAAGTGCGTCTAATTTGTTAGTTACCTTGGATGGGCCCGAAAATGGATATGCGCAAGGTATATATATATATATATACTATAAATAATGCAAATATTAACTTACTTCAAATGTGTCGATCCGCGAAAAATGGAGTTTTCTCAGCCTTGCCAGTTAATGACATAAAATTATAATTATAAAAAGTCTAAGCAAATAATAAAGTGTTTGAATTATACAATTAAAATAACAAAACGAAAACGCTAAAGAAAATTAAAATTACTGCTTTTTTCCTTCAAAATTTATGTTTAAAGAAGGGTGAGAATGTTCTTTTAACTTAAAATCTCGTTAACGATTTGAAAACATGCCTTGCCAATCAACGTCTCGTTTTCTTGAAATTATCCCCCTTTTCTTTAAACGTCCACAGGAATGAACATCAATTTCGCCGGGTCAAAAATTTATGGTATAGGATTTAGATAAGGAATTTCTTTTTTTTTTTAACTTGCAAACGACTATAGAATGGGTGAAGTTACAAAATTCATAGGGGAAAGAATCCTTCTACAAGAAAGCAATGGTTTGGAGACAGGAAGCTAGCAGAACGAAGTTCTTTTCAATTTGTTACGCTATCATATAAATAGCCTCTTGGACTAGTATAATAAATGTTTTTTTTCCTCAGATTACTCGCCAGAAGGGATTTCCTAGGAGCGAGGACAATGTATGAAAGGACAAGGACAAATTGAAAAGGAAATGCAAGTTGATCACCTAAAAATTTCATGGAAATGTAGAACTTCGGGCGTCTTTTTAAGTTGTCATGATTATAAACTATTCCAACTGATGGTGTTTTCACTGTAATCAATCACTATTTGTAGAAAGAAAAGCAAAGTATGCCCTTTAAAGTGTGTAATGAAGGAATTCTTTCATAATGTTTCTTTTTTTTTTAAATTTATAATTTTTAAATTTATTTATCATGAGTTTTTTTTTTTTAATATAATCTATAAAGAATAAAATTCACAAGGGCCCCCTGAGCGCCCAGGGCCCCCGGGCACTGCCCGGTTGTGCCCATACGTAAAGACGGTACTGCTCTAAACACTGAATTTGGATATCCTAAACACTGAATTTTTACTTCAGATTCTATTACTTTTAAAAACAAAAATTTCATTACTCTCAAAAATGACAAGTATGTTGGGGATTTGGAAATTTATTAAACATTTTTGACGCACGTTCATAACCCCAGGCGTGTCAAACTACCAATGGAATTTTATAATTTTTTTTCCAATGAAAACAGAGTCATTTCATGTATTTGATGTTTTTTTTAATGGGTCGTGGTGCACAGGTATTTTTTCGAGTGACTGTAAAACTCAATCTTAATTTGATTCCGTATAGTTTGTATACGGTAAGAACTCCCCCACCACAAAGTCTGAGGCCGTCTGCTGCTATGGAAGCAAGAATAGTGTATTTCAGGGAAGGTAGCTTCTCTTCACTTTAGATTTAACACAATAGACCGAAGAAAAATATTCCCTTTCTCTCGCCAACCTGAAACAAAATCTGCTCTAAACAAAGACCAATGAAAACAGACAATGAAGCAATGATCCTACTCCCCTACTTTAACTAATTATTTCTCATTACCATAGTCGCCGCCACGGGTCCAGGCGAGTGGCTCGGGGAGTTCTTACTTTAGAAGTTTAGGAGTTCTTACTATAATGAAAATTTATGGATGGTTGACTGAATGTAATCAATAATAAGCTACCTAAAACCGAAAATTATTTAGAAAACTTCCAGGGCATTGCTCTGCTAATGTCATGCTTACGAGGCTATGTGTGAACAGGCTTAATATTCTAGGAAGTTTTAGTGTTATAATTTGTGATTAAATTTGCGCGTAATTTTACCATTCATAAGAGTTTCCTGTAATTTACAAACTTTAGCTGGCTGTGAGCCTAAAACAAATTTAAGAAAATTAATGTCGAAACATAAAGTGTAAGGTTTGCCATGTTTTGAGTGTTATCTCTCATTTGGCTATATTTATATAAAATATCACTGTTTGATAATTTTTTGGTTGTATCATAACATGCTTGCAAAGTCTTCCAAATTAATTTGTTGCTTGTTTCGTTGAAATTTAAATAGAAAGAATGCTTTATATTGTAAACACTATCAACATAATAACATTGGATGGCGCGTGTTGGAATAAAAATCAATCGTTTAGGTATAAAAATCAATCGAAAGTAATAACCCTGATGACTTTTGACGAAATTTAACTTTTAGCGCCTTCTATGCTTAGCTTTACACTATCAACCACCCATTGAGAAATGAATACATTTGGACATGAGTTAAAAAAGTGTTTAAGTCAATCATTGGCTGCTCTAAATCATTTGATATTGTCAATCCAATAAAAGAGTCGAACCTAAATGTAAAGTAATGTTAGTCCGAATTTCATTGTCACATGCCTGAGAAGAACCAATGATATTTTTTACCTTGCTTACCCTGCTAGTTTAGGTATAAGCGTATTTCATAAAGCTTATCTCGTGTCGTTTTCTTGAAGGATATTGCTAATTAAAATTTAACGGTTACAGCATTTTATATGTTTATGTACGGGGTTTAATAAGTAATTAAGGGAAAAACTAATTTCGTTTATTAGAAATTATATTGTTATTTATTATATGATGTGTTTATAATCTTTGTGTATACTGCATATGAAAGGTTCTCTTATAATCATTGCGACCGCAGCGTACGTAGTCATTTAGTTGTTTAGTAACTTGATTTATTTTTAGTGTTTAAATATGTATTGAAAGTTCTTATAAAATCATTTGTTTATTTATTTATGGTTTCGGGCCAAAATTAAGCGTTTTCTAACTATATTTTTGTATTGAATTTGTATGTAAAAGAGAGTTGAAATTTTTACCCTTGAGCGAGTGATGCCTAGTTTGCTGATATGCATGAATTATAAGATAGTGAATTAGGCATTTGGTAGGCATTTATATCATTTTATGTGTTATATATATTGAATGCTAAGTTAGTACAATAAATTTTTATTTTAAAGAGCAAATCAAAAATGATGCATGCTGTAGTATATATGAAGTCTATTGATCTTGTGATCTGATTTCGTATGAGTGTCGAAGGCGGTAGATGTATTTATGAAATTATCTTTATTGTTCTGCAAGCTTATGTAATTCTTTTTTGGAATTACAGTTTACTAAGATTAAAATTATCTTGATGAATTTACTAAAAAAATACAATATATAGGTGCCATCACAAATAAATTGTAAACTGTTTAGAACTACTATTAACTAACTATTGGTTTTCGTCTATTTCATATGGAATCTTGTTAAGAAATTTTCTGTATCGGTACTTGCGCTAAAATTATTGCCAAAATTTGGTGACTTCCAGGCAATTCCACGGAAAGTAAAACATAATGAAGTAATTTCCCCCCAATTAATTAAATGTTTTCTGTATTATTTTTTAGTTGAAAGTTCAAAGAAGATTTCTCTCTAATTTTTTTGGCAAATGGTTTAGAAAATTATCACTTTTTTGAACAAAAAAAATTTAGGAATTTCAAGGCCAATTACCAATTTATTTAGTAATTTTGTTTACTTTAAAGTTTTTTTTTATAATAATATTTTCAGCTAATAATTAAAATGTTATGTGACAATTTCCATATTGTGACCTATAGCGGAATGATTGCCAAATCTTGGCAACTTCTGTGTGGTCTGCAAAAAAAATATTACAGAAAGGGACCAACTCTAAGAATATAATTCGAAGCCACCCAAAGGCAAACACCTGAATTTTTTTTTTTTTTTTTTTTTAAATTTGCAAGTTTATAATCACCTTGGTGATTAGTTGGTGTGACGGATCACAATACTGAAATATTCTTAAAACGTCAAAAAAGTATGTGATTAAAATTGCCAAATTAATTGTTCTTTCAACAAGGTTCCTATAGAGGGAACAGGGAAAATCTGGAATTGTCAGGGAATTTTATTTTAATTCCAAAAATCAAGGAATAGTCAGGGAAAGTTGCAGTTTTTACAAAAACCTGGAATATTCCTGTACCATAATCAGTTATTGAGATTTGAGATAAATAATTCTAACATCTATAACAATTATTTGTAATAATTTCACATTTTTGTCAAACAGAAATGTTCATTTCCTCATTTAATGATATTTTTTACTTAGAGAATCTACTATTTCACATTAAAAATTAAAGAATCAAAGTTTTCAGATGAGAGTATGGTCTCATTTTTCATTGAAATTTACCTGGTAGGTATAGTTAGAAAAGTCAGAGAATTTGTTTTCTGATATTGATAAGGAACCCTGTTCGAAATGTAAGAAGAGTAACAGAAAACTAAAAAAAATATCCTAAATTAGAAATATTTTTTTAAAATCAAAAATATCCATAGGGGCCATTCTCCTGTTATGCACGGGACATTTGCAGGCTTTTGAAGTATATAAAAATAGTAAAATAATGGGGTAATTAATAATTTTTTAACAATTCACTTCAAAACAGGTCTGTTTCTTAAAGATTGTATAGAAAACAAATCAAAAATTAAAGTTTAAATACTTGAAAAGGGATTTAATATAGTCGTTATGCACGGGACTCAGAAAAAATATTAATTTCTACCCTGACTTCTATTTTTCATAAACTCTGTGAATTTAGAACTTGTATATTGTCATTATATTTTTTTCTCAGCTGATAAATATTACTTCTATTAAATTATGCTACATATTTTCCAAATACATCATTCGATAAAAATCTAAATTTAATTTATTTGTGTTATGCACGGGACATAACTAATGTTATGCACGGGACATGTCAGCAATTTATTACACACAGAGGCATACACTTGATTTAATTATGTATATTTTGACGTGGCAACACTAATTCATATTTTGAATTTAGTTTGTGATCTGGATTAGAAGCTTTATAAATCATTATAAAGGATAATTACAACTGTATCACCAACGAAAGAAAACAGAGTTTAGGAATAATACACCATCAAGAAGCCAAATTGAAAATACCAACAAGATTTTTCAAGCTTTCGGAAAAGCAATGAGAAAATCATGAAAATCTTTACCTAAATCTCCAGCAAAAAAAAGCAGTTTTAGTCAGTTTAAGACAATAAAGCCCACATGTCCTGTTAGAACCAGTTTAGGACGTTCAAAACTAAGCCCCTGTGAAGCATATTCAGTTTTTAAGGATGAATACCCAAATTCTTCCATCAGCTTTTCCACATTTTGAAAGTTAAGACCAGAAAATGTTTTTCTGCTGCGTCAAACACCAGAAGATCAGTATGTGAAAACTTCTTTCTTCAGCTTAAAGCACTAAAAGTTCCATATGATTCGAAAACTATTTTGGAAAGAAACACTTTGTAATGATTCAATAAACTCCTTATGTTGGCAAGGATTTTGTAAAAATTGCTGCTAAATGTAATGAAGAAAATTAAAATGTAATGAAGATCTTTCTCATAATTGTTTGTTGGAAAAAAAGGGGGGAAAGTGAAGATGCAAAATTATATTGCCAAGTGAAGCAGACATGCATTGGATAAGTTTTGGAAAGTACGTGCAACAATTTTTCATCAATAAGGTTTCATATAAATGCAAAAAGAATTCAATTCCAAGAATTCCAAAATGATAAAAGTTCACCTGAAAAAAGAATTTTGCTATGAACTATAGCTGTTCATGTGAGGATCAAGTACAGAGTGTACTTTGGACTCAAAAAAGTATAACTTTGGACTCAAAAAAGTATAACTTTATTTACAGCTGCAGTATTCTTGCCCGAAAAATGCAGTACTTACCTAATATGTTCCAACATTTGTGAGAAAGAAAGAAAAATACTGCCAAAGCTTTCATTGAAAACATTTATAAAGAAATCAAGTCAAATGATGAAGAAAACAAATTTCTTGAAGAGGTAATCTGGACAGATAAACCTTCATCAAAGTTTAAAAATAGGTTCATGACCTTGCTGCTACAAGACCATAGAAATTCAAAAAGACTTTCTACTGGAAATATTTTGCAACTGCCCATGGCAAAGGTGTGGTGGATGGAATTGGCGGTGAGGCAAAATGCTTGGTACAAAACCCTGTTGGGTCAAAAAAATCTACAGCTCCAATTGTGCAGTCTGTGGAAGATTTTGTAAATGTTGTAAAAAAAGCTATACATCTACTACAGTGATGCTATTTTTAGATAAAGATATAAACAGAGATAATAATATGTGAACCAAGGCAAGAGTAATACTTTACCAGGAATTTCTAAAATGCATGGAATTACACATTCACCTTCTGGTTCAAACTTTTATAAAAATGCTGCAGCACCAATGAAAGGAAATCTTAATACCAGGGCAATTAACACCACAAAAAGTATTGGAGGAAATTGGGTTGTTGTGAAATATGATTATAGTTTATATGCTAGAGAAGTTAAGCAAGTGCTGGGAAATGATATTCAAGTTTCTGCCATGGTAAAGCATGGAAAATATTGGAAATGGCCTAAACGGGAGAAAAAGTGTTTTACAACAAGAGGAAGTTGTTAAAAGTTATTCAGCCACCTATAGTTATAAATGCTCTTGGAGTTTTTGATTTACCCGATTTTTAGAGAAATCTAAGTTATGCACGGGACATGAAAATAAGTGCTAATTTTTTATCTAATATTAAACTCAGAGAAACTTCCTTTGTAATATAAGTCGGTACTAAGAGAAAGAAAGTAAAGTTGAAGCAGTTTCTGTTTTGCTCTAAAAATAAATGAGAAAAATAAAAATTATCATGTTTTTGTGTTATGCACGGGACAACCAATTTCTGCTCAAATAAATTGTTATTTTTTACATAATTTTAATTAGATTTTTAAATTTTTAATTCAATTTTAAATAAGAGTATTATATAGATATACTTAAAAAAAAGAAGAAAATTGAAATGCTATAATATTTTTTCAGCTAAAGAAATAAATGTAAATATGTTGATTATAACATGAAAACTTAAAAAGTACAAAGCTAAATTTTAAGAATTGTTTCCATAATAAAAATTTAAATATAACTATTATTGTATCTAATTTTTTAAGATTTAACCTATGTACTTTATTATTCAATAAATAAAAAATATGTACAAGTAAGATAAAAATTGAGGTTTAGAGTGTTTACAGTGGAGAATGGCCCATAGGGATGTGCTGCTTACTTGTATTTATACTTAGGGAAATAATTTGAAACTGATCCATATAATTAATTTGCAGTTATTCAGAATTTAATTTTGTAACAAAAGTTACCTACCATAATTTTTTTTTGTTTATTGAATTATTTCTGCTGCTTTCATAAACTGCAATAGCTACAAGAAGATTGAAGTTTTAATAAAATAGCTAAACTAAAGTTCTGCATAGCTATGTTTCATTAATTTTTCTAAAATTATAGATTAAGACGACACATGCTTGTTGCAGATAATTTTCTATAAATTTAGAAACGCAAAATTTCTTAAATTTGGTAAGTGGCACAAAAACAATTTGTAATATATTAAATGACTTTTGATTTTGTGATTGTATCTTCACACACGAGAACTTAATAATTGTTTTTAAAGGGTCGATCCCAAATATAATTATTTTGTGAACATTATCATTATTAAATTATACTGTGAACATTTTCAATTATTAAATGATGTACTAAAACCCACTTACTTTGAATTAATGTACCTTCTTTCCCCTCATGTTTTTGGGTTCATGATCGTTAAGATTTGTGGCTAGCTGCACTTTGAAAAATATGGCCTTGATAGTTAGTTCTGGAGGCAATAAAAAATTAGGAACCTTTAATGTTAATTTTATTTTTTGCTTAATACTCTACATCTTGAGACTTTTCTAAGCAAATCAAACAAGTTTTGACAATTATTTTCAATCAAAAAAGTTTCTCAGTAGACTTAAGTTCCTATTAAGTATATTTGTGATTACTAAATGACTAAAGTCAAAATAAATAGTCATGAAGACTTTTATGTGAATAGTCATAGAGACTTATAAGACAAAAGTAACATCAAAGTCACATGACTTCCTTGAGACAATTCAAAACGGTCATACCTGTGACTCTGACTGCTGTGACCATTTTTGACTATATTATTACTTCATTGCGACAATCTGTGATATCTGGGGTGCTTTGGTACTTTTTTTTTTATTTAGCTAGTTTATTATTATTTTTTTTACCTAAGGTAGCCAATATAAGTTATTTAGTTTAACAATGTTTATCATTAATTCTTGACTCATTTTCATATAGAGTTTAAAATGGAATCTCCTGACATATCTTTGTCACAAAGTGAGGAGGATACAGCTGATAGTTGCCACTTGTGTAAAGGTAAATTTGAACAACCTAGAGTTTTATCATGTCTTCATGTTTTTTGTGAAGAATGTTTAAAGGAAAAGATAGCTGAAAACGGATATGTACAAAATTTGATTGAATGTCCAGATTGTGGACAAGAAACTAAGGTAAATAAAGAAAATAATCTTTTTTTAAAAAAATTTAATATGATTTTGTTCAAATATTAATTTTAATTTTAAATTGTTTTAATTTTAATTGTTTTATTAGCTCTCTTCAAAAGGAGTCTCTGCTCTGCCATTAGACTACATCGAATGTAATCGTCTGGATTTGAGAGCTTTGGAGAAAACACAAATTATATGCACAAGCTGCAAAGCTAAAGAAACTGCAGTTGCTCGTTGTACCGAGTGTGCAACATTTTTGTGCCCTAATTGTGTCACTGCTCATCAGTTTATGAGATGCTTTGAGAGTCATACTGTAAGTAAAATTCATTTTACATTTTCTTGTTAAAAATTAAAATTGCATCACTCAATTTGTAAGTTTTGTTTAATTGTATAATGTATTAGTGTATTTCCAAGTTTAGACCTCCCTATATAGTTTTTCATTGAACAACTTGGGAAAAAAAAAGCAGTTTCCTATGCAAAAAACCAATTAATTACAGGGTTAATTCGCTGTGAAAATTAGAATCAATATATTTGAAAAAGATTTATTAATAATTAAATTTAATATTTAGTATTAATTTTGAATTTATAAATTTATGTGTAAAAAAATTCTGGATTTATATCTCTAAAATAAAAAATTCCGACTTGTTTCTCAAATTGAGTTTGGTTTGACACCATTGTTCTGAATTCTTAGTACTCATGCACTGACTGCTTTGCGTCTCCTCAACCATTAAATTTATACAGTGGATCAAAAAATAAAGAAAAGAAAAGCATTTTTAACTAAACATTTTAAGTGCAAATGAGAGTGAGCACCTGTTGTGGGCCAAATAATGTATAGATTACTGATTAGTATTAGTGCATAGATTCTTATTTATATACGACTAAGAAATTTCATTTAATAAATAACAAGATGTATTTCATTAGCTTGCTTTCTTCTGTTTTCCATGCTTTTTTTTTTTTTTTTCCAGGAAAGATTTAATATATTTTTTTACCACTTAGGTACTCTCTTTTGATGAGCTGAAGAAAAATGATGGCTTTACCACCATTCACAAGCCAGTTTCGTGTCCTTCACATCCTGAAGAAATCATGAAATACTATTGCCACACTTGTCATGTAAGAAGTACACAATTTTTCAAATTTCTTCAATTAATAGTAAAATTGTAGATAGTTAATATTTTTCCAAAATTTTTTATATGTGTTAAAATTTAGATCTATATTACAAATAATACTTTGGATAAGTCAAGCAAGAGCTCATTCTAGATAAATAGTTTTCTAAAGTTCTTTATGTATTTTTCGAATATTTTTAAATTCAAAAATAATAAATTAGCACAATAGCAGGCCTATTTTTCATGTATTTATGAAAATAAAGATGCCATTAAGTGTCCGATATTTAAATAAACAGTGTTTTGTCCTGTATTTTCTTCCTATATCTCTTATATTATTCCTATGCTTCCTCCTATATTGTTTGATATTATTGCCCTATAAAATTTTGACTTGGGCATTTTTAGGGCGTCTTTGAAATGCTGCACTGCGAAAGGAATTCTAAGAAAGATGTAAGAAACTCTGCCCCTAGTGAAGTGAAAAAAATTTTTTCTCTAATTTATTGAGGAAAAATTATTTTTTGTTGATTAGGAACAAATTCAACCACTTAACAAAGAGGGGAAGAAAGATTGTATTTTCTTTTATTACATGACCTTGGCTTTTGTTTGGAATAGATTACCTTTCAACTTTCACCCTGAAAATAGACAGTTTTACTTGCTGATTTCTATAGTAAAGTAGGGAGCTTGAACAGTATTTTTTTACACAGATTATGTATTTAACTGCTCTTGTGTTTGTGTTTTCACATGCATTCGAACAAGTAATGAATAGTTTGCTCTCTCTATTTATTGGTGCATGATTTTGTTTTTAAAACCTTTGCACAATTTATCACACACTTGGTTACATGTAAATTAAAAGAATGATTCTAAAAATAAATTGCCAAGTTTTTGAGTCCAAGAGTCTGAATTGGCTAATTTTGAATTAAATCTTAGTTAAAATTACTTACAGTAATTTCCGGTAAATAGGCCGCGGCCTATACGTGTTTAAAAGTTGGTCTATCACGATGTGCGGCCTGTACGCCGATGCGGCCTATCCGTAGAATTTGTTTATCTCAAGCCACACGTGAGAGTTTTTTGATCATGGTGGATTTATTCATTAACAGATGTTTACCGAAAATTTTCCGAAATGACGAACCTAATTCGTAATATTTACTCTGAAAACGTTTTTCTTATTTTTTTAAATGAAAATATAGTTGCATTAACACTAGATTTACGGATGTTTTGATCGTAGATTATGATCTGGGGAATTTAAAAATGTCCCATCTTAAGAAATTTCATAAATTAAAATAATTATCTATATTATAGAAATAAAAAAATATATTTTTTTATAAGCTAACAACTAAATATGATTTTTAAAAAAAACAAGCATCAATTAACAAAACAAAAAAAATAGCAGTTAACAACTAATAAAAAAACAAAAGAGATTGATTTATATCAAATAAAAAAATCCTCAAAAGGGATAGAATTAATTTTGTATCCCACGTGGTAGTTTCAATTTCATAAGGGTGTGGCTAATTTATGATCAAACTGAAGGGGGAAATATGGGGACAAATGAGTAGAGCACTTGCACAGCTGTCAAGATTGATTGATCAGTTTCTTCCATCTTGCATTTCTCATTTCTTTATTTTGTTCATTGGAAATGTAGACGTTTTTACTTTTCACTTTATTTTAAACTGCTTTAGAAACAGATGTTTCCTTTGACGCAGATTTTTTTCCCTCTACTTTTAAAAGATAAAATAAAGTTACTTACTTCAACAGAATAAAATTCAAATAAAAAAATTAATTTTTTCAATATTTTGTTATTTTTTATAATCTGTAAACTTATTATAAAATATACATAAAATAATGATAGATAAAATAATTGATGCTTAAGATTTAGAGAGGCAAGATTTTGCCTTATTAGAAATATGTTTTCTTTGTGAATTATGTGCAATCGTAGTTTTTTTTTTTTTTTTTTATCTTTCTTTTCTGAACGAGTTCTCTTATGAAATAGTTTTAAAACGATTTTTTTTTTCCTATATTTAACTGTTCTGGTTAGAAAAGATTTAAAATCTTTAATGATAAACAATACGAAACTTTATGTTTAAAATTGGATATGTTTCTTTAGAACAATGATTTTTTTAATAAGGAAACTTGTTCTTTTCAGTATTCATCATCTCGCCTTTTTTATGCGGCTAGAAGAACAGTTTCTTAATATGAATCAAATTTTAGAGACAAAACGAAAAACAAAGAAAAAATCCAAAAACAATTTGTTAAAAAAAAAAGATTTATCAATAACTGTTTTCTAAGTATAGAGTTTATGTTTTAAAGATCATTATTTTTTATGTGTATTTTCACGCATGTGATATTTGATAAAAATCGATGATCGGTCGAAAAAACGAGAGTGCGGCCTTTACGACGGTGCGGCCTATAAGATGAAAATTTAAATTTTTAGCGGTGTTTTTTGCGGGTGCGGCCAGTACGACGGTGCGGCCTATTTACCGGAAATTACTGTAGTTTATAAGTCCAAGTTTTACTTATTTTGATGAAACTATATTCTACTTACAATATCTGTTTAGTTGATGAAAAGAATGTTCAAAATAAGTTGTGAATAAAATATATGTGGCTAGAAATAAATTATTCAAGTGTGATTTTTTCTTCAACAAAAATATTGTCTTGTTTATTATTATGATTAAAATTTAAAATATTGAATTCTCAACATATTCCAATAAAAGCCTGCTTTTTTAAAAGATTTAAATGCGGAAAAAAACTAATTTCTTTCAAATATGGGTATTTAAAATATAAATTAAAAATGTTATTCTTTGTGTTTAAATTAAATAGAGGTTATTAACATAATTAAATAAAATTAAATAATCATATTTGAAGACCAAGAGAGAAGATCGGTTTTCCATTTTCTCAAAAATGATGATTGTACTGTCATCTATCTGAAAATTTGGCTTACTCGTAAGTGTTTTTGCATAGTGAAGATGGGCCTTGTGGGAAAACTCTTGCGGCTTGCAAGCAAATGCATGTTTTTTCCTCAGCATCAGTTCTCCTGAACATAATAGGTGTTTCCCCTTCGGTCTTTATTTGTTCACACTGGTAACTTGATTTGCAACCAGTAAGTACTTAAAAGGGTGCCCTATACATTTTCTCAAAAAAGATCCTGTTTTTTTTCTTCGCCTTTGCTGTTAAGACTGCAATAAAGACATTAGTTATATTATTTCAACTGTATAGTGTATAGAACATAAATATTCTAGTTTATGTGTGCAAATATATATCAGGGATGAAAGACTTCTGCAAAAAAGCGGAAATCCGCTTTTTTCTCCCAATTTTTGAAATTTCCAACCATGTTCTAAAAACTTAAATTTTTGGGGAGTTCAATTAGATAAACCCAAATGATAGTCAGACTTGGAATGAACTTTTTCCCCCTGCAGTAGCCTCCCGAGAAAATGATCTTCAAAATAAAATGGGTGGAGCTTTAGCAGGTATGCCATTGCTTTGATAAGGAGTCTAAGCAGTTTCGTTTCAACCGCCGATATTAGATTTTTTTTTGTTGTTTGGCTGATTTTCGAAATTTTAAATATTAGGAACTGCTCCGGAATCTGCAAAAATCACGATTCTTAATCAGACGATTTTAATATCAATCATCGATTTTCGTATTTAACTGATTAAAATATACGTGTTGCGAATTAAAAAAGCGTACTAGCAATTCTGATTCACTCAATTTAAAATCCTGATATCGCAATTTGTATTTAAGCGTTTTTAAAACCCAATATCGCGATTTGTATTCCTGTGAGTTTAAAATCCAGCATCGCAATTCGTATTCACACATTTTTAAATTGAATATTGCGATTCATTAGCACACAGTTGTAGTATTCGATATCATTTTTCGTATTTGTACGCTATTTAAAAATTACTCGTTGTGATGCATATTCACGTGTCCTAAAATTATGCATCGTGATTCTTATTTACGCTATTTATAAATTCAATATCGAAATTTGTATTTTTGTGTTTTTAAAATCCAACAGCGCGATTCATAAGCAGTCAACTGTGACTCAGCAGAATTTTTTATAATAATTCTTTCTGCCTTAATCTCACTGTTGTTACCTGTAACATCTTAATCACAAAATATTTTTAAAAAATTTACAAATTCATTTTAGAAATATTAGAAAAAAATCCAAAAGCAAGATTTCTCCGGATAAAAAAAATTTTTCTGACAATTTTGTTTGCATTTTAAAAGTATTATAGTTGTTTCCCAATTGTTGCTCTTATGTAAGCAAATGTATAAAATCTCTGCAAAAAGCTAAATGAATACTTACGAATAATAATGAATAATTGACTTATGAATAATAAAAAAAGCAATATGTGTTTTTTAATTATTAGGTGCCTATTTGCAATGAATGCATGATTATTGAGCATAAACAGCCTGAACATTGTTATGAAAAAGCTACTGAAGCTGAGAAAAAACAAAGAGATGATATAAAATGTCTCATTACTGAAAGCAAAACTAAAGTTGAGTTTTGTGACAAAGCTACTTCTGTCTTGGATACACACTTGTCAGAGCTTCAGATGCAACGAGATAATGCAAAATCTCATATTGAGGTATTTAAAATCTGAATGTAATTTTTTTTTATTTAAATGTATTTTAATATTTTCATTATTTCTTGAGTTTTTAAAATTGTTTGTTAAATCAGAAACATATTTGAAAGGGTAGTGGTTTTGAAGAACGCTGACCGTCATAGTTTTTTTTCTAGCACTTAAATACTTAGGCACTCAAGTCATCGTTTTCCTCATTTTATTTGGGGGTTAACTTTTTTATTTTTGTATCAGACTTAGTTATAAGGAAACAGATTTATTTTGATTGGAGAGTGATTAATTTATTGAGTTTTTAATGTTATTTGTGTTTAACACAGTACAGCTGCTTTATTTCTTGTGACTTCATTAAATGTGCGTTAGTATAAATGCATTTATTAGTATTTTGTTAAAATTTAATCGTGTTTATGTTAGAATTGTGATTCAAAATTTGTAGCATGAGAAATCTCGATTATAGTTTAGTAGACTGCAGGTCAAAGAGCCAAATATAATCTTTAAATGGTTTATGTGTGGACTTTATATTTTTCAAACAAATTTCAATAGAGGTTGACAAGATCAAGTCAAATGACAGTTGAGGTTCAATTGAGGAGCAAAATACAATAAAGCTTCAGAAAAACAATAATTGGTGTATTAAAACTCCAAACTTCTCCCAATTATTCTAAAAGTACTGCTAAATAGAAATTGCAAAAGTTGTAAATCTTTCAACCTATCAATTATTTTTTAAATTTTTTTTCTTCTTAGCAAGTTTTGTTTAGTTTAATTGTATAAAAATAGTTAACATATTTACTTCATTAAAAATATTAAAAATTTAGTAAAAAAAAATATTTTTTCTCTAAATAAAATTTTTTTAATCTGATATATTTATTTTTATATAAGGAAAAACAAATGTATGAAATTTTCAGATGTGTTTAAAATTTTATAAATATTTTTAGCAATTATTTTTCAATACTTATTATTATTATTATTTAAGAAGCTTTGTTTTATCAACCCCTTGATGTATTTGTAAATTTACATAAAATCAAATGGTTGGTTTTAAAATTGTTTTTACTTATCATTTATTGTGAAATATCTTTTCTTGAAACAATAATTTTGATTTATAATGTTTTCTCGATTCATTTTTATAATTCATCCAACTGTGAGTTTTTAAAATTTCTGTTATAAATTCGCAAATGTTAAAATAAATTTCTAGAAAAAGAATATTTTTTCTTAACAATATTTTCTGTTTTCTTAGGAAACATTCCAAAGTTACAAAGCTGTGCTTGAGAAGAGGCAGGAACTCGTCCTCAAAGAGTTAGAATCTGTTCACTCTTCTCTTGAACTTCAGATCATGGATACTTACAATAATGTGGAGAAAACCATAGAGAAAATCGATGATGCCTGCAAGTTCGCTGATCGACTATTGAGCTGTGGAAATACTATGGAGATCCTCAGTTTAATTCATGTAAGTTTTTAATATTTTATATTTCTTTGATTATTTATCAATTTGCTATTTTAATATAATAGTTTTTGCTAGGGTTTTCAAATTTCATTTAAGTTGTATAAGAATTTCGTGAAAGATTTGATATTATTAGGCGTGTTACTAAGATTCAACTTTTTGTACCTAACACTTAAGCAGCTTCTTTTAAGATTTTCCTCATGCAAAATTATTTTTGTAATTAAGTTTTTTTTCTTGGAAGAATTTCATGATTTTTAATAGTGGCGATTTTTAATTAACCAATTTGTCATACTGGAAAATGTATTGTAAGAGTATGTTTCATAAAAATATGCTGCTTAATGCTACTTAAAAAAAATGCTACTTAAATTTCTTGAACATTTGTAATGCTTATGTGTTTTAGAAATAATCTTTCTCTTTAGCTGAAATTGTTAAAAGCTTAATACAAAAAAAAAAACAACAAAAAAAGCAGTTTTAATCATTCTATTATCAACTTTTTCCATTCTAATGAAAAGAAAAATATTTTCAATTCATTTTATTAGTAGTTATAATTTTTATATTTTTTATATTAGAATATCTGGTTCTTTGAGCACTCTGTTTTCACCAGCAGATTATTTTAAGTCTTCATTGTAGATAAATTTGTTTGTATTTTAATGAGTTGAATGTTTGTAACCTCATTGCAATTGCATGGTTCAAATGACTAATAAATCAAGTTCTTATAACACCCTTAACTTGACCATCCTACATGTGGTCAAGTAAAAAAAATTATGCAAGGTGAAAAAATAAGCTAACATTTAAAAAAGGAAAAAAAAAAATTAGTAGAATATAAAATAAATTATATGAAAGAGTTTTTGGAATAGTTCTATTTGAGTAATTCTCTTATTACAATGTTCTGATTTTAGGTTGTAAGTGCTCGATTACTCTCTTTGATTAACAACACTCCAAAACTGGATGTTTCAGTAGGTATAACCTTTGAAACTGATGACAAAAAATTTGAAGAAGCTGTTAAGGAGACATTTGGATTTGTGAAAAAGCCTGAGCCGCCTGCAAAAAAAGAAGATTCACCAGTTTCTCAAATGTCTCAAAAAACATCTCCAGTGCATTCCACTTCTTCGTTTGAAAGTGAGGTTTTCAATATCTCTACTGGTGACATGACACCTCAGAATATGCTGCCAGAATTAGACGTTGACTTAGCACATAATTTTGTAGCACAGTATAATTTAGCTCAACTTGCTGATATGGCAGAAAGAACCATATCTCAGACATCTTCAAATGCTGCTAGTCCACCTCTTAATTTGGCTCATCTCTTGGGTCCAAATGAACCAGATGTTACTGCCCAATTCAATGCTTTGAACAATTTAACTGCACTTGCTAAGATGGGATCTATAAGTATCAGTAATGGTAAGAGTTTTTTTCCACTTTATATATAAGTAAATATATTATAATTTATATATTTTTAAAAATATTCTTTATAATAAATGTATAAAAATATATAAAATATATTTATAACATATTTTATTATATATTTTTTTAGTTTGATTCATGGTTAGTAAGTTTTTTAATCAGTTTTTGATGGTTTTAGCCATAGAGAAAAATGTCAGATCAAAAAACCTAAAAAATTGCATTTTTGTATGGAACAACTATTGCTATTTATATTTTAAATGGCACTTGCTTTGCATGTTTATTACATGCATTCAATACTTATTTTTATAAAATAAAATATGACGAAAAGAAAATGTCTTAGTGAAAAGAAAAAAAACCCTTTATTGCATAAATTTATATTGATACAAAAAATATTAGGTTTTTGATGCCCCACTATGTAAACAAAATCTGGGGTTGATTTTTTTGGATTAAATTGTTTCTGTTGATTGAAATAAAATGTTTAGAGTTTTTTAAATTTTTATAACATGGTTTAATTTAAAAACCATTTTACTTCATTTTTATGATAATCTAATGGTTTATTGTAAAAACTAGTTAAACAATTGCGCAAAGATTATATAGTTTTTCCTTTTCCATTTGTTTTAATATAACAACAGTAGTAGTATTATAATAATTAATTTTCTAATTTTTTTTTTTTTTTTTTTTTTTTAAATTTAGGTTTTTTATCATAAAAATTTTTATAACTTGGATTTGGTTGGACTATTTATATTTAATTAAAGCTTAATGTTTTCCTATTCAGTGATGAAGCTTAATATTTTTCTATTTCTGTGAATGAAATAAAAACATCAATTGTATATACTATTAATGAGAAAATATTTGTATTTGTGAAGTATGACCTATTATTTCTTTTTTTTTTTTTTTAGATGGTGGGTATTTCTAAAAGTTGTCTACAATATTATGCTAACGTTTCTAATATTGCACTATTCATCTGCTAAGAATTAAAATATAAAGCAACTGTAACATACTTAATACTCGTAATTTATTAAATTGACATATTTAATAATTATTGGAGAAAATTCATTATTTAGGGGGAACCAAAGTTTAGTTGATCTACTTTTCCGTTTTTATTTTTAATCTCGCTCATAGATAGATTTTTTTTAATAAGATAAATAAGTTACTTTCCTCCGATTTTATTTCAAAATGCTCAGTTGGTAAATTTTTAACAAAAAATAATTTCTTGAAAAACTTTGAATTATAGACTAGCGTGCCTCGAGGACTGGCAAGTTTGTCTACCACATGGGGTCCATTACTCCAAGATATAAAAAATTGTTATCTGAAGTAATATTGAAGGATAAATATAATCCAATACAGTAATCAGGTTATACGTCTAATTTCTTTACTTAGGATTTACAATTAATTTTAAAAAATTAAAATATAAATGAAATACGTATGTTATCAAATTAAAGGGGAAAAAAAAATTTCTCCGCAATTATTTATTTTGAATTTTATTGCTAACAAGTTTTTGTCACTTAACTAATTGGTTTTGTATAATGAAAATTGTTTAAAATAATTCATAAAAAATTACAGCTGTGAAAAATATTACAAACAATAGCTGTGCAATAAAAAGCCTCATATTTCTTTTATAAGATTCGTAAAAAAAGAATTACATCATCTTCTAGCATTATTATTTGTAGACATTTGTTGGATATAAAAAATAATTTCTTCACATTTGTACTAGGCATATGATTCTTTGGCTAATTCGTGGAACTCTGCGAATTTCAACACTGTTGATCAAATATTTATATTCTAGCAAAATTTACTCTGAGATCGGCTAATCAAAAATTTTATTTTTGATACTTTAGCAAAATTTTATTAGCAAGTCATTTATTCCTTCCTTACCAGTTCGCTTTCTCTTCTTTTTTTTCTTTCTAAGTACTCATTCATGCGTAATGATGACTTTTTTACACAGATTTGTTTGAGAAAACGCAACTTTAGATAAACTTTGTGAAGACGAGACTGAAAAAATTTCCATTGTAACTTTGGCTAGAATTTATAAACTAATGAGAGAAAAACAAAAGTATAAAATTGGTCATGTTAAAAGTAATTCCAAAATAGCTAACATTCAAAAGATTGTTTTCTCATTTTTTTTTTAAAACTTATATTTTAAAAAGTAGCAATTTTGTTTAAAATTCTGATTTGTTACTGAAGAATTATTTAATCAATGTAAAATATTTCCCCCTTTTTTTATTCGGCTACAATTGAATTAATTTTTAATATATTACGACACAGAAACCTCAAATCACGTATTTCAAATAATTTTTCAATGCACTCATTATTATTGTATAATCAAATCCGTGTTTCAGTCTTATTAGAAGCAAAATAAAGATAAGTTTTTTCTCTTTAAATGTTGTAAATGTTACTTTTATGCATAAAAAGACATTTTTTTAAAAAAAATCTCCTTTATACAAGTGAAAAAAAAAAAAAATAAGTACTAAAAAAGTTGCACATTGAGAAAAACAATACAAATAATTTCTTCTAGCAATCACATGTCTGTTGTACGCATATTTTAATTGCATTAAAAAACATGCATTAATAGTTACCAATTCTGCTGGATTTACCAGTAGATTGCTGTATTTTGCCAATTTCTACTGGTTTAATAAAAATTTTCCTGGTTTTTATACAATTTAGAAAGATTCCCTAAAATTGAGTAAGGTTCCAGAAAAAATCCCCATTAAAATAGAAGTTTTACGCAATTTATTGCCAGCTTGAACATTTGAAAAAGAGCCTCATTTGTAGTATTCAGATTAAAGCTGTTTTTTTTTCCCCTAAGATTTTCAGTTTAGTTTGATTCAGTACTCCCTTTTTAAATTAATTAAAAAATTTTTTAACTGTTAATAAGGAATTACCTATCTATTATTTAAAATTTTGAGTTGACATTATAAAAAAAACATTTCAAGCTCATTTAATGTCAATCATAAATTAAAAATATTGCAAACCATTTATGGTTATTAATGTAAAAAAAGTTTTGTATTTTGATGACAATAATAGTACCAGAAATTCCCAATATGTAAAATATTTAGTGTACTATGTGACATTTATCATGAAATTTATATTTTGTAAAATCTACTGTGTTTTTTTTTTTTTCATATGTAATCTCAAAATCTTATGTCTATAAAAATTTGTTTTTACTCTCAATTCTTTATAAAGAAAGTAATATTTAATAATTTTTTATTAATTAAAATGCACACAAAATTTCTTGTATAATTTATGAGTGTACGCCCTTTAAATTTTGTTCCAGTCTAACAAAAGTTAAAAAAACATTCAGAAATGTTGAATATTATCAAAACTGATAAACATAATTTAATGCGAATAAAACTCATTTAGTATAATTTTTGAGAATAGAATTACTACATAGCATATTTGTAAACAATGTCAATTTACAGTACTTTCTGACGTAATTTATTATGAATTTTTTTATTATTCTTTATTTCAGACTTGTGCAATTTGAATCCCTAAACAAAATTCTAAAAAAATACATACCAATTTAATTATATATTATTAAGAGTCTGTAAGAGATTATCTGTATTATTCTAAAATAACTAGAATAATGCAAATAATAAAGTTTCTGAATTACTTTGATTCTTTCCAACCTATCTCGGTGTTTAGCGGACCAAGGTATCCCATGTTTTGGGTTTCATAAAACATTACAGTAATTTCTCTTGTCATATAGATTAAATAACTACAAGTAATTAAAAATTTAACCCTGTAAATAATTTATAATTTATTGCTCCATTCTCGAAGAAACAAATTTTAAAAGGTAAAGTAGGAGAGTTCAAAATATTATTACTTAGCAGTACTAAAGTGCAATTTGTTAGATAAAAATAAAAATGGTCTACTGGAATTGAGACATATGGTTCTTTCATAGAATTTATAGTCAGGGGTCTGTCTAGGTTTTTCTAAGAGGTACCTATTTTGTAAAAATTTAGACATAATTTGTGAAAAATTAAAAATTATATTAAAAAATCAACACAAAAATATGGTAGAAATATGGATTTATCGTTTCTTAATGGATGGAAAAATAAAATTTTAAGAAAAAGTATTTTGCGAAACTACCGTTTTTCCTAAAGTTGAATTTGTGAAGGTACCGCTAAGCGGTAGTAAATTTGGCCTGGACAGACCCCTAATAGTACTAATAGTGCAGCAAGTTAATGGGGAAAAAATATTTAATAGCATTGAAATATTTGAACCTGGTTCAAGATGCCCATAAGGTCCTAACTACTCTCCCCATAGTGTTTAGTTCCCAAGCATGCTTTGGTACTCATTTATCGACCCACTGAAGGGATGAAAGACTGAGTCAACCTTGCCCGGCCCGAGGATCGATATATCTATATACTTATTGTTATTTTTAAATAAGTTGATTTATATTTATTATCTGATGTTTTCTATCTATCTAAGCCATCATATGTTACCTTAAAAAATTGTTTAAATGACAAACTTATTTAAAATTTTTTTATTTAAATTAATGGTGGTTTTAAACGCTGTAATAGTTTTATCCCCCTCCCACTATTTATGTATCATTTCTAAGCAAAATTTATTTGCCCTTTATATGTACCTATACTTAGCAAATTATGCTATATTATGTTTTCTTTTAGAATCAATATGCTTGGAGAAACAGTTGTTTAATCCGCATTCATGTTCTTTTTTCCTCAACAGGAACACCCACTCTTAATAGCCAGGTTGTTGCTCCTTTAAGCCTTCACTCTGCTCCTTTGCCTCACTCTCCTCCAGGGAGTTCTGTAATTAGAGGGATGAATACACCATCACCTATTGATGGCTTAGAGAGCCTTCTTAGTAATAATAGCATTGTTAGTGCCAATTCAAGAGTCAATAGTCCTTTAGATGCACCTGTTTTGAATGGTGAATCGTTGCTTGCCATTGCCAACAGTACTCCAATTTTGTCACATTCTGGTGAGATTTTTTTTAGAATATTAAAATATTTAATTTATCTGTTTTTACTTTTATTTTATGAGATGATTTTACTATGCTTTAGTGATTGAATGTATTTTAAATACAACACATGATTTACAAACACCGAAATTCCAGTGAACATTTTAGTGTTTTTAAAAAACCCAATTTGTCCTAATATACTTCCTTTTTATTAAACCTTTAAATTGTAATTAATTTTTTAATAAAATAATATGTAGGTAATTATAAAAATAATTTTTTTGACAGATTTAACAAACCATACTTTTTTTTTATAAATGATAAAAAAGCATTAATTATTTTTGAAGTTTTTTTTTTTAAGGATAATTCAGTTTCTCTTAGATTATAACAGATTTTTGAATGGTTGGTCATAAAGGCATTGATTTTTTAGGAATGAAATATACAAATTAAATATTTGAAACTTGTCAATTTGACACAAAAAGTCAGTTTGTCAAAAATTATTTGTTCATTTTTAATTAAGTTTAGTTCCAAATTGAGTATTTAATGTGAATTCATAACATGAGAACAAAAGTAGTTACGTTTGCAATTAATGAGGTTAATTCGTTTAGTGTCATTTGTTTATTTAATGATTAATAATCATCAAATTTATACCTGAATATTCAATGTAATTCAGAAAGAAACTTTATGATTCTTAATTTTTTTCCCTTCAATTTACAGCAATATCGCCTATTGGAGCTCAACCCTTTAATCCAGCTCCAAGAAGCTCATCAGTTAAGTTGCGAACTATGCAAATAAGGTATTCATTTTTATTTTAAATTGAATATCAGTATTTAAATTTAGTTATAGAATTTTTTTTTTTTTTAAAAAACTTTAATCCCATATAACTTTTTGGGCATTACAGGTGCAAATTTGGTCAGCTTGGCCCTGGAAAAAGTCAATTCAGTTCACCTCATGGATTTTGTCTTGGTATGGACGAAGAAATTATTGTGGCTGATACTAATAATCACCGTATTCAAGTGTTTGAAAAAACTGGAGACTTCAAGTATCAGTTTGGTGTTGCCGGTAAAGAGGAAGGTCAATTATGGTATCCGAGAAAAGTAAATAAAAAGCAATTTTATTTTTCTCCTTTAAATCATTTAGTTGATATAATGAGTTATAACTGATTTTATCATTAGTTGTAGCTTGTGACAGTTTTTTTAAAATTTTTATAATGAACTAAGGTAAAATTTGATGTTTATTGCTAATATAAAAATTGACAATAAAATTTTTATATGTTAAAACTCACATTTAATCAAAAATAGGAAAACAAAAACAGGTAAAGGGTCCCCTAAAAATCATATTTTGTTGTGAACCTATTTTCTGGTAAAGCGGACTCTTTTACATGCATTGTGCAAATACTGCAAAAAGTCTTCAGAATTTAGTCTTTGGCTGCATTCTTAACTTAGTGACTAACTAGGTGGAAGGAAGGGGAACCTGTCCCCACCAAAAGCATTCGATTGACCTGCCTAAAAATATTTTATTTCATCAATTTTAGTTTTCAATAACTATTAGTACATTCATGCAAATTGGGTTGACTAGGGCTATAACCTATCCTTCTAAAATTTCCAAGCTATGTCAATGAATGTAGCTATAAAAATTACTCTACAAGGACAAATATAAAAAGGTTGTTTTTGACATTTTAGATTTTTATTTAAACCTTTTAATTTTGTTTGAATTTTTCATTTCTCAGGTTGCTGTTATACGAAGTTCAGGTAAGTTTGTAATTTGTGACAGAGGAAGTGAGAGAAGCCGAATGCAAATTTTTACAAAAACTGGCCACTTTTTGAAGAAGATAGCTATACGTTACATTGATATAGTTGCTGGATTGGCCATAACATCTGAAGGAAGAATAGTGGCTGTTGATAGTGTGGCTCCTACTGTTTTCATAATATCGGAGACTGGAGATCTTCTGCACTGGTTTGATTGCAGCGAATATATGAGAGAACCATCTGATATTGCAGTATCTGATAAGGAGTTTTACATTTGTGACTTTAAAGGTCATTGTGTTATTGTATTTTCGGAAGAAGGGAAGTTCTTACGAAAAATTGGTTCTGAGAATGTAACCAATTTTCCTAATGGCATTGATATTAGCGATTCTGGCGATGTTTTGGTTGGCGATAGCCATGGAAATCGTTTCCACATTGTCGTATTTTCGAGGCAAGGAGATACTCTGTTGTCAGAATTTGAGTGTCCATATGTTAAAGTTAGCCGATGCTGTGGTCTTAAAATCACATCAGAAGGTTATGTGGTCACTTTGGCCAAAAATAACCATCATGTTTTAGTTTTAAATACTTTATACATTATGTAATATTGTGGCCTCTTTCATAGACTACCTTCACCTTTTTGCTTAGGTAGCATACTTGCAAAGAGCATTTAGACTCTTGTTTATTTTTGAAGCCAATATGTAGTTATTGGCTTAGAGTTTTTAAAGGTCATATCTGTAAAAGTGCCAACTACAAAATAAAATTTAGGTCAAAAGTTTGCTACGCTATAGTTGATCTCATACAATGTGTAGTATAGCATTTTGTGGCTAATTCTGTTTAGGAGTTATCCATAGCAGCTACATGTAATTAATAAAAGGTCTAAGTTGCCTTTTATACCAGTCAATTAAAATCCTTATCTAAGATAAAGTACATACAAAATGTAGTTCATTTATGTAGTTTTGCTGTATATTTCGTCGTAGCTGTGTAAGTAAGTTGAGAGAATTATATTTACACATATGTGAAGTAGCCTGTGATATATATCTATATATATACATACTATACATATATAACACTAAAATTTACAACTGATTGCTCACAATACTCATTAAATTCAATTTAACCATTTTTTGAGATTGTTGTTTAAAGATTTAAAGTTATTTTGTAAAATGACAATCTTAGCATTTTGTCCTCTATGTTTATATATCTACTTAGTGTTCATGACTATAAATATTATGTACTTAAATCGAAAAACTTTTGATCCTTTTTTGTTTAAAGATTTCAGTTATATCTTTTGTTGGTTTATCTATATAAGAATATTAATCTTTATAAAATGAAAAAAAAAAAAGTTTTGAGTTTGTGTATTTGTTTATTGAGTAATATGCTATAATTGATAAAGTTAAAATTATTAGTTAAATGTTAAATCGTATCTTGTAATGTTTTTCCCCCTTCTCTTTGTTTGTATTATTATCCTAGTCTTTGTGTGGAATGTTTGATTCTGTGGCTAGTGGTCTATTTTGTTTACTGATACAATGCCACTTCACTGGGTTGTAAAATAGCTGCATTTTTTTGGTTTCAATCCTTATCAGGTAACAACATAACTGATGTTAATAGGAATGATCTGGTATTTTGGTATACTTTGTTTGACCCTCAATGACCTAGCTTTAGATATAATACTCCTTTATTAGACATATATGCATGTTTGAGGGGAATTAAGTGCTTTATTTGAACAAACTGTTATGCACAATTTGTTTAATGATCATGCTAAGGTGCGTTATCTTTGACCTTCTTACCATTAATTAGTTTGGACCTGCCTGGCAGGAAAGAAAATGCTCGAGTTACCTTTTATTATTGTGTGAATATATTGTATTTTTTATGTTATTTTGAAAATCATTTTTCACACCAAACTTGGTTTATACTTGTTACTTTTTTTCTTAATTTTTTTTTCTTTGAGTGACCAGGTTTGTGTCTCATCAAATTTTTAAGCTGTTTTTATGCTGTGTATGTCTTTTTATCTTTTATTTAGTATGAATAAAATAACTTTCATGCTATATTTATACATAAAACTGTTTAAATTTCTAGATTTAAGTCTTGTTTTGTTGACTTAATTAAAAAAACAAAAAATATTATCCTTGGCTAGAGTTATGCTTTATAATTTTTGCCCATAAGACATTCCAATATAATGTTTTGTTTCATAGCTTATAGTACTTGCTAGTCTAGTCACATAGCTGTAAAGAAATAATTTAGAGCATATGTATAATTTAGCTTGCTTCTTTTTTTTTCTTCCATTTTTCAAGTTTTCGGAATTGTTCATTTGAAGCTATGTGATGTTTTTACTTTGTATCTGACTGTTCATGAAATTAACCTATGTGTGAATAGATAATTGAAACCTTTCTATAGTCTTTATACCTCAAACTATTAAGAAATCAATTTCAATTTTTATATTCATATATATATATGTTTACTAATGTTTAATACATAATTATTTTATGTTATAATTTAAGTGTTCAACATTGTTTTAAAGTATAGTTTTTTTTATTGAATGTGATATTATATCCTAGGATATCCTTTTTTCTCCCCAACTTACTTCAAGCTTTCTGACTTTATTTAGATTGTGAATATTCGGAGCTTAAATTAATACAAAATTCTGCAACATCTTAATTTATATCTAATTTAGCATTTTTTCAGTTTCAAATCTTTGTTTTATTATTTATAAGTGTAATATTTTTTCCAAAAGAGAAAAAAAAAAAAAAAAAACTCTCATGAGTATATGAGTAACTCTATTTATATTTACTATTTTGACTCTTTGCAGTTTATAATTTGTGATCTTCAGTTTTCCTATATACTTATATATTGCTTTGTTCACGAAATTTAAATATATTTCAGTATGCATTATACAGAATTTGTGTTTGCCTATATGGATTTCAAAGCTTTGAAAGTAAAATTATTCGTTATTTACATTTTAAAAGTTTTTTTCTTTTTTGTTAAATGTTTTTGTATGATATATATATTGTAGTTATATCTATTTTTAAAACTGCTTTATCAACAATTTTTCTTGGTTTTATAAGTATATATATATATGTGTGTGTAATTATTTAGTTTTAAACTCTAGGACCTGGTCACGAATTGACTCACATTTTTAATCTTGTGCATATTCAACTAAATTATTAACTTTTCATGAATATTTTAGTTAAGAAGTCCCTTTAGATAGTTAAACTAACATGCATCGAATTGTACAACTTACTCAATAAATTTCTTCTTAGTAATCAAATCGTTAAAAAAAGAACACAAGCTTATATATTGAGAAAATCTCATATACTTGACATTGTCATTGCGACAATATTTCTTAAATTATGCAAGGAAAAAAAGCATTAGAATTATATGCTGATCTTGATTTATTGTTTCGAGTTATACTAATTGGAATAATTTTATTTCGAATTACCTAAAATATGTTAATCTTAACGTAATTAAGTTTTTGTAGTGTGAAATAGCATTATTATTAATCAAAGTTGTAATTAATTAACAATAAACAATCTTAATGTACTTACAAAGTAATTGGAAGATCATATTTTTAGAATTGAATGTTCTATATTTGTTTGTGAAGTACTTTAAGAACTATGAATTATTTAGCGAAAACACTTTTAATGTTTAGGACATGTAACTTAGTATATGATATTATTAGCAGTTAAATAGTTATAGTTGTTGATAATCTGTATAAATGTACTAAACATATAATTTACTATATTAATGTGATACTTTACTAGCTAATGAGCTGATCATACAATATTTCGGTAAATATATTAAGATCAATTATAGTTTGTAAAACTTTTTATTCATTTAGATAAAACAAAATTATTTGTTAGTTTAACTTATAAGATAATTGTTAAAGTTTAGAGTATAGTTATTATACAGTACCAAATATGAATGAATATGCTAGTGTAATTAATATTAGACTTTTATAATTATTTCACTTTCTTATAGTAAAGAAGTGCATTGTAGGCATTTAATTTAAAAAAAGAAAGAAAAACACTACACTAAATTTAATATTTAGAAAATTTATTTATAACAGCACATAAGGGATTGTCAATAATATTGAATTTTGGCTAAATGCAATTTTATAAGTTTAATTTGATTAATCTTGTGTATAAACTTCATTGAGTACATACTAAATTATATGTGTTATAATAATTAATATCTTCTACATTTTTTACTACACTATTTTTCAGGTTAAACATATTCTGATGATTTAATTAAATAACTAACTCAGAGTATATTTAATCTAAAAATAATAACTTTTAATATTTACTTAGTTTTTTAAAATTCGTATTGGTGAAATATTTTGATTTCGGAAAGAAATTTAATTTTATGTGCATATATAATCTTATTGCATTGGCCTGTGTCTCTACATTTTATTAACTATCATGAAGTATTTTGCTAATAATATTAAAGATATTTCATTAATTTGATATCTTTTATTTATCTCGATCTGTGTTGTCTTAGCTGGTAATGTATGATCACTTAATTTATGATGGTCACCATTTTTAAGACACCATGCCTTAGTCGAAAACTGAAGTTTATTTAGTCAAGCTGGTTAAATTTTTGAACTGGTTTGAATGAATAAAAAAAATGACCTTGTAGTTTTAATCCTGAATAATGTTTAAAAAAGAAACTTAATTTTTTATAAACTTTTTTTTTTCTTTTTCTTTTTTAAAATATTTAGCTTTACCATGCATACAATATACACTATTATTTTCTGATAATTGTAATATTTGTTATGAAATATTTAATCTTGATAAAATAATGATTTAGGCACTATAGTAGCTACAATCATACAAAAATTACTTTCCTAGCTGCAAAGACACAGCGGCTGGTTGATTCACCATTACACAATGTTTAAAAAAAAATTTGTGAACGTTAGTATTTTGAATAGTGTTTATTAAATACCCCATATTTAAGTAAAATCTTAAAAATTTAATGTCAATTGCTGGGTTTTCAGCAAAAGGTTATTTTATTGTAGTGTTGTTTGTAACATTTATTGACTGCAAATGCTTGTTGATATTTATAAATTTTGATACTTTGATATTTATTGTTTCTGTTTATTTACTGTTTACATATATGAAAATGTTGAACAGTGTTTAAAAAAAAGCAAAAAACAGTTTAGCTTAAATTTGTTTTATAATTTACATGAAAGAAAATCATTTTGTTTAAATTATTTTTCTGTAATTGTGAGTTTTGTTTTAAATTAAATTGCATTTTTTTTTTAAAATTTAGAATTCTGCAGGTAGTTTTTTATTTACCTATTATATACAATAATATTTGCTATTTAGAGTTTCCTTACGATTTGTTAAAATATATATCAGTTAGTATTTTTATTTATTAGATTACCTGCAATACTAATTTTTCTCTTTATGAACAAATTTTTTTGTTGTAACTTAATTTAAAGCACTGTTGTGATTGTTAATTATAGCTCCTCCCCATTTCTATTTAGACTTTTAATAATAATTTGGTTCAGATAGATTTATTTAATTTATAAGGCGAATGAATAAATTAACTAAATGCACAAAACTCAAGCATTTGGTATATAATTTATACAAATGTTTTGTTTCTTTCTATACTTATTTGTAAAATACTCATTTGAAACTTAATTGCCTTCTTACAGTATATTTTTTATAAACCTTTTTTGCTCTAGTCCAAAGCAAACTTTTTTTAAAATTTTTTTTATTTACTTTCTCAAATAGTTTTATGGGAAATAAACTATACATTTAGCTTATTTTTCATAGTTATCATATAAAGTATTATTGTAACTTCGATTTATTAACATCTTGTTCAACAGCAATATTATTTTTATGTTACCTTTTAAGGAAAGAAAATACATAATTTTTTTTTTTTTTTAATATATACAGATATCGTGTATTAAAAATTTATCTTGTATTAAATGTTTCCTATTTTGATAAATAAACATTACGTCATTGAAAATTTATATCTACCAAGTACCTTGTTAACTTCAAATTCCTTAGAGACATTTATGTACTATAATATTTTTAAATGATTCTTATATGCAGTATTTACTACCTCTTGTTAAAATTAATGATTATATTATGACTAGTTTACATTCTGTCAAAACTGAATTCAGTTTTTCTGCTGACTGTATGAACATAAAAATATTTTTTAAAAGGTCATCAATAATTATCTGCATAATTTAATATTATTTTTAATGTTGCTTAGTTACATTAAATTATACTGAATTAGTATATATTAGTGCATTTAGAGCACACTCATAATTGCACTAAATTTTAAAAGCAGTTGCACAATTTGATATGTCTTAAGTACGAAAGTCTGAATGTCTTAATTCAATTCGATATGTCTTAAGTTAATTAGCTTCGAAAGTTGAGAATACACTCTTTTGTGTGGGAGTGCAAGATAATAAGAACTCCTCAGTATAAAGCTTTTTTTTTTTTTTTTTTTTCGTATAATATTTTTTGTTTAGTCACTGAAGATAGAGTGGCTTTTAACTTGATATATATGTCAAAAAATATAATGGGTTTTGCTATCCTATGGGTTTTGAATGAACCCTTGAACCTTCAAAAATTAGCCCCAAATTCGTCTCTAGGGGGAGATACAATTCCTCATATGCCGTGCAACTAAAAGAGGCTGTATTGATATTTTTTCCAAGTGGGCCATTAAGCTATAAAGATTTTTTAGGTTTGTCCTTAAAATATGATTGTTAAATAAAATAAAATTCATTCAAATTAAATCCCATTATAACCATTTCCTAATTCTAGTGAGTGCGGAATTTTATAATACCTAGACCCCCACAAAATCCTTTTTGCTTTGTTGAATAAAGGTCTGCTATAGACAAATGAAGAATTCTGCTCCCAAGTTAACTAACAGAAAATTATATGAATGAGATTACTTTATAAATGCCACTAATTGATTCTTTGAATATTTTTGTCACATTTTTTTCAATTGATCCTAGTTATCAAATTTTAAGATTATAAATATTTTTAAAATTTGAAATTAGATTCTTTTATTTTTTATAAATGCTTACAATCTTAAAATTTAAATTTGGTAAAGGTTCAATGGTTTAAATGAAGCAAGAAAGCTCAAAGATGTTAATAAATTACATCCTTATAACTTACTGTAAGTTAATTTGGTTACCCCTTTCTCTCTAAAGAGAATCTACTCCTTTTCTGCATCAAATTCATTCTATCAGCTTCTTCATAGGACATACAGAAACTTCTTCAGTATATTCATTTTATGCACAGCACCTTCTTGCAGGCTATTAAAGTTTATTTTCCTTTCTTTTATATAATAATTTAAAAATTGTCTTCAATTTTAGAAAATTTATTAATTTAGAAGTTTTATTTGCATAAAATAGAAATATTTCAAATAGCTACTTATCTAAAACAGAACCTATTCTTAATCTTATATTCCCCCCCCCCCCCAATAAGTAGCAGTTCATTTTCAAAATCTCTCAATTAGATGGGAATTAGTTGTATTTTCAACTTTTGGAGTAATTGTATGTGTGTGGTGCAACGTAAAAATATATATAATTTTGTGGTGCTGTTTAAAAGCAGTGAAATTGCAACAATATTGCAGATAATTATTGATTAATCTGTGTAAAAACTATGCTACCTTTACACTAGTCGAGGCTTGATTACATTGTTGCAAAATAATAAGGAATAGTTTGCCATAGTAGAAAAGTAAATTTTCATTATTTTTAATACTGTGATGCAGTAGTTAGCTAGAGTAGGGTAGTGCTCCAAGATGTATTAATATATATATACACATATTGTGTCATCATTTGTGGGTGTTTTCCTCAGGTTTGTGGAGTGTGAAATATTTGTTTGACTCCAACACATCAGTTAGCAAAAAGTTTGGTCTTACAGCTTAAAAGCAAAAAGGAGTAATGAACTTGATCTTCTGAGAAAATATGAGACAAGTATTTGATTGCTTGGACGAAAATGTTACTTTAATAGTTAAGTTATAACTTTTCTTATTAGTAAATTAACTAACTTGCAAAACTTACCTTTTACAAAATTACTTATTTTTTTATTATAAAATATTAAATTCCACTTCACTTAGTTTAGCTAAAGATAGTTATACGTTCGGTCTTATAGCTTAAAAAAAAAAGTGTTTAATTTTATAAAGATTATCTAGAAATTTTTTTTATGATTATATGAACAATAATACTCAAAAGAATAGCATGATTATTAAGTTATAATTCATTATATTAGTGAATTAGCTTAGTTACAAAATTTATTTACTTTACAAAGTTAGTTATGCTATAATATAAAATGTAACTTTTAATAACATGCCTTTAATTACTATTGTACATAAAAAAAAAAAAAAAGTATTTCTTAATACATGCTTTTCAGAATCTGGAATAATGAGTAAGCAGCTTTAGAAAAATTTAATTGTCAAACTTTAACTACTCACTCCACAACTCTGGTTTTTCCTTTCCCCTCTTTTTTCGAAATTTAATATGACACTCTTAAATCTTGTACATCTTGCAACACTATCTTATTTACTCTAGCTACAAGCTTTTTCTGTATTTTATTTTATTGTAATGTACAAATTGAAGTCTTATATCTTTTTTATATACTACCATGCAATATTTAATAAGCGTTTAAAATACAAGCTAACTTTTTTGTGTTATATTACAAATTTTTACTAATAATGGCTTCCCTTTACAATCTTTTCTTTGAGGCAATATATGGAATTGTTTTTTGGATGTTTTCTTTACATCAATTTAAGTATTAAAATTAGAGATGGACAAATAGTTATCAGAAAAATAATACAAGCATCAGTAGTCAATTTAAAATTTTAGATGTTATCTAGCTAATAATTAATTCCATATTCAAAATAAAGTATATTTATATCTGAATCAAAACTTTTAATTTATGATTATTTATTTTATATATTTTGCATTTACAATTATGTGATATACAAAACTTTTTCTCATGTTTGTCTTAAGTAAACTTATTGTTCATATCTTAAAATTCATTCAAAATATAATTATAATAGTTAGCCATATTCAGCTTAATATAAATATGTATAAATAAGTATTAATGTTTACTCACGATTACATTAGTCTGCTTATAACATATAATTTATTACAGTGGTGAAAATTAATATTTTTGCTAGTACCTATTTGTTATCAGTAGTAATAATATATTTATTCTATATATATTTACATTGGTTTTGATACTCTAAACATTTATAACCTCTTAAGAACAGTAACTGCACTAAATCAAGTTTAAAATATAAAACTGGGACATTAGATATATTTACGATAAGTGCACATCAGAGCTCTCTATTTACTCAGATTATACCAATTTTTTTGTAGAATTTTTAAGGAAATTTTTTATTATAAGAAGAAAAACCTATTTTTTTCTTTATTTTTTTATTTTAATTTTGTTGAACTATTAAATTGAAGATGAACTTAATTTTCCAGTTAAATTATTATCAAAATCATGTTTATTAAGTGCACTGTATTTTTATTTATGCGTTTGAGCAAGTCTAAAAATTTGAAGTATCTTCACTTATAGAGATAGTCTGAAAAGTTGCCAGCCACCCTTATTAAGGAGTATGTAAACTCATATAACTAGTGCCTGGATTTTGATGATCTTAAAAACATGGGAAAAAATTTTCTTATTGAAAATTTTATTCAGAGTTTCAAAACTACAATCATCAATGTAGCTTTTGCACAGTGGCGATTCGTCAGACATAGCATGACAAAAGTGTGTTTATGAAGAATTGATACATTTTAGAATTATTCTGTATTTTAGAGTAATATTTACAAGCTGTAATTCATTAAATAGTAAAACTCGGTAAAAGTTGTAATAAGAAGCTAGTTCTTCTAAAAGTGTATATAAAAATGCTTAAAAGCTGTTTAATAAAATAAAACATGTATAGAAACACCTTATAAATGCCTATATCGAGAAAACGAGTCGAAAAGGTCAAATATCATTAAAATCTGGGCCCTTAGAGCCAAAAGGTGGCAATTTTGATTTTTTCAGCGTGGTTTACGATTTTTAGTTTTATAATAAATTGCGTATTCAGATCCACTCTGAAATTTTTTATATTTCATTGTTTCTTTTACCTGTCGAGCAATATTTTAATACCTAATGTAGTTGCATTATAAATAATAAAACACTTATCTTTCGACAAACTCGTATAGTCTAGAATTTCCTCTACTTTTAAGTGTAGAACTTTGTTAAATATCCCACTATAACTGCCATATAATAAAAAAATGAAATATCATTAAACTCATATATCCTAGCGTTCATATACTGCTATTTGCTGCATTATTATATGCTTCTTAGTCTAGAGTGTTAATGTTGTAAAAATGTAAAATTTTGCCTTAGGAACTGACTGCATCGATAAACTAATGCAGATGCTGTTTCTATTTGTCCACCTCTAATTAAAAATGGTTTATGTTTATATAAAATCAAAGGCTACACATTTTCATGCACTGTCCATATACTATCAGAGTTTACACTTTTTGGAGCTTACGTAATTTTGATCCTTTTCCAGAGCACTAATGTATTTGGTGCTGTTTTACAAACAACATTGCTGGAGCAATTGTGACTTCAAATGAAAAAAATAAGAAGAAAAAAAATGATATATATACATATATTATCTTTATTGATTATTAGAAGTTAAATTTTTTAAAGTGATTTTGTGCCTCGATTTTTTTGCCATAAGAAAAACCTAATGTATATTAGTGCAAAACAAGTGATCCCCAAAAAATATTCTGTCTGTCTTATACTCATTTGTTGTTGATCATGCTGTTTGCTATACCCATGCATAATAGTTGTGTGCATGTGACTAGTATTATGATATACAAAAAGCAGTATATGAACAAGAGACATTCAGAAGTTTAGAAAAGGGATCTGGTTTAAGGTTGCATTTACTTGTACTATTTTTGGAATTAAGAAGAGGATGAAGTTTGTAATAATGTTTATTCAAAATAAAGCGTTGCATTATATTCATTTGTTTAAAAAAAAGAAGCTGTTTCGTGTTTTATTTGTGTCTTTCTTTTTTTAAAAATTATTATTTGTATTAAGCTTATAAACGAATGGCTAAATATTTGTATATGCAATTTAGCATGCATTAGTAACTTAAAACGGTGATAGAAAACCAGTGTCTTCCAAATCAACTTTGTTGGCTTTTAGGTGCATAATGAATCTACAATTTTGAATGTCATTAATAACTTGGAGCAGAATTAGTAAACCAAATAAATTTTGTTGGCCCTTCGATACATTATGAATCTTCAGTTCATGTATTTTCAATTTTATTCATTAATATCTTGGAGCTGGACTAGTAATCTCACAAAACAATTTTGTTGGTCCTCTGATAATATATTGCTAATACGAGTAGACATTCTTTATGTATTAATAACTTTGAGTAGAAATAACAAACCCGTGTTTCACTAAACAATGTTGGTTTTTCTAAACAATGTAGTCTGGGACTCAAATGATTCTCATGTCATCGTACTAATTAAAAAAATATCTAAATTTTAAAAAACCATGTGAAATTGGCCTAAAAAAACGATCGGAAAACAATGTTGATTCAGGGCGGAATCATTGCGAATTGTCAAAAAGTGATTACTCTCGTACTAAATACGTGTTTTAATACTATCTTATTAAAAAATTTCGGAATTTAAAAAACCATGGCTAAATGGCTGGAAAAATGGTTAACAACTGATGATAAAAACAACCCTCAAAACATTTGTTCAAACAACATTTTAAAGTACTCGGAATGAAGAGGGTTAAAACATGTAATTTAATTAACCTGGCCATAAACTTAAAAAAATTTAAAAACTGGTGGTAATCTTTCTTATACATTAAAAAAAAAACAAACATCACTTTACCTTTTCAATTATTTAAACAAATATAATTCTGTTCTCAGATTGTTAAATTAGAAAGGTAAAAGACTGGGTTTTCAAAGATCACAGTTGGAAGTTTACTACCAGTATTTTAGTTTTCCCTGGTTGCTGATCAGCATAATTATAAATTAAATAGTTTATATAAAGGTCATCTGATATTAATCGTTCAGTATGTGATAATTAGCCCAAGATAGGACTTTATTATTTTCATATGGTTAGTGCATTTTAGTGAAATGTCTGGAACATTAGGTTACAAAACATTCTTTCCAAAAGTTAAAAAAAAAGTTAAAGGAATTTTATGATTTGACTTTTGATGTTGTCGTAGGCCAATAAATAAAGCACTGGGGGATGCAATTGTTCTTGTTTTCCAGTGGCACCATCTATGGCCAAGCATTCGACTTCTGCCACCGCCTTTTAGGGGGGGGGGCGAATTCATTCACGGAATGTTATTTTGACTTGAACTAGAGAACGATCAATCTCCAATCCAGTACGCCCAGGGGTATAATTTGTTATGGGAACAGGGAGGACTTTGTGACCAGGTATATTTAACGTGCACCAGGGGGGGAGTCTTCGTCCGGTTGGGTTCAAACTCGCGTGAGAACGTGGCTAAATTGCGTAACCTTGAACCTTGTGTGTGTGAGACGCCTATTCTATTTGCAAAGAGTAGAATGCAGAGCCACAACTTCTGACACAATAATTGTATTTTAAAACACATAAATAGCACTCATAGGTATAATAAATAGTTTTTATTCAGTTTTGTATAATAATTCGTAACCTTGAAAAAAAAAACAACAAAGTTTGGTAAAAAGCTTATTTAACAATATAAATAGTTATTCCAGGTTTCCGGTCCGTATTAATGAGAAAAGTTCGAAAATAGGAAATTTTTATTCTGCAGCAGAGGATTATAAAAGTGCACATCTAATAGGACATATAATAAGATGCATTTTTCTTAATAAATATTTTTTTGGAATTATTTAATTCTATATCCTGTTGCAATCTGCATTTAGTTTGATATAGTAGCTTGCAGGTGTTAATTACGTTACCCAGGAATGTCCTTCGATATAATTATAGTGGTAGTAAATTTTATATCATCAAACATGTTTTTTTGTTTTGTCTTTGAAAATTTATCATAAAGTGTCCTTATCACATAAATATTCATCATAGTAATTTGGTAACTCAGATTTTATGAATGAAAATCTAATAAGAACGAGGCAAGAATGATTAAATTGAAGTAGTTGCTAAATTAGGAAAAGCTCCATTTGCTCTGCCTATCAGCCAAGACGATGATAACCAGACGATTCCTGGTAACTTTGGGGATTCATCAAGAAGTACGTGTCGTCACTATCCATACCATCTTCACGCTGAATCAAAGGGGTCATTGATGATGAAACTGCAAAACAAAAAAAAAAAAAAAAAAAAAAAAAAAGGTTCTAATCTTTCGTAAGGTAAGTTATTAGTTCAAAACTTATTCCTTTACATTCCGGGTATTTTAAACATGCAAATGAATAGAACAAATCTCAGAAAGCATGCAACCTTGTGTCGTAATTTTCTTTTTTTTTGTCACGAAAATGTTTGTAGTAAAACCCTTTTAGCAAGATAAAGATAAAGCAAAATTATTGCAGTTTCAAACCTTTCAAGGAATTAAAAAAATTTTTAAAAGCTTTTTTAAAAAGTATTGTCATTTGGGTAAAATGGTCACTTATATAATGACGTTTTTACTGACGTCACTCTAGCAATAAAATAAAATCGCATTGTCCATTAAAATTTCATGACAAGGTGGATTTTAGCTCAGCATACAAGACTGCGAAAAGAAACCTTATTTTATAATTACCTGGATTTAAGATTATTTTCACCTTGAGACTAGCTTTGTTAAAGGATTTTTTCACGCTTGAAAGACCTAAGTCAAGCTCGACGTAAGGTTTTTATATAAAATGTTGTTTTCCAAGGTTTTGGATTAGGGTAATGTGCGTAGAATAGAGCAGATAGTCACTGATCTCGTTTTAAGGTTAGAAGGCTTACATGTAATACGCACTACAAACCTTTTTAGGTTTACATGAAAAGGTTTATGTTGAGTGAAAATAAACCTTATTTTGCTATCTCGGAATATGTAAGTACTAAAAAATGTAAAAGATATTCTTATTTATTTTTCGCAAGGAAATTATTTTCGTAAGTTGTAGTTGTAGTTTATTTACGTCGCACTAGAGCTGCACAATGGGCTATTGGCGACGGTCTGGGAAACATCCCTGAGGAAGATCCGAAGATATGCCATCACAATTTTGATCCTCTGCAGAAGGGATGGCACCCCTGCTTCGATAGCCCAACGACCTGCACGCGAAGCCGAGCACTTTACGGTAGCACAGTTTAACGAGGACCAATACCGCACACCCTCGGTCCCTACGCAGACTGATCCAAGTGGTGACCCACCCGCTCACTGACCGCAGCCAGTGATGCTTGATTTCGGTGATCTGCTGGGAACCAGGGGTGAAAGCGAGATGGAAAATAGGAAAGGCTGGTAGTGAAACCTTTTCAGTTATAGCTAGTTTTGGGGAGGAGTTTACTTATTCATTTTTTAAAATTTTCAACAATATCTACTTAATCTTCGAAAAGTAGCAGTTTTATATATATGCTAAAATTTTAAAAGAAATCTTTATAGTTACAGATATTTTATTTTTTTCGAAAAAAATGCTGGAATGAAATGTCTTAACTACCAGTTTTTTCTCTTTTCCATCTTGCTATATAAGGGCTTTCACCTATGCTGGGAACCGTGTCTTAACGATCAGTCCACTGCGGGACTATTTTCATAGGAGAAGAATGTCTGGATTTAAGGAGGGTTGATTTGTTCTTGTAGCATGCTTCCGTTAGAGTATGTGTGCATTTTTCTTTTCAGGGTTGGGAATTTTTTTTTTTTTTACAAGTATTTCTTGATATTAAACTAATTAAATTATTAAAAAATGCAAACTCCTTCAAATTAAAAACTGCTGCAAGGCAAAATAGCTCCACATTATGCACAGAAAAAAATGTGTATTACAGAAATAAACCAATGAAATAATTAGTATAATAAGTGAAAGGTCAATATAATTAGAGTGCCTAGAGTAAAAGAGTGTGGACAAGGGAGAAACGATACCTGATAGGTGGAAAGAAAAACTTTACCGCCGGAGGCGAGAGTGGAAAATTCGCCATTGAATTAGACGGAGTGAAAATTATCTGCCTCAAAAAATTTATGTTCTGAATTAATAAATATATGTAATAAGTTCATTACTTACTTTTTTTCAATAAGAAACTTCACAGTTACAGTAAATGTAAAAAATATGGCCGAAAATTTGGATAGTTATTAGTTATGCATATAAAGTTTTGTTTATCTCATTGTAAAGAGAACAAGGTGATGAAATAACTAATGATTTCATAAGAATAAATGTATTTACTTTTAATAAACATAATTTCTATCTAAATTACTTACAAATTTTAAGATTTGAGCATCTTTTTATCAAAACTTCAGAAGTGCAGAGTTTGGCGATATTACTTTGAAATGTTGGCGCGTTACAATGTTCGCCAAGTAGCATTTGTTTACTTTTCGTTACTAACTTGATAAAATGATAGTTTGTATTAAATTTCAACTAATTTTCGAAATTTTTGTTTACAATTTGTTGAAATAAGCAATACTTTTTTAGATGAATATGCGATAATTTTTTCCTGAAAAAGTCATAAATAATAATAAATTATGTAATTTGTATTATTAATTATTATTTTTGAATTCATTATTAGTTTTTATATTTTATTTAAGGAATTCATTTAAAGCTGAAGTCTTTTCATAAGTCTTTTTTTTTTTCATTGACGTTAATTTTTTAACAATGTGAGATGCTAATTTTTCTTACAATGTTTGTTAAAAAATCTGTAATATCATGTGCTTTCCAATCTTAAAGTTTATATTATTGAAACTTTAGTATATACTCCTAGAATAATAGAACCTTCAGAACAACCCCAAATGAGCGAGTGGCGCCAATTTCGGTATATCATCTGGCAACCCCCTTGGACAAAAATATGACGGCAGCGCATGCGCTCTTAGATATTCTCATCACTCTTTTTCGATACAGGCACTCTAAATATAATTAGTGATAGTGACCTATGAATTACTCTAAAAGTAATTAATATTAAATAATACACAAGTGCATTGATATTTTTACCAGTCATAAAAACTTACAGTAACTATTACTCTTGAAGTTAATCAGGAAACCTGATCCAGTGTTTGTGCTGTTTGTTACTAACTTAATCATAACATTATTGCTTCTCGAGTTATGCTCTGCTGGTATATCCTGAAATTTGAAAGAAAAAAAAAAAAAAAAAAAAAACAATATAGATATCACCAAAGGAATTCAGTCAAAAATTTAATACTTGATTTAACTGTTAATGCATACATGATTTCATCCTTTACAATAAACGGTGGAACATATTTTCAAATCAGAAGTATTCTTCGCTGTTTCGTATTCTTCGATTCTGAATGTTTCCGGAAAAGACCACAGGTCTTACTAGGAAACATTCAGAAACGATTGAATAGAGCCGTCAATTTAACACTTTTATATTGGTTAAGGGCCAAGCCAATAGTCTTATGGAACATATCATATCTTAAGATGTTTCAAAATTGTTATTTGAGATCATTCAGGATGGTTTTATTTTACATATAAAGGGAGTTGAACAGTCTACCTATTTCTGGGTTTTTAACTATCAATATTCAATTCTGAAGCCTTATATATTTGAACCCAATCTGAAAAGAAAGAGACTCTTGGGGAGACATACACTAGCTTTTGTGGAAGAAATTTCGATTAAAGATAACTCGCATGTGCGTTATATAGGGATGCAGACAAGAAAACCTCTCACGGGTAGCCCAAAAGCAAGTGGAGTTTAAACCATGGTCCGTCTATCAATGAGGATATCATTTGCCAGCACAGTGGTCGGCGCGAGCTGGAAGAAGAAGTCATACAGAGAAGTCCCCTGTAGAATTCAAAGCTAAGTCAACTTATATGGGGGAGGGGGGAAGCACACCAGCACCAGCACCTGTGTCAATTAATATATATATATATATATATATATATATATATATATATATATATATCATAACATTATTGCTATTGATATATATGTATTTATTAAAACTTATTTTTCAAACAGCTAGAAAAAGTGAAACACTGATTGATCTGAGTGACGTCGAATTTGAACGGAATATTATAGAAGAGAGAGAGAGAAAAGCGTATAGCACAAGAAAATAGTTCAAAGTTTTCATACCAGATGGCGCTGAAAACACCATAGTTTAAAAGGGTTCGACTTCAAATGACAAGTGAATCGTAAAATAACGGCTAAGGTCCAAATTACACCTTAAACCAACTGTGCATGACTGTGCAGGTGTGATATATAGAGTAAACATGGAAAAAAGTATAGAGAGTCAAAAATATGGAGAAATCATGTAAAATAATAAAGATTACTGAAAAAAGAAGAAAAAATATAAAATATTAAAAAAAACTGTTTAAAAAAACATCAAAAAGAAAAATATTAATAATAAAAAAAAATGAAACAAAATAACCACCGGAAAATAAAATAATCAGTTCACACGATTATATCTGCAAAAAGGAGTGCTTTCTAACATTGCATCAATATAGCCAAAGCAAAATTATAAAATATTAATACAATCGCGTGAGGAGCACTAAAAAAAATTTTCATTATTATAATGAAATTAAATATCATTAACTTATTTTATGAGTTCTATATACTTGCAGCTTTTGCGCGATAAATAAAACATTAACTTTCTTTGTTTTTCTTTTTATCACTTTTGTCTTTACTGTTATTTCTCTACCTCTACTATACTAAAAGAATACAATTAATATCTAAACAAAATGGACAAAACTTCTTTTAAAAAAATGCGCTAAAAAGCAGCAGAATTTTAAAAAAAAGAGAGAATAAAAATAGAAATGAAAGTAGCAAAGGAAATAAAACAAAATTAAAAATATGACCACTGAGGCCGACGTCTTCAGGGGGAACCGGCCCCAGTGGCCAAAAAACAAAACCTTTTCTATTGAGGAAGATGGCAAAAGCCTAAAAACCTTCCTCAGTACCCCGAAGGTTTTGTTTAAAAGTCCAGGAGAAAAAAACATGCAAGACATAAAACTAATACAGAAAAGAAACTCATACAAATTCATCAGAAAATGTTTTTAATTTTGTTTTATTTCCTTTGCTACTTTCATTTATATATATATATATATATATATATATATATATATATATATATATATATATATATATATATATATATATATATATATATATATATATATATATATATATATCATTATATATATATATATATATATATATATATATATATATATATATATATATATATATATATATATATATACACTTTTTCCTAACTAGTGATTTCAAAGACTTTAGAAAGAAACGAGGAATGGCGATCACTGGATTCAGAGGTGGCTGACCACATCGTAACAAATATGATCACACGTTTTTTACTTCGGATGAAAATGAGGGGTGCTTGCCAGAGTGGGTCGAAATTTTTTTATTATTATTATTTTCGGAGCTGAAAATTTTTAAATCAGTATTTCAGAATTTATCTGAAACAATGTGTTTACTTCGATTAGAGCTACATTTTTAAAACGATCTTCTTATAAAACTGAGTTATGTAAAATCAACAATAAATGAAATAAAAAAATAAGTTATGTACAGATAAGCCGAAGTAATGGAGATACAGTACCAATTTGTTTAGGAGAAACGTAAAAAATCGCCGTACTAATATTGGCGAAAATGATGCTTGTTTATTTTTTGTAATCGGTACTAATTTAAATAAAAAAAAAAAAGCTACGTACTAAAAAGCAAAAAATAGAAAAATTTTATTAATTTATTAAAGAGAAGCATGGAAAATCGCCGTACCATTATTCCAATGATTCTTCATTAATTTAGGTACTACTGGTATTACGGTAATCGGGTCAATAGTAATAGGTATCAAATGTACTAATATAGGTAAATGTATTATGTCAATATATTTAACACCTATTAGAACTGCATCAATGCTTAGAAGTTTCATTATGGATAGTGTGAAAAAAGTTATCAGTATTATACCAAATGAGGTTGGATGCGGTTAATTATGATGAGAAGAACTATTAAAATGTGTTTTGCCAAACCCATTAACGGTTTTTTATTACCAATTTAACGATTTACGACTACCAATATTCTAGTCTAGTAATTTTGAACCGAATCCAGAAGAACAAGGGAACTCCTGGATCAAGTATAGGGGGAAATTTGATTTCGTGGAGGTCTTTTTTGGATGGAACTAATCCGCATTTGTTTTACATGAAGAGGAAAGCCACAAAAAACCTCCCACGGTTAGCCTGACCTCAAAGGGACTTTAACCCATGATCTGTCTACCACTGAGAATATTTCACGTCAGCACTGTGGTCGGTGCGAGCCAGGTGTGGAATTCGTATCGATCATCTATCGCTGGGATTCGAACCTGGTTCTCCGTATTGGGAGGCTAGCGCTTTATACCCAGAGCCACCTCGATTCTAGTATACTAATATATTGATTGTTTTTGATCCACTCTAGTGGTCACATGTCCAATTGATGTGGGGTTTTGTGGATGCTTTTTAATTTTGTGAAAGATAATTTTGTGAAAGACGTTAACATGACGTCAGCGTATATTTTATCCAATTTCAATATTGTTTTCATCTCTGTGTCTTATTCTTGATTTTGATTCACGAGTAAAAATATTGCTACTTACCTGCAGGATTTTTTGTCAATCAAAATAGCACTTGCCTGTTTTTTTCCCTGCATTTTACTGCTCCCTTCTTAATTTTTGGAAGTGAGTGTGTTAATTATTTACCTAACGCTTTCATGTTGAAATGTTTCTGGATTCAATTACTACTGAAGAAGAATTAGTTCAAGGTTCTCTGAAAATCACCTAAATGAAAGCTATCGAAAAAGATTTTAATTTACAAGCGAAATTTTTATTTATTCTGTTCTTTTACGCACTATATCACGGAGTAAAATGCGAATCTTTTTCCTTAGTTTATTACTAAATATTTTAAATTTTTCCTTCTTAGTTAAAGCATAAGCCCTGTGGTTAAGAAGAAATTTGTAATTCCATCTTCCTTATAATCATTGGATTATTCAATAATATAATCAGTGCTATGTTTTTTTTTTTCAACTTTAATATTCGAAAGAAGCCGATCGGTCAGTGTATGCATACTGGCCTTGCCTCAGAAAAATTCTGGGTTCGAGTCTCGGGCAAGGCATGGATGCTCTTTCATTATCTGCACTATCATGTCCTTACTGTGGGAGCAACGTTGGCCCAACTAATAAGGTGCCCCTGGAAAAGTGACCAACAAGTCTGCCCTTCAGATGTCTGAATGACGTAGGTGATTTCCCAGACTGGCATTGAGAAAAATTATATTGGAATGTAAAAATTCCTTCTTTAATATTTTGGAACTATCAAGTTTATTTAGACTCTTCTAAAGCTCTAAAAATAAGTAAAATACTTATACTTACAGAACCGCAATATCTAACAATTCTTTCTGAAATATCGCCTGACTGACCATCATAAATCTCAAGGTAATTGGTGGTACATCCTGCTGCTGAAGTTAAGTTGAAGTTCACGAAGGCCAAGTTCACAGTGTGGTAACCTGGAACTGCGATATACCATGCACAATTAGTTGTTGTGTTGAAAGGTCGAGGATAGAGTGGGCTTGAAACAGCACCTTTTTCAGCAAACAGACTACCTCCACAGCCACGAGCTACAAAACGCAAGATAAAAATCAATTTAATATAACAAAGGTTATTTAATAGTTCTATTCTCTCTCTCTCTATATATAATTAGCCAGTAATCTATATAAAGATCAACAAGAAGGAGAGAGACGAATATCTGGTCCTTTAAGCGTCTCAATCGGAAGAAATCACAAGGTTGTAGGTCAGAACTTTCGAGTGGCTACCGGGTCACGTTGCAGCCCACAGTCATGCTGCAGTCTGTCTCATCTATCGATGAGAGAGATACTCTTTAAAGTAATTTCGCAAGTAGCCGACAAGTATGGTGGTGCTTCATTCTCCAATTGGAGAATGAAGTTGTCATGTCTTCCTGCAACTGTAGCATCAACCAAAGAGTTAACGTATCCAAAAAAGTGGCTAACGTAACAGTTTGCTCTTGATACCTTAACAAGCGTTTTGGCGGAAATGGATTACTGGTTCTAGGTGTGTCATGTAACTATAGCGTCATACATAGAACTGTCTCCAACAAAACTTCAAATATTTTTATACAATTCTGTTGCAAGTTACATATACTATCTTCCATTAAGCAAAGATATTATTTATTTAGCATAGATACTATTTTTTAAGTTGAATAACGAGCTCATTCGTAGCAACTGAGTTAGGCTCACTGAAGTAACTAACAAGCACTATGTAATACGTTTGAAATAAAGCAAACTATCATTGGTCGCTCCCATGTTGCATTTAGCAGTCGAGTGTATACAGACCGACTTAGTGTGTGATCTTGACTTAGTAACGACGGTGCCAGGAGATGTCAGTCACAAATCAACTGTCCTGCTTATTATATGTAACTGCCGAGTTCAGTGCGTTATTTTATGTTTCCCAATTAAAGTGATTTCTGCATACTCAAAATGTTCATGAAAGTTCTGTCGCAATAAGTGCAAGATATTCTTTGCTATCTGAGAAAAATCCACTAACTGTGTATTAAAACCGACGATGTTACCTAACTTGAATGTATAAAACCTATGTATGAAAATCAAAGACCTTGCTGTAATGTTACTTATCGATAGCAAACGCGTGATTCATCCGCGTTTCAATTATGAACTACAAGTTCAATTATCAAATAGTTTTTGTTCAAATATAAAACAGAATCATCAAAATAGAAATTAAAAACTTCCTCAAAAGAAAGTTTTGCACCAGAAATCAAAAACTACTGGTATAAATGGTTTGTGCTCAATTTTTTCTCCGAGAAACATATAGTTTCTGTTCGTAACTATTGTCTCCGATGTAACAAAATATAAATAAATATTACAATATACAAACATATCTGCGTTAAAACAATCATATCGAGTATAATATAACTTATATAAACTAATTATCAGAAAAGTAAATATCATGTTTTATTAAGTTTTATCGCAAAAAGAATGGAAGAAGCTTCAAATAGTAGAGTAAAAGTGTCAGATTTCTAACAAAAATTATAACGTTTTTTCACAGCTTATTTGGGTCATTCCAAAACCTCCCACGTCAATTTTTTTTGAGGTTTATTAATGTCTCAAGGCTTACAAATGATAAATCAGATTTCAGAAGAAATATCTTAACCTATTCAGACCTGATATATTTCGAATAATCTGGTCTGAAATTTTTTTCGAAGTGGTTACTAAATTTTAAAAAAGTCTTTATATTAATCAAAAACATTATCAATTTAATTTTACTGAAATTTAAACTTCAAACCATGTTTCATAGAATTAAAGAGGAGGCAGAATTTAATAACGTTTTTGATAGTCTTAAGAAATGACAGTCATGACTTTCCAAATATTCAGGGCCACTGGTTATTCTGCGTGTTGAACAGTGCGCCAGAAAAAAAAAAAAAACGGACCACCCTGAATAACTTTTGATCTAATGATCGGATCTTCACTTTCTAGGACTCAATCTTAATGGCTCGAGGGGGTGACCTGAAATATGCTAATTAATTAGTGCAGACTATATTTTAAGTTATGAAATCAGGCACAAAACGTACTTTCTCTGAATGAACAGACCTTTTTTCAATGGATTCGGATTTCTGAGCCCCGATATATAGGGGTAACCACAATATGGAAAATGTGGCCCCCTTAGTTTAGTCTGGTGAGCAATCTAAAGTTTGGACCTCTTAATGCTAATTTCAATTTTTGCGTATTTCGCTATGTCTCGAGAAATGTTTGCCCACAGTTATAAAATTCGTTTATCCAAAGACAATTTCATGCAAAAAATAATTTATAGTATTTATTAATTATTTTTTTTACTTAAAAATGGTCAAACAATTTTATTTGCAAGGTATGCAATTTTTTGCATCATTTGAAAGAATACAATTTTACATGGAAAAGTACGAAATTTAAAAAAAAATCGGTTGAATAGTTCCTGAAAAATTGAATTTCAAAAAAGTCAGATATTTAAAATTTGATTTCTTAGGAGCTATTCCACCGATTTCGCTCAAATTTTGCACTTTGCCTTAAAAATTACATACTTCAAAACTGTGTAAAAAATTTTATACTTTACAGTTCAAAATTTTTCGACTATTATTAAATAAAATAATAATTACCTACTAAAAATTATTATTTTTTGTATGAAAATATCTTTGAATAAACGAATTATATCTTCGATAAAAGAATTATAACTGTATGCAAAAACTTTTTAATTCACATTAAAAGTTCTCGAGATATAGCGAAATACGCATTAAAAGGGTCCAACCTTTGCAGCGCTCTTCTCACCAAATTCCGGGGACCATATTTCCCGAATTTCTGCTACCCCCTATATTTTGGGAATAAAAAATCTGAATCCATCGAAATAAAGACAACTTTATGTCTTATTTCGTAACTTAGAATATTATCTGCACTAATTAATTCACATATTTGAGCTCAACCAACGCCTCCTTTAACTGAAAGCCTCCACACGGTTTTTTTATAGGTAGTCCGATCAGACCACTGTGAAGGATATCCACTTTCCGAACGAATCATCTAATACAAAATCTAGTTGAAATAAGAAAGTGGTAGCAAATATATGACTAAAAATTTGTTTTATTTATGAATATTATTGGTTTGCCTTATTCACTTGTCAACCACTACAGATTCAATTCTCAAATATATATGATAAATTGCTCTCAATCACTTATATAAAAGGTTTTGTGTTCATGTGCACAACTGGTTCACTTTTTAAACAGTCTGCGCGGACTACTTATAACAGACCGTGTGGAGGCTTTTTGATGTAGGAGGTGATGGCTCAACCCCTCAAACCATTAAGAGTGAGTTCTAGAGTGTGAAGACACGATCATTAGATCAAAAGTTATTCAGTGTGTTCCTTTTTTTTTCTTTCTTTCTTTTCTTTAGGTGCTTTGTACATTCGTGTATCTTAGGTCTCAAAAGGTTGAAAGAGAATATGCATAAGAGAAGGTTATGATTTTTTTGAGTATAAAAACGGCTCACATTGATCTGTTGTCATATAGTTCATATAAAATAATCCAAGACCATTTGTCATATTTGTTTCAACGTATAATGATTTTCCAGTGGAGAATACAGGATCAGGAGGCATGAAGGTATTACACTGATTCATCAGTAGAGGTGCACTATTGTTGAGCCCATCATATACCTACATAAATAAAAAATCAAGAATACTATACATAGATCTATAATACTATAAAATCTATTTATATTTTACAATGCTAACTCCAGGTCGCACTGAGTTAAACGTGATCAATGCACGAAACGCCAAATTGATCTATTTTATGGGCAAATATTTTTCAAGTATAGCAAGCTTGAACCTTGATTTGTTTTTAATGCTGTTTAATTTTTTGTTCTATGAATTTTTTTTAAAATTTTTTTTATCCACTTAATTATTTGCTTTCTTATACATTTTCCCCCCTTAACACTTGCCTGTAAGCCACTGGAATATTTAAAGTTTTTTCATAACTGCTTTCTGGATTGTTTTAAATAAATTTTGGGGGCGAGCCACACTGTATGCTCCCCATTAAAGGCCAATGAAATGCATCTCAATTTCTCGTGTAAGCAAAGTATGTGCTTCATAGTATGATTCTTTGTATAATAACTTTGATTTAAAGTCACTTCGTCACCAATACGCGCCAACTATTCAAAACTTTATATAAAACGTTATCTATATAACGCACATTTTTGCTTACTACGTCGCCTTTTGCAAAACATTTTATTGAAATTAAAAATTGAACATTTCAGAATTTTTGGTAATTTCGCCAAGATTGTAAAATTCTCACCACGAGAAAACTGGATCAAATTGGCGTTTTTTTATATATAAACTTTTGAACACTTTACAAGTAGTTGTTTGAGAAACAACTTTAAATCGAATTGAAAAGACAAAGAACCGTACATCAAAAAAATTAAACTTAGCTATCACAGGAAGAAATTTTCCCAAAACGTTTAAAAAGTTGGCATCCCTGTGCAAATTCATTTCTTCTTACAGAAGTGCATAATTTTAGCAACGTAAATTAGAAATATTAATTTGCGAAGAGTTTCCAAGGATGCTACGAATTTGAGAATGTTTTAAAGCAGTAGCGAAGTAAAAAAAAATATAGATGTTTTAAGCTACTCCTTTAAGTTCAGTTTAACCTCTTGAAATCCAATAGTGCATCTCAGGCACCATTGTTTCCTTTAAATTACATACCATTCTAAATGGTAAACTGTTTAGCGACCACTTGATTAAGTGATTGCCTGTTATTTTATAGAAGTTTGCAAACTGTACGTTTTGTCTTATTAACTTCAGTCGGTTCAACGCCTCCTATAACTGAAAGCCTCCACACGGTTTTTTGTAGGTAGTCCGATCAGACCACCAGGAAGGTATACCAATTAGTTAAAGAACCATTTAATATGATATCTATTAAAAATTAGAAAGTGGTAGCAAATATAGGTCTAAAAACTTGTTTAATTTAAGAATATAATTGGTTTGTTTTATTTACTTGTCAACCACTACAGATTAAATTCTCAAATATATATAATAAATTTCTCTCAAGTACTTTTAAAATAGAATTTGGGTTCTTGCGCACAAGTGGTTCGCTTTTAAATAATCTGCGCAGACTACTTATAAGACACCGTGTGGAGGCTTTCTGATGTAGGAGGTGATGGTCGGTTACGTAAGTTTTATTTCACCATTGAAAGAATCCTGAGTGCTAAGTGTCAAAGGGGTTATTTTTGTAACGCTCAGGTGGAATTCAAATTTGAAAACTTTTATGTAGCCTTGAGAAAGCTTTACTACAACTTATTGATTTTTTCCATGCTGTAGAAACCCTATATTTAAATCATTTCCCAGGTTGTAGAAATCTTGTATTCAAATCCTGTTATTTTCTATGTTGTTGAAACTCTGTATTTGAATTTCTTACATTTTACAAAAGAACAAGCTGGCATGGTGTCATGTAAAAAGTGATGACTTATACATAGACACAAATCTACTAAAAGAAATTGAAATTACCAACTTTTCTTAACATACATCTTTTGGTTTACTCTTGAGAGTGAACTCATACGGAATGTTTTAATTTTAAATGGGAATAATTTGCAATGTAAGTTATGGCGGTAGTTTCGATAGAATTATTAAATAGATTTAAGAAATAAAAATGAATGGAGTTTTTACCACTTCTTACATTTTTAGTTACCTGTGGCATCCCTGCGCAATGATAAACATAATAACAAGATTACATTAAAACATACTTTGTAGATTAATTAATAAGATTAGCATTAGAACTTACTTTGAAAAAGAATTTAGAACATTCAAAGATGTTGAAACGGTAAAAATACAGGGAAATAGTTTTTCCCACTACAGTCTGTATTGAGAAATTGCAAAAATTTTCTGGATTCCGTACATATGGATATCCTGAATTTGCTATGACTCCTCCGTCACTGGTGTAGATTCTGCTACAATCTTAAAAATAAAACATAATAAACATTAGATAAACGTTGGCGTAGCTTGAAATTTTTTGTAGGGTGAGCCATGGCAACTCAGCTTCAAAAATCCCTGTTTTAAAATATTGAACTTTGTAAAGAATTTCCCAATTTCCATCACGTATCAATTTAATTTTTATTTTAGCGGTTTAATACATAGGAAGGATAAGTTTTTTAAATATTTTTATTTTCGAAACTGTTACACACGTTGTTTTTTCTAGTTTTAAATCATTTGTTGCGTCATTATTTTTCTTTTAGATGAGAAATAACTAATTTATTATCAAGTTTATTTGGCAACTTTTGTAGTTTGCATTGTCAACATTTCTAAATGATAATCATTTAAACGCCAATGTTCCAATTTTGGAGTAAAGTATTTAAAAAATTTGATACTGGTTCGTCATTTACGGGTGTAGGACAAAAATATTGAAACACTTTTATACCAACTCTACGTATAAAGTTTTATTAAAGCAAAAAACGTTTTTCCAAAACATTTATATGACAAAATTGTTGGCACAATTTGAAAGATGCTTGAAGCTTTAAAAAATGGGGTTCTTCTTACCCCTGCAAAATTTGCATCGATGAAAATGAGCGTAGGAAGTTAAAAACTGCTCTCTATTTTTAGATCCACTATAATAAGAAAAGCATTCTAATAAAAATATTGCAATCCTATACAATTATTACAGAACTGCTGGTATTATATCTAAAAAGGAGTTATTAATTTCTTAATCTAGTCGACCAGCCTGTGCAATGACGGGAACTGGCCTTGCACCAGAAAGGATCTGGGTTCGACTCCCGGGCAAGGCATGGATGTTCTTTCATTCTCTGTACTATCTGTCCTTACTGTAGGGGCAACATTGGCCCACCTAATATGGTGCCCCTGAAAGAGTGGCCAACAAATCTGAGCTTCGGATGTCTGTATGACGAAAGGTTATTCCCCTGGTGGCCATTGGAAAAAAAAGTTCTTAATCTATGTCAATTCGACGTAATTTTTAAAAGTTTCAAGAATGATGTTTCAAATTGTGCAAGCACTTTTACCATACATTATACTGCAAAACTTTTGCTCCTAAGAGGAAGATTGTTTATATAGAGCTAGTATAAAAGTATTGCATACTTTTGTTTAAACCCTGCCTTTTATTCATTTTTTACTTACCTGCCAACTTGGTATCGTCGCTGAAAAAGATTTTACTATGTGGTAATAATTCTACAATAAAAGTTGAAAATATTTTCTAAAAAGTAATCTACTTGAACATTTAAGAGCTAAATAATTTAGCAAATAGATCATATCTACGGGTCTGCCCGCTACTACGCTTTTTGCAAAATATTTTGTAGAGTGGTAGACATTGAACCCTTTTCACTCGAAGTCCTTTCAACTGTTAAAAAAATGAAGCAACCACTAACATTTTGAAAGAATTTATGCAATCCTACCTTATAAAATCCGAGGATCACTGAACGAAGTGGTGACTAAGCATTAAGATGAAAATTTTTTTATAATTAGAGTGATGGGTAACTTACAGGTGACAGTGGTGACTGATAGTCACCTTTTGAGTAGAAAAGGTTAAAATCCAAAGCTTTCACAATTTTGCTAAAATTTTAAAAACCTCCCCACGAAAATTCTGGAGAAAAGTGGCGAAGCATATGAATTTTTAAATCGTTTGCATGTAGTGATGTGGAAAATAAGTTTAAATGAATAAAACAGAATACTTTAACCCATAAATAGCTACCATTAAAATAAATTTTTACAAAAAGCGTTGAATGTTGGTAGCCCGGTATCCACAGATTTTGTAATTATTGATTTGTCGTGGTAGGTTTAAGTTTATTTTTTTAATCTTTAGATTGAAAATTTAATGCAGCAGAACGCTATAACGCTGCTACCACAAAGAAATTTTTTCTCAACGGCCGAACAAGTTGGCAATTAGATACTTATTTTGGATAAACAAAACATGCGCATCTACCAATTTCTTTTAATGACACTAAATTATATGTGTGATTTCAAAATCTTACTATGCTTTTAGGGGCCTTCCTGGCCGAGTGGTATCGCCGGTCAAAACGCTCTGTTAGGCGTGAAGGTAGCGGGTTCGAATCCCGCCGTAACCTTGGATGTATTCTTTGTGATGTCTTTCTCTGAATTGTTCTATCTGTATTTTCTATTTGACAATGACTTATAAGCCTATATTGAGCACACAAGTCAGCAAATGTATGTAATTTCAATAAATAAAATACTATACTTTTACACAAGTTACTGTAAAAATCTTCAAGACATCGTTTGAGTCGAATTGCTGATTTTTTCTTTCCTTCTGACTGTCTCATCTATCATCATTTTCATCATTACCCTTTTCCACCTGCTTGGGTTGGCCCCATTTTTAGCGGAATTACTGCGGCTCATTCTGAATCAATTTACTAATACAACTACTAACAATGCTAATCACTAACTGCTTATTTGTCAATAATTATAAATAAAAAATTAATAATTATAAATAATTTCATATATAATATTATATTTTTTCTCAATGATTAATGATTTCATTCGTTTGTTTACATTTTTACCTGTCTGTGTTATCCCTGTTTTGTGCTGTCCTTTCTATCTTCTTTTTCCACAATATTATTTAACTACCTAACATTGAATTTACTAACCCAAATAATTTCAACATCAATGGCTTTTGATTCAGTTTGTAATCATATAATTTACGGAGGCGGTCTTTTTGGCCAGGTATCCGGTATTACTAGTTTCCGCAGTTTCCACGATGTTTTTACGATGTTTGTTATTCAACCTTTTAATCTTATCGACAGCAGTCTTCCTCCGTAGGAACAAAATAAAAATATGTCGCTTATCGTAGGATCTTAAACACACTAGTTTGAGATTATAATATATATATATATATATATATATATATATATATATATATATATATATATATATATATATATATATATATATATATATATATATATATATATATATATATATATATATATAATTACAAACGCAAAATAGTGTTTTTGAACATATTCAGCTAGGAAATATTGTATAATCTTGTAACTTGTGTCAATTACTTTGGTTATCAGATGCAAATACTGAACGAAATTTCGTAAACCTAGCTTAAATATTCATGAAGAATGTTTATAAAAAACTAATTTTTATTTGCTTCATGTTTTCTTACTGTAACTTCAGAAATATTTAATAAAACTAAACAAAATTTTTAGTGTAATTTTTTAATAAACAAAAAAAAAAAATATCATTTTAAAATTTTAACCAAAATTTCGTTAAAATTTGCTCAAGATATGAACGTTCAAAGTCATCCTTTGATACTGCGCATGAGCGGAAAATATTTAATTTTTTCATAATTTTGTTCTGAATTGTTTTAATCTAATAAAAAAATATGATTTAAATATCTTGAAAATGTAAAAAGTTTCCAGCAATTTTCAAAGTAGTTTTTGTAAATTTGCAAAGAACGCTGTGTCTAGTGAAAGGTTTTCTACAAATTCTAATTTATGCTATTAAACAAGATTTATTATAAATGACATCGGCACGATCTGGCCGTCCAGATCGCGAATTCGCCAAGAGTGCTTTAAATTAGCTAGCCAAAGTTCGAAATTTTTCTTGATTTCGGGAATTGGCCGGCCAGATCGCGAATTGGCCCAGGATGGCTGGCCAAAGTCCGAAATTGTTCTATATTTCGGGAATTCGCCGCCCAAATCACGAATGGGCATGGGAAGATCAGCCAAAGTTGGAAGAAAAAATCATTGTACCGGGCAAACCGGGCAAATGTATACCGGGCAGGGGCACTGAACCTTAAAAAAACATCAGGGTAGGATATACCGGGCAAATGTATACCGGGCAGTGGCACTGATGAACCTTAAAAAACATCAGTGTAGGGTATACCGGGCAAATGTATACCGGGCCGGGCAGTGGCACTTAACTAGACCTAGTATGACTAGACATTTGTTGTATGTATGACTAGACAATTAAATATACTATTTAATAATGATTATTAAATTAATGATTATTTAATAGACAATTTAAAAACTTGTATTTTTTATAATTTTAAATTAAAAGATTTATAAGAATTATTTATATAATTATCGAAGGCCGCCAAAGTAAAATATTCACTGATCGTTTCAATTATTTCGGACTTCGGCCACTTCGTGATCTGGCCGGCCAATTCCCGAAATCAAGAAAAATTCGGACTTTGGCGAACTGGCCGGACTTCGGGCTTTGGCCGTAACATATATATATATATATATATCCTTTTCACTGATATTAAAAGTTATTTTAACCGTTTCGTTTACCTGCATCGCTGTACGATAACTTAAATCCATGGCCTTGATTAGGGATGGAGTCACTGTGAAAAATAAGGTGCATTCCACTTGGAACAACAAGCTCCTGACTTTGTGCACCACACATGCGAGCACTGGGAGCAATGTCTGGTCGCTATGCAAAAATATAGATATAAAATACAATTATTATAAATGAATAGTAGTTATATAATCTACAGATACAGGACAATATATTGCGAACACTTCTATACTTAACTCTATATAAACAATCCTACTTTCAGTTTCAAATGTTTTGGAATATTTTATATCGTATAACTGTTGGAAAAATTCGAAAGATTTTCCTTGAAATTTTTAGAAATGCAAAACTCATATAACATCGGAGAGAAAACGTTTTTTTTATATAAACCACTTTTTTTCAAATAGGTGTTTATCATAAATTGCTATTATGCAAAACACCTGTTTTAGTTTTATGTTATTAGTAGAGCATAAATAAATAAAAATTTTCCAAAAAAAAAAAAAAAAACTATTCTGGAAACGAGAAATTTGCTTTACATCTCTTGTTAACCTTAAAAATTTAGTGGAAACAAAGAAAGTTAAACGTCAAGAGCCAATGAAAGACTATTATTAGTTTCATAAGTACGAATGAATGCTTAAAAAAATTAAGAATATGTGTCTACTAAGTTGTGATAATGACACTAGATTTTTCTGGGACAAAAAAGAAGAAAAAAAAAAAAAGAAAAATGTTTTTAAATCAAAAGAAAAATAAGACTTTTCTGAGTGAATCAACCCGCATTTGCGTTACAAGGAGAGGGAAACCTCGAAAAACTCCCATGTTTGGTCTGATGGCAAGGGAACTCTAACTCATGATCTGAGGATATTTTATGTCAGCACTATGGTTGATGCGAGCCGGGTGCGGAATTCTTGTCGAATTACAATGTACGACAGTTTGTGGACAAAGTAATAACCAGTTGGAAAGCTCCGACAAGCAGTAAAAAGCATCACCATAATAAATACCACCATATCACCATAATAACCATAAATTTAACAGAATTTTTAGACAACATCGCCGCCATTTTTTAATGTATATAATCAATTTTTAAACTTCGCGAGAATAATATCCAATATTTCTAAACAGTTTCTAGAACAAAATACGAACTATTCTGATCCTCTTTTCATTTTTCTTTATTTGATTTTTCAAATCGTTGACTATTTTTAGAACGCCTCGCACTGATCGCTATTTAATCACTAACTATTCGCCTTCCAGACGCATTCTTTTAATTGTGATTATCAATTGAATTAGCCTTTCTAAATTTTTTTTCTTCTGAGAACTGCGCTTCTTTTAAAGTCTATGATTTTTGCTATATAGGATAAATAACAACAGTTGATAATTTTATTTATAAAATACTTACATAGGAAGGAAATTCTCTTAATCTCCGATCACTTGGATACTATTAAGGAAAAGTTTAATTAGATTTTGGTACAGTAAACAATATTGGTGTAAAATAACAATGTAAAAGGTGAAAATATTTATTGTACACTAAATATTCTTTTTTTAGATTAGATATTTTATACTGTTCAGCCAACGTTTCCTTTAACTGAAAGTCTCCACACGGTTTTTTATAGGTAGTCCGATCAGATCACTGTGAAGGATATCCACTTTCCGAAAGAGTCATTTAATACAAAATCTAGTTGAAATAAGAAAGTGGTAGCAAATATATGACTAAAAATTTGTTTTATTTATGAATATTATTGGTTTGCCTTATTCACTTGTCAACCACTACAGATTCAATTCTCAAATATATATGATGAATTGCTCTCAACCACTTATATAAAAGGTTTTGGGTTCATGCGCACAACTGGTTCACTTTTTAAACAGTCTGCGCGGACCACTTATAACAGACCGTGTGGAGGCTTTTTGATGTAGGAGGTGATGGTTCAGCTCGCTCAAACTTCGTCACTATCCAAGCATTAAATATTAAAAAGAAAGATTTATTCTGGGGGAATAGAGCACCTCGGTGAGGCCTCAGCATGGATCAATTTAGTAGTCCGACGGAATAAATATAAACTGCGCAGTGGAGCGAATTAAGAAAGCAGTCACAACGTCCGTAGTACTAAACTGCGCAGTAGGAGAATTGACTGTAACGTCTCCATCCAAGATGCAAATTCAATTGCTAAATCTAAACTAAGAGAAAAACCAATTCCAAAGAAACACATGATTTGTAATATAAATGCGGATAGATCCACAACAAAAGCTATAGCCAGGCTGAGAACCAATCACCACAGAGACATGAAGATCGACAGAGAGGGCATGAAAGTGTATAGGAATTGTGAAAACTGCCCAGATACGCAGCTGACACCATGCCACATCTTTGAGGGCCCAGCAATGAGTGCTAATCTGAGAGAAATAGGAGTCTGGCCGTCATTGATAGACCTCTACGACGATAATATCAAGCAAATCGCAGAAGTGATAATCAAGACGCATGGAAACATTTGATTCGGCTATGTCATAGACACGACAAAAAGACAAAAAAAAAAAAAAAAAGGAGAAATGAGAAAGATGTCACAACGTTTGGATTACTAAAGCATCGGATTTCTCATGTATGGTAACCAGTGTGAAGGATATCTCTCCTCTAGGAGGTGTTGAATAGATAAGTATCCTCCTCAGGAAATAGTATCAAGTCAACGCCTTCTACAACTGAAAGCCTCCACACGGTTTTTTGTAGATAGTCCGATCAGACCACTATGAAAGTAAACCAGTTTACGAAAGAGCCACTTAGTAGAAAATCTAGTAAAATAAGAAAGTGGTAGCAAATATATGTCTAAAAATTTGTTTAATTTATGAATATGATTGATTCGTTTTATTTACTTGTCTACCACTACAGATTCAATTCTCAAATATATATGGTAAATTTCTCTCAGTCACTTTTTACAATAAAATTTGGGTTCATGCGCACAACAGGTTCACTTTTTAAATAGTCTGCGCAGACTACCTATAAGAAACCGTGTGGAGGTTTTCTGATGTAGGAGGTGATGATCAAGTGTAACATAAAATTTTGGTATCAAACAAAATTTTTTCTAAGATTTTTATACTTGTAATATAAATGTAAAATCAAATACTTGTATAAATGCAGCTTTTTTTTTTCCTCGGTGTATATTTTTGAAAAGCATTTTTAATCTAATTTTCATTTCTTTGGAATTTTTGAGGAAGCAGAATATGTTAGTTCAGAGTCATAAAATTTTGCATATTTCTTAAAAATGGTGGTTGATTGTTAATCCTTAGAACTACTAAAATAGTACAGACAGGTCGATTTTTTTTTGTCTCATTCTACTAGGCCAGGGGTGGCGAACCTTTATGCACCAACGTGCCATTTTTTCTAAAAATATTGTTTAATGAGGTCATAGACGTGCCAACAAATAGTTTTGACTTCGTGATTTTTGGGAAAATAACAATGCTAAATACTATTAACTCAAAACTCTTTATTTACTACGAAAAAAATATACATTTTGCAATGTCTCAGTTATTCAACTAATTCAACTTAAAGTAACATCAGCGTGACTTGTTGTTGCAGACTAGATGACAAATAACTTATATTAGGGTTATAAGATGTTAGTTTAAGCAGAACTGTTAAATGTTTTTTTTTTTGCTAGTTATTCATTGTTAGCTTGTTTTTTTATAGTTATTAATTGCTTTATCGGCATTAATCGTTCATTTTTTGTGAATTTTAATTTAATTGCTAATATGCTTCATAGTGAACTTTGTGATCGGTGGCGTGCCCAAAATATTGTGTCGCGTGCCATAAATGGCACGCGTGCCATACGTTCGCCATCCTTGTACTAGGCATTTAGAGCCGATTGCAAGCATTTGTACAATATCATTTACGAACTTTGAATATCTACCATACTTATTGGTTGAGGTGAATATTTAAGTTATTATGGAATGAAAAATTGAGTGTAAAAAGAAGTAACTAACCGCCGCCATACACATTTATATAAAGAATGACTTGTTCCTAAAACCATAAAGAATAATAATTTTCAATAACGGCAAGTTATATAAAGAAATCTATTATTCATTGACGTGGATAGACAATTTGTATCACCATTTGAAAAGCTTGGGCAATATAATGATAAGCTGTATATTTCCCTAGAAGTGACACTTTTATATCGAACTTTTATGCTGTATTATTTCAGAATGAGTATTTTTTTATAACTTACGCTTAACAGCAGTCCCAAATCTGAGTTTACGACTATCAATGCTCATTTTTGTAGCTTTGTAATTTTGAACCCAATACAGAAGACAAAGGGACTAGCATTACGGCTATCTAGCCTTCGGGAAGGACTTTTTGATGAACGAGCTTGCATTTTCGTTACACGGAGAGGAAAACCACGAAAGTCTTCAATGGTTAGCCATATGGATTCTAAACCATGATCCATCTACCATTGAGGATATTTTTCAACAGCACTGTGGTCAGTGTGAGTTGGGCGCAGAATTCGTATCAATCAGCCATATTATTTCTATTACTGATTATCTATACAACTTATTACTTCAAATTCTTCATAAATCTCAGTTAAAAAAACATATCTTTTCCAAAACAAAAAGAGAAATAAATTAGAATATAAAAAGATGTTCGAATTTAGCAATATTACCATTTGAAGATTCAAGTAGTCGCCACCACAAGGTATGTCAAAGTCTGTGAACTTAATATGAATTTTCATTTTATAATTTCCTCTTTCTGGAATCGGCATATGACTGTCATTTCTAATGAACACCCATCTGCATTGAAGGTTTACTGGATACTGACTTGGAAAATTAGGAGACATCAAGAATTTAGGCTCCTGTTCAGACTGCAGGACTGATGAGCCACATGGAGCTGCACGTAAGGAGAAAAAAAAGGTTTCTATATTAAATACCCATTTACTAAAGATTTTCTGTTCCAGAAAACGTGTCTAATTAAATTTTTCATGATTCTGAACGAAAAACTATCGCTGGCTTAACGTCTTACTTTTACTTTATTTATCAAAAATTGGGTGTCTGGGCCGCGCAGCGGCCCCTAACCCATTCATCATGAAATATTTACAGGTTGAATTAAAAACATTTTGAATTATGCAGCATTAAGGTGGCAAAAACAAGAGACCAAGCATATTTGCTTGATAAATTAAACATAATTTGAAAAATTAATATGTATCATGATTTTTGAAATAAACAAAAATTATCATAAATATAAATAGCACAATTGATATTTAAGCATTGAAAATGAATTGCATTATGATATATACGACAAGCACAATTGACATATGAGCATTGAATAGAATAAGCATTTAAGCACCTTGCTTGTATAACTGAAAGAAAATCAAAATAATAAGAGCAACTTGCTGTTAAACTGTGGATGGCTGTGGTTTGATTGTCAACGTGAAGTAACATAAGTCAGGATTTCAGTATTGGTAAAGTGGCTTAACGTCTTACAATGTTCCGAAAAACTTTTAAGAAATTAAAAATTTCTTAGAAACTGGTGATTAGGTTAATCGCTAATTCATCCAGATAAATAACAATTTAATTTATTTAATTGTTTAAAATGAGACTGATGATAATTATTGATATGAATGATAATTATTTATTTTATTGTTATAAGTAGTTTATGCTTTAATGGGTAAAAACATTTCAAGTAACCACAAAAAAGTTTTCGAGTGACTGCATTATAAGGCAGTAATTTAAAAAAAAAAGCAAGCATAAATTCTTAAAATAACGTCAACAGTTGGAAGCCTCATTGCCTAACACGTTGAATGCCATGGGAGTCACCGGTGACTGGCACTGAATTTGTTCGTAGCTCCACGGGGGTCATCGGTGACCAGCGAAGCCAAGATTATTAGAAACACATAATTCGAGTAAATTTTTAATTTTTTTATATTATTATCCTTATTAAAATGGTTTGAAGAAATTAATGCAATATAGAACACACAAAAATAGTTTTATTTATATACACAGAGATGCCAAATTGCGCCGGACAGCGAATAAATATTTTCAAGTGGTAGTTTATTAATTGTGATTCTTGGTTTAATCAATTTAATTTAGTAGATTTTTATCCACCACTATTTCTAAGCAATTCGTAGGCTTATATAATTAACCACTTTTTTCATATATGTCATGATAAAATTTTTAAAAAACAAGCAAAATCTGTCTAATGTTTGCAAATTTAGTTTGTCGTTATTTACCGTGGCCAAACGGGCAAGCCATGTAAAATTAGCGTGGCATTCAACGTGATAAAGGCTTTGACAATTAATTTTGAATTAAACAAATTAATTCTACTGCCCTTTGCCACGGGTGCTCGTTTTCCATCAGATGAAAACTTTTATTTAGCTGGTAACAGCAAATGTATTTACTTAATTGATTACCTGGCCTGTTCGGGATACTCGGAAGGGTATTGTAGCCCTTATGCTAAACAATATAAATATCGTAAAATTTCACATTGCTTTGCCTGAATTAAGCTAGAAATAAAATGATTTTACAACCCTTTTTGTTTCCTGCCTAAGAAACAAATTTATAAAGTTTTTAAAAGGAAGTGTTTTAAAGAAAATTTCAAACGGAAACCACTTACAATCCAAGCTCTGAAAGTTCATTTTGAATCCCGGTTTATTTATTTCACCGTCAGTGTGAAATAGTATGTTTACTTTAGAAGTTGCTGTAACAATCGTTGTTGGTAAAGCAGATCCACAGAACCTTCCAATTAAATTACCAAGTGGATATTCCTCACGTAACTAGAAGTAGAAAAGAGGAAATTAATTGTAGAAGAAAAAATTTTTGCATTTATTTCTCTTTATAAATCAATCAAAAGAGTGGGAGCCCTAAAAATTTATAAATGGGAGTTTAATGGAAAATTTAAAATTAAATGAAATAGTTATTAAATTAAGTAAAAAACAAATTTCTTTATATAAGGTTTTCTATCATATTTTGTTGGATGTCTCGAAGCTCTGTTTCAAGAAATACATCTAAATCTTAACCCCTTGACGTACGAAGACGTCATTTGTTTCTTAAGTCAAAAGAATAATTGATGTGTATCAGACGTCTTCCAACATTCCGTTGCGAGTTGTTGTTTATAGTGCAATGAAAGATCATTTCTATATCAAGAAATGATATGTCAAGGGGTTAAAAGTGTTCATATTTCTAGATTAGAGTGATATTAAATCCTGTGAACTTTCCCGCAGTTTCATTAAACTGTTATAATTACATTTTTTCTTTTGCTTTTAAAGACTGTTGGCTGTACTATTGTTAGTCAATATTTCATTAGTCTTTTATAAATAGATCTCTAATCTGGTGATATGTAGATGAGAATTGCCGGTTTGCTGACGCTGAATAGTATTTATTGGAAATTTCGACGTTTTCAATTTTTTTTTTTTTTTTTTTTTTGCGGTGAGGAGCACTTAACTAGAAAAACTAAGTTCTTCAATTTGAAGGTTTTTAAATTTCAGGACGCCTTGTGTTCCTGAAAATTACAGTAAAACTCGTATTTAACGTCCCTCTTAAATAAAAATTTTCAACTTTTAATGTGGTTTCAGCTTGGCACCCTTCTCTGTCCTACATAAATAATGTCAAAACCAACTGTATTTAGAGCGTATTCTAATACTATTTCCCTAAGATACTGACGAGATGGAGCCTCTCTCAACTTCTAATACTCAACAAATTATAAAAAAAAAAGTGTGTAAGAAACTTTAAACTTAATATCTAACAGCTGGAAAAAAAAGCTACCAAAGACTTCATCGTTAATGGGGTAAGAAAAAGTAGTTAAACATCTGTTCCGCATGTTGAAGAAACTGAAAATTTTCTTCCAAGGGCATAAAGAACAAGAGAGAGAAAAGGATGACTTGGATTATTAAAAAATTCAATGTGTACTTTAATAAATTTTTTTTTACGTCAAAGTAATCTGCTTTTTATCTCTTTAATATCATGCCGACCGGCCAGTGTAGGGGTTAGGGGACAGCCCTTGCATCAGAAAGGTTCTGGGTTCGAATCCCGGGCAAGGCACGGATGTTCTTTCCTTCTCTGTACTATCTGTACTAACTGTGGGAGCAACGTTGGCCCCGCTAATATGGTGCTCTTGAAAGAGTGGTCAACAAATCTGCCCTTCAGGTGCCTGTATGACCTAGGTCATTATCCAGCTGGGCATTGGAAAAAATAATCTCTTTAATATAAAAATTACATTCAAATTTTAGGTTGTATCAAGGTATTTTATTTTATTTTATAACCGTCGTTGAACAACCGACCCTATTAAGGTTTATGACTATTAAGGTTCAACTCCGTAGCCTTGTGATTTTGAACCAATCCAGAAGACAAGGAAACTCCTGGATAAGTACCCCCAGAGGTGTTGATTTGTTATGTGAACATGGAGGACTTTGTAACTGGACAAATTTCACGTGCCTCAGTCACCATTTGCTACACGGGGATCTTCGGCCGGCGGGGATCGAACCCACGAACTAAGGTATATTAATTCAAGGTATTTAACAAAATATATTTTAACTTGTATGCATTGAAATTTTCATGTCCTCGATATAGAAACATCTCGTTATTTACCAGTCAAGCGAGCGCCTTTAAGTAGAGGCTCTACTGTATTATAGCACTATATAAATTTTTCTCATAAAATTTATTTCATGTTTTAAAAAAGTAAACTTGAAAGATTCCTCATCGCCAAAATAATTGATAAATCAAACACATAAATAAATTTTATAATGGATGGAATGAAAAGTTATAGCATTTAAGTGGTTGCGAAACTAGCTGAATTTTCTTCGCTTTTCATGTTAAGTTAACTAGTATAATTATAATTATAAGGCCCCATTCATTATATTTATTTATTTAAAATATAAATGACTCATTAATCTAGTATTTTATCTTGTTTTTATTTCTTTTACTCTTAAAGATCTTTTTTTACAAATTCCATTCAGCCATTTTAATTTTTGCAATCTGTAAGACCAGCAACTATTTATAAATCCGTAAATTTGCCTATCTAATAACGATCTCTTATGATGTTTATAATAATGCATAGATGATCTACACAATTATGGATGTTCATATAGAAAACTTAAGAAGGACGTCGAAGAAAACGTAAAGCATAGTTTTTAAATAAAACTGTATTGAACTAACTACAGTGTTTATTTGACAAACCTTCACATCTTTCAACTATTTTAATGATATCAATTTAAAACTATCAGCTCCAATTATTGGCCCTGAAATTAGACGGAACAAGATAATAACTGGCAGAAAAATACTTCATTTATAGCTGGTTTTAGGGTGGAGAAGATTAACCTATTAACTTGTGTGCTCGAGTTAATTCGAGCTCGCTAAACAGGCCAAACTGTGCACACTCGAGGTAATTCGAGCGGCGTTGTATTTTATGCTGCTCTAATTTTTCACACTCGAATATAATTGTCCGCGCCCTTATTGGCTTTAATTGGCGAGATAGTAGAGCGCCAAGCTTAGCTTCCCAGCATTCTTTTCGTTCAATAGAATATTGTAAAAACGATACAGTCCACTTTGTTCTTTTAGCTCCTACAATAATCGAGAATTGAAAATAACAATGTGAAAGCTAAAGAAAAAAAAAAAAATCGTTTTATTGATATTTATCATTTACACAGGAAAGCTATGGCACTTATTTATTCAAGAATAAATTATACAGAGATGCCAACTTGCTCCGGACAGCAAATATATATTTTTTAAAGTGGTAGTTTAACAATTTTAATTCTTGGTTTAATAAATTTCAGTAGATATTTACCCACCACTATTTCTAAATAATTCGTAGGCCACCATAATTCACCACTTCATGATACTTATGTCATGTTATACCTTTTAAAAAGCAGGCAAAAATAGTCAATTATTTGCAAAATTTACTTTACCGTTTTATTAATTATTGAGGCGTGTCCGGAGCAGTTAGCATCTCTGAATATAGCCTTTTTCCATGGAACAAAAGCGCATTATATCAAAATTGTCCACCAAAAGAAAAAACAATGTTCTAAAGTGTGTTTTTTTACATTAAAAAATTTGCTTCTTTTTGGCCGGTTTTTTTTTCAAAAAATCTGTGCGTTAAGGGGTTAAAATCTTAATAAATTCGTTACAACTTATTTGACATTATTTACATTTCTTTGAGTAAAAAAAAAAAAAAAAAGTCAAAACTAAGATATGCTTGAATAAAATGTTTTTTTCTTTTATTATAATAAAACAATTTTTGTTCTTTTCCAACTTGATAAATACTAAGTTTTCAGCCTTACTAACAACCATGCTTCTCATACCGAGAAAAATTCAAGCTTAGAGCTAAAATTTTTTAAATAGATAAAACAGAATTATTTTTGGAAAAATATTTAAAAGGTGGTTGTATGTTTATGTACAGCCTATTTTTAATATTACTAAAAAAAGATCTGAAGCTGTAAATTTTAATTTTTAATTGAATAAAATATATTAGATTATTTCACGAACGATTATTTCTTTTTCTCATTATTATATTATTTATAATTTAATATAAAAAAAAACTAAGAAGCCATACTTCTAAATAATCAAATTCACACGATCCATCGGAAGAATCATCGATGTCAAATCTCTCAAATGAGATCTGTAAAATTTTGTCAGGATTATCGGATGTCACAAACCAATTGCAATCCAGATTTGGTTCATAAAGTCCATTGTTATCGACGTCAAACGATTGAATCGTGCCAGATGCTGCATTTATGGTACCTCCACAACCTTGATCTGGTCCTATGAGAAAAAAACAGAACTCATTTTTATTTTCAAATTGCATTTAATAGCAAGAAAACGAGACTTAAAGTAGAAATTATATTTTCATAGATTCCCCCGCAGAAGTATTACACTGGGGAACAATTATTTTTATTCCTCAGTTGAAGTCCCATAAGACGTTGGCATGTGAGTGTGTTACAAATTAATAAGTTACAAATGCGTTCTAAAATTTAATAGGCTCTCAATATTTCCAAACTGGCCAATAAATTTCATCTCATCTCCAACGGGGCTGATTGCTTAGATAACGATGTCATATAGGTATAGGGCAATATTACTGATTACCATATAGCCTGGTCGGTAGGGCGCTGAGCCCATGTACAAGAGGTCCTGGGTTCAATCCTCGCCGGCCGAAGACTCCCCGTGTAGTAAATGGTGACTGATGCACGTTAAATCTATCGAGTCTCAAAGTCCTCCATGTTCCCATAACAAATCAATACCTCTGGGGGTACTGATCCAGGAGTTTCCTTGTCTTCTGGATTGGTTCAAAATTACAAGGCTACGGAGTTGAGCATTAGTAGTCGTAAACCCATGAAATTGGGTCGGCTGTTCAACGACGGTTATAAAATAAAATAAAATAAAATCTATGAAGCCAAACTAGTTAGTACTAAAGTTACAATTAAAAGTTTTGACCTCCAGACAGTTTTCGCCTCTTGCTACAAATGTACATTAATGTATTTCGCTATGTTGATTTACTTAAACTATCGTTAAGGAGACCAATGTCACGCTACAGCAAAGCGTTTCACAAAATTTCTTTTTGTTCAAATTTTGGTAAAGTTATTTATTAAGCTGATGCCCGGTGGCTGAGTGGTAGCGCTTCGCGCTCCTGTGCCACAGGTTCTGGGTTCGATCTGCGGGCCGGGCAAGGTTGACTCAGCCTTTCATCCCTTCAGTGGGTAGATAAATGAGTACCAAGCATGCTTGGGAAGTAAACATTGGGGGTTTCACGATCGGCTGGCCACCTAACCGGAACATCTGCTCCTGCACCCCAGAGCCAACGCCTTCTACAACTGAAAGCCTCCACACGGTTTTTTATAGGTAGTCCGATCAGACCACTATAAAGGTAAACCAGTTTACGAAAGAGCCCTTTAATAGAAAATCTATTAAAATAAGAGAGTAATAGTAAATATATGTCTAAAAATTTGTTTAATTTATGAATATGATTGGTTTGTTTTATATTTTTGTCAACCACTACAGATTTAATTCTCAAGTATATATGATAAATTTCTCTCAGTCAACTTTAGAATAGAATATGGGTTCCATGCGCACAACCGGTTCACTTTTTAGATAGTCTGCGCGGACTACTTATAAAAAACAGTGTGGAGGCTTTCTGATGTAGGAGGTGATGCCAGAGCCCAAGATCAAGAAAACTGAGATGGGCACAGTAGGCCTTGGCCGCGCCACTGAGTTTAGTTTATTTATTAACCTATCAATGCCTGTTCTTATACAGGGCTCGCGAAAGGAGCGGGCAAGGCGCAGAACAAGATCCAGATATATGTTTTCTAAAAATATTATTTGTTTGCAAAATACATTTATAGGTTCTTTTGAAATTATATATCCATAGGTTAACTTTCTTTGAGTTAGAGTTCTTTAATAATAAGTTTTATTAAAGATGGCACGAAAAGTGTGCAACAGAAAAGTCATTTTTGATCAATTTAGTTTCCCATTTTCCGCATATCTTTTCTAAACCATTCAACAAGCAAGGGGGGGGGGAGGGGAGAATTGCTTTAAGTTAATGTTAAAGATTAAGAGTGCTTTAAGATCAGTGAACAAGCATATTAACAACAATGAATTTATATTTATAGGCAAGCAAATGAGTTTATAAATTCCTAAAAAATTTTGTACTTGTGTTACGACAGTCGGCGACAACAATTTCTCATTTTTAAAATAATTTTTAACAAAATGGCGACATAGTGAATGCAAATACCTTTTAAATATCATTTAAATATGTACAGTTAAAATAAACAGACCACACAAAATAACTTTTGATCTAATGATCGAATCTTCAAGTTCTAGAACTCAATCCTAATTGTTCAAGGGGTTGACTTCAAATATGCTAATTAATGAGTGCTGACGATATTTTAAGTTACAAAATCAAACACAAAAACGTATTTTTTTCTGAATAAACATATCTTTTTACATATCTTCTAACTAATGAAACGTGAATTTATTGGTAGTACTACTGTCGATCTACTAAACTGCATGGGAAGTTATTTATGATTCCACCTACTGGAAATGTAGCAACAATTTTCGAACAACAGTTTTGACATAAATGTATAAACTTATCTTGGAAGAAGAGAGTATAATTTTGAAAAAAATACATGTTATGACCTATTTTATCTTGAATAATTTGACACTAGTTATACTCCGAAAACTTCCATAAGTTACAGAAAAAATACTGAAACCCCCTCATTGTAAAACAAACAAATAATACACCCATTTTCAAAATTAAAATCGTTTGAAAAGTTAAGTTTAAAAATTCAGAATAATGTCTTTGAATCTGTTTTTTTTTACAAAATTTTTTTTTCTAGACGTGCAAGATTCCTCGGTTTCTAATTATGTTAGAACATGCGAAGTGGTTTGAGTGTAGTTTACCTACTGCTTAAAACTATTCTAGAATATTAGTAAAAATTTCATATCATTTCTGGTAGAAAAAAAATTATAAAAATCTCAAAAGTGGAATAGTTTTTCAATTAAAAAATTTACTTTTTATTTTGCGATTTCTTTGAACTAGTATGATTCTTCAAAAAACATATTTCACTATCTATTAAAAGTAATTTCAAGTCATTAACATGATTTTTATGACTAGATTCTTAAGACTGATTCTTAGGACATGATTCTTAGGACTGGTTTGAGTATAGCATGCTGCTTAAAACTGCACTAAAGTGTTGGTAAATATTTTACATTAATTTTGTTCAAAAAAATTTTTTTAAATGTAAAAATTAAAAAATTTTTTCAATTAAAACTTTTTCCCTTATTTCTTATCGAGCTAGAATGTTTTTTAAAAAAAAGCATATTTGACTACCTATTAAAGGTAATTTCAAGTCATTAACAGGGCATGAAAGACTTAACATGACTTTTTATGATTTAAATCGTGCGCACAAGGCGGCATAGTATCTCATTTTTCATTAAATTTCCAAATGAAATTAAAATATAAAAGTTTTTTGTCATTATCTCACAAAAGTGTATGTACTTAAATAATATCTGTGCTTATATTAATCTCTAGTAAATAATTCGGTACTCCGCAAATCCTAAAAATCTTTTTTTTTTTTGTAAAAAAAAGTGGTATAATATTTGGGTTCAAACTCAGTGGGTATTTTCGATTGGTACTACCACCTTATTTTTTACGAATTATAGTTACGGAAACCTAAATTATAAATAAGTTATGGTGACTGAGGACTTTTTTAATTCTCCTAGAGAATGATGATTTTGAAACAATCGTCATACCACAATATTTTTTTTTTGATAAAAGTAACTTATATATATATATCACACACTCGTGTAGCAGGGGAGGGAGCAAACCAGCAGGAGCTGTGGACAGTTGCGAGGGAGGTGGGTCATCATCTCTTACATCAAAAAGCCTCCACACGGTCTTTTATAAGTAGTCCGCGCAGACTATTTAAAAAGTGAACCAGTTGTGCGCATGAACCCAAAACCTTTTATAAAAGTAATTAGGAGAAATTCATCATATATATTTGAGAATTGAATCTGTAGTGGTTGACAAGTGAATAAGGCAAACCAATAATATTCATAAATAAAACATATTTTTAGTCATATATTTGCTACCACTTTCTCATTTTAACTAGATTTTGTATTAAGTGACTCGTTCGGAAAGTGGATATTCTTCGCAGTGATCTGATCGGACTACCTATAAAAAATCTGTGTGGAGGCTTTCAGTTATTGGAGGCGTTGGGTGGGTTCACAGGACGTGCTGTTTACCATTGTTTTTTCCCCCTTCCTATATTAATGTTTGTGCCGTCCATACATCAAACTATACGCCTAGCTTTGTAATTATCTTTCTTTTTGAGTCATTTCAGATTCGATGAATCAACGAGAGCCCACCAGGACTGGTACTGAGTAACCAGGACAATTCTAAATTTAATTTGACGCTGGGGTTTAACCGGGAAACTCATTAATGCCCAATTACAGAAAGTGGTCCATTCTTCAAAAACATATTCAGAAGTATATATTCCTTTCTTTTGCCAAAAACACAGGGCAGAACGCAGGGCTGAAGAAAGACATCGATTTAGAACATCAAGAGGGATTCGCCATTTTCAACAAAACATCGACGATTCTAATTCATTACATCCGTCACATGATATTTCATACAAAAACATTAGAAAAAAAATTACAGGAATTTCTGGTCGATAAGATTTTAAATACTTAAATTTTTTAACAATTTTTTAAAAATGTTTTTCCGTAACAGGTTACTGAACTTCTTCAGACAAAAAATACCGTCTAAAAGAAAAAATTAAGAACTTCCATAATTATCGTCTGCTTCTTTTAACTTTTAATTGATCACATTGTGCTGCTTTTCTATTATTGCCTGAGAGCCGGAATTCTTCACTATCACAGGGCGTTGCAGTTCTTCGAAAATGAAAGAATGTTCTAGTAATGCGGAAAATATTAAATGACTTTCACGTGTTTTCTTTTATTTAGCATTAAAAGAAAATAAACGAAAACACGCCATGGAGCAAAATTCATTTAATACACAGAAATGGTGTTAGCTTACCGAATGTATTGTAGTAATGTGCGGAAATTCCTCCATGTTCAGCTTTCACGTGCAGTTTTATAGTCAGTATATTTCCCACCGATTTTACCGATACTGTTGAATTTTTTCCGCAAAGCCTGCCTATGAGAGGGGCAGTCGAGTTTCCGTCTCTGATTTCCACGTATTCCATAATGCATTTATAGCTTGCTCTAATGTCAAAATGAGTAAACCTAAAAATAAACCATAACTAATTATATTCTCGCGTTACAGAAAATTAATAATAAATTACAAGTACGTAAAAACACATAGCTTAACATTTGAATTTTTTCAGAAACGTTCATAGTAGGTAGCAGAACTATAATGCCATTGATTCTTGAGAGCAGAATTGTTTTTAACCCTTTAATTCCCGTCCACAAGAAATTGAAGTTCATATAAAAACAGTCTTTTTAATGAGACGTTAGGAATTAAAGGGTAAAATTTCATAGCTGCCAAGTTCTTCGGATGGTTTTATAATTTATCAAATTGTAGATTATACATTGTGCTACAAATGACTATAGCTAAAAATTGTGAATAAAACACAAATTACACTAAGGAACAATTATGTTTTTTTTTTTAAATTTTATATCGCACCAATTTTTCTTAACAAAGTAGAAGTATTTAAATAAAATGTCTAGAGGTAATGTAATATTATTCTCACATATGCCAGCCCAGCTTGGGGCTGTGCAAGGCCTAACCAAATTTAAAAACTAGAAATAGTTCGGAATAAAATTCTCCGACGAATCACTGGAGCCCCCTTCTACCCGCGAAACTCTGCTATTAGAAATGGACTAGACTCTGCTATTAGAACTAGGGGAATATATAAACAAGTTAAATGCGACTTTCTATAAAAATGCACAAACCTCAGATCCTGCAGATTTCAATAAAATTCTGGACAAGAACTTAATTCATGACATGAAATACCCGGTTACTTCATTTCTACTCTCAAACATGATCATATCCAAATATTATCAATAGTGCCCAATACCATATACCTATGGATACCTCATGAGAGGGGAAATGACCATGTGTAATCCCCGACTCGGAAGTATCCACCCCTAGTATTTTACATAAATTTTGAATAACTACCTCAGAATTTAGTTAGGTCACTTCATTGAAAGGGAAAGGATCAAAAGGGTGATCCTGGACCAAGGAGTGACCAACACCTTCAATTTATTTATTATGCGAATAGATTAAATATAGATTTAGTTTGATCACCACCTCTGCATTTCACCGCCATGATCCACAAACAACGACATCATTCCTGGCGCCCACGGGCACACCCACAGATGAAAGTGAGAAGTACTAGGATTTATATACAGATACACTGTATATAAATCCAGTTCGCAGTTCGTAATGTAATATGTTCCAGACGCATTTGCATAACCTGCATTAATATGTTTACTTCATTTAGTTTACTTCTTTTATCTTTCTTCCCTAGCAGTAAAAAAATTTGGGCCCGCATTCATGAACCTTGGCTCAGTAATGGTTCAAAGAGCCTTTATTTTTCATATATTGGCCCTATATAGAATTTTACGAATCACCCAATATTTTACAGCCACTTAACAACCAATATCGGTCCTATATAGAATTGTCAGATTCACCCGATATTTTATATCCAAGATTTAGCCATTGTAGGTTCTACATTGGCCAATGTAGGCCCTATTTAGGCCATTCTAGGACAAAAATTAAAATAATCTAGACATCCCCATATTGGTCCCTGGGTGCATGTTCTTATAGGACATATAGTGAGCCAATTTTGAACCCTACTGGGGGCAAGGTAAAATTGTTGCTAGGGTTGTTTCAGCAACACCATTATATATCGTTTTGTATTTGTTGACAGTTTGTATGATTAAAGTTTTGTTCTATGTTAGGTTTAAAGAGCGTGGTATATAATTAAGAATATATATATATATATATGTATATATATATATATATATATATATATATATATATATATATATATATATATATATATATATATATATATATATATATATATATATAAACAAAACTCAAAAACTCTGCGTTTCAGGAAACAGTTAAATCTAATATTCTCATAAGGCACAACACTTTAGTTAAAATATGAGCAGTATAGCTGTTCAGAATGCAGTAGAAATTTTGATACACTCTGTTTATAAACATTGAAATTCTTTTAAAATTTGTATTGTCGTTTGGCATAGAGCTCCCGTAGAAATTTGAGCACTCTAAAAGGAAAGTGGCAAAGATTTCAGTACCTAGATTCGTCTCTAAAAAACAGATATGAAAAGCGAACTAAATAAAAACGTGAAAAATAAATTACCTGAGAGCTATTACATGATTTGGCTGCGCAACTATGTGCCAAGCGCAGTCCATCATAGGAAGATATTCTTTGAAATTTCTAGGGGTTGAGATAGATCCACTTGGTTCACGTAAAGTCGCTCCACAATCTGAAGTATAAAAAGAGTATTGTTTGTAAAAAATTTACAAAAAAAAATTATTTTTTCAAGAAAACGCATAGTGCGCTCAATTTTTCTTTAAAAAAAAAAAATAATAATGTGAAGATTTTATTCACTTTTGATCTAATGATTGGATTTTCACTTACTAAGATGCTATCGTAATGTTTTGTGGGTCTTACTTTCAATATGCAAATTAATTTGTGCAGACAATATTTTAAGTTGAGAAATAACACAAAAACATGTACTTCTTCTGAATAAGAAACCCTTTATTTTTTGACCCTCTAAAAACGGTGCTGCAGTCTCCAAAATATGGACTCAGTAATTTTGGCAGGAGAGGGACCTAAAATTTGAACGGAATCGAGTAAATAGCTTCTGAGAAAGGATACTTACGACTTTTTTTTGTATAATTCAGTGAGAAAAAAGTAAAATTAACATAAAGGAACCTAAACAAATATACAAATATAAAATAAATAATGCAATATATAGTTAAATTTAGTTATGACTATAAAAACTGGAAGCGCGTTTAAATAAAAGCCTGAAAGAGTCTACGATCTTCTGCACGATCGCCCATTACAGTGAACTTTCCATTACAATGACCCTGTTTTTATTCAATAAACGCAATGTTATTTTAATTGTCCATTAGAACTTTCATACTCAAACTTTTATTCCAATAAAGCGACTGAAATTCGGTCATTTGATTTCGAAAGAGTTTTAATGAAATTGTCCAAATCATAATTTGTTTTGATGTTACAACACAATAAATGTTAAACGCTTTGAATTCCTTTTGAATAAAAGGGAAATGGCATATTCCTATCCCAATTCTCTTATGCGTTCGTAATTTATAGTCATTCATAATCCGCGTCACTTTCTTTTAAAAGTTTACTAAAAATTTAGCAATCGTGCTTTTGGCAACAAAACTAATTTCAGATTTGAAATCTTCACATCTGAAAAATTTGTTTCCTAGTGTAATTTTACTTACACAAAATGAACAGAATTATTTGTCAAGGAAAATTTTATTTAAATATATGATAGGAATAGATAAGATGTGTAAGATGTGAAAGTATAAGTCAAAAGTACATTAAGAATGAACAATTAATTGACTTACCTAAGATTTTATAGTTTGCTTTGAATCCATGAGCAACATAGCTGGAGTCCGTTTGAAATTTTAAAATGACTGGACCTGCTAAGCTTCGAGGAGCTGGAGCTCGATTTCCGCAATATGGTCCTTGAGTGAAATTAGCATCATCCCCATGAGCAATGCTAACATTATCAAACAAGCAGTCGTCATGCACTTCAGGAAAAATAAAACAAGTTCAGTAGTTTTCACCTTTACCATATAATGTACAGATGAGTGACTAAATCATACGAATACATCTTTGAAAACTATATTTTTTTTAGCACCAGAGTAAGTTTTACATTTACCACACAATGTGCAGATGAGTGACTAAATTATACCAATACATCTTTGAAAACTATATTTTTAGCACCAGAGTAATTTTTACATTTACCATACAATGTGCAGATGAGTGACTAAATGATACGAATACATATTTGAAAACTATATTTTTTTAGCACCAGAGTAATTTTCACATTTACCATACAATGTGCAGATGAGTGAATAAATTATTCATCTTTGAAAACTATATATTTTTAGCACCAGATTTGTGTTATGCTCTCACCTTTTGAGAACTGCCTATGGCTACTTGTTTCGTAGATGGGATTGATATAAAAATCCGCGCTCAGTTTAAAATAACTCAGTCATAGTAGAAATCCATGCAGAGTATAACATTAATGGTTTTTTCTTTCAAATTAAGCTATTCTCTAATTCTATTTTTTTAATGACGTTTACTAAATTTTTTTTTCATAAATAAGTTACATATTTTCTACACACAGGGTTCTCTGTTATTGCCTCACCTAACACATATTTTTAGAATTGTTATGAAGTTCCAAAAGCATACCAACTTTTAATGTTCGTCCCGCCTTTCACGTTAGTGATTCATATGATTTGACAACGATTTTTTCCCACTTAAATATTTAATTTGTAAGTAAATGAGCATATTTTTTATTTCACTGTTGACAAGTGATTCTAGACCCTATGCACTAAGGGTCGTCATTGCCAAACACTTTGCGTATAAAAATTTAATGCCTGTTCGTCTGTTAGCCAATAACTCAAGAACAGGATTACAGTATTGAGTTTTTTTCTAAAGTTTACTAAGTTTGCAGAGAAAGAGAAGGGGGGGTTATGTAACTATCACCACTTTAATTATAACTATTCATCCTATTTCAAAATAACTGAAGAAAGTTTTAGTGCGAGTGATTTTTCTTTAAATTTAAATTATTGCACCGAATAGCACAGCATTTTTTCCTACAGTTGAATTCAAGATTTTTGGATTCAACCATTTAATCCAACATTTTCTTCTTCTCTCTACGTGTGTGTGCGCGTGTTAAATTATTAACATATAACCTTTACTTAAAAAATACTGTTTAGTTCTTTAAAGTGAATTTTTACGTAATAGGCCATGAAACAAGTGGTAAAATTATTCAAGTCCGTTTACAAACCTTTGGAAAATTATTTTTGGTTTATAGTAATAAAAGAACTGCTTTTTTCAAAAATGTAACGTTCAGCAAAAGTTACTAGCACATTATTTTACAATTCAGTGATAAAAAACTCCAGTGGCGCATTAAAATTTAAAGATAAATTAATTATGTTCCCAATAGATGGCTCGCATATGAATGAAATAATTAAATATTACAAATGAAACGTACCTAGTTTTGTTGTGATAATTAATTTATAATTTCTCTTTTATTTAAAGATCATATTTAATAATAAAATTTTATCATAGAATGTTTAATATCATAATTCTAAAGCAGAGTATTAAATTAATATGATCTGCTATTCAATGAGCTACTGGCAACAGCTTTGCACTGATATATTCGATATATATCACCGACTTTGTTATTGCTGTTTCACTTTGTTTCCCTATTCTTCAGAATGAAAATGGCGCAGTTTTTCTAAAACCGGAAAAATCAAAAGAAAAAAAAAATTGTTTGTAAAGAAAAATATTTGTTGGCCAGAGGCATTAAACAATCTCTGTCCTATCAATACAAATTTAAATCAGGAATATCATAAAAAGTGTTCACTGGAAAAACTGAAACATTAAATGCTGGAAAAAAGAAGTCTTGTGGAATCAAATAAAAGGTGTCCCTGATCTCTAACCCAAAATTCTATTGTTATGGGTTATTCGTTTAATGTGTGAAAGGAAAAGTATGTAAGGATATGTTTCGTGATAACGTTACAAAGACAAATTTTTTACAATGCTTGGCATTTAATGCTTTGTTTAAAAGCTACTGTGGAAAAAAAGAAACATATTTTTTTAAGTAAAATTTGTGGAGTAGATTTAATTTCAATAGGAACAAAATATCATAAAATTGTTTTCTTAGTTATACAAAATGTTTGAAAATTTTTGCAAAAGATGAATATTTAACACGATTGCAAAAAGATTCTAATAAATAATTTTGTACAGCTCTATTTGAATACAATCATAAATAGTTCTGATGTATTACAGTTGGATATTATAAATTATCCAACCTTTTGATTGAGACTAGGCCAAAAAATAATGCATTTGGTACAACTAATTTACATACAAACAACAGGCAGTTTAAATGGTGGATGCAGCATGAATTAAAACATTTTAGTCAAACCCAAGTAACGAAATCTTTTTGATTTGATTTTTAATAACAATATTTCAACAATATTTGCGAATTAATTTCATTTCCAGTCAAATAAATTTAATCACCAGATTCCTCTTTGAGAAACATATTACTTAGCTGAGACAATGAAAGTATCTTTAAGCTGCGAATTTCGGACCCTCACTTTAACCTAAGTACAAGTGGTTAATGTGCAAATAATTCTTGGTGAACTTTGTATTTTTTCTTTAAGAAGCACAATTAAAATACAGTGTACGCAAAATTTGTAGAGTTGGCAAAAGGAAAATGGAAAAGAAATCTTCATTAAAAAATCCATTTTAGTAAAGTCAATGCGTATAAAAATAAGAACTTATCTTTCTTTTTGCTTTTAATTTTTTTGCCAAATTAAAAGTCGTATTTAATCAACGCTTGGTAGTACAGTTTGACAAGTTAACGAAAAAGGAGGCTGCTAAAAGAAAAGCCAATTCAGCCAACCTCACGATATCTCATGCTAATATTTAAATAATTTGGCTGAGTATTTAAGGCCAAATAGTTCGTTTGAAATTAAACATAATAACGTATATGTTAATGTTTAATGTGGTTCAAGAAAAAAGGTTAAAAATAGATTTTGATGTTCAGTTGACGTGACATTGAATAGTAATTAGTTATATTTTTGCATTGAAATTAAAAGTTAACCGTTACATTTATTGAAAAAAGAAATATTTGCATTCGTTCTTTAAAAAATTTAATTAAAATTAATTAAATGATTTATTTTTTAAAGAGGGATTAGGAATGATTTAATATATGAGAAAAAGGAAATTTAAAAGCTAGGTAATATGAAATGCCTCATAATGGCATCACAGGGATTATTCACAGAACTTTTCGTACGAACTTTGTGTATTTCAAATAGACTAGATAAACTCAGAAAATTTCTTAATTAGTAAAAAAAAAAAAAAAGGAAAACGAAAGTGATTATCATTACTTACCTTCAAGGCTAAAGTAATCATCAAATGATAAAGAAACATACTGTCCTTCTTTCCCAATAACGTAAATACAAGAAAGGGAATTGGCATAGGAATTAGGATAGTTTGGCGAAAATATTTCACCACTTGATTGAGTAAAATTTCCTCCACAAACTGAAAGGCATTTTAAAAACATAATGGGTAACATTTCTTCGAAAATAAATAAAACAAGAAACATAAGAAAAACGCTTTTTATTAGTTATACTATTAAAAAAATAGACAGTTAAAAAATAGATGAAGATGGATGAGAATTGATTAGGATAAGGATTAATTTTCATTAGAATTAATTCTTATATAGATCAAATTAGTGTAAAATATAATGTATTAAAGTTGTAAAAAGATGGCGCATAATAATAGATTAATGTATGCAGTTAAATTTTAATTTATGTAGAATTCTGTTTTTTAGGCAACGAGGTTGTATTTTTACCAATTACGAACAATTGTTACCGAAATGTTACTAATGGCGATACTTACCGACAGAAACTATAAAACAATCTATTTAAAAGATTCACCATTTTCAAAAATAGCGTGTTATTGTCAAGGAATAAACTTAACGTACACCGATGCAAATATTTTATTTGGAATGGTCTAATATGCAGTATTTTTTAAATATTTTTCAGACAACAGTGTCTACCACTACGATTATAAAAACATCAGTTTACTAGCATATAAAACTTCAGTAATTTGTCATGATCTTATCTTCTACTCTTTAAAAAATAAAGATTCAAATTGTCAGCAGGCTCCTCATTGAAAGAAAATGTTTTCCAGTCGTAGCGCAATTTAAGTTATTTTTAGTTACGTATCTATACTTTTAAGTAATTTTTTCATCACTACAAATAAAAAATTCAGAGTATAATATGAAATGCAACTTATTACAGTTACCTCGTATTGACTAAAGGGACCTCCCCTGTAAATTACTATATATAGATAGCTAACATTTGTTAGTAAATGCCAACTCTTCCCCTCCCCTTGAACCACTAAAAGCCAATAAGTCTCGGTCGCCCAAGGGCCAGTAAACAGATGAAGTAGTGAGGTTCCCGCATCCGCGGGCAGGTACTACAGAAAAACACATATCCAGTCCAGTCGACAGTTACCTCGTAGTTACTCTTTTAAAGAGTAGGCGTAATAACAAAAATTTTTCTATTGAATTTGCTCCCAATTTATAAAAACTTTTGCAGAAAACGGAGAAAGTTGGCATTTCTGCATTGATGACCCGGACATGATGCACTATCTGGCCAAAAGTATCCGGACACCCAGTGGTATGGACTTAAGAGTCCTGAGGCACATGTTAATATGATGTTGGTACCACTTTTGTATCGATAACAGCCGGCACACGTCTTGGAAGACTTTCCACCAAGCTTTTGATACGTGGCCATAGGAATTGACTTCCAGGCTTCCATCACAGCCGAAGTGAGTGCTTGCAGAGAGGATAGTCGATTTGGTTGGCTAAGTAATCTCCACTCTAATTCGTAAAAAGGTTGTTCTATGGGATTTAGATCGGGACTCAGAGAAAGGCAGTCCAGTTTTTGAACACCCATTTCGTCAAACTCGATGAAGTCCCGATGCGTGAATGGAACAGTTATTCTGCTGGAAGAGAAATGGACCGTCCCCGAAATATTGCTCACAGAGTTGGGAGTGCAGGATTGTCCAGAATGTCCACATACCTCTTAGAGTTCATGTTTCCAACCACAGAAACTAACGGACACAGGGCAAGCCACGAGAAAAAAACCCCACACCATTAAGCTTCCACCACCATAGCAACCAGATGTCTGTATACTTTTGGCCAGATAGTGTATGAACTCTTCCACATCCTCCGTAACGCCCACTTCGAAGTCAGTAACGCCCACTATCACATACAATGAGATCGTGCACACACTAGACTGCTAGAGCGACCACACACATCACCTCCTACATCAAAAAGCCTCCACACGGTTTCTTATAGGTAGTCTGCGCAGACTATTTAAATAGAGAACCTGTTGTGCGCATGAACCCAAATTTTATTGTAAAAAGTACTTTACTTTATTTAACAAAAGCTGGGCACCTGGGCCGCGCAGAAGACCCATAGAAGATCCCATTCATCATGAAATTACGGAAAATTAAATAAATATATAAACAGTTTGTATACAGAGTCTCTGGGGTGACTGATTGTAAAAAGTGACTCAGAGAAATTTACCATATACATTTGAGAAATGAATCTGTAGTGGTAGACAAGTAAATAAAACAAACCAAACATATTCATAAATTCAGCAGATTTTTGGACATATATTTGCTACCACTTTCTTATTTTTACTAGATTTTCAATTAAGTGGCTCTTTCGTATACTGGTTTACTCCACCATCACCACATTCCAGCCCAAGCCTTTGCAGAGTACGGTTGTGCTGTGACCAGCTCTGTGCGAATCATGACATCACGAATAGGTTATTCTCCACGAGTCGGATTTTCCGGACGAGATGGATACTCTCACCGCGGCCGGGGAGGAAAGACATTGTCTTACCGTCCCACTGATAGACCTGAACAACGAAAAATATTTTTTCGTGACTTAAAAACAGATGAGGAACGATTTAATCACGTTCGAAACCAAGCGAATAGTTTTACTTGCAAGGATATCTTAGAAAATATGATCAAACACCATCAGGAATCAATTTCGGAATATAGAGAGATCTTCCTCAAAGCCTTCTTGGAAAGATGGAGAGAACTGTTCCCTGAGGATACTGCATTCGAACCAGTGAAGCTTACTGAAGTAGAAATGACAACAGACACCATCATGCCTGCAGAGACCCCAGAAACAGCACCCCCCCCTCTGATCCTGAGAAAGTCGTGGATAATTCTGACACAGTGATTGACCCAGCCAACACAGAAGCATCAGCATCGGAATCTGAACATCAGACAGAACAGCCTAAGGAACCACCCACCAAAAGGAGAAAGAGGAAAAAGAATAAGAAACCAACTGATGTAGACTCAACAAAGCCTACAAATTCTAATTCTAATCCCACTCCTCCACCGATAAGCATCACTCCCACCCAACTGGAAACCTCGGAAGATAGCACCGCCAAAGATCCAGAGCCACCCACTAAAGTTCAGGCAGCTCAACCACCCAAGAATCTAAAAGTTCTCATCCGAGGGCTTCCCTTGGACTTTAACACGGACACTATTTCCCTAGAATTAGGGAAGCAAAATCTTGAAGTCCTGAAAATTGTGCAGTTCAGAAAGAGAGTGAGAGGAGCCTATAGGACACACCAATTTTTCCTCACCATCCTACCAGAGACAGACAACTACATGAAGATCTACCACATCGAATTCATTAAGGACATTCCAATCAGTGTGGAGAAATTTAGAGGCGGCCGGGGGCCGCTACAGTATTTTAAATGCCAACGATTCGGACGCTCACAGCGAGCCAGCACTTCAGACCCACGATGCATGAAATGTGCCGAAGGGTACTATTCATTCCAGTGCAGAAAGAGCAAAGATTCCCCAGCCACCTGCTGCAACTGTAGCAAGCCTCACACTTCAAATTTCTCTGGGTGCGAGGCCCGCCCCAGTATAAAAAGACGTCAGCCTAAGGATACGCCTGTTACCTCAGCTCATCGACTTGTTTCGTTAGTGAAGGAACTGCAGGAGATCCTAAAAAATCAAGAAGTTCTAAGTATTCTACAAACTCTTATTCAGGGGCTATCTCCTACTGAATGATGTCTTCCACTGCAACTCATGCCATACCCCATTCAAGGACTTGATATTTATATCTTATCGTCATTATCCCAGGCGCCCACGGGCACCATCATAGATGAAGGAGTGACAAGTTAACTCAATTAAATCTTGGGGTACCTTTTGATAGATGAAGGTTGACATAATCGAAACCTCTTCCCCCACACGTTAAAAACTTTTTTGTTATTAATAAGACTTTTTTAATAATAAGACTTTAATGGAGAGTGAAATCAAACAGAGGATGTTGTTTCACCACCACACAAATATATTTTAAAAGAAGTGAAAAAGTTCGGTGTAAGGCTTACCTGCAGAATATTTCAGGCTAAAACCGTCTCCAGTGATTCTGTCATTGGTGCGGAAAGTGAGCCGTGCTTTTCTAGATTTTAGAGTGATGGGCTCAGGAGTTGAGGATCCACATTTTTTATCCCTCATTGTCCAAGTATTATCATCCTTGAATTCTTCAATCTAATTAATAGTTGGAAAATACAAGTTGGATCAAAACACTTAGGAAATTGGCAAATCTTGCTGTGCAATATAACATCTAACAAGAACATATTAGTCTGTTGTTTGCACTGCTTTATTTACTCCTTTTCTATTTCTGCGATAATTTGTCGTGTTATTTTCTTTCTTAAAAATACTTCGCTATGTTATACCTATTTTTAATGATAATTTGTTGAGCAATTCCTGTTTTAATAATATTTCGTTATTTATATTTGGTATTTCGGTTCTCAAAGATATTTAGTTGCATTATATCTATTTCTAATGATAACTTTTTGTGTATTTCCTGTTTTAATCATAGTTTTTTATTTTTTATTTTAAGGACATTTTTCGTAGTTTTTTTCTGTTATCAATCCCAAATTTTTCAGCCGCTTCATTTAGTTTATGAATTAATAATGTTATTCGATTCAACTTTACAATATATTTGATTTAAAACGTATTTGACCATCACTGTTTATATTTATTTTAAACACACATCTTTATATAAAAGACTTTATAGGAAATAATTTGAACCCTTCAGCGCCTCAATTTCGACTCGCGTCTACTGGACCAGTGCATACTACCGCTCTCTAGATCCAATTGATTTTTTCACTGTTACCTTTCTTCACGCAGCTTAAATAAGTCACACATAATGTTGGAAATTAACAAATTAAAAGCATCTTTTTCAAGACAGGGTTTTTGTTCCATATATATATCTTCTTTCTTTTTCTTACTGACAAACCTGTTGACCTTCTTAGATAACTAACCTCAGTGCATTTTATGGCAAAAATAATCGTTTTATTCAAGTGGTTTTACCAGGATAACAATAAGTCAGTTTTCCACGTTTTATATGAATTATAGGTGATGACGAAATTCATAATTTCCACAGCTATTTTTGAAAAGATTAAAAACATATCTAAATAATTACTTCGCTATTAATAGTCCGTGGGCCGAACTCCTTTATCGTTCAAGTTCGTTCCGATACTTTGGGGGCAATTTTTTCTTTTGACAAAACGATTCAGAATGTTTTAGTATTTTTAATTTTATAAAGTTCTCCAAATATTATTTGGTCATAATTTAATAACAAACGATTTTATGACGCACTCTTTTTCTGTATGCTTTCGTACTCTCATCTAGTGAAATCGTTGAATTATTTTTTCCTCCGCCACGCTAACCAATCACGCATTGTCTCCTCACAGTCACTTACAGCAATGTTTGTAAGCAAATCGTTGGTTGCATTGATGCTAATTTTCTTGATTTCATTTTAATCCTTTGAATTTCTTTTAAAACTAAAGGTCTCTTTTTAGAGCCAACTATATATTGATAACGCTTCATTTTCCCGCTTTATTGTTAAATATTTGATTTTCATTCCGAAATTCGAATTGTGCAGGCGGTCACATTGCAATGCCTCTCTCACCTAATCAAGAATTCGTCTCCGATTTTAAGATACAAAAATATATACTTAGCTTAAAAATAAGAAGGAATTGTTTGCCCTATTTTAATTTTAATAATATTTGCTGAGTTACAAATTTAAAGGGGATATTTATGTATAGATCCCACCAAAGAAATGAAAGTATTGTGGTTATGTTGATGAAATGTTAAAAAAATTTTTTTTAAACAATTTTCATTACTTTATGAAGATAAAATATTAGTTCCAAAATGATTAAAAAAGCTATATATTAACGTTAATGATCCATTATTCTTAAAAAAAATATTATTTTTGTTTCACTAACAAAGGTGCTATGGTAAGTATTGTTTCAAAACATGGTTGTTTTGATGGCTTATTTATCTAATATCTTTGATATTAAACATTTTTGTAGAGTAAAGCGCACATCTTATATTGCTTGCATTTTAATTTTACTTAATTATTACTTCTTTTTGAACTCTGAATGGCGTATAAATTTAAAATTTTTTATTAAGATGTGCTTACTCGGAAAAAAGAAAACAAAACTTTTTTTTTTCTTCCCTTTTACAAAAAAGCTATAAAAAATACTCCTCTTAAATAAATACTACTCTTCTATAAAAAAAACTGTTAACTAATCTAAACTAAAAATAAATCATGAAATTTAAGGGAATTTATGTAGGTTTTCTCTGTAGAGTCAGCAACAAAAAATTCGACAATTTTGTATTTAATCATTGAGTAATTTTTTTTGAATTAAATTTGAAAACAATAGTGTAGATTCAAAACATGATTTAAACATTTAACTTCAGATATTGGTTTAAAAAATGTGTTTAATCAATTTTCCAACTGGCACTATTTCGACAAATAGTTAAAGAATGTCTCTACACTTAAATGTAAATAAATTATTGAATATCAAACCATAATGAAATTTCCAAATATATTAATGTCTGGAATTATATTCTCTTGCTAAATAAAAATACATTCAACAATACCTGTCTAAGGTTTTTTGGAACACTCTGTATTTGTCTTTTTCTACACTTGCAAAAACTATTTGAAATAACACTTGAAAACATTTTTTTTTTCAATTAAAACAATAAATTCTACATACTAAATATATTTTCTCTAAATCAATATTATTATTTTCAAAATTAATGCTGTACCACAACATTAAAATTTTAAATAATGAAAAACCAAATTTTGTTAAATTGTTCAAATAAATTATGTAACAAGATAGTTCAGTGTGTAAAATATCCGGTTTTTATATAGTAAAGAAAGTTTTAAAGCTTCAGTAAAAGACAGTGTACCAAACAACAAATTTAAAAAAATATCAATTCAAATTTATTGTAAATTTTACACAAATGAAATTTTTCATTTTTATGTCAAACTGAATTTCAAAATATTCATTTGTATGAAATGGTTTTTTAGCTTACTAAAATAAGTATGGTCTTAAAAAATAAGGGAGAAATATCTCCAGATTTTTAAAGAAAATCAGATTATTTTCTGTAGGGTAGCAGTTCTTAAAAAGTTGATGCAAATTTAAATTTTCACAGAGTGGAGGAAAGATTTATATATTCTATAGAATTCAAGTTTTAATTATTTTTACAAAAATAATAAAAAAACCTGTCAAATAATCGCAGATGCAGTATCATAACAACTATAACTGTCATAGTCTATGTTTTACCTTTTTATATTGAATTATCAAATCATCATGAATTAAAATGAAAAGAAAAAATAGATTTTAAGATCTTGAAGTAACTATAATTGTGTAAAAATGTGGAAGTACATACTTATAAAAAACTGTTAAGTGTTTTAGCGCAAAAGAAACGTGAACGAACGGGAAGATATAGTAGTATGCAGACAACTGCTTTTGTTCTGATTGGTCCATTCATTTCCAAGTGACGTTAAATTACGCTTCTCTTCGGATATTCTTGGGCAAAATACTGAATTCGTGAAAACAAAATAGTTCCTCATTGTTTTGATAACTATCAATTAATGGCCAGTCAGATTTTGGAGAACTTTATGAATTTATGTTTCTCAACCAAGATTGTGTTCTATTTTGGTAGAATAAAATTGCCCCTCAAATGTCGGAACGAAAATTAGTTTAGAGCTACTTTTGAGACTTCGGCCCACGGACTATAAGTTTTTATTTACATAAAAATACAAAATGAATCTAAATAAACACTTAAAGTGTAATTAAATATTTAAAACTACTTAAACTATTCAAAATCAATAATAACTATAATATAGCCAATAGATGGAGAAATACCCGAGTTTATGGTATCACACAACTTGATTGTGTGGCACCATTATTATTTTATAAAAGAATAAGTTTCTTACCAAAAGATAATCTTTCTCACAATTTGAATCCATTTCCAATTCAAATCTTCCTACAAACTCCAAGTGAATGACATAACCAGGTACGTATTCTATAAACCATATACATTCTATATTATTCTTATAACGAGACGGATAATTTTGAGAAGATATTGTCCCAGATGTCAAATGTATCAATCCACCGCAACCTAATGAGAAAGAAAAAGTGATTTTTCAATCTAGTTCTATACAAATATGTCAGCTGTGTAGCATGAAAAATTAGAAATGTTAAACAACTACTGTGTAAAAACATTTGCCTTGACTCATTAGCGTTTCATTCGTGTGATACTATAGGCTTTCGGCGACAGTTTGGGATTCATACTTAATAGTCACCAGGAGACAATACTGGTGCATGCGCTCATTAGATCGAAAGGCAGATCATAGTAGCAACTTCTCAGCCTCATCGAAATCATTTTAACTTGTTATTACTATAGTAGTACAATACGAATGTACGCATGCTAATTTATAAATTTAAAAAATGCTAATTTAAAAGTGCATGATGCCTATGCCCAATATTATATATATATATATATATATATATATATAAAGAGAGAGAGAGAGAGGACTTTTTATAGAAAATTTTAAAATAGAATTATCTCTCGAGTCTCGAGTAGACAAACCAATTTTAAAGGTTTCTAAATAAGAAAAAAGAACTAAAGGAAACTTTATTTCTACTATACCTCTTTGAAATTGTCCAGTAGTCAAACTGAAGCCTGGTGCCGTTCCATATTCATCTGAGTGAAAGATGACCACCAAAACACTACCAGACGCGACAATTGGGGCAGGAGCATTGGTGCCACAGAATTTACCGATGATGGGGGAATTAAAATGATATCCATTCCTTACTATAACATAGTCCTTGTTACAATCGTTCTCAAGTCTGAGATCCGAGAAAACCACCTGAAATATCACAATATATTTTAAACATTTTGAGAAAAGGCTAGCATTTCTTGAAGTTTCATTATGAGAAAAAGACAGACATCATTTGATAACAAATTGTTTGATGCATTTATATAAGTATATTGCTTAATTCAGGTGTGGGATTTTTTAAACTGAAACTAGTTTTATTCCCAAGGCTGCATATTTTTTTTCAAAATAGTGTTTTTAGTTCAGTTTTTTTTAAAGGAAAAAACATACGCATCGATAAAGGTGAATTAAAAATGCTGAGGTGAATGAAAATTTTAAATTTTCTCTCTAGACAAATAAGGTAATTTTTCCTCAGTATTTTGTATTCTGAATCAAGTAAAACAAATTTCAAATGGATTGAACTAACAGTTTATAGAACATCAGAAACAAGGCTGACCCTTTTGGATAGCTTAAAATATTTTTTTTGAAAGTAAAGGATATATATAATTTACTTTCCATGTATGCAAAGTTTATGACGTCCAAATCCCTACCCTGTTTACAAACAATTAATTCGAAAATGAAGAAGTAACCTGGTAATAAATTTAAATAGTTACCACTGTTTCACCTCCATCAGGCACAATAATCCACTGACAATCCATATTAGTTGGATAATTGTTAGGATATCCAGGAGATGAAATGGTTGAATTCGAGTTGGCAACGATTCTTCCACCACAATCTATAAGAATATTAAAATTGTTAACCATTATATCTCAATTATATATCAACAACTATATCTCAATTGTATATTAATCATTATATATCAATCATTATTCCCAATTATATCATATTTTTATATTATATACTTTAGTATAATACCATTATATTAAAATTATCAACCTACTAAATTATCACCACTGTAATTCCGGTAGCAGAAACCCACCAGCACGATAGCGGGCGCTGCAGATCATTACAGCATCTGCAGATTTCTTTTTATTTTTAAAAAGCAATTAAATTAATGAGAGAAAAATTGCGGAGATTCCTTTTTGAAACACATTTAAATTTGTTTTTAATAAAAACTAAAAAGGCTGAATTAAGAGAACACCGCAAAAAAAAGTAAAGAATTCTTTTCCTGTTACTTGATTTCAGACTTAACTGTATTGAGATTTATTCCATTTTTTTAGCATCGTTATTCATAATTCAACTTAAATTTAAGCATCAGAATAGTTTTTAAGTTGAATTTTTAGGAACCTTATGTTTGCTCATTTTGTTACATGTATGTTAGATAAAGATGAATTTTTATAACTACAATCTGAGTGCTTTGAGGTCGGTCGCAAACGAATTCGGATAGTGCTGCAGCGTTATTACGCAAATTATGATTAGAACTTATAATTTATTTATTAGAAATGCAAAAATGAAATGAAATTACAGGTTAAGAGGTTTGAGATTGAGGAACAAATCATGAACCATTTTTGACGAATTATTCAATGCCAATTGACCAATTATATAATGCCAGCCGTTACCTTAAACATTTAAATTATTGTAGTATATGATACATGAAATAAAATTGCTCTTTTTTTCTACATATTTTGATGTAAGTAAAATTATAGTTTAATTAAGCGTACAATGAACTATTTTCTAATAAGATCAGAAAAATATAAATTACAATTAATTTTTTTTATTACTTTTGCGATTACTTATAATACTTTATATTTTATTTTAGTTTATTATTGAATGGTGTACTGAAACTTTTATTGAATTATAATTTATCTAATGGTTTTGTTCAGCATTAATTCTGACTCGGAATACTAATGACGGATATCTTTTAAATCCTAAAATACTCCATATGTTTTATTTTAGTCTATCATTGAATCTATTATAGAACGATCTATTAAATTGCTTTGATTAATGTTAACCCAGACTGTGATTACTTGTGACAAGTATTTTCTTATTTGTGAAGTGCAACACGTTTTATCTCTGTCTAAAATTGAATAATGTCTCATGCATTGGCCTTGACTAAGCTCCATATACTCTTGGTGGATATTTTTTCATCAATGGGATACTCTTAGTTTTATTTCAATTTTTTATTGAATGGTGTATTAAATTGCTTTGATTAATGTAAACCCGTACTAGAATTACCTGCGCCAGATACACGTACAAAAGCTTACCAGTAAAGTTGTACGTTGCATGGATTCCTCTAAAGGAAGTGCTTAGATTTGCAATCAGTCTGAAAGCTGTTGAAGGAAAAGACGAAGTAATGATCACGGGAGAAGTGTAGTTGCCACAGTAGCGACCCATAAAGTTGGATTGATCTGATAAAGAGAAGAGGTTGAAAAAATATTAAAACAAAGTCAATAAATTGCATGTTTATTAACGTGGGATTTCCTTATCTCAAATGATTTTTTTGAACAATGAGGTTAAAATCTATTTTCATATTAAATTGTTTACTTAATAGTTAATGTATGACTTTTATAATAGCATATTAATTACTTTCGAGCTGTTCTTCTTTATAGATATTATTGCCGAACTTTACAAAAAATTATAATATGGTTGGTTATAAAAACAATGAATATAAGCCTGATCTCTCTGAGTTCTTTCGGGCATGCGGGCAAGTCTCTAAAAATATAATCCGGGTGTTCTATATTTTCATAGCATAGACATGAATAATAGTAATGAGAAAAGTTTAAAAAAAAAAAAATCAACAGCAACAGTATCATCGAAAAAATCAATAGAAAAGTGAAGGTTATCATCTCATAAATCCTCTTACTTCCCAATACCTCGATGATTTCGTATTTCCATGGTGAGCTTCACAGGTACACAGGTGATATTTGTCGACAAGCTGGTATTTATTCTCATTCGGAGGGGGGGGGGTTACAATGCCACGGATGGAAAGCAAGGCAGTCATGTTCGGTATATAGACAAAAAGCAGACTCTTCCTCTCGTCTAGGTTTGTAGGTTATGTATTTTATTTACGTCACACTGGAGCTGCACAATGGGTTATTAGGGACGGTCTGGGAAATATCCCTGAGGATGATTCAAAGACATACCATCACAATTTGAAGGATTCATTACATTAAAATAATCATTCATAATTAGTTATAAGGTCTCTGTCAAAGACAAATATGTAATATAATGAGGCGTTTAAATAATATAAATAGTTTTTATTAGTTAATTTGCTAATGATGAAAGTAAATTTTGAACTGCAAGACATTAAAATTTTTATATATTCAGAATTTCCTGATTTTTCAAACTTAAATCTAAGTTTTCATTCCATTCCATCAATGTGAAAATGCTTGAAAATTAATTAAAAATTAATTATAAAATGGTGTTGAAATAACACTTCATTTTGATATGCAATACTTCATGTTATACGTCATTCTAATTAGTCTATAAATGAAAGAGTTGATTCTTTAATTCTTTTAAGAGTTAATTCTTGCTTTAATCATTTATACCAGTGACATTAAGATACGTCGTGTTTTCGAGAATGATTAATATTAAAAACCTTTAAATAGTTATCTATTTTTAGTTAAATTTAGGAATGTATACTTCAGTTTCAAAATATCCCTTCAACCGTTATCATTACTAATCTAGAAACAGATTCATAAACATATTTTTATAGCTACAATAGAGTTGCTGAAAATTTTGCAGCACTCCGTTTCCTGGACCTTAGATTAAATATCATTGATAAAAGGCGCAACATTAGTAACTTTTACGTTAAAATTATTGTTAATTCCAAATCAATGGATTATTATTTATAATAATGTCAGAATGTAATATTATTTATAATAATTTGATGCATTACTTTTAACGCATAACGAACCCTTAGGGGTTCTCGAACCACTAGTTGAGAAACAATGATTAAAACTGTTCTATCTACACAGTTGTTAAATTGATGTTAGATCAAAAGTCTAATATTTTCAGAATAATAATAATATAAATTTTTTAATAACGATGAAAGCACGGATTTTTAGTTTTTGACTAGAAAAAGCAGAAGCTCTAAGGCCTGGTTTCTTAAAACAAGCGCCTTCTCTTGGCGTCAGCGGGAAGTTGACGTACCGCTGACGCGAACAAAATACTGTTTTGTTAGCTCGGCGTGAGCAATCGGCCCAACGCAGACATTATCTCGCATTGCGCATGCGTTAATAACGTAAATAAATATTTATTTTGAATTTGTATTGATTTTGATATTGTTGACCAGTGCTTTAGAGAACAAATAATTGCTTTGTCCAAGATAAAACACATTATAGTTTAGCTAAATGAAGAAAAAGAGGAAGAAGAAGCTGTGTTTAATGTTAAAATCAAACTCTTGGCTGATTTCAATGCTCTGTTGGATGTTGTCCGCCATTACTTCTGTCGTTAACGTTACGTTGTAATCCAACTGCAATTGATTTGAACGTAAGTTCAAGCGGAGCATTCGATGACGTATGCTGTCTAACTCACAAATTGACCAATCAGGGGTTAGCGCTCTCTTCAAGGTCATGTTTTGTAACGCAGACCAGTCCTAAGAAGCCAGACCTATTCAACGAAACTTTATAAACTGCCAGTTGAAATTGAATATCTTCTTTTACCGGATATGAGTGAGATAAAACAATCACGTCGAAACTTTCTGCTAGAGTTTCCTTAGAATAATAATTAGTTGATACGTGTTCAAAACCGTGATATAGGACAGGATATTTAGGGAAGAAGCGAAACCTATTAAAATATAATAATAGGTTGAACTCCGACCCACCCCAGGGGGGTATACGGAGATAAAAGTAAAATTATTACAATAAACATTTCTCTAAAAACTAAAATTACAATAAAATTTTGCCAAATGACAGTGGTGGTGATCAGTTAAAAATGGATAAACTATAACACTTGACAATTTAAAAACATGTTTTAAAGACAATGAAATCCAATGGTGCTGGTGTAAATGTCGAGAATTAAATGATTACAATAGTAGGAAACAAGAGATAAATCAAAAGTAGATAAAATTTCAAAATGTAAGGCTAAAAGTTGATTAGTAAAAATAAACGATGACATGCACTATTGTTGATTCATGACTGGGGTCAGTTGATCTGGGGCTAAAATGTCCTCGAGAGTTTGTTTAATAATTTGAGTCACAATTTTCCTGCAGGTCAATATAGCAAAGAATTGATGTTCCTCTTCGCAGTTATTCATGTGGGTTCCACGAAGTGCCCGGAATCTTGGACAGTGCTTAATTAAATGTTTAATGTCCTGTCTCACTCCACAGTAATTGCATGAAGCTGTTTTTCTGAAATATTTTTGTTGATAGGTCCCGAACACTCCGTGGCCAGTAAGGAGCTGGTTTAAGTAAAAATTGGCCTGCAGGCGCTTTATGCTAGGGTCTTTAAAAAATTTATAGGTTTGTCTTCCCTTGTCACTAGACCTCCAGTCATCTCTCCAGCGGTTAAAAGTGATGTTCTTAATGTAAGATTTAATTTCACATTTTTCACCCGGGATCTCAAAATCAATCTGGCCAAGCTTAGTGGCTTCCTTAGCAATCCAGTCAGTCTCTTCATTCCCTTCAATGCCTGAGTGTGCTTTAATCCAATTTATATTGTAGTTACTACTCCACATGGCTTTGGTGTCTTCTATAAGTTTGAGGTGTTTACGTGGGTCCTCCAGGCTCATGAGTGAAGAAAGGGAATCTGTGTAAATGTTTGCTATTGGAGAACCCTGATTTTTAAGCCATTGGAGAGCTGACTGTATCGCAAGGAGCTCAGCCAGATAAATACTGCAGTTGTTATTTAAACGCGCCGAGATGGTATTGATGGTTTTGCCATTTATCTTCATTACAACACCATATGCAGTTTTATTTATAAGTCTACCATTGTTCTCAGTTTGAATTCTCGACCTGTCTGTGAAGATTTCAATGCCATGGTTGGTTGGAAGAAATTTCCCCCAGGGCAACGCGAGAGAGTTCGAGGGATGAACCAGTTTGGGAAATGTAAGAGGTGATCAGGAAAGTACATATGATTTTCAAGCCAATTGATGTCTTCTATCCTCCATTTCCAGATATTTCTTTTAATGCAGATCTCGTCAATGATTTTATAGTAGATTGGTTTTACCCCGGCCAGTATCTGGAGTGCATCAGTACTGACATTCCTATAAGATTTTTATAGGACTGTCTATAAAAATCTTATAGGATCTATAAAATCTTATAGGACCTATAAGATCTATTAAAATGTAAGTAAGAATCTTAAAAGAATAGGCGAAAGAAAGACATTTATTATTTAGCCATTATCTTATATTAACTTTCACTTACCTCCAAGAACGTAAAAAATATTGTTCCTGCAATAATGGGAAACTTCTCCAGGGATGTCGAGAACATCAAAACGGATAACAGCTGTTTTGTTTTCATAATTGTCATTGTATATCTTCCATTTGCAATCGATAACAGTATGTGTTTCAACAGTGAAGTTTGGAGTTGCCATTATTCCTGTGGGAGGATATAAGGCACCCCCACAATCTATAAAACAAACAGATGATTTGGTTTCATAGAAGAATAAAATATATAGGGCTATTTACTTCAATAACACAACGGGCTATTTTCTTCAATAAAACTTAAAAACTAATTTTTTTTTTTAATTTTCAGATTTCTGACAACGGTGGGTTGCTGACTATCTATAAGATCAGTTGCAGGTTGCGAAATACACGGAATAATCAAAATTAGAATAATCAAACTTTGGCAGGGAACAGGTCAAATTAATTTATTGTATTAAAATCTTTTATCCCACTGAAACCGAAAATTTTTATACATTATTATTTTTATTGCTTAAATCTTTTATGAATGTTTTGCAGTTGTCATTATTGTGTTTTGAGCATTCAATTTCACCTAAAATTGATTAATTTTTATGAATTTTATTTTATTTTATCACCGTCGTACAACAGGCAACCCAATTTTGGGTTTACGACTACTAATGTTCAACTCCGTAGTCTTGTAATTTAGAACCCAATCTAGAAGAAAAGAGAACTTCTGGATCAAGTATGGGGGAAAATTTGCCTTTGAAGAGGAATTTTTATGGGCCTAATCCTCATTTGCGTTACATGAAGAGGAAAACCACTAAAATCTCCTACGATTAGCCTGACGACAAAGGGACTCTCCGATCACTTGCCTTCAACCAGCCATCGGTGAGATTCGAACCCGGCTCACCTCATTGGAAGGCGAACGCTCTATCCCCTGAGCCGCCACGGCTCTGTGAATCTTATTCTTTTTATTTTAGAAGATCCGAGATATAGTTAGACTGTTACTTCCTAATCTCAATTTCTACTAAGCTTTTCTTCGAAAGTTAAATTGAAGAGTTTACCACTTTCTTCTTCTGTTGAATAAGAGAGCGTGAATCCTTGTCCAGCATTCAAACCATGCGTCCAAAGAATAATATCCAGGGTTCCAGATGAGGACGAAATTGGAGGTGGCACAACATTCCCACAAATATAATTACTCCCTCCTGTCCTCCAATTGGTTGAATTATACATCTGGAAATAGGGAAAAAAAAAGTCCAACTTATATATATGATACAACTTATACATTAGACATTTTTGGATAATTAAATATTTTATAGTTGTTAAATTATTTGTGTTTCGGGAAGAACAAATTTCGCTTACTTTTAAATTAATTACAACTATTTAAAATATTTATAGTTGTAACCTTTTTTACAACTATTAAAAATATTTATAGTTGTAACTCTTCTTACAACTATTAAAAATATTTCCTAAAACTACGGAAATTCCATAGTAGGTGGAGTGTCTGCTAAAATGTAATGAAAAAAAAATATATATAAATAAAGTTGTTGACAATATTGTTATAAGGGAAATGTAATTTTAATTTTATTGCCTCTCTAAAACCGAATACTTGCATATATATATATATATATATATATATATATATATATATATATATATATATATATATATATATATATATATATATATATATATATATATATATATATATATATATATATATAATCAGGTTGATAAAATACGAACATAAAACCTTGCAACTACCGGGCTGCTAACTACTACAATTTTCGTAAACTATTTTATAGAGTGGTAGACATTTAAAAACTAAAGCTTTTCAAAGTTTCAAGTAATTTTGCCAAAATTTTAAAAGTTTCACCCCAAAAGAGCTGGATAAAAGTAAATTTTGATGCAAAGAATAATACATGAAAACATAAACTTAGCTACCACTAGAAGAAATTTTTCCAAAAAGGGCAGAAAGGTGACAGCATGCGAAATAAAAGAAAGATGTTTGTATAATGGAAAATAAGTTGGTGGAAAAGCCTTTCTAGATTTCTTACAAAATAAAGTAATAACTTTTACATTTTAGTTACAAACCATACACCCTAATTGCTTTTTCCTCAGTAAGAAACAGTTCTGTATTAATAATACGAATTAGTAGTGAGGATTATTTTTCCTACTCTTCTCAAATACAAAGGAGATGTGAACTGGCTTTGTTACCAGTTTTTTTCTTCTTTCCTGATTACAAATAGTTTAACTTCCATGCCAATTAAATACCAATTCAAACGAAAATTTGTTATGAATCAAGTTTAAGAAGCTAAACAAGTTTCTGAAAAGTTAAACAAATTTATTCTTAAAAAAACATGTAAAAGTTGGTAGCTTAATACATTAGCTTCGGGTAAATTTTAAATAGAAGATAAATTGATAATCGCGATTACCAGTATTATTTAAAATGCTCAGTTAATTTTTTTAAAATACAGCTTTGTATTTGTCTCAGATTATAGTTTTGGTAAAGTATACAAATCTTCTCATACTCCTCGTGTATTACTAATATCACTAAATGAGATCTTACCACTATATAACTGATGCAGACGCCAGTTGCTTCATCTTTTGGTAAGTTGAGCTCCTCAAAAGTAATTTTAATTTTTCGACCTTCTGGAGCTGTTATCCTCCAATAACACTCTCTTGAACCAGAAAGAAGATTGGGATAGTTAGGAGAAGTGATCACGCCAGATGGGTTTTCGACACGTGCACCACACCCTGTTAAAGCATAAGATTGTTTTAGCTTCAGAGCTTGCTTGAAATACATGTGAAGGGACATTGTAGAACAAATTTAAACGTAGTTTTTTATGTGCTTTAACGATTAATATGAATTAACCTACGAGATTAACACGTTCACGCCGGGGTGACCCACCGGTGGGTCACGCTAGATTGTCATATCTTGGCAGCGCACCGGAGTAAAAACTGGTAACAATAAATTTCATTTTTTAGTTTTTTAGCGGGAATAATAAAAATCCATAACTACCAATTGCTTTTAAAGGATGCAATTTTTATATTGAATTGCTTCTTCGCCGTTATAAATTTCCTTACAGTGAATTGTTATTGTGGAGAATAGATTAACTCCTCCCGAATATTATCTAATATTGAAATAGTTCTTCTACCAGTGTTTTCACTTTTCCCGGCGTGAACGTGTTAAACGATTTTGTTGAAACACAAGGTTTTTAATTCATGAGCAAACGGCCCGTGACATGCCGTTTTCGTTGGAGAAATCACCAAGCATCAAGTGAATTCTCGCTTCCTAATGCATCCAATGTCTCGAAACTTCGAGAGAGTAGATAAGGCTTTTGTTACCAAAAATTTCGCAAGAACTGCTAATGCCACCACAATTGCCGCCAAGTTGGTCAATTACGAGTTACTATCAGTAATATCACTTTTCTTTCTTTCTGTAAGCTGTTATTGTGTACCTACGTATAAGTATCTACGCACAGCCGCCAAGCTAAAATGTGAGCCTTTAGGAAAAAAGATGCGTAATCAACAAAAAATAATTATAGATTCCATTTTTATATTCCAATTATAGATCAATCAATTTACGAACATTTATGCTCAGTAAAATAATACGTTTTAATGTGTTTCTGAAATATAAGATTTTTGGGAGGAGCTATGTACTATGTACTATGTATTTGCTATGTACTATCAGTCATTATCCACAAATCAGGTTCGCCTTTGTCCAAAACAAGACTCAAAGCAAAACCAGCAACACATTATTTGCCAATCACGTGATATCACATGACGAAATTCTTTCTTTCAGTTTTGCGTCTATAAAACAAATGAAGAGATCATCAAGAAGCATATTATCATTCACCTATTTTTAAAAAATATGTCTTCCAAGGTTGCCAACTCCTACGCTTTTTGCAAAATATTTTGTTGAGTGGCAGACATTTAAAAAGAAAGGCGTTCAGAATTCTTTGTAATTTTTCCAACAAATTAAGGCATCACCATCACAAAGCTGGGATGAAAAGCTTTTTATATAAACTATTAATCATTTATAAATAGTGGCGTGGATAACAATTTTAAATCAAATTTACAAAACCAAGAATCAAGCAATAAAACATACCGCTTGAAGAAATTTTCCGAAAAAAACAAAAAAAAAAAAAAACAATAGAAAGTAGGCAGCCCTGTATTTCCTTATTGTAACGATATACTGTTAATTAAAACAAATTTATTTTAAATGTAAAAACTAAAGTGGTTGTTAATAAGAATATTAGACATTGTTTTATTTTTATAGACTATCTTTCTTCAATTATAGGCATTTTATAACCATTTTCACTCGGCAGTGAACGTGTTAATTGTGAGCGAAATGCTGAGATGAAGGGCGGGTTTTTAACACGTTGAATGCCATGGGGGTCACCGATGACCGCCACTGTGTTTGCTCGTAGCACCACAGGGGTCACAGGCGACCGGTGAAGCCAAGATTATTAGAAACACATAATTCGAGTAAATTTTTAATCTTTTTATATTATTATCGTTACTTAAATGGTTTGAAGAAATTAATGCAATATAGAACACACAAAAATAGTTTTATTTATATACTGTACATGCCAACTTGCTCCCGACAGCGAACAAATATTTTCAAGTGCTAGTTTATTAATTGTGATTCTTGGTTTAATAAATTAAATTTAGTAGATTTTATCCACCACTATTTCTAAACAATTTGTATTATTGTAAACAATCTGGCTTATATAATTCACCACTTTTCTCAGGGAAGTAATGCTGAACCTCTTAAAATATCTAGCAAAATCTGTCTAATATTTGCAAATATTAGTTTGTAGTCATTTACCATTTGGCCAGACGGGAGAACCATGTAAAATTACCGTGGCTTAATGATTTAACACGTTGAATACGTGTTAAATCATTATTTAGACACCTTGCTAGTTGTTTTCAAGTAGAAAAAAAAACTCATTCTTCCAGAGTTAATTTTGCATACGGATGAAATCTGACTCTAGAAGTTGTTTGTACAACAAATGTTTAAATTAAATTTAAAAAATATTATTTGTGTCAGTGGGAGGATTCTTGTCTGCTCATGCGCACACGATCACTTGCGATTATTTTTAACAGAAGAAGTTTATATATTGAAGAGAACGGTTAAGATTCTCGAGCGAGAAGTTTCCCAAATATCTATGTTTTATCATTTCATGTTTGTGTCTATATATAAATAATTAAAAAGACACATGGTCCGTCATTTCATATAATTTCAGAATAACTTTTATCATTTCTTTTTCCCCAGTGGTAGTAATATGGAATGCAAATTACAATTTTAGGCAGAAACATAGGTTTTATTTTGGGGCGGCTTCTACGGATCAGTATTTCACTCTGGTGCTGGATATTTTGGATAGCTCAGTGTTGTCCTATGTCCTCAGGGATTAAGTTTATGCTAGTTATAAGAAGGGGGAAGAACCATCACCTCCTACATCAAAAAGCCTCCACACGTTCTTTTATAAGTAGTCCGCGCAGACTATTTAAAAAGTGAACCAGTTGTGCGCATGAACCCAAAACCCTTTTATAAAAGTAATTGAGAGAAATTTATCATATATATTTGAGAATTGAATCTGTAGTGGTTGACAAGTGAATTAGGCAAACTAATAATATTCATGAATAAACGAATTTTTTGTCGTATATTTGCTACCACAGATTTTGTATTAAATGACTCGTTCGGAAAGTGAAAATCCTTCATAGTGGTCTGATCAGACTACCTATAAAAAACCGTGTGGAGGCTTTCAGTTATAGGAGGCGTTGGAAGAACCCCATAGTCAAGTAAAAATTTTTTTTTGCCACTAGCTGTTTCATCGAAACTGTATTGTCATAATTTGGTTAGGCATAAAATGAAATGATTAAAGAAGAGGTTGGAGAGTTCATTGTCAAGTTATCAAATATATACAATACTATATACAAGATAAAAGGTGACCAAGCTGTTTTGGTATAACTGCATACCTGCCAACTTTTACGCATTGGGCGTAAATTTTATTTTATATTTAAAGTGGTAGTAAAATGTATGCTTTCTATATATTCCTTCCATTTATAAACTTAATTTAAAATCTTTTTAACCACCACTATTTTTAAAAAATTTACGCATATATATTGATATAAAATACTGCCTTGTTTACACATAAGCTATATCCAAAAACAGTATATGTTGCTGCCTCGAATTGAAATTTAAATTCGAATTTCTACCACTGGGGAAAACCATCCTCGAAAGGATTAAAAGTTTGGCAGATATGTAACTGGGACATACAAATTCACACTTTGTATTTTACATTATTATATAAGTTTAATTTTTTTTAAAATAGTGGTGATTTAAAAAAGATTATAAATTTAGTTTATAGATGCAAGAAATATATAGAAAGCATACATTTTACTACCACTTTAAATATAGAAATAAAATTTTACGCCAAATGCGTAAAAGTTGGAAGTTATATAATTACCATTAAAATCAGACGTCATTGTCACAGAGAATCCTCGTCCGGTGTTTGCAGAATTTGATTTAAATTTCAAATAAGCTTGAGGACCTGGAACTTCTATTATTGTACTTGCGTTATCTAAGTTGCCACAAAAGAGTCCAAGAAGTTCCCCTGCAAAATCAATTCATAATGATGAATGAATATAAAATCGTATATTGAATACACTTAAAGAATGGTCAGAAATTGTGATAAATTATGTAGAGAATTTCATAATTTCAGTTCCTTTTGTCGATTATCTCTCTAAGTTAAGAAATCGTAAGCACCACCGCTGTTTTAGGTGTTCAACTAAAAGTTGCATTTTATTTTGACACATACGAATTATGAAATTTAGAAACTTGAAATCATGACAGGAAGTATGATGGAATAAAAAAAATTAACATTTGATAACCAGTTTGACAATAATTAACTACTAATTTTGTTGCAAAAAATATCACGCTGGCTGATCTACTGACCGTTAAAATGTTGCTACAGATTTGATGTTTTTTTGTTTTTTACCGATTTGATAAAATTTGAGGTACTGAAAGAGTAATTTTTATTGCAGTTTTAAGAGCTTTTTTACAAATACATTTTTACCTGTTTGTTTTACTTTAATTAATACTTATTATTTATCGTAGAAAAGTATATTTAACTCTAGCTAGGCTTAGTTTTTACAATTTCGTGCTTGGTTTTTAATCTAATGTTAAAAGCAACAAAATTGAAAAAAAAAAATATTCAAATATAAAAGTGAATAAATAAAATTAGAAAATAAAAGACATAATAAGAGATTAAATAAAATTAGAAAATAAGAGACATAATAAGAGATTAAATACTATTAAAAAATAAGAATATTTGATATACATTTTAATATTTATATTCAAACTTAATAAGTACCAGGAGGTTCCAACCCACCCACTATTCGCCCTCCAACACCCTTGAATGCTTCGGATTGAGCATTCCAATAAGCTAATATTTTATACAAAAAAAGAAAAAAAACAAAGAACGTTTTGTTATTAAAATAAATAATTCTTGTTATTTTATGTAAGCATATTCTGCTAAAATTTCAATCTTAATGAAATTATTGATTGATTGAATTTGAAATATAACCGATTGTACTTGACGAAAATAACCTGAGGAATAAAGACTGTCGGACTTAAAAAAATAAATAAGAAGCAATTTAACGAAACTTATAACAGTTCAAATTGGAAACAATTTTCATCCTTCTTTTGTCTTTCATATTTTTAAAAATTTGAATTAAATGTTAAGATTTATCACAGGCAATAAGTAATCTCTCATTCCCTCATTTTTTAATTATATTTATTTATTCTTATTTATTTCTTAGTTATTATTTTTTTTCATCAAGTCAAGAGTGAGCTTATAAAATAAAGTTGTCAAGAGGGATACATTTTTCTACAACATTGGAATACATAATACCCCTAAACTGAAATACCTTTTTGCTTTCATCCTACGGTGCCTTATGTACGAGAGATGTGAGATCACTTAATAGTCACTCCAGTGACTTTTGAAAAATCTTGGTGTGGAAGATATTGTCAAATGGCAATGCAAAAATATCTAAGATCATGCAAAGAAAGAAACTATTTGTAAAAAAAGATGCTTCCCAATGAAATCAATATCTATTGCTTAACGTAAAAAAAAAATTCATTTCAACAGCCCCATCAATTCAAGTCAAAATATTGCACTACATCTTAGCATCTACCAGCATAAATATGAGCAGAGCTAAATAATGTTTATGAGAAATACTAATTATATTACGAGTCATTGATGACTCATTATATAATATTGTGTCGGAAAATAATTAAACTTATATTTGCTTATTTAGATTTTTTTTTAAACGTTCGATTAGTTAAGTTATAATTTACCCCCGCCAATTTCTGTAGTTTCTAATTGCTTGAAGATTTATTTAAGGCCGGCCCAATGCAGTATAAGTTTTTGACTGTATTGTAGCATTATTTAGTGTTTTATAAGTGTAAAAATGCTCCAAGTGCTATTAGCAACAAAAAGACAGCGAGTAACTTTAGAATTTAGAAAGTTTCTTTCGGCAGTGGATTGAAATACCACGTATGTGAACGTTATGCCGCGAATAGTTTAAATGTTAAATCATAAAGTTTTTGTCAATTTCAAGCTTACGGAAGAAAATAAAGACAAAACAACCTTTATTTTCTATTGTGGGTGTGTACATTTAAAGCTAGTTTACTCGAATCCACTCAAATTACTGTCGGATCGTTTATTAGTTAAGTGAAGAATTTGAATCTGAAAAATACTTGCCTTCAGAGTCGTAATTTCTGATTTCCAAGTAATCTGTTAACGTACAATTTTCCCTGTTTGATCGAGGAGTGTTCATGTCGTCCAGCTTCAATACGATGTGATAGCCGTTTTTCATTTTAAGGAACCATTCGCATTCTTCGCTATCCCTATAAGACATGGGATAACCAGGACTTGTGATGACAGATTTCATTGCGGAAATAGTACCTCCACAATTAGCTGGAATTAAGTTATAAATACAAACTTTATATTCTATAATAATAAAAAGTGGAAGTTGTTGTCGGTGAGAGTGCAACATCTTCTAAAAGAGAGATGGCCTCAGCCATCACCTCCTACATCAAAAAGCCTCCACACGGTCTTTTATAAGTAGTCCGCGCAGACTATTTAAAAAGGGAACCAGTTGTGCGCATGAACCCAAAACCTCTTATAAAAGTAATTGAGAGAAATTCATCATATATATTTGAGAATTGAATCTGTAGTGGTTGACAAGTGAATAAGGCAAACCAATAATATTCATAAATAAAACAAATTTTTAGTCATATATTTGCTACCACTTTCTTATTTCAACTAGATTTTGTATTAAATGACTCTTTCGGAAAGTGGATATCCTTCACAGTGGTCTGATCGGAGTACCTATAAAAAAACCGTATGGAGGCTTTCAGTTATAGGAGGCGTTGCCTCAGCACGGATCAATTTAGTAGTCCAACGTAACGAATATATACTACAGAGATGCCAACTTGCTTCGGACAGCAAATATATATTTTAAAGTGGTAGTTTATGAATGGTGATTCTTGATTAAATAAATTCAATTTAGTAGATTTTTATCCACCACTATTTCTAAAAATTTCGTTGGCTTATATTATTCACCACTTTATAGTGCTTTTGTCCAGACTGCGATTGTACTCGCTATTCCATTCCTTAATTATTGTTTTAATTCTCAGCATGTAGTACGCTTGCGTACCCCTCTTGCCCCTTTCCTCCCTTATTGTTATTCATAATACGATGGAAATGTAGATAGCCTTTCGGGCTACGAACATTGAATTTTTGCTTATGTCATGCTATACCTTAAAAAAAGCAGGAAGAAATAGTCAAATATTTGCAAAATTTACTTTGTAGTTATTTACCGTTTTTTTATAATTATTTTTGCGTGTCCGGAGCAGTTGGCGTCTCTGTGTCATACTGTGCAGTGGAGGAAAGATGCGAAAGAAGTCATTACTAAATTGCGCAGTGGCAGAATTTACAAAAGGTGTTGCAGCGTAACTACCACTATAAATATTAAATACTAATTAACTAGTAAATAAAACTACCGTAATCACTACTTGAGATAAATTATAAAAAGAAATAACTAACACGGTCGATAAATAAATTTTGAACCGTTTTTACAAGACGCCTTTAAATATTCGCATTAGTCCGTTCACTACGCACATTTGAAAAATGAATTTTTCATTTCATGATTCAATTGAACGAAAAGTTCATTTTTTCAAAGGTCACTTTTGAGTTAATTTATTGGAAAATAGATTGATTTCATACATTGGTTCAAAATTGTCAGCCACGACCATGTACTAGATAGATGCCTTTTGTGGGGCATCTGTCTAGTATCTAGTGCGCTGGCGTTGTTTCTGTCATTGTTATAAATTAATAAGTCATTGTTACAAATTAATCAAATGATTAGGTTCTTCGAATATTTAAATGGTAACATCACGAATCTTATTTAACTTACATCTCTCTTTAATTAGAATCGTATTTATTGCACGTTCTTTAAAAATTATTTATCTACTATCGTAAAATTGGCATAGGTAGAATCAACGTGGGGTCACATCAGCGAGGTAGTGGTTTGAAAAGTATTAGAAACCGTGCTATTATTTACTTTGTAGCTATGCTTTAGAAGCGGTTTTTTATGAACAGTGTGCAAAAAAAAAAAAAAAAAAAAGAAACACTTTAAATAACTTTCGATCCTAATGATCAGATTTTCGCGCATCAAGACTCAATCTTAATAGTTAATCGTAGTGACCTTAAATATACATATCAATTAACGTAAGTGATATTTTTATTACGAAATCAGACACAAAAACGTACTTTTAGATACAAAAACGTGCTGCAATAACTGCCGTGTTGTAGTTCTTACAATCAGTCACATCATGTGTTGTTAAAGTTCGTAACAAATTTTTAAAATTTTTGATAATAAAATAACATTTATTAGCAACTGATTTTTTTAGCAACTGAATTTTCATATCCTTTGTCATTTGGGGGACAACCGGTACTTTATTAGTTAAAATAGTTCTAAACATTATCAGAAAATTATTACTTAATGTAGTGAAAACCAATACAGTAACTTTTATAAATGAATAAAAAAATGCGTGAAACGTTAAATGTTTCGAAGCTTATCGTGAAGTAAACCATATAGGCTTAGTAACAAATATTGACGCTTTTCACGAGTCGAGTTTTCTTGATTTACAAATACTATAGAATTATTTATATTCGAATAACTTAAAAAATGTTTTTCAAATATATATTCACACAATATACAAATTACACAGCGTTTCACATTAGAACACGCGTCACGATTCGTATCATTTCAGTTTGAGAATTCATATCAATAGATTATCTTGATTTGTAAATTACACTTTGCAATTCACATTTAAGTGATTTAGGAATGCCGTTTCTCTACTCATTTATCGGAAGTCATAATACAGGGAGATCGGGAAAATGACAGGTCAACATTTAAAGGGCACACAAGTAAAATGATTCGTAGTACACATGCATGTTCGAAAACGTCATGTGAAAGTCCCCGAGAATAAAAAACTGGAAAACGAAGTAACTGCAGCTAAATGGAAAAATATCCCAGCTACGTATTGAGCTTTTATAAAATCAACGTGACACAGCAAAAGCTGGAAGATGTGACCACAAACTATAATACAAGCTTCACAATATGTTTCATAAAACGTCGTATAGTAGCAAAAATCTGAGCAAAAACATCTGAAGCTAAATTAGCCAATCTGACGGCAGAATTGACCACAAGGGTATTGCTTTTCAAGTAGCACCAGAGAGAAAAATCCAAATAGGAGAGATCTTGTTCATTCGTGTCGACCAGGCAACATCTCCACAAGCACCCAAAAACTGGAAGCAAAACTGCTTAATTTTTGTTATTTTCTCGATTAAATAAAATATTCTTAAAAACCGAAAACATATTAAGAATGGCTAAGAATGTATATCTAGTACTAAATCTGAACTCTTGGGGATTTAAAAATAAACTGTTCTCCTAAAATTTGATTTTTTTTACCACTTGCTATAATTGTTGCCGCACATTCATCACATTAAACAACCTACAGGTGTGTGTCGCTATGCAACGTCAAAGTAATTTCTGACACCACAGCTTAAGTATGATAGCTCTCAAACTTGCTGGAGCCAGTTACGTCTCCTGATACACTGAAACACTACGGCCAACATACCGGTCAAGATCAGTAGCAAGAAGATAAGATGTATCGTGCCATTCAAGCGAAGAAGTCATTATCTACCTCTTTTACGTGGTGTTTCTAGGCAGGCATTGTATTGTGAATCCTCTTATATTGGTTTCCTCTGACCTACTTTATATTTTGTGTCAGATACTTCCGATCTCGCTGTATGACGCTTAAAATTTAGGGTAGAATTAAGTCGTAGAAACAAAATGCTCAAATATGATTGAATGTAAATAATAAGAGGTGTCACGTGTCGTCCGAGCTTGACGGATAATTAAATTACGCTAAAGCTTCATTCCATTTGAAATTTTAGTTTTTAGTTGTATTTTGAGAATATTTTGGTATCACTATTAAACACAAACCTATACGAATCGTAGATTTAAAACCAGCTTGAGGTGTATCAACGCCAGTAACATATCTAACGAAGATTGCATTTCCAGTACTCATCACGCTAGATGGCTGGTCGTGTCCACAAAATCTGTGTAATACAGGAGCCAGTTCAGTACCTCCATCGTGGATGTCCACGTACTCAACTTGATCTCCTTCCAAGCAACTGCAAATGGAATGATAAAGAATCGTGTAAGTAAACATATGCATGAAACTCAACTATAGAGTAAACAAAGAACGTTATAGCTGATATATATAAAATATCTTTTCAGTAATAAAAATTAACTATTTTAAGCAAAATATCCCTCATAAAACGATAGTCTTTTTTCACAAAATAAGAAAAGTGGAAGGGCATGTGATTTTATTAATTTTGCAGAAACAATTTAGTTCTATTTACCATATCAAATTCACAAAATAAACATTTATGTTTGAATCTGAATTGATAAACATTTATGTTTGGATCTGAATCGATAAAACTGGATGGGTAGGTAAAAAATACATCCACCTGTTTTGGTTTTTTTTTTATATTGAAGTAGGATAATGAATATTGTGTATGTTTGAGCTCTTGGAAAAATAAACCCTTCCCTTGTAGAAAATTTCAAAATCAAGGTCATTTCTTTAAATGTGAAATACAAGTATGTTTTAAAGGGTTTATCTAAAGAAAGCCACAACACCCTCAAAGTTTTGCTTTGCTATATTATTAGCATATTGCTTGCTAGTTATGAACATGCGCTCATGTCCATGAAGCATTGTTGCCTCTCAGAGTTATGACTGGTCAGTATAAAATTCTTTGTTTGGAGTTTTTCTGCACTGAAAAGCATGGTTAAACAATGGCAACCCAATATTTTCTTTACTGAATATTGAAGATCATTTTTAGGACAAGCTTTGTGACCCATGACTTTCTTGGGATATTGAGCATATTAGTAGATATAGCTGTTCAAACTTTCAAAAGATGCAAAGTTTAATGTTTTTTATTTAGCTTATCTCAAAACAGCAATTGTTGCTCAAACACACTAGCTATACCATCTTGTAGGTACATGTATCTACTCAAACGTGTTAAAGAAAACAGAATTCAATCTCGTCGAATTTTCAAGAAATAATTATCAAAGTTGCATAAAATTTCATGTTAGAAATCACATTCTTCTATATTTTTAAGGTAGTAATGATGGATCTTTAATTTAAAAATAAGCTAAAATAAAGAGATTGTACAAGAACTTTTCTGCAATTAAAACATTTAATTATGGAAGAAGAAAAAAAAGTAAGACGTTACTTCATAAAAAACTGAAAATAGACATAGTTTTATTATTTGTATGAAGTATTCTGATAGATATGAACAATAAAACATGAACTCTCTTATCTATGGGTGAGCCATAGAATCAGAATAAAAAAATGAGAAAACCGTAGTTCAGGTGCGAGTACGGCTGATTTCATAGATTTAATTTTCCTCTTTCTTTAATTCTAACAAATTTAGTGAATGTTAGTTCAAAGCGTAACTATATAATTTTTGTTTTAAACTAAGTAATGGTGAATTAAATAAATCAAACTATTATTACCATCCCCACCAATAAATTACTAAAGAAATAGTTTAGGTAATATTTTTTTCTTTTTTTTTACCCTGATTACCCCAACGGCGATTTAATATGCATTTATCACCCGGCCATCTCGAAGAGGTTGAGTATTCGCATTTGATGAAGTACAACTGTCTTACCACTTTCTTCTTATAAAGGCAGTTTTGTCGTTAACTGCAAAGTTTCACATTTATCTTCTAACTTCGCCAGGAAATGGGTTAATTAAGTACTTACTCCTTTCCTTTAAAATGCCTAATTTGCAATTTGATTCAATTTTTAATGGTCTTATAATCAGAATGCATTTAGGAGAGTGTATTATGACTTTCAGTTATTGGTGATCAATTAATATTTTAAATATTCTTGGTAAATTTACAATTTCGTTACGAGAGCCGGCATCCACGCGATGCCCTGTGTGTACATGTGCCGAATTTAACTAGTATCCACGCGATGACCTGAACGTACGGGCACTCCAGCATCCACAGAATGCCCTGAGTGTACGCGAATGGTATTTAACCGGTAATAACACGATGCCCTGAGTGTACAAGCGCCATAATTTGCCGATATTAACAAGATGCTCTGGGCATACGTGCGTCGTATTTAGCCGGCGTCAGCGTGATACCGTTTGGTAAGCATCCCCTATATGTTTTAAGCTACCATTGGCTAATACTCCATTTACCTATTGACCAATATTCCTTTTACCTATATTGGATGAATATCAATGAAATGTATTTCGAATGCACTTAATATGTTTTCTAAGTAGAACAAGTTTCTTTAGTGTGCTATATTTAGGAATGAAGTATTTTCTAGTTTTAAAAGAAAAATATAATGAGAAATCTTTACATGCAATGTGCACACTTTTAGTGGGGAGGTGCATCGTTTAGTGAAGCCACTTCAGGGAAGCGGACTGCTTTAACGAATGGCTTAATAAATAAAACCAGAAATTTTATAGAAGTTCAAAAAATATATTTGAGTACTTTTCCGTTAGACGGGTGCAAGTAAATTTAACTATCTTTTTTTTTCTTGACACAAAACAAAATAGACGTTTCAAAAATTAAAACAAAAATTTATAAATAATTAAATATATAAAATAATAAAAAAAATTGAAATTACTTGCACCTGGGAATATGGAAAAGTACCCATATTTGATGCTGTTTTTGCACAATATTTGAATTAGGAATTTGAAAGATCATACTTAGGACTTAAATGAAATTCATTCTCGAAATCCATTCGCATTCTTGTGCCTGATGGAGAAACAATTACCCATTCGCATTCAATATCATGAGTGGGTGGATTAGGATAATTGGGGGAGACAATATCCACATTTCTGATTTCATCTGTGAGGAAAACACGTCCGCCACATCCTATGGATACCTCCGTATAACGTATGTGAAAATTCTTAAAATAAATAATTATTTATATATATAAAATTGAGGATCATATTTTTATGCAAGAAATGACATACAAGATGCTCGAAAAGCATGGAAGCGGTCAAAATCCCGAGAAATAAGCATCAGATAAAAGGAAAAACCGAAAATATTAGTAATGTATTTTTAAAAGATGCCATCAATAGTTGTAAACTTGATCCCCACCACACTCCTTAGAGTTGAGATATGGGGGAATTTCAAAATCTTACAGAGGAACCCTTATTTTCATTTCCTACTCGGAATCTCCAAAGGAGGAGTTTGCCCCGGGTATCCTTTGTACGCCCCTTTTTCCAGGGGATGAGACAGAGTTTGAATTGGTGAGTGGTGTTCAATTTTGGTATCATTCATTATTTTTGATCCAAAGTGGATTAATGACGGTTTTCATGCTTTTCGGACACTTTGTATATTCAATTTTAAGGTGCATAGTATCTTACCGGTGAGCCCGATGTCAAGGAATTTACAACCACTTGAACATAAATTTGATTAGAAGAGGATTCTAAATTAGGAGGAGCTGTAGAGCCACAATATTTACCATTACCCAAATAAGGAGATGCAGTTGATCCACCATTGCGTAGCTATAAAGAAATATGAGTATTAATACATAAGGAATTACTATTATCAGCTAACTTCAAAAAAGTAATCAACATTAACACTTTGGTTACGACGCGTAGCATGGTGAAGTCTGTCATTTCGGTTCACTTATTTTTGTTGTTTCTAATGCCACTTGCTAAATACCAGCAAGTCTGCTTGGAGAATTGTTTTTCAGTGACGCCATCTATGCTCAGTAATATGATTTCAGCCGCACGCACGTCAGAGCCTGTTTATAGGGCGGACCAATTCATACATCCATTTATTCATCCACAGATATTAATTTTCACCTGAACCAGAGAACGATCAATTTCCAATTCAGCACTCTGAGAGTTAGTGATTTAAAAAGGGAATATGGAGGACTTTGTGACCCGACAGATTTTAACATGTCATTAACAGATTTAGCATTACCATTTACTACACGTGGAGGCTTCGGTTAGCGGGGATCGAAATATTCCCAACGCCCTACCAATCAGGTCCACTTATTATACCAACCATAAGCCAAAGGTTAATGCTGCCAACATTTAAAATGATACAAAAACTACTATTTATTGGGAAAAACGGGTAGTTATTTATTGCTTACACCATAGTCTCCAACTGCAACAGAATTTCCGAAGTTTAAAAAAAAACATTTTTCTTAGTGTAAACAAAGCCAACACTTCGCAATCAGAAGATTCGTTTTCCACTCATCTCGCTAGAACGGCTTATTATGGATCGCTCTAATGTTAACCTTCCTCGTGCTTCGAATTATATGAATGCCAAATCACATCGCTTTTGGTTGGTTGGTTTAGGAGTCCGTAAAGAATATACAGACAGACAGAAATTCATTTATAGGTCTATCAATCTGTCTTGTTTATATATATATATATATATATATATATATATATATATATATATAAACAAACTTAATGGCATGTGATTACAATAAGTGTTAAAAAAAGTGGCCGGCAGCGGCTATGCACGCAGTACAAAGGCGAACATTCTGAAACACACCAGGCATATCACGAACTTTCCCTGCAGCGGCCGAAAGCTTGGCGACAAGTAACGCAGCGCAGTAACTCGCAACAGGAATGGAGCTTTCATGTTTGCATCAAACAACTTTCCAAATGCGCCAGCATCTTTGCGTTTTGTTTTCGACCATGCATTCCTTGATAAAAATTGATTGCTTGGGTGTGTACTATCACTTCCTAAAATTTTGCCCATCTTTTTAGAATCACCCTGTATATATATATTACACACACAAAGCAAAAAAGTCGACAATATTTCTTCATTCTTAGGGTTAATATTCGTGAAGTTTTGCGAAAGATTAGTTTTATTAAAGCTAAGGAGAGAAGCATCCATTTTAAGCTTTGTGAATAACACTATACCTAAAACAAATAAAAAAAACAAAACAAAATTATCAGTACACAGCTGTTTTGGCGATTTTATCGACAGCGCTTCTTCAACATAAATTGCAATTTTCGCCAAACTAGGTTGAAACCTAGTATCGCGTAGAATCTGTTATTACGCTCGCCGGGACGGATTATAAGTTCGCAGGTATCACTTTAGCCTATTAATTTTGCAAGCAACTGGTTTTTGTTCGCCCAGATTAAATAGAGTTTAATTCTTTTTTACTTAAGCAATTTTATGTTTAAAAATTTGCCGAGATAAGTAGTTATAAACTTAACTTTCGGATTTTATTGATTATGGCGTCCACAAATATTATGCATGTTAGATAGAATATGAGCTTTTTTCTTAACTCGCTTTTCTTATCATTGTAATTGGGAATAAGATGGTATGAGAGCAAATTACCAGAACATAGTTAGAGCTGCAAACAGAATCAGATGGCACATTGAAAACATCGAAATTGAGCTGAACTGTTCTCCTTGGTTTCACTGTAATGACGTATTCACACTGGATTGGATTGAAGTGCTGCGAACGGTTTAGTCCGGTGTAGATGTAATCACTTTTTATTACGCCAGCTGCACCAAACAAATGGGTTCCACAACCTGAAAAATGCGAAATACTAAATTTAAGAAAGATATAAACATTGAGAAGAGAATATTTGTCTGATGTAAAGTAAGTCCATTTTATAGTCCAGAAATATTCTCTTGGAAATTTTTAATTTTCATACACAATTTTTTCTGTAATCGATGCACATTTGTAAACTCTCAAGCAGTTTTTGTAAGCGTGTCATATCAGCTCTCTGCCATGTTCTTGCATTAAACGTCATGTTTAGCATCACCGTCAGAGTTTTATCATCATCCAGGAAAAGATATTTTCAACTTAGGGTCTCTAACCCCCTTTCAGTAAGATGGGTGTATGACGATGTTTCATTGTAGCTATTCCAGGAGAGCCACGATCTAATAAGCGAGGAAAGCGAATATGACGCTCATTGCATTCGAGTAGCTAGTATGACTTAGGCTTACAAAAACTGACACAATGTCTACAAAGAAGCATTGATCGTAGAAGCGATTACGTAGAAAATTTGATAAATGTTCAATTTTTAGTTTAAATAAAGCTATTGAAAAGCAAAGAAAGAAGACCTAACTTTTAAGCTAGTATATTTATTATATCCAATAAGTATAATTTAAATCTAACATTGAATAATTAGATAAATTAGTTGAACATGCTGAATACATAAATTGACTTTATGCAAGTTTCTAGCGATACCTCCAAACATAAAAAAAAGTGAATACATCATCCAACCAAGGCCTGGAATTTAGATCCGCTTCAGGGCTAAATTCTCAGATATTTCTAGTAAAAGCAAGTAATTTCTAGCTAGCTTTGTAAAATAGCAAAATACACTGAGTGGCCAAATTATTATGACCACTCCTTCAATACATTGTTGGACCACCTTCAGCTCGTAATACTGATCGAATTCTTTTTGGTATAGATTCCTTGAGATGTTGGTAGGAATAATTTGACCCCATATCCGATGAACTGCACTTTTCAGTTTCATAAGATTGGATGCCACTGGATCTAGCTGTCTGATGCCTGTTCGATATCATCAAAGAAATTTTCAATTTGATTGAGATCAAATGGTTTTGTGGGCCAACGAAGCAAGATAAAATCACTGTCATGTTCTTTGAACCATTTGATGACAATACCAACAGAAAGACAATGAGCATGGTTTTGCTGAAAGTATCTATTCCCGGCAGAGTGCACCATTAATATAACAGAATCTATTTGATCTGCGATAACACTTAAATACTTTTGGGCATCCAGAAGTTGTTCCACGGGAATTAAAGGACCCATGCAATGCCAAAAAATATCCCCCAAACCATTACATTGTCTCCACCAGCTTGAAGTGGCAATGCAGTTGGTGTCCATGCTTTCGCGCTGTTTTTGCCATATCCGAACATTCTGCTGGACTGGTCTGCTCTTCTGTTGGACTGGACAACTCTGACAAATCTCCTATCAGCTCAAACATTCTGTAACCTGTGACGACCACAAGTCTGACGTTGAGACCCGGTTTTCTACTTGGATGTCCACTCTCTATGCACAATAATAACTGCAGCTCTCAAGCACTTCACAAGAGTAGCCATTTTCCAGATACTGGTTCCGATCCTTCTAGCGCCTACAATTAGTCCACATTCAAACTCAGTTATGTCACGTTTCCCCCCCCCCCATATAGCCGCGCGTAATTGCTCACTTGCCTCACATTCCCTTTTTGTAAGTATCTCGCCCTCTAGCGGCAATATGACGCAATAGCTCATTTTGCATAAAACTACCAGGTGGTCATAATAATTGACCACTCAGTGTAATTCTAATGAAAAAGTATGTTACTTAGATTTTATTTTCTTCAAATGTGACTTCTTAAAATAAAAATTATGGCTAAGAAGAGAAATTGTCTTCTATGACAAAAAATATATTATAAATTCCTTACAGTCCATGACTGTTTTTATTTTACTTTTATCTTTAGCAAATATATATTAACTGTATATCCATACAAAGCTTAAGTAAAGGAATAAAGAAGGAAATTTTATTCTTGTTTTAGCTTAAAAAAATATCAATATGTTCAAAAGGAAAAAAATTATGATAAAACGCAATTATAGGAAGCCGTAAAAAAGTCTTATAAGATTTACTTATTACATTGATTCTGCAATAAAATATTAGAATTTTTTTGATCATATGTTTCTCAAATTAGATAAATATATTCCATCGGTATTATAATTCTTCTAGTTATTTTTTAAAATATTTTTCAAAAAAGTAATTTGTTAATCTATTCTGAAAAATAGAAGGTAGAGATTGAGTTTCTGTAACCAAAAATAATATAAAATATAGTTACCTATTTTTTTCAGAAATAAATTTATTGCCGGAATGGAATTTGAGAAATCATTGAATTGTTTGAAGATAGTTTTATGTTTGGACTGAAAAAGTGAATTAATTAGTAAGAGAAAAAAAATCAAGATTTCAAGAATTCAGGAGCACTTTATTTACTAATAAAACAATTTCACCTAAGATTGTTTGGCTTAGTAATACAATCACTCGTTACAACTTTCTGTTAACATGACGTTAAGACGACTCTATATCGCAGGAGAAATTTCTCATGTCAAATTCTTTTCCCCTTCATCGATTATTCAAAATGTTAAGTTTAGAGAAAAGTGAGTTCAGGTCAAATTGGAGTAAACCGTAAAATTTCAAATGCTGAAAGAATGTTTTCAAAATATCAAGATGCAAACAAATTATAGTAAGAATAAATAGGATTACTCAGAAGGGAAGTAATAGCACAATAATTTGTTTGCAATTTCTGCCTGGTTTACTTGAAATCACTTTTTCGATTCATCAAGTTTTAAATTAGAATTATAAGTAAGAGAGAATTCGCTATGAAGGGTTACTTGAACGGTATTGTGTCTTAAGTTCATACACTAATTAACCTTAATGAATTCAAGTACGTTAATGAACAATACATACGGACGTGAGCTGTGGAGGTGAATCCTTTGTAATTCATAAACCTATCAGTCAACAACACTAGCTTCATGACATTTGTCGGACTTGCAAATAGGAGAGAATTGTGTCTACCACACAGACTTGAATTCAGTGTCCATTCGTTGACATTCGGATTAGTCACTGAAAACAGAAGAAAATTAAATAAGGTAAAGTGACCATAAGTTGTTTAAAGTGTTCTAAATTATCAAGAGATTTTTTTTATGCAGATGAGGACTCTTTCTCCCCCATTTTTGTGCAAAATTTAGATTGCATCTCTGTTTGCTTCCATAACATTGAGTACGTGTCATTTCAAGTATACATTGAGTTCGAAATTCATATGACGTAAAGGCACAATAAGATTCGAAAGTTCTTGTTGGAGAATTGTAAGATTCTACTTATGTGGGACTCTTTCTTACCTTCGGAAACTTCGTCTGCAGTGGATTTGGTAAGGCCGCCCAGTTGGTTTTGCACCTGGAACATCTGTCCAGCTTCCTCTACTCGCTACGTGTATTGTGTTGCTCATCGTCGTGTGTGATTCGGGGCCATGTGGCTTTGGTCCAAGTATTGCCTGGTCTCTCGTTCTGTGTGGGACTGTCTAGCTGCGGCGGGGCGTCAAATTGTTCTTCATGGGCCGGGGTCACCTTGATTTATTACCTTACTTTCGGAAACGCTCCTAGTTAGGCTTAAAGAGATTTTAGCAGAAGAAGTTGGAAGGCAACGTCTAAGAGGCTATCTCTCATCCGAGGGCCAACCAAAATCCTCTCACCAATTTAACACCCATTTAGTCGAAACATCTACCGGATCCACATCTCATTGTGGTGTACCGTTCAGCATCTTCTGGAAGCTGAAGAGCACCAAGGGGTGAAGAATAGATCTCTGAGCCACAAGATTAAAAAAAAATTCGTTTCGAAAAATAATATTTCTCTTTAAAATTAAATTTTGTTTTTAAGTACACTAAATTATAACCGAGTCACTAGTTAGGGTTCGTACACACCAGGAAAAAAAACTCTAGTTTTATGAATATATATATATATATTTATATTACAACGTTTGCAGCAATCAGAATATTTTATTTTCTCTAAGATCCGAAGATGGAGGAAATAAAATTTTAATTCCATAATGAAAACTAATATTAAGAAGTTTTCAGATTCTTTTTTAACAAAATTGATACCACTCATTAATTTTTTCCAGTTGCGTACGAACCTTGCTAGTGTTTGTTTAAAGCAACAATATAAGACAATGGTTCAGATTTGTCTTAGATCGAAGAATTCTACCAAGACTAGGAACAGGTCCGAAAAGGCTGGATGGTGGAAGAGAACAAAACAAAAATTCTGAAATGGTGAATACTCATTCAGGTCAAAAATAAGATACTCCAAGCCAAATCTAAAGAGCTTGTCGACAAATTCTCCAGAATTAAGCCGGATTTGAGAAAGATGTGCCTCATTCTCTGTGAAGTTGAAGATGAAACGTTGAAGGAGCGTCTCAAAACTCAGAATGAAGAGCTTGAAGATGAAACTTTGAAGGAGCGTCTCAAAACTCAGAATAAAGAGCTTGAAGATGAAACCTTGAAGGAGAGTCTCACAACTCAGAATAAAGAGCTTAAAAAAGCATGACTCGAGGTATGATGCTCAATAGCAACGTGAGTGGACAATTCGGCGTTGTTTCAATGGATCCTTACTATTTCGATGCTTCACTCCAATTGGTCCGATAAATCAGCTGGAAAAGATTCAAAGTTAGAAAGTACCTTAGAGCACTTCGCTGTTTTAAGTACTGTCAACTCGGTCTTAAAGGTTTTGAATGCAAAAACCCCAAAGCATGAGTATATTGTAAGAGTCCTAGGCACTTGAAAAGAAAGTACAAGTGGAAGAATGCTTGCGTCATTTGCAAGGAAACAAATGAAAAATACGGTACAGAATTAAAGACGAGCGACCTTAACGAGCAACCGATGCGCATTAATAAGGCGAGATCAGAATCCAGAAGAGGACCTCCTATTGGCGATCGAAATGGGCTATATGTGGTGTAGAGCAGAAGTCTCTGCCTATGGCAACACTTCGCTTGTTTTAACCATTAGCGTGTGGAGAGTCACAGGAGAAGGAAGTATGCTAGTTTCTGTCTTGATTTTCAAATAGATTAAAAGCTTTTAAGTAAGGAAACTAAATGGAAATGAAAACTACACTGAACAAAGTTCTAAAAAAATCGTCGTGGGAAGTAAAAAAAAAATTATTTTGACAGTTAAATGCGAAAATATTAAGAAGGTGGAAAATATCGTATTACACTCCTATATAACTGACAAGAGGAGGATACACGACATGTAATCCGTCTTCTTCCAAGATGGCGTATTCGAGCGTTGCGTTCGTGAATGACTGAATCAGACTCCCGTTTAGAAGCTTTAAACATCTTTAGTCAATTTGGATGTTTCCAGAGAAAAATTTTTGTAGCTGCACTTTTATTTGAATTTTTTACTGTATTGTCGTTTTTATACAACTTTTATTGTATTTTATATTTTGATGTGTTTTTGATTAAACAAAGTAAGGCATGGAAGTTCTTCGAGTCGGTGGGCAATCTGTATCCCGCTGTGTAGATGTTGCCTCTCTGCCGTGGGCCCGAGACCTTCATCTGCAGTCGGAATGCCGCTGCAGCCCTGTGAGCTTTGGGAACGGTTCGTGAGTGCTCGCAGGGTTCTCTAGCCCAACGATTCAAATATGTTGCCTCAGTCGTGTGAGACTTGGCCGTGTGCCAAGTTTACCTTGCTTAGTCTCCTTGCTGTTGCTTTGGCATGTCTTATCTAAGGCACTGGATAATCAGCCTAGCCAAATCATTTAATGTTTTATCTACTTTCTGAAAAGTTAAGTCATTTATACTAAGTATCCTTTCATTGGAGGTTTTTTTAGTGGTAGTTAAGTGTTTTATTATCCGTACTTTTTTCGGTTTTCGAAACAAAATAATTTTCTTTACCATAGTGCATTAATTTTATTTAAATATTTGTTTTTGAAACTGAAGTTTACTCATAGTACCTTTTAAAAGAAAAAATAGTAAGAAAATTTAATAAATATTCACTTAGGTTTTGCTCTTTAGGGATTGGAATATAGGAAATTACGAGAATCTCTTAGAATAGGCGCAAAGCGCCATTGGCTGATTCTGTTAATGTCATTTATGTAGGGAATTAACAATTTCGTTGCCGATCGCGCACTAGTGCGCGAAATTCTTCTTAACAGTTTGTGTCGATATAACAGATCAAGTGGTAACACAATGCATATTAAGGTGTCTACGTGTCACGAAAATTTTCGTAACCTTTTTTTTCCAATTTCGGAGATTTTCCAGGATTTTTGATCAAACTAATTTTTAAGATACAATTTCTCTAAAGAATCTTATATAGACTAATAGGAAATAGTTTTTAAAAATACGTATTAATTAACAGATTCACTGAAACAGATTTTTGTTTGAGACGATAGACACTCTGCATAGTATCCTCTAAATAATTCTGTAGAAAATATATTTATTCCGGACTACAACGCATTATTTATAAAAACTATCTTTGCATATGATGCCCTTCGATAATCGGATGTAGTTGATGGTGGTTGATTGAGGTTAATCAATAAATTACCTTCTTGCTATATTTATAATTCTAACGGCAAATATATGCCAATATCTACTCATTTTCCTTAAAATTTTGCTTTTTGTAGAGTGATGTTAAAATTTATACATCCTATTCATTGTTTGGAATTATAAATTTAAACTGATTTTTAGTACGAATTATTACAAAAATAAAATATAAATAAACGATATGATTTACTTTTTGATTCACAATTGTAAACTTCCTTTGTATCATATTCACACCGCCAGTCTCCCGCCATTTATACTAACTCTGATAAGTCTAATTCAACATGTTCAAAATGTTGAACACGAATTATTCTAAACAAAAAAAAAAAAAATAAATAAATAAATAAACGATATGATTTAATTTTTGACTTACAATAATAAATTTTCAGGCTATCATATTCACACCGTCTGTCTGCATCCTCCAATACTAACTCCGATATGTTTAATTCCACATGTTCAAAATGTTGAGCACGGATAATATATGTGCAGTTGATTTCATCGGGATAATTCTCAGGATAGTTGGGAGAGCTTATAGTTCTGACTGGGGTCTGATCTGATGCATCCATTTCTAGCTCTTCCCAGCATAGGTTTTCTGGAAAAAAAAAGCAACAAAATAAAAATGCATATTATGCATTGTATAGTCGGCATAGCGGAAAAGAAATTTTCAAACTATCAAAATGAAAACAAATTATGAAAGGATAACTTAGCATTCCGCAATGGAGAAGTTCTCTTTCAATAATTTGCTTTCATTTCGATATTTTGAAATTTTTTTCTTCCAGCAATTGAAACTTCGTGACTTTCTCTAGTTGTTTGCATGAACTCACTGATACTAATACTTTAAATTTTAAATTAACGGATGTGGAACAGAATTTGAGATGAAAAGTTTCTCTCGTTGGATCCGTTTTAACTTTGCGTTTCCGTGTTACTCTGATTCCGGTTTAAACATACTAAATCAACGTTTACTGTGGGGTTCACTGAGAAAAACTTTTAGTTCTAGAATGAATTATGATATATACTCCGTCCATTTTAGACAAAGTTTACAGTAATTTTTTTTCTTTGAAGATAAATGAAACTATTATCAAAATAATTAGCAATATTTTTTGAAAAATTAAAATTTTTTTTTTTAACCCCTGAACGCACTGAGTTTTTGAAAAAAAACGGAAATTTTTTTTTTCTGTAAAAAAAACACACTTTAGAACGTCTTTTCTTTTGGTGGACAATTTTGATATACTGCGCTTTTGTTCCATGGAAACAGGCTTTTCTTCTTGAATAAATAAGTGTTATAGCTTACAATCCTATATAAATGATAAATATCAATAAAGTGATTTTTTTTTAGCTTTTACATTGTTGTTTTCAAATCTCGATCATATTCGAGTGTGAAAAATTATAGCAGCATAAAATACAACGCCGCTCGGATTATCTCGAGTGTGCACAGTTCGGCCTGTTTAGCGAGCTCGAATTAACTCGGGCGCACAAGTTTAGGGGTTAAACCTTAATCTGACTGGTAAACAAGACTATTTATTACAGTAAACTATAATAAAAGAAAATATTTTTTCTTACCCGCTGGTACATTTGGTAAATCTGCAACAATTCCTCTGTCTGACACAGCAGTCCACTGCAAACGGTAAAACCCACTGCCATCATAAGCAGGACTGTATTTTATAGACATAGTGTTACTTGTAGAAACTACAGGTTCAGGAATTTGATAGCCACAATACTCTCCCAACAGTGGAGCTGTATCATCAAAACCGTCAAAAATCTTTAAAAAGAAAAATAAGTTAGTTTATAAATTATCATAATATGAGATTAAATTCACCACCGACGGTAAAAATGTATTTCCTTATTTTCTGAGATTTGCAATTTGTACAGAGTTCTCGCTCCAGAGAATCTGTATAATAGAAGTAATGAAATTTTAAGAAATAAAAATATTCTATAAATATGAAAATAAGTTAAAATAATCAAAATATAAGTAACTTTAATCCACATCTAACAGATACCTCTCGTTTTTCGCCACAAAAATCCGTTACGAAAAACTTTAGAAATGTTATTATTTTCACAACTGTCGTATCATTTCCAGAAAAAGAAATTTACTACGAATAGCTAAATACCTTTCGTGAAAAAACAATATTAACTAAAGTATTATTAATTATAAGAATATTAACTATACTTTCAAACAGTTTTAAGGATTTTTTACTCATAAATCATACAGTTGTGCCATGATGTAAGATAGGAATTGTCTTGAATGATACATCAATCCAACAAAACACGTCATTACGGATCACTATGATCATCGAAAATTCTCCGTGGCTCCGCAATGTATAACATATGCAAGACTGCCAACTTTTAAACTTTTTGAAAAATAATTTATAGAATAGTAGACAATAAAAAAACAAAAGCTTTCAGGTTTTCTTTTTAGAGTTGTTTTAGCTTCAGGTTATTAAAATTCTGTCAAAATTTTAAAAGCCCCATCTCAAAATAGGTTGAATTGAGTTTGATGAAGAAGAGGATCTCTGTATGTTTGTTCTGAAAATGGTGCAAAACGTCAATATGGAGAAAAGCCACAGTTTTGTTAAAATAAATAAATAGCGTTTGTGCTCTAATTTTTTAATATTTAAAAACTAGCACCAATGCTGCGTTATCTGGGCTTATGAAACTGTGCAGAAACTGAGAATAAAGCAGCGATTTTGATGATTATCATTGAGCAGTAAAAATTCTCCGAATTGGCGATTTTTAAAATTTTTTTATTACTTTTAAAATATTTAGATTATTTGTATATTCGAAAGCCCAAATAGAGAAGATTCGAAAGTCAAATAGAAGCTCCACGGCTAGATGGCATACATAGATTAAAATTGTAGCTTTGCTTTTAGTGTAAGGCACTTAAATTGTCAGTTTTTTTTTTATTTTCTTAGGTGGAAGAGCTTCGAAATACCATGCTAACGAAAAACAAGAAAGTATATGAGGAATTCTACAAATAAACACCAATTAGGCGGCCAAAAAAAATGAAATTTTTTTTTGGAGGGGCACACTATTTCTACATGAATTTTCTTCTTTTTTACACCCTAAAAAGGCAAGAAAAAATCGTGAACATGACATTTTTTCTTTGTGACATACTTTAAATGTGACATACTCTTTTTGACATACTTAGATAAATCTGAGCCATTTATTCAGATAAAACAATTTTTCATAAATATAATATTATTATAGTGTCTCTCTAAAATGTATTTATAGAGATTTCATACTATAAGATTATATTTTAGTACAAAAATTGACGTTTATATGTAGAATTGCTCATACGAGCAATTCGTCGCTTTGAAACTAAACCGTGGTAACTCAAAAAAGCAAGTTTTTCAGGAGAGCGATTTCTAACTATCCGCGCTAATGCGATGACGATTTATCTGCTCTCTAAATTAATTTTATGGAACTATGAAGATAACACGTTGTTTCTCTAAAAAGGGGATTTTTTTTACACAAAATGAGCCAAATATCTCATTTTTCAATTTTTTTGAGTTACTACGGTTTAGTTTCAAAGCAACGAATTCTATAAATAAACGCAAATTAGGCGGCCAAAAAAAAGTAATTTGGGGGGGGGGGCACGCTATTTCTACATGAATTTTCTTCTTTTTTACACCCTAAAAAAGCAAGAAAAAATATTGAACATGAAATGTTTTCTTTGTGACATACTTTAAATGACAAAATACCCATACTAAGCTTTTTCCGATTTTTTCAATTTACAAACTTTGATTAAATTTAAAATTTTTTTTATACTAAAATATAATCTTATAGTATGAAATCTCTAGAAATACATTTTAGGAAGACATTATAATAATATTATATTTATGTAAAAATCGTTTTATCTGAATAAATGGTTCAGATTTATCTGAGTATGTCAGAAAGAGTATGTCACATTTAAAGTATGTCACAAAGAAAAAATTTCATGTTCACGATTTTTTCTTGCCTTTTTAGGGTGTAAAAAAGAAGAAAATTCATGTAGAAATAGTGTGCCCTCCCAAAAAAAAAAAAATTTTTTTTTTTGGCCGCCTAATTGGCGTTTATTTGTAGAATTGTTCACATACATGTTCAAACTAGGTGGTTATTTTCATCCGCCAAAAAACACTTAAGTTTTTCAAATAGACTTTATTTAAAGTTTATTTAAATATTATTTATTTATGTAGTCATGGTAGGTAAAATTATCTTATTCTAGAAAAGGCAAATAATGAATCACTTATGCCACCATTTTTATCATTTTGGAAAATAGAAACTTAGTAAAAAAAGACAAGGATGCTAGTGAGAAAAAGTTGTTAGCGGAAAACACTTACTTTTATTTATTGAATAATACCAAGAAAGTCATATAAAAAGTTTTGTTTTTGCAATAATTTTTGCAGTTAGTATGTTACTACCATTTTTCTTTTCCATTAGCTACAAAATTGCTAATAAATGCCGTTTTTGTTTCAAAGTCCTTGTGAGAAAAAAAAATTAAACTTAAGCCCTTACAAATCAATTTTGAAATTGGTGTTGCATATGACACATACATTGCCAGTGCTACCTTGGATGCATCGTATAAACTAGGTGAGCTTTAAAATTTATAATAAAAGAACACGATAGATATGTACTTCACGAAGAATTTGATGAATTAAAATATTATTCATCATATTATTTATTGTTTCACTCTCGGCAACCGTGGAGTTTTTTAATTTTGATTTTCACTTTTATTTTTTCCCGTTTTTTTTTCTTCTTTGTTGTGTCAAGTTAATGTTTTCTGTGACAAATATATTTTATTTTCCTCATTCAGGCACGTCGAGTCTTGACATGGGTGTGTATTTTTGAGCTCTCGAAGCTTGTCAACAATTTCCACTTTTATTTATTTTGAATCAAATGAAATTTGTACATTACAAAGCACTTACTTTTATTTTTGAGGAGCAAGCATTCGTTTCAGTCATTCTAACTATACCGATAGCAAGGAAACGTAGGCTGACAAAGAGTCCGCTGCCAACAAAAATCGTCCAGTCGTATTCGTTGCCTCTTGTGGTCATTATTTTTTCCGGATAGCCAGGGGATTCAATTATGCCTTCGTTTCCACTCAACTGAATGCCATGGACTGAAACGAAAACAAGAAACACTATTCAACTCGTAATATTAAATTTTAAACGTTTCAGTTATATCAACAGTTTTGGCTGATACATTCTTAGGAGTTAATAGTTCTTCTAAATTTAAAACATAGTTACAGTTAGCAAAAAGGATAGTTATAATAAGAAAAAAAACATCATTTTTATAATTTTCGAACAATTTGTCGAAAATTTATTCCATTATCTGACATGATAATATCTTAAAGGAAAGTCTTTTTAAAAGTAAGCCAACAAAAGCCCAGTTAAATCAAATTGAAAAAAAAAACAACGGCATGCTTTGAACTGATTCCCAGAAAGCTGGAAATGATTTTATTTCTCTTACGAGCCTCCCAAATAAGAATAATAAAAATTTGCAACGGTTCAAAGTGAGATAAACTTTTGAAAGCCAAAAAATTGCTTAATTTCCGCCCATACTTCACTTTTTTCCGCTTACCATCTAAAAAATGCATCATAAGCAAAATTTAACATAAAACATAACTAATGATCAGTTAATTCCTCATTGAATGACTTACTTAAACATTAAATTTGGTTTAAAGGTTTGTTCAGAATTAGTAACCAAAAACGGGCATAAGTTTTCGCTTTGGATGAAAAAAGCAATACGCTTACTATTAAACGACTGTAACCCAAAAATGTCTTGCCAAATGAAAAACATAAATTATGTAAATTAAAAAGCATCTAAATCTGTTTTCAGGGTGCGTGCAATTTTAATATTTTGTATCTTTCTACTCATAAATATACACGAATAAAAAAAAAAAAGGAATGAAAAAAAAAGAAAGGAGACAGCAATCATTTTTGTGGGTGTAGCTTTCATTCTGTAAATAAACTGCTCTTACCCTTTTAGGCACCCTTTTACGCATTCTGTCTTGTTGTCGTCGTCGTCGGACATTAATCAGGGGTGCACGATTGCTCTTGTGTTCCTGTGGCGCCATCTATGGCAAAGAGTTCGACTTTTGCTACACCCATAAGTCACACACGTTTATAGGGTGGATCATCACCTCCTACATCAAAAAGCCTCCACGCGGTCCGATATAAGTAGTCCGCGCAGACTATTTAAAAAGTGAACCAGTTGTGCGCATAAACCCAAAACCTTTTATAAAAGCAATTGAGAGAAATTCATCATATATTTTTGAAAATTGAATCTGTAGTGGTTGACTAGTGAATAAGGCAAACCAATAATATTCATAAATAAAATAAATTTTCAGTTATATATTTGCTACCCCTTTCATATTTTAACTAGATTTTCTATTAAATGACTCGTTCGGAAAGTGGATATCCTTGACAGTGGTTTGATCGGACTTCCTATAAAAAACCGTGTGGAGGCTTTCAGTTATAGGAGGCGTTGGGTGGATCCATTAATACATCCATTCTTTTATCCACAGATCATAATTTTGACCTGAAGCAGAGAATGATCAATCTCCAATTTAGTACCCCCAGAGGTATAATTTGGTTGGGGAGCATTGAGGACTTTGTGACCCAACATATTTAGCGTGCAACAGTTACCATATACTATTAGGGTAATCTTCGGTCTGCTGGATTCGAACTCCCGTTTTTACGAACATGAGTCCAGCGCCCTGCCAATCATTCCCTCTGTCTTATTTCTTTGAAAGAATCATTACTCATTTCTGTAAAATAAAAAAATGCTGTTTTGCTTTATTATTTCATTCGAATTTCAGTTATTGTTTAAATTGAATGTTGCATCAGGTTTGGATTAAGAGATGATGAGGCCCAAGCTAGTGTATAACTTGGACCCCAACCTATTACGAATTATCCAAAAATGAGCTATATTCAGAAAAATTGAAACTTTTTATAAAATTTAGTTAAATTTGTTTTTCTAAATTTTTTTTAAAAAAAATCTCTTTAAAATTCTTTTGCGAAATCACAAAAAAAAACAAATCTCATGCATGAAATTATAAATGTTAAGTACTTGCAAGAACATATAAAAATTCAACAGTAAACATGCAAATTTTAAAAAGTGAAAGCAAAAATTAGAATTGTTCGTTTTTACTAAGTTTGTTCCATATTTGTCAACCAAAACTGCTCAGAAATTTTAATTGATTTTATAGAGGGTTACAGAAAATTAATAAGAAAAACCAAGCACTTGTGTCTTAAGCAAAAGAAGATAATAAAAGAAGATAATAGATGAAATAAGGAAGTTTGGTGAGAGGCAGAAGGAAAAAACATGACCAAATATATAGATTTTTTTCTATTTCCCAAATTTTACACTTAAAAAATTCATGAAAATTTAAGTGAATACAAAGAAAGATTGTAAAACATTAAGATTGGAAATATCTAGTAACTTTGTAGCAACTTATCAAAAATTAATTACAAATTCCTATCCTGTAGATATCCTTAAAAGATTTGGGAACCAGAGGCGACAGCCCCAGTAGCCCCCCTTCCTATTCCGACCCTGCGTTTTATGAACGGTGTTTTTTTTTTTGTTGCGGCTCACATTATTTGTTTCATAAGTAATGAACTTCTTAAGAAGAATGATGATAGTTTTTTATTATTCCTAAACTCTTTCATTGGCATCGATAGTACTTCCGTCTTTTTCAGGCAAGTCAACATAAAATTTGTCAGCCCTTTGCAGAAGATCACTAGTTTTTAAAGGAATGTTTCAGTTTTTTATGATCCTATTGCTACACCTGATCAGGTTTCTGATGCAGCAGCCAAAATTGAGAAGAATATAGAAAGGTCCAGATCTTCGAATGCGTAGCTAAGGCATGGTACTGCTCTATTAGTACCTCCTACATCAGAAAGCCTCCACACGGAAAAGCTAGAAGGAAATGTCTTTCGTACCAGTTTTTGCCCTTTTCCCGTCTTGCTATACAGAAGCTTTCAGCCATGAAGGAATACCAAGTTTTGAAATCCTACCTTCATATTTACATTCTTCGATCTTTTTGAACCGTGAAACTTTTGTACGGGTGAAAATAACATAATTACTAAAAATTTTAACCATGATTCTTCAAAATGTGTTAACAGGCATGCTATGTAAAAATGTTCAAAATATTTGCAACCAAAAGGAGGGTTTTATAAAGTTCATATAGTGGATTTCTTATTATTTTGTCCAAATATTTTATCTATTTTTGGCTAAATTTAGTCTAGTAATTTTCATATATATTAGCTTATTTTTAGAAATGTATATATTTATTTTTACTTAATTCATAGTTAGCTAAGAAACCAGAGTCTGTGCCAATGTCATCAGATCTAAATTTTATCCATAGTTTTCTAGCTGTTGTGACATTGCTAGGAATTCGGTGTCCACAATATTTTCCAATAAGAGGGCCAGCAGCATCATTCTCGTGAATTTCAACATAGTCATTATTACAGTATTCACTATCCTCGATGCTAAAGACTCTGCAAAAAATTAAATAAATAAATAAATAAAATAAATAAATAAATGAATCAAGCATTAATACAATTAACTGGGTTTTCCAAAAAACTTTTCAGAAGAATAATAGAAAATTATAAAAATGTTTTCAGTTTGTTGATTTTATAATTACCTGTATTTTAATTTTAACCTTACGTATTTATAACTTATATTTTCATAAAAACGTGATTTGGTTAATTTAGTTTTACAGTAATTTAAATGAAAAACAATGAAAGTAACTATAAAACTCTCCAATAATTATAAAAAAATTATAGTTTTTAGTTTAATTAATTAATTAAAATGTTATTCAACATACCTAAAATGATTAAAATTATTTTGGCTTCAATTCTCTCTTTTTTTAAAAATTTGTTGTTTTGTGTATGGTACATTTTGGAAATTTTCATTAAAAGGTTATTTTTGTAAAAAATTTAGTCAAATATATTCATTTCCCTACTATATAGCCGTGATAATCCCAACCATTTTCAGAATCTCCTTCCTAGTAGGATAGCTTTAATATATTGCATTCAACTAAATTAAAACAGTGTTATAAAAAGTCCCAAAACCAATTTATTTTTTCATGTTATTTTTCTTAGTCACTAGAAATGAGCTGTATATTTTAAGGTACATTTTTCTATATTCTCTAATTCGGTTTCGATTCTTCTAACTAATTGACTTCGTTTCTAATATTCTCTAAGACTTCAATCCATCGTCGATTTTAAAGCCAATAATCTTGAATTAATTCACTTTTATCAATTTGATTTATTACCATATCAATAAAAAATCTGGTTTTAATACATAGCCATAAATATCCCAGACTCTAAGTAATTCTTGTCGATTTATTTAATTTTATATGAATATTTGAATACATTACTCAATAATCTAGCTTGCTTCGTCTATGTACTTTATTTTTCATACTTTTCAGGATGTTTATATCTTAAATTAATAAATTAATTTTTTTTACTAATATATCTGAATGTTAATCGAAATTAATACAATTATCCCCCCCCCTTTTTTTTTGGAAAAAGTAATGTAATTATAGGAAATCACTAACTCGAAAGACAAATGAACTTTGTTGCCAGCTGACGCTTGAATGATCCATATGCATTCCATAGTCATATCATAGTTGTTTGGATAACCAGGAGTACCAAATGTACCCTGAAGAGACTTAAACGTGCCACCACAATCTGGAATAACAAATGTTATTATTCAAAAATAATTATCAAAGTTTTCAATAATAACCAGATAATGCAGTAAGAGTAGAAGTAGCTTCTAGATCTTTTTAGCTCTTATTCTTTTAATTATTTATTTTACAGAAATTCTGAATGCATGAGAGTAAAAATTTTCTTATATTCATGAAATAAAATTTTTGTAGCATCAACCCTTTAGTGGGCCATTTAATTCTAGTAAGAATAAGTTAAAAGAATTTTTGGAATCGAAATTCATATAAGAATAGTAATTGATATAAGAAAAGAAAAACTCATTTAGCTTATAAAACATTTATTTAAATTTTAATGCCATTTTTTTTGGTGGTAAATATATTTACCACGACCTATTAGAAACTTATTGAATTTTATTTTTCCTCATTTATAAAATAAATTTTATAAATGCTACAAACTTTAAAAGTAATTATGATAATAAATACTTTTTAAATACATAATTTATGACAAAATACTTTTACACGTTTTCTTACGCTAAAAAATGGTTGCTAATTTTGTTCAAACGCACTTCAAGAAAGCTGAAGTAATTAACAAATGTAAACCTAAATTAAAAGTGGTAGTAAAGTTAACATGGACTTTAAAAATTGGCGGTAAGTATACTTACCACGCACTTCAAAAGGGTTAAGATATAGAATCGTAGTCTACTATGACTCTTATTAAGGCTCCCATCAAGTTAGGAAGAATTATTAAAGTTAAGCTTGAGCTAATCATACTTAATGTGTAAGTTCAGGCATGATGTTAAAAAAAAATACTTTATTTAAAAAATCAATTAAAGAAAAACGATAGTACAGAAAAGTATTGTTACAGTTTGCTAAATCGTTCTATATAAACCAGCAATATGGTACTAACTAGTTACAAAATTTGAAGAAAGAAGGCGCTGATAATTGAGAAGAGCAATTATAAAATTTTTCTAAAATAAAAATTCTTTTCTCTAACAACGTGTCGCAGTCTGGGGATAAAATAAACAGACATCCACGCAAAAATTTTATTGCGAATTATCTGACATGTAGCAGGAAGCATAGTTTTAATGTTTCTAAAGTTATCTGCTGCACCAGCTATTGATTAACTCTGTAACTAATTGAAAATAACTTTCCTTGCGTTCTAAACAAATTGCAGCTCACTGAACATATATTATTAGTTATATCTTTCTATTTATTTCAATTTTTTTTTTGAGTTTTGAAATCGTCAATCATTTTCAGGCCCCACCATAACAACATTTTAAAGGAGCAATCAAGCAATGCCTTGCTCTTACTCTCCCTTATTTAAACGAAAAGGATATCATGTTATTATAAAATAATATGCATTCCTTACGCATAGAAGCTAGGCCATAAGTTGCCCTGAAGATTCCAAAATTTTTCATAAAAACGTGCATAGCATTGCTCTGAGAAATTATTGGCAAAAGTGAGCGTGAACCACACATTTCTTTGATGACTGGCGAATCAGGCAAATCACCATCCATAATGACCAATGAAGAATGGGCACACCCATCTCGATCAGGAATCTGTTGGTTGGTCACAGTAAGGATGACTTTTTCACCTGCAAAAAAAGCATCTTTTTAATCTATTATGATGAATGTGATAGAACACTACTTAGTATGACATTCATAATCCTATCAAAATTCCATTATCCTGTCATAATCCCTTAGAATCATTATTTAGCTATTTTTGGCTCAACTTTCAACGCTTTTTGGGAAATTTTCGTCTAGTTGTAGCTGAGGATCTGTTTTAATGTATCTTTCTTTGTTTCCTAAGTTTGATTTACAGTTATTTTCTAACCCAATACATGCAAATGATTTAAAAGAACATGTGAAACGGTACCTTGCTCCAGCTCTCTCGGAGTCTCCATATCAAAGGAAAAAGCTGTAATGGGCTAAATTTTGTATTATCTTTGATGTGGTCAGTATCAAGGTGGAGATAAAAATAGCTGGTTTCAAAATTATGGGCTTTATTAAAGAAATTTTTGTTTAATTTATTTGTATGAACCCTAATATCTTCCATTTTCTAGTCTTGCTTTACACTGTTGAAGCTGATACATTTGGGAGTACCAACCATCCTTCTAAGGATTGTGCCTTCCGCATATGAAAGTTTACATTTCACATTATTATTTAAAGTAATAAAAGCGGGGCAGACCGGGTAGCTATTAGATAATTAGTACGTTTACACTTTAAATCAAGTAAGGAGGATCTTTGTATTGAATTAAGGGCCCAATTGGCTCCGTTTGCTTTTTCGATTATGTTATCTATGGGTTTACTCCAATTCAAATTTGAGGTGACAATGATTCCAAGATATTTAGCACTTTTAGTAGGATTTATGATTTGGTAATAGAGTGAGATTCCATCCGTCATGAATTTGTCTTAAAACAGTGAGGTCATCTGTCCGTGTGGTTGCTAAATAAAAAACTGCAGAAAGAGTAAAATACAAAGTAACAGATGTATATCACTTTTAAAAATTTACTTGTTAGGAGAATTTTTTTTTTTTTTTTAAATTTTCTCTCCATAACATATTAATTACTCAAATATGTATATTTGGCTAGGATATATTTTCATTAGATAAGACTTATTAGTAAACTTTAAAATCCGGATAAATAATGAAAATTAAAATTCATAGTGATCGGGATTGTTATGTCTAAAAAAATAAAAACTAATCTTTACAGTTAAATAGCTAAAGGTAAACAATGAATACCTGGATCGGAGGTGTAAATTATCCAGCTGCAATTCACATTTCCTGGTGAAAAATCTGGATAATTCATTGACGTTATTTCTCCACCGTTATCAGCAAGAAGGCGTTGTCCACAACCTGAAAAAATTTAAATTCTCTTTAATTTTTGCACGTATTTGTGCGATAGTAGGAGATAAATTTAGTTTGAGAAATGTAAGTGCTGAGATGCCAACTTGCTCTGAACAACTGATAAATATTTTCAAGTGGTAGTCTTTTAATGTATGATTTTTGGTTTAGTAAATTTATAGGATTCTTACTCACCACTATTTCTAAATAATTTAAAAGCTTATGTTACAAAACATTATATCCCTTATAAAGGTAAAAAAGGAATGCCAAAATTCAAGATGAACGTACGTTAGTATCCTTTACAATTCGATGAATATATGTAAAATATTTTCATCTTTCTTATAAATAAATTTTTCTTAGTTCATTTTCATTATCCCATATCGTGTGTATTATTTTTATTTTACCTTTAATTGCAGCTTTCACGTAGGTTATTTTTTCCAATTTTACGTAAAATATCCTTCTACTTCCCTCATTTTCAAATTCGATGAAAGAGAAGATAGCCCTACGGGCTTAGGTACTCTGAAATTTATGTTCGGGGCCGCTCTGGCCGAGCGGTATCGCCCGCCAAACGCTGTGCAAAGCGTGGAGGTAGAATCCCGCTGCTACCCTGGATGTATCTTCGTGCTATCTTTCTCTGTATTCTCCTTCTATATGACAAAGGTTTATAAGTAGTAATTGAGCACACAAGCCTGCAAATGTACATAATTCCAATAAACCAATACAGTTAAGTCGATTTGAGACTTTTAAAAAGTTGGCAAAATTAACTGAAAATCTGCAAATTTTAGATTGTAGTTTTCTAACCGGGATATTTTTCTTGTCGAATTCGGAGCAGTTGGCATCTCTATAAGTGGGTACTTTCTCGTTTTACCTATAACTTTTTGCAGATTGTAGTTTTCTAACCGGGATATTTTTCTTGTCGAATCCGGAGCAGTTGGCATCTCTATAAATGAATACTTTCTCGTTTTACCTATAACTTTTGTTAACGTTTCACTGCGACATGTTGTCAGTCTGGCAACATTTATTAAAAAAAAATAATGTAAACCACAAAATATTTAAAACTATTTGGTTCTAAAAGTCATTCGTTCTTTAGCAACTACTAAAAACCTGCACCACCAGCAATTTTAACTCACTCCTAGGTATAGAATTAATTGATGACAACACTAAATTTAGCCCAATCACTTCCTTTTTCCTCAGGGATATGGTGCTGTAAATATATATATATGTGTGTATAAATATATGCATATGCATATATTGTATTTAACCCAGACCTTCCTTAATAATATCGATCATCATAATCTTCATAATTATTTTATTTTATATTGTTTATGATTACATTCATTTAATTATACCCCATGCCACTCAACATTTCATGATTGTCTATGTCACACAACCGCCTCTCGACTGTTTGGTGCTGAGCATCCCCTCTTCCTCTCATCTCCATTCCTCCTCACTACTCCTCATCATCGAGTTTTTACTACAGATGAATCGGTTAATGTCGCTTCGCGGCAGCGTACCGAGATTTATGTGTTTTCTACCATTCTACCATAGCAACTACTATATTTTAAAGAAAATAGAGTTCCCTGGAAATTTATCATCTGCCGTCGTAGTAGTAGCTAAGTCAAAATTTTTAGTCAAAAATCTGTTTCCCGGAAAGAGAAGAAACCATATCAGTAGAAGCATAAAACTGAAGTGATACGCTTCTTTTCTGCTAATTAAACATATCAATATGTTATAAACAGCTGCTTTACACTATGCCTCATCTGCAACTACATCATAAAAGGTCAAAATTGGTCTCTTTTAAAATAAAATATTGCGCTACTTGCTATATGTAACGCAATATACTGTATATTGCATACCTAGATATGTAACTAATCATTACATATTCCTACAGCCATTGATCTAGATAAATTCAGTCAGTATTTTGAAAAACTAAATAGATAATTATAAAAGAAATCATTCAACATTTGAGGTTGTATTAAAATATTTTTTTCTAGTGATAGTAAACCACAACAAAATTTTTTTTAAAATAAAGAACATTTTATAGAACATATTTTACAATGTATATTTTTTGAACATAGCTGTCAATTGAAGCGAATTTTTCGTATTTTACTTGAATTTTTATTTTCTATCTTGTGCTTGATATGTTCTATTTTGTGCTTTGTTTTATTTTCGTTAAAATTTTTTTGGTGCTTCTTACACTATTGTATTAATATATTTTACTTTAATGCAATAATAGAAGGCACTCTTTTTGTGAATATAATCGTGAAAGAAGACGACGAGATTCTATCTTTTCAGTATTTTGTATTCCGGTTTTCTATTTTTTCTTAAATTTTAATAAACATTTTATTCTTTAATAACTTTTCTTCTTCTCATTACAAATATTTTTTTTCATTGTTTTCTTTGCATATCTCAATTAAAATGTTTATTGATATGATTAAGAACTAAACAGTTTACGTGCTAGACTCATTTTGCAACATTCAGAAATGTGCCTTAATTAAAAATGCGGTTGCGAGTTTGCATAAAAATCAAATGAAAATTTTCTTCAGTTTGGTGACCTAACATAACTGGTTTCGTCATTAAATGGTTGATTTTATAGGTGAAATGAACTGTACTGAACAGTATAAAACATCTGGGCACCTGGGGTCAGTTTGCAGCCCTTTTCCTGTTCATCTTTAACTTGAACTTTATGTTGTTTCAATGAGGTGGTGGAATGCAAATGAAGTAAAGGAGTATTCATGTGGATAGAATATCATTGAGATTCTGACTGCGAAGCCGTAGGGTGGTAAGGCTATAATGTAAAAGTATAAGCTTGGACTAAGCAGGTATGATGAAAATGAGGTTATGTATATGCTACTGATGTCGAGAATATGATGCATGACTCCAATAGTATGCCGATATTGGCCTGATGTTCCAGTCTTCAGTTAAATTTTCAAATAAGAATATTTCATTGAAATTTGATTTTAAAGCACTATATATATATATCACAAGATACATAATTTCAGATTCTTGGCATATTCTAGTAGAAAATAAATATTCAATTTCTCCAATTGCAAATGTTTAAAATAAAATATATGAGTAACCAACATTTCAAAGAAGAGACATGTTCCAAAAATGGAACATTGGCATTAAAACGGTTAATATTATTTATTAAAATTTATTTAAAATTATTTTATCACCACTACTCAGAAATAAATTTATCATACATAAAAATAGGAAATTTATTAACTATTCAGGACTGCTAACTATCGACACTTTTCGTAGAAATTTATTCTAGTGGTAGATAAGTTAATGTTTTAATGTATTAGTTTTTATTTCATGTAAACTTATTTTTCACATCACTACGTATAAATGATTTAAAAGTTCATACGCATCGCCACTTTTTCTTCCGGCTCTATTGTGGTGAAAATGTTGGAAAAATTACCAAAAGTTCTGAAAGATTTGGTTTTTAAATGTCTACCACTCTGTAAAATATTTTACAAAAAGCGTAGTAGTTTGCCAGGCCTGACTATAGCCAACGCTTCCTTTAACTGAAAGCCTTCCCACGGTTTTTTATAGGTAGTCCGATCAGACCACTGTGAAGGATATCCACTTTCCGAACGAGTCATATAATACAAAATCTAGTTGAAATAAGAAAGTGGTAGCAAATTAATGACTAAAAATTTTTTTATTTATGAATATTATTGGTTTCCCTTATTCACTTGTCTACCACTACAGATTCAATTCTCAAATATGTGTGATAAATTGCTCTCAATCACTTATTTAAAAGGTTTTGGGTTCATGCGCACAACTGGTTCACTTTTTAAACAGTCTGCGCGGACTACTTATAACAGACCGTGTGGAGGCTTTTTGATGTAGGAGGTGATGCTATAGCAGGCTTCCCTGTCAAAGTAATAAAATTACTTACAATTGTATTTCAATTAGCTTCTCACAACCTGTTGAGAAATTAGTTCTCGAAATGAGTAAAAATGAATTTTTTATCCACAAATATTGCGTGTATTGTTTTTCAGAAATTGACAGCAGACATATATTTTTGTAAGATTTTATATTTATAATTAAATAGTTGAAAAAATTATGTTTATCTTGAGCTTGTATTTATAAATATAAATTAACATAAATTTGATAAAATAAACAAATATAAATGAGTGATAATATTTAGATAGAGTGAATATGTATGAAGAAAATTCAATTTAAAAATGTTTTTATCTTCAAAAAGGCTACGAAACTTTCAACGCTTTTAAAAAAATTTATTCACGTGTTAGCTAAGTTTATGTTTTAGAGCATGATTCTTTGTTTAGTATAAATTTGTTTTAAGATTACTTTCCACACTACAAAATGTTAAATGATTCACGATTTCATATGAAACGCAGCATTGTTCCCGCACTCTCGTGGAGAAGCTTTCAAAAAGTTATGAGTTAAATGGAAAGTTAAAAGTTAAGTCAGCAAACATTATGAAAGTTTTGATTTTCGATTGCTCACCATTCAATAAAATAATTTTCAAAAAGCCTAGAAATTCTTCATTATTTCATTACCCCTTAGGAAAATCATCCTTAGGTGAGGCAAAAGCTGGCAGGTATGGACATAAATGGAAACTTGCATTTATATTCCCTCAGCACCAAATAAATGAAAAGCAGGAATGAAACGGTATATAGGTATAAAAATTTTATACTTTGAAGGGGTGCATTTTGATGTTCCTTTAGATGTAATATCGGATAGCAAAAGGTTAAATTGAGAAAAAAAAATCGATCTTAATGTTTAGACTTTATCTTAGAGCAGAGCAATTCAAACCGTCCTGCTTTTTCGATTTTAATAGGAAAAAGTGTTTTTTTTAATTTTTATTTTTTATTTTTTTTATTTTATTTTATTTTTTTTTAATCAGAAATCAATTGTCGAACCTTTGTACAGAATGATTTATTATTTTCATTTTTAAATCGATATTTTTCAAATTCGCTGGATTTATAAATTGATGAATAGTTCTTTCATCAAATGATTCTTCAACCCTATGACTTATTAATATTTCGGATCAGCAAATTTCGGTTGCAAATTTTAATTATGCAGCACGTTAGCAACTGCGAAAAGTCAGTATATACCTTTTTGCAGAGTATTGCTTCAGGAATAGTAGTAGCTAAAAATTGTTGAGCGTTTACTAGCCGCGGCTGGCTATATAAGCCAATGGGTTAAAAACACGCGAGGAAATAAAATATTTGAATGCAGAGGAAGGAAGGCAAAAGGATCTACGGATCAAGGCATTTGGCTAATAAAAGCATTTAGTTGCAGCCTGTACTAGAGCTACCAGCTTTTTCAGAAACTTTTATCATTATATTTAAGTGGTATTGAAATTTATGTCATTCTATTAAATTCTTAGAATTATGATAATACTTTTGAAAATTTGGAAATAAAACGATAAGGAAAAAAAAATTATTTGGATGCCGAAAGGAACTACGTACCCAGGAATCTAACAGAAAGAAACATTACACTTTGCTGCTAAAATTTCCTAGATTTTTCAAAAACTTTTATTATCATAAAGTGGCACCGAAATTTATCTCATTCTATTAAATTTTTTCAACCATGATAGAGCAATTTTAAAAGTTGTTAACTATCACTACGTAGAAATAATTAAAACAAAAATGCATAATTGTCTGATAACATAAAAGATGTAAAATGGAATTTAAGTTACAGATGAATATTTTTTTCTGAATTCATTTTAATTAAATTAGCTCCCCTTCTCTCAATGATCGCACTTTTCTATTCAGGAATTTTTGTTGCCTGGGGCATACAAAAACATCTTCTAATCACTAGAATAAAATGAAACTAAGTACGAAAAACTGGAAATAAAATTATATTTTACCTCTTTTATAATGAGCTCTGAATCCTTTACCCACGTTATTGCCATCAGCTACCAGCCTTACAAGCATTTGATTACTTGTTGATGCAATCTCACCTTCTGGCTTTTGGCCACAAGCTTTCAGAAGTAGAGCAGAGTTGCTTGAATCCCCATCATATATCTATCACATAAATGTATCATTAATTTCTAATAAATACTGTAGGACCAAATTAATTCAAATCTGGCCAACTACGTATAACACTGAGGAACGAATTCGTTTCCATTTCTGTTGAATTCAATTTTTAACGGATTTTAGATGCTTTCGCAAATGTGCAAGCGGTTTTTCTCTCAAAAATACAGTTTTATACAATATAATAATGTAGTCTGAACCAGCATTTTTTTAAAAATTCACTCTGGTGAATATTAAGTGCTCTCACTTATCATCTACGTAGGACGTGGTAGAAAAAGAAATCGTTAATGCATTTCAGCTTATGAAGTAAAATTACGTTAAAATCATAAGTGTTTTTAAAAATGTTATTTTCAAAGAAGCAGATGATTATCATATATGATTATCATATAAGATGATATATCATATAAACCTTCACGCTGTATATAAACTTGTACATTCAGACAAAAAAAAAAAATACAATTTTGTAAAAAAACCTTTACTTTTCTTTGAAAGCTCCTCAACCGTTTTAGGTAAAATCTAGTACTCGTATAAGAGAAACAAAAAATTTGTTCCCCAATATGATCAAAACACACCTTTCTTTAATTTCTCTTCTTAAATTAACTCTGATTAAAGTTCAAAATTCGACACTTTTTTTTAACAAAAGTGATATGAAACATTTAAGTTTGATATGAGCATTTCATAAATATCTTTTTATTAAATGGGCGTTAAGATATATTATGTTTTTCTACCTGTAAAACTATGTAATAAGATAAGATAATTGTTGTTGTTACTTGCGCCATTTACCAATATCGGCAAGCAGAGGGTGCGTTTCTTGTTTTTCAGTGGCGCCATCTATGGCCAAGAATACGACTTCAGCCACATACACGTCACAGTTCGTTTTATAGGGAGGACACATTCATACTTCATTCATTCATCCACAAATCATAGTTTTTAACTGAAAAATAGAACGGTCAATCTCCGATCAAGTACCCCCCCCCCGAATGTATTAATTTGTAATGAGAACTTGGAGGACCTTGAAACCCAGGCAGATTTAAAGGGCACCAGTCACCAAGGATCCTTCAGTCTTCGGGATTCGTATTCTCGATTTCGACAAGTAAACTCCTGGATCAGTACCCTCAGAGGTATGATTTGTTCCCATAACAAACCATACCGTAAATACCATTGATAAATTTTTTATCAATCAGATCAATCGATTTGCTTTTGCCGTATCTTACAGGTGGCAATGTAATAACAGACTTGAAATCTGCGACCGGCTTAAAAAGCCGATGGGTAGCATAAAGTTGAATTTTTAAAAAACAAGTTATGTTTATATTATTAGAACACGGATGGACTGATTACGAGGGTTGCTATTTATATTTCTAGCCTAATAATGAAAAAACAAATATGTAGGATCGAAATTGGTTTTATTGTTTTTCAAAATATTCTCCATGATGATCAATACACCTTTGGAATGCTATTGAACCAATTTTCAAAGCACTTTTTCCAGTCCGATTGAGGTAACTCCAAAACATGCGTTTTGAATGCATCAACCGCTTCTTCGGGGGTCGAAAATCGTTGTCCACGTAATTTATTTTTGATGTGTGGGAATAAGAAGAAGTCATTGGGTGCCAAATCAGAGCTGTACGGCGGATGACCCATCAGTTCGATCTTTTTCTCCGTCAGAAATGCCTTTGTTTGAGTCGATGTGTGAGAGCTCGCATTGTCACGATGAAGAATGATTCGCTTGTTCTTCTGCTTTTTTCGAATTTCTCCGATGACTTCTGGAAAACAAATGGTCGTGTACCATTCAGAATTGACCGTCATGCGTTGCTCTAACGCCACTGTTGCCACATGACCGTTAATGCCGAAGAAACAGGAAATCATTTGTTTCGATGTGCTTCTTCCTCGAACAACTTTTGTTGGTTTTGCCTCGTCTTGGAAGACCCATACAGTTGATTGCTGTTTTGTTTCCGGCTCATATGCATAGATCCATGATTCGTCACCTGTGTAGATGTTATACACAGCCTTTGATGTACCTTGAACGTATTTTTCCAACATTTCCTTGCACCAATCGACACGAGCCTTTTTTTGAGCGTTTGTCAGATTATGCGGGATCCAACGCGAAAAATTTTTTTTTACGCTCAAATGTTCCTGCAATATTTTATTGATGCTAGTCATACTAATGTTCAAAGACGCCTCTATCTCACGGTATGTTACATGACGATCTTGCTTTATCAGTTCACGCACAGCATCGATCTCTTCTGGCACAACAACGGATTTTGGACGACCTGCACGGATTCGTCCTGGATCGAACATCGACCACGATTAAATTCGTTATACCAATTTTTTACAGTGCCGTAGGATGGCGCTTTATCGCTGAATAAAGAATTAAGTTCATCGAAGCACTCTTGTCTTGACAATCCACGTCGAAAGTTATGAAAAATAATGGCACGAAAATGTTCACGATTCAATTCCATTTTTTGAAAGAGAACTTTTCAATTTACTGTCAACAACACAAATGAAGCTATAATGGTAAATCGTCTGCTGAATTTATGTTTAAAAATATCAAACTTCCGATTAAAATCGTCTGCGGTCGCCTAGCAACACTTGCTGTTGCCAAGGCCAGAAATATAAATAGCAACCCTCGTATCTGTCGTTAAATATTAGTTAGAAGTAAAAAAAATAAATAAATACTTACAGCTACATATCCTAATGTACAGTTTGCGGCAGTAGGCAACTCGAAATCATAAAATTCTAACAAAACCAAATGATTTGGATCCACTCGAATAAGCCAAACACATTCGTCATTAGCATTATATGTCTCAGGATAATTCGGTGATAAAATTGCACCTTCATCAGAACTGAAAAATCCACCACAGCCTGTAAAAGTGAAACTGCTATTTTGATGACAACTTAAAAATTAAATAAATATTATTCTTTACTGTAAAATAGAATATAAACATAGTTACCTTGGGGAAAATTCTCTTCTGGTTTATGTTGCGGGAGATTTTTTAATGTATCTTACAGGTACTTTCTTAGAGCATCGATTACAAATCTGCTATCGATTTCTTTCTACAAGATGTAGTTTTTATGCGTTTTGATAACATATTCCCAACAAGGATTCTTTTAAAATTCCCTCGAATAACTACTAAGTGTTCCCACTTCTCTACTTAGCAAATAGGAATAACATTTCAGTTTATGAAGCGATATGTTACGAGAATATGCTTTCTTTGATTTAAGTATTGTTTTCAAAAGAGCAAATCAATGTACGGGTAAGTATATAAAATTCCTATATAAATTTTTCTATAAACTTGTACATTCAGGCAAAAAATAAATTAAACTAAAAAAACAATTTTGAAAAAAAAATCTAGCTTTCGGAACTAAACTAATTTGTGATTTGAAATCTTCACACCTGAATTAGGTAAGATCAAGTACATGAATAAATGTAACAAAAAATTAGATTCGCAATGTTATCTATGTAATCTGTATAAGAAATTGTCATCAATATGGTGTTAGGTGAAAAAAATATCAAAACCTCTGTAACTGCATTGAAACAGACTATCTATTAGAGGCCTATCAAAGTTACTGTTTGACTAAGAAAAATGTAATAATGGTAATAAACTTACGTTATTTTGTGCATGAATTAGCATTTATAATGTAAAACTTTAATGTTTATTAGTCGTAACACCGAAAGGCTTTATTAAAATTTTACCATTTGTAAATTTTAAACAGCGTTTTTTTTAATGAATTTGAATATTATAGAAAAGTACTTTCGTATTTTATAAGGCAAATTGTTTAGAACAAATAGAATCAGTGATGCCAGTTTAACCCACATAGAGGGGAAAATGTTTCTAGTTATACAAAATTTGTGTTTTTTACAACTTTGCACTTGAGGGTGCCTCTAAGGCACCATAAATAACCGATCATTCTGAATGTTAAAATTTTTACAAATGTATGTTTTGTAACCACTATGTTTAAAGATCTCTATGCATTACATGGTAAATGTGCAAACTATGGGTTTCGTCGTGTAAACTCCTTGTGGTTGCGTCTCATTTTATTGTAGAAGGAACCTTGAGTGCAAAGAGATAATTCATGATTCGTAGTTTAGTAAATTTCATTTAAGGCTGTTTTTCCAGTAACAATGAATGCATATTTCAAATGTTTTATAAGAAGCATAACTTTCTTTTTGCTATTTCGGGATGAGTCTTTCGAAGAGTTAGCGATATTAATCACAATTCTATAGATTTTAATTTTTAATTTTCCACCACTTACTTCATATCATCATTTCCAGAAAGCAGAGAAGTTTCTATCCTTGAAAGGATTATTATTAAAATTTTTGCCTCAATCACATAATGTTTTAATTTTTTTTATATATGTGTTTAAATTATTCATATGTAATGGAGGGTAAAATTCTCTCAATTCTAATATATTAAAATATAAATACATCATCTCATTGACAATCACCAAAAAACTATTTTTAGAACCTACGAAAGTCAGTAGAAGCATCACCTCCTACATCAAAAAGCCTCCACACGGTCTTTTATAAGTAATCTACGCAGACTATTTAAAAAGTGAACCAATTGTGCGCATGAACCCAAAACCTTTTATAAAAGTAATTGAGAGAAATTTATCATATATATTTGAGAATTGAATCTGTAATGGTTGACAAGTGAATAAAGCAAACTAATAATATCCATAAATAAAACGAATTTTTAGTCATATATTTGCTACCACTTTCTTATTTTAACTAGATTTTGTATTAAATGACTCGTTCGGAAAGTGGTTATCCCTTATAGGGGTCTGATCGGATTATCCTACAAAAAACCGTGTGGAGGCTTTCAGTTATAGGAGGCGTTGGTAGAAGGTGGATGCATACCTTTCACCTTCAGAGAGCGAACGTTGTAATGGAGTTTTAAGTCTACAGTTTGTAACAGTTGCTGGAAACAGCCTCCACACGGTCTTTTATAAGTAGTCCGCGCAGACTATTTAAAAAGCAAACCAGTTGTGCGCATGAACCCAAAACCTTTTATAAAAGTAATTGAGAGAAATTCATCATATATATTTGAGAATTAAATCTGTAGTGGTTGACAAGTGAATAAGGCAAACCAATAATATTCATAAATAAAACAAATTTTTAGTGATATATTTGCTACCGCTTTCTTATTTTAACTAGATTTTGTATTAAGTGACTCGTTCAGAAAGTGGATATCCTTCACAGTGGTCTGATCGGACTACCTATAAAAAAACCGTGTGGTGGCTTTCAGTTATAGGACGCGTTGGAATAGTTCTATTACGCGCGATTTGCTTTCAGCCATCACCTCCTACATCAGAAAACCTCCACACGACTTTTAAGAAGTAGTCTGCGTAGAATATTTAAAAGAGAATCAGTTGTGTGCATGAACCCATTTTCTATTTTAAAAGTAATTAAGAGAAATTCATCATATAAATTTGAGAATTGAATCTGTAGTGATTGATAAGTAAATAAGACAAACTTATCATATACATAAATTAAATAAATTTTTAGACTATATATTTACTACTACTTTTTTTTTTTTTACTAGATTTTCTATTAAATGACTCTTTCGTAAAATGTTTTATCTTCATAGTGGTCTGATCGGACTAGCCATAAAAAACCGTGTATAGTCTTTCAGTTATAGGAGGCGTTATTTCAGGTCCACTTTCGAAGTTTCTCTTAAGATAGCTCGTAGCAACTCGCAAACTTTTAACAGTTATTTATTTCTTATCGTGTAAAATATCATACATTTTGTAGCATTTGCATGTACGCTAATATAGAAAGCATTTACCTGCTGGACCACCAGGAGTAATTTGAGGAGGCAGTCTTCGAAATGTTGCCCGGAATCCCCTACGCGCTATGGAATGGTCACTTGCAAACTGTATGGTCATTTTATTTCCATGACTTATCACAATTTGGGGATTAGCTGATCCACGACATGCATTTAAGAGTCTTGGTGAGTTTTCATCTTCTCCTCCGTAAACCTGTAATAGTTGTAAACGCGTAATACATTGTAGTTTCCCAATAATTAGCCTCATTATTTGTTATCATTCAGAAAAGCAATAATTACCAATACTATAAATATATTACAGAAAAAAATAAAGAAATGCCAGTTAAATCACAATAAACTTAGATCTAAATTATTTGAATTTTTTTAGTCATACTACGCTAAGCTGTAAATTTTCAAATTTAGTCAGAAATTCGTTGTTAAACCCTTTGAGGAAGAGAAAATTTTTATTCGAGCCTCTAAAATTGGTAACAGAATTCAGAATTGTATGCAGAGAATCGTACATTTCTAATTTCTTCTGATCCTCTATTATTATTAATTTTTCAAATAGTCGGTCATATTAATATGAATACCAGTAATAATATAGTTATATAAAAGGTTTTTATAAAATGCATTATTTCATGCGCAGGGAGCCCAGTGGAGGAATGAAATATTTTAATAGTAAAGAAATTAGGAACAAAGGGCAATAGAGGAATAAAACAAACTGTATTTCTGCTGTGAAAACTGTTAAAATTTTATGTAGAAATTTTGGAACTTAGTTACAAAAGTCACCAATAGTTGGTTCTGTGCGCTGTGTAGAGTTTTTGAAGCGAATATAAATGCGGTAAGTTTGTTACCAAACCTGTTATACTTCAGTACCAGAAACGCACGTTATAGAATAGAATAGATGGTTTTAACCTCACAATACTTTAGAATAATAAAACTAGAATGATTAATCTAGTAATCAATGGTTTGAAACACCATCATTTGGCAACTTTTATAACTAATTTTCAAAATGTCTGTATAAATGTTTTAATACTTTCACAATAAACATAACGTTTGTATCATTCATCTATCTCCTTTTTGTTTACGAGATTTTTCATTTTAAAATAAGTAAGTCCTCTCTGAATATTCTGTATGTACGTGGCCTCAGAACCAAAGAAATTTATTTTTGTGCGTTGGCAACGAAGAGCCGAAAAAAACTGAGCTGTAAGCTAGGCATAAATGAAAAATTAAGAGTAAATTGCTCGTACAGAGGAAGAAACTGTATTATAATTATTTTTAAAATATGATTATAAATTTAAAGTAAGTTGCTAATAAATTAGAGTTTATTTTGTTTTTAATAATTATTTTAATAACTTACGCAGGAAAAATAGTCGTTTTAATGCAACTGCAAAAGAACAGACAGAAATTCAGTTGCATAAAGATCATTCCAACATGTACAAATTTATTATATATATATATATATATATGCTCATCTAGTCAACTTAAATTTTTGTTACAACCTGCTTTGTTACGATCCTTTTTTCATTTTTAAAACTATTTTTTGCTGTTTATGTTTGTCGTTACAAGTTCACATAAAGATTAACCCATTGGCTTATACTGCCGGCTCACAGCCAACCCATCACCTCCTACATCAAAAAGCCTCCACACGGTCTTTTGTAAGTAGTCCGCGCAGACTGTTTAAAAAGTGAACCAGTTGTGCGCATGAACCCAAAACCTTTTATAAAAGTTACTGAGAGAAATTTATCATATATATTTGAGAATTGAATCTGTAGTGGTTGACAAGTGAATAAAGCGAACCAATACTATACATAAATAAAACAAATTTTTAGTCATATATTTGCTACCACTTTCTTATTTTAACTAGATTTTGTATTAAATGACTCGTTCGGAAAGTGGATACCCTTCTCAATGGTCTGATCGGACTACTTACAAAAAAACCGTGTGGAGGCTTTCAGTTACAGGAGGCGTTGGCCAACCGCAGCTTTCAAAGTTTACCAATTTTTAGCTACCACTGTTTTTTAAATGATCCTCATCAATAAGAATACATAGATTATAACCACAGTTACTAATGTTTTTAAATGAGAAAGATTTGCTGTTTCGAAATCGTAGTAAATCAATGGAGACCTGGGTAGCAAATTTTAATTAAAACTTTTAGACAGTGAGCAAGTTTAGCAGTTGCTGAAAAGCGGTTAGCGTTACGAAACAAATACGTTTAAGGTTTTAGCGGTTTCTAATATCTTTTTTGAAGAAATAATGTCAGACTGCCCGGACTGCGCAAAACTGCGCGGACTGCCCAAAACTGCTCCGGAATGGCTTAAGAACTATCTAGTATACAAACACTAAAATTTAGAATTGTCAATTATAAATTGTGAATTACATATTGTGTATTTTTAGAAAATTATCCTATAAAGAGTATCACAATTCATTCAAGGCTAACTTAAAACAGATAAGTGTTTGATGAAGGAGTGAAGGAAACATGGATTGCGAACCAAGCGAATAGAAGATCGGGCCTTCTAGTATTTTGTATATTTATATAACTAAATGCAAGTGATGTTTGAATTCAAAATCTTCCTCATGTCTCCAAAACTGAAATTTATGGAAGCACAAAACCTTGTATTAAAATAAAAATAAGCTGGGTGTAAATAGAAGAAAATGAAATATTACTCGAACAAAATCATAAGTGCATTCAGGGTCCGCTTCTAATTCAATATCGTGAATTGTGAGTTCCACTCTATCACCTGGGGCATAAGAAATGTGCCAATTACACACAGTTGCGAAAGGATATCCATTAGGATAATTAGGCGATGTTATTGATCCAGAGTTCTTGTTCACTATATCTCCTCCACAACCTAAAATTAACGAGTACGAGTTTAATTTTTAAAACAAGTCTTTTAAAGAAATAGTTAAATTAATACAAAGACTTATTAAAGTGTTTTATTTTAATATAAAATAATAAAGAAGGTTGTTTATTAAAGAATGTTCCAGTTGCCAGAAATAATGTTTTTGATTATTTGCATCAAACTGTACTTCAAATTGAAAATGAACTTACCTAGTTTTACTACAATTGTTCAATATGTCGATCATTAGTTACCTGGCACACATTCACCCGAATGTCCAATTTTGAACTCTTCAGTTTTGTTCTATTAGTAGTAGTACTTTATTTACGTCACATAAGAACTACAAAATAGGCTATTGCGGACGATCTGGAAAAGACCACATGATCCGAAGTCGTGCTATCACATCCTGTGCAGAGATGCCCCCCACCCTCTTTAGTAACCTGACAAAATGCGTGCGAAAGTGCTCACTTTGGGTAAGAACAGTTTAAGCAGAGCCGATACTGTACTTCTTTTGTCCATTCGCAGGCTGATTAAAGTGATTACCCTGTCGCTTATTAACATTAGACTTCAACGATCGCCTGTGAACCACCGTTTATGATGGGCAGTGGTACGTGAGACTGGAAACCGTGTCTTACGTAAAACTGTAGGTACATAATATCTTCTCAAGTACATAATAAACGATGCAATAGTCTCTTCATTTTTATGTTTCAACTTTGGTAAATCATTAGATTCTAGCATAGCGAATATCGTTCGTTATCATAGGCGATAATTTTACCACATTGGGAATCACAATTGCACTTTAAATGAGAACTCCTTGAACTGAAATTACAAGTTTTCCCCTAGCAAATTGAGAAACATAAAACGCCTTACGAAGTTTAGCCATTTTGCGTAAATATCGCCACCAGCGGAAAAACATCCAATCCTAAGCTCACTAAAATGAAAAAGAGAGAAAACCAAAGAGAAAGTATAGACTTGATAATATAAAATCTGCAGTCTGTTTCTCTCTACAAGCCACGCTTTTCATGTGATTTTTTAATATAGTCAAAGAACTAGGAAGGAACCAAAGATACAGAAAAAGTTAAATGTATGTAAATTAACATATTTGTATTTTCTTTTACATTTGGATTAAAAATAAACTAAACAAAGAATAACTAAACTAAACAAGAATTATTAAACTTGCAAGAATTATAAAGGTGGAAATAGTCGATATGTTTCGATTGCTCGAAATCAAGAAGTCCTGAAGGCTGAAAGATTATATATCAGGACGGAAAAGTGCAAAAACTGCCGAGAAAGCCATTTCATTCCAGCATTTTTTTGAGTAACATTAAATTTCTGTAACTTCCGAGATTTTTTTAAAATAATTATATATATATATATATATATATATATATATATATATATATATATATATATATATATATATATATAACTACTTCTTTCCTGAGAAAAAATAGATATTGTTTAATAGATTAAAGAAGAAAATAGAGTTATTCCTCCCGAAAAAAAGTTATAACTGAAATGGCTTTACTACAACTTTTCCTCTTTTCTGTGTCGTTTCACCCATTCTCGAAACTCACCAGAAGGGTATGGCGATGAAACATTTTGTTAACAACAAACAAAAGTAATTCTATGGAAGAATTTTTCTGCTTTCTGTTGCATAGGATTTTTTTAGCAGCATCGCTGATTTAAAATCTGCAGTCGGTTTCTCTCTACAAGCCACGCTTTTCATGTGATTTTATAATATAGTAAAAGAACTAGGAAGGAACCAAAGATACAGAAAAAAATTATATGTATGTAAATTAACATATTTGTATTTTCTTTTACATTTGGATTAAAAATAAACTAAACAAAAAATACCATTTTGAGAAAATATCTACAGCTCTCGGAACAAAATTAATTTCAAATTTGAAATTTCTACATCTGCATTAGGTATATTCAGGTAATTGTATGAATATAGCAGAAAATTTATTAATCCGTAAACTTTTTGTAAAAGTTATATTTTCGTGAACTGATAAAATTTAAAAAGAAATATATTACTATTAAAGTATTAATAATTTATTGTAAAAACTTTTATAACATTAATTTTTGTAAGAACTCTCTCTAGATACATATTAACCCTCTAAGCGCTGAGCTCCTTGATAAAGTCTAACAAAAAATTCCCTGCTGCGCACTAATCTCCCATAGAATAACATTGTCTGGAATAATTTCTGAAGGAAAGCTTGCAACCAAAAGTTCGTGAAAAATTCGTGACTAATGCTCAGAAGGTTTAGAGTTGCAGTTACGACATCACAAATACTAAATTGATTATATGGTATTGATTATATTAACAAGCGGCAAATCTATTTTAATTTGCAAATTTGTTATTAATCTTATCGGTAAAACTCTGCCTTAGTAATCATATCTATCTCCCTTAAAAAACATGGTTCACACTGTTATAGTGAGTTGCATTATGTAATATTATGAGTTTATTACACCTCCGATTTTTAATCTCATTTGAAATTAATAATGGTATCTAATAATCTCCAATTTTGTCTCGGTGCGTATGCAAGATAACAAATCTGAAAAAATACTTCCCTTATTTTACTACAACTTTTTCTATGTGAGAAATAAAAACATAAATTTTGCCTTTTTTCGTATGCCGCTTGGGAAAGAGCGCTACTCATATGTGTAAGTTTGATTGCTATTGATATTCACTGATAATTTGTGTTGATGACGTTGCGACAAGTGTTGATGACGTGTGTTTATGCCACGTTTACATCAAGCAATTTTAAACTGTAAACATATCTTCGTCAACTATTATTTAAAAAGATTTATTTGTGTTTGTGCTACAGCAGTGATACAAAGGCATTCAGTTCTGCTAAACTAATTCCAGCTAATACAGCTTCATAGTGCGAGTTGCACTAAGACTATTTTGTTTTCTCGTCAGCATAAAGTGTATGCTGAACCACAATTTTATTTTCCTCATTATTGGATATAATTTTCGAGCAGCGGTAGCTGCATTTATTCCAAGTAAGTGCTGATAAACTGTATTTCATAAACTTTATAATTATTTCTGTACTTACAATAACATTATAATGTCTAATACTATCAAAATCAGTGAAAGTGCTGTTCCCAGCTGGGTAATGGACACCATGGATTTGCTAAAACAACAACTGCAACAACAAACTGAACTCAATAAATCTTTATCTCAGCAATTAAATGACATCAAAACAATATTTGAAACTAAAATGACAGCATTGCAACAAAGTATGGATAAGCTCCAAGCTGAAAATGATGAATTAAAGAAAGAAAATAGACATCTACAAAAAATCAACAAACAGAATGCAAATTCAGAAATAATAATCCCAAGCAATCCCACGATATCCATAGATACTCCAGTAAAGAGAAACAAAAATCGAAAGAAATCGTCAACAAAAGCCAATACGAATAACAACCAACATAAAACAAACAGTGACGAAGGAAAACAACAAACAGTTACAAAAAGAACCAGATCATCCAGTTCGGAGGAAGATGAACCCACCAACAAAAAATTTCCCTATGCAAAAAATTTTATTCCAATTCAAAAACAACAAGCCAACACTACAGCAGCTCAAGAAAGAGCCACCATACGGCAGGCATCAATAGCGACCACCTCTAAGGAATGGGGAAACGCCCGCTACATCCGGACCTATGAGAAACCAACTGAATCAGTCTAATGACGTCACAGAAGAAGCAATGGAAGAAACAACAGATTTTCAATACCAGAGAGCAAGCAAACCCAGGATTCCACCGATAATAATAAAAGATAACAGCGTACAATGGCTAAACCTAAAAAAGAAGCTTCAAGACCAGCAAATAACCAGTTTTGAAGGTAAACATACTGGAGAATATTTAAAATTACATTTTTTCGAAATTGATATGAGACGTCGTGCGATAGATATACTAGATGACTTACAGATAAAATACCATACTTTCCAATTAAATGAAGAAAAGCCAATCAGAGTTGTCATTAAAAGTATTCCGGTGGAAATTACCGAAGAACAAGTGGAACAAAACCTGATATTATATGGATTCACACCGAAAAAAGTTACACAGATGACAAAATTTACTGAGCAAGGCAGGACTAAATTACCTCTACATATTATCACATTAGACAAAACGGAACAAAATAAAGATATCTTCTACTTAACCCGATTCATGGACCTCGTTGTCTCAGTAACCAGTTACAAAGGGCGCCAAGGACTCACACAGTGTCATAGGTGTTAACAATATAACCACGTCCAGGCCAGCTGCAGACATACACCTAAATGCTTGAAGTGCGGTCAGGAGCACCTAACTCATCTCTGTCAGAAAACCAAAGATACTCCAGCTACATGTGCCAACTGTGGTGGACCACATCCGGCTAACTACAAACAGTGCCCAAAATATCCTACTCTCAAGATGAACAGCTACCACAATCAAAACAACAGAATTACTCCTGGCAGCACAAACAGTTATGCAACAATCGTAAAATCAGCATATCAACCAACTACCAGCAATAATCTACAAACAGACATAACCATCATCGAAGCTAAATCACTACTATCAGAACTCAAGCTCCTTGTGAACTTTTTACAAAGCAATGAAAACTTTAACATGTTCAGGAACATCCAAAAGGTAGTTTACTCAGAAGAACAAGAAGCAATAGATTCAGAATACTAAGATTAACACTCAAACCAACCCTCAATATTTATTTCTGGAACGCTAATGGTATAATCGAAAAACAGCATGAACTAAAAAACTTTATAATAGAACGCAATCCTGATATATTCATAATAACAGAAACCCATCTAAATGCAACTCAAAATCTTAAAATAGCTAACTATACAATCTACAGATGTGATAGAAGGTACAGAGGGGGCGGCGTAGCACTTCTAGCAAAAAACAACTTTTTAACAACAGAATATAACTCAAAAGATGATAATGGATATGAGCAAATTTCTATTTTATTAAGCTACAGAAACAAGAACATCAAAATCACAGGTATTTACAACTCTCCAAAAAATAAATTAACAGACAATGATATGAACCTCCTATTTCCATCCAACCTAGATACAATAGTTGCAGGTGACTTTAATTCCAAGCATCCAATATGGGGCTGCAACAACCTCAATCACAGTGGCGCAAAATTGAAAGATCTTATTAGCAAATATCAATTAACAGTAGCAGCCCCATCAGCTCCAACTTACATTCCAAATCTGATTAACCATAGTCCGGACATACTAGACTTCGAAATAACAAACATGCAAGTTCCTATGGTCGCCTGCGCTCATAACCATTTGTCATCAGATCATCTGCCAGTTCAACTGCTCGTTGGGGAAACCATAGAACAATCTGAGAAACCAAATTATAAAACTGACTGGAACCATTATCAAAATATTCTTACAATCAATGGAACAGACCTACCATCCTTGGATAACGAAACTGCAATAGAAAACTATATACAGCAAATCCAGAATGAACTAACAGATGCTTTTAAAATTGCTTCCACAGAAACCAAGTATACTGTCCATCATTACAGATTACCACCTGAAATAAAGAATATAATAAGATTAAGGAACTCGCACAGGAAATGGTACCAAAGAACTTTTGACCCAGCACACCTGGACGAAATAAAACAACTCAATAACCAGATTAAAAAACGCAGTAAAAAAATATAAAAAACAACTGTGGCAAGCAAAAATCGCCTCCCTCTGCACTACCGACAACTCTATATGGAAAATGGCCAAGAAACTGAAAACAACTCCTCAAATAGACAGACCAATAAATGGACCATCAGGCACAGCATACACAATACTAGAAAAAATCGAAATATTCGCAGATTCACTTAAAAATCAATTTTCACCAAATATCAACTCTGACCAAAATCATCACATAAGAAGTTAATAGGTTTCAAACTGAACCCCTCATCCCAGAAACAATAAATTCAACCAATAATCAAGAAGTTAGCAGCATCATACAAAAACTGAAAAACAATAAAGCTCCAGGTGAGGACGGGATAAAGAATAAAATGATTAAACTATTACCAAACAACTACATCTGCAAAATCACGCATATTTTTAATATCTGCCTTGCTCATAATTACTACCCACAAATCTGGAAAAACGCATCAGTCATTTTATTTCTCAAGAAAAACAAGAACCCAAGCTGCCCTGAGAGTTATCGCCCAATCAGTCTATTTAACATACTTGGAAAAATATACGAAAAAATCATCTACAACAGAATAAAACCACTACTTACAGCCCTCCCCGACGAGCAGTATGGATTCCGACAAAAACTAGATACTACCAAACAGTTACTCCGAATAATAGACTATACTGGCAGAGTAATCATAAATAAGGAAACAATAGCCTTCCTGATGATCGACATATCCAAAGCATTTGATAAAGTATGGCATACTGGCACAATATATAAACTCATACAACTAAAGTTTCCAACCGGCATTATCAAACTCTTATCCTGCTATCTTTCTGATAGAACATTTCAAGTCACCATCAAAAACAAAAAATCGACAAAAAGAAACACCACAGCCGGAGTACCTCCAGGTGCATTCTGGGCAGCATTCTGGGACCGATTTTATACATATTATACACTTAAGATTTTCCTATAAACAAAGCCGATTATAATAGCATAACAGCCTATTACGCAGATGACACCGGTATTATTATTAAATCCAGAAACCCAAATCATGCTCTTCAAAAACTACAAGACCATATATATGAAATCGAAGACTGATGCTTAAAATGGAAAACTGCAGTAAACGCTGGAAAATCACAAATATTAATTATACAAAAAAGAAGAATTAAAATATTTCCACAATTTCAACCAAAAATGTTAAATATACCAATACCAATAGTTAAAAAAGCAAATTATCTTGGCCTTATAATCAATAGCAAACTCACCTGGAATGATCATATCAAAAGCACAATAGATAAAGCAAATGCAGCAATAATAGCCATACAACCATTAATATATAATCAGAATATGTCACTTAAACTAAAGAAGCTACTATATACAGCAATGATCCGCCCAATACTCACCTATGCCTCACCTGCCTGGACAACGATACCTCAACATCTACTGAAGAAATTAAACCAATGCCAAAACAAGATCCTTAGAAAAATAACCAGTGCAAGATGGTTCATACGAAATACCAATATACATGCAGACCTCAAAATACCAACTCTATCACAGCATATATACAAGCTAAACGCAGATTTTTTCGATAAAGCCATAGAATGTAAAACAGCAAATTTTAATGAAGTCTTTAAATTTGAAAATTATATCAAAGATAAAAACTACAGACCAATAGCTGCACATTTCACCTCCGACGCCTCATATCATAACTATCAAAACAAATAATATCATCAATCTTTCTAAAAATAACTTTGCCTCATGCTGATACAGTTCTGAACAACTCCAAAATCAAACAAACACAGTTTAGAGCAAGCTGCCTATTTTATTTTTGATTCCTTTTTAGTTATTCAAGCAAAGTGTTTGAAACATTCATAAAAGCAACTCCACTGCATGCTTACCTCAATGCTCAACCAAAACTGTATTAAAATTCCAGATGAATGGGTTAGGGGCCGCTTCGCGGCCCAATAAAATAAAAACACTAGGACTAGGACTAGTATGCCGCTTGCTGTCGTCACGCCATTCATTTTTACTAGTGCCGAAAAGGTCTAGGGCCTATTCTTAACACGTTCACGCCGGGCGTTCAGGCCTGAAAGTGGGACGGAAAAGAGAAAATACTGGTAGAAGAACTATTTCAATATTAGATAATATTCGGGAGGAGTTAATCTATTCTCAACAATAACAATTCACTGTAAAAAATTTATCACCTAGTGTTTCTAGTGTTTTTATTTTATTGGGCACCTGGGCCGCGAAGCGGCCCCTATTCCATTCATCTGGAATTTTAACACAGTTTTGGTTGAGCATTGAGGTAAGCAGGCAGTGGAGTTGCTTTTATAAACTTGAAATCTCTGCATGAGCTTTCAAGTATTTAATAAATGAATTTATGCTTCTTTTAAAGACAAAAAAAAAAAAAAAAAAAATTATCACGGCGAAGAAGCAATTCAATATAAAAATTGCATCCGTTAAAAACAATTGGTAGTTATGGATTTTTATTATTCCCGGAAAAAAACTAAAACATGAAATTTATTTGTTACCAGTTTTTACTCCGGTGCGTCACCCGATGAGTTCACGCCGGCGTGAACTTGTGAATTAAATTAAAGCTGTGATTAAAAAAAAAAATTGAGATTTTACCTTTATTATTTACCTTGCATCTACCAGTAAAAATTGTACTAGGGAATGCAGGGTCAAAAGAAGTGATTTCGTCAGTAAATACTTTGTGAATAGTTACATTTAGTTATAACATATGATTAATATTTTCTTAATTCTAAAGTGGTACAATTGTTTATTATGTACAGTGCGTCAAAAAAGTACCACTTGAATAACCTTTGATCTAATGGTCTGATTTTTAAGTTCCGGAACTCAATCTTAACGGCCTGAGTTCACAGGTCACCTCAAATATACTAATTAATAAGTGCAGACGATATTTCAGTTACAAAATCAGACACAAAAACGTTCTTTCTCTGAATTAACATACCCTTTTCTCAACGGATTTGGATTTCTAACCCCCAAATGGGTAGCCACGAACTGGGAAATATGGTCCCGATAGTTTGCTCCAAAATTTCGACCCAATTAATGCAAATTTGACCCTTTTTGCGTATTTCATTATAACTCGAGAAATTTTTAAGGGAATCGAAAAATTTTTGCACTCAATTATGAAATTCATTTATCCAAAGACAATTCCATGCATAAATTAACTTGTAGTTAATATTTATTATATTTCATTATTTTATTTAACAATGGTCGAAAACATTTTGAATTGTTAGTTATAAAATTTTTTAAATTTATTCAAAGAAGATAATTTTATATGAGAAAAAAATATAAAATTTGAGCATCAATCAGTTGAAAAGTTCCTGAGAAATTGAATTTCAAAGAAATTCAATTTAAAATTCGATTTCTCAGAAACTGTTCGGCCGATTTTGTATTTTAGCATGTAAAATTATATTCTTTAAAATGATGTAAAAATATTCATGCCTTACAATTCAAATATTTTTGACCATTATTAGATAAAATAATTAAAAATAATAAATATTTCCAAAAAACTATTTTTTTGCATGGAATTATTTTTGGATAAACGAATTTCATAATTATGTGCCAAAATTTTTCAATTCGCTTAAAAAATTCTCGAGATTTAGCGAAATACGCAAATGCATTTAAAGGTCTAAACTTTGGAGCTCCCTCCTGACCAAACAATTGAACCATATTTCCCAGATTGCGGCTATCCCCATATACCTTAGGGGTCAGAAATCCAAATTACGTCGAAAAAGAAGGCATGTTAATTCAGAGGAAGTTCCTTTTTTGTGTGTCTGGTTGCATAACTTAAAATATCGTCTGCACTTGTCGTTATCAGACAAATATATTTCTTTATTAGCGAAATTTAGTTATTTTATTTTAATGTGAAAAGCGGGATCGTAAATACTAGCGGAGTTTTTCGTAAATGCAGGTCTTTTTCATAACTTATTCAAGATATTGTTATCTAAAAAATAATAAATAAAAAAAATCTTTTATTTTATTTTATTGCCAATTTACTTTAATTTCATAAAGGGAAGATAAATATTAAATAACAATAGATTATTCATTAGATCAAATTATAAATACAGTTTAAGAAAATTACCATTGTTGAGATAAAAACGACAATTTACTCTCGGAACGCCTTTTATCCATTCACGGAACTCTAGGGTTCCGCGGAACATTATTTGGGAAGTGCCGATGTATTATTAGATATGCCAGTTTGCTCCACACGCCGGATAAATATTTTCAAGTCGTATTCTTTTAATGTATGATTCATGGTTTAGTAAATTTTATTCATAGAGTTTTTTCCCTATCACTATATAATTCAAAGGCTTATGTGATACGCCACTTAGTTACATTTTCTGGGCCTGGCCGAGCGGTATCGCCCACCAAACGCTCTGCAAAGAGCGGAGGTAGTGGGTTTGAATCCCGCTATTACCCTGAATGTATCTTCGTGCTATCCTTCTATTTGACAAAGATTTATAAGCCTAAATTAAGCACACAAGCCTGCAAATATATATAATTTAAATAAACCAATACAGTTTTTGGGATGTCACAGGCAACTGGAAATGTAATTAATTAATAAAATTTTTTAAAAATCAATTCCTACTAAGGTCAACAAAGAAATTTTTTTATTTTAGTTACTTTTTATTAAATAATTATAATTAATATAAATATATGTATACATATGACAGAATCACAATATTAAGTGGGAAAATAGAAGGCGAATTTCCTTGCAATTTTCAAATTTCTTTCTATATGTGGTTTGGTCTATTATTTTTTTTTTTTTTTGTTACTATTTATTCGCTTTCTATTTCTTTTCGTTTCTAATTTATGAAGCTCATGGTGGTCTATTATTTCTCATTCTATCCATCTTTTGTAATGCTGCCATATAAAACTAAAATTAATTAATTAAATTTAATTAATTAAATTATATTGAAAAAAAAACTGTATTAACATCAACTGTCATCCACTACAAGTTAAAAAAATTTTTATATGAACTTACATGGAGGAATAAAAAGTATTTTATTAACGATTGGAAATTTGAACAAGATATACAAATATATATAGGGAGAGAATGAATTAATAGTAAAAACTGAAAAAAATGGTGATCAATAGAAAGTAAAAATCTAAAAATAGAGAATAAAATTAGCAACTTTTTCTCGTATTTTTCTCTCAGAATCTAATGATCGAATTTTTACATACTAAGATACTGATTAAACGCTTAATTGATGTTATGATTAAATATTGTTATACCATCGGTCAATTTCAAGAGGCAATCTATCAAATTTTAAACAAAACGACATTTTTTTAACTATTAATTAAAAAACCTTTCATGTGATATTCCAGTCTGAAGCCTTCTCTGCTTATTGATCGGTCTGTAATGAGTCTAACGATGGCCTTGTTGGCGGAGGTCTTGATTACTCCAGGTAATTCTGTCTGGTCTCCGCAAAATTTCCCAAGTGAACGCACACTCTGACCTTCTAGAATCTGAAATATATAAGTTAGTAGTTTATATAATATATTACGGTCAATGTAAATAGTCGGTTATTATTAATACTAACCGGTCAATATTAACCCCTTAACTTGCACGTTCGATTTAATTCGAGTGCGCTAAATCAACGCCTCCAACAACTGAAAGCCTCCACACGGTTTTTTATATATAGTCCGATCAGACCACTATGAAGGTAAACCAGTTTATTAAATCAGCCCTTTAATAGAAAATCTAGTAAAAATAAGAGAGTGGTAGCAAATATATGTCAAAAAATTTGTTTAATTTATGAATATTATTGGTTTGCCTTATTCAATTGTCAACCACTACAGATTCAATTCTCAAATATATATGATAAATTTCTCTCAATTACTTTTATAAAAGGTTTTGGATTCATGCGCACAGAACCTATGTTTTAAACAATATAAGCAACTGCAAATTCTAAAATATTTTAATAATAAATTATGTCATTTTCAAGTCTTTTCTGTCATATTATACTGTCATATTCTGTCATTTAATTTCATTATTTAAACGGTTTATTTTTTAACTGATTTTCTATAGAATAATTATAAAAATATAAACATTATGATGAGAGTTGTATGCATATGCAAAATGTAAAATAATTAGACAGCTAATGATGAAGCAACAGGAAACAAGAAATATCAAATTTTAAGAAATATCATATTCCTTTTCGAAGTTCATAACAATAAAAAAGTCACAAAATAACCAATAACATTTTTATTAATGGTTGCAATAAATGTAGCTAATATCTAATGTATAAAAATGATTAAAGTAAATGCAGAAATAAGTTAAACTTATTTATTTTTAATGTTGAAAAATAAATTACCTCTACGTAATCTGCTTCACAGTTTCCACTTCCTTCCAAAGTAAAATGTGAAAACACTATAGATATATTATTTCCAGGTCGCGCTTCGATCGTCCAGGAGCAGTTATGGTTATGAGGATAGGTATTAGGAAAGTTTGGACTTTCAATTACACCTCTTCGTTTTTTGAGAACTGTATTGCATACTGTCGGAAAAAAAAAATGCTTTAAAAATTTCAATTATCACAAGTTTGAGAATTATAAATGTCAATGCTTTTACTTAGAGAAAAAAAAATTGATACTTGAAAATTTAACTTTTTAAATAAAATTAATTTGTGACTCATGTGTCTCATATGCGGTAATAAAATAAATCACACTAAAAATTTCTGCTGATCCCGAGTTTTCTTGGATTATTTATTACAATATAGAACTCGAGATAATTAAGGAAGTGGTTAAGCGTGATCATTACGGAGCATCCTCCATGAAAATTAATCTGAATAAACCATTTCCTTACGATTCAGTGTTGAAACAGCTTATGTGTCTCATATGCGGTAGTAAAATAAATCACAATGCAATTTTCTGTTGAACCCTGGTTTCCTTGTGTTATTTATTACAATAAAGAACTCAAGATAATTAAGGAAGTGGTTAAGCGTGATCATTACGGAGCATCCTTCATAAAAAAAGTAAGCTGAATGATCATTTCCTTACGATTCAGTGTTGAAACAACGTACGTGTCTCATATGCGCAATAAAATAAATCCCACTGAAAATTTCTGTGGAGCCCTAGTTTACTTGGGTTATTTATTACAATTCTAATAGCTCGAGATAATTAAGGAAGTGGTTAAGCGTGATCATTACGGAGCATCCTGCATGAAAATTAATCTGAATAAACCATTTCCTTACGATTCAGTGTTGAAACAGCTTATGTGTCTCATATGCGGTAGTAAAATAAATCACAATGCAATTTTCTGTTGAACCCTGGTTTCCTTGTGTTATTTATTACAATAAAGAACTCAAGATAATTAAGGAAGTGGTTAAGCGTGATCATTACGGAGCATCCTTCATAAAAAAAGTAAGCTGAATGATCATTTCCTTACGATTCAGTGTTGAAACAACGTACGTGTCTCATATGCGTAATAAAATAAATCCCACTGAAAATTTCTGTGGAGCCCTAGTTTCCTTGGATTATTTATTACAATTCTAATAGCTCGAGATAATTAAGGAAGTGGTTAAGCGTGATCATTACGGAGCATACTTCATAAAAAAAGTAAGCTGAATGATCATTTCCTTACGATTCAGTGTTGAAACGACGTATGTGTCTCATATGCGCAATAAAATAAATCCCACTGAAAATTTCTGTGGAGCCCTAGTTTACTTGGGTTATTTATTACAATTCTAATAGCTCGAGATAATTAAGGAAGTGGTTAAGCGTGATCATTACGGAGCATCCTGCATGAAAATTAATCTGAATAAACCATTTCCTTACGATTCAGTGTTGAAACAGCTTATGTGTCTCATATGCGGTAGTAAAATAAATCACAATGCAATTTTCTGTTGAACCCTGGTTTCCTTGTGTTATTTATTACAATAAAGAACTCAAGATAATTAAGGAAGTGGTTAAGCGTGATCATTACGGAGCATCCTTCATAAAAAAAGTAAGCTGAATGATCATTTCCTTACGATTCAGTGTTGAAACAACGTACGTGTCTCATATGCGCAATAAAATAAATCCCACTGAAAATTTCTGTGGAGCCCTAGTTTACTTGGGTTATTTATTACAATTCTAATAGCTCGAGATAATTAAGGAAGTGGTTAAGCGTGATCATTACGGAGCATCCTGCATGAAAATTAATCTGAATAAACCATTTCCTTACGATTCAGTGTTGAAACAGCTTATGTGTCTCATATGCGGTAGTAAAATAAATCACAATGCAATTTTCTGTTGAACCCTGGTTTCCTTGTGTTATTTATTACAATAAAGAACTCAAGATAATTAAGGAAGTGGTTAAGCGTGATCATTACGGAGCATCCTTCATAAAAAAAGTAAGCTGAATGATCATTTCCTTACGATTCAGTGTTGAAACAACGTACGTGTCTCATATGCGTAATAAAATAAATCCCACTGAAAATTTCTGTGGAGCCCTAGTTTCCTTGGATTATTTATTACAATTCTAATAGCTCGAGATAATTAAGGAAGTGGTTAAGCGTGATCATTACGGAGCATCCTGCATGAAAATTAATCTGAATAAACCATTTCCTAACGATTCAGTGTTGAGACAGCTTATGTGTCTCATATGCGGTAGTAAGATAAATCCTACTGTAAATTTCTGTTAAACCCTAGTTTCCTTGTGTTATTTATTACAATAAAGAACTCAAGATAATTAAGGAAGTGGTTAAGCGTGATCATTACGGAGCATCCTCCATGAAAATTAATCTGAATAGACCATTTCCTTACGATTCAGTGTTGAAACAGCTTATGTGTCTCATATGCGGTAGTAAAATAAATCCCACTGTAAATTTCTGTTGAGCCCTAGTTTCCTTGGGTTATTTATTACAATTCTAATAGCTCGAGATAATTAAGGAAGTGGTTAAGCGTGATCATTATGGAGCATCCTGCATGAAAATTAATCTGAATAGACCATTTCCTTACGATTCAGTGTTGAAACAGCTTATGTGTCTCATATGCGGTAGTAAGATAAATCCTACTGTAAATTTCTGTGGAGCCCTAGTTTCATTGGATTATTTATTACAATTCTAATAGCTCGAGATAATTAAGGAAGTGGTTAAGCGTGATCATTACGGAGCATCCTCCATGAAAATTAATCTGAATAGACCATTTCCTTACGATTCAGTGTTGAAACAGCTTATGTGTCTCATATGCGGTAGTAAAACAAATCCCACTGTAAATTTCTGTTGAGCCCTAGTTTCCTTGGGTTATTTATTACAATTCTAATAGCTCGAGATATTTAAGGAAGTGGTTAAGCGTGATCATTACGGAGCATCCTCCATGAAAATTAATCTGAATAAACCATTTCCTTACGATTCAGTGTTGAAACAGCTTATGTGTCTCATATGCGGTAGTAAGATAAATCCCACTGTAAATTTCTGTGGAGCCCTAGTTTCATTGGATTATTTATTACAATTCTAATAGCTCGAGATAATTAAGGAAGTGGTTAAGCGTGATCATTACGGAGCATCCTCCATGAAAATTAATCTGAATAGACCATTTCCTTACGATTCAGTGTTGAAACAGCTTATGTGTCTCATATGCGGTAGTAAAATAAATCCCACTGTAAATTTCTGTTGAGCCCTAGTTTCCTTGGGTTATTTATTACAATTCTAATAGCTCGAGATAACTAAGGAAGTGGTTAAGCGTGATCATTACGGAGCATCCTGCATGAAAATTAATCCGAATAGACCATTTCCTTACGATTCAGTGTTGAAACAGCTTATGTGTCTCATATGCGGTAGTAAAATAAATCCCACTGTAAATTTCTGTTGAGCCCTAGTTTCCTTGGGTTATTTATTACAATTCTAATAGCTCGAGATAATTAAGGAAGTGGTTAAGCGTGATCATTACGGAGCATCCTGCATGAAAATTAATCTGAATAAACCATTTCCTTACGATTCAGTGTTGAGACAGCTTATGTGTCTCATATGCGGTAGTAAGATAAATCCTACTGTAAATTTCTGTTGAGCCCTAGTTTCCTTGTGTTATTTATTACAATAAAGAACTCAAGATAATTAAGAAAGTGGTTAAGCGTGATCATTACGGAGAATCCTTCATAAAAAAAGTAAGCTGAATGATCATTTCCTTACGATTCAGTGTTGAAACGACGTATGTGTCTCATATGCGCAATAAAATAAATCCCACTGTAAATTTCTGTGGAGCCCTAGTTTCCTTGGATTATTTATTACAATTCTAATAGCTCGAGATAATTAAGGAAGTGGTTAAGCGTGATCATTACGGAGCATCCTCCATGAAAATTAATCTGAATAAACCATTTCCTTACGATTCAGTGTTGAAACAGCTTATGTGTCTCATATGCGGTAGTAAGATAAATCCCACTGTAAATTTCTGTGGAGCCCTAGTCTCCTTGGGTTATTTATTACAATTCTAATAGCTCGAGATAATTAAGGAAGTGGTTAAGCGTGATCATTACGGAGCATCCTCCATGAAAATTAATCTGAATAAACCATTTCCTTACGATTCAGTGTTGAAACAGCTTATGTGTCTCATATGCGGTAGTAAGATATATCCTACTGTAAATTTCTGTGGAGCCCTAGTTTCATTGGATTATTTATTACAATTCTAATAGCTCGAGATAATTAAGGAAGTGGTTAAGCGTGATCATTACGGAGCATCCTCCATGAAAATTAATCTGAATAAACCATTTCCTTACGATTCAGTGTTGAAACAGCTTATGTGTCTCATATGCGGTAGTAAGATAAATCCTACTGTAAATTTCTGTGGAGCCCTAGTGTCATTGGATTATTTATTACAATTCTAATAGCTCAAGATAATTAAGGAAGTGGTTAAGCGTGATCATTACGGAGCATCCTCCATGAAAATTAATCTGAATAAACCATTTCCTTACGATTCAGTGTTGAAACAGCTTATGTGTCTCATATGCGGTAGTAAGATAAATCCTACTGTAAATTTCTGTGGAGCCCTAGTTTCATTGGATTATTTATTACAATTCTAATAGCTCGAGATAATTAAGGAAGTGGTTAAGCGTGATCATTACGGAGCATCCTCCATGAAAATTAATCTGAATAGACCATTTCCTTACGATTCAGTGTTGAAACAGCTTATGTGTCTCATATGCGGTAGTAAAATAAATCCCACTGTAAATTTCTGTTGAGCCCTAGTTTCCTTGGGTTATTTATTACAATTCTAATAGCTCGAGATAATTAAGGAAGTGGTTAAGCGTGATCATTATGGAGCATCCTGCATGAAAATTAATCTGAATAGACCATTTCCTTACGATTCAGTGTTGAAACAGCTTATGTGTCTCATATGCGGTAGTAAGATAAATCCTACTGTAAATTTCTGTGGAGCCCTAGTTTCATTGGATTTTTTATTACAATTCTAATAGCTCGAAATAATTAAGGAAGTGGTTAAGCGTGATCATTACGGGGAGCATCCTCCATGAAAATTAATCTGAATAAACCATTTCCTTACGATTCAGTGTTGAAACAGCTTATGTGTCTCATATGCGGTAGTAAGATAAATCCTACTGTAAATTTCTGTGGAGCCCTAGTTTCATTGGATTATTTATTACAATTCTAATAGCTCGAGATAATTAAGGAAGTGGCTAAGCGTGATCATTACGGAGCATCCTCCATGAAAATTAATCTGAATAGACCATTTCCTTACGATTCAGTGTTGAAACAGCTTATGTGTCTCATATGCGGTAGTAAAATAAATCCCACTGTAAATTTCTGTTGAGCCCTAGTTTCCTTGGGTTATTTATTACAATTCTAATAGCTCGAGATATTTAAGGAAGTGGTTAAGCGTGATCATTACGGAGCATCCTCCATGAAAATTAATCTGAATAAACCATTTCCTTACGATTCAGTGTTGAAACAGCTTATGTGTCTCATATGCGGTAGTAAGATAAATCCCACTGTAAATTTCTGTGGAGCCCTAGTTTCATTGGATTATTTATTACAATTCTAATAGCTCGAGATAATTAAGGAAGTGGTTAAGCGTGATCATTACGGAGCATCCTCCATGAAAATTAATCTGAATAGACCATTTCCTTACGATTCAGTGTTGAAACAGCTTATGTGTCTCATATGCGGTAGTAAAATAAATCCCACTGTAAATTTCTGTTGAGCCCTAGTTTCCTTGGGTTATTTATTACAATTCTAATAGCTCGAGATAACTAAGGAAGTGGTTAAGCGTGATCATTACGGAGCATCCTGCATGAAAGATAATCCGAATAGACCATTTCCTTACGATTCAGTGTTGAAACAGCTTATGTGTCTCATATGCGGTAGTAAAATAAATCCCACTGTAAATTTCTGTTGAGCCCTAGTTTCCTTGGGTTATTTATTACAATTCTAATAGCTCGAGATAATTAAGGAAGTGGTTAAGCGTGATCATTACGGAGCATCCTGCATGAAAATTAATCTGAATAAACCATTTCCTTACGATTCAGTGTTGAGACAGCTTATGTGTCTCATATGCGGTAGTAAGATAAATCCTACTGTAAATTTCTGTTGAGCCCTAGTTTCCTTGTGTTATTTATTACAATAAAGAACTCAAGATAATTAAGAAAGTGGTTAAGCGTGATCATTACGGAGAATCCTTCATAAAAAAAGTAAGCTGAATGATCATTTCCTTACGATTCAGTGTTGAAACGACGTATGTGTCTCATATGCGCAATAAAATAAATCCCACTGTAAATTTCTGTGGAGCCCTAGTTTCCTTGGATTATTTATTACAATTCTAATAGCTCGAGATAATTAAGGAAGTGGTTAAGCGTGATCATTACGGAGCATCCTCCATGAAAATTAATCTGAATAAACCATTTCCTTACGATTCAGTGTTGAAACAGCTTATGTGTCTCATATGCGGTAGTAAGATAAATCCCACTGTAAATTTCTGTGGAGCCCTAGTCTCCTTGGGTTATTTATTACAATTCTAATAGCTCGAGATAATTAAGGAAGTGGTTAAGCGTGATCATTACGGAGCATCCTCCATGAAAATTAATCTGAATAAACCATTTCCTTACGATTCAGTGTTGAAACAGCTTATGTGTCTCATATGCGGTAGTAAGATATATCCTACTGTAAATTTCTGTGGAGCCCTAGTTTCATTGGATTATTTATTACAATTCTAATAGCTCGAGATAATTAAGGAAGTGGTTAAGCGTGATCATTACGGAGCATCCTCCATGAAAATTAATCTGAATAAACCATTTCCTTACGATTCAGTGTTGAAACAGCTTATGTGTCTCATATGCGGTAGTAAGATAAATCCTACTGTAAATTTCTGTGGAGCCCTAGTTTCATTGGATTATTTATTACAATTCTAATAGCTCGAGATAATTAAGGAAGTGGTTAAGCGTGATCATTACGGAGCATCCTCCATGAAAATTAATCTGAATAAACCATTTCCTTACGATTCAGTGTTGAAACAGCTTATGTGTCTCATATGCGGTAGTAAGATATATCCTACTGTAAATTTCTGTGGAGCCCTAGTTTCATTGGATTATTTATTACAATTCTAATAGCTCGAGATAATTAAGGAAGTGGTTAAGCGTGATCATTACGGAGCATCCTCCATGAAAATTAATCTGAATAAACCATTTCCTTACGATTCAGTGTTGAAACAGCTTATGTGTCTCATATGCGGTAGTAAGATAAATCCTACTGTAAATTTCTGTGGAGCCCTAGTTTCATTGGATTATTTATTACAATTCTAATAGCTCGAGATAATTAAGGAAGTGGTTAAGCGTGATCATTACGGAGCATCCTCCATGAAAATTAATCTGAATAAACCATTTCCTTACGATTCAGTGTTGAAACAGCTTATGTGTCTCATATGCGGTAGTAAGATAAATCCTACTGTAAATTTCTGTGGAGCCCTAGTTTCATTGGATTATTTATTACAATTCTAATAGCTCGAGATAATTAAGGAAGTGGTTAAGCGTGATCATTACGGAGCATCCTCCATGAAAATTAATCTGAATAAACCATTTCCTTACGATTCAGTGTTGAAACAGCTTATGTGTCTCATATGCGGTAGTAAGATAAATCCTACTGTAAATTTCTGTGGAGCCCTAGTTTCATTGGATTATTTATTACAATTCTAATAGCTCGAGATAATTAAGGAAGTGGTTAAGCGTGATCATTACGGAGCATCCTCCATGAAAATTAATCTGAATAAACCATTTCCTTACGATTCAGTATTGAAACAGCTTATGTGTCTCATATGCGGTAGTAAGATAAATCCCACTGTAAATTTCTGTGGAGCCCTAGTTTCATTGGATTATTTATTACAATTCTAATAGCTCGAGATAATTAAGGAAGTGGTTAAGCGTGATCATTACGGAGCATCCTCCATGAAAATTAATCTGAATAGACCATTTCCTTACGATTCAGTGTTGAAACAGCTTATGTGTCTCATATGCGGTAGTAAGATAAATCCTACTGTAAATTTCTGTGGAGCCCTAGTTTCATTGGATTATTTATTACAATTCTAATAGCTCGAGATAATTAAGGAAGTGGTTAAGCGTGATCATTACGGAGCATCCTCCATGAAAATTAATCTGAATAAACCATTTCCTTACGATTCAGTGTTGAAACAGCTTATGTGTCTCATATGCGGTAGTAAGATAAATCCTACTGTAAATTTCTGTGGAGCCCTAGTTTCATTGGATTATTTATTACAATTCTAATAGCTCGAGATAATTAAGGAAGTGGTTAAGCGTGATCATTACGGAGCATCCTCCATGAAAATTAATCTGAATAAACCATTTCCTTACGATTCAGTATTGAAACAGCTTATGTGTCTCATATGCGGTAGTAAGATAAATCCCACTGTAAATTTCTGTGGAGCCCTAGTTTCATTGGATTATTTATTACAATTCTAATAGCTCGAGATAATTAAGGAAGTGGTTAAGCGTGATCATTACGGAGCATCCTCCATGAAAATTAATCTGAATAGACCATTTCCTTACGATTCAGTGTTGAAACAGCTTATGTGTCTCATATGCGGTAGTAAGATAAATCCTACTGTAAATTTCTGTGGAGCCCTAGTTTCATTGGATTATTTATTACAATTCTAATAGCTCGAGATAATTAAGGAAGTGGTTAAGCGTGATCATTACGGAGCATCCTCCATGAAAATTAATCTGAATAAACCATTTCCTTACGATTCAGTGTTGAAACAGCTTATGTGTCTCATATGCGGTAGTAAGATAAATCCTACTGTAAATTTCTGTGGAGCCCTAGTTTCATTGGATTATTTATTACAATTCTAATAGCTCGAGATAATTAAGGAAGTGGTTAAGCGTGATCATTACGGAGCATCCTCCATGAAAATTAATCTGAATAAACCATTTCCTTACGATTCAGTGTTGAAACAGCTTATGTGTCTCATATGCGGTAGTAAGATAAATCTCACTGTAAATTTCTGTGGAGCCCTAGATTCATTGGATTATTTATTACAATTCTAATAGCTCGAGATAATTAAGGAAGTGGTTAAGCGTGATCATTACGGAGCATCCTCCATGAAAATTAATCTGAATAAACCATTTCCTTACGATTCAGTGTTGAAACAGCTTATGTGTCTCATATGCGGTAGTAAGATAAATCTCACTGTAAATTTCTGTGGAGCCCTAGATTCATTGGATTATTTATTACAATTCTAATAGCTCGAGATAATTAAGGAAGTGGTTAAGCGTGATCATTAAGGAGCATCCTCCAAGAAAATTAATCTGAATAAACCATTTCCTTACGATTCAGTGTTGAAACAGCTTATGTGTCTCATATGCGGTAGTAAAATAAATCCCACTGTAAATTTCTGTTGAGCCCTAGTTTCCTTGGGTTATTTATTACAATTCTAATAGCTCGAGATAATTAAGGAAGTGGTTAAGCTTGATCATTACGGAGCATCCTCCATGAAAATTAATCTGAATAAACCATTTCCTTACGATTCAGTGTTGAAACAGCTTATGTGTCTCATATGCGGTAGTAAAATAAATCCCACTGTAAATTTCTATTGAGCCCTAGTTTCCTTGGGTTATTTATTACAATTCTAATAGCTCGAGATAATTAAGGAAGTGGTTAAGCGTGATCATTACGGAGCATCCTGCATGAAAATTAATCTGAATAGACCATTTCCTTACGATTCAGTGTTGAAACAGCTTATGTGTCTCATATGCGGTAGTAAGATAAATCCCACTGTAAATTTCTGTTGAGCCCTAGTTTCCTTGGGTTATTTATTACAATTCTAATAGCTCGAGATAATTAAGGAAGTGGTTAAGCGTGATCATTACGGAGCATCCTCCATGAAAATTAATCTGAATAAACCATTTCCTTACGATTCAGTGTTGAAACAGCTTATGTGTCTCATATGCGGTAGTAAGATAAATCCCACTGTAAATTTCTGTGGAGCCCTAGTTTCATTGGATTATTTATTACAATTCTAATAGCTCGAGATAATTAAGGAAGTGGTTAAGCGTGATCATTACGGAGCATCCTCCATGAAAATTAATCTGAATAAACCATTTCCTTACGATTCAGTGTAGAAACAGCTTATGTGTCTCATATGCGGTAGTAAAATAAATCCCACTGTAAATTTCTGTTGAGCCCTAGTTTCCTTGGGTTATTTATTACAATTCTAATAGCTCGAGATAATTAAGGAAGTGGTTAAGCTTGATCATTACGGAGCATCCTCCATGAAAATTAATCTGAATAAACCATTTCCTTACGATTCAGTGTTGAAACAGCTTATGTGTCTCATATGCGGTAGTAAAATAAATCCCACTGTAAATTTCTATTGAGCCCTAGTTTCCTTGGGTTATTTATTACAATTCTAATAGCTCGAGATAATTAAGGAAGTGGTTAAGCGTGATCATTACGGAGCATCCTGCATGAAAATTAATCTGAATAGACCATTTCCTTACGATTCAGTGTTGAAACAGCTTATGTGTCTCATATGCGGTAGTAAGATAAATCCCACTGTAAATTTCTGTTGAGCCCTAGTTTCCTTGGGTTATTTATTACAATTCTAATAGCTCGAGATAATTAAGGAAGTGGTTAAGCGTGATCATTACGGAGCATCCTCCATGAAAATTAATCTGAATAAACCATTTCCTTACGATTCAGTGTTGAAACAGCTTATGTGTCTCATATGCGGTAGTAAGATAAATCCCACTGTAAATTTCTGTGGAGCCCTAGTTTCATTGGATTATTTATTACAATTCTAATAGCTCGAGATAATTAAGGAAGTGGTTAAGCGTGATCATTACGGAGCATCCTCCATGAAAATTAATCTGAATAAACCATTTCCTTACGATTCAGTGTAGAAACAGCTTATGTGTCTCATATGCGGTAGTAAAATAAATCCCACTGTAAATTTCTGTTGAGCCCTAGTTTCCTTGGGTTATTTATTACAATTCTAATAGCTCGAGATAATTAAGGAAGTGGTTAAGCGTGATTATTACGGAGCATCCTCCATGAAAATTAATCTGAATAAACCATTTCCTTACGATTCAGTGTTGAAACAGCTTATGTGTCTCATATGCGGTAGTAAAATAAATCCCACTGTAAATTTCTGTTGAGCCCTAGTTTCCTTGGGTTATTTATTACAATTCTAATAGCTCGAGATAATTAAGGAAGTGGTTAAGCGTGATCATTACGGAGCATCCTGCATGAAAATTAATCTGAATAAACCATTTCCTTACGATTCAGTGTTGAAACAGCTTATGTGTCTCATATGCGGTAGTAAAATAACTCCCACTGTAAATTTCTGTTGAGCCCTAGTTTCCTTGGGTTATTTATTACAATTCTAATAGCTCGAGATAATTAAGGAAGTGGTTAAGCTTGATCATTACGGAGCATCCTCCATGAAAATTAATCTGAATAAACCATTTCCTTACGATTCAGTGTTGAAACAGCTTATGTGTCTCATATGCGGTAGTAAAATAAATCCCACTGTAAATTTCTATTGAGCCCTAGTTTCCTTGGGTTATTTATTACAATTCTAATAGCTCGAGATAATTAAGGAAGTGGTTAAGCGTGATCATTACGGAGCATCCTGCATGAAAATTAATCTGAATAGACCATTTCCTTACGATTCAGTGTTGAAACAGCTTATGTGTCTCATATGCGGTAGTAAGATAAATCCCACTGTAAATTTCTGTTGAGCCCTAGTTTCCTTGGGTTATTTATTACAATTCTAATAGCTCGAGATAATTAAGGAAGTGGTTAAGCGTGATCATTACGGAGCATCCTCCATGAAAATTAATCTGAATAAACCATTTCCTTACGATTCAGTGTTGAAACAGCTTATGTGTCTCATATGCGGTAGTAAGATAAATCCCACTGTAAATTTCTGTGGAGCCCTAGTTTCATTGGATTATTTATTACAATTCTAATAGCTCGAGATAATTAAGGAAGTGGTTAAGCGTGATCATTACGGAGCATCCTCCATGAAAATTAATCTGAATAAACCATTTCCTTACGATTCAGTGTAGAAACAGCTTATGTGTCTCATATGCGGTAGTAAAATAAATCCCACTGTAAATTTCTGTTGAGCCCTAGTTTCCTTGGGTTATTTATTACAATTCTAATAGCTCGAGATAATTAAGGAAGTGGTTAAGCGTGATCATTACGGAGCATCCTCCATGAAAATTAATCTGAATAAACCATTTCCTTACGATTCAGTGTTGAAACAGCTTATGTGTCTCATATGCGGTAGTAAAATAAATCCCACTGTAAATTTCTGTTGAGCCCTAGTTTCCTTGGGTTATTTATTACAATTCTAATAGCTCGAGATAATTAAGGAAGTGGTTAAGCGTGATCATTACGGAGCATCCTGCATGAAAATTAATCTGAATAGACCATTTCCTTACGATTCAGTGTTGAAACAGCTTATGTGTCTCATATGCGGTAGTAAAATAAATCCCACTGTAAATTTCTGTTGAGCCCTAGTTTCCTTGGGTTATTTATTACAACTCTAATAGCTTGAGATAATTAAGGAAGTGGTTAAGCGTGATCATTACGGAGCATCTTGCATGAAAATTAATCTGAATAGACCATTTCCTTACGATTCAGTGTTGAAACAGCTTATGTGTCTCATATGCGGTAGTAAAATAAATCCCACTGTAAATTTCTGTTGAGCCTTAGTTTCCTTGGGTTATTTATTACAATTCTAATAGCTCGAGATAATTAAGGAAGTGGTTAAGCGTGATCATTACGGAGCATCATTCATGAAAATTAATCTGAATAAACCATTTCCTTACGATTCAGTGTTGAAACAGCTTATGTGTCTCATATGCGGTAGTAAGATAAATCCCACTGTAAATTTCTGTGGAGCCGTAGTTTCATTGGATTATTTATTACAATTCTAATAGCTCGAGATAATTAAGGAAGTGGTTAAGCGTGATCATTACGGAGCATCCTCCATGAAAATTAATCTGAATAAACCATTTCCTTACGATTCAGTGTTGAAACAGCTTATGTGTGTCATATGCGGTAGTAAAATAAATCCCACTGTAAATTTCTGTGGAGCCCTAGTTTCATTGGATTATTTATTACAATTCTAATAGCTCGAGATAATTAAGGAAGTGGTTAAGCGTGATCATTACGGAGCATCCTCCATGAAAATTAATCTGAATAAACCATTTCCTTACGATTCAGTGTTGAAACAGCTTATGTGTCTCATATGCGGTAGTAAAATAAATCCCACTGTAAATTTCTGTTGAGCCCTAGTTTCCTTGGGTTATTTATTACAATTCTAATAGCTCGAGATAATTAAGGAAGTGGATAAGCGTGATCATTACGGAGCATCCTGCATGAAAATTAATCTGAATAGACCATTTCCTTACGATTCAGTGTTGAAACAGCTTATGTGTCTCATATGCGGTAGTAAAATAAATCCCACTGTAAATTTCTGTTGAGCCCTAGTTTCCTTGGGTTATTTATTACAACTCTAATAGCTTGAGATAATTAAGGAAGTGGTTAAGCGTGATCATTACGGAGCATCTTGCATGAAAATTAATCTGAATAGACCATTTCCTTACGATTCAGTGTTGAAACAGCTTATGTGTCTCATATGCGGTAGTAAAATAAATCCCACTGTAAATTTCTGTTGAGCCTTAGTTTCCTTGGGTTATTTATTACAATTCTAATAGCTCGAGATAATTAAGGAAGTGGTTAAGCGTGATCATTACGGAGCATCCTTCATGAAAATTAATCTGAATAAACCATTTCCTTACGATTCAGTGTTGAAACAGCTTATGTGTCTCATATGCGGTAGTAAGATAAATCCCACTGTAAATTTCTGTGGAGCCGTAGTTTCATTGGATTATTTATTACAATTCTAATAGCTCGAGATAATTAAGGAAGTGGTTAAGCGTGATCATTACGGAGCATCCTCCATGAAAATTAATCTGAATAAACCATTTCCTTACGATTCAGTGTTGAAACAGCTTATGTGTGTCATATGCGGTAGTAAAATAAATCCCACTGTAAATTTCTGTGGAGCCCTAGTTTCATTGGATTATTTATTACAATTCTAATAGCTCGAGATAATTAAGGAAGTGGTTAAGCGTGATCATTACGGAGCATCCTCCATGAAAATTAATCTGAATAAACCATTTCCTTACGATTCAGTGTTGAAACAGCTTATGTGTCTCATATGCGGTAGTAAAATAAATCCCACTGTAAATTTCTGTTGAGCCCTAGTTTCCTTGGGTTATTTATTACAATTCTAATAGCTCGAGATAATTAAGGAAGTGGATAAGCGTGATCATTACGGAGCATCCTACATGAAAATTAATCTGAATAAACCATTTCCTTACGATTCAGTGTTGAAACAGCTTATGTGTCTCATATGCGGTAGTAAAATAAATCCCACTGTAAATTTCTGTTGAGCCCTAGTTTCCTTGGGTTATTTATTACAATTCTAATAGCTCGAGATAATTAAGGAAGTGGTTAAGCGTGATCATTACGGAGCATCCTGCATGAAAATTAATCTGAATAGACCATTTCCTTACGATTCAGTGTTGAAACAGCTTATGTGTCTCATATGCGGTAGTAAAATAAATCCCACTGTAAATTTCTGTTGAGCCCTAGTTTCCTTGGGTTATTTATTACAACTCTAATAGCTTGAGATAATTAAGGAAGTGGTTAAGCGTGATCATTACGGAGCATCTTGCATGAAAATTAATCTGAATAGACCATTTCCTTACGATTCAGTGTTGAAACAGCTTATGTGTCTCATATGCGGTAGTAAAATAAATCCCACTGTAAATTTCTGTTGAGCCTTAGTTTCCTTGGGTTATTTATTACAATTCTAATAGCTCGAGATAATTAAGGAAGTGGTTAAGCGTGATCATTACGGAGCATCCTCCATGAAAATTAATCTGAATAAACCATTTCCTTACGATTCAGTGTTGAAACAGCTTATGTGTCTCATATGCGGTAGTGAAATAAATCCCACTGCAAATTTCTGTTGAGCCCTAGTTTCCTTGGGTTATTTATTACAACTCTAATAGCTCGAGATAATTAAGGAAGTGGTTAAGCGTGATCATTACGGAGCATCCTGCATGAAAATTAATCTGAATAGACCATTTCCTTACGATTCAGTGTTGAAACAGCTTATGTGTCTCATATGCGGTAGTAAAATAAATCCCACTATAAATTTCTGTTGAGCCCTAGTTTCCTTGGGTTATTTATTACAATTCTATTAGCTCGAGATAATTAAGGAAGTGGTTAAGCGTGATCATTACGGAGCATCCTGCATGAAAATTAATCTGAATAGACCATTTCCTTACGATTCAGTGTTGAGACAGCTTATGTGTCTCATATGCGGTAGTAAGATAAATCCTATTGTAAATTTCTGTTGAGCCCTAGTTTCCTTGTGTTATTTATTACAATAAAGAACTCAAGATAATTAAGGAAGTGGTTAAGCGTGATCATTACGGAGCATCCTTCATAAAAAAAGTAAGCTGAATGATCATTTCCTTACGATTCAGTGTTAAAAAGACGTATGTGTCTCATATGCGCAATAAAATAAATCCCACTGTAAATTTCTGTGGAGCCCTAGTTTCCTTGGATTATTTATTACAATTCTAATAGCTCGAGATAAGTAAGAAAGTGGTTAAGCGTGATCATTACGGAGCATCCTGCATGAAAATTAATCTGAATAGACCATTTCCTTACGATTCAGTGTTAAAACAGCTTATGTGTCTCATATGCGGTAGTAAAATAAATCCCACTGTAAATTTCTGTTGAGCCCTAGTTTCCTTGGGTTATTTATTTTAATTCTAATAGCTCGAGATAATTAAGGAAGTGGTTAAGCGTGATCATTACGGAGCATCCTCCATGAAAATTAATCTGAATAAACCATTTCCTTACGATTCAGTGTTGAAACAGCTTATGTGTCTCATATGCGGTAGTAAGATAAATCCCACTGTAAATTTCTGCGGAGCACTAGTTTCATTGGATTATTTATTACAATTCTAATAGCTCGAGATAATTAAGGAAGTGGTTAAGCGTGATCATTAAGGAGCATCCTCCAAGAAAATTAATCTGAATAAACCATTTCCTTACGATTCAGTGTTGAAACAGCTTATGTGTCTCATATGCGGTAGTAAAATAAATCCCACTGTAAATTTCTGTTGAGCCCTAGTTTCCTTGGGTTATTTATTACAATTCTAATAGCTCGAGATAATTAAGGAAGTGGTTAAGCTTGATCATTACGGAGCATCCTCCATGAAAATTAATCTGAATAGACCATTTCCTTATGATTCAGTGTTGAAACAGCTTATGTGTCTCATATGCGGTAGTAAGATAAATCCCACTGTAAATTTCTGTTGAGCCCTAGTTTCCTTGGGTTATTTATTACAATTCTAATAGCTCGAGATAATTAAGGAAGTGGTTAAGCGTGATCATTACGGAGCATCCTCCATGAAAATTAATCTGAATAAACCATTTCCTTACGATTCAGTGTTGAAACAGCTTATGTGTCTCATATGCGGTAGTAAGATAAATCCCACTGTAAATTTCTGTGGAGCCCTAGTTTCATTGGATTATTTATTACAATTCTAATAGCTCGAGATAATTAAGGAAGTGGTTAAGCGTGATCATTACGGAGCATCCTCCATGAAAATTAATCTGAATAAACCATTTCCTTACGATTCAGTGTAGAAACAGCTTATGTGTCTCATATGCGGTAGTAAAATAAATCCCACTGTAAATTTCTGTTGAGCCCTAGTTTCCTTGGGTTATTTATTACAATTCTAATAGCTCGAGATAATTAAGGAAGTGGTTAAGCGTGATTATTACGGAGCATCCTCCATGAAAATTAATCTGAATAAACCATTTCCTTACGATTCAGTGTTGAAACAGCTTATGTGTCTCATATGCGGTAGTAAAATAAATCCCACTGTAAATTTCTGTTGAGCCCTAGTTTCCTTGGGTTATTTATTACAATTCTAATAGCTCGAGATAATTAAGGAAGTGGTTAAGCGTGATCATTACGGAGCATCCTGCATGAAAATTAATCTGAATAAACCATTTCCTTACGATTCAGTGTTGAAACAGCTTATGTGTCTCATATGCGGTAGTAAAATAAATCCCACTGTAAATTTCTGTTGAGCCCTAGTTTCCTTGGGTTATTTATTACAATTCTAATAGCTCGAGATAATTAAGGAAGTGGTTAAGCTTGATCATTACGGAGCATCCTCCATGAAAATTAATCTGAATAAACCATTTCCTTACGATTCAGTGTTGAAACAGCTTATGTGTCTCATATGCGGTAGTAAAATAAATCCCACTGTAAATTTCTATTGAGCCCTAGTTTCCTTGGGTTATTTATTACAATTCTAATAGCTCGAGATAATTAAGGAAGTGGTTAAGCGTGATCATTACGGAGCATCCTGCATGAAAATTAATCTGAATAGACCATTTCCTTACGATTCAGTGTTGAAACAGCTTATGTGTCTCATATGCGGTAGTAAGATAAATCCCACTGTAAATTTCTGTTGAGCCCTAGTTTCCTTGGGTTATTTATTACAATTCTAATAGCTCGAGATAATTAAGGAAGTGGTTAAGCGTGATCATTACGGAGCATCCTCCATGAAAATTAATCTGAATAAACCATTTCCTTACGATTCAGTGTTGAAACAGCTTATGTGTCTCATATGCGGTAGTAAGATAAATCCCACTGTAAATTTCTGTGGAGCCCTAGTTTCATTGGATTATTTATTACAATTCTAATAGCTCGAGATAATTAAGGAAGTGGTTAAGCGTGATCATTACGGAGCATCCTCCATGAAAATTAATCTGAATAAACCATTTCCTTACGATTCAGTGTAGAAACAGCTTATGTGTCTCATATGCGGTAGTAAAATAAATCCCACTGTAAATTTCTGTTGAGCCCTAGTTTCCTTGGGTTATTTATTACAATTCTAATAGCTCGAGATAATTAAGGAAGTGGTTAAGCGTGATCATTACGGAGCATCCTCCATGAAAATTAATCTGAATAAACCATTTCCTTACGATTCAGTGTTGAAACAGCTTATGTGTCTCATATGCGGTAGTAAAATAAATCCCACTGTAAATTTCTGTTGAGCCCTAGTTTCCTTGGGTTATTTATTACAATTCTAATAGCTCGAGATAATTAAGGAAGTGGTTAAGCGTGATCATTACGGAGCATCCTGCATGAAAATTAATCTGAATAGACCATTTCCTTACGATTCAGTGTTGAAACAGCTTATGTGTCTCATATGCGGTAGTAAAATAAATCCCACTGTAAATTTCTGTTGAGCCCTAGTTTCCTTGGGTTATTTATTACAACTCTAATAGCTTGAGATAATTAAGGAAGTGGTTAAGCGTGATCATTACGGAGCATCTTGCATGAAAATTAATCTGAATAGACCATTTCCTTACGATTCAGTGTTGAAACAGCTTATGTGTCTCATATGCGGTAGTAAAATAAATCCCACTGTAAATTTCTGTTGAGCCTTAGTTTCCTTGGGTTATTTATTACAATTCTAATAGCTCGAGATAATTAAGGAAGTGGTTAAGCGTGATCATTACGGAGCATCCTCCATGAAAATTAATCTGAATAAACCATTTCCTTACGATTCAGTGTTGAAAAAGCTTATGTGTCTCATATGCGGTAGTAAGATAAATCCCACTGTAAATTTCTGTGGAGCCGTAGTTTCATTGGATTATTTATTACAATTCTAATAGCTCGAGATAATTAAGGAAGTGGTTAAGCGTGATCATTACGGAGCATCCTCCATGAAAATTAATCTGAATAAACCATTTCCTTACGATTCAGTGTTGAAACTGCTTATGTGTGTCATATGCGGTAGTAAAATAAATCCCACTGTAAATTTCTGTGGAGCCCTAGTTTCATTGGATTATTTATTACAATTCTAATAGCTCGAGATAATTAAGGAAGTGGTTAAGCGTGATCATTACGGAGCATCCTCCATGAAAATTAATCTGAATAAACCATTTCCTTACGATTCAGTGTTGAAACAGCTTATGTGTCTCATATGCGGTAGTAAAATAAATCCCACTGTAAATTTCTGTTGAGCCCTAGTTTCCTTGGGTTATTTATTACAATTCTAATAGCTCGAGATAATTAAGGAAGTGGATAAGCGTGATCATTACGGAGCATCCTGCATGAAAATTAATCTGAATAGACCATTTCCTTACGATTCAGTGTTGAAACAGCTTATGTGTCTCATATGCGGTAGTAAAATAAATCCCACTGTAAATTTCTGTTGAGCCCTAGTTTCCTTGGGTTATTTATTACAACTCTAATAGCTTGAGATAATTAAGGAAGTGGTTAAGCGTGATCATTACGGAGCATCTTGCATGAAAATTAATCTGAATAGACCATTTCCTTACGATTCAGTGTTGAAACAGCTTATGTGTCTCATATGCGGTAGTAAAATAAATCCCACTGTAAATTTCTGTTGAGCCTTAGTTTCCTTGGGTTATTTATTACAATTCTAATAGCTCGAGATAATTAAGGAAGTGGTTAAGCGTGATCATTACGGAGCATCCTTCATGAAAATTAATCTGAATAAACCATTTCCTTACGATTCAGTGTTGAAACAGCTTATGTGTCTCATATGCGGTAGTAAGATAAATCCCACTGTAAATTTCTGTGGAGCCGTAGTTTCATTGGATTATTTATTACAATTCTAATAGCTCGAGATAATTAAGGAAGTGGTTAAGCGTGATCATTACGGAGCATCCTCCATGAAAATTAATCTGAATAAACCATTTCCTTACGATTCAGTGTTGAAACAGCTTATGTGTGTCATATGCGGTAGTAAAATAAATCCCACTGTAAATTTCTGTGGAGCCCTAGTTTCATTGGATTATTTATTACAATTCTAATAGCTCGAGATAATTAAGGAAGTGGTTAAGCGTGATCATTACGGAGCATCCTCCATGAAAATTAATCTGAATAAACCATTTCCTTACGATTCAGTGTTGAAACAGCTTATGTGTCTCATATGCGGTAGTAAAATAAATCCCACTGTAAATTTCTGTTGAGCCCTAGTTTCCTTGGGTTATTTATTACAATTCTAATAGCTCGAGATAATTAAGGAAGTGGATAAGCGTGATCATTACGGAGCATCCTACATGAAAATTAATCTGAATAAACCATTTCCTTACGATTCAGTGTTGAAACAGCTTATGTGTCTCATATGCGGTAGTAAAATAAATCCCACTGTAAATTTCTGTTGAGCCCTAGTTTCCTTGGGTTATTTATTACAATTCTAATAGCTCGAGATAATTAAGGAAGTGGTTAAGCGTGATCATTACGGAGCATCCTGCATGAAAATTAATCTGAATAGACCATTTCCTTACGATTCAGTGTTGAAACAGCTTATGTGTCTCATATGCGGTAGTAAAATAAATCCCACTGTAAATTTCTGTTGAGCCCTAGTTTCCTTGGGTTATTTATTACAACTCTAATAGCTTGAGATAATTAAGGAAGTGGTTAAGCGTGATCATTACGGAGCATCTTGCATGAAAATTAATCTGAATAGACCATTTCCTTACGATTCAGTGTTGAAACAGCTTATGTGTCTCATATGCGGTAGTAAAATAAATCCCACTGTAAATTTCTGTTGAGCCTTAGTTTCCTTGGGTTATTTATTACAATTCTAATAGCTCGAGATAATTAAGGAAGTGGTTAAGCGTGATCATTACGGAGCATCCTCCATGAAAATTAATCTGAATAAACCATTTCCTTACGATTCAGTGTTGAAACAGCTTATGTGTCTCATATGCGGTAGTGAAATAAATCCCACTGCAAATTTCTGTTGAGCCCTAGTTTCCTTGGGTTATTTATTACAACTCTAATAGCTCGAGATAATTAAGGAAGTGGTTAAGCGTGATCATTACGGAGCATCCTGCATGAAAATTAATCTGAATAGACCATTTCCTTACGATTCAGTGTTGAAACAGCTTATGTGTCTCATATGCGGTAGTAAAATAAATCCCACTATAAATTTCTGTTGAGCCCTAGTTTCCTTGGGTTATTTATTACAATTCTATTAGCTCGAGATAATTAAGGAAGTGGTTAAGCGTGATCATTACGGAGCATCCTGCATGAAAATTAATCTGAATAGACCATTTCCTTACGATTCAGTGTTGAGACAGCTTATGTGTCTCATATGCGGTAGTAAGATAAATCCTATTGTAAATTTCTGTTGAGCCCTAGTTTCCTTGTGTTATTTATTACAATAAAGAACTCAAGATAATTAAGGAAGTGGTTAAGCGTGATCATTACGGAGCATCCTTCATAAAAAAAGTAAGCTGAATGATCATTTCCTTACGATTCAGTGTTAAAAAGACGTATGTGTCTCATATGCGCAATAAAATAAATCCCACTGTAAATTTCTGTGGAGCCCTAGTTTCCTTGGATTATTTATTACAATTCTAATAGCTCGAGATAAGTAAGAAAGTGGTTAAGCGTGATCATTACGGAGCATCCTGCATGAAAATTAATCTGAATAGACCATTTCCTTACGATTCAGTGTTAAAACAGCTTATGTGTCTCATATGCGGTAGTAAAATAAATCCCACTGTAAATTTCTGTTGAGCCCTAGTTTCCTTGGGTTATTTATTTTAATTCTAATAGCTCGAGATAATTAAGGAAGTGGTTAAGCGTGATCATTACGGAGCATCCTCCATGAAAATTAATCTGAATAAACCATTTCCTTACGATTCAGTGTTGAAACAGCTTATGTGTCTCATATGCGGTAGTAAGATAAATCCCACTGTAAATTTCTGTGGAGCCCTAGTTTCATTGGATTATTTATTACAATTCTAATAGCTCGAGATAATTAAGGAAGTGGTTAAGCGTGATCATTACGGAGCATCCTCCATGAAAATTAATCTGAATAAACCATTTCCTTACGATTCAGTGTTGAAACAGCTTATGTGTCTCATATGCGGTAGTAAGATAAATCCCACTGTAAATTTCTGCGGAGCACTAGTTTCATTGGATTATTTATTACAATTCTAATAGCTCGAGATAATTAAGGAAGTGGTTAAGCGTGATCATTAAGGAGCATCCTCCAAGAAAATTAATCTGAATAAACCATTTCCTTACGATTCAGTGTTGAAACAGCTTATGTGTCTCATATGCGGTAGTAAAATAAATCCCACTGTAAATTTCTGTTGAGCCCTAGTTTCCTTGGGTTATTTATTACAATTCTAATAGCTCGAGATAATTAAGGAAGTGGTTAAGCTTGATCATTACGGAGCATCCTCCATGAAAATTAATCTGAATAGACCATTTCCTTATGATTCAGTGTTGAAACAGCTTATGTGTCTCATATGCGGTAGTAAGATAAATCCCACTGTAAATTTCTGTTGAGCCCTAGTTTCCTTGGGTTATTTATTACAATTCTAATAGCTCGAGATAATTAAGGAAGTGGTTAAGCGTGATCATTACGGAGCATCCTCCATGAAAATTAATCTGAATAAACCATTTCCTTACGATTCAGTGTTGAAACAGCTTATGTGTCTCATATGCGGTAGTAAGATAAATCCCACTGTAAATTTCTGTGGAGCCCTAGTTTCATTGGATTATTTATTACAATTCTAATAGCTCGAGATAATTAAGGAAGTGGTTAAGCGTGATCATTACGGAGCATCCTCCATGAAAATTAATCTGAATAAACCATTTCCTTACGATTCAGTGTAGAAACAGCTTATGTGTCTCATATGCGGTAGTAAAATAAATCCCACTGTAAATTTCTGTTGAGCCCTAGTTTCCTTGGGTTATTTATTACAATTCTAATAGCTCGAGATAATTAAGGAAGTGGTTAAGCGTGATTATTACGGAGCATCCTCCATGAAAATTAATCTGAATAAACCATTTCCTTACGATTCAGTGTTGAAACAGCTTATGTGTCTCATATGCGGTAGTAAAATAAATCCCACTGTAAATTTCTGTTGAGCCCTAGTTTCCTTGGGTTATTTATTACAATTCTAATAGCTCGAGATAATTAAGGAAGTGGTTAAGCGTGATCATTACGGAGCATCCTGCATGAAAATTAATCTGAATAAACCATTTCCTTACGATTCAGTGTTGAAACAGCTTATGTGTCTCATATGCGGTAGTAAAATAAATCCCACTGTAAATTTCTGTTGAGCCCTAGTTTCCTTGGGTTATTTATTACAATTCTAATAGCTCGAGATAATTAAGGAAGTGGTTAAGCTTGATCATTACGGAGCATCCTCCATGAAAATTAATCTGAATAAACCATTTCCTTACGATTCAGTGTTGAAACAGCTTATGTGTCTCATATGCGGTAGTAAAATAAATCCCACTGTAAATTTCTATTGAGCCCTAGTTTCCTTGGGTTATTTATTACAATTCTAATAGCTCGAGATAATTAAGGAAGTGGTTAAGCGTGATCATTACGGAGCATCCTGCATGAAAATTAATCTGAATAGACCATTTCCTTACGATTCAGTGTTGAAACAGCTTATGTGTCTCATATGCGGTAGTAAGATAAATCCCACTGTAAATTTCTGTTGAGCCCTAGTTTCCTTGGGTTATTTATTACAATTCTAATAGCTCGAGATAATTAAGGAAGTGGTTAAGCGTGATCATTACGGAGCATCCTCCATGAAAATTAATCTGAATAAACCATTTCCTTACGATTCAGTGTTGAAACAGCTTATGTGTCTCATATGCGGTAGTAAGATAAATCCCACTGTAAATTTCTGTGGAGCCCTAGTTTCATTGGATTATTTATTACAATTCTAATAGCTCGAGATAATTAAGGAAGTGGTTAAGCGTGATCATTACGGAGCATCCTCCATGAAAATTAATCTGAATAAACCATTTCCTTACGATTCAGTGTAGAAACAGCTTATGTGTCTCATATGCGGTAGTAAAATAAATCCCACTGTAAATTTCTGTTGAGCCCTAGTTTCCTTGGGTTATTTATTACAATTCTAATAGCTCGAGATAATTAAGGAAGTGGTTAAGCGTGATCATTACGGAGCATCCTCCATGAAAATTAATCTGAATAAACCATTTCCTTACGATTCAGTGTTGAAACAGCTTATGTGTCTCATATGCGGTAGTAAAATAAATCCCACTGTAAATTTCTGTTGAGCCCTAGTTTCCTTGGGTTATTTATTACAATTCTAATAGCTCGAGATAATTAAGGAAGTGGTTAAGCGTGATCATTACGGAGCATCCTGCATGAAAATTAATCTGAATAGACCATTTCCTTACGATTCAGTGTTGAAACAGCTTATGTGTCTCATATGCGGTAGTAAAATAAATCCCACTGTAAATTTCTGTTGAGCCCTAGTTTCCTTGGGTTATTTATTACAACTCTAATAGCTTGAGATAATTAAGGAAGTGGTTAAGCGTGATCATTACGGAGCATCTTGCATGAAAATTAATCTGAATAGACCATTTCCTTACGATTCAGTGTTGAAACAGCTTATGTGTCTCATATGCGGTAGTAAAATAAATCCCACTGTAAATTTCTGTTGAGCCTTAGTTTCCTTGGGTTATTTATTACAATTCTAATAGCTCGAGATAATTAAGGAAGTGGTTAAGCGTGATCATTACGGAGCATCCTCCATGAAAATTAATCTGAATAAACCATTTCCTTACGATTCAGTGTTGAAAAAGCTTATGTGTCTCATATGCGGTAGTAAGATAAATCCCACTGTAAATTTCTGTGGAGCCGTAGTTTCATTGGATTATTTATTACAATTCTAATAGCTCGAGATAATTAAGGAAGTGGTTAAGCGTGATCATTACGGAGCATCCTCCATGAAAATTAATCTGAATAAACCATTTCCTTACGATTCAGTGTTGAAACTGCTTATGTGTGTCATATGCGGTAGTAAAATAAATCCCACTGTAAATTTCTGTGGAGCCCTAGTTTCATTGGATTATTTATTACAATTCTAATAGCTCGAGATAATTAAGGAAGTGGTTAAGCGTGATCATTACGGAGCATCCTCCATGAAAATTAATCTGAATAAACCATTTCCTTACGATTCAGTGTTGAAACAGCTTATGTGTCTCATATGCGGTAGTAAAATAAATCCCACTGTAAATTTCTGTTGAGCCCTAGTTTCCTTGGGTTATTTATTACAATTCTAATAGCTCGAGATAATTAAGGAAGTGGATAAGCGTGATCATTACGGAGCATCCTACATGAAAATTAATCTGAATAAACCATTTCCTTACGATTCAGTGTTGAAACAGCTTATGTGTCTCATATGCGGTAGTAAAATAAATCCCACTGTAAATTTCTGTTGAGCCCTAGTTTCCTTGGGTTATTTATTACAATTCTAATAGCTCGAGATAATTAAGGAAGTGGTTAAGCGTGATCATTACGGAGCATCCTGCATGAAAATTAATCTGAATAGACCATTTCCTTACGATTCAGTGTTGAAACAGCTTATGTGTCTCATATGCGGTAGTAAAATAAATCCCACTGTAAATTTCTGTTGAGCCCTAGTTTCCTTGGGTTATTTATTACAACTCTAATAGCTTGAGATAATTAAGGAAGTGGTTAAGCGTGATCATTACGGAGCATCTTGCATGAAAATTAATCTGAATAGACCATTTCCTTACGATTCAGTGTTGAAACAGCTTATGTGTCTCATATGCGGTAGTAAAATAAATCCCACTGTAAATTTCTGTTGAGCCTTAGTTTCCTTGGGTTATTTATTACAATTCTAATAGCTCGAGATAATTAAGGAAGTGGTTAAGCGTGATCATTACGGAGCATCCTCCATGAAAATTAATCTGAATAAACCATTTCCTTACGATTCAGTGTTGAAACAGCTTATGTGTCTCATATGCGGTAGTGAAATAAATCCCACTGCAAATTTCTGTTGAGCCCTAGTTTCCTTGGGTTATTTATTACAATTCAAATAGCTCGAGATAATTAAGGAAGTGGTTAAGCGTGATCATTACGGAGCATCCTGCATGAAAATTAATCTGAATAGACCATTTCCTTACGATTCAGTGTTGAAACAGCTTATGTGTCTCATATGCGGTAGTAAAATAAATCCCACTGTAAATTTCTGTTGAGCCCTAGTTTCCTTGGGTTATTTATTACAATTCTATTAGCTCGAGATAATTAAGGAAGTGGTTAAGCGTGATCATTACGGAGCATCCTGCATGAAAATTAATCTGAATAGACCATTTCCTTACGATTCAGTGTTGAGACAGCTTATGTGTCTCATATGCGGTAGTAAGATAAATCCTATTGTAAATTTCTGTTGAGCCCTAGTTTCCTTGTGTTATTTATTACAATAAAGAACTCAAGATAATTAAGGAAGTGGTTAAGCGTGATCATTACGGAGCATCCTTCATAAAAAAAGTAAGCTGAATGATCATTTCCTTACGATTCAGTGTTAAAAAGACGTATGTGTCTCATATGCGCAATAAAATAAATCCCACTGTAAATTTCTGTGGAGCCCTAGTTTCCTTGGATTATTTATTACAATTCTAATAGCTCGAGATAAGTAAGAAAGTGGTTAAGCGTGATCATTACGGAGCATCCTGCATGAAAATTAATCTGAATAGACCATTTCCTTACGATTCAGTGTTAAAACAGCTTATGTGTCTCATATGCGGTAGTAAAATAAATCCCACTGTAAATTTCTGTTGAGCCCTAGTTTCCTTGGGTTATTTATTTTAATTCTAATAGCTCGAGATAATTAAGGAAGTGGTTAAGCGTGATCATTACGGAGCATCCTCCATGAAAATTAATCTGAATAAACCATTTCCTTACGATTCAGTGTTGAAACAGCTTATGTGTCTCATATGCAGTAGTAAGATAAATCCCACTGTAAATTTCTGTGGAGCCCTAGTTTCATTGGATTATTTATTACAATTCTAATAGCTCGAGATAATTAAGGAAGTGGTTAAGCGTGATCATTACGGAGCATCCTCCATGAAAATTAATCTGAATAAACCATTTCCTTACGATTCAGTGTTGAAACAGCTTATGTGTCTCATATGCGGTAGTAAGATAAATCCCACTGTAAATTTCTGCGGAGCACTAGTTTCATTGGATTATTTATTACAATTCTAATAGCTCGAGATAATTAAGGAAGTGGTTAAGCTTGATCATTACGGAGCATCCTCCATGAAAATTAATCTGAATAAACCATTTCCTTACGATTCAGTGTTGAAACAGCTTATGTGTCTCATATGCGGTAGTAAGATAAATCCCACTGTAAATTTCTGTGGAGCCCTAGTTTCATTGGATTATTTATTACAATTCTAATAGCTCGAGATAATTAAGGAAGTGGTTAAGCTTGATCATTACGGAGCATCCTCCATGAAAATTAATCTGAATAAACCATTTCCTTACGATTCAGTGTTGAAACAGCTTATGTGTCTCATATGCGGTAGTAAGATAAATCCCACTGTAAATTTCTGCGGAGCACTAGTTTCATTGGATTATTTATTACAATTCTAATAGCTCGAGATAATTAAGGAAGTGGTTAAGCGTGATCATTACGGAGCATCCTCCATGAAAATTAATCTGAATAAACCATTTCCTTACGATTCAGTGTTGAAACAGCTTATGTGTCTCATATGCGGTAGTAAAATAAATCCCACTGTAAATTTCTGTTGAGCCCTAGTTTCCTTGGGTTATTTATTACAATTCTAATAGCTCGAGATAATTAAGGAAGTGGTTAAGCTTGATCATTACGGAGCATCCTCCATGAAAATTAATCTGAATAAACCATTTCCTTACGATTCAGTGTTGAAACAGCTTATGTGTCTCATATGCGGTAGTAAAATAAATCCCACTGTAAATTTCTATTGAGCCCTAGTTTCCTTGGGTTATTTATTACAATTCTAATAGCTCGAGATAATTAAGGAAGTGGTTAAGCGTGATCATTACGGAGCATCCTGCATGAAAATTAATCTGAATAGACCATTTCCTTACGATTCAGTGTTGAAACAGCTTATGTGTCTCATATGCGGTAGTAAGATAAATCCCACTGTAAATTTCTGTTGAGCCCTAGTTTCCTTGGGTTATTTATTACAATTCTAATAGCTCGAGATAATTAAGGAAGTGGTTAAGCGTGATCATTACGGAGCATCCTCCATGAAAATTAATCTGAATAAACCATTTCCTTACGATTCAGTGTTGAAAAAGCTTATGTGTCTCATATGCGGTAGTAAGATAAATCCCACTGTAAATTTCTGTGGAGCCCTAGTTTCATTGGATTATTTATTACAATTCTAATAGCTCGAGATAATTAAGGAAGTGGTTAAGCGTGATCATTACGGAGCATCCTCCATGAAAATTAATCTGAATAAACCATTTCCTTACGATTCAGTGTAGAAACAGCTTATGTGTCTCATATGCGGTAGTAAAATAAATCCCACTGTAAATTTCTGTTGAGCCCTAGTTTCCTTGGGTTATTTATTACAATTCTAATAGCTCGAGATAATTAAGGAAGTGGTTAAGCGTGATTATTACGGAGCATCCTCCATGAAAATTAATCTGAATAAACCATTTCCTTACGATTCAGTGTTGAAACAGCTTATGTGTCTCATATGCGGTAGTAAAATAAATCCCACTGTAAATTTCTGTTGAGCCCTAGTTTCCTTGGGTTATTTATTACAATTCTAATAGCTCGAGATAATTAAGGAAGTGGTTAAGCGTGATCATTACGGAGCATCCTGCATGAAAAATAATCTGAATAAACCATTTCCTTACGATTCAGTGTTGAAACAGCTTATGTGTCTCATATGCGGTAGTAAAATAAATCCCACTGTAAATTTCTGTTGAGCCCTAGTTTCCTTGGGTTATTTATTACAATTCTAATAGCTCGAGATAATTAAGGAAGTGGTTAAGCTTGATCATTACGGAGCATCCTCCATGAAAATTAATCTGAATAAACCATTTCCTTACGATTCAGTGTTGAAACAGCTTATGTGTCTCATATGCGGTTGTAAAATAAATCCCACTGTAAATTTCTATTGAGCCCTAGTTTCCTTGGGTTATTTATTACAATTCTAATAGCTCGAGATAATTAAGGAAGTGGTTAAGCGTGATCATTACGGAGCATCCTGCATGAAAATTAATCTGAATAGACCATTTCCTTACGATTCAGTGTTGAAACAGCTTATGTGTCTCATATGCGGTAGTAAGATAAATCCCACTGTAAATTTCTGTTGAGCCCTAGTTTCCTTGGGTTATTTATTACAATTCTAATAGCTCGAGATAATTAAGGAAGTGGTTAAGCGTGATCATTACGGAGCATCCTCCATGAAAATTAATCTGAATAAACCATTTCCTTACGATTCAGTGTTGAAACAGCTTATGTGTCTCATATGCGGTAGTAAGATAAATCCCACTGTAAATTTCTGTGGAGCCCTAGTTTCATTGGATTATTTATTACAATTCTAATAGCTCGAGATAATTAAGGAAGTGGTTAAGCGTGATCATTACGGAGCATCCTCCATGAAAATTAATCTGAATAAACCATTTCCTTACGATTCAGTGTAGAAACAGCTTATGTGTCTCATATGCGGTAGTAAAATAAATCCCACTGTAAATTTCTGTTGAGCCCTAGTTTCCTTGGGTTATTTATTACAATTCTAATAGCTCGAGATAATTAAGGAAGTGGTTAAGCGTGATCATTACGGAGCATCCTCCATGAAAATTAATCTGAATAAACCATTTCCTTACGATTCAGTGTTGAAACAGCTTATGTGTCTCATATGCGGTAGTAAAATAAATCCCACTGTAAATTTCTGTTGAGCCCTAGTTTCCTTGGGTTATTTATTACAATTCTAATAGCTCGAGATAATTAAGGAAGTGGTTAAGCGTGATCATTACGGAGCATCCTGCATGAAAATTAATCTGAATAGACCATTTCCTTACGATTCAGTGTTGAAACAGCTTATGTGTCTCATATGCGGTAGTAAAATAAATCCCACTGTAAATTTCTGTTGAGCCCTAGTTTCCTTGGGTTATTTATTACAACTCTAATAGCTTGAGATAATTAAGGAAGTGGTTAAGCGTGATCATTACGGAGCATCTTGCATGAAAATTAATCTGAATAGACCATTTCCTTACGATTCAGTGTTGAAACAGCTTATGTGTCTCATATGCGGTAGTAAAATAAATCCCACTGTAAATTTCTGTTGAGCCTTAGTTTCCTTGGGTTATTTATTACAATTCTAATAGCTCGAGATAATTAAGGAAGTGGTTAAGCGTGATCATTACGGAGCATCCTCCATGAAAATTAATCTGAATAAACCATTTCCTTACGATTCAGTGTTGAAACAGCTTATGTGTCTCATATGCGGTAGTAAGATAAATCCCACTGTAAATTTCTGTGGAGCCGTAGTTTCATTGGATTATTTATTACAATTCTAATAGCTCGAGATAATTAAGGAAGTGGTTAAGCGTGATCATTACGGAGCATCCTCCATGAAAATTAATCTGAATAAACCATTTCCTTACGATTCAGTGTTGAAACAGCTTATGTGTGTCATATGCGGTAGTAAAATAAATCCCACTGTAAATTTCTGTGGAGCCCTAGTTTCATTGGATTATTTATTACAATTCTAATAGCTCGAGATAATTAAGGAAGTGGTTAAGCGTGATCATTACGGAGCATCCTCCATGAAAATTAATCTGAATAAACCATTTCCTTACGATTCAGTGTTGAAACAGCTTATGTGTCTCATATGCGGTAGTAAAATAAATCCCACTGTAAATTTCTGTTGAGCCCTAGTTTCCTTGGGTTATTTATTACAATTCTAATAGCTCGAGATAATTAAGGAAGTGGATAAGCGTGATCATTACGGAGCATCCTACATGAAAATTAATCTGAATAAACCATTTCCTTACGATTCAGTGTTGAAACAGCTTATGTGTCTCATATGCGGTAGTAAAATAAATCCCACTGTAAATTTCTGTTGAGCCCTAGTTTCCTTGGGTTATTTATTACAATTCTAATAGCTCGAGATAATTAAGGAAGTGGTTAAGCGTGATCATTACGGAGCATCCTGCATGAAAATTAATCTGAATAGACCATTTCCTTACGATTCAGTGTTGAAACAGCTTATGTGTCTCATATGCGGTAGTAAAATAAATCCCACTGTAAATTTCTGTTGAGCCCTAGTTTCCTTGGGTTATTTATTACAACTCTAATAGCTTGAGATAATTAAGGAAGTGGTTAAGCGTGATCATTACGGAGCATCTTGCATGAAAATTAATCTGAATAGACCATTTCCTTACGATTCAGTGTTGAAACAGCTTATGTGTCTCATATGCGGTAGTAAAATAAATCCCACTGTAAATTTCTGTTGAGCCTTAGTTTCCTTGGGTTATTTATTACAATTCTAATAGCTCGAGATAATTAAGGAAGTGGTTAAGCGTGATCATTACGGAGCATCCTCCATGAAAATTAATCTGAATAAACCATTTCCTTACGATTCAGTGTTGAAACAGCTTATGTGTCTCATATGCGGTAGTAAGATAAATCCCACTGTAAATTTCTGTGGAGCCGTAGTTTCATTGGATTATTTATTACAATTCTAATAGCTCGAGATAATTAAGGAAGTGGTTAAGCGTGATCATTACGGAGCATCCTCCATGAAAATTAATCTGAATAAACCATTTCCTTACGATTCAGTGTTGAAACAGCTTATGTGTGTCATATGCGGTAGTAAAATAAATCCCACTGTAAATTTCTGTGGAGCCCTAGTTTCATTGGATTATTTATTACAATTCTAATAGCTCGAGATAATTAAGGAAGTGGTTAAGCGTGATCATTACGGAGCATCCTCCATGAAAATTAATCTGAATAAACCATTTCCTTACGATTCAGTGTTGAAACAGCTTATGTGTCTCATATGCGGTAGTAAAATAAATCCCTCTGTAAATTTCTGTTGAGCCCTAGTTTCCTTGGGTTATTTATTTTAATTCTAATAGCTCGAGATAATTAAGGAAGTGGTTAAGCGTGATCATTACGGAGCATCCTCCATGAAAATTAATCTGAATAAACCATTTCCTTACGATTCAGTGTTGAAACAGCTTATGTGTCTCATATGCGGTAGTAAGATAAATCCCACTGTAAATTTCTGTGGAGCCCTAGTTTCATTAGATTATTTATTACAATTCTAATAGCTCGAGATAATTAAGGAAGTGGTTAAGCGTGATCATTACGGAGCATCCTCCATGAAAATTAATCTGAATAAACCATTTCCTTACGATTCAGTGTTGAAACAGCTTATGTGTCTCATATGCGGTAGTAAGATAAATCCCACTGTAAATTTCTGCGGAGCACTAGTTTCATTGGATTATTTATTACAATTCTAATAGCTCGAGATAATTAAGGAAGTGGTTAATCGTGATCATTACGGAGCATCATCCAAGAAAATTAATCTGAATAAACCATTTCCTTACGATTCAGTGTTGAAACAGCTTATGTGTCTCATATGCGGTAGTAAAATAAATCCCACTGTAAATTTCTGTTGAGCCCTAGTTTCCTTGGGTTATTTATTACAATTCTAATAGCTCGAGATAATTAAGGAAGTGGTTAAGCTTGATCATTACGGAGCATCCTCCATGAAAATTAATCTGAATAAACCATTTCCTTACGATTCAGTGTTGAAACAGCTTATGTGTCTCATATGCGGTAGTAAAATAAATCCCACTGTAAATTTCTATTGAGCCCTAGTTTCCTTGGGTTATTTATTACAATTCTAATAGCTCGAGATAATTAAGGAAGTGGTTAAGCGTGATCATTACGGAGCATCCTGCATGAAAATTAATCTGAATAGACCATTTCCTTACGATTCAGTGTTGAAACAGCTTATGTGTCTCATATGCGGTAGTAAGATAAATCCCACTGTAAATTTCTGTTGAGCCCTAGTTTCCTTGGGTTATTTATTACAATTCTAATAGCTCGAGATAATTAAGGAAGTGGTTAAGCGTGATCATTACGGAGCATCCTCCATGAAAATTAATCTGAATAAACCATTTCCTTACGATTCAGTGTTGAAACAGCTTATGTGTCTCATATGCGGTAGTAAGATAAATCCCACTGTAAATTTCTGTGGAGCCCTAGTTTCATTGGATTATTTATTACAATTCTAATAGCTCGAGATAATTAAGGAAGTGGTTAAGCGTGATCATTACGGAGCATCCTCCATGAAAATTAATCTGAATAAACCATTTCCTTACGATTCAGTGTAGAAACAGCTTATGTGTCTCATATGCGGTAGTAAAATAAATCCCACTGTAAATTTCTGTTGAGCCCTAGTTTCCTTGGGTTATTTATTACAATTCTAATAGCTCGAGATAATTAAGGAAGTGGTTAAGCGTGATCATTACGGAGCATCCTCCATGAAAATTAATCTGAATAAACCATTGCCTTACGATTCAGTGTTGAAACAGCTTATGTGTCTCATATGCGGTAGTAAAATAAATCCCACTGTAAATTTCTGTTGAGCCCTAGTTTCCTTGGGTTATTTATTACAATTCTAATAGCTCGAGATAATTAAGGAAGTGGTTAAGCGTGATCATTACGGAGCATCCTGCATGAAAATTAATCTGAATAGACCATTTCCTTACGATTCAGTGTTGAAACAGCTTATGTGTCTCATATGCGGTAGTAAAATAAATCCCACTGTAAATTTCTGTTGAGCCCTAGTTTCCTTGGGTTATTTATTACAACTCTAATAGCTTGAGATAATTAAGGAAGTGGTTAAGCGTGATCATTACGGAGCATCTTGCATGAAAATTAATCTGAATAGACCATTTCCTTACGATTCAGTGTTGAAACAGCTTATGTGTCTCATATGCGGTAGTAAAATAAATCCCACTGTAAATTTCTGTTGAGCCTTAGTTTCCTTGGGTTATTTATTACAATTCTAATAGCTCGAGATAATTAAGGAAGTGGTTAAGCGTGATCATTACGGAGCATCCTGCATGAAAATTAATCTGAATAGACCATTTCCTTACGATTCAGCGTTGAAACAGCTAATGTGTCTCATATGCGGTAGTAAAATAAATCCCACTGTAAATTTCTGTTGAGCCCTAGTTTCCTTGGGTTATTTATTACAATTCTAATAGCTCGACATAATTAAGGAAGTGGTAAAGCGTGATCATTACGGAGCATCCTGCATGAAAATTAATCTGAATAGACCATTTCCTTACGATTCAGTGTTGAAACAACTTATGTGTCTCATATGCGGTAGTAAAATAAATCCCACTGTAAATTTCTGTTGAGCCCTAGTTTCCTTGGGTTATTTATTACAATTCTAATAGCTCGAGATAATTAAGGAAGTGGAGCGTGATCATTACGGAGCATCCTACATGAAAATTAATCTGAATAAACCATTTCCTTACGATTCACTGTTGAAACAGCTTATGTGTCTCATATGCGGTAGTAAAATAAATCCCACTGTAAATTTCTGTGGAGCCCTAGTTTCCTTGGATTATTTATTACAATTCTAATAGCTCGAGATAATTAAGGAAGTGGTTAAGCGTGATCATTACGGAGCATCCTGCATGAAAATTAATCTGAATAAACCATTTCCTTACGATTCAGTGTTGAAACAGCTTATGTGTCTCATATGCGGTAGTAAGATAAATCCCACTGTAAATTTCTGTTGAGCCCTAGTTTCCTTGTGTTATTTATTACAATAAAGAACTTAAGATAATTAAGGAAGTGGTTAAGCGTGATAATTACGGAGCATCCTTCATAAAAAAAGTAAGCTGAATGATCATTACCTTACGATTCAGTGTTGAAACGACGTATGTGTCTCATATGCGCAATAAAATAAATCCCACTGTAAATTTCTGTGGAGCCCTAGTTTCCTTGGGTTATTTATTACAATTCTAATAGCTCGAGATAATTAAGGAAGTGGTTAAGCGTGATCATTACGGAGCATCCTGCATGAAAATTAATCTGAATAGACCATTTCCTTACGATTCAGTGTTGAAACAGCTTATGTGTCTCATATGCGGTAGTAAAATAAATCCCACTGTAAATTTCTGTTGAGCCCTAGTTTCCTTGGGTTATTTATTACAATTCTAATAGCTCGAGATAATTAAGGAAGTGGTTAAGCGTGATCATTACGGAGCATCCTCCATGAAAATTAATCTGAATAAACCATTTCCTTACGATTCAGTGTTGAAACGACGTACGTGTCTCATATGCGGTAGTAAGATAAATCCCACTGAAAATTTCTGTGGAACCCTAGTTTCATTGGATTATTTATTACAATTCTAATAGCTCGAGATAATTAAGGAAGTGGTTAAGCGTGATCATTACGGAGCATCCTCCATGAAAATTAATCTGAATAAACCATTTCCTTACGATTCAGTGTTGAAACAGCTTATGTGTCTCATATGCGGTAGTAAGAGAAATCCCACTGTAAATTTCTGTTGAGCCCTAGTTTCCTTGTGTTATTTATTACAATAAAGAACTCAAGATCATTAAGGAAGTGGTTAAGCGTGATCATTACGGAGCATCCTCCATGAAAATTAATCTGAATAAACCATTTCCTTACGATTCAGTGTTGAAACAGCTTATGTGTCTCATATGCGGTAGTAAAATAAATCCCACTGTAAATTTCTGTTGAGCCCTAGTTTCCTTGGGTTATTTATTACAATTCTAATAGCTCGAGATAATTAAGGAAGTGGATAAGCGTGATCATTACGGAGCATCCTACATGAAAATTAATCTGAATAAACCATTTCCTTACGATTCAGTGTTGAAACAGCTTATGTGTCTCATATGCGGTAGTAAAATAAATCCCACTGTAAATTTCTGTTGAGCCCTAGTTTCCTTGGGTTATTTATTACAATTCTAATAGCTCGAGATAATTAAGGAAGTGGTTAAGCGTGATCATTACGGAGCATCCTGCATGAAAATTAATCTGAATAGACCATTTCCTTACGATTCAGTGTTGAAACAGCTTATGTGTCTCATATGCGGTAGTAAAATAAATCCCACTGTAAATTTCTGTTGAGCCCTAGTTTCCTTGGGTTATTTATTACAACTCTAATAGCTTGAGATAATTAAGGAAGTGGTTAAGCGTGATCATTACGGAGCATCTTGCATGAAAATTAATCTGAATAGACCATTTCCTTACGATTCAGTGTTGAAACAGCTTATGTGTCTCATATGCGGTAGTAAAATAAATCCCACTGTAAATTTCTGTTGAGCCTTAGTTTCCTTGGGTTATTTATTACAATTCTAATAGCTCGAGATAATTAAGGAAGTGGTTAAGCGTGATCATTACGGAGCATCCTCCATGAAAATTAATCTGAAAAAACCATTTCCTTACGATTCAGTGTTGAAACAGCTTATGTGTCTCATATGCGGTAGTAAGATAAATCCCACTGTAAATTTCTGTGGAGCCGTAGTTTCATTGGATTATTTATTACAATTCTAATAGCTCGAGATAATTAAGGAAGTGGTTAAGCGTGATCATTACGGAGCATCCTCCATGAAAATTAATCTGAATAAACCATTTCCTTACGATTCAGTGTTGAAACAGCTTATGTGTGTCATATGCGGTAGTAAAATAAATCCCACTGTAAATTTCTGTGGAGCCCTAGTTTCATTGGATTATTTATTACAATTCTAATAGCTCGAGATAATTAAGGAAGTGGTTAAGCGTGATCATTACGGAGCATCCTCCATGAAAATTAATCTGAATAAACCATTTCCTTACGATTCAGTGTTGAAACAGCTTATGTGTCTCATATGCGGTAGTAAAATAAATCCCACTGTAAATTTCTGTTGAGCCCTAGTTTCCTTGGGTTATTTATTTTAATTCTAATAGCTCGAGATAATTAAGGAAGTGGTTAAGCGTGATCATTACGGAGCATCCTCCATGAAAATTAATCTGAATAAACCATTTCCTTACGATTCAGTGTTGAAACAGCTTATGTGTCTCATATGCGGTAGTAAGATAAATCCCACTGTAAATTTCTGTGGAGCCCTAGTTTCATTGGATTATTTATTACAATTCTAATAGCTCGAGATAATTAAGGAAGTGGTTAAGCGTGATCATTACGGAGCATCCTCCATGAAAATTAATCTGAATAAACCATTTCCTTACGATTCAGTGTTGAAACAGCTTATGTGTCTCATATGCGGTAGTAAGATAAATCCCACTGTAAATTTCTGCGGAGCACTAGTTTCATTGGATTATTTATTACAATTCTAATAGCTCGAGATAATTAAGGAAGTGGTTAAGCGTGATCATTACGGAGCATCCTCCAAGAAAATTAATCTGAATAAACCATTTCCTTACGATTCAGTGTTGAAACAGCTTATGTGTCTCATATGCGGTAGTAAAATAAATCCCACTGTAAATTTCTGTTGAGCCCTAGTTTCCTTGGGTTATTTATTACAATTCTAATAGCTCGAGATAATTAAGGAAGTGGTTAAGCTTGATCATTACGGAGCATCCTCCATGAAAATTAATCTGAATAAACCATTTCCTTACGATTCAGTGTTGAAACAGCTTATGTGTCTCATATGCGGTAGTAAAATAAATCCCACTGTAAATTTCTATTGAGCCCTAGTTTCCTTGGGTTATTTATTACAATTCTAATAGCTCGAGATAATTAAGGAAGTGGTTAAGCGTGATCATTACGGAGCATCCTGCATGAAAATTAATCTGAATAGACCATTTCCTTACGATTCAGTGTTGAAACAGCTTATGTGTCTCATATGCGGTAGTAAGATAAATCCCACTGTAAATTTCTGTTGAGCCCTAGTTTCCTTGGGTTATTTATTACAATTCTAATAGCTCGAGATAATTAAGGAAGTGGTTAAGCGTGATCATTACGGAGCATCCTCCATGAAAATTAATCTGAATAAACCATTTCCTTACGATTCAGTGTTGAAACAGCTTATGTGTCTCATATGCGGTAGTAAGATAAATCCCACTGTAAATTTCTGTGGAGCCCTAGTTTCATTGGATTATTTATTACAATTCTAATAGCTCGAGATAATTAAGGAAGTGGTTAAGCGTGATCATTACGGAGCATCCTCCATGAAAATTAATCTGAATAAACCATTTCCTTACGATTCAGTGTTGAAACAGCTTATGTGTCTCATATGCGGTAGTAAGATAAATCCCACTGTAAATTTCTGTGGAGCCCTAGTTTCATTGGATTATTTATTACAATTCTAATAGCTCGAGATAATTAAGGAAGTGGTTAAGCGTGATCATTACGGAGCATCCTGCATGAAAATTAATCTGAATAGACCATTTCCTTACGATTCAGTGTTGAAACAGCTTATGTGTCTCATATGCGGTAGTAAGATAAATCCCACTGTAAATTTCTGTTGAGCCCTAGTTTCCTTGGGTTATTTATTACAATTCTAATAGCTCGAGATAATTAAGGAAGTGGTTAAGCGTGATCATTACGGAGCATCCTCCATGAAAATTAATCTGAATAAACCATTTCCTTACGATTCAGTGTTGAAACAGCTTATGTGTCTCATATGCGGTAGTAAGATAAATCCCACTGTAAATTTCTGTGGAGCCCTAGTTTCATTGGATTATTTATTACAATTCTAATAGCTCGAGATAATTAAGGAAGTGGTTAAGCGTGATCATTACGGAGCATCCTCCATGAAAATTAATCTGAATAAACCATTTCCTTACGATTCAGTGTAGAAACAGCTTATGTGTCTCATATGCGGTAGTAAAATAAATCCCACTGTAAATTTCTGTTGAGCCCTAGTTTCCTTGGGTTATTTATTACAATTCTAATAGCTCGAGATAATTAAGGAAGTGGTTAAGCGTGATCATTACGGAGCATCCTCCATGAAAATTAATCTGAATAAACCATTTCCTTACGATTCAGTGTTGAAACAGCTTATGTGTCTCATATGCGGTAGTAAAATAAATCCCACTGTAAATTTCTGTTGAGCCCTAGTTTCCTTGGGTTATTTATTACAACTCTAATAGCTTGAGATAATTAAGGAAGTGGTTAAGCGTGATCATTACGGAGCATCTTGCATGAAAATTAATCTGAATAGACCATTTCCTTACGATTCAGTGTTGAAACAGCTTATGTGTCTCATATGCGGTAGTAAAATAAATCCCACTGTAAATTTCTGTTGAGCCTTAGTTTCCTTGGGTTATTTATTACAATTCTAATAGCTCGAGATAATTAAGGAAGTGGTTAAGCGTGATCATTACGGAGCATCCTGCATGAAAATTAATCTGAATAGACCATTTCCTTACGATTCAGCGTTGAAACAGCTAATGTGTCTCATATGCGGTAGTAAAATAAATCCCACTGTAAATTTCTGTTGAGCCCTAGTTTCCTTGGGTTATTTATTACAATTCTAATAGCTCGACATAATTAAGGAAGTGGTAAAGCGTGATCATTACGGAGCATCCTGCATGAAAATTAATCTGAATAGACCATTTCCTTACGATTCAGTTTTGAAACAACTTATGTGTCTCATATGCGGTAGTAAAATAAATCCCACTGTAAATTTCTGTTGAGCCCTAGTTTCCTTGGGTTATTTATTACAATTCTAATAGCTCGAGATAATTAAGGAAGTGGATAAGCGTGATCATTACGGAGCATCCTACATGAAAATTAATCTGAATAAACCATTTCCTTACGATTCAGTGTTGAAACAGCTTATGTGTCTCATATGCGGTAGTAAAATAAATCCCACTGTAAATTTCTGTGGAGCCCTAGTTTCCTTGGATTATTTATTACAATTCTAATAGCTCGAGATAATTAAGGAAGTGGTTAAGCGTGATCATTACGGAGCATCCTGCATGAAAATTAATCTGAATAAACCATTTCCTTACGATTCAGTGTTGAAACAGCTTATGTGTCTCATATGCGGTAGTAAGATAAATCCCACTGTAAATTTCTGTTGAGCCCTAGTTTCCTTGTGTTATTTATTACAATAAAGAACTTAAGATAATTAAGGAAGTGGTTAAGCGTGATAATTACGGAGCATCCTTCATAAAAAAAGTAAGCTGAATGATCATTACCTTACGATTCAGTGTTAAAACGACGTATGTGTCTCATATGCGCAATAAAATAAATCCCACTGTAAATTTCTGTTGAGCCCTAGTTTCCTTGGGTTATTTATTACAATTCTAATAGCTCGAGATAATTAAGGAAGTGGTTAAGCGTGATCATTACGGAGCATCCTCCATGAAAATTAATCTGAATAAACCATTTCCTTACGATTCAGTGTTGAAACGACGTACGTGTCTCATATGCGGTAGTAAGATAAATCCCACTGAAAATTTCTGTGGAACCCTAGTTTCATTGGATTATTTATTACAATTCTAATAGCTCGAGATAATTAAGGAAGTGGTTAAGCGTGATCATTACGGAGCATCCTCCATGAAAATTAATCTGAATAAACCATTTCCTTACGATTCAGTGTTGAAACAGCTTATGTGTCTCATATGCGGTAGTAAGAGAAATCCCACTGTAAATTTCTGTTGAGCCCTAGTTTCCTTGTGTTATTTATTACAATAAAGAACTCAAGATAATTAAGGAAGTGGTTAAGCGTGATCATTACGGAGCATCCTTCATAAAAAAAGTAAGCTGAATGATCATTACCTTACGATTCAGTGTTGAAACGACGTATGTGTCTCATATGCGCAATAAAATAAATCCCACTGTAAATTTCTGTGGAGCCCTGGTTTCCTTGGGTTATTTATTACAATTCTAATAGCTCGAGATAATTAAGGAAGTGGTTAAGCGTGATCATTACGGAGCATCCTGCATGAAAATTAATCTGAATAGACCATTTCCTTACGATTCAGTGTTGAAACAGCTTATGTGTCTCATATGCGGTAGTAAAATAAATCCCACTGTTAATTTTTGTTGAGCCCTAGTTTCCTTGGGTTATTTATTACAATTCTAATAGCTCGAGATAATTAAGGAAGTGGTTAAGCGTGATCATTACGGAGCATCCTCCATGAAAATTAATCTGAATAAACCATTTCCTTACGATTCAGTGTTGAAACGACGTACGTGTCTCATATGCGGTAGTAAGATAAATCCCACTGAAAATTTCTGTGGAGCCCTAGTTTCATTGGATTATTTATTACAATTCTAATAGCTCGAGATAATTAAGGAAGTGGTTAAGCGTGATCATTACGGAGCATCCTCCATGAAAATTAATCTGAATAAACCATTTCCTTACGATTCAGTGTTGAAACAGCTTATGTGTCTCATATGCGGTAGTAAGATAAATCCTACTGTAAATTTCTGTGGAGCCCTAGTTTCATTGGATTATTTATTACAATTCTAATAGCTCGAGATAATTAAGGAAGTGGTTAAGCGTGATCATTACGGAGCATCCTCCATGAAAATTAATCTGAATAAACCATTTCCTTACGATTCAGTGTTGAAACAGCTTATGTGTCTCAAATGCGGTAGTAAGATAAATCCCACTGTAAATTTCTGTGGAGCCCTAGTTTCATTGGATTATTTATTACAATTCTAATAGCTCGAGATAATTAAGGAAGTGGTTAAGCGTGATCATTACGGAGCATCCTCCATGAAAATTAATCTGAATAGACCATTTCCTTACGATTCAGTTTTGAAACAGCTTATGTGTCTCATATGCGGTAGTAAAATAAATCCCACTGTAAATTTCTGTTGAGCCCTAGTTTCCTTGGGTTATTTATTACAATTCTAATAGCTCGAGATAGTTAAGGAAGTGGTTAAGCGTGATCATTACGGAGCATCCTGCATGAAAATTAATCTGAATAGACCATTTCCTTACGATTCAGTGTTGAAACAGCTTATGTGTCTCATATGCGGTAGTAAAATAAATCCCACTGTAAATTTCTGTTGAGCCCTAGTTTCCTTGGGTTATTTATTACAATTCTAATAGCTCGAGATAATTAAGGAAGTGGTTAAGCGTGATCATTACGGAGCATCCTCCATGAAAATTAATCTGAATAAACCATTTCCTTACGATTCAGTGTTGAGACAGCTTATGTGTCTCATATGCGGTAGTAAGATAAATCCTACTGTAAATTTCTGTTGAGCCCTAGTTTCCTTGTGTTATTTATTACAATAAAGAACTCAAGATAATTAAGGAAGTGGTTAAGCGTGATCATTACGGAGCATCCTTCATAAAAAAAGTAAGCTGAATGATCATTTCCTTACGATTCAGTGTTGAAACGACGTATGTGTCTCATATGCGCAATAAAATAAATCCCACTGTAAATTTCTGTGGAGCCCTAGTTTCCTTGGATTATTTATTACAATTCTATTAGCTCGAGATAAGTAAGGAAGTGGTTAAGCGTGATCATTACGGAGCATCCTGCATGAAAATTAATCTGAATAGACCATTTCCTTACGATTCAGTGTTGAAACAGCTTATGTGTCTCATATGCGGTAGTAAGATAAATCCCACTGTAAATTTCTGTTGAGCCCTAGTTTCCTTGGGTTATTTATTTTAATTCTAATAGCTCGAGATAATTAAGGAAGTGGTTAAGCGTGATCATTACGGAGCATCCTCCATGAAAATTAATCTGAATAAACCATTTCCTTACGATTCAGTGTTGAAACAGCTTATGTGTCTCATATGCGGTAGTAAGATAAATCCAACTGTAAATTTCTGTGGAGCCCTAGTTTCATTGGATTATTTATTACAATTCTAATAGCTCGAGATAATTAAGGAAGTGGTTAAGCGTGATCATTACGGAGCATCCTCCATGAAAATTAATCTGAATAAACCATTTCCTTACGATTCAGTGTTGAAACAGCTTATGTGTCTCATATGCGGTAGTAAGATAAATCCCACTGTAAATTTCTGTGGAGCCCTAGTTTCATTGGATTATTTATTACAATTCTAATAGCTCGAGATAATTAAGGAAGTGGTTAAGCGTGATCATTACGGAGCATCCTCCATGAAAATTAATCTGAATAGACCATTTCCTTACGATTCAGTTTTGAAACAGCTTATGTGTCTCATATGCGGTAGTAAAATAAATCCCACTGTAAATTTCTGTTGAGCCCTAGTTTCCTTGGGTTATTTATTACAATTCTAATAGCTCGAGATAGTTAAGGAAGTGGTTAGACGTGATCATTACGGAGCATCCTGCATGAAAATTAATCTGAATAGACCATTTCCTTACGATTCAGTGTTGAAACAGCTTATGTGTCTCATATGCGGTAGTAAAATAAATCCCACTGTAAATTTCTGTTGAGCCCTAGTTTCCTTGGGTTATTTATTACAATTCTAATAGCTCGAGATAATTAAGGAAGTGGTTAAGCGTGATCATTACGGAGCATCCTCCATGAAAATTAATCTGAATAAACCATTTCCTTACGATTCAGTGTTGAGACAGCTTATGTGTCTCATATGCGGTAGTAAGATAAATCCTACTGTAAATTTCTGTTGAGCCCTAGTTTCCTTGTGTTATTTATTACAATAAAGAACTCAAGATAATTAAGGAAGTGGTTAAGCGTGATCATTACGGAGCATCCTTCATAAAAAAAGTAAGCTGAATGATCATTTCCTTACGATTCAGTGTTGAAACGACGTATGTGTCTCATATGCGCAATAAAATAAATCCCACTGTAAATTTCTGTGGAGCCCTAGTTTCCTTGGATTATTTATTACAATTCTATTAGCTCGAGATAAGTAAGGAAGTGGTTAAGCGTGATCATTACGGAGCATCCTGCATGAAAATTAATCTGAATAGACCATTTCCTTACGATTCAGTGTTGAAACAGCTTATGTGTCTCATATGCGGTAGTAAGATAAATCCCACTGTAAATTTCTGTTGAGCCCTAGTTTCCTTGGGTTATTTATTTTAATTCTAATAGCTCGAGATAATTAAGGAAGTGGTTAAGCGTGATCATTACGGAGCATCCTCCATGAAAATTAATCTGAATAAACCATTTCCTTACGATTCAGTGTTGAAACAGCTTATGTGTCTCATATGCGGTAGTAAGATAAATCCAACTGTAAATTTCTGTGGAGCCCTAGTTTCATTGGATTATTTATTACAATTCTAATAGCTCGAGATAATTAAGGAAGTGGTTAAGCGTGATCATTACGGAGCATCCTCCATGAAAATTAATCTGAATAAACCATTTCCTTACGATTCAGTGTTGAAACAGCTTATGTGTCTCATATGCGGTAGTAAGATAAATCCCACTGTAAATTTCTGTGGAGCCCTAGTTTCATTGGATTATTTATTACAATTCTAATAGCTCGAGATAATTAAGGAAGTGTTTAAGCGTGATCATTACGGAGCATCCTCCATGAAAATTAATCTGAATAAACCATTTCCTTACGATTCAGTGTTGAAACAGCTTATGTGTCTCATATGCGGTAGTAAAATAAATCCCACTGCAAATTTCTGTTGAGCCCTAGTTTCCTTGGGATATTTATTACAATTCAAATAGCTCGAGATAATTAAGGAAGTGGTTAAGCGTGATCATTACGGAGCATCCTGCATGAAAATTAATCTGAATAGACCATTTCCTTACGATTCAGTGTTGAAACAGCTTATGTGTCTCATATGCGGTAGTAAAATAAATCCCACTGTAAATTTCTGTTGAGCCCTAGTTTCCTTGGGTTATTTATTACAATTCTAATAGCTCGAGATAAGTAAGGAAGTGGTTAAGCGTGATCATTACGGAGCATCCTGCATGAAAATTAATCTGAATAGACCATTTCCTTACGATTCAGTGTTGAAACAGCTTATGTGTCTCATATGCGGTAGTAAAATAAATCCCACTGTAAATTTCTGTTGAGCCCTAGTTTCCTTGGGTTATTTATTTTAATTCTAATAGCTCGAGATAATTAAGGAAGTGGTTAAGCGTGATCATTACGGAGCATCCTCCATGAAAATTAATCTGAATAAACCATTTCCTTACGATTCAGTGTTGAAACAGCTTATGTGTCTCATATGCGGTAGTAAGATAAATCCAACTGTAAATTTCTGTGGAGCCCTAGTTTCATTGGATTATTTATTACAATTCTAATAGCTCGAGATAATTAAGGAAGTGGTTAAGCGTGATCATTACGGAGCATCCTCCATGAAAATTAATCTGAATAAACCATTTCCTTACGATTCAGTGTTGAAACAGCTTATGTGTCTCATATGCGGTAGTAAGATAAATCCCACTGTAAATTTCTGTGGAGCCCTAGTTTCATTGGATTATTTATTACAATTCTAATAGCTCGAGATAATTAAGGAAGTGTTTAAGCGTGATCATTACGGAGCATCCTCCATGAAAATTAATCTGAATAAACCATTTCCTTACGATTCAGTGTTGAAACAGCTTATGTGTCTCATATGCGGTAGTAAAATAAATCCCACTGCAAATTTCTGTTGAGCCCTAGTTTCCTTGGGTTATTTATTACAATTCAAATAGCTCGAGATAATTAAGGAAGTGGTTAAGCGTGATCATTACGGAGCATCCTGCATGAAAATTAATCTGAATAAACCATTTCCTTACGATTCAGTGTTGAGACAGCTTATGTGTCTCATATGCGGTAGTAAGATAAATCCTACTGTAAATTTCTGTTGAGCCCTAGTTTCCTTGTGTTATTTATTACAATAAAGAACTCAAGATAATTAAGGAAGTGGTTAAGCGTGATCATTACGGAGCATCCTTCATAAAAAAAGTAAGCTGAATGATCATTTCCTTACGATTCAGTGTTGAAACGACGTATGTGTCTCATATGCGCAATAAAATAAATCCCACTGTAAATTTCTGTGGACCCCTAGTTTCCTTGGATTATTTATTACAATTCTAATAGCTCGAGATAAGTAAGAAAGTGGTTAAGCGTGATCATTACGGAGCATCCTGCATGAAAATTAATCTGAATAGACCATTTCCTTACGATTCAGTGTTGAAACAGCTTATGTGTCTCATATGCGGTAGTAAAATAAATCCCACTGTAAATTTCTGTTGAGCCCTAGTTTCCTTGGGTTATTTATTACAATTCTAATAGCTCGAGATAATTAAGGAAGTGGTTAAGCGTGATCATTACGGAGCATCCTGCATGAAAATTAATCTGAATAGACCATTTCCTTACGATTCAGTGTTGAAACAGCTTATGTGTCTCATATGCGGTAGTAAAATAAATCCCACTGTAAATTTCTGTTGAGCCCTAGTTTCCTTGGGTTATTTATTACAATTCTAATAGCTCGAGATAATTAAGGAAGTGGTTAAGCGTGATCATTACGGAGCATCCTGCATGAAAATTAATCTGAATAAACCATTTCCTTACGATTCAGTGTTGAGACAGCTTATGTGTCTCATATGCGGTAGTAAGATAAATCCTACTGTAAATTTCTGTTGAGCCCTAGTTTCCTTGTGTTATTTATTACAATAAAGAACTCAAGATAATTAAGGAAGTGGTTAAGCGTGATCATTACGGAGCATCCTTCATAAAAAAAGTAAGCTGAATGATCATTTCCTTACGATTCAGTGTTGAAACGACGTATGTGTCTCATATGCGCAATAAAATAAATCCCACTGTAAATTTCTGTGGACCCCTAGTTTCCTTGGATTATTTATTACAATTCTAATAGCTCGAGATAAGTAAGAAAGTGGTTAAGCGTGATCATTACGGAGCATCCTGCATGAAAATTAATCTGAATAGACCATTTCCTTACGATTCAGTGTTGAAACAGCTTATGTGTCTCATATGCGGTAGTAAAATAAATCCCACTGTAAATTTCTGTTGAGCCCTAGTTTCCCTGGGTTATTTATTACAATTCTAATAGCTCGAGATAATTAAGGAAGTGGTTAAGCGTGATCATTACGGAGCATCCTGCATGAAAATTAATCTGAATAGACCATTTCCTTACGATTCAGTGTTGAAACAGCTTATGTGTCTCATATGCGGTAGTAAAATAAATCCCACTGTAAATTTCTGTTGAGCCCTAGTTTCCTTGGGTTATTTATTACAATTCTAATAGCTCGAGATAATTAAGGAAGTGGTTAAGCGTGATCATTACGGAGCATCCTGCATGAAAATTAATCTGAATAGACCATTTCCTTACGATTCAGTGTTGAAACAGCTTATGTGTCACATATGCGGTAGTAAAATAAATCCCACTGTAAATTTCTGTTGAGCCCTAGTTTCCTTGGGTTATTTATTTTAATTCTAATAGCTCGAGATAATTAAGGAAGTGGTTAAGCGTGATCATTACGGAGCATCCTCCATGAAAATTAATCTGAATAAACCATTTCCTTACGATTCAGTGTTGAAACAGCTTATGTGTCTCATATGCGGTAGTAAGATAAATCCAAGTGTAAATTTCTGTGGAGCCCTAGTTTCATTGGATTATTTATTACAATTCTAATAGCTCGAGATAATTAAGGAAGTGGTTAAGCGTGATCATTACGGAGCATCCTCCATGAAAATTAATCTGAATAAACCATTTCCTTACGATTCAGTGTTGAAACAGCTTATGTGTCTCATATGCGGTAGTAAGATAAATCCCACTGTAAATTTCTGTGGAGCCCTAGTTTCATTGGATTATTTATTACAATTCTAATAGCTCGAGATAATTAAGGAAGTGTTTAAGCGTGATCATTACGGAGCATCCTCCATGAAAATTAATCTGAATAAACCATTTCCTTACGATTCAGTGTTGAAACAGCTTATGTGTCTCATATGCGGTAGTAAAATAAATCCCACTGCAAATTTCTGTTGAGCCCTAGTTTCCTTGGGTTATTTATTACAATTCAAATAGCTCGAGATAATTAAGGAAGTGGTTAAGCGTGATCATTACGGAGCATCCTGCATGAAAATTAATCTGAATAGACCATTTCCTTACGATTCAGTGTTGAAACAGCTTATGTGTCTCATATGCGGTAGTAAAATAAATCCCACTGTAAATTTCTGTTGAGCCCTAGTTTCCTTGGGTTATTTATTACAATTCTAATAGCTCGAGATAAGTAAGGAAGTGGTTAAGCGTGATCATTACGGAGCATCCTGCATGAAAATTAATCTGAATAGACCATTTCCTTACGATTCAGTGTTGAAACAGCTTATGTGTCTCATATGCGGTAGTAAAATAAATCCCACTGTAAATTTCTGTTGAGCCCTAGTTTCCTTGGGTTATTTATTACAATTCTAATAGCTCGAGATAATTAAGGAAGTGGTTAAGCGTGATCATTACGGAGCATCCTGCATGAAAATTAATCTGAATAAACCATTTCCTTACGATTCAGTGTTGAGACAGCTTATGTGTCTCATATGCGGTAGTAAGATAAATCCTACTGTAAATTTCTGTTGAGCCCTAGTTTCCTTGTGTTATTTATTACAATAAAGAACTCAAGATAATTAAGGAAGTGGTTAAGCGTGATCATTACGGAGCATCCTTCATAAAAAAAGTAAGCTGAATGATCATTTCCTTACGATTCAGTGTTGAAACGACGTATGTGTCTCATATGCGCAATAAAATAAATCCCACTGTAAATTTCTGTGGACCCCTAGTTTCCTTGGATTATTTATTACAATTCTAATAGCTCGAGATAAGTAAGAAAGTGGTTAAGCGTGATCATTACGGAGCATCCTGCATGAAAATTAATCTGAATAGACCATTTCCTTACGATTCAGTGTTGAAACAGCTTATGTGTCTCATATGCGGTAGTAAAATAAATCCCACTGTAAATTTCTGTTGAGCCCTAGTTTCCTTGGGTTATTTATTACAATTCTAATAGCTCGAGATAATTAAGGAAGTGGTTAAGCGTGATCATTACGGAGCATCCTGCATGAAAATTAATCTGAATAGACCATTTCCTTACGATTCAGTGTTGAAACAGCTTATGTGTCTCATATGCGGTAGTAAAATAAATCCCACTGTAAATTTCTGTTGAGCCCTAGTTTCCTTGGGTTATTTATTACAATTCTAATAGCTCGAGATAATTAAGGAAGTGGTTAAGCGTGATCATTACGGAGCATCCTGCATGAAAATTAATCTGAATAGACCATTTCCTTACGATTCAGTGTTGAAACAGCTTATGTGTCACATATGCGGTAGTAAAATAAATCCCACTGTAAATTTCTGTTGAGCCCTAGTTTCCTTGGGTTATTTATTTTAATTCTAATAGCTCGAGATAATTAAGGAAGTGGTTAAGCGTGATCATTACGGAGCATCCTCCATGAAAATTAATCTGAATAAACCATTTCCTTACGATTCAGTGTTGAAACAGCTTATGTGTCTCATATGCGGTAGTAAGATAAATCCAAGTGTAAATTTCTGTGGAGCCCTAGTTTCATTGGATTATTTATTACAATTCTAATAGCTCGAGATAATTAAGGAAGTGGTTAAGCGTGATCATTACGGAGCATCCTCCATGAAAATTAATCTGAATAAACCATTTCCTTACGATTCAGTGTTGAAACAGCTTATGTGTCTCATATGCGGTAGTAAGATAAATCCCACTGTAAATTTCTGTGGAGCCCTAGTTTCATTGGATTATTTATTACAATTCTAATAGCTCGAGATAATTAAGGAAGTGTTTAAGCGTGATCATTACGGAGCATCCTCCATGAAAATTAATCTGAATAAACCATTTCCTTACGATTCAGTGTTGAAACAGCTTATGTGTCTCATATGCGGTAGTAAAATAAATCCCACTGCAAATTTCTGTTGAGCCCTAGTTTCCTTGGGTTATTTATTACAATTCAAATAGCTCGAGATAATTAAGGAAGTGGTTAAGCGTGATCATTACGGAGCATCCTGCATGAAAATTAATCTGAATAGACCATTTCCTTACGATTCAGTGTTGAAACAGCTTATGTGTCTCATATGCGGTAGTAAAATAAATCCCACTGTAAATTTCTGTTGAGCCCTAGTTTCCTTGGGTTATTTATTACAATTCTAATAGCTCGAGATAAGTAAGGAAGTGGTTAAGCGTGATCATTACGGAGCATCCTGCATGAAAATTAATCTGAATAGACCATTTCCTTACGATTCAGTGTTGAAACAGCTTATGTGTCTCATATGCGGTAGTAAAATAAATCCCACTGTAAATTTCTGTTGAGCCCTAGTTTCCTTGGGTTATTTATTTTAATTCTAATAGCTCGAGATAATTAAGGAAGTGGTTAAGCGTGATCATTACGGAGCATCCTCCATGAAAATTAATCTGAATAAACCATTTCCTTACGATTCAGTGTTGAAACAGCTTATGTGTCTCATATGCGGTAGTAAGATAAATCCAACTGTAAATTTCTGTGGAGCCCTAGTTTCATTGGATTATTTATTACAATTCTAATAGCTCGAGATAATTAAGGAAGTGGTTAAGCGTGATCATTACGGAGCATCCTCCATGAAAATTAATCTGAATAAACCATTTCCTTACGATTCAGTGTTGAAACAGCTTATGTGTCTCATATGCGGTAGTAAGATAAATCCCACTGTAAATTTCTGTGGAGCCCTAGTTTCATTGGATTATTTATTACAATTCTAATAGCTCGAGATAATTAAGGAAGTGTTTAAGCGTGATCATTACGGAGCATCCTCCATGAAAATTAATCTGAATAAACCATTTCCTTACGATTCAGTGTTGAAACAGCTTATGTGTCTCTTATGCGGTTGTAAAATAAATCCCACTGCAAATTTCTGTTGAGCCCTAGTTTCCTTGGGTTATTTATTACAATTCAAATAGCTCGAGATAATTAAGGAAGTGGTTAAGCGTGATCATTACGGAGCATCCTGCATGAAAATTAATCTGAATAGACCATTTCCTTACGAATCAGTGTTGAAACAGCTTATGTGTCTCATATGCGGTAGTAAAATAAATCCCACTGTAAATTTCTGTTGAGCCCTAGTTTCCTTGGGTTATTTATTACAATTCTAATAGCTCGAGATAATTAAGGAAGTGGTTAAGCGTGATCATTACGGAGCATCCTGCATGAAAATTAATCTGAATAAACCATTTCCTTACGATTCAGTGTTGAGACAGCTTATGTGTCTCATATGCGGTAGTAAGATAAATCCTACTGTAAATTTCTGTTGAGCCCTAGTTTCCTTGTGTTATTTATTACAATAAAGAACTCAAGATAATTAAGGAAGTGGTTAAGCGTGATCATTACGGAGCATCCTTCATAAAAAAAGTAAGCTGAATGATCATTTCCTTACGATTCAGTGTTGAAACGACGTATGTGTCTCATATGCGCAATAAAATAAATCCCACTGTAAATTTCTGTGGACCCCTAGTTTCCTTGGATTATTTATTACAATTCTAATAGCTCGAGATAAGTAAGAAAGTGGTTAAGCGTGATCATTACGGAGCATCCTGCATGAAAATTAATCTGAATAGACCATTTCCTTACGATTCAGTGTTGAAACAGCTTATGTGTCTCATATGCGGTAGTAAAATAAATCCCACTGTAAATTTCTGTTGAGCCCTAGTTTCCTTGGGTTATTTATTACAATTCTAATAGCTCGAGATAATTAAAGAAGTGGTTAAGCGTGATCATTACGGAGCATCCTGCATGAAAATTAATCTGAATAGACCATTTCCTTACGATTCAGTGTTGAAACAGCTTATGTGTCTCATATGCGGTAGTAAAATAAATCCCACTGTAAATTTCTGTTGAGCCCTAGTTTCCTTGGGTTATTTATTACAATTCTAATAGCTCGAGATAATTAAGGAAGTGGTTAAGCGTGATCATTACGGAGCATCCTGCATGAAAATTAATCTGAATAAACCATTTCCTTACGATTCAGTGTTGAGACAGCTTATGTGTCTCATATGCGGTAGTAAGATAAATCCTACTGTAAATTTCTGTTGAGCCCTAGTTTCCTTGTGTTATTTATTACAATAAAGAACTCAAGATAATTAAGGAAGTGGTTAAGCGTGATCATTACGGAGCATCCTTCATAAAAAAAGTAAGCTGAATGATCATTTCCTTACGATTCAGTGTTGAAACGACGTATGTGTCTCATATGCGCAATAAAATAAATCCCACTGTAAATTTCTGTGGAGCCCTAGTTTCCTTGGATTATTTATTACAATTCTAATAGCTCGAGATAAGTAAGGAAGTGGTTAAGCGTGATCATTACGGAGCATCCTGCATGAAAATTAATCTGAATAGACCATTTCCTTACGATTCAGTGTTGAAACAGCTTATGTGTCTCATATGCGGTAGTAAAATAAATCCCACTGTAAATTTCTGTTGAGCCCTAGTTTCCTTGGGTTATTTATTTTAATTCTAATAGCTCGAGATAATTAAGGAAGTGGTTAAGCGTGATCATTACGGAGCATCCTCCATGAAAATTAATCTGAATAAACCATTTCCTTACGATTCAGTGTTGAAACAGCTTATGTGTCTCATATGCGGTAGTAAGATAAATCCAACTGTAAATTTCTGTGGAGCCCTACTTTCATTGGATTATTTATTACAATTCTAATAGCCCGAGATAATTAAGGAAGTGGTTAAGCGTGATCATTACGGAGCATCCTCCATGAAAATTAATCTGAATAAACCATTTCCTTACGATTCAGTGTTGAAACAGCTTATGTGTCTCATATGCGGTAGTAAGATAAATCCCACTGTAAATTTCTGTGGAGCCCTAGTTTCATTGGATTATTTATTACAATTCTAATAGCTCGAGATAATTAAGGAAGTGTTTAAGCGTGATCATTACGGAGCATCCTCCATGAAAATTAATCTGAATAAACCATTTCCTTACGATTCAGTGTTGAAACAGCTTATGTGTCTCATATGCGGTAGTAAAATAAATCCCACTGCAAATTTCTGTTGAGCCCTAGTTTCCTTGGGTTATTTATTACAATTCAAATAGCTCGAGATAATTAAGGAAGTGGTTAAGCGTGATCATTACGGAGCATCCTGCATGAAAATTAATCTGAATAGACCATTTCCTTACGATTCAGTGTTGAAACAGCTTATGTGTCTCATATGCGGTAGTAAAATAAATCCCACTGTAAATTTCTGCTGAGCCCTAGTTTCCTTGGGTTATTTATTACAATTCTAATAGCACGAGATAATTAAGGAAGTGGTTAAGCGTGATCATTACGGAGCATCCTGCATGAAAATTAATCTGAATAAACCATTTCCTTACGATTCAGTGTTGAGACAGCTTATGTGTCTCATATGCGGTAGTAAGATAAATCCTACTGTAAATTTCTGTTGAGCCCTAGTTTCCTTGTGTTATTTATTACAATAAAGAACTCAAGATAATTAAGGAAGTGGTTAAGCGTGATCATTACGGAGCATCCTTCATAAAAAAAGTAAGATGAATGATCATTTCCTTACGATTCAGTGTTGAAACGACGTATGTGTCTCATATGCGCAATAAAATAAATCCCACTGTAAATTTCTGTGGAGCCCTAGTTTCCTTGGATTATTTATTACAATTCTAATAGCTCGAGATAAGTAAGAAAGTGGTTAAACGTGATCATTACGGAGCATCCTGCATGAAAATTAATCTGAATAGACCATTTCCTTACGATTCAGTGTTGAAACAGCTTATGTGTCTCATATGCGGTAGTAAAATAAATCCCACTGTAAATTTCTGTTGAGCCCTAGTTTCCTTGGGTTATTTATTTTAATTCTAATAGCTCGAGATAATTAAGGAAGTGGTTAAGCGTGATCATTACGGAGCATCCTCCATGAAAATTAATCTGAATAAACCATTTCCTTACGATTCAGTGTTGAAACAGCTTATGTGTCTCATATGCGGTAGTAAGATAAATCCCACTGTAAATTTCTGTGGAGCCCTAGTTTCATTGGATTATTTATTACAATTCTAATAGCTCGAGATAATTAAGGAAGTGGTTAAGCGTGATCATTACGGAGCATCCTCCATGAAAATTAATCTGAATAAACCATTTCCTTACGATTCAGTGTTGAAACAGCTTATGTGTCTCATATGCGGTAGTAAGATAAATCCCACTGTAAATTTCTGCGGAGCACTAGTTTCATTGGATTATTTATTACAATTCTAATAGCTCGAGATAATTAAGGAAGTGGTTAAGCGTGATCATTACGGAGCATCCTCCATGAAAATTAATCTGAATAAACCATTTCCTTACGATTCAGTGTTGAAACAGCTTATGTGTCTCATATGCGGTAGTAAAATAAATCCCACTGTAAATTTCTGTTGAGCCCTAGTTTCCTTGGGTTATTTATTACAATTCTAATAGCTCGAGATAATTAAGGAAGTGGTTAAGCTTGATCATTACGGAGCATCCTCCATGAAAATTAATCTGAATAAACCATTTCCTTACGATTCAGTGTTGAAACAGCTTATGTGTCTCATATGCGGTAGTAAAATAAATCCCACTGTAAATTTCTGTTGAGCCCTAGTTTCCTTGGGTTATTTATTACAATTCTAATAGCTCGAGATAATTAAGGAAGTGGTTAAGCGTGATCATTACGGAGCATCCTGCATGAAAATTAATCTGAATAGACCATTTCCTTACGATTCAGTGTTGAAACAGCTTATGTGTCTCATATGCGGTAGTAAGATAAATCCCACTGTAAATTTCTGTTGAGCCCTAGTTTCATTGGATTATTTATTACAATTCTAATAGCTAGAGATAATTAAGGAAGTGGTTAAGCGTGATCATTACGGAGCATCCTCCATGAAAATTAATCTGAATAAACCATTTCCTTACGATTCAGTGTTGAAACAGCTTATGTGTCTCATATGCGGTAGTAAAATAAATCCCACTGTAAATTTCTGTTGAGCCCTAGTTTCCTTGGGTTATTTATTACAATTCTAATAGCTCGAGATAATTAAGGAAGTGGTTAAGCTTGATCATTACGGAGCATCCTCCATGAAAATTAATCTGAATAAACCATTTCCTTACGATTCAGTGTTGAAACAGCTTATGTGTCTCATATGCGGTAGTAAAATAAATCCCACTGTAAATTTCTGTTGAGCCCTAGTTTCCTTGGGTTATTTATTACAATTCTAATAGCTAGAGATAATTAAGGAAGTGGTTAAGCTTGATCATTACGGAGCATCCTCCATGAAAATTAATCTGAATAAACCATTTCCTTACGATTCAGTGTTGAAACAGCTTATGTGTCTCATATGCGGTAGTAAAATAAATCCCACTGTAAATTTCTGTTGAGCCCTAGTTTCCTTGGGTTATTTATTACAATTCTAATAGCTCGAGATAATTAAGGAAGTGGTTAAGCGTGATCATTACGGAGCATCCTGCATGAAAATTAATCTGAATAGACCATTTCCTTACGATTCAGTGTTGAAACAGCTTATGTGTCTCATATGCGGTAGTAAGATAAATCCCACTGTAAATTTCTGTGGAGCCCTAGTTTCATTGGATTATTTATTACAATTCTAATAGCTAGAGATAATTAAGGAAGTGGTTAAGCGTGATCATTACGGAGCATCCTCCATGAAAATTAATCTGAATAAACCATTTCCTTACGATTCAGTGTAGAAACAGCTTATGTGTCTCATATGCGGTAGTAAAATAAATCCCACTGTAAATTTCTGTTGAGCCCTAGTTTCCTTGGGTTATTTATTACAATTCTAATAGCTCGAGATAATTAAGGAAGTGGTTAAGCGTGATCATTACGGAGCATCCTCCATGAAAATTAATCTGAATAAACCATTTCCTTACGATTCAGTGTTGAAACAGCTTATGTGTCTCATATGCGGTAGTAAAATAAATCCCACTGTAAATTTCTGTTGAGCCCTAGTTTCCTTGGGTTATTTATTTCAATTCTAATAGCTCGAGATAATTAAGGAAGTGGTTAAGCGTGATCATTACGGAGCATCCTGCATGAAAATTAATCTGAATAGACCATTTCCTTACGATTCAGTGTTGAAACAGCTTATGTGTCTCATATGCGGTAGTAAAATAAATCCCACTGTAAATTTCTGTTGAGCCCTAGTTTCCTTGGGTTATTTATTACAACTCTAATAGCTCGAGATAATTAAGGAAGTGGTTAAGCGTGATCATTACGGAGCATCTTGCATGAAAATTAATCTGAATAGACCATTTCCTTACGATTCAGTGTTGAAACAGCTTATGTGTCTCATATGCGGTAGTAAGATAAATCCCACTGTAAATTTCTGTGGAGCCGTAGTTTCATTGGATTATTTATTACAATTCTAATAGCTCGAGATAATTAAGGAAGTGGTTAAGCGTGATCATTACGGAGCATCCTCCATGAAAATTAATCTGAATAAACCATTTCCTTACGATTCAGTGTTGAAACAGCTTATGTGTCTCATATGCGGTAGTAAAATAAATCCCACTGTAAATTTCTGTGGAGCCCTAGTTTCATTGGATTATTTATTACAATTCTAATAGCTCGAGATAATTAAGGAAATGGTTAAGCGTGATCATTACGGAGCATCCTCCATGAAAATTAATCTGAATAAACCATTTCCTTACGATTCAGTGTTGAAACAGCTTATTTGTCTCATATGCGGTAGTAAAATAAATCCCACTGTAAATTTCTGTTGAGCCCTAGTTTCCTTGGGTTATATATTACAATTCTAATAGCTCGAGATAATTAAGGAAGTGGTTAAGCGTGATCATTACGGAGCATCCTGCATGAAAATTAATCTGAATAGACCATTTCCTTACGATTCAGTGTTGAAACAGCTAATGTGTCTCATATGCGGTAGTAAAATAAATCCCACTGTAAATTTCTGTTGAGCCCTAGTTTCCTTGGGTTATTTATTTTAATTCTAATAGCTCGAGATAAATAAGGAAGTGGTTAAGCGTGATCATTACGGAGCATCCTGCATGAAAATTAATCTGAATAGACCATTTCCTTACGATTCAGTGTTGAAACAGCTTATGTGTCTCATATGCGGTAGTAAGATAAATCCAACTGTAAATTTCTGTGGAGCCCTAGTTTCCTTGGGTTATTTATTACAATTCTAATAGCTCGAGATAATTAAGGAAGTGGTTAAGCGTGATCATTACGGAGCATCCTCCATGAAAATTAATCTGAATAAACCATTTCCTTACGATTCAGTGTTGAAACAGCTTATGTGTCTCATATGCGGTAGTAAGATAAATCCCACTGTAAATTTCTGTGGAGCCCTACTTTCATTGGATTATTTATTACAATTCTAATAGCTCGAGATAATTAAGGAAGTGTTTAAGCGTGATCATTACGGAGCATCCTCCATGAAAATTAATCTGAATAAACCATTTCCTTACGATTCAGTGTTGAAACAGCTTATGTGTCTCATATGCGGTAGTAAAATAAATCCCACTGCAAATTTCTGTTGAGCCCTAGTTTCCTTGGGTTATTTATTACAATAAAGAACTCAAGATAATTAAGGAAGTGGTTAAGCGTGATCATTACGGAGCATCCTTCATAAAAAAAGAAAGCTGAATGATCATTACCTTACGATTCAGTGTTGAAACGACGTATGTGTCTCATATGCGCAATAAAATAAATCCCACTGTAAATTTCTGTGGAGCCCTAGTTTCCTTGGGTTACTTATTACAATTCTAATAGCTCGAGATAATTAAGGAAGTGGTTAAGCGTGATCATTACGGAGCATCCTGCATGAAAATTAATCTGAATAAACCATTTCCTTACGATTCAGTGTTGAAACAGCTTATGTGTCTCATATGCGGTAGTAAAATAAATCCCACTGTAAATTTCAGTTGAGCCCTAGTTTCCTTGGGTTATTTATTACAATTCTAATAGCTCGAGATAATTAAGGAAGTGGTTAAGCGTGATCATTACGGAGCATCCTCCATGAAAATTAATCTGAATAAACCATTTCCTTACGATTCAGTGTTGAAACGACGTACGTGTCTCATATGCGGTAGTAAGATAAATCCCTTTGAAAATTTCTGTGGAGCCCTAGTTTCATTGGATTATTTATTACAATTCTAATAGCTCGAGATAATTAAGGAAGTGGTTAAGCGTGATCATTACGGAGCATCCTCCATGAAAATTAATCTGAATAAACCATTTCCTTACGATTCAGTGTTGAAACAGCTTATGTGTCTCATATGCGGTAGTAAGATAAATCCCACTGTAAATTTCTGTTGAGCCCTAGTTTCCTTGTGTTATTTATTACAATAAAGAACTCAAGATAATTAAGGAAGTGGTTAAGCGTGATCATTACGGAGCATCCTTCATAAAAAAAGTAAGCTGAATGATCATTACCTTACGATTCAGTGTTGAAACGACGTATGTGTCTCATATGCGCAATAAAATAAATCCCACTGTAAATTTCTGTGGAGCCCTGGTTTCCTTGGGTTATTTATTACAATTCTAATAGCTCGAGATAATTAAGGAAGTGGTTAAGCGTGATCATTACGGAGCATCCTGCATGAAAATTAATCTGAATAGACCATTTCCTTACGATTCAGTGTTGAAACAGCTTATGTGTCTCATATGCGGTAGTAAAATAAATCCCACTGTAAATTTCTGTTGAGCCCTAGTTTCCTTGGGTTATTTATTACAATTCTAATAGCTCGAGATAATTAAGGAAGTGGTTAAGCGTGATCATTACGGAGCATCCTCCATGAAAATTAATCTGAATAAACCATTTCCTTACGATTCAGTGTTGAAACGACGTACGTGTCTCATATGCGGTAGTAAGATAAATCCCACTGAAAATTTCTGTGGAGCCCTAGTTTCATTGGATTATTTATTACAATTCTAATAGCTCGAGATAATTAAGGAAGTGGTTAAGCGTGATCATTACGGAGCATCCTCCATGAAAATTAATCTGAATAAACCATTTCCTTACGATTCAGTGTTGAAACAGCTTATGTGTCTCATATGCGGTAGTAAGATAAATCCCACTGTAAATTTCTGTTGAGCCCTAGTTTCCTTGTGTTATTTATTACAATAAAGAACTCAAGATAACTAAGGAAGTGGTTAAGCGTGATCATTACGGAGCATCCTTCATAAAAAAAAGTAAGCTGAATGATCATTTCCTTACGATTCAGTGTTGAAACAACGTACGTGTCTCATATGCGTAATAAAATAAATCCCACTGAAAATTTCTGTGGAGCCCTAGTTTCCTTGGATTATTTATTACAATTCTAATAGCTCGAGATAATTAAGGACGTGGTTAAGCGTGATCATTACGGAGCATCCTGTATAAAAAGTATTGTGAATAACCATTTACTTATGATTTAATGTTAAAATGACTAACTTGTCTCATATGCTAAATGAAAACCACCGGCTTCTTGCGAAACATCCGATCGAAACCTAACGAGCAGTGAGTTGCTGGATGAAGAGATGGGTCCTGGATTCTGTTGGTTGTTGCAAATGCGCATCAATGATTTGGAGTTTTCGCTGTTTCCATCGAACACCTAAGATATTTCAGAATAAATAATTATTTTTGTTTATTTAATTTAGTTTTTTTAAAAAAAAGTTATTTACTAAGCATCATCAACTAAGAATTATAATTAAAACTATCGACAATCACACAATACCTCTTAAAATTTATATGATATCAACCAACGCCTCCTATAACTGAAAACCTCCACACGGTTTCTTATAGGTTGTCCGATCAGACCATTGTGAAGGATATCCACTTACCGAACGAGTCATTTAATACAAAATCTAGTTAAAATAAGAAAGTGGTAGCAAATATATGACTAAAAATATGTTTTATTTATGATTATTATTGGTTTGCCTCATTCACTTGTCAACCACTACAGATTGAATTCTCAAATATATATGATAAATTTCTCTCAATTGCTTTTATAAAAGGTTTTGGATTCATGCGCACAACTGGTTCACTTTTTAAATAGTCTGCGCAGACTACTTATAAAAGACCGTGTGGAGGCTTTTTGATGTAGGAGGTGATGTATCAACTCATACCAGCAAGCATACAGGATAAAATAACGTTAACACGTTGAATGCCATGGAGGTCACCGGTGACCTGCACTGAGTTTGTTCGTAGAGCCTCGGGGGTCACCGGTGAAGTCAAGATTATTACAAACACGTAATTCGAGTAAATTTTTATTTTTTTTCATATTATTAAAAAAAATTTAGAAAAGTCCCACACACTTACAAAACAAATTGATTTATTACAACTAGATATTAATAAAATTGACACATAAATATTGAGCTTTTAGCTTATGCAAAACAAATTAATTCTTTTTTATTTATTTTTATTTTTTTGTCTTCCTGGGCTCTCGCGGGCCTTGTAAATTTTAAAGAGTGGTAACGAAAATTAAACAAAAGTCGATAATTTAATGTTTGGGTAACCACCACTAAAAAGTTTTTTTTGAAAAGAGTATATATGCATGAAAATTCCACCTTCTAAACCACCCACCCCATAGACTGCTGAACTCAAACTGTCTTTTATTTTAACTTTTTTTACTTCATGATATATGGGATAGGGGCCTTCTGCGCGGCCCAGGTGCCCAATTTGTATAAATAAATAAAGAAAGAAAGAACCTTCTAAACCACAGGGCCATTTTGGCCTCAGATGCCCAGTTCTACAACAACGAACGAACCTTCTAAATCACTTAACGACAAAGTGGTAAATTAAAGTAAGAAATATTTTCAAGCATTAACCTTAAATACCACTACTAATATTTTTCAAGGGTTGTGGGAACCCTGTCTTCATCAAAATTGAAACCACAAGGATGCCGCAGATGACACAAAAAGGTAAAAAGAGGTGATTAATAAGTAAAAAAAAAATTATTAACTTTTTCCAGCATTGTTCTCTCAGTTAGCTGATGAAAGTAAATGAAAAGCATATTTTTGTTGTAAATATGAATAATTAGCAATGTAAATCATGGTGAAAGTTACGTTTGAATAATTGAACACGTTGAATGCCATGAGGGTCCCCGGTGACCGGTAAAACCAAGATTATTAGAAACACATAATTCGAGAAAATTTTTAATTTTTTTAAATATTATTATCGTTACTAAAATGGTTTGAAGAAATTAATGCAATATGGAACACACAAAAATAGTTTTATTTATATACACACAGATGCCAACTTGCTCAGGAAAGCTAATAAATATTTTAAGTGGTAGTTTATTAATTGTGATTCTTGGTTTAATAAACTCAAATTAGTAACTTTTTATCCACCCCTATTTCTAAACAACTCATAAGCTTATATAATTCACCAAATTTGTCAGATATGTCATGCTAAACCTTTTAAAAAACTAGCCAAATCTGACTAATGTTTGCAAATTTAGTTTGTAGTTGTTTACCGTTGTGGCCAGACTGGCAAGTCATGTAAAATTAGTGTGGCATTTAACGTGTTAATGGACTAAATAAATAAATATGAATTGAGTTTATACCACTTCTTGCAGTTTTAGTCACCAGTCGCATCACTTGAACTAGTAACTTAATTTTTTTCGATGAATTTAAGAGATCCATATTCTCGAAAATTTAATTAAGAACTTACAATTCATATTTTGATTTAAAATTCGCAATAATTTAAAAAAATAAAATGGTAGATGCGACATGAATTATCAACCTAGTTTAAGTACTAATTTCCTACTTTTCCTATTAAAAAAGTACTTTTTACATTGCTATAAAGAGTAACGCGATGCCTTTTTTGTTTGGCGGCCATATTAAAATCAGTAAAAGATAAAACAATAAACACAATTTTTATAGCCTGATTAACAAAATTAAATTCCTATAGCCTGATTAACAAAATTAATGCGATTTAAAACTTATTACTTATTCTATTATATCTAAATCTGATCCGATTTTACCTGAAGGTAGTCAAACCTGCATTCATAATGTTCTTCAATATCGATGTCTACAACGTGCAATGAAATAACTGATCCTTCCGAAACCTGGATCAGCCATTCACAATTAGCATTTACAGGGTAAGTCTGAGGGTAATTTGGTGACATAATGGTGCCACGTGGAGATGTTAGCTTTCCACCACATCCTGCAATATAAAAATGATACTACTCAGTTCAGAATTTACAATAAAACTTTTATTGAATGTTTACTATATCGTAGAACTCGTAATAGTTCAGCATTTCTTACGTAAATTTATTACATTCCTATATATTTTATACATTTTGCTTGTAATTTGTTAATAATATTAAAATGCTATTTGGAATATTTAGTATAAATTAAATTTCAGCAAAATGAGTGCATATTTTAATCGATTATAAAATAAAATAACTTTTTCACAGTCATTTTGCTCATATTTGATCTTTATATAGTTATATGGTATTTAATTATGTTAGATCGTTTAAATTCAATATATGTTTCTTTTTACATTTTTAACCACTTCTCGGAACTCTAATTATCTTTACTTTTCATATCATATCAATAATTTAAAAAAATTAAAAGAAACAAAACTTGTCGTGATTTTTTATCTTTTAAATTTTTTTTTTGGTTACAATTAAAGTGTTATATCTTTAAATGCTAGTGAAACAAAATGTGAATATTAAAATGCTTATTTTTTTTTGCAATGCCAACCTGGGTTGACATTCGTCAAATCAGGCGTATTAAGGCAGATTTTGTTGACCACTCTTTCAGGGGTAATGACAAATAGTACAGAGAACGAAGGAACATCCATGCCTTTCCCAGGCTTCGAACCCAGAATCTTTCTGATGCAAGACCAGTTCCCTGACCCCTACACAGTCCTGTCGGCAAGTGTTAAAAAGTTTAAAATCGAGGCCAATACTTCTGATTTTACCAGAAAATTTTATTCTTTTTTCGTTTTGTCTATGTTTGTGATTGTGGTACCTTTCACATGCGAGACTCGGAGCCTCGTGGACTTGCATTGTTTGATTAAAGAATATTTTAAAAAAGAAGAAGCCTAATCCTTTTAATACGTAACTAACACGGGGAACTGCTCGGTGTGGTATGCTATACCAGTGAAATAATTTACAGGGTGAGTAACATACTCAGATTTAGCAGAACATCATTTGTACTAAGATCCAGCGCATGCGCATACGATGCTAAGTGACTGTCAAGAGGTACGTACCGGCTGCCAATTTATTCTTTCTCTCTATGTCAAAATGTTTTAGCAGATGTGAGCAACATGGATGATATAAATGTATTCTCAAATAAATTTCTTAATTAGTAGTACAATTCTGTTTATCAATAGTGTAAAAATGCAAAGAATACAATAATTAAAAATTTAAAAAAATTAGAAATTTCTTCTCCTCCCCAACCCCAGTTGTGATTAGGAGTAAAGGAGGGTGAATCTGAATCTGTTGCTGTGCCCCTAAATGCTTTTTGCTTCAGACACAGAGACTGTACCATACCTCGGGGGACTGGTTTATATTATATCCATGGAAGCTTGCCTTCTTCTCCTATGCATATCTTTTGGCTTGGTACTCTGTGATGTTTGAGTTGTTGTGAAGATAAGGCGTCCGTACTTAGCATATGGGTTCTACGACCTTGTGTCGCATCAATTCAATACTTTTATATTTATAGTAACAACAAATTTTATGTTTTGGTAAATCATTCTGAATCAAAATAAACAGTATCTTGATATTAACCCACTTGATTTCTGACCTCTTTTGCCAAGTGGTTTCACCTTTCCAACAAGACATCAGGTTCGAATTCCGACGTAGTATTGGAAGTGTGTTTCTCCTATCTGTTCTTAAACTTGATAGCGGCCGGAAATTCGAACTTCCTTAGGAGCACGCAAGCCTGCATATATAATGATAAATAATTCCTAGCATTACGCAAAAAATTCAAACTAAAACTTTAGAAAATGAAGCAATAATGGTCGAATGTTAAAATTTAGAACAAGTACTTGTATAGTTAATGGTTTATATTATTATTATTATACTATTAGTTTATATATTTATATTATTATATGGTGATTTACACTATAGTAGTTTAGCTGTAAGACTTGTGTTCACTTTTGGTTAAAGAAAAAAAAGGGAACCTGAGTAAATTCTTAAAATATTTTTGGAACGTATATTTCTTACCAGTTGCAGTAGAATCAAAGTAAATTTCAAATCCTGGAGCCGACATGGACGAATCAGATTTAAACTCAATTCGTAAACTATTACTGTGAGATCGAACAGTTTTCAAAATCTCATCCCCGCAGTATTTTCCAATTAAAGGTGAATTTCCAGTTGCACCATTTCTGAAAAATAAACCTTTTGTATTTTTTAATGCAAGTAGAAAACACAGAGTATGAAAAATGTAAATTTTATTTGAATGGGTTACTGTGAAAAAAAAAATCAATTAAAATAAAAAAAAATACGCTAATCTTTAGAACGAAATCGGCTTGTGATGAATAAAAATTCCGTTTCAGTCAGATTTCTGTATAACACAAACGCAGATTACTAAAAAAAATAAGATTCAATCTCATCGAAATAATCTTTCAAAACCTGAAAAAGGAAGGATCTATACATGAAAAGAAAACTATAAATTTCCTAATTACTGTTTTAAACATTTGATTGTAATTTATATAGTGTGAAATTGTTTTTTTAGTTATAACGTATTCTTTGCAGGGTTCGTGCGCACAAGAAAATATTTAAAAGTTTTAATATTATTTTAAGGAAAACGTTTTTTTTTAAAGTTCGTAGCTACGACAAGGATATTTAAATAACTCTAAGTAAATAGAATAAATACATATACATCAAATTCACAACCTCTCATCTATAACCAAAACGTCTCACTAAAAATGAGAAAATTACTATATACCTCTATGATCCGACCTATACTTACATATGCTTCACCTGCCTGGACTACTATATCCGAACACCTAATGAAAAAGCTCAATCAGTGTCAAAATAAAATACTCAGAAAAATCACCCGTGCCAGATGGTTCATACGCAATTCAAATATCCATAAAAATCTCAAAATTCCGTTTCTATCCGAATATATATATAAATTAAATGCAGACTTCTACGATAAAGCCATAAAATGCAGCACAGCCAACTTCAATAAGATTTTTAACTTCGAGAACTTTAAAAAAGACGAAAAACTAAGACCAATAGCCGCTCATTTCACCTCCGACGCCTCATACCACAACTATCAGCATAAGTAATAGTCTTCAATTCCAGCATCTATAGTTTACATGAATAATCCAAAGCATCAATAGTCTACAGCATCTAACACTTTACCAGTACTGAAATCCTAACTTACGTTACTTCACGTTGACAATCAAACTACAGCCATCCACAGTTTGCAGCAAGTTGCTCTTATTATTTTCATTTTCTTTCAGTTATACAAGCAAGGTGCTTGTCTCCCAGTAACAGCCACCCCATAGACTGCTGAACTCTAACTGTATTTTATTTTAACTGTTTATTTTACTTCATGATGTATGGGATATGGGCCTTCTGCGCGGCCCAGTCAAATTAGTAATTATTTGACTGGGAAATAAGTAATTTCCAGTTATAAACTATAGTGTTTTAGTCTTTTACAGATTCGTCTCTAGTATGGAAGTGAAGAGAAGTCAAGAAATAATCAGCTAATCAATGTGACGTAAGACATCATGTTCTATAAAAGAACGAACAATTTCTTTTTTCAGGTGAGAGAGAGATGAACAGCCCACCTTCTTTTTTAGTGTTTGGCCGATGGCCTGATATCCGTCATAGGATTAAGATTGTATTTGTTAATAATGATTCTTTTGTTTAACATTACGAATTTTAGATTTCAGTTAAACATTTAAAGTTGTAATAAATGTTGTGTTCCAGTTTACTTGTGTTTTCATCATTTTTAGCGTACTCTGCTTTACGGGTTAAACCCACAAAGGTTATGGGTCTTTTGCCCACGTCAACGCCTTTTGCCCACGTCAACGCATTTGCCCACGTTAACGATATAGATTCAGAAGAAATTCGATCTGGGAGTTAAAATATTTATTTTAATCACAGGAAGAAACCAAGTTTTGAATATGGAAAGAAACTTAGAATCAACGAATTTATCTTTTCCTAAACTGGGAGCATTCAACTACGATAGTTGGAAGTGTGACATGAGAGTAGCTCTGATGGATCGTGGAAGTTGGGAATTCATCGGTGGAGCTGAACCACCATCACCACCTTCAGACACTGCCCCAGAATCAGTTAGACAGAATTTCGAGATAAGGAAAGCTAGAGCTTATTCTACAATATATCAAGGTGTCGAACGTCAATTTTTGAAGTTGATTCAGTCTACAACAGATGGAAAGAAAGCTTGGGATATTCTAAAAGAAAATTTTGAACCTAAATCAAGAGCAAGAATAGCTGGCCTAGTTGATGAATTTTACGAATTGAAATTTCAGCCTAATGAAGAGGTTATTGGAATATTCTGTCAACGAGTTCGAGATAAAAGTGCACAGATTAAAGAAGCTGGGTTCGAGATTCCCGAACTATTAGTGTGTTTCCAGATAATAAGAAAACTTCCGGAGGAATATGACAATTTAGTACAGATCTTATACCGTTTAAAGGATTCTGAATTTACAATAGATAATATTGAGGGCCAATTGATCAGCGAATCCGGCAGAATTCAACTAAAAGCTCGAGATAGTGGGTTCGATTCAGTTACAAATGCTTACTTAGCTGAAACAGACATGAAATCATCAAGAGAAAGGAATTGGTCGAAGAACGAAGACATTACACACAGCGGAAGCGGTCTGGGCCGGAGAAATACACAAGAAACTGGATACAGACGAAACTTGCAGAGCAGAGGATATCGACATAAAAGTATGGGGCCGTGTTTCAATTGCAATAAGCAAGGTGATTATTCAAGAGATTGCAGAGCAAGCAAAACTGCAAATAAAATGCAAGATCGTCAAAGTGCGAAGCAAAGTCCCGCTACTGGTCTTTTCTATACGGATATTGAAATTAACGAAGAAGTTGCCGAGGTCGACAGCACGGAACTGGATTTAGAAGAATGGCTTATTGACTCAGCAGCAACATCCCATTTCACGAACAGACGAGAATGGTTCGAAACCTTCAGTCCTCTGAATAAAGCAAAAGTTCTCGTTGGGGACAAGAACAGCACATCAGAAGTAGAAGGGGTAGGTGACATAATTTTTTATGTTAAAGATAACAACAGATTCGTAAAGCTAATATTAAAGAACGTATACTATGCTCCAAATCTAAGACGTAATTTAATAGCTGGATCTAATATTGATATAGCGGGATATAAAATTGTTTGGCAAAATTCAAAAATGATAATCTATGATAACCGTAGTAGATATTTCTTCAGTGTACCTAGAATTGATAAACTGTATGTTGTGAAAGGTTTACCTGACAAACGTAAATCTGAAATATTTAAAAATGAAATTAACGCTGCATTAGACATAAAACTGTGTCATCGGAGATTTGCTCACCTAAATGATAATCCTGTTAAGCACATGAGTAATAACAACGTTGTAAAAGGAATTGAACAACTTAAAGGTAAATCTGAAACTTGTATTACTTGCAAAGTGACAAAGTCTACCCGAACATCTTTTAAAAGGAATTATCAGCGTCAAACAAATAAAGTACTGGATAAGGTGCATATGGATTTGTGGGGACCTTCTCCAACACCTTCAATGGGTGGAAGTCGATATTTTTTGTCGATAATAGATGACTTTTCCAGAAAAGTGGAAGTTTTTACTGTAGAGAAGAAAACAGAAGTTTTTAAATGTTTCAAAACGTATCTCGTAAAATCTGAAAGAGAGTTAAACTGCAAATTGAAGTCAGTCAGGACAGACAACGGAATGGAATTTTGTCACGCCGAGTTTGAAGATTATTTAAACAATCTGGGAATTCGAATAGAGCGAACTTCAACTTATTCTCCAGAACAAAACGGGATTGCTGAAAAATTCAACCGTGACGCAGTTGAAGCTGTTCGTGCATCACTTCACGATAGTGGACTAAATGACCGATTTTGGGCTGAAGCTCTATATATGTACGTTCATGTACGAAACCGAAGTGAACACAAGTTAACAAATGGATTGACACCTTTTGAAATTTGGAATGGATACAAACCATCAGTTCGACATTTAAGAATATTTGGTTCTTTGACATTTGTTCACGTACCCAAAGTAAAACGCTACAAGTTGAACAAGACATCAAAACTAGGAATCTTAGTTGGCTACGCAACAAAAACGAAGGGTTATAGGATATATATTCCAGAAGAAAGAAGAGTAGTAGAAACTATTCATGCTAGTTTTGATGAAACGAAAAATGGAGTAGAGACATTATTTGGGAAGAATAAGAAGTGTGAATACGTAAGATATAAAGACAGCTACCAAGGACAAGTGTTAGACAATAACGAAGAAACTGTTACAAAGAAAGAAGAAATGCTACCAATAAACATTGAAGAGTGGAAAAGAATTGAAGCACCAAGAAAATTAAGTTCAAGAATAGATGTTTATTATTACCCACCTTCAAGCAAAGAGAGACTTCGATCAACTATCGAAGTAGAACGATTTTGTGCCAAAAACGGATTAAAGTTCCAACCAGAACTATTTTCATTTAAGGCTAAAAGTCCAAAGCAAGAAGATAGCGAAGATTCATCTACTGATTGTGTAGTTCAAGATTTCGAAGATATTTTCGAAGGCGAAATATACGACTTGGAATCTCCTAGAACGTACGAGGAAACCCAAGAATCAGCCGACAAGGATAAGTGGAATAAATCCATGGAAGATGAAATTCAGATGATGAAAAATCGTAAAGTATGGAATTTAGTAGAACCTCCAGAAAATGCCAAAATCATCGGAAGCAGATGGGTGTATAATGTGAAGAGAGATGATAAAAACCAGATAAAGAAGTTCAAGTCCCGGCTGGTAGCTCAAGGTTTTAAACAGGTAAAAGGAAAAGACTTTTCGGACATTTTTTCACCTGTAGTAAATTTTTCTATTATACGATTTCTATTCATTTTATTAGTAAGTGTTTTATGCTGGAAATGTGTACAGTTAGATATTAAAAGTGCATACTTATACGGAAATTTAACTGAAACTTTATATATGTCTCAACCAAAAGGATTTGAAGTTAAAGGTAAAGAATATATGGTTTGTAAATTAAATAAAGCTATATATGGTTTAAAAGAAAGTGGACGACAGTAGAATATTGAGTTAGATAATACTTTAGGACAACTAGGTTTTCAAAAACTACTTTGGTGTAATTGTGTTTATAAATTAAAATCTAAAGTTATTCTTTTGATATATGTCGACGACATCGTGTTATTTGGGGAAGATCAAAACAAAATTGATGAAGCTGTTGATTTACTTAAAAGTAAATTAGAAATTCAAGATTTAGGCAAATTGAAATATTTGTTAGGTGTAAACTTTGAAACTGTAAATGATAGTGTTTATTTACATCAAGTAACTTAATATTGAAAAGTTAATGAAGAAATTTGAAGAACTACCTAAAACTTTTGTAAATTTGCCCTTAAAACCTGGAATTAAATTACCACCTAAAGTTAAAGAAGAAGAAATTTTTGAAACAGATTTAATGAAAAAATTCCCATATAGAACTCTGATTGGATGTCTTTCTTTTTTAGCTAATAGAAGTAGACCTGATATTGCATTTTCAGTTAATATTTTATCGCAATATTGTAAGGGTTATTCTTATCAACATTGGAATATAGTTGTTGATTTATTAAATTATGTGTTGAATACGAAGGATTTGAAAATTAACTTGTCAAGTGTAAATCAAGATAACTTAGTAGCTTTTTCTGATGCTAATTGGGGATGTCATTTAACCAACAGATATTCATCAAGTGGGCATATAATATATTTTGCTGGTATACCATTCACTTGGAAAACAAGTAAACAAAAGTGTGTAGCTCTTAGTTCTATGGAATCCGAATTTATCTCACTTATAGAATCTGTTAAAGAAATTATTTGGTTCTCAAGAGTTTTAAATGAATTGAATGTATTAGAAAATATAGAAGTACCTATTCAACTATGTGACAATAAAGCTGCAATTTATTTTTCCAAAAATTCGATTGAAAATGTGAAAACTAAGCACATAGACGTAAAATATCAGTTTATTAGAAATATGTTAGAAGAAAACTTGTTTAAATTGGAGTACATCTGTAGTAAAGACAACTTAGCAGACTTTCTTACGAAACCTTTAAGTAAAGAAAAATTTCAGTATTTTATTAATAAAGTTTATAATGGGGCCGAATGTGGAAATAAGTAATTTCCAGTTATAAACTTTAGTGTTTTTGTCTTTTACAGATTCGTCGTCTCTAGTATGGAAGTGAAGAGAAGTCAATAAATAATCAGCTAATCAATGTGACGTAAGACATCATGTTCTATAAAAGAACGAACAATTTCTTTTTTCAGGTGAGAGAGAGATGAACAGCCCACCTTCTTTTTTAGTCTTTGGCCGATGGCCTGATATCCGTCATAGGATTAAGATTGTATTTGTTAATAATGATTCTTTTGTTTAACATTACGAATTTTAGATTTCAGTTAAACATTTAAAGTTGTAATAAATGTTGTGTTCCAGTTTACTTGTGTTTTCATCATTTTTAGCGTACTCTGCTTTACGGGTTAAACCCACAAACGCCTCCTATAACTGAAAGCCTCCACACGGTTTTTTATAGGTAGTCCGATCAGACCACTGTGAAGGATATCCACTTTCCGAACGAGTCACTTAATACAAAATCTAGTTAAAATAAGAAAGTAGTATCAAATATATGACTAAAAATTTGTTTTATTTATGAATATTATTGGTTTGCCTTATTCACTTGTCAACCACTACAAATTCAATTTTCAAATATATATGATGAATTTCTCTCAATTACTTTTATAAAAGGTTTTGGGTTCATGCGCACAACTGGTTCACTTTTTAAATAGTCTGCGTGGACTACTTGAAAAAGACTGTGTGGAGGCTTTTTGATGTAGGAGGTCATGGCTCAGTTGCCCAATTTTTTATAAATAAATAAAGAAAGACATCAAATTCAGTAAATTTTAATCACTGCATTGTTATTCTCGCTCCAGAGTTAAGTTGTGTTGAAATCGATTTCCAGGGATCAAGCATGTTAAGAGAATTTCGCGAGATGAAATGGTTTTCAATTCAAACTTAACAACAGTTTATTTACCACAACAATATTTATTCACGATAATATTGTAAAAATAATGATAATTCTATCTTGAATTAATCTCTTAATCTCTCTATAACGCTGCTGTTTTTAGCGTTTACCTTATCGTTGCATTCCGTTTCTCTGCACAGAAACTATAAAACTTAGAAACTTGAAATTACCAAGGTGTATAAAAAAGTTTATAAGGATTAAGACGGAATAACAAAAAAATTAATATTCGAGAATTATTAACTGTTAAACTTACTTGTAAAAGTATCATACAGCTGCTAAAAGGGAACTATTGAATTGAAATTCGTCACTCTGAAAGAGCCATATTCTTTTATGAAGTTAACACAACCTTTTTCGAAATTCCAAGTTGTTCGAAAGCTCTTGCAATTTTAAGTGCTTTTTTATGCGAATTTTTCTCAATTATTTTTATTTTACGTTGCATTTTCTCTTGCTGTTCAAAATCTGTAAGACTTTGAAACTTGAAATTACGAAGTTGTATAGAGAAATATACAGAGAGTTCAATAGAATAAAAAAAAAGAAGATACGATTCGATTATTAATTCAAAAATTGCTAACTTTTATTTTTTAAAAAAACATGTTGGTCGATCTACTGTCAGCTGAAATGTAACAATGAAACTTAACGTACGAATAGGTCCATTTTAAATTATAACTTGAAGATTATTTTTTATTCATAATTCCTACATTTTTATTGTTTTTATTCATAATTCCTACATTTTTATTGTTCGAGAATTATTGCAATGTTTAAGTTTTTTTTTTTTTTTCTTGCAATTTTTTTCTTTACTAATAACTTATCCAGTGTTGTTAAAAAATTTATCTCTCTCGTACGTTTCATCCTATAAGCTCGTGCTTGACTCGATTTTAAAAGTAACAAAAGAAATGAATAAATAAAAAATAAGATTAGATGTTGCCAGATATAAATCTTAACATTTATATTAAAATTTTTAAAAACGTAGACCGAAACGAAATAAAAACTGTTTCTGATGTAAATAGTTATATGATAAAAGGTCATCGTTACATATTGTTAACAAGTAGAATTTCTTCTAATTTATTACTGCATATTGTGTCGCAGAATCTAAATATATTCCTAAGTTTAATTTTCCAATTACCATCGTTATTTTTCAAATCCAGCTATTCTTTCATTTCGTTAAGATTAACAAATCCGCCAACATTAAATTATAATAATTATATGTTTTCTAAACACCCTCTTTTATTGACTTTTAGGGGAAAAAAGAACTTTTAAGAAGATTAAAGGGAAAAAATGTTCATATCCATTGAAACTGATTCTGATAAAAATCGAATCTTCAGACAGGAGTTGTTTTTCACAGCACAGCCTGACTGAGTAATAAATCTCAAATAGGATGAGAGGGGGGGGGGGGGTACCAATTTCCCATTGTATTGATTTGCCAAAATTTTGTTATCCTCAAAATATAATAGATCGCAATCCAATCATAATTTGTTTTTAAGAAAATGGACATAAACTGCTCTTTCCTCTTAATCTTCAATGATGAATGAGAAGTAACCACGGGTGTTGGCATCTCCTCCTACATCAGAAAGCCTCCACACGGTTTTTTATATGTAGTCCGCGCAGACTATTCAAAAAGTGAATCGGTTGTGCGCATGTAGACCATATTTTATTCTAAAGTTGACTGAGAGAAATTTATCATATATACTTGAGAATTAAATCTGTAGTGGTTGACAAAAATATAAAACAAACCAATCATATTCATAAATTAAAAATTTTTTTAGACATATATTTGCTACCACTCTCTTATATTTACGAGATTTTGTATTAAGTGGCTCTTTTGTAAACTGGTTTACCTTCATAATGGTCTGATCGGACTACCTATAAAAAACCGTGTGGAGGCTTTCAGTTGTAGGAGGCGTTGGCGTTGGTGAATGAAGCGAACAGGGACAACGTCTCCTATAACTGAAAACTTCCACACAATTTCTTATAAGCAGTCCGATAAGCCCAATATGAAGATCTTCTTCTTCTTTATTTAAAAAAGCTGGGCACCTGGGCCGGGCAGCGGCCCCTATCCCATTCATCATGAAAATAAAAATTTACAATGAAAAGGTACATTTTGAATTTAAGCGTCAATATGGTAGCTTTACAAAATTATCAAAATACAACCATGATTGGAGAAATATATACAGACTTGATCAGAGATAGAATATGCATTGGTACAAATTTACAGACATAATTGGAGAAATATGAAGATGAACCAGTATAAGACATTTTATAGAAATCTAGTAAAAATAAGAAAGTGGTAGCAAATATATGTCTAAAAATTTGTTTGATTTATGAATATGATTGGTTTGTCTTATTTACTTGTCAACCACAACAGATTCAATTCTCAAATATATAAGAAAAATTTCTCTCAGTTACTTGTAAAGTTGAATTTGGGTTTATGCGCACAACTGGTTCACTTTTTAAATAGTCTGCGCAGACTATTTATAAAAAACTGTGCGGATGCTTTCTGATGTAGGAGTTGATAACAGGGAGCGGATTTTCATTGAGAAGATAAAATTAACTTTCATAATTATCGTGTAATAGCTATTTTAATCCACTATTGTATTTACCTGAACTCTAAATAGTCATAACGGCAGCCAGCATGTTGTTCAATCACAAAACTGGTGACATTGAGGCTGATTTGTCTTTGGTTAGGAGCATGAAGAATCCATACGCAGTGAGCACTATGGGGGTAACGGTTCGGGAATCCAGGTGATCGGATAACTCCAGAACTTTGGTAGAAGTCACCTCCACATTCTAAAAATATATCCTATTAGAAAATATTTAAATACTTATCATTACTATATTTAATAGGTCTTTGGAAATTAAATTATAAGCCATATTTTTCCTTTTTTTGGAAAAACGTTTTACAAAGCATTTTTGGTAAAAAAACACCATGATATCCAAAGTGTGTAAACAGTAAAACGTTTCTTCTTTATTGTGTTATTTAATGAAAATTTGAGAAACATCTAAATTCTTTATCCTGAGACACTGCTAAAAAACTATTTAATGTAAAAATCAGACGTTTTAAAAAAATGCGACTTATCGTTATACTATCCCTCCCTTTATATTAAGTAAATATTGTGTAAATAAAGAGTGATGAGCCAGCTTTTACAATTTTGCTGTAGAATTTTACCAGTAGTAACAAAGTTCGTGTTTTAATATTTAATTTTTACTTTACAAAATATGATTTAAAACGATTTGATGATAATTATGTAAAATTTCATATTTGATAAACTTGTAAATTTCAACCGTAAAAAAATTTCTTCTGATTATCATGAAGAGATGTTATTAAGTACTGAAGGAAATTTAGCTAATACTAAGAAATTAAAGTTTAGTTGTGTTTAAATATAACATTTAATTATCATTTCTAAGAGATAAATCAAGTTTTGTCGTTTCTTTTTCACTACGTCTGGGGAAATTTTATCTTTAAACGCGGAAAATTTGAAATCTATACAAACTTAGTAATAAAGTAGGATCTAGTTTTAAGAGTAAGATTGAAAATAAAGACCTTCCTCTGCGTTTAAAAATTCATAAGTAGCAGTGAAACCCTCTCTAGCAACGCTAGCATCTGTTACGAATTTCACCAAGAGAGTTTCATCCATTGAAGTTAAGATTGGAGGTCGGCGGTTACCGCAGTATCTGTAACAGAAAAACATCAGATTATTATCTAATTTATTTTTATAAATTACTGCGCTTATAGCTTTCGAATCTTTAATTTATGCGAACTAGATGAATATGATTAGAATGGATCGACCTTCCTCGAAAGCAAAACGGAAATTTGATCTCGTCGTCACGATAGAATGCCGCAAGAGGTTGCAAGCTCACTGGCACAAGGAGGCTTAGTGAAAAACGAGATTAATTAACTAAGTCACAAATAAACAAAAAAATCGAACACTTACAAACACAAAATGTCAGTAGCCTCCTGTGAGTGAGTATTAATCGCTAAAATGATACAATTGATTAAAAAAAGCTTGCGATTTCTTTAAGAACTACTAATATAACCATTGATTATTGGAGGAATATTTTGAAATAAAATAATTGGAGGAATATTTTGAAATTGTAAAATAAAATCTAAGTCACTCTCTTTAAGCGGAACGAACTTAAAAAGATAAATGGCTTTGGGACCCATGTAACTGTTGGATGCCAAGGATGCAGTTTTAGAATTGTTATTTAAAAAAATGCTTGATATTAATAGAACATTGCTTACTTTCCAATTTGGATTGAGCTGGTGTCTTCCACTAGAACGTAATCAAACCTACAATTACTGTCCATTTCTAGGTTGAAAGAAGTAAATGTAAGACGAACCACATGTCCAGGCTTAGCTTTCAGCAACCAAGTGCAAGTAGTTTTATGCGGGTAAGCATCTGGATGTCTTGGTGAGGAAATTTGACCACTTGTTTCCGTCATTACACCCCCGCAGCCTAAAAGTAAGAAAAATCTATGTTAAAATACTAATGCGCATATTGCCCCAAAACCGTTCTTTCTTTTTCTTTATTTAAAAATAACTGGGCACCTGGGCCACGAAGCGGCCCCTATCCCATTCATCATGAAATTATAAATACAGTTCAATTACAAATATTTTGGCAAGCAACATTGAGGTAGCTTTACAAGAATACAACCATGATTAGAGATGCCAAAACCGTTGGCCATGGGTGAAAGCCCTTATATAGCAAGACGGAAAAGAGAAAAACCTGGTACGTATGACATTTCATTCCAGCTTTTTTTTCGAAAAAAATAAAATATCTGTAACTATCAAGATTTCTTTTAAAATTTTAGCATATATATAAAACTGCTTCTTTTCGAAGATAAAGTAGATATCGTTGAATAATTTAAAAAAAAAGAATGGGTAAGCTCCTCCCCAAAACTAGCTATAACTGAAAAGATTTCACTACCAGCCTTTCCTTCACCCCTGCCGTTGGCCCTGCAGTCGATCCTCTTACTTTGATTAACTCCTATCTCCTTATTGGCTGCGAACGCAGTTAATGCATTGCAATTGCGGCAAATAGTTCAACATTTTTTACTTCAAAAACAAACTTAGTTATGAGCTGGGTTTAAATAAAAAGTGAAAAGCGGACAGTTCTACTAATTCACGCAGGTAATATAAAAATTTAAGGCTAGAGTTTAGCATTAATTGTGCTTTGAAAATAACTCAAGAGAAAAATGCATTTTATCATTGGAAATCGGCCAGAAAAATAATCGCTCATTGTTTTAACTATTTGCACTACACGTATTTTAACACTATGCGGTCCGCATATATTTAGTGATAAGTTTACCATGTAACCGGTGTTTATTTTTGTTAAAACCACCTCAGCGTGTGGTACCTAGTGGTAGCAAAATTTAAGTTACTTTTAGTTTAGTATTTTTCATTATAAGTAATTTTTTCACCACTAAATATCAAAAATTATAAGTATGATATAAAATGCAACGTTAAAGCCTCAAACTACTGGTTACTATATTAAAAAGTAAACGTAACTATCTTTCTTTAACAAATTTTACTATATAATTTGCTGCCACTTTATTAAAACTATTCCAGAAAGCGGAGCAGTTGGCATCCCTGTACTCTATTGTCCCTTGACAAAATGTCACATGAATATCAGGTTGCAACGCGCGACATCTATGTGTTGTCACCGGCCACTAACGTTTGACTTGGACATGGCACCAACGTATTGTCACCGGCAGCTAACGTTTGGTTTTCACGTGACAACACGTTGGTGCCACCGGACATGAAAGTGTTAATATGCTGTTTGAACTTAATCAGGCTTCCCACGACCTGGGGAAAATAAATGAGTGGTAATTAAGACTTTTCAAGGCTACTGAAAAATGCTTAAATTTACCTTGAATTTGTGAATTATGAAATTATTTACGAGTTATTTTTTTTGCACCTATATATATTTCATTTAAGTTAAATGCTTATTGATAGTTTAAAACATCTAGATATATCTGACTTTCGCTATCACTTTCGTAAAGTGGTCGTAGTGGTCAGTTAGTGATGGTGAAAAGTAAATAGTGGTGAGTAGATTGTGATTGAAAATATAAAAAAAAAAAATTATAATTTCTTAAGAAATCTGAAAATACATTGCTGGCTATTAAAATTACAACACCAGGAAAAAGTGCAAATAGCAGAATGGTATTTATTAGAAAAATGCATTAATGGATAGAGAAGAGATTAAATTTTCTGGAAATTAGTGTGAAATTTTGAGAAATAAGTATCAAAAGTTGCCATTTCTGGCAGAAATCAAAGCATTTATCCACTTACACGGATGCCAACTGCCCCGAAAACGTTAACGTAAAACGGTATAGAAATATCAATTAAAATCTGTGGAATTTTATTTAATTTTCCAACTTTTTGAAAGGCTTAACACGACTAAACCAGGTTTCCACGGGTTTTAAATTTTTGTAAAGTGGTAGCAAAAGTGGGATAAATCTAGATGTTTTAAGCTACCAATAAATTTTTAATTTAAAGTAAAAATATATGGGAGCAAAAAATACCTCTGGATTAGTCTCGTAATTCTCAAAAGAAATCGAAAATCAAACATTTTTTAGTTTTCCCAAAAAGTTTTAGCTACCAGTTTAGCTACCAGTTATTTATTATTTTTTTAGGTCGTGGGAAGCTTATCAACTGCAATAATGTGGTGTATTACATAAGCATTTGAATTATTTAGAATTTGTGGTGAGTAAAAACCCTATCAATCAAATTTACTAAACCAAGAGTCTATACAATAAAAGTCTACTACTCGAAAATATTTATCCACTGTCCGGAGCAAGTTGGGATCTCTGCGCTAAGACAAGGAGTCAAATAGTGAATATAGTGCCTTTTGGAACCTTAGTCAATACAGATTTAAAATCATGTTCCAGAAACAGTAATAATTTGAGAGAGACGGTGATTCAGTTGCTGGGCAATCATTAGATACACTTTTTCAATTTTTCAAAGATTAGAAAATCTTGCTAAATACTATTATATTTATCGGACAGATTTTTGTATCAAGAAAGGTCAGAACAGCACGAGCAACATCACTAAGTTATTCACACAGGACTTTAATAGTCTCTATTTAAACAGAGCCACAATTACTTACACATATACACACATCCTCACAATCCTTTAACTCGCCCTTTGTATGTATTTCCAAACTGTAAATTCTGTAAATAATTATTAGTGTTTATCTTCCCATTGTATTTTAATTTTACCTTTTTTCATGTACTTCTTGGTACTTGCAACTTTGTTATTGCCTAATATTGGCAAAGTGCCATCTTTCTTCTCTCGAGAACTCCATTTTGCTATCCAAACTTTAAGTTTGTCATGTATGTTTCTTAGTTTAATTCCGGGATGAATGGGAAAAGGGCCGTAAGGCCTCAGGTGCTTAGTTCCACTACAACGAACGAACGAACAAACGAACGAAGCAACATGCAGCTGTGCATTATCTTGCTGAAATAAAATGTTGGTGAGACCTTGAAGTTAAGGCGGTATAAACGGGTCTCTTCTTTAATAGAACCACACTTACTTACAAACATCCTCACATTCCTTTTACTCGCCCCCCCCCCCTCTTTCGTATGTATTCCCAAACTGTAAATACTGGAAATATTCATTAGTGTTTATTTTCCGATTGTACTCTAATTTTACTTTTTTTCATGTACTTTTTATTACTTGTAATTATTTTATTACCTAATAATGGCTAAGTGCCATTTTTGTTTCTCTCAAGAACTCCATTTTGCTTCCTAAACTTTATTTTTGTCATGTATGTTTTTATAGTCTAATTTCAGGATAAGGCCTCAGACGCCCAGTTGTCTAAAAACGAACGAAAGAAAAAGTTAAGCTGTTTCGATTTTTGCAATAAATTTTTAACTACTACTTTTTTGTTCTACCCTTTGACTTTTTAGTCGCCCGTGGTAACCCTGCTTTACACGAATGTGCGGAAAAATCAAACCAATTGCACATTCCACCAAATTTTATTTGTTATTAGTAATATAAATTTCATTAGCATATAATGCGTCGACTTTCTTGTGTAGCAATTTTTTAACGGCCGATGGGGTAAAATGGTTTCTTTAAGAGTTTTTCTCTATGCACAAACTATTATTATTATACTATGATCTATATCAGGGGTGGCCAACCTGCGGCTCGCGAGCTACATACGGCTCTTTGTAGGATTATTTGTGACTATCGATAAATGTACCAGAGTTTATTTTTCATTTTTGTGCTATTTTATTCTAAAAAATTATTATCGTTCCGTATGTGTTTCAAAATGTCTTTTAAATTACTGAGAACAAATATGAAAGACTAAGTGCAACATTCTTCAATTCAAGGCGAGTATTCCCATTCGAATATAATTATGACACAAAAAGCTTCTGAAGAATTAGAATTAACAGAGATGCAAGAAGATGAAGCTCTACAATTAAAATATAAGCCGACGACGATTACTGAATTTTGGAAATTTGTCCCAGAATCGAAGTATCATGAATTAAAAAAGGCTGATTGTCGAATTATTTCATCGTTCGGAACAACGTACTTATGTGAATCATTTTATTCCACTTTAAAATTCGTGAAATCCAAACACCGATCAGCATTAACTAACCAGCATCTCAAAGAAGTGCTGTCACCAATTAATCACCAAATTTTAAAGAATTATCTAGAGAAGTAAAATAAATGTGTTTAATATTTAAATTCAATACACATATTGTGTACTTTTACTTATATGTTTTCAATAAATAAAATTTCCGTAAAAAAAAGTTAATACCTTTTTTGCATACTTTTTAAATATATATTTAATTGTGGCTCGCGAAAAATTTCAAATTTTGAGAAATGGCTCGACTGTCAAGGAGCTTGGCCACCCCTGCCCTATATAATCCAAATTTTGTCACTTAATTTCGGGAAAGCTTAACTACGACAATACACTGAATATTTTTTAAAAAAAAAGAGATACTATTCTTGTACAGTACAAACACAAAAATGAGTTATTTTTCAAATAAGAATGTATAATTGTCTATGTGAAATAAATAGTTGCTAAAAGTGAAAATGCATATAAGAAAGAGAATACAAATATTATTATTGAAATTATATCTCACCAATTTCTATAGCATTGTAAACTGCATAAAATCCTTTGTTTTGAACACTACCATCAGACTCGAATTTCATCCATAAGAAATTAAACGTTGATATTATGGGTTCTGGCACAAGACTTCCACATAGTTGAGCTATAAGGGGACTGTCTTCTTTCTCGCCATCTCGCACCTGGATTAAGAAAATGTCGTTACTATACTTGCAGACATGCCAACTTTGGAGATTTTTTTTTTTTTGTGGTAGAAATTTAATGTTGCTTTAATGCATGCCAAATTATTCACTAAACTTGATTAACCACTTAACTTGTGCTCTCGAGTTAATTCGAGCGTGCTAAACAGGCCAAACTGTGCACACTTAAGATAATTCGAGCGGCGTTGTATTTCATGCTGCTTTAATTTTTCTCACTCGAATATAATCGAGAATTGAAAATAACAATGTGAAAGCTAAGGGAAAAAAATCGTTTTATTGATATTTATCATTTACATAGGATTGTAAGCTATAACACTTATTTATTCAAGAATAAAATATACAGAGATGCCAACTTGCTCCGGACAGCTTATATATATTTTAACTTTATAGTTTATCAATTGTTATTCTTGGTTTAATAAATTCAATTTAGTAGATTTTTATCCATCACTATTTCTAAATATTTCGTAGACTTATAAGATTCACCACCATTATACTTATGTCATGCTGTACCTTTTAAAAAGCAAGGAAAAATAGTCAAATATTTGCAAAATTTACTTTGTAGTTATTTACCGATTTTTTAAAATTATTTTGGCGTGTCCGGAGCAGTTGGCATCTCTGAATATAGCCTTTCCCCCATGGAACAATAGCCCAGTATATCAAAATTGTCCACCAAATTATTTTGGCGTGTCCGGAGCAGTTGGCATCTCTGAATATAGCCTTTCCCCCATGGAACAATAGCCCAGTATATCAAAATTGTCCACCAAATTATTTTGGCGTGTCCGGAGCAGTTGGCATCTCTGAATATAGCCTTTCCCCCATGGAACAATAGCCCAGTATATCAAAATTGTCCACCAAATTATTTTGGCGTGTCCGGAGCAGTTGGCATCTCTGAATATAGCCTTTCCCCCATGGAACAATAGCCCAGTATATCAAAATTGTCCACCAAATTATTTTGGCGTGTCCGGAGCAGTTGGCATCTCTGAATATAGCCTTTCCCCCATGGAACAATAGCCCAGTATATCAAAATTGTCCACCAAATTATTTTGGCGTGTCCGGAGCAGTTGGCATCTCTGAATATAGCCTTTCCCCCATGGAACAATAGCCCAGCATATCAAAATTGTCCACCAAAAGAAACGGCAATGTTCCAAAGTGTGTTTTTTTTTTTTACATAAAAAATTGATTTTTTCCTCGTTTTTTTTTTCTTCAAAAAATCTGCGCGTTAAGGGGTTAAATGCGAATTTGTCTACAACGAAGACATTCAAACGAACATAATGCCATTTTGTTACAGTTACCTCATGGTGAGTTTTTTAATTAAAATTTTGCAATTTGTACGTTTTAATTTCTTACCACTATATAAGATTTTTTTTGTAGAGTAGTAAACAAAAAACCAAGCAATACCTGGGTTTATAGGAATATTTACAAACAACTTGACAAACTAGATCAATTTAAGGAAGAGTGTTGTATTTCTCTAACTGCAAAATATTTTTGAAAGTGTTTACTCTTCCTGTGTTTATTTCAATGATTCAGGTATGTCTAATGATTCTAAGAAAAATATATCGCATAGTAATGATTTCTGTGTTCTAAGTGATGATTTTTGATTCAATTATGATTGGAGTGTCTGTCTGCTTTTTGCATTAGTGACAAAAGTGCCAGTCATCACCATTTCGTGTTTATCCAAAATATTGGCAGCGGAAGCATTGCACTAGATTGCGGTCATCTCCGAATTTTTCACCTTGACTAGGAGCAGTTTGAGTGAGATTTGTTGTTTATGTAATGTTTTTATATTTTTTTAAGCTTTATGAACCACAGTTCTCACAGCAAGATTCTATTTCATATGTAGCGTAGCTGATTTTTGAGAGGAGTGAAATATGCTAAACAGTTCATCATTATTTATTTTCTTACATGTAAGAAGCATATGTAATGTGCATATGATATAACTGTTAACCCATTACCACCGGTCATTTTATATTGCTTTACATTGAAAAGTGCTGTTACGAAAGGAGAGACAGTTATTAATGTTTTAATTAAAAGGGAATCTTCTTACGTTAGCATAGATTTTTTTTTAAAAATCAAACAGTTACGATTATAGATTCAAATTTATAGATTTATATTTCTAAAATATCAAGATAGATGGAAATAACTTGTTTCTCCAGGAATAAAGACAAAACATAAAATAATTAATTACCAGCTTTTGTAAATTTGGATTAAAGAACTGACAATTTCTTGGCTGTAATGGGTAAAAAGAGTTTTGATATTTAGGGATATTTTTCTTCTGCAAATAAGCAAAAATAAAATGAACTTTTTCAACCAGTTTTTTTTCCCTACTTTGATTAGTGTAAACTTTTAGCCCTGCGAAAGCAAGTTGAGTAAAAAAAATTGAGTTGATTTTTAATGTAATATGCGACAAAAAAAATACTGTCGTGGATATTTTAGAGGACTAGAATGAAAAATTATTATTTACGGATAGTTATTATATAAATATCCATATACCTACAAGGTAAGCGGTATATGAAGAAAAACATACAATCACGAAATCGGATATTCAATGGATGGAGAAATATCAGGAGAGGGATAATTATTATATAAATATTATATAAATATAGGGATATTTTTCTTCTGCAAATAAGCAAAAATAAAATGAACTTCTTCAACCAGTTTTTTTTCCCTACTTTGATTAGTGTAAACTTTTAGCCCTGCGAAAGCAAGTTGAGTAAAAAAAATTGAGTTGATTTTTAATGTAATATGCGACAAAAAAATTACTGTCGAGGATATTTTAGAGCACTAGAATGAAAAATTATTATTTACGGATAGTTATTATATAAATATCCATGTACCTACAAGGTAAGCGGTATATGAAGAAAAACATACAATCACGAAATCGGATATTCAATGGATGGAGAAATATCAGGAGAGGGACAATTATTATATAAATATTATATAAATATAGGGATATTTTTCTTCTGCAAATAAGCAAAAATAAAATGAACTTTTTCAACCAGTTTTTTTTCCCTACTTTGATTAGTGTAAACTTTTAGCCCTGCGAAAGCAAGTTGAGTAAAAAAAATTGAGTTGATTTTTAATGTAATATGCGACAAAAAAATTACTGTCGAGAATATTTTAGAGGACTAGAATGAAAAATTATTATTTACGGATAGTTATTATATAAATATCCATGTACCTACAAGGTAAGCGGTATATGAAGAAAAACATACAATCACGAAATCGGATATTCAATGGATGGAGAAATATCAGGAGAGGGATAATTATTATATAAATATTATGTAAATATAGGGATATTTTTCTTCTGCAAATAAGCAAAAATAAAATGAACTTTTTCAATCAGTTTTTTTTTCCCTACTTTGATTAGTGTAAACTTTTAGCCCTGCGAAAGCAAGTTGAGTAAAAAAAATTGACTTGATTTTTAATGTAATATGCGACAAAAAAATTACTGTCGAGGATATTTTAGAGGACTAGAATGAAAAATTATTATTTACAGATAGTTATTATATAAATATCCATGTACCTACAAGGTAAGCGGTATATGAAGAAAAACATACAATCACGAAATCGGATATTCAATGGATGGAGAAATATCAGGAGAGGGATAATTATTATATAAATATTATATAAATATAGGGATATTTTTCTTCTGCAAATGAGCAAAAATAAAATGAACTTTTTCAACCAGTTTTTTTTCCCTACTTTGATTAGTGTAAACATTTAGCCCTGCGAAAGCAAGTTGAGTAAAAAAAATTGAGTTGATTTTTAATGTAATATGCGCCAAAAATTACTATCGAGGATATTTTAGAGGACTAGAATGAAAAATTATTATTTACGGATAGTTATTATATAAATATCCATGTACCTAACGAGGTAAACGGCTTGTGAAGAAAAACACATAATCACTTGCTTGAATAACTAAAACGGAATCAAAAATAAAATAAGCAGCTTGCTCTAAACTGTGTTTGTTTGATTTTGGAGTTGTTCAGAACTGTATCAGCATGAGGAAAAGTTATTTTCAGAAAGGTTGATGAAATTATTTGTTTTGATAGTTATGATATGAGGCGTCGGAGGTGAAATGTGCAGCTATTGGTTTGTAGTTTTTATCTTTGATATAATTTTCAAATTTAAAGACTTCATTAAAATTTGCTGTTTTACATTCTACGGCTTTATCGAACATGTATATTGGTATTTCGTATGAACCATCTTGCACTGGTTATTTTTCTAAGGATCTTGTTTTGGCATTGGTTTAATTTCTTCAGTAGATGCTGAGGTATCGTTGTTCAGGCAGGTGAGGCATAGGTGAGTATTGGGCGGATCATTGCTGTATATAGTAGCTTCTTTTGTTTAAGTGACATATTCTGATTATATATTAAGGGTTGTATGGCTATTATTGCTGCATTTGCTTTATGATATGAACATTCCAGGTGAGTTTGCTATTGATTATAAGGCCAAGATAATTTGCTTTTTTAACTATTGGTATTGGTATATTGAACATTTTTGGTTGAAGTTGTGGAATTATTTTAATTCTTCTTTTTTGTATAATTAATATTTGTGATTTTCGAGCGTTTGCTGCAGTTTTCCATTTTAAGCGCCAGTCTTCGATTTCGTATATATGGTCTTGTAGTTTTTGAAGAGCATGATTTGGGTTTCTGGATTCAATAATAATACCGGTGTCATCAGCGTAATAGGCTGTTATGCTATTATAATCGGCTTTGTTTACAGGAACATCATAAGTGAATAATATGTATAAAATCGGTCCCAGAATGCTGCCCTGTGGTACTCCGGCTGTGATGTCTCTTTTTGTAGATTTTTTGTTTTTGATGGTGACTTGAAATGTTCTATCAGAAAGATAGCAGGATAGGAGTTTGATAATGCCGGTTGGAAAATTTAGCTGTATGAGTTTATATATTGTGCCAGTATGCCATACTTTATCAAATGCTTTGGATATGTCGATCATCAGGAAGGCTATTGTTTCCTTATTTATGATTGCTCTGCCAGTATAGTCTATTATTCGGAGTAACTGTTTGGTGGTATCTAGTTTTTGTCGGAATCCGTACTGCTCGTCGGGGAGGGCTGTAAGTAGTGGTTTTATTCTGTTGTAGATGATTTTTTCGTATATTTTTCCAAGTATGTTAAGTAGACTGATTGGGCGATAACTCTCAGGGCAGCTTGGGTTCTTGTTTTTCTTGAGAAATAAAATGACTGATGCGTTTTTCCAGATTTGTGGGTAGTAATTATGAGCAAGGCAGATATTAAAAATATGCGTGATTTTGCAGATGTAGTTGTTTGGTAATAGTTTAATCATTTTATTCTTTATCCCGTCCTCACCTGGAGCTTTATTGTTTTTCAGTTTTTGTATGATGCTGCTAACTTCTTGATTATTGGTTGAATTTATTGTATCTGGGATGAGGTGTTCAGTTTGAAACTTATTAACTTCTTCTGTGATGATATTGTGATGATTTTGGTCAGAGTTGATATTTGGTGAAAATTGATTTTTAAGTGAATCTGCGAATATTTCGATTTTTTCTGATATTGTGTATGCTGTGCCTGATGGTCCATTTATTGGTCTGTCTATTTGAGGAGTTGTTTTCAGTTTCTTGGCCATTTTTCATATAGAGTTGTCGGTAGTGCAGAGGGAGGCGATTTTTGCTTGCCACAGTTGTTTTTTATATTTTTTACTGCGTTTTTTAATCTGGTAATTGAGTTGTTTTATTTCGTCCAGGTGTGCTGGGTCAAAAGTTCTTTGGTACCATTTCCTGTGCGAGTTCCTTAATCTTATTATATTCTTTATTTCAGGTGGTAATCTGTAATGATGGGCAGTATACTTGGTTTCTGTGGAAGCATTTTTAAAAGCATCTGTTATTTCATTCTGGATTTGCTGTATATAGTTTTCTATTGCAGTTTCGTTATCCAAGGATGGTAGGTCTGTTCCATTGATTGTAAGAATATTTTGATAATGGTTCCAGTCAGTTTTATAATTTGGTTTCTCAGATTGTTCTATGGTTTCCCCAACGAGCAGTTGAACTGGCAGATAATCTGATGACAAATGGTTATGAGCGCAGGCGACCATAGGAACTTGCAAGTTTGTTATTGCGAAGTCTAGTATGTCCGGACTATGGTTAATCAGAATTGGAATGTAAGTTGAAGCTTATGGTGCTGCTACTGTTAATTGATATTTGCTAATAAGATCTTTCAATTTTGCGCCACTGTGATTGAAGTTGTTGTAACCCAATATTGAATGCTTGGAATTAAAGTCACCTGCAACTATTGTATCTAGGTTGGCCGGAAATAGGAGGTTCATATCATTATCTGTTAATTTATTTTTTGGAGAATTGTAAATACCTGTGATTTTGATGTTCTTGTTTCTGTAGCTTAATAAAATAGAAATTTGCTCATATCCGTTATCATCTTTAGAGTTATATTCTGTTGTTAATAAGTTGGTTTTTGCTAGAAGTGCTACGCCGCCCCCTCTGTACCTTCTATTACATCTGTAGATTGTATAGTTAGGTATTTTAAGATTTTGAGTTGCATTTAGATGGGTTTCTGTTATTATGAATATATCAGGATTGTGTTCTATTATAAAGTGTTTTAGTTCATGCTGTTTTTCGATTATACCATTAGCGTTCCAGAAATAAATATTGAGGGTTGGTTTGAGTATTAATCTTAGTATTCTGAATCTATTGCTTCTTGTTCTTCTGAGTAAACTGCCTTTTGGATTTTCTTGAACATGTTAAAGTTTTCGTTGCTTTGTAAAAAGTTCACAAAGAGCTTGAGTTCTTATAGTAGTGATTTAGCTTCCTTGATGATGGTTATGTCTGTTTGTCTATTATTGCTGGTATTTGGTTGATGTGCTGATTTTACGATTGTTGCATAACTGTTTGTGCTGCCAGGAGTAATTCTGTTGTTTTGATTGTGGTAGCTGTTCATCTTGAGAGTCGGATATTTTGGGCACTGTTCGTAGTTGTCCGGATGTGGTCCACCACAGTTGGCACATGTAGCTGGAGTATCTTTGGTTTTCTGACAGAGATGAGTTAGGTGCTCCTGACCGCACTTCAAGCATTTAGGTGTACGTCTGCAGCTGGCCTGGACGTGGTTATATTGTTGACACTTATGACACTGTGTGAGTCCTCGGCGCCCTTTGTAACTGGTTACTGAGACAATAAGGTCCATGAATCGGGTTAGGTAGAAGATATCTTTATTTTGTTCCGTTTTGTCTAATGTGATAATATGTAGAGGTAATTTAGTCCTGCCTTGCTCAGTAAATTTTGTCATCTGTGCAACTTTTTTCGGTGTGAATCCATATAATATGAGGTTTTGTTCCACATGTTCTTCTGTAATTTCTACCGGAATACTTTTAATGACAACTCTGATTGGCTTTTCTTCATTTAATTTGAAAGTATGGTATTTTATCTGTAAGTCATCTAGTATATATATCGCACGACGTCTCATATCATTTTCGAAAAATGTAATTTTAAATATTCTCCTGAATGTTTACCTTCAAAACTGGTTATTTGCTGGTCTTGAAGCTTCTTTTTTAGGTTTAGCCATTGTACGCTGTTATCTTTTATTATTATCGGTGGAATCCTGGGTTTGCTTGCTCTCTGGTATTGAAAATCTGTTGTTTCTTCCATTGCTTCTTCTGTGACGTCATTAGACTGATTCAGTTGGTTTCTCCTAGGTCCGGATGTAGCGAGCGTTTCCCCATGCTGGCATTCCTTAGAGGTGGTCGCTATTGATGTCTGCCGCATGGTGGCTCCATCTTGAGCTGCTGTAGTGTTGGCTTGTTGTTTTTGAATTGGAATAAAAATTTTTGCATAGGGAAATTTTTTGTTGGTGGGTTCATCTTCCTCTGAACTGGATGATCTGGTTCTTTTTGTAACTGTTTGTTGTTTTCCTTCGTCACTGTTTGTTTTTTGTTGGCTGTTATTCGTATTGGCTTTTGTTGATGATTTCTTTCGATTTTTGTTTCTCTTTATTGGAGTATCTAAGGATATCGTGGGATTGCTTGAGATTATTATTTCTGAATCTGCATTCTGTTTGTTGATTTTTTGTAGATGTCTATTTTCCTTCTTTAATTCATCATTTTCAGCTTGGAGCTTATCCATACTTTGCAATGCTGTCATCTTAGTTTCAAATATTGTTTTGATGTCATTTAATTGCTGAGATAAAGATTTATTGAGTTCAGTTTGTTGATGCAGTTGTTGTTTTAGCAAATCCATGGTGTCCATTACCCAGCTGGGAACAGAACTTTCACTGATTTTGATTGTATTAGACATTATAATGTTATTGTAAGTACAATAATAAATTTAAAGTTTATGAAATACAGTTTATCTGCACTTACTTGGAATAAATGTAGCTACCGCTGCTCGAAAATTACATCCAGTAATGTAGAAAATAAAATTATGGTTCAGCATGCACTTTATGCTGACGAGAAAACAAAAGTCTTAGTGCAACTCGCACTATGAAGCTGTATTTAGGGAATTAGTTTAGCAGAACTACATGCCTTTGTATCACTGCTGTAGCACAAACACAAATAAATCGGTTTAAATAATAGTTCACGAAGATATGTTTACAGTTTCAATTTTTTGTAAACGTGGCATAAACACACGTCATCAACACTTGTCGCAACGTCATCAACACAAATTATCAGTGAATATCAATAGCAATCAAACTTACACATATGAGTAGCGCTCTTTCACGTTAATCTGGATTCAACTTCCTTCACGATTTCGGCTTCAAAATGCACATTCACAAAATCAATCCGAGATTTTACTCGTCAAATTTCACATTCCATTCCGATCCTTGACCGGCTCAAACTTCTCCGTATCAAATTCGACAACGCTATCAATAGTCGACTTCACTTTCATGTCTCATATCGACATCTCTTGAAAACTATGGCTTCAAAAAACGGTCATCGTGGTAGTAAATATATGTCTAAAAATTTGTTTAATTTATGAATATAATTGGTTTGTTTTATTTACTTGTCAACCTCTACAGATTCAATTCTCAAATATATATGATAAATTTCTCTCAAGTACTTTTAAAATAGAATTTGGGTTCAAGCGCACAAGTGGTTCGCTTTTTAAATAATCTGCGCAGACTACTTATAAGAAACCGTGTGGAGGCTTTCTGATGTAGGAGGTGATGGTTCGACAAGGTTAAAGAGGACCTTGGGGTTACGAAAGTCAAAAACTGGAGATAGAAAACCGGAGAGAGAGGGTGCAGGGACTGTTCTGCGGTCAAAAAAGGCTGAAGCCCACCAAGAGCTGGAGAGAAGAAGAATACAACATTTATTACAAATTATTACATCTGTCTCATAAAGCAGTTTTGGTAAAGTTAAAGGATTGCATGTTTCTCCGTTTTACAAGCTATAAAAAACTCACCTGTAAATAGTCAAAGCGACAATCAAGATGACTTTCTATTTCCATATTATGGAAGGTGACATTTATGAGGTTTCCTGGACTCAATCGGATTTCATATAAGCATTGAGCTCGAGCTGGATAATATTCGGGATAAAATGGACTTTTGAGTATGCCAGTAGTTTCCGTAAAAACACCACCACAAACTGAAAATCAATGAATTGGAAATTCAATCAAAACTACAAGAAATTAATAAGTTTTACTAAAAGACAGAAAAAAACAACTTTTTTTTACTTATTTAGAGGGTGCAATTTGCTCCGCTCTGTGAAAATCTCGTGACGGAACAGTTTGTGTTGAATTTTGGGTAAATAAATATGATTAAGATTTATGTTGCAAAACATTACATTCAAATTATTTACAAATGCATATAATATGACAGTTTGCTCCTATTATTTCGTAGGTGGAATTTTAAAGCATTTCTTAAATAAAATATTATGCAATTTTAATTTCCACGGGAAACTAAAAATTGAAAAAGTGGTGAAAAAAGCAAAACTCTATTAGATGCAATTAAAATTAGCAACTTTTTCAAACATATTTTTTCTGTTCATTATTAAAGGTGCTTGCAAAGAATTTTTTTGTTTTATATGTTAATAATTTATATATTAATATTGCCATGGTGATAGTTACGATTGAATAATGAAATAAATTAAACAAAAATGAATTGAGTTTATACCACTTCCTATATTTTTAGTTGACTGAGGCATCCCTGCATCTAATGTTCTGCAACGACGAGCGACTAAAAAAGAGAACAGTGGTACAAACTCTAATTTATTTAACCTATTTAATTTTAAAATAGTGTAAGTACCAAGATGATTTAGATTGTAAATTATTTATTTTTAAAACAAAATTATTCTTTACGTTCACTTTGAATGTTAAACTGAAAAAAATATGCTAGGAGATTTGTGCTTTTTATTAGTCACCGCTTTTCACATTTTTCGTCACCCGTGATACCCATGAAACAAAAATATTCGATTTCACCAAAGTATAATGCGTCAGTAAGCGACCCATATTTGAAACCAAGCGATGGTCGGTTGATACGCATTTTGCAGCCAGATCGCACCGACCACAGTGCAGACGTAAAATATCCCTGTAGGTAGATGGATCATGGGACAGAGTCCCTTTGCCGTTAGGCTAACCGTTAGAGTTTTTCGTAAATGCGGGTTAGTTTCCTCAAAATGTCCTCCACAAAGGAAAATTTCTACCAATACTTTAACCAAGAGTTCCATCCAGAATCCAATCCAGAAGACAGTTCTGGATTGGACTCAGAATTACAAGGCTACGGAGTTGAACATTGGTAGTCGTAAACTCAAAATTGGGTCATCAGTTCAGTTATAAAAATGTGTCGGTAAAATCTTATCGCACTTTTGACCGGCCATAGGACAAAGGCATTGCTTTCAAGTTTTACGGATTTCCCGTAAGAATTTATTTTAATATTTAAAGTGATAGCAGAATTTATGCCCTTATTTTTAATTTTTTGATATATAAATTATAATTGATTATAAATATCTTTACGTATTATAGATTTGAAAATACACATCAATTTTTGTTAGTCATGATATGATGTGTTTCACGTGTGGTAAATATAGAAATATATTTCTGCCTACAATTATATTACAAACTAGCCGCTTAAGGCGGCCAGCTGTCCGCCAGAGTTTTCCTTGTCTTGCCACAAATGCAATCGAGCTTGGGATGATGAAGCACGATTTTCTTCTAGCCTTCTTCGACGTTCCTGGGATGTTTCTCGGGTCCTTGCATTTCTTGTTGAGACACGATTATTTTCTAATCTTCTTCCACGTTCTTCAGATGTTTCTTGGGCCCTAGCACTGCTAGTAGAGACACGATCCTCTTCCAATCTTCTTTGACGTTTCTCAGGTGTTTCTCGGACCCTAGCACTGCTAATTGAGACACGAACCTCTTCTAATCTTCTTTGACGTTCCTCAGGTGTTTCTCGGGCCCTAACACTGCTAGTTGAGACACGATCCTCTTCTAATCTTCTTTGACGTTTCTCTGATACTTCTTGGGCTCTAGAATTGCTTGTCGAAATTCGGTCATGTTCCATCCATCTTTGACGTTCCGCAGAAGTTTCTTGGCCCTTCTTCTTCTTTGAGAATCTCTTAATATCTTTTTCTTTGACAAAATACAAAGTGTTTTGTAAGGCGGTTCTGCCATGTCAGTAATCGGGTTTTTAAGAAGTCAACGAATACTTTAGAACAACAATTACTATGAAAGTAAATCATGAAACTTCAATATTAAAATCTAAGTGCTTACCTGCAAACTGAAACTTTCTGAAAATAACTAATTACATTTAATAAAAACTGTTAAAATAAAGAATAGAAAAACCAAAGAGATCCAAGGTAAGTGTGATCGTTCCTTCAAAAACAATTAAATTCCTATTTTATATATTATATAGCTTCAACGCTTAAGAAAAAAAAACTAAAATGCTAAATACATGAAAAGAACACGAAAACGAATTAATTTTTTATGGTATCAATTTCTATTTCTATATAATTTTTTATGGTATCAATTTCTATTTCTATATCGCTACAAAAATTATCGTCTTCGCTTAAGAAAAAAAAATAGAGCGTGGAAAGAAGAAGAAAAACTTATTATAACAATTATGAACAGCGACAAATATATCAAAGCGAAGCGTTCTATTTACGTATCGAATATGTTACCACATTTTTAATACAAAAGTTAAACTTTTCTCCATTTTGATAAATGTATGCTTACGCGAACCTTACAATTAAATTATTTATTCCTTCGTATATTATTGGTTTAAGTTGTCGAAAATTAATATTTCAATTGTAAGGTTCGCATTAGCATTCATTTATAAGAGTGGAGAAAAGTATATGCATTTTTTAATAGTTTTTTTAATATGGCTCTTTGAAGACGAAAAAGCATAGATTTTCTTACAAAATGACTGATAACTAAAAAACTGATCCAAATTTTTGAAAAAGAAAAAAAATACTTCTTCATTATGTCAAAACACAATTACGTGCCGAGTTTCGTGCCTGGGCGAGGCTTCTGGGGCGATATATTGTGATTATAGACAGACGCACACACAGCCGTGTTTATTATTATGTATAGATATCATTTAACTACCACCTTTGAAAATTATATTTGGGAAGAGTAAAAGTTGGCAAGATTTCAAAAGTGCACCATAACTTTTCTGACAAGTTACACATGAATAATATAAATAGTTAAATTTTGTTCCCTAACTCAGTATTCATATTATAAATATTGAGAAAACATTTTAGATACACTGTTAGAGTATTTATTCTAAACTGTGGTAAAATAACCGGCAGCAGTCTGTCCGTCCTATTAACCGCAAAGTAAAGTAAAAAACATGTTTTTACTTTACGGTTTTTAAACCGTTTAAAACCATGACTATAAAACTAAACAGATTTTTAACCATTTATAACTAGCATGATTTTAAAACCGTAATAAAGAAATATATCTAGGCATTGGAGATAATTCAGCAGCTTTATGATGCTTCCATCTATGAGTAAATGAGAGTATCGTATTGTAATTGTGGTGTCCACGCTGGGACTCGAGCTCCTATCCTGTATACGAAAATAACAGATTAGCCATCTTGGCTATAGTACGTACCCAACTGTTGGGAGCCAAGTGGCTTTATTAGTGGGGTCTAGTAGGGGCGATAAAATTCTGTTTGTTTAAAAGTATTAGGTGAAAGCAGTTCTTTTCACTGTTAACAGTTTGAATACAACCTTATTTATGGTTATTTATTTGTTTTGTTTGGATATGGTAAAATAACATTAAATAATTATTATTATTCAATAATAATAAATTATTATTCAACCATTTTTTCGAGAAATTTCTATCAGTGTACTGAAGAATATTAAATAATCATACAATTTATTTTAAACAAATTTTAAAAAAATGGTAGCACAAATTTTTAATTCTAGCTTCAATTATTTACAAAAACAATTCAAGCTTAATCTATTTACTATTTATAAATATTGATAAAAATTTATTAAAATCTTAAATATTCTTTAAAAAAGAGATAAAACTACACACTTGTTTTATATTCAGCTCTGAATCCTTTATATCTTAGAGAAGTATCAGTTTTAAACCTGATGAATAGTTGATGACTGTCAGCGAAAATGTCCCCTGGAATGGTGTTGCCACAGTAGCGACCAATAAGAGGCGCAGCGTCATTTGCACCAGCAAAAACCTGAAACACATAAAAACATCTGTTCAAAGTATTAGCTTGATATGTAATAGAAAAAGTAATTGTTGCTGTACTCATACTTTTCATTTCTGTATTAAAGGCTTTTGCGAGGCAATAAAAAGACAGCAATGATTTAGTTTTGTCGGAGCTTAAAAACATTTTGATAATTTCACAGAGACTTAAATTACTCAAAAAAGGAAAGAAAAAATGGCAAGAAAAACCTATTTTATTTTAAGCTTGTTATTGGGGGAAGTGAAATATTGTGCTGGTTACTATTTTTTTAATTGTAGTATTCCGTACGCCATTAAAATAATTTGGTACAATGCTTAAAAAAATGATGTTTGTTTGTATCGAAATTCATTCAAAAATGGAAATCTAAGTTGACGAAACTGACCATTCTGAACACCTTCTTATTTTTGCTATTTATCAAGTTTCTGACGTCGCAAAAGCTGCTCGGAACATTTGTGTTGACATTGTATGGATGAGATATCCTAGTTAAAAAAATCACCCGTAACTGGTACGTCAAGTTTAGAAATTGTCATTTTCTATTTGAAGACAAACCCGTCCAGTTGAGTTCGATGAAGAGAGAATAAATCAATTTCACAAGAAAATTCAAGCTTAACAAGAACGGAGCCAGTAGATTTATAATTCTTGCAACCCCAACAACATAAAAAATTAACCCCCAACAACATAAAGAATAAGCACAAGAACATTAAAAGTTACGCCTTATATGAGTCAAAGCCTGACAAAATTTAAAAAGTTGCTTATAAATTTACTGCTTTTACTCTGCTTCTGAACTTCCACTATTTAATTATAACCGTCTTTTAACAGTTGACCCAATTTGTGAGTTTACGGCTACCAATGTTCAACTCCGTAATCTTGCAATTTTGAACCCAATCCAAAAAACAAGGAAACTCCTGGATCAAGTATTGGAAGAAATTTGCCTTCGTGGAGGACTTTTTGATGGAAGTAATCCGTATTTAAGTAACTCTAACGTTCACGGAGAAGGAAAATCACGAATAAATCCCACGGTAAACCTGACGGCATGGGGACTCTAGCCCATGATCCTTATACCACTGAGGATATTTTTACCTCAGTGTTGTGGTCGGTGCGGGGTGAGTGGAATTTCGTATCGATCAATCCTCTCTGGAATTCGAGCTCGGTTCACCTCATTGGAAGGCGAACGCTTTTTTGCCTAAGCCATCACGGCTCTCCAACTACCACTGTAGAAAATTTAGCAAAAATCACTTAAAGTTCGCAGCTATGTACTATGCAGCTATGTAAGTCAATAATTATTCTCACCTCCACAGCATCAAAGTTGCATTCAGTGTGACTTTCAATGTGAAAATCCGTAAATTTGAGCAAAATTCTGCTATCTGGATGAATGCGTATTAACCACTCACAAACTAAATTATTCTCGTAAACATCTGGAAAGTTGGGAGAGCGTAGATTTCCAGTAGGAGCTGTTAATGTTCCGCCACAACCCTGAACGTCTGTAACAAAGAAAAGTGTTAGAAAAAATACAGGTTTATTTTAACTATTTTAAAATAATTAGTAATAATGATATCGAAGACTATATTTAAAGGACTGAAAGAAAGTTCCAAGGCGTAGAAGCAGCAGTTCCTGAACCATTGTGGTTTAAGTGGTAATTTGATCTAAAGGACGCTAGTGTTTTACATCTAGTATGTAGTAATGTCCCTTTTAATGCGATTAGCCGCCTCAGGCATCACCTCCTACATCAAAAAGCCTCCACACGGTCTTTTATAAGTATTCCACGCAGACTATTTAAAAAGTGAACCAGTTGTGCGCATGAACCCAAAACCTTTTATAAAAGTAATTGAAAGAAATTTATCATATATTTTTGAGAATTGAATCTGTAGTGGTTGACAACTGAATAAAGCAAACCAATAAGATTCATAAATAAAACAAATTTTTAGTCATATATTTGCTACCACTTTCTTATTTTAACTAGATTATGTATTGAATGACTCATTCGGAAAGTGGATATCCTTCACAGTGGTCTGATCGGACTACCTACAAAAAACCGTGTGGAGGCTTTCAGTTATAGGAGGCGTTGACACAGCCCTGGATATAGCTTGGTTATCCGTGTTAACTTTTTACTCTGATTGTGGCCCTCTGAGAATGCAATAATTGACTCGCCCATTTCGAAGGGGTGCAGCGTTTTATCAAGTATTGTTTTTCCTCTCGTCAACAGGCTGAACTGGATGCTCTAGCCACTCCCAAATTTTAGTCAATAGTAGAAACATTTTACATATCCGATTGTTCCACCCTGAAACGGATGCAATACTTAGATTTTTTATAAAACGTAATTGTCCAATCTTTTAAAAATTACAGTTTTTAAAAAAAAACTTGCTGTATATTTTGCGGGGATCACATCATTATGTATGCCCCGCATCTTTCCTAGTACGAGGCGATTCCTTGGACTTAATTTGTCAAACTGTACTGGAAGGCGAGAAGCCGCGTGAGACAATATGACTTTTATAATTTGTTATTGTTCCTTGCTCTTTGATTTTACTTGTTACATTTTTCAAGCTTTCTACCATTAGGAATAAAATTTATTTTTAAAGGAGTACAGATCCATAAGGCGGGGCGAAGAAGTTTTACTTCCGAATATACCAGAGCTTTAGTGTTATTCTTTTATGTTCCTTGGAGCTCAAAAGAAGCTTTACAAACAACTCAAATGCGAATACTTACGGTGAAACAAGGACCAGAGTTTATTTTTTACGTCGAACTCCTGAAAAATCTACCAATCTTGCTTAAGGAAGCCTAATTTTTTTAGAGCCATTTTTGGATGTTTTACATTTTTCGTGTGAATTTGAAAGGTTAACTAATTGGTTTTTATCTGTTTGTCGTTCAAAAATTTAAAGTTTTTCGATGGAATCGATGAGTAAAGATGAGGCTGTGCCAAAAGATTTTGAATCGTCTTTTGAAGAAATCTCAGAAAGAGTGGTCCAAGTCAGCTATGTACCAAATCCAGTTCTTTTTCGGAGTTAAAATTAAGAACCAAGGTAAAGCAATTAATATAATAGTAATAAGAAGACATCGAATAAGCAATTAGCAGACATAGAAGCAGAACAAACAGAACAGAAGAAGAACAAATTCCTTTCATCTACTACGGCCTTGCATCAAGAGACTGAAGGAGCACTCTACGAGATAATTAAAACAAACAAAATGCACATAAAATTATACGCTGATATTGCAAAAAATGCCTAGACTGCTAGTTGGCCACAGGTTGATGCTGAATAAGTGGTAGATGAGAAATCTAGGCGTAAGAAAACTTCAGATGAAACAGAGAGGGCTATAGAAGAAAAGATATACACCTTGGAGTTCACGCTTGGAGTCTAGCGTTTCAAAAGAATTCGAAGCGAAGGAATGTTATTGTATGTTGAAACTAATAGAGACGTTGAAAATGTTACTGTGGAGTTCGAGTAAAAGGGCTTGAGCGACGATATGATTTGTACCATTGAAAGACATTGAGAAAGATGCCTCGATTGACAAATTTTGGTGTCGATCATGCCACGATGAAAGAAGGCCTAGCTACTCTCCTTGGAAGGAGCTGAAAGATGGTCAATATGAGGTTTCTTTTCCTATTAAATGTCGTAAAAGTGATCACTGGGTAGGGACCAGAGTTGAGCGTTGATTACATTAATCGACTACAACTGTAATTGATAACATATAATTACTGCCGTGTAATCAATTACTTGTAATCACGATTACATGGAATTACGATTACAAGTAATCATAATTTTTGATTACATCGGAGTAGGGCAAAAATGTTTTCGATTACATTTTTCAATTACAGTAATCAATTACTTGTAAACATGATTACAAATTTTTATTACAACTGTGATCGTGATTACAATACTCAATTACAGTAATCAATTACTTGTAATCATGATTAAATATTTTGATTGCAACTGTAATCGTGATTACAATACTCAATTACAGTAATCAATTACTTGTAATCATGATTACGAGTAATCAAAATATATGATTACATGTAATCTAAATATTACAAGACTATTGTATACTTATATATGATTATATTTTACAGTAGATAGTTTAATGTATCGTATCATGATACATTTTGTACGTATTTACATACAGCGTAAGTACAAATGAATATAACTAAAATGTTTTCATCTAACATTTATTTTACCTGCATATATACAGACATTTTAGTTACACATACATATAATTATATTGTACTTATTAAATATATGTCCGTGTGTATATGTCTAATAATTATGTGTATCTAATAATTATCTAAAAATTATGTATATACAATAATTATTGCATTTGCATACAAACTAACATGCATGCGTACATGTACATATATGCATAACTATGTGCACTAAGCATATAAGCATTGCATTATATATGTTACAATATATTTATGTATATTATACGTACAAACAGCATTTTTAAATACATATAAGTATATATAAGAGTCACAAATTGTATGTACACGTGTGCGTACATTCCATGTGCATAAAAATGTGTATCTCCATATATACTTACATAATGTATTTAGATATACTATGCAATCGTAAATACTTGTAATCGTATAATTTGATTACTTATAATCGCAATTACTTGTAATCACGATTACTTGTAATCATGATTACATGTAATCGTATATTTTGATTACTTGTAAACATACTTACCCGTAATTGTTCTTATTGTGATTTCTTAAAATCGCATTTACTTGTTATCCCGATTACAGTTGTAATCAAAATTTTGGTGAATTGTAATCAAGATTACAAGTATTTGATTACTGTAATTAATTATTGTAATCACGTTTACAAGTAATTGATTACTGAAATCAATTATTGTAATCACGTTTACAAGTAATCGAATACTGTAGTCAAAGTTGTAATCACGATTACAAGTGATTGATTACTGTAATCAAAGTTGTAATCACGATTACAGCTGTAATCAAAATTATGTTATCTTTTAATCGTGATATAAGTAATTGATTACTGTAATCAAAAAATGTAATCGATTACATTTTCGCCCAACTCTGGTAGGGGCATTCGAACCAAAGATCTTCGCTAAAATTCTTAAAAGAGCTATAGTCAAGCTGGGCTAGAGTTGCCTTCATGCTGAGTAGTTCCGCAGGGCTCTGAGGTGTTATTGGTGTAATAGGCATGTTAATATGGGGAAGGATAGCTCGAAGCAAAAGACTTGCGCCAACTGTGATTCGCCGGGATACTAGATGAAAGCATATAAAGCCAATAGAAAATGAAATAACTGCACGGAAGCCAACGAAATGTTTAATTTAACGTGCTCTTATTGTGCTCCCAAAAGGATGTGTCCTTTGAACCAGCAAACTCTAGGGAGAATCCAGAAAAGAACTGATTACATCTAAGGCGACATTCTAATCAACCACTAGTTTTGTAAGAAAGTCTTGGAACTTTTCAACCTACTAGAAAAAATTTTACGATTTTAATGTTTTTTAATTTTTCAATTTTGTAAATACGTTTGAATAACGTAAGAATCGTAATCAGAGGATCACAGTGTGGTGGCTGCTTTCTGTTATTGCCTCTCTACATGAGACATACCGGCTTTGACTATCATCTGCAGCTGGACAAGCACTGTAGCCCTGTGGATACTGGATCCAGCAATTCGTGCTCCCAGGTATGCTTTGCTTTTTGACTCAATTTGTGGCATTCCTAGTCAGGTGTGACTCGGGAGCTTGAGCCTCGTGTCCACATATTGCTTGTTCGCTTGTATTTTCATGAGGTTGCTACCTCGTGGCATGTGGTAAATTCTGGAGAATGGGTCTGGAGAGTAGTGATCTAACTTTTTTTACTTCCTATACTTTAAATATTGAATTGTTAGAAAAATAAGAGTTTTCAATAAAGGGTTTTTCCCCGGGTGTAAGCTTAATTGGTTAAAGACTTCCAATCATAAGGCGAAGTGAGTCATTCTAAAAGAAACAATGCTTACTTGACTGTGATGAATAGACAATATGGAATCCTGTATCCTGAACTGAATGGTCAGAGTGGAAAAGTAGGGTTGCTGTATGTCCAGATGTTGTCAGTGGTGGAGGTGTAACTGTTGTGCAATATGTACCTATCAGTGGGTCCCTTTCTGAAGCACCATCGAAAATCTAAACAAAAAATATAAGATAAAATAAATAAAAAAGCATCCTATAGTGAAAAACTTACCAATGAAAGAAAATACAAAGCATGTTAAAAGTATATGATGCTTATAATTGCTTAGAATTAAAATTAATCTGTTTAGACCAACATTCATTTCGATTGATGGATAACGATAAAACTTGGTAAATACGTGACCAGAAGGTTTCCAGAGCTGAAAAGTAGCGGGGTAGACAAAATTTTGAAAAGATTAGACCATAAATTGGGTGCTAGTATTTTAAATATATTTGGCCACAGTCCCAAAAATAACCAAGCAAAGTCGCTGCGGCAAATGAATATTTTAAGATGACCCATGGACTAATTCAAGAGAGAAATCCGAGTTATATATATATTTTTTTTTCTTCTTTTTTTTTTTTTTTTTGCACACTGTACGAGAAAGAACATTACACTCTTTGATGTTGTTAAAGAAAGTCAAAAATCATTGTTGTAAAATCATTCGGCACTTCATCTTTACATAAACAAGAACCATTACTGATAATGTTGTTTTACCAGAACAATTTCATTTCGTAAACACTTAGAAATAAAAAAATCCCCACATTATTTTTTTCCGAATTTTTTTAATATTTTTTTTCTCTCTCAATTTTTTAAAAATATTTTTATTTCTCGACCTTAGTTACTAACAGCTCTATGTTCAACATTATTAGAATTTATTACTTCTCGCTCCTATTCATTAGATTCAATTTTACCCATTAGTCAAAATCGGTTATATGCTGAATACATTATACTGAAATTTTCATAGGTTGAATATATCTATGAGGATATTGTCATGATTCGAATCTATGATGTCAAATTATGATAGGTCGAACTTATCGTATGCCGAAACAATCATATTGAGTTTGTCACTTTTCAAATTCATTAATACTTTCATTTTATCGATATCATGAACATAAACACTAGATTTAATTACTTACTGTATAATTTTAATAATGGAGCAATAAAATATTATTACCTTTAAATAATCGTACGAGCAATTTTCATGACTCTCCAGCTTAAGGGTCGCAAAATGGAACTGTATTCTTTTTCCAACTGGCACTTTTACCAACCAAAGACACGTCCTATTGTGAGGATAAGGACCTGGATATCCCGGAGAATTTATGGAGCCATACTCTGATACATTTAGTTCAGCCCCACAAACTGAAAATAAACAATACACAAAACAATCAAAATTTTTCAAAACTGACATACAAATAAACATCCGGTTATGTCGTTAGTACCTTTTTAGTTAGATAAAGCAACGCCTCCTATAACTGAAAGCCTCCACACGGTTTTTTGTAGGTAGTCCGATCAGACCACCATGAAGGTATACCAATTAGTTAAAGAACCATTTAATATTATATCTATTAAAAATTAGAAAGTGGTAGCAAATATATATCTAAAAATTTGCTTAATTTATGAATATAATTGGTTTGTTTTATTTACTTGTCAACCACTACAGAGTCAATTCTCAAATATATATCATAAATTTCTCTCAAGTACTTTTAAAATAGAATTAGGGTTCAAGCGCACAAGTGGTTCGCTTTTTAAATAATCTGCGCAGACTACTTATAAGAAACCGTGTGGAGGCTTTCTGATGTAGGAGGTGATGGATAATGTCGGTAGTATAATATATAGATATGAACTTGTTTTTATAAAAAAACTTTTTTTTGTCTTATGGTGGTTGGACGATAATGGTAAGGAATGATCACTTGTTATTAAATTTTGTTTTATATCACAAAATATATAAAATGCTATTAGATGTTATCAAATGCATTATAGCACAATTTGTCGGAAATGTTTTATCTTTTTGACGTATTTTAAAATAGTACAAAAACTCACTAGTTGCCAAATACAATTTCCTACAAAATTATGATAAAAATGCTCTTTTCTTAAATTTTTTTCGCACATGCGCAGTATGAAAGAACTACTTTAAATAGTCATATCTTACTCAGTTTTTCAAGAATTTCTTTCAAATTTTAAAACGCTAATTTTATAATTAATTTTCAATTGCTGCAAAAATTTTGTTAAATTTTATTAAATATTTAAAAAGAAACGAAAACGTAAGAAACAATAAAAAAATAAAATAAATAAATAAATAAATAAAAAAAAAAAACTTACGACATAGAAAAAGTAGGACCAAAAAAATTTTTTTTCATAAAAATGTCGATATCTCCAGAAATATTCAAGTTAGGTTTATGAAATTTCATGCGGTTTTTGAAATCAACAACCAAAGTAATCGGTACAAGTTAAAAGTTTATTGCTTGATTTTCTGGTATAGGGTGTACAAAAATACTTGTTTTTTTCGCAAATTATTGCTGGTCCCGGAAACCTCTGAAAGCTTTAAACATTATTGCTAAGTATGAAAAATTGCTTGAACTAATTATCTTTAAAGTTACAAAAAAATCTTTTAAGTATTTCTTGAGAAATTTTAAAAAAATTTTAAAAACTGAAAGTGTCTCATTCATTATTGTAGGGTAGTGCACATTTGAGTTATCGAATCCTTGGGGTAAATTTGAGCATTCCTCTATTTATTCACTACCACTATAGGTTTTATGACGCAAAATGCTTTCTCTTCAAAACTAAATATAAATATTTATATTATTTATGTACATTATGGTAGACAAAACTATGGTATATTTTCAAAACAAATCCTAATATTAAACACACATGCTTTTTTTTTTCCTTTTTAAAAAAATATTAGCCATCGTTAAAAAGATGGAGAGTGCACAAATTGGATTAAGACGAACAATTTTATTTGATTTTTGCGACCGTTACAAAGATAAGGCCTTTTTTACGATGACGTTGATTTTGATTTTTTTTGTTTTACTTTTCTGAAAATGGTATGTAACTTTAAGATCAAAAACATAGAAAGTTTTTTTAAAAAATTAAATCGACTAAACATCTTAGTTAAGAATAAAATAAAAACTATGGGCAAATGGTAACATGAGCACGAACATTGATATGCTTCAAATTTTCAATGAAAGTTCATTGATCAGCCTAATTTACTGTCCTTACATTCCTACCTGGGTCAACTTCACTCCATTCCATAGAGAATCCGGTCGAAGCATAGCTGGAATCGGAATGGAACCACATGTAGAGCTCGTTGTGACTGCTCGTGAAGTTTTTTCCATCCAAGTGGTCATCACAAAATCGATTAATAACTCGAGATGCAGCTGTTGGTCCATCGTTCAGTTGAAGAAAGTCATACTGACAATTCTCACCGGATTCTAAACTGAAGTGATTGACTTTGACGTTCACAACCTATTAAAAGGGGATGTGTTCCAATATTCATGCAAAAAGATAATGCACACATATAGAATATTATGCTTCACAGAATGAAAATGGTCAGAACAGTAAAGGGATAATAGAACTTGACTAAACAAACAAAGTGCAGTGAGGAGTCGGAAAGCCTCCTTACGGTTTTTTGTAGGTAGTCCGATCAGACCACTATGAAGGATATCCACTTTCCGAACGAGTCATTTAATACAAAATCTAGCTAAAATAAGTAAGTGGAAGCAAATATATCACTAAAATGTTTTTTTATTTATGTATATTATTGGTTTCCTTTAAAAAACTTGTCAACGTCCCGTAGTGGACTGATCGTTAAGACACGGATCGTTAAGACACAGATCACCGAAGTCAAGCATCACTGGCTGCGGTCAGTGTGCGGGTGGGTGACCACTTGGATCAGTCTCCGTAGGGACCGAGGGTGTGCGGTATTGGTCCTCGTTAAACTGTGCTACCGTAAAGTGCTCGACTTCGCGTGCAGGTCGTTGGGCTACCGAAGCAGGGGTGCCATCCCCTCTGCAGAGGATCAAAATTGTGATGGCATGTCTTCGGATCATCCTCAGGGATGTTTCCCAGACCGTCGCCAATAGCCCATTGTGCAGCTCTAGTGCGACGTAAATGAACTACAACTCACTTGTCAACCACTACAGATTCAATTCTCAAATATATATGATAAATTTCTCACAGTAACTTTTATAAAAAGTTTTGGGTTCATGCGCACAACTAGTTCACTTTTTAAACAGTCTGCACGGACTACTTATAAAAGACCGTGTGGAGGCTTTTTGATGTAGGAGGTGATGGCTAAGGGCGAGTTACAAGAGAATACCTGCTTACCTTAACTACCAAAACATTGCAATTAACGAACATTGCATCCCGAACAGGTAGAATATTACTGAGGAGATTCTTGTTTCCCGTTCTTTCTGTTGTATCTTGTCTGAGTATTTTTTTTTCACGTGCAAGAAGCTTTGGTTGGATGACGCCCATCCCAATCTGGTATCTCTAGTTCGAATAAGATCAATACCTCTAAGAAGAGAAAAAGCCTCAGCACGAGTTACCATAAACAAGAAATTTGATCCTTTAGTAGTCAAAACTTAATGATATCTTTATTAATTTTTGCTCACTGCGCAGCTTCGTAACCCAAACGCAGTGACATATTTCTTTTTTCCTCCATTGTGCAGTGTATGTTTGTTACGTCGGACTACTAAATTGATCCGTGCTGAGGCCTTCTCTCCTTTAGGAGGTGTTGATAAGATGCTGTTAAAAGCAAAATATATCTATTCAATAGAGTGAGGAGCACCCAAAAAATTGAATCGAAAATAGAACATATTTAGTAAAAAATATACGAAATAAAGCATACATATCAAGCAAATATATATATATCTTTTTGTGCGTTTAAAGGTTTAATGACGCGTGAACTTACCTTCCCAGATGATACTCTAATCACCCAAGCACAGTCTTGCTTATGGTTATAGTGGACACCATTTTCAGGATAGGTTAAGGTTCCGTTACTTCCACTGAGGTATCCTCCACATCCTAAGAAAAAACAGTCAAAATATGTATCTAAATAATACTGTTTAACAGCAATATAACAAGTTTTCTTTAACCTCTTCAGGATGGGTGAGTCATAAATGCATTCATGAAGGATCAGAAGCAAGAAAGAAAAAAAAAACACAAAGAGTTAGTTTATATAAGGGACATGGATAATTTGACAGACTTATTTTTGCTTTTACTTTATTCTAATATATTTTATCAATGTTACTTTAAAGTTTCAGCAGATAATTTTTATTTGGAACTAAGTTGAAGTGATTTTTTAAAAAAAAAACATTTATTACTAGGTTCCTAATTAAACAGCTAAAAAAATAGTTTTCATTCCACTGCTTTTTACTTACTCTATTTGTAGATGCGTATATGACACCACGTTTCAAAAAGAATATAGACAAAAACGATACTAGATTATATTACGAGAATCAAGGGATGTCCTCATAAACTGATAAAATACACCAATGCTTTTGAAATTAATATTAGTAAGTAGTGTTAAACAGGAATTATTCAGTTTTTTTGTATTGGTAATTAATTTTCTCTATTAATGGGCATATCTGATAAAGTTTTTATCTGCCTGTTAAAGTGTTATTAGTTGTTGCAGTAGTCAAGGATATTACAAGGGAATTTTTAAGAACTCTTTTACTTTTTTTATCATACATAACAAATATTGTTAAGTGTTATAAGTGTTGTTATTGCAACAAATATTGTTGCAACAACAACTACTGTAATAAATAATGTTGCAATAATCATGGATATAACAAGGGAATTTTAAAGAACTCGTTTACTTCTTGTATCATGCTTAAACATACATATTCAATTTATATCGTCAATTGCAAAAAAAATATTGCTGCAACAACAACTACTACAGTAAAACCTCTTTTTGTGCGGTCCATTTTTATGCGATTTTGTTTTTGTGCGATTGGTTTTGTGCGATTTTATTTTTGTGCAATTTTTTTTTATGCGGTATATGAATCTTAGCGGCGTTAGCACCAGTTTATGTTTACTATCAATGTAGTACATATACATGTTGTGGACAAACTCTGATTACGTGGGCTGCTTGACAACGATGTATCTGGACTTCGCGATGCTCTGTTCATTTATTTTAAACAATCTCCTGACAAGGCAGAGTCAGTTACGTACTCAGAGATGCCAACTTGCTCCGCTTTGTAAAACAGTATTTTCTAGTGGTAGCGAAATTTAAGTTACTTTGAGTTTAGTATTTTTTATTTTAAGTAATTTCTTTCACCGCTAAATATCAAAAATTATAAGAATTATATAAAACGCAACGTTAAAACATTCATCTTCTGGTTACTCTATTAATAAGTAGGCGTAACTATCCTTCTTTAACAAATTTTACTATATAATTTTCTAGCACTTTATTAAAACTATTCCAGAAAGCGGAGCAGTTGGCATCCCTGCGTACTTATTGTCGCTCGACGCGAGAGCAGTATACGCTTCGTATTCAGAGTTTTACACACGATTCACGTGATTAAGGGTTCATTTTATAGTGAGATTAAATATAAATAAATTAGTTACTTTTGTTTCTATTTATATGTAGTTTTAATGATTTTTATTTTATTTTTAGACATAAGTACTCCCTTAAAATGAATAATTATAGACAAAAGAAAGTAAAAAGGCAGACAATTCCACTATTTAATGTATAATTTGAAAACTACTGCAGGTATATGTACAATGAAGAATTAAATTTTTTTACAATTTCTTTAGGTCTAATTTAATTATTTCATTCAATTAAAAGCATTCTCTCATCTATTTCATAAATCATTGATGTATTTTCTTAGTCCGATTTTTTTTATGCGGTCCCTATCAACCGCATAAAAATTTTTTTAGGTAGTATATCGTACAAACTTGTTTATTACAAGTAAGAATTTATAAAATTTTCGAATTTTTTTTTGTGCGATTTCTTTTATGCGGTCCCTATCCACCACACAAAAAAAGGTTTTACTGTACAACAAATATTATTGCAGTAGTCATGGATATAACAAGGCGAATTTTAATGAACTTGTTTACTTTTTTAGCATACTTAAATATACATATTTCATTTAAATTGTCAACTTCGTTTTTCGTATTTTGTAGCACTTCCGACGATTCCTAACCAATCCATCTCATTCAGTTTTTACCAGCTTGACATATTATGGGTATGTTATCAAACAATAAAACTCAATGTCCTTTACCATTAAAATAATTTTATCACTTTAATCATTTTAACTCGTTCACTTTTATTTAAATTATGATAAATTAAAATGAATATAACTAGAATCAACAGATCTTATTTATTGTTTTTTTCGGACTATTGTACATCATATTTAGTGTTTATTATTTGGAAAAATATTGCATTTGTAAATTTCTAATTAGATGAAAGGAAAATGAATCTCTTTAATTTTTACACCACAAAGTTTAAAAATTATACAATTACTTTTAGCTACTCAATTGATCTATATTCCAATTAAAACTGAATATATTTTTAATCTATAATTCAATCTCTCAGAATACAAAAAAAGGATTTAACAGATGATACTTTTATGAAATACAATGCAATTTATGCCAACAAATTAAATTCATCAATGCATCGATTAAAAAATCAATTTTTATATGTTTGCGTCTAAGAGGCAACTACAATGCACGTTATTTGTATTTTACTACTCTTTATTGGCCATCTTCAGTTTGTTCAATTACTCAAATTTATTCACTCTGTTCAAGGTTGGTAAACAATTAATTTTCAGTAAGCATTTCTTTTGAATTTTTTTCAATAATGAAGTACAGAGTGATAAAAATAAATAAAGGTAAAATAATTAGTGAAAAAGCTAAAATATAGATCAATGTGTTTTTCATAGTGTTGCAGAACATGGAAGATTTAATTGGAAGTGTTTGTACCAATTATATTAAAAGCAATTAATCAAATCCGCAAAACAGTCTAAATAAATAATGGTAAAATCAAGTATTTCATAAATGTTTTTTTCTAAAATATCTTTTTCATAAAATTCTTTTTCATATCTTTTCATATTCTTTTATATATAACTTGACTCAATTGTAAGAAAGATTTTCCATCGTTTTTTTTCTCTCCGTAGCTTAATTTAAATTGTTTATGAACTTGCTATAGAAAGTGCTAAACTTTTCGCCAATAAGTTTACGATAACGGAAAAGCGACATGTCTAAAATAAGTATTTACGTGACTAAACGAACTATGCTAGCAAAATCTTTGTATAAATTAATTACTTTCTTCTATTATTTATGCTTCATATTCCCACAAACAATAACGAAAAAGAGCAAAATTAGAAACCAAATGTACAAGATTCTATTATCAGTAATGAGTATTTTCCCCGTCATATATGGAATTAGTTGTACTATATCATTCATGGTTAATTTGTCAGCTTTAAATGTAGGATCCATTGCAATGTGTATTGCATTGATTATGTTTCGCATAGCATTGATAGTTAAATGCTCAACGCTATTAAAAATACATAAAGAGTTACAACAAATTAACAGTCATATTAGTTTTAACGTAATGATTTTGGTGATTGCATGGTTTGTCGGCAATGTTTTAATAACTATAATTGCTTTTAGATACAATTTAGGTATTTCAACCATGATAATTTTTCAAAAGATGGTAATGTTCGACATTGAACTAAATGATGACACGTATTTTTGGATGGGATTTGCATTTACCTTCAATTGTTTTGTTTGCTTGCTTGCCCCCGTAAACGCATTTGGCATCGATTACTTCGTAATATGTCATCAATTGAAACAAATTTTGCAAAACTTTAGAAAAAACATGGCAAATGAATTGTTTTTAAGACCTGGGGAACTTGCTAGAAAATACTCTGGCATTGCTTTGATAGTTGAAGGTGTCGACAACGAACTATCATTTTTATTGTTTTCTTCGATTATTGTAAATGCTTCAGCTGTTTATTTTGCAGTTTTATCAGTTCTTCATCCCAGAGAATTCTCAGTTAGAGGACAATATGTTGTGGTACTTATCAGCTGTGCTCAGCAGTTTGCGACCTTCATTTTCACAACAATATCTGCTTCGTTAGTATCAGAAGAAGCTATTAGTATCCACACTTTTATTCGTGAACTACACTACAAAAGCTTAATTTCAAGTGATCGGAAGAATCAGATTACTTCTTCATTAAAAGAAAATATAAATCTTACAGCTTGGAAAATAATGCCTATAAGTAGAAGTTTTATTTTCGGAACAATTGGTGCTATATTAACTTATGCCCTCCTCTTTGATAATACTGTACTACAAATTAATAACAATTTGTCAGCTTCAAACTAAAACCAACCTCAAAAATTGTATTTTGTGATTTTTTAAAAATGAGTTGTTTGCAGTTCTTCACGTAGCCGATTTCGGTTTCACAGGATAATATATAGTGGTTTGCCGCAGTTGTGCTCATCAGTTTGCAACCTTTATCTCCATAACAATATTTGCTTCGTTAGAGTCAAATATAATATATACAAACCACACTTAATATATCCTCACTTCCAATTTTACAGAGGTGTCAACTATTCCGGAGTCGATGCAACATTTTAAAAAACGGTAGTGCAAACTAAACTAACTGCAAACTGAAATATGCATATTTTCGGTTCAGTTTGTCAATTTTTTAAGAGGCTCAATTCAGTTTGACATTTAAAAAATGACGTATTACGTAAGCCTTCGAATTATTCAAGAATAGTGGTGAGTAATAACCCTATAAATCGAATTTTTAAATCAAGAATCATAAACTAACACGGTAAATAACTACTAATTAGATTTGCAATTATTAGACAGATTTTGCTAGTTTTTTAAAAGGTTTAGCATGAATTTCCTGAAAATATGGATGAATTATATAAGCCTATGAATTGTTTAGAAATAGTGGTGAATAAAATTTTACTACATTGAATTTATTAAATCAGGAATCACAATTAATAAACTACCACATGAAAATATTTATTCGCTGTCCGGAGCAAGTTGGCATCTCTCTGTTTATAAATAAGACTATTTCTGTGTGTTCTATATTGCATCAATTTCTTCAAACAATTTTAGTTTCGACAATAATATTAAAAAATTAATAATTTACTCGAAATATGTGTATCTTATAATCTTGGCTTCGTCGGACACCGGTGACCCCCATGGCATTCAACGTGTAAAAAGACTCTAAGATATTCGAAGATATCTTCTCGAAGATATTCACCCCTAAGCTCAAAAGCTATGTAAGTTCAAAAGAAGCAAATTTTCCCCAAGAAATAATACCTATAACTATAAATTTTATATTCGAAACAATTGTTGCTATATTAATTTCTGCCCCATGACCTTTTCGTCGATAATATTATTCTGCAAATTAAAATCATTTGCCTGGAACTTTAACGGCTATAAGTGAATATTGCTTGATTAAAAAATTTCTTCGCTTTACAAATTTGCAGATTGGATAGAAAAAAGTCGACTTGTTTCAAGCTCGCAAAAATCGGCACCCATTTTCAAGACATGCTAGACGTGAATGAGAAGAAACATAAGTGACTGGAAACATAAAGAGTAAAGTTGAAGATAAAGGTGAAAATAAAATTGAAAATAAAGGTGAGAAAAAAAAGCTAGAAAAGGCTGACTGTGAAGCACAGAAGCTGAAAGTGAATAAAAATAGATGAAAAAAAGACAGAACCACTGTGGTTGAGATTAGCAAATCAGGGTAAAATGCATTTCCATGCACTATGGAGACGTGGTGAGGAACTAATGTCATCAACAAAGGAATCAGCATTCACATGCATGGGTGAAACGGAGACGGAAAAGAGGAAAAGCTGGTAGTTAAACACTTTCAGTTTTAAATTGTTTTCGAGAGGAGAAAATCAATTCTCTTTTTGAAGCTGTTCAAGAATGTCTACTTTATCCAGAGATGCCAACTTGCTCCGCTTTGCAAAATAGTATTTTCTAGCGGTAACGAAATTTAAGTTATTTTTAATTTAGTATTTTTAATTTTAAATAAGTTTTCCACCACTAAATATCAAAAATTATAAGAATCATATAACATGTAACCTAAAAGCATTTTTTTTAAAGTAGACGTAACTATGCTTAGTTTGCAAGTTATACTATTTAATTCGCTACCACTTTATTATTACTTTTTTAGAGAGCACAGCAGTTGGCATCCCTGTTTATCTTAGGAAAGAACTAGTTTTATGTATATGCTATAATAGTAAAAAAATCTCGGTTGTTGCAGAAATTTAAAGTTTTTCGAAGAAAAAAAAATTCTAGAATGAAATGCCTTTCGTGCCAGTTATTGCTCTTTTCCGTCTTGCTATATATAGGCTTTCAGCCCTATTCATATGAAGGGCCTTCTTCCTATCCGATAGTGTATTGTCCCGTAAATTTTGCAAATAGTTGTAAATATTTGTATGTATTTTGCGCATTTATTATTAAGTATTTTTCTTATTTCTCTAAGGCTATGTGGCATTGTGCACCTGCGAAGCTCGGGGTAATACCTCGTTGGAGGCAAGGCAGTCTGCCACAAAAACCTCTTCTCTCTCTTAAATTTGTTTGTTTAATCTCGCTACTTCATTTTAATTTTCTCTCAGTAAATGTTACTGAACCCCTACTTTCACCATTCAATTGCGTTTCGGCGATTTATCATAAATTCCCACTCATATGAATTAAAGTCCTTCGCGGGACTTTATTGATGCGGGGCGGGGTTGATGCTAAGATAACTACCACTTATAAGTTCATAGGACATGATTCCCGCCGCGCTTAAAATTTTTTATTAATGGTCGTAAGAGAAGATAAATGCGAAACGATTCTTCTCATTTTAACATACTACTTTGTCGTTAGGTGATTTAGAAGCTCCTAGTCCTAGTTTTTTGATTTTATCGGGCACCTGGGCCGCGAAGCGCCCCACTTAGAAGCTGGACTTTTCATGCACATATACTGTCTCAGGAAAACTAATTTTAGTGGTGGTTACACAGAAAATAAATTATGGACATTTGTTTAATTTTCGTTACCGCTTTTAAAAATTTACATCTGTATTAAGGCTGATTACCTTGTGTATTATAAGAAATTATAAAGGATTCACTATAAGTGAATTTTAGGATTTTTTTCCTCCACCCATATGTTTCTATCATCTGTTTCAAGAAGCATTTTTCAAAAACGAAAAAGGTGGTAATACAAGAGGTTCGCTGCTGGGATTAATTTTACTGAAACAAAGTAGCTCTGTCTACCAAAATATATTAATAATGTTAACTTCCATGATTGGATTTAAAGTAAGAAACTTGACTTTTTCTAAATTTAAATGCTAGTTATCAGAAAGAAATATCCATTTGATGTAAACAAATATGTCCTACCACATTTTTCAGATAGTAGTTCTTCGTGCATGGGCCAATTTTTGTGCCTGGGCATGAATGGGTGAAATTTCCAAAGTTACCAACTAAAGTCTTTTTTTTTTTTTTCCTTTCAGAATTTTCGAGAAATGAATTCTTGATTATTTCAAAATAAAATGCATCGTGTGAGAAACACTATATAGCTTTCAAAGCAGCGTAATATAGTATAATCTGAGGACTCACTTAACTTGATAATTCAAGTTGAATTATAAAATAATTTAAAGTCTTTATTTCACGAATTTTCTGTTTGAAAATTTTAATTCCCTGTGATCCCTATGACTCAGAAATTTTATACATATATTTTCATATTTTTTTCATTATTTTGTGTAAAGTTAATTCAAAATAAGTGAAAAATACAATATTTAGAATTTTAACGTTTTATAGTTAGGAAATGCAGGTTTTTTTGTAATTATTTTAATGTTTTTCCAATAAATTGCAAAATATAAATTTGCTTGTAATTAGAACGTCAGAAAAAAATGCATACGAGGGACACGGGTGTCCATCTGCATCAAAGGGTTAAACGACAACTTCATAGTTTTCGTTATTTTCAAAATTTTTTCACAGAGCCTGACTCAGAGGATAGAGCAATCGTCTTCCAATGAGGTGAATCGGGTTCGAATCCCAGCCATGTCTGGGTTGATACGAATTCCACGCTTGGCTTGCACCGACCACAGTGATGACGTAAAATATCCTCAGTGGTAGACGGATCATGAGTTAGAGTCCCCTTACCGTTAGGCTAAATGTTTGAGGTTTTCATGGTTTTCCTCTCGATGTAACGCAAATGCGGGTTACTTCCATTAAAAAGTTTTCCACGACGGCAAAATTTCTTTCAATACTTGATTAAGGAGTTCCCTTGTCTTCTGGATTGAGTTCAAAATTAAAAGACGAAGTTGAACACTAATAGTCGTAAACCCAAAATATTGGGTCGGTTGTTCAACGGCAGTTATAAAAATATAAAATATTTTCCCACTCACGATAGTATTTGGGCTTCCTTTAATACCTATTTTTAAAGCTAAAAGCGAAGTTAGTTGAGTTTAAAATTATTATAACTTAAACCAAAATGTTAAGTTTAAAAAATACAACTTTTAATCATGAACTATAATACAACTTAAGGGCAATTCAATCAGACGTCCTTACAGCGCTTTTAAAGTTTATACTCTCCCATCTGTACTCTTTTAGCAACATTAAATAAAAACAATAAGTTAGTACTGTAGACTTGAATATTTGATTATCTACAGTTTATTACACATTATTTCTGCTATATTTTAATCTACTTCAGTACGAATATATCATGAACAATGATAATATTTATTTTATGAACAACTTATAAACTTTTTCGTTTGAGACTCTGTATGTGTGCTTATATTGAAAACAGTTTTTTCCCTTTCACATTCTAATGAAAATTTAACAACAAAAAAAAGATAGGATTGCGGAAATTTATGTAAGTGCTTTGAAAGTTTTTCTTATTCATCATTTATGTCGAAATAAAAATTTCTAATCAATCCAATATTTCTATTTACTACTGTTAACTTTATTTCTATCTTATAATTTATTCTTCCATAAACAGAAAAAAGAAGAAGAAAAATTGCGTTAATAAGAATTAGAAGACTTTCCAGAATTTTTTTAGACTTTCCAGAATTTATTGATTAATTTATTAGAATTAATGGTGCAGTTCCTTCAAATAAATAAGTATTTTATTCAACATTGAAATAAATATAAGAAAATGCTTAGAAATTAAAATATTTTAAATAAAGTATAATTTGTTTCACAAAATGAACTTTCATATTCATTAAAACACGGCATTCTTAAAGAATCAACAACATCTAATAATTTCATAAAATCAAATTACAAAAATATAAAATACAATGATTATAAAGACCATCATAAAGTGAATAGGAAACAATAGAAGAAAATGACAAACTCAGGAATATAACTAATAGTTAAGCTTTTTACCACATCATGGTGCTAAAACAACGCCTCCTATAACTGAAAGCCTCCACATGGTTTTTTATAGGTAGTCCGATCAGACCACTGTGAAGGATATTCACTTTCCAATCGAGTCATTAAATACAAAATCTAGTTGAAATAAGAAAGTGGTAGTAAATGTATGACTAAAAATTTATTTTATTTATGAATATTATTGGTTTGCCTTATTCACTTGTCAACCACTACAGATTCAATTCTCAAATATATATGAAAATTTCTCTCAATCACTTTTATAAAAGGTTTTGGGTTCATGTGCACAACTGGTTCACTTTTTAAACAGTCTGCGCGGACTACTTATAAAAGACCGTGTGGAGGCTTTTTGAGGTAGGAGGTGATGGTTAAAACCGTTTTGCCGAGACTGTTGCCATTTCGCCGTGCTTTGGAAACAAAACAAAACACGTCGCTGTTTTTATATGCTTTGGAACTAGAGTCTAAACTCTTTGTTTATTTCTCTGAGCTGATATTTACGACCAGAGTAAAGTTAACAGGATTGAAAAAAATAAAATTTAAATTTTAAAAAAAAACATACTTTCTCTAGTTTCAGCGCAAGTGGGTCCTTGATATCCTTCCGTACAATTACAGGTATATGATCCAGCTCTTCGGACACAAGTTCCACCATTTTGACACGGCTGACTGAAACAAGGATCTTCTTGTCGATCGCAGAGTGTACCGTACCAACCAGCAAAGCAAAGGCAGTGAAAAGAATTGGACATCATCTATAACAGCATGTCATAAAACAACAAATCAATAAAAACGTCATAAAACAACAGACGTCATAATCAGACGCCATAGAACAACATGTAATACAAAAAAAACACATTTCAACGAATCAGCGCAAGACCTGCTTCGAGACTGAAAGCTAATATATATCAAGATGAGAAAAAATAGAAACAAAAACTTGTAAGAAAACTCATTTCATTACAGCTTGTTTATGTGAAGCTATAATGAATGTGATGTGACGCTGAAAAGTCTAAACGAATATAATTAGGACTAATTTGTGTTACCCGAGAAGAAGCAGATAGTTATGTTGTAGAATAGTTTATAGTTAAGAATAGTAAGAGCGTTTTTAAATCTTTACGAAAACTAGTTTTAAGGTCAGTCTAGGATAAATTGCTTTAGTTTTATCAACATAAATAAATAAGTAAGAATATAGATACTAGAAATATTTCTGCATATTACAACTTCTGATACATGTACTCAACATATTTTGAGCTAAAAATTATGAAATATTGAGGACAAAGTAGTATGATTAAATGATGAAGTAAAAAATGATAAAAACCCATCTATATTGATTGTACGTAAATAATCTTTCTTTCAGCAGAATATGCTTTGGAAGGTATAAAATGACCAAACTGTAGGTAACATTTGAAAGGTTTTGCTTAAACCTTTTAGAAATGGTGCCTTTGCTACCCTTACCAAATTCAGATAGATCAAAATTAAAAGAGGTATTAATTTTTTTTTAGCTTTAATACGAGTAATTTAAAATCATTTTATAAGATTTCTACACTTATATTATAAAGCTTTTTAATTATAATGGTATTAAAAAAGGAAAAGCGTTTCTAATTTCCATACACTCATCTCGGTCGATGCAAATTATTCGTGGGTGAAATGGAAATTATTTCTATAAGATTCAAACATGTTCGTTTAATTTATGCTACTAGTTTTGTTATACATGATTTTGCAAAACAGTTGCTGCCAGAAGAAAAATTGCTCACATAGAGTTATTATAACAATGATTCCTTAATTTTTAAAAACCCCGTAGGTCTCTTTATATATACATTCCCAAAACTTTTATGATAATTGTAGGATTTATTTGAAAAAAATGCCAATAAAATATCTTGTTTTTTTCTTCCTTTTTTTTTAAACAGTTCTGAGAAGAAAAATAAACATTAAACCCACGCTGAATTCGATAAATTATTTCTAATAAAACCTATATAGTTAGGGTTGAAAAACTTTATACAAAGTTTAACTGCTCTCCTTCATTTGTTTTAAAACTGTACCTCCATTTCTTAAATTTTTTCATTGCTTTAAAATCTTTATGCATTTAAATTTATGAGTTTAAATTTTGCTTCATAAGTTCGAGATTGTAGTTTTCATTAAATACTAAAAAAAAAAAAATATTTTATTTTTAGATGGGTATTGTTTTGCAATTTTGGAAAAAGTAATTATCTTCAAATACTTAAAATCAAACATAATTTTTTAAAAAAGATCCTGGCTCTATGAATTTATTTATAAATAAATAATATTGATTGCCAAAATTTATAGGATTTTTTTCTGTCACAAGCAAAATGCGAGATGCCATTAAAGTTACTTAAAAAAAAAAAGAACACGATAGAAAACAGGAGAAGAAAAAAACAGTTGAAGTTTGCAGGTGTTGTCTGTTCATCTCATTTTACAAAACTGTCAGATGTGATTGACGGATATTTCCTTTTACAGGGAATTAACTACTACGCCTTTTGCGAAGTAATTTATAGAGTGGTAGACGGATAAAAATTGGAAGCTTTCAGAATTTTTGATATTTCTGCTAATTTAAAAAACGTCACTACTAGAAAGCTTTTGTTTATTTCAAAGAGAGTTTTGAATTACTTTAATGAAGTGGTGTGGGAAATAGCTGTAAATCACTTTTATAAAGCGACGAATCATACATAAAAACATAAATTTAGCTACCACTAAAGTAAATTCTTCCAAAAATCCTAGAAAATTATCAGTCCTGCTTTTATAAGTATTCTTTTTTTCCCCCTTGAGCAATTCAAAATCATTTATTTCCGATTTTTTATAAATATTTTAAATTGAATTTTTTCCTCATAGATAAGAACTTTGAACATCGATTGCTAATTTTTCAAAAACTTTACAGAACTTAGCAACCGCATGTAACTACTGTGGTGAGGAATAAGTCATAATAAGCACAAAATTATTCATGGAAAGCCAACTGGGTGCTTTTTGCAAAAGTATTAATAAATTGGTAGCAAATTAATTAGTAAAATTCGTAGAAGAAAGATAGTTACGCCTACTTTTCAAAAGAGAAAACTAAAAGATATACATTGATATAAAGTTCGATTTCGTTTGATACTTTGTATTTTTGATATGTAATGGAGGAAAAATTACTTAAAATGAAAAATGCTGAACTAAAAATAACTTAATTTTCGTAACCATAATACTTTTTTACAAAGCGAAACAAGTTGATATTTCTGATAATATTGATCATCTTCCAGAAACAAACCACACATGAAATAGTTTTTATTTACAATTTCTGTTTCATTTCAGTGCTAGAGAGTGTTTTTTTGTGACCGTAAGTCTATACAGCTAAGTTAAGCCTTCACACGGTTTTTTATAGATAGTCCGACCATTATGAAGGTAAACCAGTTTACAAAAGAGCCACTTAATACAAAATCTAGTAAGAATAAGAGAGTGGTAGCAAATATATGTCTAAAAATTTTTTAAATTTATGAATATGATTGGTTTGTTTTATATTTTTGTCAACCACTTCAGATTTAATTCTCAAGTATATATCATAAATTTCTTTCAGTCAAATTTAGAATAAAATATGGGTTCCATGCGCACAACCGGTTCAATTTTTGTATAGTCTGCGCGGACTACTTATAAAAAACCGTGTGGAGGTTTTCTGATGTAGAGGTGATGGTTAAGTCGAGAAAGAGCAATAAAAAAGGGATAATAATTATTCAATTAGAATCAGGTGTTGTTCGCACTATTAGCTACAAATTCTCTCCTGAAAGAAGCATATAGAATCGATTTAAATTTTCCCCAAGCTAACAAAATTTTAATTGAAAACTCTATTTATTTTGTTTATTTATGTTAATTTTTGTTGAAAATGATAAGTATTTAAGATTTTAAAAAAAATTGAATCAAATACGTTCCATCGTCTCAGCAAGTTTAAAAGAGTGTCCAATAGAGGGTAATTTCTACAGAATCTATCATTTTATTTATCTATCGGATATATCAAATATGATATTCTATATCATGAGAAGAATTAAACTCCTGAAAAGCCAGGGCATAAGGCTGTAACAAAAAACAATTGATGGACTTATAACATCTTGTACTGGTATCGGTGTGATTTCGTGCGACCGAGAAAATGACAAAAAACAGTATGGTCCGAAGAAATAAAAACAAAAACAAATGATGTAAATTGGAAAGCAAGAGTTGCTGATCGGATGTTTTTGGAGAAGACTTCATCCAACATTATTTTCCCATCTCCTTCTGATGTTGATCTATGTATCAACATCAGTAGGAGAAGGTAAGAGAGAGTGTTCTCTAGTAACTGCTTTTAACCTATACTTTTAGAATGCTGTGAAAAATATACCTGGAAACGCTGATGAATGTATAAACCTTGAAAAAATACGTTTTTAGAATACCCTTGTTACTAAGAAGGAAAAGATTGTAAAAATTAAAATATATTTGATTTTTAATTACTGGAAGAAACTGTGAGGAGGATAAAAGTGATTATTCGAAACACCTTAAAGTTTTCTTTCAGCAAATAAAACTGATTTGTCATATATATATATATATATATATATATATATATATATATATATATATATATATATATATATATATATATATATATATATATATATATATATATATATATATATATATATATATATATATATATATATACAGAGACACCAACTTGCTCCGAACAGCAAATAAATTATTTCGAGTGATAGTTTATTAATGTGTGATTCTTGGTTTAATAAATTCAATTCATTAGGTTTATATCTACCACTATTTCTAAATAATTCGAAGAATTATATAATTCGCCACTTTTTTATTGATATGCAGGGATGCCATCTTACTCCGCTTTCTGAAATAGTATTTTCTAGTGGTAGCGAAATTTAAGTTACTTTTAGTTTAGTAATTTTCTTTTCAAGTAATTTTTTCACCACTAAATATCAAAAATTATAAGTATCATATAAAATGCAACGTTAAAGCATTTATCTACTGGTTACTGCATTAAAAAGTAAACGCAACTATCCTTCCTTAACGAATTTTACAACATAATTTGCTACCGCTTTATTAAAACTATTCCAGAAAGCGGAGCAGTTGGCATCCCTGGATATGTTTTGAGGAGCCATCAAGCAACACCAAATTTTACGCCTAAACTTACTCATCGATTAGTGTCATTAATCAAAGAAGTGCTCCGCCTTCTGAGGGGGATCTTCGGAGAAACATCTCAATCCCAGTGAGTTCTATTTTTATTTTCAAGACTCTCGAGTTTTTTGCAAATTATATTGTAAATACAATATATTATACAATATGAGCAATATTTCTCTGATACGATATATTTACTGCATTTTTTCCAAATATGTTATTTTATCATGTATCAAGGTATGATTTATCTATATTCATCAATTATGTCTTTCATTTTTCAAAAATCAATTATTTAACTTATCAAATCATGTTTTATCTTTATTTTTAATTTAAGTCTACAATCAATATTTCTAATGTTATGTAAAAACGCCAACTTGTCATATTGAAAATTTCATTTTTTTATTATTTCACAAGCAAACGGCTTGATTTTATTATGGCTACCACAATGTTTGCCAAATCTATTTATTTTACCTTACTGTATGTAATTTAATGATGAATGGGATAGGGGCCGCTTCGCAGCCCTGGTGCCCAGTTTATTTAAATAAAGAAGAAGAAGATTGATATGTTTTGCTGTATAGTGTAAAAAGTAAGCAATCAGCAATCAATATTAGTCTAATAATTGCAAAATTTTAGTTTCTGTTTGTTTACCGTTTTTTAAATTATTATGGCGTGTCCGCAGCAGTTGGCATCTCTGTATATATATATATATATATATATATATATATATATATATATATATATATATATATATATATGTATGTATAGTATATTTTTCTTAATATATTTACCTGACAAGTACCTTGCTGACACGGATTGTTAGCACAACTCATTCCAGATAATGGATAACAGCCATGCAACCCAACACCGTCTCCGCCATACCCTGGAGGACACCTACAATCTCTGTACGTTCCGGTTATAGCTGTAAATAATGAATAAGTTGTTAATTCTGCATCTAAGTTTGTAAAATTAGGAAATTAAAAAAAAGCAATGTAAAATTTTAGTTCATCAAGTGCAGTATTAATTTTACAAGTGCCTATAAATTTAAATAATGTATAATTGAATTAAAAATAAATATTAAATTGGACATGAATTTCTTATGCATCCTGAATTTAAGCAGAAGAAAACTAATAAACGGACACACAAAAGTAGTTTTCTGAAATTATTTCCCACAACATTTTTACCTTTTTGAGCCGTTTAAATAATTTTGTGGCATATATAGTTCCTTGGCCTATATAGCATCAACCACGAGGCATTTTTTCGATTTTTAACTTTATTCCTTTCAAAAAAAGTTATTCTCTTAAATGTAAGTCGTTGGTGGATATTCGTAAAGCATGTAAAGGTTAACTGGAAATTTTTTTTCCCTTTAGTTCAAATGTCTATTTTAAATCAAAAAGTAAATCTTAACCAGTTAAGCGATGAATTTAGATGTTCCCCGTAATGGTGGGATTTAATATCAACCTATGCACACATATCATATGCATCGAACTCAGGGCAAATGGGCCTATTATATATTTCACGAAACACTTACAAGCAAGAACTTTTTAACAGTTATAACACAGGAATAGGACGGTTCCTCCGTAATAAAGAGTTAATAGGATGAATACTTAGTAATTAACAAGACAGCCAATTAAGTATTTTATAGATAAGTAGACAACTTAAAACTAAAGCTTTCGGAATGTTTGGTACTTTTGCCAAAATTTTAAATGCCTCAGCACGATGGAGCAGGAAAAGCACAGATTTTTTTACCTAAACCTTTGAATTATATGCATGTAGTGGAGTGGAAAATAACTTTAAATTAAACTTGCAGAATAACAGATAAAGAATAAAGAATAATAAAACATTAAGCTAGATATCAATCGAAGATATTTTCCCCAAATGCGTGGATGTTGACAATCCTGAATCAGTGATAGCGAGTGCATCTTTTACTCTTCACTAAAACCAGCTATAAATGAAATAGTTATGCTACCAGTTTTTCTTCTTAGAAAATTCTTTTTCTAAAATTCGCTCCTCTAATCAAAGTTCTGACCTGAACCAGAGAACGTTTAATCTCCAATTCAGTATCCCGCCCTAGAGGTATTGACTTGCGACTCCACAGATTTAACATACACCAGTCCCCGTTTACTTCAAGGGGAGTCTTCGACCGGCTGGATTCGAACTCCTGTTCTCCCAAACGTGAGTCCAGCGACCTGCCAACCTGGCTTTTCCGGTTAAAGAACTTTGTTAATTAATTTAAATTTTGACAACTTGTTAAAGTACATTAAGTTTTTATACCTGTGTTTTCTGTGCATGTCGCATTTGGATGACATCCTCCTCTGTTAATACTGCAAACGCCACTGAATGTACATTGTCTTCCATTTCCAACATACCCTTAAAATAATATAAATATCGATTAAAAATGATTGATTAAGTAAAAGAAAGAGACGCGTTACAATTTAGTAGACACGCTTGTCTCACAGAATTAACAGATTAAATTCTTTTTAAAATACAAAAATCTTCTTGTTAATTAAAAAAAACATAAAGAAGTTCAAATTATAACTTTAATAGATTATACAAAATTATTTTGCTCTATATATTTCAAAGTAAAACAGCTATGCTAGAACCTACCATGTGGAAAAGTGCGTCTAAACGTCAGTAGATCTTATATCATTTACGTAATACCGCTTCGCCCATTTTGGCCAACATTGGATCAGAGTAATTTTGATTTCTTTCAAAGTTATTTTAATAAAGTAGTTGATTTTAAAAAAAATTGAACGAATTCAAATTTGCCAATAAAAAAGATATAATACTTAGTTTTGAACTATTTACAAAATTATTTTCTGATTTGTCGAAAATAGTCGACTGGATAATACGTAAGTGCCGATTTTATAACTTCTTTTTAACTTCAAAATGATTTTATCATATAAAAATTAGCTTGTGTAAGGAGAATGTAGGTTTCAAATTTTTTTCATATTCCGGTAACTAAAAAATAAACATTCCACACGAGTTCATGAATCTCATGTAGGAGAAAAGAGTCAAATATCACGTGCCCGAATCTCCATCCGAGTCTGGGCCCCTGAAAATGATCCGTGAATTAAATGAAAATACCCAAATGCGAGTCAATTATCCACACAGAATGTCTTATCTTTATTAGATTTATTTTCACAGAATGTCTTAAATTTATTGAATTTAGACTCTTATTGGAAACTCATAAAACTGATTGTAAATAAATCAAAACTGAATAAAAGTTCAACAGCAAAATTTGTCACAAAAATTGAATTGAATTAAGGAATTAAAAATTGAATTATGAAATATATAGGTATATAGCAGTACCTGTTGGACAAGAACCACATTGCGAAGATCCATGTGTATTAATACATTGAACAAAAGGATGCATGGAACACCCACCATTGTACATATCACACTCATTAATATCATTGCAATGATATCCGTTTCCAGTAAAACCTAAATGAAACACAATTGTTAAAAAATAAATTAAAATAATTAAATAAAGTAGAATAAAAAATTGTAGACCGTAGTGTTTTCCCTGAGCGAAGTTAAAATCTAAGAATTTAAAATTTAATAATTAATGTACTAATTTACTACCAAGTGCTATACTATAATTTAAGAAAAGTTTATAATATCACAATGAAATTCTTAAGAGTTAAAATAATTATTTCGCTTTCAGTACATTTCATTACAAGGAAATATGAGCTACCAAATTTCATGCTTTGTAAGAATTTCTTTGTGTTAACTAAGTTGACTTTTTAATTTTTTTTGGAACAATAAATTAACATTAAAATTATGTAACCAATACGACGTACAAATATTTCAAATGTTCATAAAATACCTTATAATTTTTCGTTGGTGCTTTTAACTAATAGCACATTAATTCAAATTACCGAGTTGTTAATTTTTTTCCTAGGGGAAAATCTTCCTAAAAAGCGTAAAATTTGGCTACTATGGAAGTGTCATCATGGCGACCAAAAAGCCTGGCTAATTACATTTTTACAAAATTGAGTTAATTTAAAATTACAGTAAAATCCAGCTATGAACACGGTTTATAGTCCCGGATATAGTGAACGGATATAGTGAACGAAATGTTCGGTCCCGTGCCTATCTATACACGTATAATGTAATTCTTTGTGGATTAGTGAACTATAAAAGTGAGGGAGTTGGATATTATGAACTTTTTCCTGTATTCGACTGATTATTATTATTTTTTTTTTATAATTTTAAAATGTCTACTTCAAAATAAATACTTATTTCAAAATAAATACTTTTTTAAAACCATCTATTGAGTGAAAAGTAGCGATAAGCAAAGACAAAGAAAGTAGAACAAAGGCCTACCCTGGCAGATGTATGGACAAATTTTTCCTTGCATGAGCTTAAGATTACTAATTATTATTATTATTTTCTGTACACAAGACGAAGAGTAATAAAAAATAAAAGCAAGTTAACACATTTTTTTGTTACTACGTATTATTTTTCAGTCATTTTTGTATTTCTTTTTATTGGTCATTCATTTAAATAATGTGTAATAAAAAGGAGTTAGGAACCATATTGTGTACGCTGTGCCTGATGGTCCATTTATTGGTCTGTCTATTTGAGGAGTTGTTTTCAGTTTCTTGGCCATTTTCCACATAGAGTTGTCGGTAGTGCAGAGGGAGGCAATTTTTGCTTGCCACAGTTGTTTTTTATATTTTCTACTGCGTTTTTTAATCTGGTTATTGAGTTGTTTTATTTCGTTCAGGTGTGCTGGGTCAAAAGTTCTTTGGTACCATTTCCTGTGCGAGTTCCTTAATCTTATTATATTCTTTATTTCAGGTGGTAATCTGTAATGATGGGCAGTATACTTGGTTTCTGTGGAAGCATTTTTAAAAGCATCTGTTATTTCATTCTGGATTTGCTGTATATAGTTTTCTATTGCAGTTTCGTTATCCAAGGATGGTAGGTCTGTTCCATTGATTGTAAGAATATTTTGATAATGGTTCCAGTCAGTTTTATAATTTGGTTTCTCAGATTGTTCTATGGTTTCCCCTACTAGCAGTTGAACTGGCAGATGATCTGATGACAAATGGTTATGAGCGCAGGCGACCATAGGAACTTACATGTTTGTTATTGCGAAGTCTAGTATGTCCGGACTATGGTTAATACAGATTTGGAATGTAAGTTGGAGCTGATGGTGGAAGGATATCCACTTTCGGAACGAGTCACTTAATACAAAATCTAGTTATGATAAGAAAGTGGTAGCAAATATATGACAAAATTTTTTTTTTATTTATGAATATTATTGGTTTGCCTTATTCATTTGTCAACCACTACAGATTCAATTCTCAAATAAATATGATGAATTTATCTCAATTACTGTTGTAAAATGTTTTGGGTTCATGCGCACAAGTGGTTCACTTTCTAAATAGTCTGCGCGGACTACTTATAAAAGACCGTGTGGAGGCTTTTTGTTGTAGGAGGTGATGTTCAAACGCAACCGCCATTACTGTTTGATTGGACAGGTCTAATTGCTACTACCATGAGCTGGATGCAATCATCACGTTCTTTGGTCAAATTAAAACATTTTACTGCTGCCAGCTTACACGATGTTGTGTCTTTAAACATTGTCGCAGAAGTTCTGCAGTCTGATAACTTGCATCAAAACGCTCACGAAGGAGAAAAGGAACCATTACAGAAGCAACATTGTAAGAATAGACGACGGAAGTCCGAACTCTTCATGCTTCATCCGCGGGTGACTGTCGAGTCCCGGACTCGGAGAACCCGCAATGCATGTCAATTTCTGATAGCGTTTAGATTAGGAACAAAGTAAATTTAATAATAATAGAATAGAAAATAAATGTACCTCGGTGCACTGCCGCGTAGCTGCACTAACCGATTCGTCGGAATTAAGAATTCGATATTGGTGGGTAGGGATGAGGAAATGAAATTAGAATAAAGTTTATTTAATTAACTTCATATTATTATATATACTTAATTTTTTTTAAATAATGGTGGACAAAAATATTATAAATTTTGTTTATAAATGCAAGGAATTTATAGAAAGCATAAATTTTTCTACCACTTTAGAGAAGAAAAGTTAATAGGTGTATTAAAATTTTGAAATTCTAGAAGTGAGAAAATTATGCTAACATCCTATAAGTTAAAGAAGCTAATTTACATTAATTAATTTACATAAAAATAAAAACCTACAAATGATTAAGCCACGTTTCTTTTATTTAGTTTCAAATGTTTGAGCAAGAAAAATCAGTGTGCTGATTTTGTTGATATTATGATTTTGGTCTGATATTTACAATTGTATAACTTGAAAACAAAGTTACAGTGACCTCTCACTTATGCACCACCTCCTTTAGGCACCTTTTTCATTTATACGACAATTTTTATAGGTCCCAGTGCATTAGGTAGAAAAATAATGATAAACATTCTTCATTTATGCGTCGCTCTAAAAATAAAATTTTCAATTATGCGCCGAAATTTTAGGCTAACATTTTAATATTTTTTTCTTTTTCTATAAAATATTTTCAATTATGCGCCTAAATTTTAGGCTAACCTTTTAATTTTTTTATCCTTTAAATATTTTTTTCTTTTTCTATGAAATATTTTTTTTAATTAAAAAGGAAGCAAATAAGCAATCCTTGTTACAGATAAAAAGAAATATATGTTGTTAGATCCCATTGAATTTACTTCCCCCTGTGACCTTTTCATTTTTGCTGTTTCTGGAAAAACATTCTTTCTAGAATTTTGAATAGTGTGTCTTATCTGTTGCACCAACAACAATGAAAGCCCATTCATCTGTAAGAAAATGACCATTCCTTTTTTCCAGAGGTTAGTTTTACTCCCACGCTGTTTTTTAGGAAAAAATAGACACCTGGAATATGAAAGAGAGCGCGATCACTTACTTGCTGTCAGATGGACATCATGAGTAAATAAAAGGAGGTGGTCTGTTTAGTGACAGTAGTAATCGAACAACTTAATGTGCAGCATATTATGACGTCAAGTACTTTTCTTAGAAATTTATCATGTAATGTTTCACCCCTTCCATGGAACTCAAATTTTTTGTGAAAAACTGTTCATTTTATATCTAACTAAAACTTGTGGATGATGAGAACGTGGTGGATGATACTGACGAGGTTGATAAAGTACTTCCAAATCACACAGCAGTATTAGAAGCTTTAGACACTATTCGTGACTATTTACAATTTAATTTTGCTTCTGAAACTCCTCTTTATCCCATTTATATGAACTGGAGAAAACTGTTTTTGAAATACGTGGGCAAAAACAAATACAAGCATGTATTAAGATCATTTTGTGAGAAAATAAATTGCCTTAAGGTATGTTAAATGTTTTCTTTGTATAATTATAGTAAATACCAAAACAGTATAAATACTACAATTTTATCTTCAGAAACATATTTATTCATATTGTCACTGCAATTTACGTTGCGTTTTAGAATTTTGAAGTTTTTCACTTATGCGCCTCTTTCACTTATGTGTTTTTTTCTCTTGACCCCTTACACCGGTGCATAAGTGAGAGTTCACTGTATATGATATATAAATAATCAACGTTTATATGTTATTTACATTAACTTAATTTATATAAAAACAATAACCTACAATTGATTAAATCATGTTTGTTTTCTCGATTCACTTCCAAACGTCTAAACAAAAATAATTGATGTGCTGAATTTGGTCTGATATTTGCAATTGTATAGATGAAAAACAAAGTTATATGGTCTGTTCAACTTTTAAATTCTTAGAACTAAGAACATAAATGAGAATATTTACCTGCAGGACAAGGACCACAATGGAAACTTCCGGGTGTATTAATACAAGTGACTAATGGATTTTGTGAACATTTCCTATCAGCACCATTGCATTCATCAATGTCTTCGGTGCAAGCCAGGCCACCACTTGGAATCTTCCAACCAGCATCACAGATACAACGATATTTTGGCTATAAGCAAATATAGGAAAGAAAAATATATGTCATAAACCGCAAATATTTTTACTTTCAAAACTGCGAAATACTCAATACGGTACATTTCTTTTAATAGTTCAAATTAGTCTCCCCATATAAAAAAATAGCATTAAAAATAGTAGCTTCCACTATTATGGGTGTTCAACTTTACGTTATATTTTGTATTGCAGCGCAAAAACTTTAAGGTTTAGCAACTTGAAACTAAGAAAGTGGGTAGAAAAATGAATAGAAAGAACGATAATATAAAAAAATAACATTCGATAATTAGTTTAGGAATTATTTGCTGCTACACCTGGACTAAAATGCAGATACAGTGTTGAGATTTAATATGCTTGATGAGCCATTTTTAATTATCAAACTTCAACACAAATATTTTTCAAAATTCTAACAAAGTGTTGTTACATGAAATTAAAAAAATCTATATTATATAAGCAACATGTTCTTTACTTTAATGGGAAATATCTACTGTTAAGAAAAAAAAATCAATGATAGGAGTAAACAATGGGGCTTTGGGAACGAGGTCTCGTAGTTTTATGTAACAACTTAACTAGTTAAAACTTTTGCACAATATTTACATAAAACGATATTCATACAAACTACTAAGTCCAATGAGATGAACCGGATTTGAATCCCCGAGATGGCTAATTCCGCAGCCGGCTCGCACCGACCACAGTGCTGAAGTAAAATATCCTCAGTAGTAGACGGATCATGGGTTAGAGTCCCATTACCTTCAGGCTAACCATGGTAGGTTTTCCTCTCCGTATAACGCAAATGGGGGTTAGTTCCATCAAAAAGTCCCCAACGAAACCATATTTCTCCCAATACTTTATCCAGGAGTTCACTTGTCTCCTGGATTTGGTTCGAATTTACAAGGCTACGGAGTTAAATATTGGTAATCGTAAACCCAAAATTGAGACGGCTGTTCAACGACGGTTATGAAATTAAAAAAACAAAAAAAAAACTACTAAGCTTTTTGTTATTTGTAGTAAACGCTTTCTTATTGATGTTTTTAAAAACTTGATTAATACACTCCGGCTTTAAAAAAAAATTTAAAATAGGGGAGAAATATAATAATGAGAGCTTAGTTAACAAAAATCTTAAAAATTTATTTCTTGAAAACACAAAATGTGTTACGATTCAAATTTGAAAAGAAAAGTGACCACTGTTTTTTCGCATATCTATTTATGCATTGAACACTGTGTATACCAGTACAAAAAAATTTTAATGCATCATTCTTTAAAAGTTAGTATAAACTGAAATATGTTTTTTATTTTGGAAAAAAATAGGCATGATTTTTAACTGTTAGAAGAATTTTTTTTAATTTTGCACTTATAAGGCTAATTTTGATTTAAAAATAAAATCGTTAAACATCTTACACCAGACTTGTTTACAACTAGATCCAGTCACTTTCTCAAATCTCAAAATTAACATAGCCACCGCTTATTGTTGTCGGTTACTACTTTTAAATAACAAATATTTTAAAGAATGACTACTTCGATTACAATTACACAAAACTTGATAATTATACTACTCAACAATTTTTTAATAATAAAAGTGGTGGGTTTTTAAGTTTCAAAATTTATTATTAATAAAGTTTACAGTTTATATGCAACACGAAACTTTTGAAAGCTGATATCGAAAACTGATATTTTATTTTTAAAGGACGAATAATTTCATACTCTTACAATTCACTTTAAATAATAATAGAATTCAAATCCATAATCATAGACAACCTACAAATAACTAAAAATAGAAAAGAAATAGTTAGAAAAGAAATAAAACTAAGCTCTTAATATTACGTTCCAAATTTTTCTTTTACGAAGCTATCTCTATACAAGTATGTAAGTGTTCTATGCAGTCATTGAAAATGTTTCTTTTATAGATAGCTAAGCTTATGCTTCAGTGTATAATTGTTTGTTAATTTGATTAAAATTATTTTTCACACTACTGCATGTAAATGATTCGAAAGTTTATATAAAACGGCACCAATTTTTATAAACTTTCACCACTTCCTATATGTTTAGTCGACCATGGCACCCCTATTAAATCGAAAATATTTTAATGCAATCCAATTAAAAGGCTTGGTGCGATAGTCAGAGGGGGCAACTATTAAATGTAATTTTTATTATTTCAAACTCAGGTTTATGGTTTTACGGTTAAATAATAAAAATTACTGTTTCTGGGAAACTTTTGTAAAAATTTGTTATGAACAAGTTTTTTATTTCGATAATCTTCAAGAGTTATTAATTTTATACTCTTATATTCGATAAAAAGTTTTTCATTTAACCCATTAATGACAAGCTATAAAAAGTTTTCTTCACATGAAGAATAACTTTATAAAGAATGTGGCAGGTCGTATTTACTTATACCAATAGAATTTATCTCCTTCTTATCTGTCACTTTAGCTTTAAAAAAGCAATGAACTCTACATTTCCAGAGCCAACATTTAATATTTATTTTAATAATATATTATAGTGGGTAGTTTTACATTAATTTTACCAAAGAAATTATGATGATGAAACACTTTTTTTTTTCTTTTCTTACAAAAGGAAATATCCTTTTATAAGGACAGTATGTACAAATGTACATTAACACTTGTTAATAGTTAATACATGTTATTAATTAATATTAGGCATATACAGGGATAGCACAAATGTGTTAATTGTTGATTCATGTTATTAATGTTAGGCATATACAGGGATGGCACAAATGTGTTAATAGTTAATTCATGTTATTAATGTTAGGCATATACTGGGATGGTATAAATGTGTTAATAGTTAATTCATGTTATTAATGTTAGGCATATACAGAGATGGCACAAATGTGTTAATAGTTGATTCATGTTATTAATGTTAGGCATATACAGGGATAGCACAAATGTGTTAATAGTTAATTCATGTTATTAATGTTAGGCATATACAGGGATGGCACAAATGTGTTAATTGTTAATTCATGTTATTAGTGTTAGACATATACTGGGATGGCACAAATGTGTTAATTGTTAATTCATGTTATTAATGTTAGACATATACTGGGATGGCACAAATGTGTTAATAGTTAATTCGTGTTATTAATGTTGGGCCAGGGATGACAAAAGTTCCACTTTCTGTGAAAATTTTAATGAATTGGTACTGAATCAAAAAGTTCGATTTCTAGAATAAATTATAATTTTTCCAACTCTTAAAAAGGCTCATCACGAGATAATTGCATAGCATACTTTTGTAATCTTGATTATACATAGTGGTCTGATCGGACTACCTGTAAGAAACCGCAATCGAGATGTAGTCGGATGTGTATATATGTCAAACACGCAAAACAGGTTATTGATCTTGCTGCTATGTCATATTTTTCAAATATATCAAAATCACTTTTTTTTTTTTTAAATTTCTAAAACTCATTGAAAATGTAAGTCTTTATTATGAGGTAACCTCTTTGGTATTAAAGCATCTCTATTTTACTATTCATGCCATGTATTCTACTGATGAAGGTGTAATATTATAATTCCGAAGCGAGTATAGCAGATTTGAATAAAAAATTTATTTTCCATATGGGATTTTTAAATGCTGTTTATAATGAAATTTGATGTTATCACATAGAATTAATCTGTTAATTTTATAATCCTAATAATCGTTCGAAATTTCAATCAGTAAGTTCGGTAGTTTTCCTCTCCATGTAACGCAAATGCGTGTTAGTTCCATCAAGAAGTTTTAAAGCAAGACAAGTTTGTCCCAATGCTCAATCCAGGAGTTCCCTTGTCTTCTAGATTGGGTTCAAAATTACAAGGCTGCGGAGTTGAACATTGACAGTCGTAAACTTATATTGAGTCGGCTGTTCAACGCCAGTTTTAAATATAAATCATAACTATACATCCTTTTTGAGTAGCGAACAATTCGAGACCAATGATATAAATACTAATAAAATGAAGCGTTCCTCTAAAGAAGTTATATCACTGATATTACAAACTGATGACATTTTTAGTAGACTATGAACGCAGCAGATTAAGTTATATTAAAAGCCATCACTTTTATTTATAAACTGTGACAAATAATATTGAATAAAAATGTAAATGATTAAGAATTTTCCTCTTCTATGCATGTTTTCAAATAGCAACCGAATCGCAATTGGGTTGCTCATACAAATACTAACAATATGTGCAAGAAATTAAGAAGAATGAACTTAGTTGAAAGATGCTCTAACCTCTTAACGCACAGATATTTTGAAAAAAACCGGCAGAAAAATAATTTTTTTTAATTTAAAAAAACAATCTTTAGAATACTGTCTTTTCATTTGATGGACAATTTTGATATACTGATCTATTGTTCCATAGAAAAAGGCTATATTAAGAGATGCCAATTGCTCCGGACACGCCAATATAATTAAAAAACGGTAAATAACTACGAAGTAATATTTGCAAGCATTTGACTATTTTTTATAACTTTTTTAAAAAGTATAGCATGACATAAGTACTATAAATTGAATTATATAAGCCTACGAATTATTCAGGAACAGTGGTGGATGAAAATCTACTAAATTGAATTTATTAAACCAAGAATCACAATTAACAATCTACCACTTTAAAATATATATTTGCTCTCCGGAGCAAGTTGGCATCTCTTATATTTTATTCTTGAATAAATAAGTGTTACAGCTTACAATCCTATGTAAATGATAAATATCAATTAACGCTTTTCTTTCTTAGTTTTCACATTGTTATTTTCACTTCTTGATTATATTCGAGTGTAAAAAATTATAGCAGAACAAAATACAACACCGCTCGAATTATCACGAGTTTGCACAGTTTGGCCAGCTACTCGAGCGCACAAGCAGGCGGTGGTCCTTGAAAAATTTTAAAAGGGGTAGTAAATTTAGGGTGATGCTACAATATAATTTTTTAATTTTAATATACCTTTTTATCGTTAAGTGCTGGATTTTTTTTAGTGAACAATTTTTAGTGGTGGCTACACGGAAGTTAAAATTTCAAAATTTGTTTTAATATTGTTACCACTTTTTAAAATTTTCAAGGACATTGGGAACCCTGACAAGTTAAGGGGTTTACATGTTTAAACGGTTTTTCTACTTATTCATAAAATAAAAAGATGTTCACGTTCAGTTGTACAGAATTTTTATGCCTCTTGATCTATATATATATATATATTTTTTTTTTTGGAATTATTTTTCAAAATATATGCTTTTATTTCTGTTTCTTGGTTATATTCATAAATTTAGTTTTAGAAATATTTATAATTAGAAACTAGTCACATAATTCCTATTTCGCTTAAAACATACAATGGTAGTAGCAAAACGAAGTTGAAGAATTTAATACATTTGTATTCACCACTACATGTTTTTTATAAGAATGTAGAGGTATATAAAAATTAACTTTTACAGCTTCGTTAACATTTATATAAAATTTATAAATGCACGGCCATTTGTATACCAAAATAGAGAAAAACCTGGTAGCACAACCAGTTCCTTACTTGTTTATTCAACAGAAATAAACGTCCCTGATTAGCATGACTTATTAACCCTTTAAAGCAAAACTTTTATTAAACAGATTTCTTTTGATTTTTGATTCATTATTTTGTATTAATTTAGGCCAAAATAAGTAAAAAATTTTAGATTTGAAATTTTAAGAATTTTTGGTTATGAAATTCCTCATGAATCACCGGTGACTTTTTTCTTTTGTGTTAAGGTAAAATCTTCCAAAGACGGTTCACTTGCATGCAATCATTTTTTAAATTTGCACTTATTTAGATAGAAGAAAAACAGTCAATCATCATTGAAGTTTCTTTAATTTATAAAAACAAGCATTGATAAAATTTTGAATATGAATGGGAAAAAAAATTCAGACTACATTTTTTGGATTTTATTATTTTAGTATAAATATAAATCCAATAATCTAACTCATATTTTATTAACTATTAAACTGTTTTTTATAATTAAAAATACTAGAATATATTTTTGCTTGTTATTAGAGCGCCTGAAAAAAAATTTGAAGGGACACTAGTGTCCCATCTGCGTCATCGAGTTAACAGTAATTTTTTACTTAAGGAAACAATATTGTTATAACTTTTAATAAGTTTTGGTAATCTTGCATTCGAAATTTCATCCAAAAACAAAGCAAGATATGAAATAGTTTTATCAGCTTTTTCTCTTCATCGGGGGGCAAGCATCCCGGGGGTACATCAATCAGGAAAATAAGAAATTAGTGGCAATCATACTTCAAGTCAAAGGTAAATTTGCTGCAGTGATCACGAGGTGACAAGTTCAAAAATTAGACGTAGTTATCATTATTCTATAAGTTTTAATATTTAATCAATAACCAATTTATTAAATCCAATTTGTTATAAAATTACTAAATTTTACCAGGTGAATCAAACTTTTGGAGAAAACGGAGCGGTTGACATTCCTGTGATTATTACCACCGAAAGATAATGAGAATAGTTGATTTTCACCTTGATGAAATGATTTTCTTAAAACGTATTTTGTTTCACCTAATAACGTAAAGTCAATAGTACTAGAAAGAAATAAAATCATAAAAATGGCAGTATTTTAGCTTTATTGATTATATCGGCTTATGTCTTTCAGTTTTGAGCCTGATTACGCAGTATTGCTTTCTCTTTTACCCCAATCTATGAACGGGTACATAGCTAGTATAATAGGAGAAAAAATATCAATTCTGGTTTTTTAAGTTTACCAAATGTGCAATACCCGTCATGAAAAGTCAAAAACTTAAACGTCTCTATAAAAACTACTTTATTATTTTACTACTACTTAGTAAACTCTTCTCTACCGACCGTACAAGTTGTCAGCTTTTCCTAAATTATCAGAAAGAATAATGATCTGACCATTAAAGGTAAATATGTAATAGTGAATACGAACCTAATGCTAAATAATATGAACCTTATATTTTTACCTGTCCAGTTTGAATACGCTTATCGTTGACGCACGTTCCATGACCACAGAGCTCGTAATGGGAAGAAATTCCGCAATCATCATGCTGTTCAGTACAATCGATACCATGGAAGTTGGGTGGGCACACACAACTAAAATAACAAAAAAATAAATAAATAAATTAAGAGAAAAAAAAAACGATTAGTACGAGACTGATGCAGAAACTGTTTCATTTATTTCTCTAATTTTTTTAACTGCAGACACTGGACTTATCGTTCTTCGCCATGAAAGGTACCGGAAATGTTGCTCATTCTGCGTTTTCTGGTGAGCACCATGTGACCAAAGTCACGAAAGCAAGCAACATTACCCACGCATCACTGCCACACACACCCACTCATAGGGTGGGCCACATTCCCACATCACACACATCCACACCCTGCGAGGAATTCGAAACCACAGCCATTGGCCTCGCAGTCAGGCACACTAACCGCTCGCATTCGTGGCCAGCTGAAGCGAAAACTTAACATCATCTAGCTAAATCTTTTGCTAGAAACTCTTTTAACCCTTTCCGGTGTAGCGTAGCCATTCCGGCAACCTTAATCTAACAAATGTTACAAATAACTAGAAATGTAGAAATTATTCCTTTCGAAAGTTTAGCAACTTATATTTTTTAAACAAAGAGCTAAAGTATTTCACTTCACTTAGAATGCACTGTCTAAAGCAGAACTTGCTAACGTTCTGTTTAACTGAACTTTGCTGTTCCGGATAGGGTTAACTCATTCTAATATAATTCTTGCAAACCTTACAAATTCTCCGGTTTTCAGCGGGAGGTTTTTCCCCTAACATCTAAAATGGTAAGTTTCTGTTTTATCACTTTATTCAGAAAAAATTTGACCACCACAATGCATAAATAAATCAAAAGATGTATGTAAAATGTCGGAAAAGCGAGCAATAATGTCTTTTCGTGTAGGCAAAATTTTAACAACCTTGCTTACCAAATATATCTTTCACTTTCTCTTTAAATTGTGAGGAAAGCTAGAACTTCCGGGTTGGCATGTCTGTTGTTGTAAAAACGCAACATTTTGGGGTTATGTAAAAAAGAAATTTTGTGAAAAAAGATGAATGAATAAGTAAAAGAAGAGTGACCCTTAAACCCTCCGGAAACCAGCTGTAAATTAAATGGTTTTGCTGCCTGATTTTTTTTGTTTTTGTAGCTGCTAATTCTTCCAGATTTGATATTTGAAGGGATCGGAAAATTATTTTAGATAGAATAATCCTCATACTCATATGTGGTGGTTATCTTAGCATCAGCCCAACGCCTCCTATAACTGAAAGCCTTCACACGGTTTTTTGTAGGTAGTCCGATCAGACCACTAAGAAAGTAAACCAGTATACCAAAGAGCCATAATAGAAAATCAAGTAAAAATAAGAAAGTGGTAGCAAATATATGAATAAAAATTTGTTTTATTTATGAATATTATTGGTTTACCTTATTCACTTGTCAACCACTACAGATTCAATTCACAAATATATATGATACATTTCTCTCAATTACTTTTATAAAAGGTTTTGGGTTCATGCGCACAACTGGTTCACTTTTTAAATAGTCTGCGTGGATTACTTATAAAAGACCGTGTGGAGGCTTTTTGATGTAGGAGGTGATGATCAGCCCCGCAAGGGGCTCTAACTAATCAACGCCTCCTACTACTGAAAGCCTCCATACGGTTTTTTGCAGGTAGTCCGATCAGACCACTATGAAAGTAAACCAGTATACCAAAGAGCCATTAATAGAAAATCAAGTAAAAATAAGAAAATGGTAGCAAATATTTGCTTAGCAATTATTTATGTCCAAAAATTTGCTTAATTTATGAATATGATTGGTTTGTTTTATTTACTTGTCTACCACTACAGATTCATTTCTCAAATGTATATGGTAAATTTCTGAGTCACTTTTTACAATAAATTTTGGGTTCATTGTCACAGCAGGTTCTCTTTTTAAATGTCTGCGCGGACTACCTGTAAGAAAACGTGTGAAGGCTTCTTGATGTAGAAGGTGATGAACTAATTCATATATGTATAAAATGTAATTACGAAAAAAAAAAAACCTGGTAATATTAAAATAACATTTTATTTTTTGGGGGTGAAGAAAGACAACGACTACGACTTTTTCTTTGAATATATTTACATGTAAAGTTTTTTAGGCATGTATACGTTATATATGTCAATAAATATTACGTATATATTTGTCAATCTATATTGTACACGCTTCATTGCTACCGAATAAAAAATAGAAATCGAGTATTCTTACTACCAGTTTTTTTCTAGATCAGCGGCACATTTGCATTTAGTATTAATATTGCTTAAGAATACCTATAACCACCGTGAGAATTGATGCAGGTAGCACCGTTTTGACAACCAAAACTTGTCCCAGCATAAACAGCACATTCGTTGACATCAGTTTCGCAAGTTACACCCTAAAAAAAAAAAAAAAAATACAGTACACTTCAAGCATCATATTTGTATTTATTATGGTAAATATGTATTTTCGTTAAGTTTAAATCTTGAGCTTTATAAGACTAGCAAAAATTAAAATTATGTTGTTTTTTTTCTCTCTGGGAAAGTTCCTCAGAAACACTCGTTGTGCTCTGAAAAGACATTTTCACCCCCGGTCCTAGTAAGACCTAATCTCCAGATCTGGTAGTGGTCCTCCAAAAATATGAAAATTATTCCGATTTTGAAACGACTCCGAAACTTTTTCCGATTTTGTAATTACTTTGTATTTACAAAGCTTTCATCGAGTAGCTGACAGATTTCTGCTACAGATTTCTTCTTATTGAGTTTAAGAATTTCAAGGGTAATGCACAGTTTTGATGAGTTTTATGATAAACTTATTAAACTATATTGATAAACGTTTCATAAGTACGATTTATGTTAAATTTATCAAAACAAGAAATACATTTCATGGAACAGGTTTTCTTATGACGAACTTTTGAAAAACCTGTTTTTCATTAAAGTTAACTAACCTAGAATGACATACGATTTTGTAATTTGAGAAACGTTGATTATTCGCCATTTTATATTAATAAAATATTTCCTTCAGTGTTCCACTAAATTCTAGTAGCCTATCTGCGAAATCCATGAGCTCTTATCTGAAAATATCATAATGTTATGTGTAAGATTATCAAATGGGAAGTCAACGGCTGCTTTCATACGCATACTTCCATAACTTGCGTTTCATTTCACTAGGTTAAGCAATAGTGAACAATGATCGAATATTACGAATATCTTTTTACAAATACAGGTCTAGCAACTGCTACGCTTTTTGAAAAATACTTCATAGAGTGATATACTTTTAATCCTTTCTAAAGCCGTGGTAAGTATACTTATATTTTAAAGTCCATGTTAATTTTTTTTACCACTTTTAATTTAGGTTTCATTTGTTAATTATTTCAGCTTTCTTTAAGTACGTTTGAGAAAATTTAGCAACCATTTTTTAATATAAGAAAACGTATGAAAGCTATAAAATGCTCAATTCTTTCTGAAGTTTGTAGCATTTAAAACAGTTTTTATATTAATAAGGAAAAATAAAAGTCAATAAGTTTCTAATAGGTCGGGGTAAATATACTTACCACCAAAAAAAATGGTATTAAAATTTAAATACATTTTTTATAAATGTGTATGAGTTTTTCTTTTCTTTCATCAATTATTATTCTTTTATGAATTTCAATTCAAAAAATTCTTTTATTTGCCTTTACTAGAAATGAATGGCCCACTAAAGGGTTAAAAAACAAAAACTTTCAGAATTTCTGGTAATTTTACCAACATTTTAAAATTTTTATCATGAAAGGTCTGCAATAAAGTGGTGTTGCATATGAACTTCTAAATGTGTAGTGGTGGGAAAAATAAGATGAAATGAATTAAAAATAATGCATTAAATCATAAACTTAGCTACCACTAGAGGGAATTTTTACAAAAGGCATTGAAAGTTTGTATCCCTGCAAATATTGAGTTAGATGATATATATTTTCGTGATTGTAGCATTGGTATTTGTAATTGGTATGTAGCACAGTGCGGCCTACTGCTACAAAGGAAATAAAAAGGATTACTTTAAAATTACTATTGCTGTAAAAACACAGCTAAATCGGCCGTACAAATCATAGGTGGGAAATTAGCTTGTAATAGACATTGAAAAATGAATGGTGTTGGTTGTAAATATACATTCTCATGGCTTCATAAAGGGTTAAACATGTATAGTTGAGCTTACATGGTCATAAAAAGAAGTTTGATTATCGTTCAAAAAGATTTTAGGTGCTGCAGAAATAAGAAAAGTTACTGTTGACAGCTATCAATGCAGTTGTTATTTCACTGTCAAAAGGAAAACTACTCCACAAAAGAGTTCAGTTTACAGTAACAATAGATCTGAAATCCCATTAATATTTAAATGACACTGGGGACTATTTTTCCCCTTTTATGAGACTTTTTAAAAGACCATAAGTATTTTTCATCACTAATTCCATCCAGGATTTATTTTTTTTTAATTCTCTCTAAAGACTACTTGGTATCCTCACTTCTCTGCGACGTTTGAAGTGGTTGGAGAAAATGATAATAATTTTCAGTTTATACGATACGTTGTGGCTATATTTACTTTTCAAGTATTATTTATTATTCAAAGGTGAAGACAAGTATATATTTATATATATAAGACTATACGATTGCTATAAACTTGTATATTTAAACCAATATAAACTAAATTAAAAAGGCTATTATGGGAAAAATTTGCAGCTTTCGGGAACAAGATTAATTTCCGATTTGAAAACCCTACACCCGAATTAGGGAGGATCAAGCACTTGGATAGATGCAATTAAAAATTAGTTCCCCAGTGAGTATTTTTACTTACTTCCCAGTTAGATGGACAATTGCAAATGAAGCCATTGTAAGCGTCCACACAAGTTCCTCCGTTACGGCATGGATTGCTGGTGCATTCATTTTGAGTCAGTAACTAAATAAAGAAGATTTTAAGAAGCTGATATATTACATATCAATTATGATGCATTTTAATAATTTGTTTCGTAAATCATAAAAATTATTCAATAGTTGCAATAATAGATTGGTTTTCTATAACGTTTATATATGTTTTTACCTTATATAAAATTTAGAAAAAAAACTAACTAATTCAAATGAACGCTTCGAAACTCTAATCAGTAATTCGATGCAATCATTCATTGTATCTTATCAGTATTTTAGTAATAGTTTTGAGTACATAAATCTAATATGTTCATTCGAATGATTAAAAATCTCACGAACTCCATTTTGCGCCCTAAACTCTATTTTTGTCTTGTATGTTTCTTAGTTTAATTTCAGGATGAATGGGAAAAGGACCGTAATGGCAACGCCTCCTATAACTGAAAGCCTCCACACGGTTTTTTATAGGTAGTCCGATCAGACCTTTGTGAAGGATATCCACTTTCCAAACGAGTCATTTAATACAAAATCTAGTTAAAATAAGAAAGTGGTAGCAAATATATGACTAAAATTTTTTTATTATTTATGAATATTATTGGTTTGCCTTATTCACTTGTCAACCACTACAGATTCAATTCTCAAATATATATGATAAATTTCTCTCAATTACTTTTGTAAATTCCCCATCTCCATTCCTCCTCACTACTCCTCATCATCCAGTTTTTACTACAGATGAATCGGTTAATGCCGCTTCGCGGCAGCGCACCAAGATTTATGTGATTTCTACCATTCTACCTATTTTTATAAATGGTTTTGGGTTCATGCGCACAACTGGTTCACTTTTTAAATAGTCTGTGTGGACTACTTATAAAAGACCGTGTGAAGGCTTTTTGATGTAGAAGGTAAAGGTAATGGCCTCAGACGCCAGTTCCACTACAACGAACGAACGAATCGAATGATTAAAATCAAGGGAGTGGTTTGATTAATTTTCAAATGGTTTCATTCAAATGTGTTGATGAATTATTTAGTTTTGATTCACTAATTCGAAAAAAAAATCCTTTATCCGTTCTGGTGTTTATTTACATCAGCTGTTCGAATATTTACGGTTAAATCGGTGAATTATTGAGTTAATTCAAACCAGTAGCATAAATCAGGTGATCTGAAAAGGTGCGTTTATTTAGTTTGACACTAGATTGAATCCGGGGTTCTATTATGCTATTTTCACTTAAATGATTCATTCAATAATAGAAATGAACTAATTAATGAACTTAGTATCAAATGATTATGTAAAATAAACAATCCTAACACTTGCTCCTTTTGTTCTTTTATTATTTGGCAGGTCGTAAAATATTTCGGCGGGTATTTTATTACCTGCCAAATATTTTATTATAGCATTTGACAGGTCATTTTAATTTACTGAATTACATTTTACTATACTTTTAGTTTCTCATGATCAGGGCCTGATTATCGCCTAGGCCCAATAGGCATGGGCCTAGTGTCCACAAATTCTGAGGGGCCTCAAAAATTAGTAAAAAGTCTAACAGAAGGTGGGACAGCTTTGTGTTGGCTTAAGTACTAAATAAAAAATAATTATAGCTTACAATAAAAAAAATAATTCAGTTAGTCAGTGACTTTTAGCAAAAATCACTGATGATTTCAATTGTTTGTGGTCACCAAACTATTTATATTTTGACATAACATTGTTTTGTTTTATTCAGATTTTGATTTATAGATACGTAAACTTCATCTTAAAAAAATAATCTTCAATTGTCCGCTTACAAAATGTCTTGGAATGTTAATCTTAAATCATACAGTTCAATAGATTCTTTTCTTTAGAAGTAACTACTCAAAATATTATGTAAACTTCAGCAATTTAATTTCAAAATATTTTGTATGGGGCCCGGAGAATTTGATGGGCCTTGGGCCTGAATTTGTCTTGATCGGTCCCTGCTCAAGATTTATTACTTTTATTTTAATTAATGTTATGGATATATTTCATCAAAATAATGTATTCTTTTCTTTATTTCGCTGCTAAGTAGCCTCCCAAGACCCATCTTTCACCCATTATATTTAGTACACAAAATGGGTTTCGTTGTTTGTACAATTTTTAACTAAAAATGTCAAACACTTGCAAAAACTTTACAAATATAGCACAAGAAGTTGAATTTGACAAACATAAATGGACATGTAATTTTAAAAACTTTCAATAGTTTAAAATTAAAGTTACTGGTATCCTCCTATTATTTCTAACTTTTTTCCATTCTTCTCCTATTATTCCTAAACATCTTTAATTAGTTTTAACAAAAAAATTAAGTAAATCGTATTTTAAATTTTCAAATGTTTAATATAAAATTATTTAAGAAGATACATATATAACTAAACAAAAAATGATTTTTTTAGATTCTTAGCACTTTATAAATTCACAATTAAAATTTTATCTTCTTGCAGGGCTGAAAGCCTATATATAGCAAGACGGAAAAGAGCAAAAACTGGTAAGAAAGGCATTTCATTCTAGCATTTTTTTCGAGAAACATTAAATTTCTGTATCTACCGAAATTTTTTTACTGTTTTAGCATATATATAAAACAGCTTATTTCTTTTTAGAGAAGTAGATGTAGCTGAATAATTGAAAAAGAGAATAGTTTAACTCCTCCCAAAAACATGTTAAAATTGAAATGGGTTTACTACCAGCTTTTACTCTTTTCCATCTCGCTTTCACCCATGTCTTCTTTACAAAATTGCTCTCTTACCTGAGTTAGTGTGTTTACTTTTTCCGTTAATACTCCTACCTAGAATTAATAAAAAGTAATATTAAGGGCAAATAATTATTTATAATTCTTTCAACTATAAGTTTTTATAGACTCATAAATTTGCAAAATTAAAATTTCATCTGAATGCTGTCTAATACATCTTTAAAAGAAATCAATCAGGAAAGTAATTATTTCTTTTATTCAAAAATAAAAATGTTTAATTGAATTTACATACACCTACTTATAATGCACAAAAGTTGTATGTTTATCTCTTACTTTTGTGTAGAATAAACAAGAGCTAAACGCATATTATCTCTTAATTTCCATTCACAAAAGTCTATTTCATTAAGTGTATCGCGAATTCTATTTTACAGTCATTAAATTTATCACATTATATTAAATTTACCACGACTTTTATTCAATTGAATAAACTTGACCAAATATTTAAAAATAATTTTCTCGTCTAACTAACACAAATTAGTTCTTGTAAAAATAAACAAATCAATAAATAAATGAATAAATAAATAAATAAATAGAAATAATAGTGTTATATTATAATAATACATTAAGTCAATACCTTCGCCATGGCTCTACGCAAAGCTCTGTTTGATATTCTGTCAGAACCGGAACCCAAGAACTTGTTTACCTATTAAAAGCAAAACTTTTTTTAAATAAGTTATTTATTTTATTTATAATAATTGATTGTCAAAATATTATATGAATGTCATTGATCAAGTTAAAAAGCTGTAAATAAGATTTAAAATGTTAAAGTTTTCATGAATTTTTTTTTTATTTATTGTAAAAAAAACATTTTTTCATACCTCCCAAATTTTAGCCTTTCTGGGTGTTGAGGGGGTCTATTGGACTGTATTACTAATAATTAAGGACAAACGATAACTATTTAACAATTTATTAATGAAACGACGAATGACGCCATTTGAAGACGTCCGATTATAACAAAACAAAAAACAACAAGAGCTCTTCTTTTCGCCAAATTAAATAGATAAACGAAGCCAAAGCCGAGAGAGGCGCCAACATACCGCCCGGCTTTGAAATATCCATTTCAAACAAATACATATACAACAATAAATGACAATTTATAAGGCAAATGATAAAAAAAAATTCTAAAATTTATGACTAAGTAACCAAATAATATTTCTCACAAGCAAACTAAATGCACACAATCACATTCTTTATGACAACAATGAAGGAAATAAACATGTAAAACTAATTATTAGTAGACTCATTGATAGGCAAAACGCATATATTTGATATGCTGCTATGTTTAAAGAAACCTTGTGCAGTTTTTACAATAACAATTCGAATTTTTCCATCATTTTCTGGGATAACCTCATGGATACGACCAATAATCCATGAACAAAGGGGTAGATTATCTTCTTTAATTAAAACTAGTGTTCCTGGTTTAACATTGTTTTTTTCGAATGACCATTTACTTCTTTGCTGTAAATTATTAAGATAATCTCTTGACCATTTTTTCCAAATAGTTTGATTGATTTTTTTTATTCTTTGCCACCGAGAGAGTAGATTATCAGGAATGTCTGCAACAACTTCTTTCTTTATTTATACAAATTGGGCACCTGGGCCGCGCAGAAGGCCCATATCCCATACATCATGAAGTAAAATAAACAGTTAAAATAAAAGACAGTTTGAGTTCAGCAGTCTATGGGGTGGCTGTTACTGGGAGACAAGCACCTTACTTGTATAACTGAAAGAAAATGAAAATAATAAGAACAACTTGCTGTTAAACTGTGGATGGCTGTGGTTTGATTGTCAACGTGAAGTAACATAAGTCAGGATTTCAGTATTGGTAAAGTGTTTGATGCTATTGGTCTGCAACAAGAAATTTCGGAATACTATTTATGGGTCACCCAATTAAAAAATGACTGGAAGTTAGGGTCTCAAAATCATTGGGGTCCGAAGAAAGGGAAAAAAAGGTCTACTATTTAATACATTTTCAATTTGGTTTATCACCGTTAAAAATTCTTCTAATGTTAATTTAGAGTTTCCAATAGTTCTTTTCAAATGATGCTTAAAAGATTTGACTCCCGCCTCCCAAATGCCACCAAAATTTGGCGATCTGGGAGGAATAAATTTCCAAACAACGAATTCATGGGATAAGTAAGAAGCAAGATTTTCTGAATTTTTAACAAGATCATACAATTTCCTCAATTCAAAATGAGCACCAGTGTAATTTGTGGCATTATCGGAAAATATAATAGAAGGCAGACCTCCTCTCGCGAAAAACCTTTTAAGGGTGGCAATTAATGCTTCTGCAATCAAATCACTTACTATTTCCAAATGAATGGCACGAGTAATTAAACATACAAAAATTACAATATAGATTTTGTTTAAGATTCTCTTCCGCTGATTTTTATATTTAATAAGAAAAGGACCGCATAAGTCGGTGCCAGTTTTTGAAAAGGAGGGCTCATGGTAACTCTTTCTTTCGGTAAAGAAGCCATAATTTGCTGTTCTATCTTAGGTTTGGCTTTGAAACATGTTATGCAAGCGTGAACGATTTTTCGAGCAGTGTTCCTACCATTTCGGGGCCAAAACTCTTGTCTAATACAATGAAGCAAAGTTTGCGCTCCAACATGCAAATTTTTTAAATGAAAATACTGGAAAATTAAAGTAGTTATTTTATGATCTCTTGGAATTAGTAATGGGTGCTTTTGATCTTGAGATAAATTCGAATTGTTGATTCTGCCCCCTACTCTAACTAAACCATTAGAATCAAGAAAAGGATTTAAATTACTTACGTGGCTGTCCTTCAACCTTTTTTTTATTTTTTAATGCATTTATCTCTTTCCTAAATACAATTCCTAAATACTAACTTTACTAGAGAAAGCTTTGCATGCTGAAGTTCCTCTCTAGTGACGGGACCAAACACCCTTGCTTCTTTCCGACAATTAGAAATAAACCTATAAATGTAACTCAAGATACGAATTAGTTTTATAAAATTATTACTTAAAGTGAGAAAACTATTAACAAAGTCTGAGTTGGAAGACGAAGTAAGAGTTATATTCGATGACTTTTTCAGTTCACGCTCATAAAGTTCACTGTTCAAATTTTCAATGGATTGTGGATCTGTTGGTTGAATGTTTAAACTCGATGGTCCAGAAAGTCCAGTGACTCCAATTCGGAAGGATCGATTCCTCGCGAAATCAAGTCAGCAGGATTCTTCTCCGATGGTATATGTCTCCACTGAAAATTATTTGAAAGGGTTTGAATTTTGGACAAACGATTTCCAACAAATGTTTTCAATAGGTAAGGAGAAGAGTTAATCCAAGCCAATGCGATGGTAGAGTCTGAAAATAAAGTAACCTCATTGATATCTTTTCTTAAAGCAGCTATAACCTTTTAAACTAACTTAGCAAGTAAAAGGCATGCACATAACTCCAAACGAGGTACGGATATTTTATTTTATAACCGTCGTTGAACAGCCGACCCAACTTAATGGGTTTACGGCTACTAATGTTCAACTCCGTAGCCTTGTAATTTTGAACCCAACCCAGAAGACAAGGGAACTCCTGGATCGAGTATTGGGAGAAATTTGCCTTCGTGGAGGACTTTTTGATGGAGCTAACCCGCATTTGCGTTACATGGAGAGGAAGACCACGAGAACCTCCCACGGTTAGCCTGACGGCAAGGGGACTCTAACCCATGATCCGTCTACCACTGAGGATATTTCACGTCAGCACTGTGGTCAGTGCAAGCCGGATGCGGAATTCGTATCGACTGGGATTCGAACCCGGTTCGCCTCATTGGAAGGCGAACGCTCTATCCCCTGAGCCATCGCGGCTCGAGGTACGGATATTTTATTTTATAACCGTCGTTGAACAGCCGACCCAATTTCATGGGTTTACGACTACTAATGTTCAACTCCGTAGCCTTGTAATTTTGAACCAATCCAGAAGACAAGGAAACTCCTGGATCAGTACCCCCAGAGGTATTGATTTGTTATGGGAACATGGAGGACTTTGAGACTTGACAGATTTAACGTGCATCAGTCACCATTTACTACACGGGGAGTCTTCGGCCGGCGAGGATCGAACCCACGACCTCTCGGACACGGGCCCAGCGCCCTACCGACCAGGCTATCCCGGCCCGAGGTACGGATATTGTCTTTAAAGGTGCAATTCTAGATTTACTGGCTATAATTTTAAAGGCAGAGTTAGAACTGTCAGGATGAAGATCCGGCTCCGTACGCCCAAGTGGAAGCATCAGCAAACCCAACGAGAGCAATTTTCTTAACTTTAAAGCTTAGAACATATCTGTCGATTTGAATGTTCTCTAAAGCTTTCAGGTTACTGACAAAACGATTCCATTCTCGAGCAATGTGCTGCGGCAAATTGTCATCCCAATTAAGGTTTTGAGTCCAAAGTTTTTGAAATATTATCTTAGCTCTACTGATGACGGGTCCAAGAAAGCCAATTGGATCATACAAAATAGCAATGACTGACAATACATCTCGTTTGGTATAGATTGATTGCTGGGACAAGCATACTTTGAAAGGGAACTTGACTTGTCCTGGTTGCCAAATTATACCTATTGTTTTAGTAGATTCTTCAGTCTCAAAAGAGAATTCTTCGTTAAAGTTGCTGTCATTGATTAAGTCCCTGGAATTCGAGTTCCATTTGTGCAAGGTCATGCCATAACTATCAAACATTTTTACCAAGTGAGTCTTTAACTTTTATTTTTTAAGCCGATTCAAGATCTGTTGATCCAGTAACTACATCATCCATACATAAATCAGAAAGAACTACTTCTGAAGCAAGAGGGTAATTCAACTGTTTATCCATTGCTAACTGATTCAATGTTCTAATGACCAGAAATGAGACGTTTTTAGTTTCATACGTAATTGTATTCATTCTGAATACTGTAGGCACCTCGTCTTCTTGAGTTTTTCACAAAATTCTCAATAAATCTCTATGAGACGGATCGATTAATATTTGACGAAACATTTGACGAAACATTCCTAATATCAGCTGTTAAGGCAATCTTGTGTTTTCAAAATTGAACAATCAAATCAAAAACGTTTTCTCTCACTTCTCTGGTTAACAATATGTCATTTAAGCTTTGTCCTGTCGATGAAGGCGTAGAGGCATTGAATACGACTCTTAGTTTTGTAGAAGTTGTGTCGGGGCAAAAAATGCCATGATGTGGCATGTAATATGATAAAGAAGGTGAAACATCATCTATAACCTTTTCCATATGATTAAAATTTTCGTATTCATTTATGAATTCACAATAAAGTTTCTTCATTTCAGGATAGGTGTTCAATCTTCTCACGGTCTGGTTCAAACGTTTCTGAGCTATATAGCGAGATTCACCTAAAGTTTCCAGCGCTTCCTCACGAATAGGCATTTTGACCATATAACGACCGCTTTCTGCTCTTTTATAATTCTTTTGAAAGTGACTTTCGCAAAATGCTTCTTCACCAATTTTCGATTCTTCCATCAAAACAAGGCAAGCAAATATCTGGCAATTTAACATTTATTTTACTAGTATTTAATTGTTCACTGTTATGCATATGAGAAACATTAGAACTTTTTGAATAAAAAAGTCTTTGTAAGCTTACCTTGCAAGATTCTATCTGTTCTTCCATTTCATCAAAATGGGATTGATAAGCTTCTAATTCTTCATCCTTCAAAATTGAATAATAATCCAGTTTTAAAGTTTCAATTTCTTGAAGAATTAATCCTATGCTATCGATACGAGAGTGTAGTTCGAGACAATCAGCCTCATTTCCATTTGTAGAAATAAAGCTTTCCAACCTAGTTATTTTGCTTTTAGAGCTACCACGACGACGATTCATTTGTTTTAAGATCTTTTCATATTGTTCCTCAGTGTTTGAAGTGTCAGTAATTTTTATAAATCAAAAATATGAGTTCCAAAACGAAGTTATGACGAAACAAAAACGAAAGTTGATCAAAATTAATATTTTCGAATTATATCAGGTTTGAACTCCGGATAGACAGGAACATGTTGAGGGGGTCGATTGGACTGTAATAATTAAGGACAAACGATAAACTATTTAACAATTTATTAATGAAACGACGAATGACGCCATTTGAAGACGTCCGACTATAACAGAACAAAAAACAACAAGAGCTCTTCTTTTTGCCAAATTAAATAGATAAACGAAGCCAAAGCCGAGAGAGGCGCCAACACTGAGGATAATTTTACGAAGTAGTAGTGTATTGAAATTTGAATTACAATATAGGTAGATATAATATTTTTATTTTGTTTGATCTTTAACACCCCATCACAGCATTATCATGCTTTCATACATTAATCTGTTTACAAGCACAGGTTTTTTTAAATTATTCTAAATTTTACTAATAAATCTACGTATTAACTTGAAAAACATAAATTTTTCTTCCCCTTTAAATATTAAATTAAAATTATGAAAAAAAAATTCAACCGCCCAGTCTCAGTACGGCGAACGAACAAACCATATAGTTGATGGAATCCCCTGAAAACCTTAAAATTAGGTCCTATAACGGGAATTTCTAATAGTTAAATCATAAGTTATTCAGGATGGTCCGTTTTTTTTTCTTTGCAATTAATAATTAGCTTTAACTATTTTTCATTCAAATATTTATTTATCAAGCCATCTTTACTACGACTGTTTTTAGTTGCTTTTCTAGTAGAACTAATTTTGACTCGTCTAGAGGTTCAACACATATCGCTGGTTCAAAACTAAAACGACACATCTATAAACGTATTATGCCTGCAGATGTGTCGTTTTAGTTTTGAAGCAGCGATATATCCCAAGACTTATCCGAAATAAGAAATTTAAAGGGAATCAGTAAACATGTCCTGTTAAACATCGCGAATTGAGGCAACGCCTCCTATAACTGAAAGCCTCCACACGGTTTTTTATGGGTAGTCCGATCAGACCACTGTGAAGGATATCCACTTTTCGAACGAGTCAGTTAATACGAAATCTAGTTGAAATAAGAAAGTGGTAGCAAATATATGACTAAAAATTTTTTTTATTTATGAATATTATTGATTTGCCTTACTCACTTGTCAACCTCTACAGATTCAATTCTCAAATATATATGATAAATTTCTCTCATGTACTTTTATAAAAGGTTTTTGGTTCATGCGCCGCACAACTGGCTCACTTTTTAAATAGTCTGCGCGGATTACTTATAAAAGACCGCGTGGAGGCTTTTTGATGTAGGAGGTGATGATTGAATTATTAAATATCGTTACAATCTTCCCCTTTTTATTTATCGTTTTTATTTCTTTAAAATATATTTTTTTACGAAAGGGTGTCAAGCTACACCAGTGGCGTACGCAGAATTTTTTCAAGGAGGCGGTTCATAATTCTCTGAAACTACTAAAAGAAATTCGAGTATGTAATAAAGCACTATTATTTCCCTAATTTAGACAGCTAGACAATTTAGACTTTTTATTTAGACAACATTGTTTAATTAAATTTTGATTTGATTTTTTAAGTTTAAGAACATATTTTTTTTATTTATAATAAGAGGTAGAATTTTTTATTTTCATTAAAATGTAGGAATGAATCAAGCCAGTAAAAACTACTCATAATGTAACAGCTACCTAAATAATAACCGTATAAATATGAATATTCTATAGAAAATCAATGAATTTGACCAAAAAGTAAGAAAAAATAACTTACCAACAAATAGGGAATTAAACCAGTATACAAACACGCTAAAAGTTTATTGATTTATACAGTAATATCCAAACGACGGAGTTTTTTTGCAAATTCGTTTAAAAATGTCTTTTACAGCTGGGTTAAATTTTCTATGAATGTTTAAGAGCGCCAATCCATTCATTCTATTATTACCTGTTGAATTGCGTAAATAAGTCTTTAAACGGCGTAAAGTCGAAAAGCATCTTTCGTTTGCACTCGTTGAAACAGGTAGAGCGACAAATATTTCTAGGAGTTTGAAAATGTTTGTTGTTATATCTTTATTGCACATTCCAAGAGCATCCGCCGCAGTGTTTGGAACACTACCTCCATTTTCACTAATCCTTTTTAATCTTTCATACCAGAGTTTAAGTTCAAACTTAAGGCTTTCTTTAAAGGTATCCAAATCTTGAGCGTAAAATTCCACTAGTGCTTCAAAAGCCTTTATGTTTGAAGGTTGGCAAATGAAAGGATCGGCAGGAAGAAGGCACTGAAATCCTTTCAAAATATCACGATGTGATACAAATCTTAAGTCTAATTGTGTTATAAAATTTTCTATAAATGGAATAAATACACTAACTGTGAAATATGTTTCGGGTGTCGATGAGGGAAAATTAGCGCGATTTTTCTGTCTTTCTGCTATTCTAGGGATTTGTATGGAAGATCCAATGCTTGTTTGCATAAGAGAAGAAGAGCTGAATATTTCAGAGAATATTTCAGTGGCATTTTCACGCATTAATTTTAGTTCTTTAATAACATCTTCTGCAAGACTCACTACCTCTATCAAGTCTATGCTTGATTTTTGTAGGTATCTACAAAGATGGATTGTTATGATGAAAACTTTGTAAATGCCCAAAAGAGACATAACGAACTGGCAATTAGATACTGTGCACAGTAAAGAATTAGCTTGCGTAGCTGATTCCTTATCCTTCCATTCTAATATTTTTTGAAGAGTTTCAACGATAGGATTGAAAAGTTCCACCACAGCGGTTACTGAGTCGATCCAACCAATGGGTTGCACATAGCTGTTTAATTTTCTTTCATTTCGAATCCTTATGTCCTCTTAGAGCGAGACCTTGATTTCCACAAAATAGGATGGTTTCAATGATTGGAGTTATGTTTTTTCTATTTTCTAATTTTCTTCTGCTTGCTGCACTGTCAACTTGTTAATCCACAGGTTTCATCTTTCCAAGTAAAATATCGTTTAATGTCCCTGCAGTTTCGATCGATTTTTTGTGATAAAAACATTTCTCGTGTTCAGAAAATCGCTCTACTGCTTTTTTCCAGTTGTCAAATTTTACATTGCGCACAGTTGACCTAAAGGTTGCTTGCCAGAACCGGCACCACTTGGGGCGAAAAGTACATAAAATTTGCAAAAAGCACCTCCCTTAACCTCTGAATATGCAATCCATTTCCAGCGATAAAGCCATTTGTACTGAAATTTCAATTTTCTTTTTCCTTTTTCAGGAAAAAAATGCTGGATTGGGTTCCCAAACGTTTTTTAGTATATCCAGTCTTTTATCCTCGCATGTACTATATTCTGAAAAAAGTCCAATGTCATATGGGTGGGAAGTAGCACTTTGAGAGCCACTTTTACATTCATCAGATTTTGTTCTGCTAGAAACGTTTTCTTCAACGGAAGTATCACATTTCAGTTCAACAGAAAAACTTACATTGGTTAATGCTGTCACCTCACTAATTTTAGGTCGTGATTTTTTCTCAAAATAATTAAAGATCCAAGAACAGCAAATATATATATATATATATATATATATATATATATATATATATATATATATATATATATATATATATATATATATATATATATATATATATATATCAAAGTTCAAGTTCTCAAATTTCATTTCGATCTCAAAGTTTCGAGCTGGAAAGAATAACTTCAACGAGCACAGTATCTTCAATGGTATTGTTACTGATTTCTTCACTAGTCGAAATAGTGGCGACGACGGGGGTTCGGCTATTGAATGGACTTTATGTTAAGACAAAACAAAACAGATTTAGCGACGAGCTCCGAAAGACAAGCGGCATAGATAACTCTTAATCTGACTAACTAATTCCACTGTACTCCGTTCCCCCTCTTATATAATTTCTCACCGCATGTCCGTTATTCTTGAATTGTCTAAAAGACGACAGAGCGTCTGAATTCCAGAATCCTCGCGTAAAGACCTCGCGAATGCCAGCCAGTCTCGAAAACTATTGCGACAGGCAGGACAGAAAGGAACCAGTGATCACTCAGGGTTCGCCCGTAACAGTATCACGTGAATTTGGTTTCAAAAGTACAACACTATTATAGAAAATTATTTTTTCAGTATTCTGAGAAATACCGTGAGAGAGAAAAAAATAGGCATAAGGCAAATAAAAATATATTCTTAAAATATAATAGCCCGCATAATTTCTACTAATATTTTTATTTTTGCCATTTTGTCTGAGCTCAAGGGGGGTGTTTAAACCCCTCCCTTGCGTACGCCCCTGAGCTACACATTTGTATTTGGACACAAGAAATATTTGCAGACAATTATTTTAAGAGAACATTGAGGTGTAGTTTTTAAGTAAAGATAGAGAATAACCCCGACCAGACCCCAAATGTGGGTATGCGGGGAAAAGGAAAAAAAAATAAGTTAAGTTTTTTAAGCAAAAGTATTTTTGGAGTTAAAAGTTCAATAACAAATTCCGGATCAAATTACGGTAAAAAGTACCAACAGAGTGCCAGTATTTTTTATCGTAAAAACCATTTTTAGCGTAAAATTTTACGGAACTAAGAACTGATGTATAGTAGTTTTTACAGTAATATTTACAGTAAAAACATTGTAATTAAATAAATATTGTTGTAAAAATTAAGTTAATAAATTTTTCCGTAAAATGGATTTCGCTGAATTTGCAGTCAGGATGAACCTTTTGACCGCAATTAAATCTGAAATTTTTTTTCGTGTCATTTACTTACTCTATTATAAATTAAAGTAATATTTTCTTCCATTTGATTTACTTGCTCTGTCAAACTCGCTAATGTCTCACTTTGTTCTAAAAACTTCCTATAAAACAAACCCTAAAAACCAAGAAAGATACAATTATTTCTACAAATATATATTTATTACATGTATTTCTATCTATAAAAAATATATGTATTTATTTCATGTATTTCTATCTACTAATATATATATATATACATTTATTACTTGCATTTCTTTCAGATATGCTTAAATATTATTTTTACATTTTCCCGTACAGTGTATCCAGTCTGGCATCACTAATTCTACAAATGTTACAAACTACCAGAAATGTGAAACTTATTTCTTTTAAACGTTTCGCAACCACTATCCATTAACACGTTCACGCCGGCTGTTCACACCCAGGTCTGAAAGCGGGGCGGAAAAGCGAAAATACTGGTAGAAGAACTATTTCAATATTAGATAATATTCGGGAGGAGTTAATCTATTCTCAACAATTCATTGTAAGGAAATTTTTCTCAGCGAAGAAGCAATTCAATATAAAAATTGCATCCGTTAAAAACAATTGGTAGTATGTCGCTTTACTTACAATGTACCGTCTACGGTAGCACTTGCTTTTACTCTGCTTGCCAGAAATTTGAAATTGCTTTTCAGTTAAGACTTAATTGGCGGGAGTTCTGGCGCCTCGCTCTGCTCACCAGTTTTCTAGTTTGCAGCGCAATTATTACTTATTTCTTAACCATAAACTGATTGCCAAAGTATCAGGGCTGCCAACTTTCTGTGCTTTTTGTTAAAATTTATTCTAGTGATAGCTATGTTGATGTTTTCATGTATTGCTTTTATTCATTTAAGCTAATTTTTCACACCGCAACATTTAAATGATTTAAAAGTGCATATACAACGCCACTTTGTTCCAATTCTTATGAGGTGAGACTTTTAAAAGGTTGGCAAAATTACCAAAAATTCTAAAGGCTTTGGTTTTTAAATGTCTACCACTCTCTAAAATATTTTCCCAAAAGAGTAGTAGTTGGCAGGCCTGTATTATTGATATAATTATCGAATTCAGTGTTACAACTACTAAGCGAATAAAAATTGAATTTTTAACTATAGCAACAAGGTTATACTAGTTTCAATAAAATTTTGCCTACCACTTCTTTTAATCTCTCTCTCTCTCTCTCTCTCTCTCTCTCTCTCTCTCTCTATATATATATATATATATATATATATATATATATATATATATATATATATATATATATATATATATATATATATATATATATATATATATATATTTCTCTTACACGGCGACAAAAAAAGCCTCATTACAACTCCCCGAATGGCAACGCTAGAAAATCGACCAATGATTGCCGCTAAAAATGTCACATGCTAAATCTAGCTGAGGTGGTTCAACATATAGCGCTTTTAAAAACGGTAACTGAAATAACCAGAGAGAGCATTCTCACCTAATATGATCTCTTCCGAAATTCAGTTTTGACTAAACCAGTTTTTAGTCATGCAACAATTCAAATTTATTTTAATGACTTAATATTTACTAAAAAGATGTAATTTTAGTTGTTATATGGATTTGAATGATTGTTTAGAATTCTTAGAATTTTGTGCATTTGCAATGTATCTAAGTTAGTAGCGAGCGAAGCGAGCTTGGTTTGCGAAGCAAACCATATAAGATTGCGTAGCAATTTTTGGGGGTTGGAGAGCGTTAGCGAGCAGGGGGCGCAGCCCATTAGTTGTAATATATAACTGACGAAGTATGTCTTTGGAATATTGCAGGCAAAGTTACCCAATTGCAATGAGTTAAAAGCTATTTCTGGAATTTAATTGTTATGCATTTTTTTTTAAAATGAGTTATTTAAACTAAGTCAAAAAAAAATTTAAACAATTTTAACTATTTATAACTAAACATGTATGCCAAAAAGAAAAGAAAATATGCATTTGCCCAAATAACTTCTTTTTTAAAATTTTTATCTGAATGTTTCTAGCATTCTTTTTTTTTCGAGGGGAGGCTTTTTTTAAATGTAGGCAAAATTAATTTAATTTTTGAAAGCTTCTGGTTTGGATTGTCTACCACTCTATAAAATATTTTACAAACGCGTAATAGTTTGCTGTCCTGAAAATGTAGTAACAATACAGCCTCAGGTGCCCTGATAAATTTTAAAGATGATGATAAATTGTGTAGGCGCATATCTTTTTTGGAATCCAAAAAAATCATACATCGAGTCATAACTTTCGATATTTTATTCTATAGGTAAATAAATAAGGCAAAAGAAATAAAAATATTTTCACTTACATAATTTGATTCATGTGTCGAACCAACTGTTTTCGCCTGAAAAATATATTAAAAAATTCAGAATTTAATTAAAAAAATTTGAATAAAATGACTTTCAAAATTAGCTTAAATCTGGAAAATTATTTGATTTTTTAAAAATTAATTTTCTTAAAATAAATGCAAATAGTGAGGTAATAACCCACTAGAATTTTTGTCCCATTAAAAATGCTTCTAGCGTATTCTAATCGGGTAAAACAGTTGCTATGAAAGCTAGTTACTGGATTTTTGACGTATAGTTACTTATATATTAGTAACTTTAATTTATTATATATTGCAGTTATTAATTAGCATATTTGAAGTCAACTCCTCGAACCGACTAAATCGTGAAGATCCAATACTTAGATTAAAAATTATTCAAGGAAGTGCGCTATCTTTTTTTCTCTTTTGCACTTAAATTCTTTGTTTTAAATCAATTTTGCGAGTTACTGTACCAGTTCTGCCATCTGCCTTACGATAATAGGATTCGTATACAGTCTTTATTAAATTTAAAAAGTGGACTCAAAATTAAGAGAATTAAAATGAAATTTAGTAATAATAAGCTTAATAAGTTTGTACTCATTACTATGCTTAATATTTAAAAATAAATATATCTAGTCTCGAAATACCAGTCGAACAATTTTGAACTTTAAAAAGAAAGTTAAAAAAAAAAAAAAACGCTGTAACTACCTAATTAGAATACTGACAACATTTTTTTCTAAGGACTGTACCTGGATACACATATTTTATGTTTTGTTTTACTATGATGTTGAAGTTGTAGATTCCTACAATGTTTAAAATGGTAGTGTCATAGCAATTTAGTTCTTCAATGTTCTTTCATTTTGACATTACATAAACTTTCACCGCCCAGTCAGGTCTTATTTATTTGTTTAATATGTTTAAATACCATGCTTTTTAAATTATTGTAAATAGTAGCAAATACAATCGATGATTGAATTAGGCGCAACAAAAATAAAATCCGTTAAGTGTACACTTGCCATCATTTTTTAAATATTCAAAAAAAAAAAAAAAAAAAATTCTCTAGTAAAAATAGGAAAAGTTGGAACACATGCATTCTAATCTTTTAATATTAATTTTTAAGCAAATCACAAATATTATTTACGTAAGACAGTATTTCTGGAATAAAATTTGTTCTTTTTTTATTTTGATTGCTTTTTTTTTAAAAAATAAAAATAGATAAAATATTATAAGTGTCAAGATGAGTAGATTCTATTAGTATGACACGGGGATAGCGTGGACAAAAACGTATAACTCAAAATGAAGATAAATATGTACATTTTAACGGGGAAAAATTATTAGATATAATAATTAGTTAGCTTGATTGTAAAAATCATTGCAAACATTTACACTAGTCTCACACTTCGCTAAATATTTACGGCAATTATTTACGAATCTTACTTTGCTAAACAGATAAATGATCCAGAAATGTTTCCAACGTATTTTTTTTCTTCAATTAATCGAATCAGACCACACGCGAATCAAAAGAGCTGTTATTTCAAAAGTTGATACGGTATTTTTGTATAAAAGTACTATTTTTTAATTGCTTTTATTGTGAAGAAATTCTTTATAACTTCAAAACTATTAATCCTATCAACTTGAATTTTATCTCATTCAATTTAATAAAAAAAGTTTCATCAGAAAATGTACATTACGTGTTCAGATAGCTCCTAGATAGCAATGTAAAAAGTGTACTAAATTCATGTCAAATGTAGTACAAGGCATTTTCGAAAATCAAAGATACCTCTCCCATAGAAGTAAAAAAATAGTTTCTGCTAATCCGTTGCAACACAGACTGTAACCTTAAACATTTTCTCTCGAGATCTTATGCTAGTTTTATAGTGAGCCTTGTTTGAGTACCACAACTTTATAATTTCGGTGTCAAAATCTCGCTAGACGCGAATCAAAATACCGTGTGCTCGTCCTCACACAGTCAAACCAAAGCACTAATCAAGAGTTTCAAATGGAAAATTTTTCAATCCTCACAATACTGCCAGGTTTTTGCATCCAACGACGTTCACTTATTTCTTTCCCTGGAAAAATATTTTGTAATACAAAATTTTCCTGGCTATGATGAGATCAAAACTGAAGTTGAAATGTGGTTCCAACAGCAGGCGAAGTTCTATCACTTGGGAATACAATAGCTTGTATCCAGACTTAACAAATTCTTTGACAATGATAGCAAGTATGCCAGAAAATAAGATGCGTACCAGTGAGCAATTTTTATTGTATATTTTATATATGAAAATTTTTTTCAATAAAAGTATGATGTATTGTACATCTACTTTTCGAAAACGCTTCGTACTTTAAATATAAAAAGAATTGCAACTCTTGAATCAATCGTTCTATTGACTCTTGCATAGTTTCAATTCAACGTGGAAAAAAATATATAGTTTACAATGTCTCACTTGTTAAGATAGCAAAATCATATGTGTAAATAGGAACCAAGCACAAAGTTGTAATTTTTTGTACATCAAACCATTTTTTCTTCCAAGATGTTAGGTCATATATTTTAAAATCAAAAAAGTGTGCTGATCTCAGGAGAATAAACCTACAGACGTGCCTTCCCATCACCTCCTACATCAGAAGGTCTCCACACGCTTTCTCATAAATAGACTGCACAGATTATTTAAAAAGCGAACCACTTGTGCGCATGAAACCAAATTCTATTTTAAAAGTACTTGAGAGAACTTTATCATATATATTAGAGAATTGAATCTGTAGTGGTTGACAAATAATTAAAACAAACAAATTATATTCATAAATTAAGCAAATTTTTAGACATATATTTGCTACCACTTTCTAATTTTTAATAGATTTCATATTAAGTGGTTCTTTCACAAACTGGTTTACTTTCATAGTGGTCTGATCGGACTACCTACAAAAAACCGTGTGGAGGCTTTCAGTTATAGGAGGCGTTGGCCTTCCCTACCTTTACCCATCTGGGGAAAAAAACTTGGCTTACCTAGAAAAGCAATTTGGAATTGTAGTACAATAACAAAACTTCAATTCCATGCTGTCTCACTATCAGATGACGTTTGGGGAGGGGGCGAGGTTACTCATGCTGTTTTTTTTTTTTTTTTTTAGGAAGCTTGATGACGATGATTTCTGTTTATATATGTTCGTATAACTAAAAATGTAAATTTTATAAATATTGTAAATAAATAAACTTACTGCTGATGCCAATCTTGACAAATCTACGCTATTAATCTGAACAATACCTTGACCGGATGGTGAAAAACTAACATTTTTATTAAGAGCACTTTTAAAGATGAGATTTCCATCTTGTATAATGATCCGAGGCCTGGAAATAAATTATATTTTTTTTCAAAATAACAATCATAATTGTAATTTCAAAAGGTTTAAATTTAAGTTTCAGCATTAAATTATATTAAATACAAAGCACTAACAATGTAAATGACGCTGCAAATTAAAGTTCTAAATCTCAAATCATAATTTTTTTAATTAAATTATTTAACACTTACTAACTATACAAAACTGCACCTATTCGTCTACCTACATGTGTGAGTTTAAATTATGTAACTATAATTTTTCTTTAAAAATAAGCATTACTAGAGAAATAAAATATTATAAAATTTAGTTTAATAAATTCTTTTTTCGATAATTAAATTCAATAATATTTAGGTCTTATGAAATATAATCGATTTTATTTTTCTTATTTTAACATACCACTTTTTTGTTAAGTGGTTAGCTGGGATTTTCATGCATATGTACTTTCTTTGGAAAACAATTTTTAGTGGTGATAAACAGAAATTAAATTATTGACATTTGTTTAATTTTCATTACCATTTTTTAAAATTTACAATGCCCGCAGGAACCCTGGATATAGCTAAATATTTGCATGTGTGGCAGGGCATATGAGCATTTTACGGCCACGTCGGAAAATTTAATTTTCGAGCTGTACTCAAAACAGTACTTTCCAAATACAGTTTTAAATTTATGCTTTCATATTTAAGGTGTGCACTATATAAATAAATATAAGCTTTAAAAAACGAAAAATAAAAAACCGAAGGGGAAAAAATGTCGAGTAAACAAGACCCTAATCAATAATTGAAAAAAAAAAAAAAAAAAAAAAAAAAAAAAAAAAAAAAACGTCAAAATTGAAATTTCAAGGGATATGAATTAAGATATTTTTCATTATGTTATTTATTTTAATTCAAACATTTGGCCAGATTAGTGACAGTTTAGATTAAACTATGAATATTTATAGAGTTTATTATACCATTTTATTTCTACCTTAAGTATCAATGGTAATGAGTTTTTCTCATAGAAGCCATAACTTTTAAAGAGTTTAATGTAAATAAAAATCTTTTTGGCAATATTTACTATGAAAGAGGTTGATTTTTTTTCATCCCTAACATCTTCAGGATTATTCTTTCTGCAATTATTATTATTATTTATGCCCTGCTTTTTATCCATATAAAATTAGTAAGTATACCAGTAAAAATGACTAGTTAAAAGTATTAACTATACATTTGTATAATAAAATCATGTTATATTACTAGACATCAATATAGTTAATACAATTTAAATAAATAATTTTTCTGTAATCTTACTATAAAAATATTTCACCTTTATAAAATGTAATTTTATAAAGGTGATCTAAATCAAGCAACAAAAAAAAAGAAATAATAATAATAATAAGCGAGGGATGATTGGAATAAAAAAAAGGGATAGTGGATGTAAAAAAACTTATTTTTAGCTCAACTATAAATAAAAAGTTTTTTTCTTAACTGTGCAAGTAACTGCGGAGAAATTTGAATCTTGACAAAATATTGCCCCCCCCCCCGACGCGACACCTATGTATAGACCTACCCTAAATTTAGCATGTTATATTTCATCGGCAATTTATAAATTATCTATTTAGTTTCGAGGGTAAGATTATTTTAATATTTTGTATCTTAAAGGCATGTTTTTGTCCAAAACTTAACACTTCAGTATTATTCAGTAGCAGTATTTATATTTGACTTATTAACGCATTAGAGTCTAGCCTAGTCCTAGTTTGATTGACTGGGCTGCGCAGCGACCCTTATTCCATGTACCCTTATGTCATGTGTATATTTTAACTGTGAATTAAGATTATTATGGTTAGCAGTCGTTGTAGTTGATGTTTAATAAATGCGAGCTCTTTCCTCGATTAAAATACATCTACATATCGAAAATAGATATATCTAAAGAAGAAAAAGACAAAACATGTGCTTTTTTTTTTCTCTTTTTTTTGCATAAGTGTTTTTCATTTAAAGACTAAATTTTGGGAGAGTTCACTAGGGCTGGTACAGAGTAACCAGATCAAATCTAAGTCTAACTAATTGTTGCTGCTAGACAATTATGGGTTAAAATGTCATTTTAATTCCAACAGAAACGTAAACAAATCAGCGTAAACAAATGTATGTACGAAATAATGTTTTTAGACAGTCTTTACCGATTTCTTTATGTCTAGTTTAGTTTTGACGTTATATCTAGGCCTGTTAAAAAAAATCAAATTTAAGTATCTTGAAAATCCAGTTCGCTTTAATAATCTCTGGGACGTTTACCACATTCCTTGTCAATACGACTTTGGTTATATAGGACAAACTAGAGGCTGTTTGAAACGTACACTTAAGGGACATGATAAATATGTTCGTTATTAAGAATACGAGAAGTCATCAAGGCTGCACTTGTGCATAAATTCAATTTCGATAATGCCAAAATTATTTTCATCTCAGTCTCATCAGCTCATCTTGATGCTATGGAGTCTTGTTTTAGTCATATGCATGCTGATTCTCTTTTTAATGACATTTGTTCCTCAACACCTCTCATAACACGTGGAAATATATTTTACCATGATTTGCCCCTCTCGGCCACTCTGATTTTTTTTCTTGTTCTGCTTTTCATTTTTCACTCTCTCTCTCGACTATTTTAGTTTGTCTAGTTTTGTTTCTCACCTATAATTTTACATTTTGTGTTAGCAACTTTGCGTTTTCTATTGCATTTATTCATTTTTTCATTGTTTCTTTTATATTGCAAATCACTTTTGTTTCTTGTCACTCACGTCTGGTAAGTCTTGAAAATGGCCACCTATTTTTGAGCGCTTGAAACTTGTCGAATTTTTATTTGCTACTTATATATTTTTGTTGCGAATAAAGTTTTTAATCAGGTAATGAAGTATTGCTTTCATAATGTGTAATAAAATTTGGAAAATGTGGTAAAATTTGGAAATTTTTTCATGATACCTAAGAGTTTGGCATAAAAACCATTTATTTGGTTAAATTAACTTTTAAGTTTTGTATTTTTCACTAAATAATTTTTTTACCAAAAATGCTTTTATTATACAATACGGTAATTTTGCCAGTTCTTCTTAATAAATACTTAACGTATTCTTAATAAATACTATACAATATTCTTAATAAATACGTAACAATATTCTTAATAAATACTTAGCGTATAACTAACTACTCACCACTAATTAAATTATTACTTAAGACAGTTTAACAAAATGAATAATAGTTATACTGTTGCCAATCGATAGAGACATACCCGAGCTTATGGTGGTGCCACTTAAGATATATATATATATATATATATATATATATATATATATATATATATATATATATATATATATATATATATATATATATATATATATATATATATATATATATATATATATATATATATATATATATATATATATATATATATAACAGACTTCTTTCTACTTTATAAACGACTATGTGGCAATAATCAGGGGGAAAAATAATAAAAAAGAGAAGTGTTAATCAAGATTAAAAAAAAATTGCTTCGTTTAAAAAAAATTATCCTTTAGTTCACTACCACTGAAAAAAAAACAAGAATTCACAGGAGACTCAAATAGTTGGAGTTTCTGTGTACTAAATAAGATGACCACAATTCAGATCCATGATTGCCACTCAATGCAGGAAAATTTAAAAACTGTGGAAATAAATCGTGGAAACAAAATGTTTTAATTAATTATTATCGTCTAAAAATATTTGTAAATCAACTCAACGTGTTACAACTGAATTTTTAAAATTTACCTAAAATTAAAGGTCATTAATTTTGATTAGTTTATGAAACAAAGGTCGTCACTTTTTAGAATTTTTTTTCAAGGCTGTGGTCAAAAATGATTAAAAAAATCAACAAAAAACGCAATGTAAATATTTATAAAAAAGATAAAAACATACATTAAAACTCACAAATCAACAAATTGATACGTTATTATATTAATTTGCAATTTTCATCTTTGGGTTTTTTCTTTATTATCAACTTCACTAAGATTTTATCTTTTCCGATATAAAATGTTAGTTGTTACTGATATGCTATTTGCATTGATAAAAATGTACTTAGTCTTATTCTTTAAGAATTATTTTTAAATTTTTCTCATGAAATTCTAATTTTTAGACAATTTTTTCTTATCACATATGACGTAAAAAAGTTTTTATATTAACTTGTAAGTTTTTACGTTGACTTTCATCTTTAGTATCATCTTTACAAAGATTTTATCCTTCCCGTTATAAAATGTCTTTTTTTATGTCTATAGGATATTATGCATTTATAAAAATATATTTGTTTTACCTAAAGATTTATTCTTAAATTCATATTTCTTTTTAAAAAACTTTTTTCGTGAAATTCTATTTTTTCTTATAGCATATGACGTAAAAAGTTTTTATATTGACTTATAAGTTTCGACTTTGGCATTCATCTTTATTATCCTCTTCACAAAGATTTTATCCTTCCTAGTGTAAAATGTCTGTTGCTATTTTTATGTTATTATGCATTCATAAATATATACTTATTTTTCTTAAAGAAATATTTTTGAACTCCTATTTCCTTATGTTTTTCTCAGGAATTTTCATTTTTACGCAATTTTTTAGCACTTGTAACGTAAATGAAGTTATTAAAAGAAAAATCGTACTTATTTAAACAAACAATCTTTTATTTATTTTCTTACTTTTTGTTTCATACAGTTTTTTTAACAATAAAAAACATAGTCAGTTTTAGAAATTTATGCATTTTTTAAAGTAAATAAAAATAGAAGGGACAGAGCTTTGGGGGCGCAGATAGAGGTCCGTAATCATGTATTAACCCTTTCTAAGACTGTGGTAAGTATACTTACCACCAATTTTTAAAGTCCATGTCAACTTTTCTACCACTTTTAATTTAGGTTTCCATTTACTTATTACTTCAACTTTCTTGAAGTGCGTTTGAATAACCATTTTTTAGTGCAAGAAATCGTATAAAATTTATTAAATGCATAATTCCTACTGAAGTTAGTAGCATTTATAAAATATATTTTAAAAATAACAAAAAATAAAAGTCAATAAGTTCCTAATAGGTCGGGGTAATTACCACCAAAAAAATTGGCATTGAAATTTAAATAACTTTTTTATAGGCTAAATGAGTTTTTCTTTTCTTTTCGAGGAAGTGCGTTTGAATAACCATTTTTTAGTGCAAGAAATCGTATAAAATTTATTAAATGCATAATTCCTACTGAAGTTAGTAGCATTTATAAAATATATTTTAAAAATAACAAAAAATAAAAGTCAATAAGTTCCTAATAGGTCGGGGTAATTACCACCAAAAAAAAAATGGCATTGAAATTTAAATAATTTTTTTATAGTCTAAATGAGTTTTTCTTTTCTTTTATCAATTACTATTATACATGAATTTCAATTCTAAATATTTTTTAATTTCTTCTTACTAGAAATAAATTGCCCACTAAAGGGTTAAACCTTGAACATGCATGTTCTATGCGAATAGTTACACTTTTTAAAGCAAGTTATTTTGTAAGTAACAACCTCAATTAAGTTTACGAGGTTATTTTATAACAATATAAATATATATATTTATATCAATTGCTTACCTGTCTAAAAATGGATCATTTTGCTCAGACGTGCTTATCATGCAAAATTCAAGAAAAATATAACAGAAAATAAGTAGTTTCAAAATCCATGAATCAGTCATCATTAAACTTCAGAGTCTTCAGGTTGAATTAAAACACAACCCCATCCAAAAACTACCGCAGAGTTTCTGAAATCACTTGAAAATCGAAGTGAAAGAAAACACCACCTACAGCTGTTTTTATTGAAGATACGCCCCCCTCCACCGACAGCATATTACTCTCTCCCCATATTATTTTTGTCTAAGTATTTCATGCATGGTGTAAAGTGGCACTAGGTGGTGTTTAACTCCGGCAAATATTAATTTCCACTAATTATTTTGTGTATTTATAACAACCAGGAATCGGACTATTACAGGTTGAAAATTATCTAATTGTTCGATTGAAAGTGAATATTTCCAAGAACTTAATAATAAAATTATTAAGAAGAAAAAAAACTATAATTGAATTTATTATTACTAGGGGAATCCGATCCCTAGTAGACTGATAAAAGAATCCTTCACACATCAACGCCCACGATAGTTCCACTATAATTTGTTGTTTTTTTTTCTACAACTTGTAGCATTAGAATTTTTAAACAAATATTTGATTAAAAGATTCAGATTTTGTTCGATGTATTAAGTTTTTTTATATTCTATTTGGTATAAAATCTAAACTTAAACGTTTTGTTCTTCAATGCAAAGGTAAACGTTAATTACAAATTTTTAAAATTTATTCTTTTATTCTCTAAGGATATTATTTAGCAATAGTGAGACCTTTTAATGCCGTTAACATGTTGAATGCCGTAGGGGTCATCGGTGACCGGCACTGAGTTTGTACGTAGTGCCACGGGGGTCACCGGTGACCGGCGAACCCAAGATTATTAGAAACACATAATTCGAGTAAATTTTTAATGTCTTTAATTTTTTTTATTATTATCGTTACTAAAATGGTTTGAAGAAATTAATGCAATATAGAACACACAAAAATAGTTTTATTCATATACACAGAGATGTCAACTTCTTCCGGACAGCGAATAAATATTTTCAGGTGGTAGTTTAATAATTGTGATACTTTGTTTAATAAATTCAATTTTGTAGATTTTTAGCCACCACTATTTCTAAACAATTCGTAGGCTTATGTAATTCACCCCTAATGTCAGATGTTAAACTGACAATCAAACCACAGCCATCCACAGTTTAACAGCAAGTTGCTCTTATTATTTTCATTTTCTTTCAGTTATACAAGCAAGGTGCTTGTTTAAATGCTTATTCTATTCAATGCTCATATGTCATTTGTGCTTGTTGTACATATCATAATGCAATTCATTTTCAATGCTTAAATATCAATTGTGCTATTTATATTTATGATAATTTTTGTTTATTTCAAAAATCATGATTCATATTAATTTTTCAAATTATGTTTAATTTATCAAGCAAATATGCTTGGTCTCTTGTTTTTGCCACCTTAATGCTGCATAATTCAAAATGTTTTTAATTCAACCTGTAAATATTTCATGATGAATGGGTTGGGGGCCGCTGCGCGGCCCAGGCACCCAATTTTTGATAAATAAAGAAAGAAAGACAGATGTTAAACCTTTCAACCCTTTATGTACTGCATTATGATTTACTGAAAATATTTTCATAAAATCTTCTTTTTTTAGCGGCCGTGCCGTATTAATAATTAACCCTTTGACGGCTAACTACATTTCGCGTGTAGGATTCGTTTGAACATAATCAATGCAGAATAATAATAGCGAACGAGCTCAGCTCGTCAGCGCGCATTGGGGAGAAATTTCACTACGCGAGTAGCGCTCGTTTCTAACCATTTCTGTCGAAATCTTGCTCCCGAGCGGAACTCGTTTGCGCGCATTATGGAGCGCGATTCGATTGCGAGCCGAACCATCACCTCCCACTTCAAAAAGCCTCCACACGGTCTTTTGTAAGTAGTCCGCGCAGACTGTTTAAAAAGTGAACCAGTTGTGCGCATGAACCCAAAACCTTTTATAAAAGTTACTGAGAGAAATTTATCATATATATTTGAGAATTGAATCTGTAGTGGTTGACATGTGAATAAAGCAAACCAATAATATTCGTAAATAAAACAGATTTTTAGTCATATATTTGCTACCACTTTCTTATTTTAACTAGATTTTGTATTAAATGACTCGTTCGGAAAGTGGATATTCTTCACAGTGGTCTGATCGGACTACCTACAAAAAACCGTGTGGAGGCTTTCAGTTACAGGAGGCGTTGGCCGAACTCGTTCATAACCATCAGAGTATAAAAGAAAAAAAATCTTCCCGGTGCGAAATTTAAAGACTGTTTGTGAAACGTTCTTTTAGAATATAAGTAATGGTTGTTGTTCTATAAAGTTTTAAAGTGATTGGTACTTATAAGTACCGTCAGTAGATAAAGGGTTAAAAAACTAGCAAAGTTTGTCTAATATTTGCAAATTTAGTTTGTAGTTATTTACCGTTTGGCCAGACGGGCATTAGCATGGCATTCAGCGTGTTAAAAAAAATATTTGATTAAAAGATTCAGATTTTGTTCAATATATGAAGTTTTTTTAAAATTCTATTTGGTATAAAATTTAAACTTTGTTCTTCAATGCAAAAGTAAACCTTTGCATCATAATTCCAATTTTTTTTTAAATTTATCCTTTTATTCTTTAAAGATATTATTTAGCAATAGTGAGAACTTTTAATGCCGTTAACATGTTGAATGCCGTAGGGGTCATCGGTGACCGGCACTGAGTTTGTACGTAGTGCCACGGGGGTCACCGGTGACCGGCGAACCCAAGATTATTAGAAACACATAATTCGAGTAAATTTTTAATGTCTTTAATTTTTTTTATTATTATCGTTACTAAAATGGTTTGAAGAAATTAATGCAATATAGAACACACAAAAATAGTTTTATTCATATACACAGAGATGTCAACTTCTTCCGGACAGCGAATAAATATTTTCAGGTGGTAGTTTAATAATTGTGATACTTTGTTTAATAAATTCAATTGTGTAGATTTTTAGCCACCACTATTTCTAAACAATTCGTAGGCTTATGTAATTCACCCCTAATGTCAGATGTTAAACCTTTCAACCCTTTATGTACTGCATTATGATTTACTGAAAATATTTTCATAAAATCTTCTTTTTTTAGCGGCCGTGCCGTATTAATAATTAACCCTTTGACGGCTAACTACATTTCGCGTGCAGGATTCGTTTGAACATAATCAATGCAGAATAATAATAGCGAACGAGCTCAGCTCGTCAGCGCGCATTGGGGAGAAATTTCACTACGCGAGTAGCGCTCGTTTCTAACCATTTCTGTCGAAATCTTGCTCCCGAGCGGAACTCGTTTGCTCGCATTATGGAGCGCGATTCGATTGCGAGCCGAACCATCACCTCCCACTTCAAAAAGCCTCCACACGGTCTTTTGTAAGTAGTCCGCGCAGACTGTTTAAAAAGTGAACCAGTTGTGCGCATGAACCCAAAACCTTTTATAAAAGTTACTGAGAGAAATTTATCATATATATTTGAGAATTGAATCTGTAGTGGTTGACATGAGAATAAAGCAAACCAATAATATTCGTAAATAAAACAGATTTTTAGTCATATATTTGCTACCACTTTCTTATTTTAACTAGATTTTGTATTAAATGACTCGTTCGGAAAGTGGATATTCTTCACAGTGGTCTGATCGGACTACCTACAAAAAATCGTGTGGAGGCTTTCAGTTACAGGAGGCGTTGGCCGAACTCGTTCATAACCATCAGAGTATAAAAGAAAAAAAATCTTCCCGGTGCGAAATTTAAAGACTGTTTGTGAAACGTTCTTTTAGAATATAAGTAATGGTTGTTGTTCTATAAAGTTTTAAAGTGATTGGTACTTATAAGTACCGTCAGTAGATAAAGGGTTAAAAAACTAGCAAAGTTTGTCTAATATTTGCAAATTTAGTTTGTAGTTATTTACCGTTTGGCCAGACGGGCATTAGCATGGCATTCAGCGTGTTAAAAAAAATATTTGATTAAAAGATTCAGATTTTGTTCAATATATGAAGTTTTTTTAAAATTCTATTTGGTATAAAATTTAAACTTTGTTCTTCAATGCAAAAGTAAACCTTTGCATCATAATTCCAATTTTTTTTTAAATTTATTATCCTTTTATTCTTTAAAGATATTATTTAGCAATAGTGAGAACTTTTAAAATCTTTAATAACTTAAATAGCTGATTTGTGTCAATTACACATTTTAATGGCATACGTTGAGTAATTAATTATACGTTAGTAATACAATTTACGTTGAGTAATACAATTTTAAATAAAATTTATTAAAAAAGTTAAAATAACGTATTTACTTCTTAATAATTATAAAACGGTGACTAAATATCTTTACCAAAAATGTTGTGTAACAAGGTTGCATTATCTGATTACTTTATAATGAAACAGCAGCACTTTTTCTTTTAAACCCTTTATGCTCAATAATTTTTTGAATTAAAACTCAAATAATATCACAGAATAATATTAAGAATAGATTATAAATAAATATTACTGACAAATGCTTGAAAATGAGAGATAAATAAATAGTTTGTAGGTATATACTGCTATGTTTGGAAATTTTGTTTTTGTATATTAGTTATCATATCATGTGAATTTATTCGACAAGAAGTCAATAATCTGTCATTGCCCAAAGATTTAATCATAATTATTATAGTTCAAGTATTTTTTCGTCTTCAATTTTTTCTCCTTTAAATAAGAAGATTAAAATTAAATGAGATAAAAATAAATTAAATAAATGTAGTGATAGATTATAAGACAAAAAGCAAAACTTATATTTATTAATAGCCAAATTGAACTTCGCACATAAATCGTGGGACATACATAGACTACATACATAGATTTGTCTTTTGTGTAATAGTTTGACAACTGAGTTATTAATCGTAAGATTCTTTTAAGTGCCTTTTCGACAATCTGTAAATTTTCATACTGTTATTTTATAATATTAGAAGTAAATGTCTTGTTTCTAACAATTAAAAATCAATATTTTTTTTTCATTTTAGCTTAATTATAAGTGAAAATTATTTCACAGCAAACATAAATTGTAACATGATAACTGTAATATTAGCTGTAGTATTACTGTAATATTACTCAATAAAGAATATTTCTTTTTCAGAAATGCGTTCAAGCTTTTCCTTTCTTCATATACAACGACAATGAAATTTTTTTGCTTTCTTATTCGATAATTTTGAGATCACAAAATAAAAGAAAACAATGTGATTATAAAACTTTTAAATTAATATAACATTTTAAAAAGTGGAAATTTATAAAATTATAATTTAACAGGAGGATAAAGTAATAAGTTGTGTATTTACTTTTAGAAAGAAACAGAAAGTAACTTGTATCTGAAATTGCTGATATGCCTTTATAATTTGAAAAATCAATCAAAATGTTAGATGGATACTTGCTTTCAAAGCACTGTGCAACAGGAAACTCAAGGAGAGTCATTTAAACCCTTCCTGAACAGTTACTATGTTAACATAGTAATTGTTCATTTTTCTGACAAATCAGAAATCACCTATCGCTTATTTGTTTTTCTTCGAAATTTTGTATTACTAGTTGTCTTGTTAATTGCGAACAGACCAATGTACACTGTTGCACCAATTTTTGCAACTTTCTTCATGGAAAAAACGTTTACCTTCACATAACAAATTTTTCTTAGAACATTCTGGGAGGTAAAATTACTATACCCACTAAGATTTTCCCATTGATCCCCAAAGGGTTTTCTTGAAGAAACACTAAAGGAAACTCTGCAAAGCCTTAGTCTCTATAAGTGACCGTCATCTCTGTATCATCGTAAATTATCAGAGCAGAATACCATCAGCACTAGTGAAAAGATCTGAGAAGGAATGCTGCATTGCTACACAATTTGAAGGGTTATTTTGTTACTATAGAGAAGTAGATGTATTTCATTTATTTTAGGAAAATAAGTTCGTTTTAATTCTCATTTTTCGACAAGAAGAACAAAAAAACTTTTAGCATGAGAAAAAAAAGTATTTTTTTCTTAGAATCTAAAATGTCAGTTTCTGTAATATTATTATTATTTTTTATTTTATTTAAAGTGGTAGCAACAAGTGTACCTTTGCTATTTTATTCTTGTAGTTATACATAATTTTGAAATGATCCTGATCACCACTACGTAGTGATAGTCAGGATCATGTGTACACATAAACAAATTGAACATGTACAGAAATGCATGATAATTAAACAACGGTGAGTATAGAGTTCTGGAAAAGTTTTTTTTAAAAAAAAAATCTCTCCTTTGCCTCGACACTTCCACAACAAATTCGAAAAATTATCTTTGTATTAAATTTGGAGGTATGCTAGTCGATTCTAAGCATTTTCCTCATTTTTTTCTTTTTTGAATAACTATGATGTTCTAAGCAAACATAGCAGAATGTTTCTTGGATTTCTTTATTTTCAAAATGAACTATCTAATTTGCCTTTGCTGGTTATATTATATACTCCTAAAATCTGTAATTCCCTGTTTAAGAAAAAGTCATGTTGACATTTTACTTTTTTCACAGACAAAAAAGCTTACAGTTTTATCTTCAATTTTTATTATAAAAATTGCTTCCAGCAATCTCAGGGGTAGGGGTTTAATCACTTGCATGTCTTAAACAATCCTTTTCCAAAAAGATAACAAAATTTAATTAATTTCACCTCTTTATAATCAACATATTAAAAATCCCCCGCATTGCTTTCGCGCAGCCTCACCATTGGTACTTATAAAAGATAAATTATGCGTAAAAATTTAAAATTGCACAAATAAAAAAATGAAATTCGATTAACCTTGCTATAAGTTATTTTCAAAGCTCTATTTATAAATTAGATATTTGTTTATGGAGTTAGATTTTTTTTTAAACTATCGGTTTACTATTTCATAAGAATTTAAATTAAACTATAAAATAATCATCAGTAATTTTTGGTAATAGTTTAAATTATAATATAAAGTTCATAAATTCTAAAATCTTCTCTATAAAAAATTGCATTAAAAATTGAGCATGAACTATCCTAAGAATAAGAGCAAAAATATATTGCAAGTAAACCTGAATTGAGTTGCATGATGCAAAAAAGTAATATTGAAAAAAAAAAAGGACTTTGAAAAAAAATCAATAATTTAAATTTATAATAATAAATAATTAATAATTAAAAATAAATAATTAAATTTAATTAAAAAAAAAGATTAAATTGAAAAAGATAAGTTAAAATATATTTATTTAAATTTTCATTCTAAAATTGTTTGAAATTTTATTAATTTAAATATATTAGTAATAGCTACAATTTCTTCCCTCGCCCCCCCGCTTGAAAAAATTTTAAAAAGTGAAATCGGTCGGGAGTTCTAATACCTGTATATAATATGTAAAAAATATAATTCTTTTTCAATGAAACAAAAATTCTACCATAGTAAGGAAACCTCTAAAAATCGTTAAAGAAATAAAATTATTTTATTAAAAAGATATTGCGTTAAATCTTTCAAATTAACTAACTACTTATACATTTGTGATATTTATGTTTTTAATATCTGAATTTTTTGAATATTTCTTATTTAATATTTGTATATCTTAATCAGATCTTCCATTTATTCCATCTTTGAACGATATAAAACTTTTCAAAAACACCCTTTCTTTTAAAGAAAATAATAATAAAAAAAAAGAATATGAAAAATGCATTTATAAGTTTTTACTTAAAAACATTGAAAAAAAAATCACGGATAACGCTACTGTGTTGTATTCAATAGTGAATGTAACCTACAGTAGATTTCGCGCATTATGTTGTTGTTGTTCATTTACGTCGCACTAGAGCTGCACAATGGGCTACTGGCGACGGTCTGGGAAACATCCCTGAGGAAGATCCGAAGACATGCCATCACGATTTTGATCCTCTGCAGAGGGGATGGCACCCCTGCTTCGGTAGCCCAACGACCTGCACGCGAAGTCGAGCACTTTACGGTAGCACAGTTTAACGAGGACCAATACCGTACACCCTCGGTCCCTACGCAGACTGATCCAAGTGGTGACCCACTCGCACACTGACCGCAGCCAGTGATGCTTGACTTCGGTGATCTGCTGGGAATCGTGTCTGAACGATCAGTCCACTGCGGGACTCGCGCATAATGTATTGGCTCAAAATGTAACTTAAAACTGTGTTTTACTCGTAACTGTCTGAAAACAGTTCCGAAAAATACTTTATGTTCGTAAATACAAAGGGATAAATCTGAGTTTATTTCGTACTGTGCTAAAGATATACGGCAGATTCTGAACTCATAAAACCGATTGTAACGTTTGCGAATTTCAACTGGAAACGAGACTCAAAAATAAACATATGAAACCATCATAACAAGAAAAAAAAATTAATAATTTTAAATTGTTAGTCTTCGTCAAAGTATACATTCCATTGCATGTTTTTATTATTTATTTCAAAGCTCAAATAATTATAATTTGCTTAAATATTCAAAGCCTAAATAACTATATTTTTATTTCATATTGGCTCAAACTCAATGTTAGATTTTCTCCCTAAGTACTGAAGTAGCAAGTAATTATGTTTCATTTTTTGTAATCATATGCTCAGAAGAATACTTTTCTTTGTTATCCCTTAAATTTATTTTTTGGAAACACTCCGCTTCAACTATAAAATTAAATCTCGTAAAGCATTTTTATAAAAATCTCACAAAATAAAATCAATGAAAATGTAAAGCAATACTGATGATTATTAGTTTCCATCTCAAAAATTTAATTTTTGTATATTTATTCCTTTATTAATTTATATAGTACATAATTATTTAATGTATTGTAAATAAATAATGTTTGTTTGTTGAAAGTTTTATTAATATATATATATATATATATATATATATATATATATATAAATGTGTAGTAACATTTATTATCATTAAAATTTTACATTACTTTAATATTAATAAAAAATTCAAACTCAGAATTATGAGACAAATATTTAACTTTCATTTTAATAGTATTGTTGTTTGTGAATAGTATTGTTAATTAAGCAACATAATGATTAATCAAAATTTTCTTTGTTTTCAAATTATAGATGTGTGTGGTGGTTTGAATCAAACTCCTTTGTTATATGTCTCTGACAAGAGGGTTATAAAGACTAGAAAGTGTAAATAAAATCCTATATAAATAAATATAAAAAAAAGAAACAACCACATACATGAAAAATATTCACGGAAATCTAAATTCATATTATTAAATTTTATTCAAATTTATACTGAAATTTTGTGGTAAAAAATTATTTCCTATCATGATTTTATTCTTCAATATTTTTAAACTGTTAAACTCTGTAGTTAAATTTGTTTGAAAATCTTAGTATATTCTTCATAAATTAATTTGTTTGAAATAAATATTTCCTAATCACAAGCTCAATTCCAAGTTAAAAATAACTTTTAAATTTTGATCTATGAATTATCACTTTGTAGTTAGGTGTATCCTGTTTGCTATATGAGATAACTTTTTATTGTTATGAAAATTTTATTTTTCAATTATGCTAGATAAAGGTATCTACTGACCATAATTTTTAAAACTAAAAAATGATTTAAGAACTGATTTTATTCATTACTAAACAATTATTTTACTTTATAGGACTGAAAAAATTACCAATTTATAATCCCATTTCAGTTAATATGTGTTGAATTATTTTATTTAAATATTTGCTATTTGTAGAAAATAAGTTAAATTAATAAATTTATTTTCTTTGGCAAAATGATCTAATTTTTCGAAATGAAACCTTTTTTTAGTCGTTGACTGAATTACCTGTTGTTCTTCTTTTCTACAAGCCATTGTCAAATAATATATTCTTTCATTAAACCGTTTTTGTTAGTTAATTTATGTATTTTTTATTACAGAATTAATCAAAAATGCTTACTGTTGCTGAGGAAGTTCCTTTTTTGAGCTTATGTAAGTTGTGTAATAAAATATCAGAGAGGAAAGGAAAGGATAAAGTACAATTGTTGAAGGACTTTATCGATTATTGGAGGAAATTTCATAACAAATTACATCAGAACAATCCTAATGAAGTAATTATTAATTTCATACTGCTAATAAAGTAAAATTTAATTTTTTTAAAATTCTAAAATAACACTAAGAAATCCTGTTATTCTAAAAAGTACCTTATTATTCTATCATAAAACTGTTCTCCTTTATGAAGAATGTAGTTTCAATTAATCTAATCTCAATTTGTTTTTAATATTTTTTTTTTTTAACAAATGTAAGGTATTAAATTCCTGTTTGTTAATCTAAACCTTTACATCATTTTTTAAGTTTACCATCTTAACAAGCTTTATTGATTGTATTTAGGTAATCATATGTGAAAATCAAACAATATTTAGGGCAATAGCAAATATAATTTTACAGTACAACTTACACTTACTGAATTTTTGGTGATACGGTCATCCCCACTTAATCACATATCGGATAATCGAATAATTATACGAATAAAATCTAATGGAACCAAATCATTTTATATGAAACTAATGTTAAACTTCCCCGTTTAAACGGATATTTGATGTTTCTTGTCTCCGCATAATTGCATAACAAAGAGATACTGAAATGGAAAAAAAAAAAAAACCTTTTTTTTCATGAAATGTTGTTTCAGTTAATCAGTTAAATAAGGATACAATAGGTGATCACTTCAATAGGGACTTCCTGTTCATTAGTTGGTTTTAGCTTATTAGGAATAAAGTTGAAAAATTAATTAAATCTTGCTGCATGTTATACACTGAAGTAAACTCTTTGACTTACTTCACTCATTTATCATTTAGAACAGTGTTTCCCAAAGTGTGCTACGTGTACCCCCAGGGGTGCGGGAACAGTTTAGCGGGGGTACGCGTTCTTATACGAAATATCTTACAACAAACGAAAATTTCACAAATTTTATTTAAAAATAAAGCTAGCCATAAAAATTTACGATTACGTATTTTTCTATTGGCTATTTTTTGCAGAGTTAACATTTAAGAATTAGTGGTGTTAACAGCCAGTTGCGATTTTTAATGCAATTTTTTGTGCAATTTCTTTATAGTAAAAAACACATTAATTTTTTTATTAGTGGTACACAGCGTTACGAAAAATTTAGAAAGGGTACACAAAATCTCTTAAGTAGAATAATCATTGCGTAATCCAGTGAATAACTCTGGTTGCAAGTTGAGTGCAAAAAGGATTGATTTGAATTAATCAGAAAAAACAATGAAACTTGGAAACAATAAATTTCAAAAAATCCCAAACTAAAATAGCGCATTAATATGAAATTTCTACTGGTTAATTTGATTAATTCTATTAATTAATTTTAATTCTTTTGAAGTTACAAGGATTAAAAAAAATAAATAAGTAAAAATAAAAAACCTAACACAGTAGTATACGGTGTGTCTTTCTCTTAAGTAGAATAATCATTGCTTAATCCAGTGAATCAGAGATAGTTGCAAGTTGGCTAAAACGATTGATTTGTAGTAATAGGGGGGGGGGGATGAATCTTTGAAACAGTAAAGTTCGAAAAATCCTACGCTAAAATAGCACATTATTTAGAAATTTCTCAAGTTTCAAGGGTTAGAAAAAATTAGTAAAAATTAAAAAAATACTTAATGAATGTATTTGAAAGGAATACGCCGTCTTTTCAGAAACTGAAAAGAAAAATCTAATTTTGATAATTTGACGAACTGAACTGATATAAAACCAGTCTTCTATTATCAATTTTTTTTGGAAGGGATCAAATTATATTTTAGTACCCATATTATACTTTTCCATAACATTGATTTATTTTTATGTAACTTTGACATTTATATTTTATGATAGTAACACAAACAGTTTTAATTATAATTGTTTATTGATCATAAAACTGAGTGTATTTAATCAAAACGCTATACTATGCATTAAATACCATTAAAAAGTAAAATTTCGCCAAAATTTATTATTTAAGATTGATTATTGCACTCCCCTTTTTAATCGAATAACCTGCTTAATTGCATAGATTTGACTGGAACCGATGTTATTTCTGTAAGCGGGGTTGACTGTAATGCTAAAATTTAAAGCAAAGATGTTTCATGTAAACAAGATAAAGAAAAGTGTTTAAAACTGCTTTTTTGGGGTAACAAAATTTGTTTCACAGATCCTAACAACAAATAATTTTATGTTAAGATAATCATATGCAATGTTCTCCTTAAGCATTTTTAGAAGGGTACCCTCTTGCCTGGCTCTTTGATGTGCCCTTTTTGTGAAAATAAGCAGCCATCCTTTAAAAACAAAGCCTTTTATTTATATTCCATATTTAAAAAAGATAGTTCACTGTTTAAATGATAATTACACACTGGTGAAATTCTCTGAGTTTATAGGTTTAATTCTGATTACTATTACAAATATTTATTTTCTTAGGATTATTCTCAGCTGGTTAAATTTTTATAAGTTTCTCTTTTTTCTGGGAAGGGGTATGTATAGTGTTTTAATGAATTATTTTCTAACTATCAAAATGAATGATCTTCTCGCAACACTATGTTAGATATACAAAAATAGTAAAAGTTTCTCAACTTATTGTATTTAGTTGCAGTAGAACTATGGTAATTACATGGAATTCGGCATTTGTCTGCTTAAAAGGAGTTTTTTTGGTGGTTATTTATTGCTTTTTCTGAGTAATCACTTTTTGTTGTAAAAATCTTTTATTTTGTAAAATGGACCAAATTTGTCATGTGTCAAATGCTAAAATAATTTATGTAATAACTATAAAATAATAGTATAAAACAGTGTTATTTGAACTTCAAAATGAATATAAATATTTCAATTACACATTCAGTAACCATTTTATACTGCAATTTGTCGCATAGTATGGATTTGCATTTTCTGCTTTATAAAATGAGAATGTAATGTAATGTCGTTTTAAAATTTTTAGTATGAACCCTGGTTTTGCTTCTAGTATTTTTAGCACTAGCACACTTTACCACTGATTTTAAAAAATAACATGCCCTGGTTGTAGATAATATAAAGATATTTTTTAAAAAAAGTCTTGACTTAGATGGCTTATCAGGCAGGATTTATCTTTGTTTCTGAACTCTTTAGATTTATGGAAAAACATGAAGAGGCATTGGATTAAACAGATTTAATGGAATACTTAAATTTTCCTTTTGAATAATACATAAATATATTTTAAAAATTTAGAATAATCACAATTTTAGGAATAATTCAAAATTTATTTTTTTGATGTCCAATTATTTCTAATGAAATAAAGCTGATGAAACTACTTTTTTTGTATTCATATTAGTTTATCACTCATTATAATTATTTGTTTTACTTTTAATCTGCAGACAGATTCATTTTATCCTGCAATGCGCCTTTTACTTCCTCAATGTGAAAGACAAAGAGCTGCTTATGGAATAAAAGAGGTATTTTATTTACTAATATATATTTATTTAACTTCAATTGTGAAACACTAGTCATTAATAGTTATCTTAAATTTTTGTTTTCAGGTGCTAATATTCCCTTAAATGTAATTTGCTAGCTCCGATCTTACTGATTGTTACTTTTTAACAGATTTTAAATATAACATTTATGTAATAATAATCAAACAATATTGGAAACATATCTTAATGTAATTCATCATAATCAATAACTTTTGAGTGTTAAAAATCTATTTACTAAGGCTACTAAATTTCCACCAGACTGCTAAAAAAATTTTTTTTTTGCTTTTTACACTTCAGCTGTGTAATTTATTTTTAAAAGTGTGATATTAATATATTCGCAATTAAATTCTATACTGAAAGCTAAAGACTTGAGTAAAAGTAAGTCTTGGTCAAAATTTGGAACGAATAGTTTCAAGAGTGCTAAGTATATAATTTAATAGGATTCTAGGAACCAAAGTGCTCTTCAAAACCAGTATCTTTTTCTAAAAATTTAAATTGTGGAGCTTTTGTGGTTCGTCATAATAAAAATTAAGAAAAAATATGGATAAAAATATTATTTTTGTTTCTATTATTTACCTGTCATGATTTTTCTGTGTTTATTATTATTGTTATTTGTTAATAGAATTTTTAATATCTTCTTTCAGTTTAAATACACAAATGTATTTCAATGTAATGTTATAATAGATATCTACATGGCCATATAATTTCACATCAAAATTGTCATATTTTATTATGGTTTTATAATACCCATCCATGCTTTTCTGTATTACAATTCTACCCAACTACAAGTTCTCAAGCTTTTGTTAATGCATTTTAGGCTTTTCATTGAAACACATTTCTATATCATTTTTATTTCTTTTATTTATGATGTTGTAATACTTATAAGATTTAGATATTTTACAGCTATCATTATTTAATAGCGTAATGCTAAACACACAATTTTAATTAAATATTTCATTGAGGTAGTTCAGTTGCATTATCCTGTCTGATTCTGTAGATCTCTATTGTGACACTACATTATGGCATAGTGCTTAAATAATTTTTATATGATGTTACATTTCATATTTATGCAACTGTCTTCTAGTTTCAAGACGCTCTCTGCCCCTGGAGATATTTCTTAGTTATATCGGACTGCAAGACTTCTCATGATCGAGAGACCAAATGCTGGATTAATTAAAAAAATATATATATTTATGCAACTTGAACGATGTCTTTATTTTCATCCTACTGCTTCATGCTACTATGTGGCTCATTATTACAACATGATTCGTTGTAGTTTTCAGTTTAAAATTTTGCTCTACAGGTTGAAATAATTAATATTTGGTGGTTTTGGTTGAAGTAATTAACTTTTCAATAAAGAAGATTTTGACTAAACAAAGTGAATCTTGCTACACTGAAGATTTTTTATTTTACTTTATTCCCAGTTCTATGTACGATGAACTAAAGTTATATACTGGTGACTAAGTATTCTTGATTTAAATTGAAATTTACATTGAAAATTATTCTAAATGAAATTGATAATTACATCATTTTACAAGTGGTATCAAAAAATAAATTTTCTCTTTTAGTTTACTTTTGCAAAACTATTGATAGAGATATTTTGTCTGGACAAAAATAGTACAGATGCTCAGAAATTAATCAACTATCGCTCTCCTAAAACTGCACACGCTGTAAGTATTCTATAATTATTATGAAAATAATTTATATTTTCAGAAAATATTAAGTAATTTAAAAAAAATACTTAATTTGTTTAAAAGTAATATTTATAATTAATTTTTTTTTAGTTTTCATACTCCTTTAAACTTTTAGTTTATAAAATGTATTGGATTTTAAATAAAAGAAACTAAGTATCTTTTATTTCTTTTCTGTATAATATATAGATTGCATTTATAAAGAATGTTCATAAATTTTTTTATGGTAAAAATTAACAATTGGAAGCTCCTCTTATTTTGTGGATTTTTATATTCTAGCAGAAAACAGAAAATAATTCCTGAAACTACTACTTCTATTAATAAGAAATCAAGGTTTAGATAATAAGAAAATGTTAAATTTTATTTACCATAAAAGCTTCAGGATGCCCAATCATGAAAACCTAATTTTGTACTTTTACCTATTTTAATTATTTCTCATTCTAATAATTTTTTAAAGTTATATGTTATACTATGATCATAGTTACATGTATTTTAAAATTGTCTTTCTGATTATCTTCTGATTTCTTTTATAGAGAAATGTGCATTTGTTATTTTTCAAATTATATATTTTTTACTCATTTTTTATCTTTATAGTTTTCATTAATATATTTTATACGTGATCAGAGTTGCATATATTTTAAAGCATCCTAAATAAAGTTTTACTGTGAAAAATTATCCAATTGAAATGAAAATAGATATATTTTTTTCTACTTTATGTTGAAAATATTTTTTTATGGTGATACCCAATAAGACTTTTATTTCCATCACAATTTTTAAGCTTATTTTTAAGAGTTTGCTATTTAAATTAATCTAATTAATTATCCCTCCCCTTTAATAATTTTATAAAATGCTTTACTGATTCGTTTTGGTATTGCAAATTTACTTTATACTTATTTAGAAAATAAGTTTAAAAAGTTATTTAATCATTGAATTTGTTTGATAATATTGTTTCTTATTTAAATTGCAGTCATAGAGTATAGTGTTTTGAGCTATTTAAGACAATTTAAACTTTCTTTTTATTAATGAAGTCATATATCTAACATTTATATTAACACGTTTAATTGATATATTAAGTAAATTTTATTTGATTAAAATTTATTTGTGTCACAAAATGCAGGTTAAAACAAGATTACATATTTTTGTATCATAATTATTTTAGTAGATTTGATATTAAAATGCATAATTTATCTTTTTATAATTTTAACAGGAAGCTGGTGATTTTGCTAGTGTTGCTTTTTTTGTTTTAAAAAAGCGTAGTCCCGAAGTTGGTTCTCTTAAAGTATCTGATATTAACCAATATTTGGATAATATTGCTAGCAACAATGCTTCAAAACATAAAGGTTAAGTATCAAATTTTTTAAATCTAAATGTTTCTTTTCATTTGCATTTGAATCTTTTCTTGGTCTATTTATTATTTTAAATGAATGTTTCTTTGTCTTACATATTTGAAGTTTTTAAAATTCTCATAATGCAATTCTTTTATTAGATATTTTTATTTATTTATTCAATCTTTAAACTATTGTTACATTCAAGTTTATAAAGAAATAAAACAAAGTATAATTAATTATATTAGTTACCGTATAGTCAAGTTTCTTACCTTTATCTTAATATATATTATAAAAATGTAACATTGATTTCAGTTGGCAGATTGTGAAAAAATTTTTGCACTGCAAATTTTGAATGTGTGGATCTCATTTAAAATAAAAGAATATTATTGTAAGATAATTTAACATAAGAAAAAAGTGGAAAAGTGAGAATTTTTTTTTTCAAGTCTTAGAAATTTTCATAAGGTTGCTTTATATTTATTATCATATACTTTACTTTTCTATTAAGTTTCTCAAAAAGGAATAAATAAATTTCAAATTTCCATTCTCATTCAAAAGAAGAAAAAAATATTAGTTAAATTTTGAAGAAAAAAAAAATGCCAAGAATTTACTTGAATCATAATTCTTATGAATATTGATATGATTACTTAATCTATTTATTTCTTATTTTACTTTTTTCTCTTCCAAAGATGAATTAAAGAATGACTTGCTTTATCTCTTGCGTAACACATCTGCCTTGGAACAAAAGTGGTTAATTAGAATGATTCTGAAAGATATGAAGTTGGGGATAAGTGAGAATTCCATACTTAAAGCCTATCATGCCGATGCAAAAGACTTATTCAATGTTACCAACAGTTTGGAAAAAGTATGAATTACTTGTTACTTTTACCTTCAAATTTAATATAATTATAACTTTAGACTTATTTTTTAATTAATAAAATAAATATTACTCTTTTATGCTACAGAGGACCCTATTTAATAGCATGCTTGATGCAAAAATATAATTGGAAAGATAATGAAAAATTTCCCTTATAGAAACAAAATGTGGTGAAACCAAACTTTTTTAAATGATGGATCATCAAATAACCAGATTTTTCAGGCTTTAATAAGATATGAACTTTAGATATTTTACTAAAGCCAATAGAGATGCCAAAGTTACAGGCTCAATATTTTTATAAAAAAAGTTTTTGATTTTAGTGTAAATCTACGTGATTCTCCAATCGTTTTTAGGAAATCACTTTATGAATTTGCTTATTATAAAACTTGATATTTTTATATGATATGACATAAATTTCAAGTCTCTTGTTTGGGTAATCTTTTTTTTTTTTTTTGTGTTTGCTCAGTTTGAGATGATTAAAACATAATTTCACTTTTTCTCAAAGTTTATTTATTTATTTTTTTGTTGATAATTTTATTACTCATTTCTATACGGTTTTTGAAATTATAATAGTTTTAATGGAATATAATTAAGACGTGGATTTTGAATTGTGGGTTAAGTAATCACTCTTTAACATGTTAGATTTTATTGAGATTATTTCATAGATTTCTTAATTTTTGAAGTTACACTGTATAATAACGGTGTTAATTTTTTTTATTTAATCAATTTTGTTTTGTTGCACTTCATCGTTAAGTAAAGAAAGGAAATACTAAATTCAAAATTTTCTTAGTTAAATTTTTTTTATCATTTACCTAATGGAATTTTCGTTTTCAATCAATGAAGATAAGAATATAAAAATAATCAGTAGAATAAGGATCATTATTTATTGTCCCAAATAGATGTTATGTAATTGACTGTGACCAGGTCTTTTATTCATTAGCAACACTATATCTTCAGATAGAGATTATAACATTTGATATAATTCACAAAAAGAGGTTGAGCAATTATGTGTCAAAACTGTCCTCAATAATTGAGGTTTTTTAAGAGAAAATATAATATTAATATTCTGTATACTTTTTCATATTAATTCTTTGCTAAAATTTTAAATAGTTATATTTTTGATGATATGACACTAATATTTCTAATATTAATAATAAAATTATTAAAGAACATTCATGTCAAGTGTAGTTGTTTATTGAAAATGTTACAATAAACATTTTAAATCGAAAATTATTTAAAACATATTACTTGAGTTTCATATATGTGCTTCCTCTTAATAGAAAAACCAGCCTATTCAACTACAGTTGACTAAAAGTAATGACATTTCTATAAGTGAGGAAGATCTTTGCTTTGATCTTGAAAATATTAAAATGTAATTTTATTTTGCATCATTACAAAAGAACTCTTCGAAAAAGTTTACATACCAGCTTAAACTATTTTATACTTATTTTTAGTTCATTTAATTTAAATTCCTTATACTAAATTGCACACTTATTGCTTGCTTTTGTAGATTTATTAATATCGGTTGTAGCTTTGTCACACTCCTCCTTTCTTAAAATGAAATAAAAAAAAAATATCAACGAATTTTTTTAGGTTTGTCTTAGTCTGAAAAACCCTGAAACTCATCTTCATGAAATTGAAGTAAGCCTATTTGCTCCATTTCGTCCAATGCTGTCAGAAATGGCTCTTCCTAATCAGGTAGTTAAGGTTTTTATAGTTTAAAAATGATTCATTTGTCTTATTGTTTATGCCATTGTAATTGTTTTTCAATTTTACAGATTTATAAAAGTCTTTGCTCAGAAAATATATATTTTTGCGTACTTAATATTTATATTTAAAAAGGATTACATTCTTAAAAATTTGCCATTTAAATTTTTTAATTTTAAAGTTGCTATTTAAAGTTTTTGTTTTATTACAGAAATTTTTTTTAATAAAAAGCAAAACTATTTTTACAGGTTTTTTTTGTACACTAAATAAAATCATTAAAATTTTTTATTTTTAAAGTTGCTATTTAAAGTTTTTGTTTTATTACAGAAATTTTTTTTAATAAAAAGCAAAACTATTTTTACAGGTTTTTTTTGTACACTAAATAAAATTATTTTTAAATAAATTGCTATGAAAATTTTATTGTTTTGAAAGAATTTATCGAAAAGTTCATGCTTTTGTTTCTACTATTGAACTTCTTCCAGCTATTAGATGCAAATGCATGCAAAAGTTATGCTGTTACATACTCCAAAATAAACAGCCATGGCGACTCAGGGGATAGAGTTCTAAAATAAGATGACCCAGGTTCGAATACCAGCGATGGTTGGTCTGTACAGTGCTGATATTAAATATCCTCAGTGATAGATGATTATGGGTTAGCGTCCCCTTACCGTCAAGATAACTGTGGATGGTTTTTGTGGTTTCTCTATGTAACACAAATGCGGGTTATTTCCATCAAAAAGTCTTCCAAAAAGGAAGATTTCTACCAATACTTGATCCAGAATTCTCTTGTCTTCTGGATTGGGTTTAAACTACAAGGCTACGGAGTTGAACATTGGTAGTCGTTAACTCAAAATTTAGTAGGTCGCTCAATAAAATAAAATTTTGTTATAAAAATAAAATTCTCAAATAACTCAAACACAGTTTTTGATTAATTTTGTTATAAATATCGTGATGTTCCTTTTATATTAGAGAAAATAACCATTATATTTTAATTCCCCTATACTTTTTTTCTAACATAAAATACATAAAAGGTGTTAGAAAAGTAAAGTTATTGAAATGCATGCTTACTATACATATTACATGCCTACTATATTACTTGCAATTGTCCTTCTGCCCCAATTAAGATGTAATTGCCATTTAATTAATTATATTTTCATAAATTCTGTTGTAGAGTGCGGCTGTATAAAAAATATCATTCTGCAGTAAAACTTTTTTCTAACGTTAATTATTGCATTAGGTTTGTTTTAATTTTTGGTGTTTATTATTATTTACAAATTCAATTGTTCTTTTATGCTATGGAATAGCATAATTTTTGTAGCTCTCAGCAATTTTGTTTTACAAAAAATTAAAAAAAATATGTATTTTAAAATATTGTTTGAAATTTAAAAAGCCTTATTTTACTGATTTTAAGGAAAAATTTTCCTCAAGAAAAAATAAAATATATAATTTATTTATAAAAATTTAAATCTATAATTTAAAATATTGTGTTCACTGCCCATACATTTTTATTCTAACATCTTATTATTACCAAAGGAGAAAAATAACTGTTAGTCCTAAAAAGGAAATCTTTTGTGGATGTAAGCTTTAAGTAATAAACTTTCTTCTTACTTAAATTTAAGTGTTACCAATTATCTAAGTATTGCATACTATACTTTAATAATTTAACTTTATAACATTTAATATCAAAAAGCAATGTATTTATCATGAAGATTTATATTTACATAGGTTGAACAATTGATGAAAAATAAACCTTTTATCATAGAAACAAAATATGATGGTGAGAGACTTCAACTGCACAAAGATGGGACATCTTATATGTATTTCTCAAGGGGGTTTGTATTATTTTCTCCTATTTTATTTGAAAAGTAAAGTATCAAAATTGTTGGAACACTTTATCATCCCTCATCATACCATGCTTTTTCTGACTGTTATGCCATTTATATAGTTTGTTTAACGGAATTTAACAATATTATCTATTTTTTCAAAGTCCTATTAATACTAAACATTATTTAATTAAATTTTATTTACATAAGCTTGTAAAGTTTCTGCTAGTATGTAATAAATGACTGATACTGAAAAAACGTCTGTATTTTGTCTAAAATGTCTGCCACATGTGTCTTTTGTCTAAAATAGTGATTTTATTGTCTTATTTATATTATAAACTGTTTATTATTAAAACTTGATCGTTCATTTGAATCAGGATTTCTCTACCTTAGGGTATGACAAGGGGCTGCTATCATCCTGTGTCCTAAGGTCTTATATGAATTCTTAAATAATCTAATAAGGATAATTTATAAGGATAAAGTTAAGGTTAAATTAATAGTTTTTAGGGTAACTCTATATAGACTATAAATATCTTGCTTTAAGCAAGGAAAGTTTGAGGGTTCTTATTCCCTTTGCTACTTCATACCTGAATGAAGCTGGGTTTTCATACATTGTTGTTGTTGTAGGCCATTAAGGCAATGGGCGCGATTGTTCTTGTTTTCCAGTGATGCCATCTCAAGAATTTGACTTCTGCCATCCCTATACATCACACCCGTTTATAGGACAAACCCATTCTTTCATCCACAGATTGTAATTTTGACCTGAACCAGAGAACGATCAATCTCCAATTCAGTACCCCCAGAGGTATTGATTTGTTATCGGAACATGGAGGACTTTGTGACCTGACAAATTTAAAATGCATCAGTCACCATTTACTACACTGGGAGTCTTCTGTTGGCTGAATTAAAACTCCTGCCCTGCCAACCAGGCTATCCCGTCCTCTGTGGCTGTTCTAAAAAGCAAATATGGCTCATAAAAGAAATACTAGTAGGTGTAACCATCCACTTTTGAAAAATTATGTAATGAGCAACAAGCTCACCATTCTCACTATATTAATTTATAATACCTTTGAGTGCAAAGGGTAATTTCTTTTCATTTAATACCTATATTATCTTAAGTGTGCAATGTTAGCCACACTGCCATAAACAATTTCATGACCAATGGCATAATCATTGGTCATAAAATTGTGGAGTGTTAACCTTGAGGATCCCTTTGATCAACACTTGGCTGTTACAGGAATGATTTACCTATTATCTTATAAATTTCAATTAGAATACTTTGAAGGATTTAAGTATATATTTATATTATAAATGCTTATTTTCTCAACACCTAATTTTACTGTTTCTGTTTAATATTCTTACACATCCGAAACATACATTGTATGTAAAGAATTAATGTTGTAAAGCAGAAAAATGTTGCATAACTGGGGTTCTATTCGACAATTTTTAATCTTGGAAAGGGGCCACAATTTAAAAAAAAATTGGGAACTTCTGTTCCATATGTTTAAGCATATGATTAAGGATGTCCACAAATTCTTGGCTCAAAAAATACACATATCCATTTTGTGAAGGGGGGGAAAAACGTAGGTTGTAGGTAGAATTTAAAATATTATTGAGAGTCTGATGACTTGTTTACAGTGCTTGTGAATTTCTCCTGAATGGAAGTAATTCATGGTCACTTCTATAGTACCTACTGATCTTATTTCTTTTTAGATAAAATAAAAAATGTCTGAGGAACAATTATATTGCGGATAAAATGGTTTACTTATATATTTTGGGTGGGAGAGACTTTAATTCTTTTTGAGTCAGAGAAAATTACTATTTTGGCACACTCCTAAAAGAGACTCTTATTCTTATCTTTTGCAGGAATAGAGCTAAGGAATAGTTCCCATGTGTTTTACCCATGTTGGACTTTTTCAACTTTATCAATTGAGAGCATATAAAGCTGATAATGGTTAAAAGTATCGCACAAATGAACAATTCTGTTCTATTCTTGAATTCTTTAAAGGCTTTTTATCAAAATAATTTTAAAATATTACTTGTAAAACATCAGAATATGCTATATCTTGAAAAAAAATGATATTTTATGTCCTTTTTATGCTGAGTAGTAACAAAGTCTACGACGGAAATTGGTTTCTTAAGTCAGTCATGAAGTAAAAATGTTGTGTTCTGGTCTAAATGGATTTGAGCTTGGGAGAGTCTGCAGTCATTATGCTTAAATTAATACAGATTGTAAATTAAATTAAAAGTCTTAAATTTATTTTTGATCTCTATTTGTCACAGATTTTTGTTTTATTAAAAAACGACATCATTAAATAAGCAAATTTCTCAATATCAAAAATAGTTATATGTAAAATATTTATTTCTGAACTCTATTACTTTATACCATATTTATGTTTTATATCAATTATTTTAATACTTTGCTTTAAAATGTATTTTCTTTTTGAAATTTTTAACTGTTTATTTTAGTGGGTTTGATTGTACAGACACTTATGGAAGCTCTCCCTTACAAGGAAAATTAACTCCACATATACACAATAGTTTTAAGACTAGTACTAAAAGCTGTATTTTGGATGGTGAAATTGTTATCTATAGCAATAAGCTGAATTGCATTGGTAAGATAATTTCTTAATTATATTAATTTACGTATAATTTATATATTAAGAAACAAATAAAAGGTGATCATTAAATAGTTATTCCTAGGAAAATATGGTAATATTTTTGAACATCGTTTTTATCATTTTCATAGAAAAATTGCAATAAAAACAATTTTGGAATTAACAATATTTAAACTATTCAGCTTGTTATTTATCTTTTGATATAAAAAAAAAACATCAATAAATGTATCTTTTATCTCTTAAAGAGGTTTAGAAAAATTACTAAATTTTTATGAATTTTAATTACTGGCAAATTATTTTCCCTTTTTTTACACAGTTTCAAAAGGGGAGAATGCAGATATACAAGCTTTAGAACCAGATGGGGATTTTGCTCCATGTTTTTGTGTTTTTGACATTCTCATGCTGAATGATAAAGTATTGACAAACTATCCTGTAACTGAAAGAGTATCTTTCATTAAGGACACATTCTCCCAAATTGAAAACAAAATTCGTTACACTGATCAAATCATTGCAACAACTAAGTAAGTGAACTATTAACTCTTTACACTATACATATTGCTGTATTTTATGTAGAGATCACTTTCTTTGAATGTTAATAACATTCCGTTGAATATTATGACCCTCTTATATTAAATGCATTTTCTGTTACAAAAAATGATGTGTAGCTTGTTATAACAACCACTGTGGTCTAAAAAAAAATGGATATTATAATGTGAGGTAACTATATCTTAAGAACACAAAAGTGAAGAAAATATTTACTCAGAACCTATAATGACTTTTCCAAAAACATTTTTTTAACCAATTATCTTAAGCTTGTGCCTTTCAACATATATGACATAACACTATTTACGAGCTGCCCTATTTGTTAAACAGGGTCTGTAACCTTTTTAAAAAGTATGTAGCGTATCTACCACTACATAACTACAACTACAATTCAAGAGTATGTTAACTCGACTCTAAGTAGAGGTACCTTCTCATAGATGAAGGTTGATATTTCCGATATCTACTCTCCCCACATTGGTGACCTTCGGTCGTGATGTGAACACGCCTACCTTGACAGTAACGCCCACTTCGATATGGAAACGCCTACTTCGATGGATGGTCCACATTGAATAGTTGACTTGCTACTTGTGACTACAACATTAACCCACTCCTCGAACTGTTGCTGCTCAGTCTCGTCTCGATCATACACAACGTCGGTTTGCACACACTCGGCTGCTAAAGGCAACACAGGAGGCAACACGGTGATCTTAATACTGCTCTCCCGGCTTCACACAAAAACAGCAATGAATCAACTAGTGGCATCCATTCATCGAATTCTATCACAGATACAATTCTGATGGGGGAGTACTGTAGCGTATCTACCACTACATAACTACAACTACAATTCACGAGTATATAAGACATGTTAACTCGACTCTATGTCGAGGTACCTTCTCATAGATGAAGGTTGACATTGTCGATATCTACTCTCCCCACAAGTACTTAAAGGTGCTTTTTTCATTTCATTGCTCAAAGAGTGCTTAGATTTCCCTTTTCTGCCCAAATGGGATTTTTCTTTTATCATGTTGATTTTCACCATAAATAATGGAAAAAGATACTGTTCTATTCAACTTTTTCGCAATTAGTTCAACCCCAATCTATTTTGGCGTAACGGTCTGTAGCATATCAAAACACCATTTGTTTTACATGATTCAAAATGTAATGATTTTTGACAATTGTCAAAACTATGGCAAAAGTTTTTTTTTGTTTTTTTGACATGATGGTTAAAACGGGATAAAACCGTCAATTGTTAAAACTTTGTCAACCCTGCCTAATTATGATATTTTTTTGAAATTGCTTAAAAATATTTTTCAGTATGTGAAAGGTGCTTATTTTTTGTTGAAAAATTTGGCTATGCACCCTGTTAAATAACATGTATCCAAAGAACTGCTAAGTCTATACTGTTCGGCCTTAAATTCAGTTTGCCTCATCACTAGAGGGCGCTATTATTCATCTTCTATTTTTCTATTAATTTTGTTGTTCAATGTGTGTGTAAACAAAGAGGAATAAAATTATGTTTAGAAGCATGTGCTGTTCCTTGTCTAGTCTCATCATCGAATTGGACAAAAATTAAAAGTCAAGATGAGTGGGACTATCAGATATTTGATCTCCCCCCCCCCCAAAAAAAAAAAAAAAAACTTATTATATTGCTTCACAAAAAGAGTGTGAAGTGTTGTGTATACCACCATCACAATTTTCAAATTAAGAAAATATGATAGATGAATTTATTGAGCCCTTTTTTGGCAATTTACAAAGAATATGAATGTACAGGGAAGACTCTGATTTCCTCACAAGAAAGCAATAGGCATTTCTAATTCTCAATAATTAAAAGTAATTAATATTTCACCATTTCTTTGACCATTGATAATGTTTAGGACCATGCCTTATTTATTAAAGTTGAGTTTCTAAATATTGGTGATTTAATGTGGAAACTTTTTCCTTTCCTGCAAAATCAATTTTCAGTTTATATATAACTTGTTTAAAAGTGACAATTGATAAAAACTTTTGAAAAGCATTTGAAACTTTAATATTTCATAAAACTGTTATGTTTTTATAGCTAATTTTTGTTTTTTTGAATATTTTAAAACATGAATTTAATGGAGATTTTAAATGCTTTAATGTGTTAAGCTTAATTCTATTACATGCTAGGCCTTCGTAATTGTTTTTTTATCAGCTGCAGTAATATAACTTGTTTATGTGAAATTTGTTTTTCATCTTAAGTAAGTGAAAAAACATTTTGAAAATACTTTAAAAAAATTAAACTTTACTATGTTTTGTCTTAGATAATTTTTAAATTCTAAAAGGAAAAAAGTTATTAATATTTCTTTCTATTTGATTTATCATTTTCACATTGTTCAATGATAATTTGTTATTGTTTATAGTACTGACGTAAATGATGAACTGAACAAAGCTATTGATGGTAGACTTGAGGGAATTGTTGTTAAAAATCCTGAATCGGTATACAAGCCAAATATAAGAAAAGGAGGTGGCTGGCTGAAAGTGAAACCAGAATACATCGAAAACCTGATGAATGAACTGGATCTTCTTATTATTGGAGGATACTATGGTGAAGGCCGCAGATCAAATATAATATCTCATTTTTTACTTGCTGTAGCTTCGAATGAGCAAAAAGGTATAGAAAGCATTACATTTATTGGAAAAATTCTTCTCTAATTAGTTGGCATTAGTGATGGTGATGCAAATTGTCATGTTTGTGCAGACAAATTGCCCACTAATTTTTGCATGGTATCTTTTTAACTATAATTATTGAACTTGATTTTGTATGTTGTTTTTATTTTCAATGTAACATAATCAGTGGTATTTATATTACAGTAAAACCTCTATCAATTGTTTCTGTTCAATTGGGGCCATTCATTGAGAACAATAAATATGAATCAACGTAAAATATGAAATAATGACATGAAACTATATGAAAAGTAATGAAGATGTAAAGGACTTATAAATTAATACATTTCCAATCAATAAAAAAATATTTAATTAAAATCATTATGTACCTAATCGAAAAATATTTATGATGTAAAGAACGGTGGAATAAATTCATTATTCATTTATGAAAAATATTTAGAAATTTTAGTTTGAACACATTCTTTTCTTATTAAAAATAGTAATTTGTCAGCATTTGTAATTTATTGTTCATTTTCTGTAAGATTGATTCATTTTCTGTAAGATTCTGTTCATTTCCATTTTTGTTTTTAAACGCTTCAAGTCCTTCTGCATATATTGGATCTGGTTCAGTTTCGCCAGCTTCATCAGAATCTTTCTGCACTTTAGCTTTTGAAAAGATTTCTTAAATAAACCACACAAAATGTAAACTTTTTTCTCAACAGATGAATAAACATCAAAAGTTAGTAAGCATTAGAAGTTAATGCTTTTTTTGTTTTTTTTTCTCATAACCAAATAACTTCAATATTTTTTTAATTGTTTGTAGAATTTTTTGAACATCTAATCTGAGAACCCCCGCTAGTTTCAAATATGATCTAAATGAGTATTATCAGCAATATTAAAAATAGCATTTGAGATGAGACTGTTAAAACCTGACAATACATTTGGAAAAAAAAAAAATGCAGAAATGATTGGTTGAGGTTCAACTGCATTTTGAATCATTTGAATAGCTTCAAAAAATGTGAACAATCACGTACTATACAACTAATAAATTAATTTAAATAAATAGTCATAAATTAAAATAAATATTAATTTATGGTTTACCAATTGTGTTTTTCAAATGTGAAATGATTATTTTTCACCCTATCTAATAACTGTTAATTAAAATAAATATTCAGTTTAATTAAGTAAGTTTTTTGTATCCATTAAGCAAACCCAGTTTAAGGGTTTGCTTAAAAAAAGGGAAGAAAAAAAAAAGAGAATATAATTATTATTAGAAGCAACTTAATATTTTGAATAAAAATTCTGTTTAAATAATCCAAGTTGTACTACATCTAATAGAGCATATTCAATTCCTAAAAAGTTTTCAATGTATGCAGGTTGTCTTAAAAGTCAGATAAAGTTTTGTAATAAAACACAGTCTTTTACGATGGGATTATTTTATTGCTCAAATGTTGTAAAAAATTTAAAATGTGTCTTAAAATTAAATCTTGGCTGAAGTTTAAGAAAGCCTTTATGCATGTATATGAAACTTAACCTGTTATAATATAAAATATGCACTGATATAAAAGCTCAAAGTTCATTTGAATTTTTTTTCTCTACAAAAAATATATATTATTTGTATCTGTGCTTATTTTTCAGATAGTGAACCTAAATGCTATTATTCATTTGCAAAAGTTGGTTCTGGATACACCTTTAAAGAGCTCCTTGAGCTGTCAGCAAAGATTGAACAGCATTGGCAGAAATATGATCCGAAAAAATCTCCAAAGAACCTCATTATCGGAGGGGGCAGGAAAGAACAACCAGATTTGTGGATTGAACCTTCCAAATCACTAATAGTGCAGGTAAAATGCAATGTTTTAGTTTGATAATATGTAGATGTTCATTTATATATATATTTTTAATTCTACTCACTGTCTCTTATTTTTTTGACAATTTTATTTATAAAAAATCGATAATGCTTTAATTTTCAGTTGCCCCACTTTTTCCTGGCACATTTTTACTTGCAATGTTTTGATTTAAATTAAAACTTATAATATTTGCAGAGTACTTTGTAATCTGATATAAGATACCCAGATTTGTGATTTTTCACATTCTTTTTTTTCTAAATTAATTATCATTTTTAAATTATTTGATATTTTTCTGAGGATGTTGTATTAAGTGTAGGTTCTCTTAACTAAAATCAGTACTATAAATTTATCCATAGATTGAATTCCCGTACTGACAATTTGGATTTTTTAATGTGGTTGATCAGAGGATCATTCACTTATTAATTTATGCAAAGTTATAATATGCTTGTAGTGATAGATTGATCAGTTTTTTTTTTTTTTATCTAAGCCAGTCTTTCATATTTATATTAATAGTTTTAAATTTACTTAGTATTTAATATTGTTTAATTAAAACTTTATGTTAATATCATTATTTCAAAACGTTTTTTATTTTTTTTTATTTTTTAAATTGACATTTTAGGTAAAAGCTTCAGAAATAAATGGCAGCAAAAGCTTTGCAACAAACTGTACTTTGCGGTTTCCCAGGGTAGAAAAGATTCGTTATGATAAGTCATGGCGTGATTGCATGACAATGAGGGAATTGGAAGATCTTAGAAATGTAACAATAGTTCTGGATTTATATTTTTACTAAACATTGTCTTTTTTTTTAGTTGAATGATTCTTTACACTTTTTATAGCTTGCACAAGGTCGGTTAGCAACTAGACGAAGCACTGTGACAGAGACAGAAGAAGAACCTTCTCCTAAGAAGCAAAAAATGCAAAAAGAACGTATTGTTAGTATTGCACCACATTTTAGGCCTACTGATGTCAGTAATGTACAACAGGTAAATATACATTTTTTTTTCAGTTAACTTAAAAATTGTTGTAAATTATTTATTTTGTATGGTTTTAATATAATTACCATTCTAGTAACAAAATTTAAAAATATTTTATTCATTTCTGAAAAGCATACATAATATGATCTCACAAATCTGTTTATTAGCTTGTTTGCTGCTACTTTAAATAAGGTATTCATATTTACCTTTTTAGGGGCAGTGTGATAAAAGCTGTCACATTTCTTACTGTAAAATAAGTCAAGAAATTTCTAATGGATTTTGCCTCTTCATCTACATAGCGTTTTAATCAACTGATTCATATATTAAGATGACTTTCTTTTGGACACGTATAGGATGACTCCAATTCTTATGGCTGTTTTTAACTAAAAATTTCTTTTCAAATTTATCTGTCTCACTAAATTAAATTAACTCTCTAAATTTCCACTATATTGATTATATTAAGTTTTGAAAAAAAAAAAAAAAAAACATTAATGCCCAATTAGTTTAAAGACTATTCTTTTCAATAGAAATATTAATAATTTATTAATTATCAGCAAAATAGATGTTTATTCAAGTACTAAAATGTATACAGTGAAAACGTTTTCAGGTTATATTATAAGTGCCTCTAATTTACATTTTAAACATGCAATGCCTTTTCTTTTTCTTTTAATTCATTATGTGTGTAATCAAGATGCAAAACTCAAGATGAAGTCACGAAGCAGTGAGTTCCTAAAGGTGGCTGGACATTATTTTTATTTTATTAATTAAATTTTTATATAATAGATAGTTATTACATATATATTTAAATAAAAATAATATTTATTTAATTAATATTTAAAATAAATAAAATTTAATTTGAAAGAATAAGTTTTAATGTGTAATTAAATTTTAATTTATTAGTAACAAAAGATGCATTTAAGGAGATGATTATTCGTTTTATTGCCTTTTTTGAACAATAACTGTTACTAAAATAAAAGGCAAACACAAAATTAAAGTGAAAAAAAAAAAATAAATAAAAAGCCATGAGATGCATTTGTTTATTTTTTAGGGATTGTGTTTATTTTATCTTTTTATAGCATTTTATGAATATTCCATGATTCAAAAATGAAGATAAATTTAAGATATATATATTAAGAAAGTTAATTGGCTTAAAATAATATAGCATGTTTATAAACTTTTTTGAAGTTTTGCACTGATTTTTTAAGACTTTTTTTATGTATTTACTTATATATTATGTAGGTTACAGATATTTTTAAGAACAAAGAAATGTGTGTTATTTTCTCCTCTCTTGAAAGGAAACAAGCAGTTGAAAAGAAAATAGCTCAAAGTGGGGGAAAACTGGTGCAAAATCCTGGTAAGATTGCTTTAGGAAATTTAAGAAATATAATTTTTTTTAAAGAAAAAAATACTTTGGTAAAGTTTTTATACATTATTATCGTTTTTTCTAAATTAAATTATTTAATTTGCAGGATTTCTTAATTAAGATTCATTCAATTAAAAATTATTTATCTGCCCATTGATGTGTATTTAATTTTTTTTCAAATTTAAAAAGAACTGTGAATTTCTTAGTATAATACTACTTAGAATGGGTATTTAGTGTACAACCTAGTAAAAGTACTTCTTAGTATTTTAGGTATTCCTTTACTCATTTTTCATATGGTATGCTGGTAGTTTTCCTTTAACAAAAAATTGGTTTATATAAGATAATCTATGAAAAATTAGTACATTGAAAGATACATTTTGCAAAGAATATGGAGGTGAGAAGAAATAAAGATCCTCTTAACTTAATATGAAACGAGTTCTTTCTACTATAGTTAATGTAAGCGCTGTAAAAGTAACTTCAATGAGGTAATATGCTGTGAGATAAATGGAAGGTAGTTCACCTAAAGATTTTGAACAAGTACTTCTTTTTACCTTATAACTTTGAACATTTCTCATTTTAAATCATCTAGTGTTGATTAAATGCTAATCAAAATATTATAATTTGATTAAACAGGGATGACAAGTTTCTTTAACCCCTTTGGAAGAAATAGGTTTCTTCCAACCCAAGTAGAAAAAACCAAACTCTTTTCAGAAAAGAAAATCAAATGTTAAAACAGTTTAACATTGTAATCTAGTTTAAATAATTGTATTATTTTTAAATGAGCGAAAATTGAAAAGCTACGCCCAAAAGAATAAGGTATATTTTTTGCTACATAGACTAAAGTGTAAAGCAACCTGAATAAAGCACAAATCAAGAAGAGAAATGGACATACTGTAGTTTTTGTTCTCTAAACAAGAACCTTCCTCAGTATTAAACACCAAATGACATTGGAAAGTCATTAGAACATGTTCCTCTGTCCTCATTGGTTAAACCACTTTGCATATGTTTATCCTTTTACTTTTCTAATGTCATTTGGTGTTTAGACACTTAAGAAGGTTCTTGTTTAGAGAACTAAAACTTTAATATGTCCATTTCTTTTATTATTCCTTTTCCATTTTTTTAATACTCATTTTTGCTTTATTCACATTGTTTTACACTTCAGTCTGGAAACCTAAGATCGAAGAAAAGAATTTAATCAAGAAAATAAAATAACTGTTATTTTACAATATTTTATGTAAATGATTATAATAAAACTCAATTTTAAATCACATAAAAAATTGTTAAAATACACAAACAAATTACTTAAAAAAATATCTGAAAAATAAGTAGTATTGAATTCATAATTCATATTCGCATACCAACTTTTTAAACAAACATTTTTCAGTATGTATACCTAAACCTACTTATGAAAATAATTTTCTAAAAATCTTCATCAATTTAGCTTTATTTCAAGTGGGAAAAACTTTTAACTTTCTATAATATATTAAATTTAATTTGTTTAAATTTAAGCCATTTTCAAAATACTTCTAAGCATTTGTATTGTTCTTTTTTAGTTTCTTTCTTTTCATTTAGTTTCTATAATTTTGTCCAGTTTTTTTTCCAATGCCTTGTAAGAAATGTGTTTCTTATGGAAGAAATGCAACCCTGTGATTAAATAACAATTAAATACTTATGTGCTTTTTATGTTTTTAGCTGCTAAGTCCAGTTCCTGAGTCTATATCTTGTCACATCTATAATTTTTGCATTCATTACCATTTTGCCCAGAGTCAAAATACTTGAAGTACTGTAAAGTTTACATCAATGCTATAATATTAAGCACAATTTTAAATAAAGTTCTAAACTCTTACAAATTAGGCCACTTCTCCCAATTGCACTATTAATTTAAATATTTCTGCTCCTGACTGTTCCATACACCAGCTATCCAATCACAATACCAACACTGAATTTTCTCACTATACGTTTTATATGCATTCAAGAAAATTAATATTTATTTAATATTTTAGGAAATGGTACATTTTGCATCATTTGTGATAAAATTACAGCTAAAGTAAAAAATCTGATTAATAAAGGAATATATGATGTTGTTAAAGAAGAATGGATTGAAAATTGTTATATGGAAGGATTACTGTTGCAATGGTGATTATTTTTTGCTATAAAGCTTTTTTATTTTGTTTCTTTACTACATACTACAGTAATAACTAATACAGTAAAATTTCGATGAATCGTTTTTCATGGAACCATTTATTGCAAATGAAAGATACGAGAAAAGACAAACCTAAGTGTACATAAAATATCATGACTTGTAAAGTATGGAAAGTAACAACAAAAATAATAGGCTCAGAATTTTCAGAAGTATAAAAATGTCTTATGGAAACCATTATGTACTTACTGTAAAAATACTTTACAGCGCATAAGAAAGATGAATAAATTCATTTATTTAAAATATTTAGAAATTCTAGATTGGACATATTCATTTCCAGGATGCATAGCCAAATTTTTCAACAAAAAATAAGCACTCAAAAATATTTGTAAGCATTTTATCATAATTAGGCAGGTTTTTGACAATTGTCAAAAATCCTGAAATTTTGAACCATTCAAACAGATGGCGTTTTGATACGCCACGGACCGGTGGTACGTTAAAATAGATTGGGGTTGAATTAATTGTGAAAATGTTGAACAGAACAATGTGAACAGTGTTTTTAAAATTTGGTAGAATATCAGACCGCTAGATGGGGGAATCTGCTAACTTCCAAAATCAATATAAATGGGTATCAGGGTTGCCACTCAAATCTTGAAAAAAAATTCCCTGTGTTTTCCCTGTACATATTATACACAATATATTAAGAAGAAACAACAATTACTGTGCTCTTGTGTGAGCTGTATTGGGCTAACTTTATTTCTCAGTTCTAATTGCTGGAAAAACAGCTGAACATACTTAAATAATGCGATAGTAAATTAAATAGTTAAGTATAGCTGAAATATCATGGTTAAATGTCCCATAGATTACGCTTTGAGTGGTCACCATTTTTTAAAAGACAAAAATAAAAAACAAAATTCCCAGTATTTTCCAGGTTTTCTCTGTTCTCCCTGTTGAGTGGCAACCCTGGGTATTATTGTAACATTATAAGAATTGCATTTGTGACGGGACCGGTAAAACAAGACAATCCGAAAGATATAGAAATGATGGATAGAGTTTCGACTGTATATTATTTAAGGTTATCACAGTTTAATGTTTGTTATTAAGTAATTCTTTTACAGTTGATTTCTCACATTTAATTCCTGTCTGTTATTTCTAAATTTGCAAAACTTTTTTTTGTTTTGTTAATTAGGAAGCCTGATGATCTCTATTATGCTAAACAAGAAACTTGTGAAAAATTAGGACAATTTTATGACAAGTATGGTGATAACTTTACTGAAGATGTTTCTAACAATTCTTTGAAAAGGATTTTTTCAAATATTTCAGAAGAAGTAATTTTATATCCATCATTAAAAAAAATTATTGTATTTTAATTTGAAATTATATTTTAATTTTAATTCATTTTTGTATATTTGTTTATCATTTTGTATCTTTTGTTTTTATAACTGTTTTTTCTTTCTTTAAGATTGAACTATTTGCTAATAGTATTTTCAAATTATTCGTATTCATTTTGAACATCCTTTATAAACACCTAATTCAAATAAAATTTTTATCAATGTCAGAAAAATAATTTTTGTATAAAAATTGGTAAGAATCTACCCTTTACACCACATGTTTTCTTATGTCTAAATATGTTTCTTTAACAATCAATTCTATTTAATAAAAGGTTAACAGCATAATGATTCTTACAATATAATAGCACTTGTATTTTAAGTGAGTATTGTTATGACAATATACAAGGACAGCTTAAAGCAACTTATTTTAACAAGTTGCTAACTTATGTAATTATGTTTCAAAAACCAATAAAATTATCTTGAAAGAGTAAAATATTGTTATAACCAGTACATATAAAATTATATTTACTTATTATAATAATATTTTACTTTTCAAAACTTAATTATTTATGTGGATGGAATTTGTTTATTATATGGAAATCTTTATTTATCCAAAAAAAATTTTTATACCAAATCTTTTATAGGAATGGTCGGCACAGAATATGACAAATCAAAAAATTGCTGAACTAGAGAAAAATTACTTTCCAGACTCATTGCCTTGTGGTTTATTCAGAGGCTGTTGGTAATTTTATTTTCCATATATTATGTTGTGAGGATTACACATATTTTCTGTTCATATTTTTAAATAATTATTAAAAAGTAGTTAATGCAAAAAAAAAAAACATATGACAATAATAATTATCATATGTAGTAAAATAAATGAATTTTCCTATATTTTAAAAGAAGTATTTCCTTGCGAAACATATAAATGAATCAATAGACTTTGCACTCTAGTGCAAAAAAGTGCCCAAACTCTCTAGAGTTTGGGCACTTTTTTGAAGGTACACAGTGTCTGGGACTATCAATTCAAGCCATGGAGCTCAAGATCTATCAAAGTGTTTTTACTTGAATCCGACTTTAGTGTGTCAGATAAAGGTCAACACTCAAAAAGCCTAGAGCCCACCGTGATATAAGATTTATTATTAGAGACTACTTATTTTAATTCTTCTACTCTGCTTAAAATTTAAATCGGAGTTTTAAACCAAATTATGAAAATAAAATACTTCAAATAGGCTAATAAATTTGTGCAGAGGATATTTTAAAAAGTAAGCATTCCGGCAACAGCCAATTGTGGGTCAGGGGGTCACCGAGGTTAAAAGTTTCTCAATTTCATAACCAACATGATTTTGGCAATGTGGTCAGCACTGCCCACAGGCCGCGTTTATTTCTCATACAAGTTGGTACCCATTGATCTGAAGCTGAGTGGGCTTCAAGCCACCACTGGGGATCGGACCACAGTTCTTCACAATGACAGTTCAGTGCCATTGTGAAAACCTGTGCCATCATGACTCGGACAATATTTTAAGTTGAAATCCAAATCAGACAAAATAAAAGTGTTTATTTAGTGGAATTCCGTTTTGTGTCTGATTTCATAACTTAAAATATTGTCTGCACTAATTAGCATACTTGGAGTTACCCTCCTGAACCATTAATATTGAGTCCTAAAACGAGAATTATAAGATCATTAGAACAAAAGTTATTCAGTGTAATCCTGTTTGTTTGTGCGCATTGTGATGAATAAAAGGTAAAAGAAAAATTGGATTAACCCCTTAACGATCAGTTAATTTTCAAGAAAACGGCAATAAAAGTGCTTTTTTTATTAGTGCTATTTGATTACTGCTGACATCTAGTTTAAAATAAACTAACTATCTACAATTACCTTTAAAATATCCTGGTAATGCCACCTGGTGTGTAAAATGAGAAATAAAATGAACAGGCAAAAGAAATGAATTAGTTTTATTCTTATTGGCGCGTTACTACTGAACACTCCAGCCCGGGAATTTCACGAGAGCGAGAAATAGATGGTGAAACCCCACCCCGCCATTTTCACGGGAGCGAGAAGGAAGGGGTTAAATGTAATATCGAAGTTGAATCGTGCTATTGGACATTAATCTGTAAATATTTTTGATTAATATAGAGTATGATTGCACAGTACAATAACTAAAAAACGGACCACCTTGATCAAATCATCAGATTTTCACATTCTAGAACACAATCTTAAGGATTCTAGCATTTTTTATTTTGTGCACTGTCCATACATTAGTAAATTATGTACTTTTACAATACATCTGTATTTGAGATACAGAAAAAACATTAGTAACAGAAGTAGATATAGTAGATTAAAACATAATTTTTGATAAACCGTTTAAATATTTGTTTCGAATGATTTTTGGCATAAGCTATAGATGTTTTAATGTATTTCTATTTTAGGATATTTATTAAAGGAAAACATAATGAAGCATCCAGAGAATCTTTAGAATCTGAGATGAAATTGCTAAGTTTGAAACTAAAACTGTTTGGTGCAAATATTTGTACAAAAGTGGAAAATAGAACTACACACATAGTACTCACTCGGTATGAATTGCTATTTAACATTGCCTATACATATATAATATTATTTGTCGAATGTATTTTATCTAACATTGTATCTAATGTTATTTTTATATGATCTTTCTGTATCAAAAAAGAAAGTGTAGGTTGACTTTTCTAGATTAGAAAAATTTGAATTTATTTTAGATTGTTTATCTATCTACATAACACTATTGTTATTGCAATTTTTATGAAGAACATTTCACTTAACACTTCAAATTAAAAAAAAACTTCACACAAAAACACTATTTACTGTATTAACACAATAACACTTATCTGAAAATTAACTAAAAAAATATTAAAAAATTATCTTAAAATAGAGTATTTAAAAAAAAAAAAAAACTATCAATTCAAGTGTAATTCTTGTAAATCAGTTTTTCAGCAGATTTTCAAACAACCCAATTTTTAGTATAGGTTGATGATTTTCCATGTATGTTACATAGCTATATTTTGTAAGTTTGGTCTTAGCATTTTTATAAATCCATGGTAATTTTTCTGAATTTTGGATATATTTTAAATACTTGTTCTGCCTTCAAAATTCTTTTGTAAAATTACAAATTCTTTAATGATAATAAACTACTGAATGCAGTAAACTATTCAGCTTACTTGCTTGAGGTAACCACAAAATTCATAATTTATTCTTTCAAAAAGACTTTATAAAATTTTCTTTAGTTTTGAATTTCAAGGGAAATGTTTACTAATTTAAAGGCTTACCTTTGTAATTACTGTAAAATGTAACTCTTTTATTATGTTTGATACCTTTTTTAAACAAATTGACTGATATTGACATAAAAAAAATTATGAAGGGGAAAAAAAAAGTTTCAATTTCATACTTTTTTTAATATTCAACTAAATAACAGTTGCAATTGATCAAAATAATGAAAAAAAACTTGTGCTTAAAAACTGTTAATGTAAAGTTATTATAAGTCTTTAGTTAATTTTTTTTGCCACAATGCATCAGAAGCTCGAAACAATTTATAAAGTAATGAGAAAATCCTTTAATAAACAAAGTAATATTATTTTTACCAATAAAGTTTGCACAATTTAGAAGGAGGAAAAAATGGACTAGATAGCATTTGCTTCTGAGCAATTTAATTATTTATATTATCTATATGTATGAAATTATGTTGGTACGAAAATAGCTAATTTCTAAAAAACAGATAAGATATTATTAATTATTACTATTTTTGAAGTTATAGTTATATTCTTTCGCCTCTTCTAAATTCAACTATTTTTCTTTTTCTTAAACCTCCGTAAACTCTTCACATGCAGGAGGTAACCCATCACCTCTTCTTTCTCATTGGCGAGACTCTCTGTGGTGAAGTGAATTGTCACATTAACACTATTTATGCCATATTTTTCAAACTTCAGTAAAGAGCTATCACAATTAGGCTTCATATAATATAGTGTTCAAAAGGTGACATTTTTACATGAAAATGCTCTCTAGTATTGTTTCTACATAGATACTTAACAAGCTTGTTTATTGAAAACATGTTACAGTTCTATTAACGTTTTTCATAAAAAAGACAATAGAAAGCAAAAAAAAAAAAAAAGGCTTTTTTGAAAAATTTGAAAATGTGGCTTATCATTTACATTGCCTTAAGCACTTTACTCAGCTCTTTGCTTTACAGACTTGTGATGTAAGGAAAAATACTTCTTTTTCTGCACCAACTAAAATCTTATAAATTTTGGACAAATTGTATGAAAAAAAATATTTTGTTGTTGATAATGTTTTTGCTTAAAATAAATTCTCGCATTTATTTTAAGCTATTACTACATAATTTTTTATACTCAAAATTTATAATATTTTTGAAAAAGTTTAAAACATGAAAGTTTATGTGTTTTCTGCTGTTATTGAGAGTTTTGACTTACACTAACAAATTTTTAACTCTTTAGTCTTATCTTTAAATCGAGTGCTATGGGTGTCCTAATTTTCTTTTTATATTGCTGTTTATTACTTAGTTTATTCATAGCCATATTTATGTAATTATTTTGTTTTAGTTTCACCAGTACTGACAACAATCCTACGCTGCAAAAACGTATTAATGTTGTAACAGATAAATGGGTAGATGATTGCATAAGAAATAATCAACTTGTATGTGAAGAAGATTATAATCCTTTCAGAATGGATAGTAGTGATGACTCTACACAAACATATTAAATAATGATTCTTATTTTAAAAAAGCATATCTGTGATTATGATAAAAGTATTTTAATACAATTATTGGATGCGTTCTGTTTAATTTAAGATATTTTTATTTTACTTTGTTACATATGTTATCTAAACTTGTTCATAAAATATATTTAAATCTAGTATAAATACTTTTGTATAGAAATTTTAAATAAAGTAATTTTAATAGAAAATTATTTGATGCTTAGATTTCTTTTTGATGTAATCTTATCATATTTGTGTATATATATATATAGTTGAACTTGCTTATAACGAGCGTGACCAGACTGCAATATTTCCTCGTTATAATACAGGGTTGCCAAAGTAAAAAATTAGCAAAAATAGTTGCTTTTAGTAGCCCCAAGCATGAAAATAGTTGCCTGAACAGGAAAAAAATTTATCAAAAATAAAAGCCAAAGAACTAAAATTATATCTTAATTGTCCAATACTATGATTAGGACCGGGTGATGTTAGAAATTTTAAATCCTCATACATCGTTAGTTAGACATCCCGATGTAGCATATGCTCTGAAATCAATCAAAAAAGGAATAAATATATTACAAAAGAAAATATTAATTCTAAACATATTCTACTATGACATCAATATCATTGCTTAGTTTTTTCAATTAAAATAATAAAGAAGTCAAAGTAAAAGCAAATCAAAGCTTTATTTCATTTTTCTTAAATTCAAAAAAAATAAAAAACGACAGTAGAAAACAAACCAAAAAAATTTTTACTTTAGAAAAAAAAATTTTTTTTTCTTCCAATTATTTGTTGAAAAAAAAACATGCTTTTGAAACATCATTAGATCCACTTTTATTTAATTATTTAAAATAATAAAAAGTAATATTAACTAATGTAAAAATATTTTTACTTTATTATTTTCCTTTTTGAAAATAAAATCGACTAAAGATAAACTAACTAAGATAAAACTTTGTTTTCAGTTTCTCAAAAATAAAAGCAAATTAAATAAAGGTAAGCTTTGTAATGTTCTTATAATTAAAAATGACTTACATTTATTTGTTCAAAAATAATCAAATTATTATACTTAGCTACATTAAATAAATTTAAAAAAAAAACTTTTTATAACAAAGTTAAATAAAAAATACCCCCATTAAATTGTATCCCTTAAATTGAAAAAAAAATCAATGAAGAATCTTTATTTATATTTTCTTTTCATTGATCAATTGAGTTCAGAACGAAAATTTAAGATAATAGCGATTGTGCAGCAATCACAAAGTAACAGGTCTACTAAAAATAATTGACTAGAATCGTTAATTCCAGACGGAAAAAAAAGGGTATGAAATAGTGCAGAACGAAACGATCGCTAAGTAGCAAAAGTCTCACTAATAACAATTTACAAGAAACCCGACAATTATTCCTGACAAAATAAAATGCACAACGATCGCAAAATGACTTAAGTCCCATTGATAATAATCTTCAAAAAACGCATAATCCCAAAGACAAAAATGGACATAAAGAAACTATATCTCTTCGTCATAAACATCACGAAACTAACATCGTCTTTATAGCTAAACGCTATCTACATCTCTGCAGCTAGACTAAATCAAAATCATCTTCTGCAGTGCAGTAACTGCGTTAGCGTAGTCAAGGATCCTTGCATATTAAATCGTTAAACTGCAATTGTAGTCTTAATCTGGGGGCTTAAATCAGATTTCTGATGCATCGCCTAAAACGAAAGTCACTATATCAGCCTACTCATATATTAAATCGATATTTCGCAATACATCGATTTAATGCCCAGTCCGATATATGCGTTAAATCAATATTTCGCGATACATCGATTTAATGCCCAGTCCTAACTATGCTCCAATTAAAATTTTTTTTTATACAAATATAAAACGTATACATATCAGAAAATAGGCACCTAAATAAAAGTCGAATTACAATAAAATAGGAATGTTAATAGAAGGAAAAAACAATTAAAAATAACAAAACTGCCCTTCAGAGAAAAAAATAACAAGTACTTTATTAAATCCAATGCAATGGAATTTTAAATTTTTGGCTTTTTGAACATAAATGATTGTAAACAAGTTTGCTTTCTTTTATTAACGTTCATTTTTGGAAAATCGTTAAGAGTAAAAAAGTCTTCCAATAGTCGCCTATTCCTGAAAACAGTTGCTTTTTTAGCCTTTTCAGGCAGAAAAAAGTCGCCAAAAATAGTAGCAAATAGTCGAATTTTAGTAGCTTGTGGCAACCCTGTAATATAGTGCTCGGAAAAAAACGGGTTTGTGAAAAAATTGCAACAGTTTGTGCATACTTATTAAATTATAAATAAAATATTTACATTATATGTTATTACGGCACAGTACAAAAAAAGTAAGTAATCTTGCTATGAATTGTCTTATAGTTCTTTGGATAAGATTTGTGGCTCAAAAACATCAAACCCTGCTTTTGTCTTTGGAAATATTTAAAAAAAAATTTCCAAGAAAGAATCGGTTAAGCTAGAAAGAGGTGGAAATATATATAGATATTTTGCGAATCACAGAAACATTTCAGACTAACAGCGAGCTCTGCTCTAATTGACTTGACATTGTACCAATGAAGAATTTTCAATTTGCTCATTATAAGGGTGTTTAATTGTATGTAGAATGTTGCTACAATTTTTATTTTCTGTGATGCTCTGCATTTAGATATGAAAGTCTTTTTAATGATTTGCATTGTGGGCATTTGAACTTTTTCAAACAAACTACAAAAAAATTAATAACGTAAAAGAATACTAATATCTTTTTTATAGTAATGAAATTGTTGAACAAGTTTTAACACAATAAAAGTGTTTTGCCAACAGAAGTTGTATTGGCTATACTAACCATATAAAAATTTTTTTCTGAATTGAGCTTTATTTCATTCAGAAGCAAAAATGTTTAATAAAAGTGAAAAATGTACTCTACTTTTCTATAGAACTTCTATTACAAATCAAAACCTGAGATAAAATGTATTTAAATGTGAAGAAATATTTTTAAATGTGTCCACAAGCACAAGAACATTGTCATTGAAAAAACAAATAAAAAATTAATCGGATTATTTAAAAATATTAGCTTAAAAATTGTACTTATAAATGAACACAAAATCAAATAACTTACAATTTTATTCAAAATACATAGATTTGAATTTGTCCCTACAACATGATAAAGACAAATAAGTCTATCTAAAAAAGTTGGTCAACACATGTATTTTAAACTGACAGTTCCTCAATTGTCAGAAGCTTTGTTTAAAAAAATTACATGGGTTGTGTCAACTGAATAATTTAAAAAGAATACATTTGCACATAAGTAAAGAAAAAAATTACAATATATGATACAGATACTAATATGTACAAGGAAGACAAGAAATCTATGTATCTAGTTTATTAATGAACTAAAAAATTGTCCCCAAAATTACTGAAGATTTGAAAATTCAATTAAAGAAAGCGAGAAGAAAACAGAATTGCCGTGATTTGTTCTGTTTCGCTTAGGTTCAAAAAATTCAAAATTAGTTACAAAGGTTATTCAGTCGAAATAAGTCTATGATGCAACAAAAAACGTTGCTTTCCAGTTTTTTATAGCAGCCCCATCTGTTGATAAAATTAGTAACTAATTTTGAAATTTAATGAAAAAACTTTCTTAGCTTTCATTTCAATCTTTCTTCAATTGATTTTTCAAATGGTCAGTGGTTTTCAGGATACTCAGTAGTAATGGATCTTATTGATATCAAATTATGTATTAACAATATAAAATATGATAAAATATCAGAAACATCAACTTAATATTAAAATTATATTCACAAGCTTACTCAATTCAGAGATATAATTTTATCCAAAAATGAAAAATATATAAATCCCACACATTGCCCATGACTGCATTTCATTAACTAACATTTAAAAGACACCAGAAAGAAAAAGTAAAACACTTTGTGTTATCTAATTATACTTTAGCCTTTATGAAACTTGAAAAATTAACACTAAAACTGATAAAAACTAAGTGAACATTTGGGTACACTGAGGTAAAAATAAAAACTGACTTGCAAGAAACAACTATATTTCAGTATAGTTTTGAGAATTAAATAATTGATTCTAGAGAAAATCATGAAAGTTAAAACTAAATATAAGTCTTTATCTTGTTTTTTAGGGTTAACTTGCCCAGAAATTCTCACTGTTTACAGTCAGTAAGTACCAAAAAGAAGAAGGAAAAAAAAAATCCAAAATTCACTTTTTCATCTCAGTTGTCGTTTAGAATGCGGAGCTTTAGACTTCTTTGAGGACCATTTCTCCAAGTTGTCGCGATATTTTTCCAGATACTGTTGAGTATCTATGGACATAAGAGTAGGAGATATACCATATTTCTTATCAGTAGACTTAGACCAATCATTTGTACATGGAGGACCAATAATGGTACATGCGCAATCAGAGTCCTCACTTGTACTGGCCGATGTATACGCCTCTGATTTTCTTTGTGATCTGAAACAAAGAATCAAATATCTCTCTAATTTCTCTAAACTAATATTTGTAATATGTTTCAGATATGTAATAGTAAAAAAAAAAAAAATACATATATATATGTATACAGCGAAACCCCGATTTTACGTTTTCGGTCGGACTAGCGATAAAAAACGCTCGAAGCGGAATAAAGTAAAATCGGGATAAAGAAAAATCTATGCATATTTTTAAAAATTGACACCTACCAGTAAAATTAATGCAAAAGATTAGTAATCTTCATTTCTTCTTTGTTTTTAGCTACAATTTCATCTACAACTCGTTCAATGCTAAAATTTTTTTGTAAATTTGTTTCTTGATATACATTTGCAAGTAAAAATTGTTTCAGAGTTTTTATGCTTGTTACCCACCCCCCTATTGACAAATGGAACAGAAAGAATGCAAGAATTGCTCCATACAGCTGAAAAGCTAGTTTTTCTTGTTCAAAAAACTAGAAAAAAGTTTGTGTGAGAGTTGTAGAATAAAAAAAATTAATTTGATCTGTTGGTAGAAAAACGCATCAAGCGGGATTTTCATAAAAGGGGTAACGCAAACTTTATTAACTCTGATTTTTTAACATTACCGGTAGAGGCAATTTTCACAGATCAGTAGAAAATGACGCAAGAAGCGGGATAACGTACGAAACGGAAAACGTAAAATCGGGGTTCCACTGTATAATGAAAATAATAAAAAGATCTTTTTTGTGCAGCAAATTTTAAAAGCAGACTTTATGATTGTTTAAATGCTGCCTCATAGACAAAAAATATAAATTTGCTATATAACTAATAGAATTCTTTCTCGCTCTCTTCTTTTATATATAAACAAAAAGTAACGAAATTATGTTTAAATAATGAAATATTTGTAATATACTTATATATATACCACAATCCGCAAACAATTGGTCATCCGCAATTCTGAACAGATCTGCATCAAATTTGATGAAAATATGTTTGAAAACACTGCCAATCTGTCTACTTTAAAACTCTCTTTGACTATCCGTTTGTGCACTACATGCTAAACAAAGAGTTTTCCATAAGATTTAATAAATATTTTGTAATATGAGGGATTTGCCAGCTTGCAACTCTAATCGATCAAAAACTAGTTTCATTGCACATTTTGATGAATTATTTTGTCTTAGGTTTCCTATAAGTGGTTACCATAAGTAAAATCAATGTTAATAATTTCCTAACACATGTTGAAGATGTTGTCATATTCATATTTTAAAAGGTATATGAAACTACATATACAACAAGAACTGATGAAATATACATTTGAAGTACATCTATTAAGTGATAGAAAAATTGTGGTTAATTCTAAATGTCACATTTTAAATATTATTTATGAGTTGATTTCGGTGAGTTGAATTTTTAACTCATATTACAGTAAATCTAATAGTATGAAGCAGGGATGAGATTGGCCAAAAGGCAAAAAAGCTGAATTTTCACGAGAGCAAATCTTACGTGATTTATAGCAAAAATATCAGTAATATATTCTCATCCAGTTTCACTGATGTTGTAATGTCTATATATAGCAATAATCGCCGATAGAAAAACTACCATATTTATAGTAACTAATTCAAGAAGAAAACTTACTTTTTCAAAAGGATTTTAAAATCGCGTGAATTTAAATCACGATATTGAAATGACGTGAATGAAACTCGATATTGGATTTCAAAAATACAAATCATGATGCAGAAATTTCAGATCGCGTAAATACGAATTACGACGCATATTTTCTAAATAGCGTGAATACGAATCCAAAGCCCAATTTTTAAATTACATGTAAATACGAAAATAGATGTTGGACATTACGACAGCAAAAACGAATCCCGACATTGGATAAACTCGTGTGAAAACGAATTGTTACATAGATTGGATTTTTAAATCTCGTAATTAAGAATTGCAATGAACGATATTGAAATAGCAACATACAACTTTTAAATCAGGTAAATACGAAAATCAATGTTTGATATTAAAATGAATGCAGTGATGTCTGGATTACGAAAATTTGCACTATCTAGCGGGCGGGTAAAAATGAGGAAAATCTTATTTTCTGCTCGTAATAGCTAAAATAAGTATATGTATACACGGAAGGGTTGGCAGCTACGTAATTTGAATTTTCTATATATCAAATCGGAAATAAATATAATTATTTTATTTCAACAGCTGAATTTTCAGAAAAAGCGGAATATTTATTTTTTTTTTAAAAAAAAAACAAACTTTTAGAGAATCTGAGTTTTTGAAAATAAGGCTGAAATTCGAGAGCGAAAAAGGCGGAAATCCGCTACAAAGCGGAAAAATCTCATCCCTAATGAAGGTGCACTGAAATATACAACAAATAAGAAAATAAAGGCAATACATAAGGTGACATTAAAGTGTAGTATGGGTGATATTAAGACACTTATCCATTTCAGAGGATGGTGCAATACCTTAGTATTACCACTGTACCTATATTAGGTACCTGTGTTGGTACAATAGATTTTCATTACCACAGTACTTATAAGGCAATACCAGTAGCATTTAAAACCAAATTTAATTAGGCATCAATGACATCAATAATAATTTAGCGTTTTTTTTACAGCCCACAAACTAAGTACCAATATTAGCTTATTTGCCAAAATTGTTCATAAAAATATTACTGTTGTTAATAATTAATTATGGTAATTACAATTTATTTTAGCAATAGTTATAAATTGAAATGAAAAAAAAAAGTTTTGAATTATGAAGCTATATTGATGGAGAAAAGGTGTTTATTCGTATATGAGAACCGTAAAAATTGTTATTGACACTAATTAGTTTTGGAAATAGGTAGAAAGAAAATAAAAATATAAGTTTTGTGATAAAAAGCTATATTAATGGAGAAAAGGTACTTATTCATCGAGAAAAAAAAAATTAAAAATTGCTTTATTATTATTGGTATCAATGATGCTTCATAATTTTAGAAATAGATACTACTGCGTTTATGATAATTGGTATTTTTAATAGCCACTAAATACTAATATCGGTGTCAAGATACTTAATGTAGGTACTGTGGAAATTAGTTTATACAGCAGACCAAAGCCAGAGAAAATGGTTGATTATTGCAATTTTTAATTATCATGAATAGACCTCTTGCAATGGTAATATGCAAATTGACCCAGAATATCATTAATCTTTATTTCGATGGGATGAACTTTAAAAATATGGAACTGTTTCAGCTAACTTACAGGGTGCATAGCGAGATTTTTCAAGAAAAATAAGCACCTTTTAAGCACTCAAAAAATATTTTTAATCACTTTCCAAAAAAAAAAAAAAAATCGATAATTAGAATCTATTCAGTAATATAACTTATTTTTTTCTATCGTTTCAAATTCTTAATTTATAAACATAAAATGAATGAAGATTAAAATCGTTTTCGAAAACTTTACACAGCTAGTTTCTGATAAATAATACAGAGAAAATTTTGAAAATCGAGCATTTCTTGCAATTTAAAAGGACAATCACAACGGCAAAGAAAAAATCTCTTTTTAAAAGATAGAAAATCAAGCACTTATTACAAACCCCAAATAAAAAAAAGCACCTATAAAGTCTTTTTAAAAACATAAATAAAAAATAAGCACCTCCAAGCACTTTTTAAAAATGCTACGCACCCTGACTCAATCAATGTTGATAAACGTCTTTCAGTTTGCTGCATGATTTTGTTAGTGTTGATTAACACTAATTAAGTGATTATTTTTACACCCCTTGCAAAGAACCGGCATGTAGCTAGTTTAAATATAAAAAATAGTATGAGTTTGGTCCGTTAAATAAATTTACTACTGATATCATTGTAACATGACTTCACTTAGTATTAATTCAAGTATAAATCCTCATTGCTACCATTTTATATCTGTCGTTGAACAGCCGACCCAATTTTTGGGTTTAGGACTACAATGTTCAACTCCGTAGCCTTGCCGTAATCCAGAAGACAAGAAAACTCCTGGATCAGTACCCCAGAGGTATTGATTAGTTATGGGAACATGGAGGACTCTGCGACTCGACAAATTTAATGTGCATCAGTCACCATTTACTATACAGGGATCGAACCCCCGAACTCTTGGCCCAGCACCCTACCGATTGCTACCATTTGAAAAAAAACTATTCTCAAGAAACATATAAAATGTGAAAATTACTCTTACCTAGATTTTCTTTTTGCTGCAGATGTACCAGCACCTGAACAGTTTTTGGCTGTTTTACAGCAGCACTGGCTGTTGCAGTGATTTTCCGATGGTTCATCCACTTCATCTTCTCTCAAAACCAAGTTATTTATATTTCTCTAAATTTTAAAATGTACAAAAAGGAAAAGAAAAAAACTGTCAATGTTTTTTTAACAGAGGGGTGAACAAACTGAACTTATAAAGCAAAAATGAAAGTAGCTAGAGATAAAACAATGAAAAACTTCAATAGTAGATATGAGCAAATGTCTTAGGTATTTTTTCTCCCACTTTTATGTCTTTATTAATGGATGCCGTCTTGAAGAAAAAACATTAGAATGAAGGGGAAAAAATTAATTAACAAAAAAAAATTGTTTTTTTTTTTTTCATGAAGTCACCGTTGACTTAAGTTTTAAAAATATATGTAAAGTAAATAGCTTTTGAGATAAAATGCATGAAAACAAAAATAATATTAATGGACTTTTTTGGCATACACAAACTTTTGGCATAAGATCATAATTAAACTATTGGGACCATATTTTCAACATTGTGATCCATATTTTAAGAATCATTAAAACAAATAACTTATTAAAAAGCTTTGGGTACACGAAGGGGTAAATGAAGCTTCGAAAATTAGCAAATATTAGTTTCTTAATTATGGAAATTAAAACTGAAGTAAGATAATTAAAACATGGAATTTAGAGATTTGATGCTTTTTGAATAGCAATGCAATTATTTCTAGTTATGAAAATATATTATTATAATAAGCTAATAAAAAATTGTGCATCAACAAAAAATTATAATGAAATTTCTATAAGTTAAACTTTTTTTCTTCCTTTCTTTACAATATTCTTTGTACATAAAATAATTTTTGCCATGAAAATTTTAAAAAATGATTATGTCAACAGTATTATGTTAATAAACAGTGGCTAGAGACAACATAATTATGAAGATTTTACCCTAGCATTTAGCAATGATGAAATAAAATTTTTTTTTTTTTTTTTTTTATGGGGAGTTTTGGTTTTATTTTTATGGTGAGTGTAAAATTATATGCTAATTGTATAAATAACTACAGTTAACAAACATAATAACTATATAAAAGCATGTTTCCTTCCTAAAGAAGGTGAATTTAGTTTCTTATGGTTCACATAAGGCAGAATACAAATATTCAATTATAATGGGGATTTTATGCAGAAACTATGCATATCTAAACAATGGAAGAAATGTAAAAACATCGATTTCTAGTCGAACTAATATACATTAATATTCAATAAATACTATCTGAACTTCACATGGAAACACACAATGTAAAAACTGTAATCCGTACTAAGAATAATAATAGCATTCCAAGTGTTAGTCTCAGCTTTTTTTAAGCTGCAGACTTATATCTGATATAGAAAAATCTAAGACTTATATAGAAAAATCTGAGACTAACACTCAGAATGCTATTATTATTCTTATTACGGATTACAGTACTTCTGCAGACTAAGTTGAGGGCACACTGACTGGATTTTATAATGTTCAAACAGAAGTAAGACAAGGGTGTGTCTTGTTGGGATTCCTACTTCTAATTGTCATCAAATGGATCATGAGGAACACAATTCACAACCAGAAAAGAGGAATATGATGGAAATTTGACATGCACTTTAGAAGACCACTATTTTGCCAACGACACTGTCCTCATATCATATAATTTTAACGATCTGAATATGAAAACACACACTTTTAACAAATATGCTAATAAAATTGGCCTTCAAATTAATAAAAGTAAAACAAAAATGAGAATAAATGCAAAATGTAACAGAAGCATAAAAATCAACACAAAAAAGATCGAAGAGGTTCATTCTTTTGTTTATCTTGGAGCTATTGTTAATAAACAGGGAGGAAGTAATGATATTTCCCAGAATCAGATAAGGTAGATCCTGTTTTAGATGTCAGTAAAATTTTTGGAGAGCCTCAAATATAAAATTAAAAATAGAAATAAATGTCTATAAGGCTATGTGCGTTCCATTCTTCTGTGTGCAACAAATGCTGGAGTCCCCAGAAATCAAAAAAAGAAAAACTCTTCAAAATAGATGCTTAAAAATAATACTAAAATTTTCCTGGCTCAATAGTATAATAAATAAAGACCTTTTAAAAAAAGCTAATATCACATTTGTTAATGAAGAACTATACTAAGAAGAGATAGAAACAATCCTGCAAATGTTACAAACTCATGGGCGTCTGATGGAAAGAGAAAAAGAGGGAGACCAAGATTAACCATATACTAAGGCTCGGCGATTTCTAAGAACAGATAGAAACAATCCTGCAAATGTTATAAGCTCATGGAAGCCTGACGGAAAGAGAAAAAGAGGGGGGACTGAGAAGATCCAAGGAAGATCTTAGTAGAGCAGGATGAACTGGATGGGAAGAAGCACGTTGCCAGGCCAAAGACAGGAGTGTGTGGAGAAAAACACTCAACACCATATGTGCTAGTTCGGCACGAATAGGGTCAGTAAATACGTAAGCTGCAGATTGGCATGTTATTCGATGGAAAGGTAGTTTGTAGCTGGAAAATGCCAGTACAATTTTGCCCAAGAACTATAAATTTGAGGGTTAATTATTTTATTTCTATCTGTTGTTCAGGCATGAGATTGCAAAAAGAGAAAAAAAAATTAGACAGACACAAAAACCCTATTTAAAAAATTTTTAAGGATAACAATTAATTGCAATTTTTTAAAACTAGCAATATTGTTTTGTAAATGCTAAGGGCATTTTTTTTAAAGAGATTGGATGGGTTAATGATTACAATAAGGGCTTATGGCACAGTGAAACCACAGCAAATCAAACAAATAATAATATGTGGTATTATTGATTTGCATTGTCACACATTGTTGAAGGATTTTTTTTTTTGATTAATAATAGCAGAATTGTGATGCATTGCCGAAGACTTGAAGCAAATTAATGTCAGTCAATTTCAAACTCACTAAATCTAATGTCAGTCAATTTCAAATTAGCACTACATTACAGTTAGGCCAAATTTGCTAACAAGCTAAATAAATTTTAAAAAAATATAAATATATTTTTACAAATTTAAACATTACTTTTAAACAAAAGCAAAATGCAATAGAATTTTTATATGATTCCTGATATGTTTTAAGCACGCAACAAAAATGAAAATAAGATTTTTCAGAAAAACAGTTTGAAGTTTCAAATAATAAAATTTTTTTGGTTTCTGAAAACTCTTTTTTTTTTTTACCCTTCTCACTTCAAAACGTCTTTCAAAAGAAAAATCTATTGCAAATTTACTGAAATAATCACTTCTAAATGTATGCAATCTCGCTCAATGATATGCAAGCTCGGAAAACACTTAAAAAAAGAAAATCTAGTCAAGGTCAATGCAACTACAAGTGGAAATTTTTGTTTTGCGATGTATTAAATTTAAAATAACCAGATTGCAAGAAATAACCAGAGAAGGCTAAGAATATTTTTTAGTTTAATATTTATTTCAATGTGCATCATATTATCAATATAAAATTAAAGTAAATAAAATTCTATATCAATAGCTTAAAAAATGGATGAGACATTAAAGGTTATTACATTACATAAATTAACATTAAAAGGTTAAGATTATGTAGTAATGTGTGTTTACAAAAAATTTGTTGACTTCTAAAATAAATCTTAAAACTGAATAGGCACAAAAAAGAAATAAATTACTTACCACAATACGGTCATAATTAGGAACATTTCTTCGGTTAGGTGATTGCTAGGAGGAAGAAATCAAATTAGATTTACACTCTAATATATTTATAGCATTACATTGGTTGAATAAGAAAAACACACTCACTCTGATTTCCCTTTTTTGATTTTCTTTACTAGAGGCAGACAGTGGACTTGAGTTTTTGCCATTGCTGGTTCTATTAAAATATAACATGAATGCAAAAATTATTTTTAAAAAAAACTAACACTGTATTGATGCAATTAAAAATGTAAAGAGTTAAATAAATAAATTCTCTATTTAGTCATTCATGATTGAAGACATTTTGTTGTTAAAACAAAACATATCACATAAAAAAAAATAATAACTAGAAGTTAGTTAAGGTTGGTAAAACTTAATTTTGAAATACATCCAATAGTTGAACAGCCTGACACTTCTTTTAAGGTTGTAGAGGTTCTTTTAGGGTACTTATTTGAAAATGAGATATATGCTTATAAGAGACAAGAAAAAGAGCGCATATAAATTTCCAGTGTTAAAAATTAAGGACACTTATTTTAATGATACCATAACAAAAATCTCATTTCCCTTTCAAGTCAAGGACAGATTTGTGGCAGAAATTTCGAAATAAATTTCTTTGTGAGAATTTTTTTAATAGGTTTTTCAAACTAATGTTTTGTTTTGATAAAAAGAGAGATTTTGATGATTCAGGATGATATACCGTAAATAGGAAATGTCATGACAGATAGACATTTTGTCTCATTGAAATGTAGTTTTTTTCAATGGAGATTTCTAGTCCAATTGAGCATGACTGATATTAACAGCGATTCTAAATTTTCAGACATATATTGCAAGAAAGAATGTATATATAGAATTTTAAAAGTTTTAAAAATAAATAAGTTCAGAAACAAAGATTGAGATTGCATTATTAAAAAAAAAAAATGATGCCAAGAAATTACTTCTATCTACTAATGAAACAAAAAAACTGCATCTTTTTAAAAAATGAACATCATTTCAAATTGTATATACAAATCTTATACAAAAATAAAAATCTGCTTAACCCTTTAACAATCGGTGAACTTTCAAGAAAACTGTCATAAAAGTGCCTATTTTGCCAAATACACCTATTTGATTAGTGCTGATATCTAGTTCACAATAAACTAAAAACTAAACTCAGTTGCGTGACAGCCCACCGAGGGCTAAGGCCTACCGTGACCATCTCAGTTTTTTTTACCTTGGGCTCTAGGGTGCAGGAGCAGATGTTCCGTTCTGCCGAACGCGGAACCCACATCGCTTAGTTCCCAAGCATGCTTGGTACTCATTTATCGACCCACTGAAGGAATGAAAGACTGAGTCAACCTTGCCCGGCCCGAGGATCGAACCCAGGACCCGTGGCACGGGTCCTGCGTTCGTGCCACGGGTTCCACTCTTAAAAACAAATCGTAAAGTAAGAATTTTATATTGCATGAATATGAAAAATGTGCAATTTTTTAAATCATGTAAATTTGAAGGGATATTTTAATGTTGTTAATACCATTCATATTATCTTACTTTAAAAATGTGTAAATACGATTCATAATGTAGGATTTTAATATCCCTTGAATATGAATCACATAAATTAAATAGTGTACAGGTGAATCACATAGTCAGATTTTAAAATCGTATAAATTCAGATCATGTTTTTTTATTTTTAAATTGCGTCGACAGTTGACCCCAATCACAAATAGTGTTTTTTAAATCTTGTGAATATATGAATCACAATGTGGGAACTTTAAAACATCTGAATACCAATCACAATGTTTTATTTTTAAATTGTGTAACTGAATTTCGATTTGTAAATCATAATGTATAATAATTTTTAACAACCTGTAATGCTTAAATTATGCAAATATGAAACGCAATGCTTTATACAAAATCTCACAAGTATAAATGCTTTAATATTAAAATTGGGTGAACCATGATACGTGAAACATGTTTATTGCAGGGTTGGCAAGGTTTAGGACAGAATGGATTAAACCCTAGTTTAAACCGTCCTGTCCAAAACCCTTTTACTCAAATTATGTCACAATTTTATCTGAACAATATTTAAAAGGTAAAATAAATATAGAACTAATAACATTCATATTGATAATTAAATCTACTAGAGAATATTTGTTTATAAAAGTATAATGTTTTATTAATATTGTTTGACTCTTCAATTTAAACATTTAAAAAAGGAGGATTAATCAGTAATCAAGTTCAATTGGTCCTCTCATTCAATAGTACATAACTGAAGTTTGACATTGCCATACAGGTTAAGCTATTAGAGACTAAGTGCTTGGTTAGTCATAAACAGGTTTATTTATCTGTAGTACTATTCAAGAATACTTTTATTTCATTCATGTTCGATTCTTTTAGCATAGTGGTGATACAATGTCAGTAACTGAAACTGATGTTATGCTCTTCAAAACTGTTAATACATTTTTCAGTTATTTTGTATTTCCAATTTAAACTAATATATTTATATTAAAAAAATTTTTTTAAAAGAAATATTGTGAAAAATAAAATAAAAGGTTAATTTTTAAACAAATTTAGTATTTTTTTAAAAAAAATTATTATTATTTTTTAATATTGCATTATTTATCCTTATGCAAAAACATTATTTATCAGTATTAAAATATATTTATATTTAAAGGATTAGGTATTCACTTTTGTTGTTCAATGAATTATAAACCTTCTCCTATTATATTATACAAGCATTATTTTCCTTTAATAAATTAAAGTAAATTGTATAAAAAATATCAAATATTTATTGATACATGTAATTATTATGTGTACAATGGTTACACCTATAGAATTTTTACCTTTTACCAAAGTTCAAGGTTTTGGACATTTTAAGACAGTTTTATCCAGTTTAAGACAGTAAAACCCATGTGTCCTGTCCAAAACCAGTTTCCAAAACCCCAACCCTGGTTTATTGGCATTTTGACAAAGTGAGATAATCAATAATTTAAAATAATCAATACTTATTTTACTTTTCTAATTTCCCAAATTCATTATTTTTTAGTTTTTTATCAAGCATTTGCTACCAAATCACAGCAAAATAAAAATGTTTCTTCTCTCCAACAAATGATAAAAGAAAAAAAAAAAAAAAAATCCAAGTAATTTATACTACAGGACACTTAAGGAGTGAGAATTCTATCCCTTAAAATCAATCAAGAATGATTATATTTTTCATGAAATTATTGAAGGGATCGGATTAGATTAAAATTATTGAAGGGACCTTTGAACTATCTGCAATTTATATCATTTATATACAAATTCATGCCTGCCAAGCCAGCTCTTCAATTTCTTACCTCTATGAATGGCTAAAATTCTGGTTAATTCTTAAGGACTGTACAAACCATGTAGAAAGAATGCTCGAAAAGTTAAGAGGCCTCTTTCTTCGCCACCTGGGGTTTCTGGTTAAAATTTAATTCTTTAAATTTTTTTCTTCACAAACTTTTAATGATCATTTAATAGTACTACATCTTAACAAAAGTGTCACATCACTGTACTAGTTTTGAAGAAATAGCACTTAGTTTTCAGATATTGAAAAGCTTAAAGCAAATCTTTTTCTCGAAGGCTCAGAGTAATTCATCTTTGTGATAAGTAGTTTCAGATAGGAAATTAAATACTGTACACTTTCTTTTTAATTTTATTTTAGTTAAAGTTTAAACTGAATTTTTTTCTTGACAAAGCTGCAGATTTCTCACAATGTAAATAAAGCAAAAACAAATATATTTTTCAAAATGATTTAATAACAATATGTTTAAAAAAAGAATTCCTAGTACAGTAAGAAAAAAAGAGAAAAGAAATAGACCATTAAAATTTACTATATAACTGAGGTTTATTCAACTAAATGATTTTTTTTTTTTAGAAAAGCTTTTTCCTTCTAAAACATATATATATATATTTACTCTTTAGATGAGTATTACCTTTTATAATAATATTTAAAATGTATTTGTTATTAATTACAGTCATCTGCTGGAAAAAGTGCCAGGATTGTTACATACTAAAAAAAAGAATATTTTTAAGGGTTTTAATTTTTTTTTAAAGTTTAACTTAAGAAAGACATCAAAATTTCTTTACCTAATTTTTAAAGCTGAAGATGCAGGGGAATGACGATCACTACTGGGAGTAACATTTTCACAGCCTTGGTCGCTTTTTACCAGTTTCTTTGACTTTAATTTCTTCGGGTCCAAGGACTTTGGAGTAGTTGCACTACAGTTAGAACAATAATTTGTAACAACTTCACTAGAATGGTTTTTAGAATTATTTGGTTGAATACTATTAACAGGAGGAGCCTTATTTTGTGAACATTCAAGTAATAAGCCTTGTTGGCAATTTTCTGTGACAACCGTAGTTTTGTGAAACAGCAACTTGTCATTACCATCATAAGTAATACTTGTCATTGTACTACTTGAGGTTTTTTTTACATGTGTCTCATTGTGGCACATTACGACATCTTTAGATTTACTTTCAGTAGAAGCAGCATCAACTTTACTATTTGAAGATGTACCAGAACTTGAAACATCTAGTGGTTCAGCTATGCTATTTCTACTCTTTAATTCCAAGGCCGCCGTTCTTTTAGCTAAAATACTAACTTCATCCCTTAATAAGAGTAGTGAGTTATTATTATCTACTAAGTACTGCATTATAAATTCTAAACTGCTATTAATCATATCGAACTTTTTGTCCTCTGACAATTGTATATCAGATTGTTGCTTTGAATCACACTTAGAATTATTTTGTTGCTGAATGGCAGAAAGCTGAGTTTGCAATTCTTTTATTTTTTCATTTTGCTGATGAAATAAAGCCGAAATTTTATTGGGAACACTCTCCTTGGAAATGCTACTTAAACTATCAGCTGAGGAAATGCCAGAGTCTATGCAATGTGATTCTTGTTGAAATTCAGAACAAACTGATTCTTCATCTCTTCCACCCAAGCTACGGTGTTTCCTGAATTTTGTATGCATTTTTATTGGATTTGATACATTTTCAACCACATATTTACCACCATTAAAATAATCATTCATATCATTACTTTCTTGTATTTGAAGTTGTTTAGACAGAACAATAACTGAGTCTGATTTATTTAGGGTATTTGCAACATTTAGTGTCTCACAAGGACCTTTTACATTTTCAGAATTACTAACTGCACTACTAAAATCTTGGTTACCAGGTGAGAAAGAAGTGTTTATTGCATGTTGTATATTAAATTCTGGTCTAAATTCACCATTCTTGTCTAATATACGATTTTTTGATGAATTATTAGTGAATTTAGTTAGATTTGGAGAGACAAAGTTTTGCCGACTTGTTTGAAGTGATTTGCTATTTATGTTAGAGTTAAAACCCGTTCCAGTACATTGCTGAAACTTACTAAAACCTGGTTCACGTATATCTTCAACATGATTTTTGACGTTTGGACGAACACTAGCAGTTGGCTCCATGTATAAATTAAGAGGAAGTAGTTGGACATTAGGGAAAATAGCATAATCAAATTCACTAGCATCAGATGCTACAGAGAAATTAATAGAATCAAAAACAGGAGGTTTAGGAACCTAAAATAAACCAACTTATTGTAACGAAATAAAAATAAACTTAATTAAACATACTGAAAGAAATTTAAAATAGAGATACATTTTTCAAAATGAAATATTAACAAAGATATTTTTTACCAGAACTCTATAATGCATAAATAGTAGAATCAAATGTTTTAATTTTAAAAAACTGAACTGTGTAAGAACATCTGAGTACCTAAGGCCGCCTGTGGCCCTTCAACCCCGATCTTGATCAATGTGGTTATTCGATTAGGTAATACAAATGGAGTATCCTTGATGACGGGTGACTGTTAAATTATGAAGATGTACACAATATGGTGATTTAAAAAACGGAAAGTTATCTGATCAATATCAGAGGTCTGTCCAGGCCAAATTTACTATCGTTTACCGGTACCTTCACAAATTCAACTTTAGGAAAAACAGCAGTTTCACAAAATACTTTTTCTTAAAATTTTATTTTTGCATCCCATAAGAAACGATAAATCCATATTATTACAATTTTTTTGTGTTGATTTTTTAATATAATTTTCAATTTTCACAAATTATGTCTAAATTTTCACAAAATAGGTACCTCTCAGAAAAACCTAGACAGACCCCTGAATATTTAACCGTTGCAATTTTAGCAATAAAAAAGCTACATGTTTGAAAAGGGATATTAGGTGCAATTTTTAGCAAAACATCTTATTCTTGATGGTGTTAACGATTTGAATAAAATGATTAAAATCATGTTTTTATCGAATTGACATTTTAAAAATAAAAATAAGTGACATTTTCTTTTTTGCTCTTAGAAAAAGATACAGAAATTTCATGTTTTTTATAATACAAATTCTCTGTCTGCAGTTTAATACAGACTTTAAAGCTGTTCTTTAAAGGTCCTTTTGTCATTTTAAATAATGCTCTGTAAAAAATAATACACTATTTAATAACTTTTATTTATATAACAGTCATGACTTTAATGGTAGGTTTTGTCAGTTTTTAACTAATATCATCTGTGCTTGGTATGAAGAAGGCATAAAATGCCAATAGAAAGAAAAGCCATGGATTTTTGAAAATTAAAAAGCATCTAAAATTGAAGTTTTTTAATTCTTAAAGAAAAGACAGCATCATCTAAGACAACATTAAAAGTCTAAGACAGCATTATCTTGTTTGACAAAAATATGCAATTTTTAATGAGCGTCATATCATTTCTAAACATTTGATTTATATTTTTACTGCTTTAAGCTCAGAAAATTTACTTAATCTTAATAGTAGATACATCACATACAGTATAAAAATGAAAGCTGTGCTTTGACATTAAAGCACTAAAACTGCACTAAGCTTTACAGCCTTGACAATTAAGCTAAAATAAGACTTAATTGAACTGATGCAAAAAGGGTATAAAATAGAATCTATTTAATTACGCATTTTATGCTTCTTAAAACAATACAATAAATATTTAACTACTGTAAAATGTTTAGTAATTTAACTTAAAAAAGCTATCTGATTTAAATATATTAGAATATATAAATTATTTATTGTAGATATTTTTAATATATTCTGTTATCGCAACATACCTATTTTTACATCTTGCCTCTAATTTAAAATTGCTTCAGTATTACCTGAAAAATTATTTTATGTACAGCTAATAGAAAAAATTATATATACAGTCTATTGATACTCTTCGACTTTCACTAACTTCATTTATTTATTAGTCTATTTTGAAAGATAATAATTTACATTACTTCTTTGGATAAAACTGTTATCAGTGAAATTAGACATTAAAAATAATATATTTACAAATATATTTCCAACTTCATGACTCATATAAGAAAATATCAGTTTGTTTAAATCAATTATTTTTTTAAAAAAAAATTCCAGTAAATTTAAATCAATGGCTTTTTTTAAAAAAAAATATCATGTGATGCCAATCGTGATAGCAATAAGGAATAAAGAGAACTGACTTTAATTTGTATTATCACTAACCTAACTAACATAAAAATTTTTTTATAATATTTAATAGTATTATTCATTCTCATTGACAGTTAAACTTCATAAATCAATGCAAATTTAATTTGTTTAATCTTACCATGATTTTTTCACAATAAAGAAATGAGAAAATATCATTTCACTTCTAAATCAAAGTAGATGATCAGTCAGGGGAATCAGCTGCTAATTTAAATCAAACCCTTCAGGAATAGATACCCTCACAATATAAATTTAGAGAATTTGTTACTTGTAGAGTTATAATTTTTGTAAATACAAATATCTCTTAGTGTCATATTTTCAATCCACCTTATCTAACTCATTATTATTTAATCCTTGTATTACTACACTTATCAGTAAAAATAAACATTCTTTTTCTAAGAGTAGAGCATGTAAAATTAAATAGAGAAATAAAACTAACTGCACAGATTTTTATTTTAGTAATGGAACAAAAAAAATTGTAAAAGAATGAATTTGAAGAAATATAAAGGTTACAAAAATTTATTACTTCTAAATTATAGCAATGCAATAAACTAGTCAGATACAGAAAAAAATTACTGCAAGAAGGTTTGAAATAAAGATTTCTAGCAACAATACAAATGTAAAAATATTAAAAATTGTTTCACCATATCAAAAGGTTTAGTTGCTGGTGGTTCCAGTAAAGTAGAATCCTCAAAATGTGAAGTTAGATGAACAGTGTCAAACGACTTTTCTTCACTGAAATTAACAAAGAGGAACAACTTTTAGGAACATCAAAAACATACGAATTGACTTCTTATTAACCAAATACAAATCCTAACTCAAATACAAAAAATTTAAATGTTAAAAAAGTTGAAGTTCATATAACATCTCACATATAACACCAAAAAAATGATATTAATATACTAAAAGACTCAATTTTGTAATAGAAAACAGACCAGAATTCGTTAAGATTAATATTGCGAACAAATAAAATGAATGTCACATTTAAAGGTAAAACACAGATGCCATATCATCCAATATATTAAAACATAAATTCGATTTAACATACTTATCATGCAATTCCATAATTCTTTTCAAATTGTTTTTCCGAACCACGAAAACATATAAATCATGTTTATTTCGACTTTGATTACACCCGCGGCATCTTTTTAGAAGTCGCAGTTAATTAAATTAACTGTACATTTTCTGCTCATCCCTGTTCCTTTCCATAGCCGAGCGTATCAAATAAAGATTATGGATGGTGTTCTCGATACTAAAGAGCGCTGCAAGCTGTATGCTGATTATACTTCCGGGTTACTCGTTCCCCTGTATTTTAAAGCCATTTGGCTCACAACGTGATCATTGTGTTTTAAGATTCTTGCAAACGTGGTGTTTGAATACTTATTACTAAACTTAATCTAGCTCCTCGAACAATATGCTAACACTAACATAAGATGGTGCACAGCTTGCAACACGAACAAGAAGTAATAAACTAATGGAAAGAGACCAAATAAAGGTTGCCAAAAAAGCGAGTTTTTCAAAATCTAGCAACCATGCAGCCTTTTTCAACAATATATCTCTAAATAACTAAAACAAATTTTCACTTCAAACTCACCAGAATTACATAATAACGTTAATATCTTATGAAATACTGAAGATTTGAGCTCAGAAATTATCTAATTTATTTCTTTTATTGAAAACAAAATTATCCTTTTGAAAATATCGCCTCGCTGAATAACATGTAATAAGCAGCTGAAAACTTTCTAACCGGAACTAGAGCAGGCAGACAGCTCGAGATTGTTATTGCTTACATTTCCACTGAAAACACCATCCATTTTCACTAAACTATCATGAATGAGAATTGGAACCCCCTCCACAATTCCCGCAGTACGGGGGGGGGGGTTGATAATTGGTGATCGAAATGGGCTGTAGGTGGCGTAGAGCAGAACTCTCTACGTATGGCTACACTTCACATGCTTTCCCCATTAGCGTGTGGAAAGTCATAGAGGAAGGAAGTACGTTAGTTTCTCTCTTGATTTTCATATAGATTAAAATTTTTAAGATGGAAAACTATATGGAACTGAAAATTACATTAAAATAGTTCTAAAGAAAAGTATCACTGAAATTTTAAAAAGTATTTTTTATTAAATAAAAAGGAAAAATATTAAGAAAAAGGAAAATATCGTATCCAGAGAAGAGGAGGAAGAAGAAGGGCTAAAGGCATGAAACCAGTCTCTCCCCAGATGGCGTATTCGAGTGTTGCGATCGCCAATAATAATAATAATAATTAATTATTATTATTTATTTATTTTGGAAAATAAAAATATTAAAAAAATCAGAAATTATGAATTAGGCATTTAAGTTTTTGATGCCCCAAATCTAAATCACTGCAGTTTTTCGATCGCTTTTTTCGATGGTTATCATTAGCACTTCCAATTTCAATAGTTTAAAAAGTCCCAATATTTTTAGTATTCGCGATCGCAACGCTCGAGAACGCCATCTAGCGGGAGACTGTAAATATCGTGCATTAGTTCCCACACAACCATTGGCAATGACGGACGCCATTTTCTTAGCATCAAAAAAGAAGCAAAATTTCCCTAAAGAAAAGGTAAAACTTCTTGAAAAAACTAATCAGAACATGCCAAACATTGAAGCAGAACACGCCAAGCATTTGAAGAACAACTTCTCAATAATTTTTACCTTTCTATTACCAACAACATAACATGATTTCATGATCACTTGCTGTTACAGATGTGTGTATTGCGGTAAAATAATTTTTCTGTCTTCAATTCATTACAAATTAAAATGAAATCAACATTGCTTTCGTCATTCCAATGAATTCCATACAGAACTGTAATAGTTATAGAATATTCTTCTTCTTCATAGAATAGTATATATTTCTGTATCTACATAATTCAGAAAACAACAATAAAGAATAATCCGAATTACTTGAAAAAGTATCTTTAGTGCTGATTATAAATAAATTTTTTATCGTTTTCTTGGTAAGTGTTTTTTAGTTAGGAATTTCAACTAGAATTCAGCTATTCTGTTTTTAAGCTACATATTAAAATTCATATCGAGATCTTACAATTATAAAATTTTGATGTGTGGTATGTTACCTAAAAGTAATGAAGGGATAAACTGTGTATATATTATTTAAGAATAAAGTTTTCAAACAAAGAACATATCATTTTGGAATTCTCCGGACTTATAAATCAGGTAAGTGTTATGATTTTTATAATAAAAACTTTGCTTGTAAAAATTTTTTTTTTCTTACTTGATGATCGTTCTCTACAAAATGGTTTTTTTACGTCTGATTAAATACTATAAGAATTAAAAAAAAGAAACAAAACGAAAGTTTTTATTGAAAAATTAGGAATTTTTAAAATCGTTTTTATCCTAAGAATTCTTCATTTTACGTTTTTTAGTTTAATTTTTTGATAAAATTGTTGTCAAAATACTTTTTTTGAAAAATTAAATGGTATTAAATTATGTGTTTATGTATACTTCTTGCATATTCTAATATTTGAAGTAATATGATTTAGAAAAGTATGGAAGAAAAATTCGGTACTTACGTATTAACCACAGCTGCAGATTTTTAAGTGCCGCCAATCTACACTTAAAATTTTTGGAAAAAATCTTAAAATGAAACACTTTGTTTAAAATAAAAGTAGTCAATCGGATTTCGGTGGAAAATGGGCCGATATAGAGTTTAGCATAGATTCAAAACAAACTTTTCTCTCACCTGATTCTATAGCCATTATGAACTCTAATAAATAAGATTCAAAATGAAATAACATTTCCAAAACGGACTTTTACTAAGATAAAGTTTCATGTTATGGACATTGGTACATTTTCGTTATATTTCACTCCATAAAATATTTCGCTCTTAAAAAAATAAAATTGCATCTTGTTTTGTTTTTGGCAAGTCCCAAAGACGCATTTTCGTAACACTAAAAATGGCGACAAAAAAAGAATAGTTCTTTTTTTGTTTTGTTTTTGTTTCGTAAGCATTCTTTATTTTACGTTAAAATTTAAATTGGCCTTTCATGTTATACCATTAAATTTAGTAAAACTATTTCTCAGGCATTAAGTTTGAACTCTTATAAGAATATACCTATTTTTTTCTCTTTATTTACAAATATTTTACAGATGTGTTCTGGATGTTCCTTCTCTAAAAAAAAGAGATACCATTTTTTTTTCGTTTGCATAAGAAAGAAAACAAACATTTTTCTTTTTTAAATTTAATCAGCCACAATAAAGATGGAACGTTACAATGCTACATTTAAGACGTCTCCAGTGTAACTGAATGACTGTTCATATGGAAATCGCAGGGATTCGGCACATACAACAACGCCCCCTATAGTTCGTTGCGATCGCGAATTCACCGGACTTATAAATCAGGTAAGTGTTATGATTTTTATAATAAAAAATTTGCTTGTAACTAATTTTTTTTCTTACTTGATGATCGTTCTCTACAAAATGGTTTTTTTATGTCTGATTAAATACTATAAGAATTAAAAAAAAGAAACAATACGAAAGTTTTTATTGAAAAATGAGGAATTTTTAAAATCGTTTTTATCCTAAGAATTCTTTATTTTACGTTTTTTAGTTTATAATTTTTTGATAAAATTGTTGTCAAAATACTTTTTTTGAAAAATTAAATGGTATTAAATTATGTGTTTATGTATACTTCTTGCATGTTCTAATATTTGAAGTAATATGATTCAGAAAAGTATGGAAGAAAAATTCGGTACTTACGTATTAACCACAGCTACAGATTTGGCAGATTTCTAAGTACCGCCAATCTACACTTAAAATTTTTGGAAAAAATCTTAAAATGAAACACTTTGTTTAAAATCAAAGTAGTCAATCGGATTTTGGTGGAAAATGGGCCGATATAGAGTTTAGCATAGATTCAAAACAAACTTATCTCTCACATGATTCTATAGCCATTATGAACTCGAATAAATAAGATTCAAAATGAAATAACATTTCCAAAACGAATGTTTACTAAGATAAAGTTTCATGTTATGGACATTGGTACATTTTCGTTATATTTCACTCCATAAAATATTTCGCTCCTAAAAAAATAAAATTGCATATTGTTTTGTTTTTGGCAATTCCCAAAGACGCATTTTCGTAACACTAAAAAATGGCGACAAAAAAAGAATGGTTCTTTTTTTTTGTTTTGTTTTGTTTCGTAAGCATTCTTTATTTTACGTTAAAATTTAAATGGGCCTTTCATGTTATACCATTAAATTTAGTAAAACTATTTCTCAAGCATTAGGTTTGAACTTTTATAAGAATATACCTATTTTTTTCTCTTTATTTACAAATATTTTTCCGATGAGTTCTGGATGTTCCTTCACTAAAAAAAAAGAGATACCATTTTGTTTTCGTTTGCACAAGAAAGAAAACAAACATTTTTCTTTTTTAAATTTAATCAGCCACAATAAAGATGGAACGTTACAATGCTACATTAAAGACGTCTCCAGCGTAACTGAATGACTGTTCATATGGAAATCGCAGGGATTCGGCACATACAACAACGCCCCCTATAGTTCGTTGCGATCGCGAATTACAAAATTAAGATGCGTAAATTTTGAAATTTAATAATCACTTTTGAAGCTCTTTATTTGTGTCCATAAAAATTATACAAGTGACTTTTCGATGCTATATTGTTGCTATATATCGAAGTATTTCCTAAAATCTCGATCTTTCTAATACGATCTTTTAACAAATAGTAATAACTTTAGGTGAACTTTATTTGCTTAAATTTTATTTTAAAACCAAACTATTTTTTTTCTCGTTTTTACGGCAATATGCATATCTACATATTTTTGAAAATCCTGATATTTTTAATATGTATTAATACGACTCTTGAATTGAGCATTTTTAATGGGAGGTTTTATTTGCGTTGCTATTGATACGCTTTTCCCCGAGGCTTCAAAAGACCCTCTATCTTTAATCCGGGACTGTTACGAATTTCGAATCAATCATTTTAATTATCACCTTTGACGTACGTGTTTTATTTGTACTCATTTGTGTCGTCAATTCATGTTATTTTTCCTTTTTTTATCTTGAGATTTTTAATATAGTATTTGGGAGACCGAATCCCTAGTTTAAGATTATCAATGTTCAACATTTATATTTTTAACCGCGATTAGCCACTGCGTCTTTGTAGATCCTCCTTATTCATCAGAATTTTATTAAATTTGGTTTCAGGGAATAATTTTGCATGCTAAGCCAAATGCAATAAAAAATTCACATGTTTCTTCAGAAAAAGTGCGTTTATTTGTGAAAATAAGCATATTCCGCCACGGATGCAGTTAACTGTAATATATTATTATTAAAAGATTTCTTTGAGAAGTCGCCAAAAACACTTTACAGAATGAAAATCTGACCAACAGTTTTAAAGTTGTAAAAGTGATCCAGTTTTTTTTTTCTAGCTGACTGTATACCCCAAACCAGATGAGTTATAAAGTTTTAGTAGCTGCCGCAAATGTTTTTTTTATTTTGTTAAAAAAAAAAAAAAAAAAAATTCGAAAAGAAGGCAGAAACCTCTAAATTTTGAGGGTTTTCGCACTAGACAATTGAGGGTTTGAGGACAATTGAGACAAGGCTTCGCACTTTCGCACTTCTTATAAATCAAAACTATTGAATTAGAAAATCAGACTTATTTAATTACTTTTATGATTATTTAAGTAAGACTTTAAAACGTATAACTTTACGCTTCTAAGGGCAACTAATGTTGTGTGTATTAAATTCAACCCTTAGAATAAATTGAAAAAACAAAATTATAATAGTTGTTCGTATTTAGAAATTAAATCATATCTATCAGAGCAATCATGCTTATTTCAATATTGTTGGAGAAATCTGGTGTCAAGAAGAAAATATTTAAAGGGCCTCTCAAAGTCTAGTGACCTTATCTATCTGATATTCGGAGGTTTTGTAAAATTTCAATGCTATTTTATAATATTATTTTTACTGAAGGTCACCGAAAACTAATCTTCTTCTCATATTGTCCTAATTTGAACTACTTAATTTGAAACTCATAGCTGCATTCACATATCAAATTTTCATAAATTTCAATAAAGAAGAAATTGTTTTCCTTTCACCTACGATTATAATGATTATACGCTATTCACAATTTATCCTTAGACAATGTAAAATTTACGTAAATTTCTTAGCATTTAATATAGCAAATGCTTTATAGAGTAAAAGCAGATATAGGGAAATTTGAACAGTGCTAAATTGATCAAAATCATAAAATTTAATTTTTTTTAAAAACTAATAGGCAAATATTAATATTGGAGCAGGCTGAAATTTTTTTTTTTAAACTTTACATTTCTGAATATTTTTCTTAGCATAGATAAGTAAAATTAAAATTAATAAATAAAAAAAAAAAAATCCTTGCTTTCAACTGGTGGTAACACCTCGAGCCAAAACTATGAGAAAATCACTGGGGTAAATTGACAAATATCGACAACCGTGATTATTTGATAGTTGATAACTTTAAATTTGAAACCGTGGATAGCTTTATATATCTAGGCTCAATTAGAAACACTTCAAATACAAATTCAGAGGAAATTAATTGCAGAATCTAGAAAGGAACCAAAGCTATTTTTCAGATCAGTATCTGTTAAAAAAGAAAATGATCCCAAAAACAATTATATTAAAATTATACGCAACAATCATCTGTCCCGTGGTGACACAGGGCTGAGAGACTTGAACTTTAACACAAAACTACATAAATAATTTACTAATTTTTGAACAAAAAATACTTAAAAAAATGTATGGCCCAATACAGCTATCTAATAATTAGTAGAGAATACGAACTAATGATGAACTGGAAGTTCTTATCACAGAAAAATTTTAAAATTCATCAAAGTGCGGAAACTTTCTTGGCTGGGTCACATTGTAAGATCACCCGACAACCGAGTTTTAAAGGTCTTGCATTGGAAGCCCATGTGTAATAGGCCGAGAGGCAGACCAAAGAAAAGATGGATGGATGATGTCTCGAATGATTTGAAAACTTTTAAGATCTGCAACTGGAAGATCAAAGTCAGGCTGTCTAGAGATATATTGTGTGACAGGCTAAGGCCCACTCTAGGATGTAGTGCCAGTAAAGAGGAAAAGAAGAAGAAATTGGCAAACAAAAGTTTAATAGTAAGTTGACTGTAATGGTAATCAGAATCATAGTGGTTATAATTATTAGTAAAGTAGTATGTAATTAGTATGAAGTACAGAAAATATCAGTGAAAAGAAAATTAAAGAGGCAAAAAAAAAAAAAAAAAAAAAAAAAAACATATTTTATGAACGAAAATACATCCTTTTAACTGATATTTTTTTGTTCTATTTACCTTTTCTGGAACAACTAGATTTCGTTTGATAAATTTAGTCAGACAGAACACCAACAAGCGATTTTAGACCATTCAAAGTGACATACTTTAGGTCTTTGTTGTTTAATGAATAGTGGTTGCTAAATATTTAAAAGCAATTAGTTCTATAGTTTTAGTGGTTTGTAACATACCTTGAATTAGTGTTACCAGACTGTCTACATTGCATCGGAAAGAACTAAACAAATTTATGAAGCAATATCAAAAAAGTAAGCGATAACTATTTTATTTGCAGGATATAAAAATTCTATTCTAAGTTATCATTTTTCAATCATTCAAGGTGGTTCATTCCTAAAAGTGAATTCCAGAGTTCGTCTTCATTTACAGCTTGCAGTGGTACTTCATAATCATCCGCGTTTCGTTCTATTGTAGCCAAGTTCTCTTCACTCCCATGAACTGACAATGAATCGCCTATTTCCGGGTCGATTTCTGATACTTCATTTTCTGAAAAAGCATCAATGCCATCAGTGATAAAATTCAAACAATGGATTTTGCCCTTGCCTTGCGCATTGTTGGCAGAATTGGAAAAAAATTCCTGCGTGAAAATAGATGCAAGACCTGTCGATGTTTTCAGATGCTCTGGTAAGGTGGCGAACAGAAGTTCTTCGTTGGATTTGGTTTGTAACATGTTTTGAAATTCTAATTTTTCCAGGGAGTTTGTTTTATCGAGTAATTTTTTAAAAGGTATGGCTTGAGTCACTTGTTGTTTAGAACTAAAAGGTATTACAGTATACAAATCACTTGTATCAGTAGCTGCATCTTTAGAATCTTTTCTTTGTTGGGAAAGTAGGCGTGAATACAAAGATTCTTCTATAATGATGTGTTTGCTTGTGGCTAAAAGATAATGACGTTACAAATTTCGCTACTCTATTCTATAAAATAACTGTCAAACTTGAATTTATTGTGAGAAAATTATGAAGAAGTTAAAAATTAACTAAATAAAAGGTGTAAATGCATTAACTTAATTAAAACATCAATTTAAAAATTCATTTCTAACTTTCATATCTATCTTTCAAGATTAACGTTTCCAGCTAAATATTTTTCTAGTGATGGTCAACTAAAACAACTGTTTAAAAAATTATTATAATTTTTTGAAAACTTTAATGGGATTGAATGATATTTACAACCATACCTGCCAAATTTTACTGTCTTCTAGTAAGTTTTTTCCCAATGATAGTTAAATAATTTTTGAAGTGAGTGATAATGTAGTCAAATGCATAATTCCTTTTAGCTATCACTTAAAACGCGATAAGATAACTAGCAAGTCTTCCTTATATGCAAGTAAAATATTTATATATAATAGCAGTTAAAATTACTTTTAATCAAATTTATTAAACGAAAAACAAGTATGGATCAAAAAATTTTGCTACCACATTATAATATCAAAATGAAATCTTTTGAAAATTTGGAAGAGTTTATAAGCATGTTGGAAACTGTTTTATTGACTTTTTACGTAATTTTTAAATTATTAACAGGTAGTGGTATCAAATTTCTTTTTTTCTTCCAATTTATTAAACTAAAGTAGCGAAATCAATTTTGTCATTGTGCAAAATCTTATATATTATATAACTGCGGAGTATGCTGATTTTTTGGGAAACTTTCTTTTTATTTTTAAAATGATTACAAAGTATATGCGTTAATATTTTTTTTATCTTTGTTAAACTAACTTAAATTATAATTATTTTGACCTCCACTTCATATTATTAATTTCAATAATTATGTTAAAGTCCTGTCATTAATTTTTTTAAAAATATTTGTATAGTTGAAATAACTCCTGCTAACAGCTGTGAAATCAATTATTATAACACTACTACTACAAAGATTCTTAACGAGAAAGTATGAAAACGGCAACTGTGTGTCTGCTAAAGAAATTACTTCGCAAGTGATATTAATGCGTGATTGAATATTATTGCACTTTTTGTGATAGTTTTTTATTGGTAGTATTGAATACAGACTTTACGGTAGTGAAAAAAGATAAGTGGAAGCATTAAATTTAGTAAAACTTGTTTAAAGTGTACAGCATTTTGTCTCATAATTTTTAAACTTTTTTCTTGACTCGTGTAAATTAATTTTAAGTTGTTGAGATCAGTTTCAATTTAAATTAAATACACATTAAACTAAGAACCAAACACAGGAATAACTTTGCTTACCATGCGAAATCTTTAACTCTAATCTATTTGTACGAATTAAATTTAGTGCTTTACAATCTCTTTTAGGGTTAGGTTTGTTTTTCTACACACTTTAAACTGTTAACTTACTTACACATTACACCATTATTGTATTAATGCTGGTAAAACAACTCCTTAATTGATTTGTCTTCTTTATGTAAACATCAAAAGGTCTCCCAACCAAGAGATGTCCCAGCAATATTTACCTTTCCCATGACTACCACGTAAAACAGAGTGTTAGTCGTATGTGGATTTTGTCACAGTTTTTCCATGAAAACTCTGAACGGTTGTAACCGTCATTTGCATTCTTTTACTTATATTACTTTGTATTCTTTTACTTATTTGCTCATCACATTTTTTCTTATCTCAAACTGGCAAAGAAAGCAAATGATATGTTATCTATAAAATGTTACAACTCTCTGGAATGAAAATTTTGTGATCCTTTTTTTCAAATTCGATAATTTTAAAGAAAATTTGAGCTTACTAACTTATAAGATACAATTGCTTTATGGAATTCGGTATTGAGGAATAGGAATTTGTTTTTAAAAGAAAAGTTAATTAATAGAACCCTTAAAAGAAAGTTTAGGTTAAGACGGTAGACACTCTAAGAACTGTTGTAGTCATCATTTGCCTATCGCTAAAGAGCCTGCATGTTTACCATATCTAAACAGGCTATATACCGCCACGATATGGCGGTATGCAGGGCAAGCGATGCGCAAATTAATTGGTTGAATTGCCGCAAATAGGACGGTTAGAGCCATAGAGATGCGCTACAATATTTTTATAGGAGAAATTAGTTCCTTAGTATTGTCTCCAAATGTGTACTTTGCATACGTCAGCTATAATTTACACTAGATAGTTTTTTGGAAATTATTTTATACTTGCATGCATATACATAAGTGTATATACGTTCATAATAAGATCCTGTACCAAAAATAATTTAATTGTATTGAATACATTATTGCGAAAAAAATATTAACAACTAATAATTAATACTTACATTGAAGAGCAGATGGGTCTACCATGACTTGAATAGGAGTTTGAAGTTTTAATAGGTATAAATTTAAATTGAAATTTTAAATATTACTGCACTGATATACAAAGAATTTTTGATTGCTTCTGGATTTTATTTATTTATTTTTTAAAATTGAGCAATTGTTGAATTTTTCCTTTGTTTATAATCCGAAAATTCAATTATGATTATTTTGAAAATCAACAATTTAGTTTAAATTATGCATTTGAATTTAAAGTATTATTTAAAAACTATCAAATGGGGGTAACAATTCGTCGTTCAACAATAATTCCTATGTTTCATCTAGAACAATATTTCAATCTTTTTTTTAATTTTTGTTTTTCTTTATTCAAGTTCAATGTTTGTATTTTGTTTACTGCGTTGTAAAAATTTTAAAAAACTGACTATGTTAGATAAAAATTAAATTTTCTTCTACTTTTTTTTTTTAATTATTTTTTTTTGTTGGCGTTCAATAGTATTTCAGTATATGCTTCATTGTACCCAAAACTCGTATTACATATGAAAATATATAATCAAATATCTTTTTTTAATTTTCAAACACGTTAAAGCTTTAACTTGGAAACTAAATAATATGGGTTGCTGGTGACCTTTCTATTTGGTATATAACTCAAATTGCCCGTTTGGATCAAAATTTAAATGCGTGTTAGTAAAAAACGGACACAGCTCAAAATGCATGCAAAAGAAATTGGACACGACTGCCTTCTAGTTGTTCTATTTTTCCAAAAGAAAGACATCTAAAAAAGAACTACAAGGTTCTTTAAGGCTACTTAATAGAGACTTAAAAAATATGTGCGAAAAGATTTATGCCATCCGAATGTATTTGAATTCACTAATAAATTTTTAAGTACTATTAAACAGTGGCTCAAGAAAGGCGAATAAATACTATGCAATTTTTTCTAACTCAGTTAATGTCATGTTTATTAAACACATATTTTGAGCCTTGTCCATTTTGTCAAATTTATAAAGCTATGTAGACTTTTACGGTGCGAGCCGGTAGAAGAATTTGTATTGAATAGCCATTGCTAAATATTGAGTCTAGGTCACGCTTTTGAAAGGCGAGTGTTCTATCCATTCAGCCACCGCAACTCAAACGCTCATATTTAGCTTGTCCATTCTCTTTAAAAAAAAGCGTCTACAGCAATCACAATTTTTTCAAACGTGCATTTCAGTTTATTTCCATTTTATAAACGCGTGTTTTGAGCCACTAATCCTCATACTAAAATTGAAAATCTCTTTCCAGATCAAGCCAAAAGGAATGCCTTAAAAAGTTATTACTTGAAAATAAATATATATCTCTTATATTATTCGCTCCATGATAACGAAAAAACATAAAATAGACTTCAACCATATTGTCTGCTTTTCACTTGACATTTCTATTTTAATATTCAAAGGAATACTATTTGTATGCAGCTTTATTTACGGACGAAAGTGTGACGGTCAGTTGTATACATAGCAAACCATTCATGCACGTACTAGAAAATTCAAAAGGACCCTCATAAAACTTTTTCCTGCCTATTTTACATTTTTTCTTTCAAAATAAAATAAGGTGATATTTTAAGCAATAAAAATTCATTCGCCTTTTCTGTTTGAAAACTTTTGAAAATTGGAAAGATTCAAAAGAAAAATTTTTCAAAAGAAAGATTCAATTGGCCGTTGCTTTTTGTAAAAGAGTTGCGGAAAGCATATGCCTGCTATTCAATGCAGTCTATTATTGTGGCACGTGTTCTTTTTAACTACAAAGGCGCATACTGCCAGCTTATACATTGTAGTCATCTTTTTTTCTTGTATAATTTATTTACTTTTTGTACTAGATTTTTTGGAACAGATAAAGATATCGCCTTGAAAAATGCCTATTTTCTGAGTTAGACATTTTTTCAGCTTTGTATATGTATATATATATATATATATATATATATATATATATATATATATATATATATATATATTGTCTTTTTTGGCCAAAAAATTTATTTAAAATCATTTTTATGTAATTCGAAACTGCTTTTTTCTTTTAAAAAATACATCTCAAAATAGAGCAAGATGTATTGCAAAGATTATGCATATTTAAAATTTAAATAATTATCATTTAGTTCTTAAATAAAAACCAACATATTACACGATAAATGTTTGTTAAATAACAAATTGTAATGGAAACTAAGTAGTAATGGAAACTAAGGTGCAATATTTTTATTAAATCTACTTTTCAATAATTGATGTGCGGTTTTCGATAGAAAAACTGACATTCAACAAAACTTTAAAAAGCATTACGAAAAATGATGATAGTAAAAGGCATAATTAGAACAAAATAAAAATATAACTGAAATTCATAAAAAATACAAATTATTTTTTTCCGTTCTCTAAGTTATAAGATATGTTTTCCTTCACAGCCCTTGTAAAATTAAACGAAAAAGAAAAATTCCAGAAATTTACATAAATCTTTTAGAAGTTCGAAACTAAAACATTATTAAAATATTGCATATGAGTTTGAATCCTTTTCGAAAATCTTTTGAATTTTGATTTATTGCACTCTATAAATGTTAGTGAAATATCTTATTTTATACTCTCAAGCTTAAATTTAAAATTGTATCACGAAGATATGTGCATTGACAATGAATGAAAAACAACGAATGAAAGCTCTACATTTAATAAAACAACAAATATTTAAAAAGCAACTTAGTTCAAATATTTATATAAATCAAAATATTAATAGCAATGATACACATATTATTAAAGAAAACATTATTATAATATGCAATACATACATTGATTAGATTTCTAATCATGTGATAAATACAATGAAGGCTTGTCACGAAACTAAAGAAACAAAGATAATATATATCCTAACTTAAAATAGAAAATTATCTAAAGAAATATTAAAAAATAATATCATTTACAGATGTGGTATGCATAGTTTAAATGAATTAAGATTCTATAATCTGTTATAAAATTTGTTTTAGTATGCCACCTTTAGATTTAAATATTGAATTTCAATATTAATATTTCAATAATAGCATTAAAAAGTGGTTCGAATATTGCAGGAGTAATGGAATAAAAGCAATTAAGCAAAGAATATGAGTATTAAATATAATAAACACATATAATCTGTTATTAAGTAAGTTGTAACGTCAACTAATTTAATATTATAAGATAATTATATTTATAATAATGACTAAGATGATCTAATTTATTAACACTTAGGCTTACAAATACAAAGAACACAAAGTTTTTTCAAGTAAGAGTTGCAAAATTTTTATGTAATTCTAAATAATAGTTAAATGTTTATGTGTATAAAACGTTTTAGTGAAATTTTTTTTAAAAAAATTAATGGAGTATTCCTTTTAATTATTTTATTATAAATAAATATATGTTTCAATTAAATTACTTTTCAGAAGAGATTTTCTCTAAATACAAAAAAAAAAAAAAAAATAAATAAATAAATAAATAAATAAAATAAAATAAAAATAATGTAACACGAATCATGATACAAATAATATATTTCTTAAATTGAAATGTAACATGGAGTGTAGTAAACAATTTAAAGTAAACAATTTAAAGTAAAATAAAAGTTCTAAACTGCTTCATCGTGAATATTTTAAGTTGAAAAATCAATAAATGGAATTTTCCTGAGTCTAAACGATATTGGATTTCAATGAAAACAATATTTTCTTTAACACAACAATGAAAGAAGTTTTTAAATTCAAAATAAAAAAAAATTTCATCATCGATAAAAGAAACAGTTTCCACATCGGCTGTAAAACTACAGCACAGTCTTTCGAGTATTTCGATAGCTTTCTTTTGAGATTGAATAACATGGAAGTATTAGCGAAACGTATACATTTTCTGGAACATGAATATATGTAGGAAAACATATAAATTGTCTGGAACATGAATAAAAATAAGAACAAAACTAGTAAGCTATCCGGACCATGAATATAAATAAGAAAAAAATATATATCAGTTGCCGGGAATATAAATGCAGGTATGAAGAAAATATATAAGTTATCGGGCACATGAATATAAGTAAGATAAAACATATAAATTATCTGGAACAGGTATATAAGTAATAAACAATATATTAGTTATTAGGAATATGAATGTAGGTATGAAGAAAGTATATAAGTTATCGGGAACATGACTATAAGTAAGATAAAATCTAATAGTTACCTGGAACTTGCAGTACTTAGCGTTTTTATTTAAACGTGTTCAAAGAAATTTTAAATATTCAAACAATTTGTTTCTATACTTTTGGGGATATTGAGTTAAAATGTTTGAAGTACATCGAGCATTTAATTCTAAGCAATTTCTATCCAACAATTTGTAAAAAACTTTGATCCCGCGATTTTATAATTTTTATTCGCGATTTTCATTCCGCGACCATCCGCGATTGGTTGAAAAGTTTAAATCTATATCATTTATTTAAATTTTCTAATAAGCAACATCAATCCTAGAACATTTAGTTTAATGTGAATCAAACATCATTCGTCAGATTAGATGCATCAATTTCTGATAAATACCAAATAGTAACAATTATTGTGATAAGTTATGAACAGTAATAATTATCCTAGTTCATAATAGTTGGAAACCATTTTTTAATCGAATTTGCTATGAAAACATGTGTGTAATATTAGAAATGTTTCTAAAGATTTTTTTAAATTAAATTGGTAGTCGACACGTAAATTTAATATTTGAAATGTTTCGACATTTTTGTTAGGGATTTTATGGAAAACAAGTCACTTAAATTTAATATCTGAAATGTTTCAAACTTGTTTCAAAGGTAATTTGTAGTGGACACGCAAACTTTATATTTAAAATACATCGAACCTTTAAAGGAATTATTAGTTAAACGCTTGCATGTAATATTTCAAATGTTTTGCAACTCTATTTAAAAGGAATTTATCGTGAACAAGCAAGTTTTATATTTGAAATGCTCGGACACTTGTTTAAAGAAATTTATAGAGAACAAGGGACTTAAATTTAATATTTGAAATGTTTCAAATTCTTTTCAAAGGTCAGTTGTAGTGAAGACGTAAATACATTGAAATATTTGAAATATATCGAAACTTTAAGGGAATTAGTAGTAAAACATTTGTTTGTAGTATTTGAAATATTTCGAAACTTTTTTCTAAAAAAATTTGTTGTGTGGGCACAAGTTTAATATTTGAAATTTTTCGACACATTTTTTAAGGAAATTTGCAGAGAACACTTCACGTAGATTTAGCATTTGAAATGTTTCAAATTCTTTTCAAAGGTAAGTAGCACAGAAGTTATATATTTAAAATATTTCGAAACTTTATTTAAGAATAATTTGTAGTGAACACGCAAGTTTAATATTTGGAATGCTTCGGAACTTTTTTAGGGGAATTTATACAGAACACGCCTCGTAAATGTCATGTTTGAAGTATTTTAAACTTTTTTTTAACGGGAATTTATAGTAAACAGGAAAGTTTTATATTTGAAATACTTCGTAACTTTAAAGGAATTAGTAGTAAACACTTGTATGCAATATTTGAAACATTTCGAAATTCTTTATGAAAATAATTTGTTAAACATGTAAGTTTAAAATTTTAAATGTTTCGAAACTTTTTTTTTAGGCAATTTGTAGTGAACACGTAAATTAAAAATGTTATGAATCACGTTTTAAAAGAAATTTGTAGCGAGTACGCAAGTTTTATGTTTGAAATGTTTCGAAACTCTTTGAAAGTAATTTCAAGTGAACTTGTACACTAAATACATGAATTGTTTCGAAACCTTTTTTTAAAAAGCTCTACCAATCAACGGAAATATAAAAAACTTTGTAACTCTTGTGATGGTATAAAGTATGCCATATTTCTTAAGAATATTAAAATTTGTTTTTGGAATGTTTTGAATACAAACTTTACGGCAGCATTTAATTGTCATTAAACTTTTGAAACCATTAAATTTAGATATAGCATAAAGTGTCCATTAATATTTAGAAAAAATATTATTCTTTGGATATTAACCCTATTATATGGAAATAGTCCTCTGTATTTAAATATTCATTTTCAACACTGGTTTATATAGCTTGCAAGAGGCTGTTTCATAACCTTTGTTTACTTTTAGTTGTAAGTGTTTAAATTGTTACATTTTATGGTATTTTCTTAAATATTAACGCATTTCTATTCTTGTCATTAAAAAACCAGATTTTAATTTTTTTGCCTTAATTTTTGGTTGTTAGATTTCAAAGTGGTGCTTGACGAAAAGTCGATCTTTATTTTTTGCCGAATTCCTCCCTAACTTTTGCTTAACTTATGCACTAACTCATCAGGTTAGGTTTAATCATCTACTGGAAAAATTTTTTAAAATTAAAACTGATTTCATAACCATTATGTTTCTTTACAAAGTTACAATATTAACTTTCAAGATAAATTTTTTGAAAACGAAACTGTAATGGTAGAACAGATCACAAATGAGGTATTTCATAGCATATTTTGTGAACGTAAATCACACAAAACACGGAATAATTTGCCCAATTGCGCCCTCAGGTGAGCAACAACAGTTTCGAATCATTTATTTACTTCTACGATTTAATACTTTGATTTGTAAATTGGTTTTAAGTCCTTTCAATAAATTGCTGCAGACCTGAGGAACAGTGGTAAAAAATAAGAATATTTTTTATTTTACAATATGTATTCAGCTGAATATTATCAATATTGTTTATTGATTTAATTTTGCATTCTATTTATTGAACGTGCATCTTTTTTAAATGCTCCTATTTTAATAAAGTAGGCTAACACATATTTAATAGCTAATTTAAGAGAATTTTGGAGAATCGATTTTTAAACACATAATGATTATTAAAATTAAAATAAATTAGATGCAAAACATGACTGAATAATACTTTGATATGTAATGAAAGAATTTAAAATGTTTTTTTTTTTTTTTTTTTTTTTTTTGTGTGTATCAGAATAATTTATGTTGAAGAAATGAAGAACTGGAAATGTATTAAAAGATTGATTTTTCTAGCCTTTAAAATCAATTAAAAATTAAGATAAATACGATAGAATTTTAGGATCTAAACCAATGCAATGGGAAAAGATAAAACGCTACTGATTTTAATCAGCGTAAAAATGTATTATAAATGCAAAAATTTAAAGACAATGTATCATATATAATATCAAAATAAATCAAATAAAATGCAAAGTAAATAACAAAATTAATAAAAAATGCAAAGTAAAATAAAAAGACAACGTCCCCGATACTTCAAATAATATTTAAAATAGTAGTTTAAAATTATAACTAAGCAGAATATAGAATTACTTAGCTGCTTTTATTAAAAAAACGAAAAAAGTAAAAACAAATATTCCTAATCGATTAAAGTGAAGCTAAAACAGTTAATAACTATCAGAAATAAAAATATGCATTTATATAAGTTTTCCTTTTGACTGTCAATAGTGAAAACTAATAATTTTATCTAAGCATTATTAATCAGAGATTGATACATCATATATTTTGTCTAACGAACGACTAACAATTTCTAAAGCATTCATGCTTCTTTAATGCTTATCGATGGAAGACAAAGCTTAAGATGGAGAGCGAGACTGCAAATTAAATTTTGTGTCAAAATTTTCTTACAACCTTTTAAAGATTCGACTGTCACACGTCTTTTATGATTGACTTTCGCAATTAATAGTGCTGATCTTTGTGATATAGTGATTGCTGTTTGATAAGAGAGTGAAAAAAGCCCTGATACACTATTGATGTTAAAGTATTAATTTTGTTTTTGCTTTCATATTCCATTTAATATAAAGTCAACAATGGTTCTTTAGTTAGAAATGCTTTACTTTTTTTTTGAATTTCAGTACGATTTGGTCTGTTTTTATATGGTTAGTGAAACTTTTGATAGTATGGCACATTTATTAAAAACTTGATATAAAGCTCATTAATTGTTTTAAATTAACAACGTACAAATGTTCAGAATTTCACCAAAAATATTTTGACAGAGATGACATTGTAAAATTTTTTACCTCGTTAGAAATAAAGGTCTTAAATTATTTATTTTAAGTTTTGAGAATCATATAAAGGTCTACTTATGTAGTTTAGATTTCGTGAATTATATCAAAGTGTTAACCTATCCATTTTGAGTATTGTTAATGATATAAAATATTATATAAAAGTTTGAACATATTTATTTTGGGTTTTGTGAATGATAAAAAAAAGTCTTAACCTATTTGTGTTGAGTTTTATGAATGATAAAAAAGTTTTAACCATTTGATTTTGAGTTTTGCGAATGATAAAAAAAGTTATAACCAATTGATTTTGAGTTTTGTGAATGATAAAAATGTTTTAACCAATTGATTTAGAGTTTTGAAAATGCTAAAACGTTTTAACCAATTGATTTTCAGTTTTGTGATTTTTTACAAATGATTTTTTACCAATTGATTTTGAGTGTTGATAAGTTTTAAACTATTTATGTTGAATTTTTGGAATGATAAAAATTTTTTTTTTTATCATTTTGACTTTAGTGAATAATATAAATTTTAATATGCTATGTGCACTTATAACTCTTAGAAATAAAAGAAAAAGAATTGAGGAAAAGCATCTAAAATTTAAATTTAGTTTCTATTATTAACTATATGGAACCAGATCACAAAAAAATAATTTATAACACAAAGTCACACTTATAAGAGAACACTCTAAGATGCTAAGAAAAAGTTTTTCTCTGTCAACGTCTTTACTTTTCAATATTAAAGCAATTTATCATAAATAGGGAAAAATCAAGAAATTTTCTTGTTCTTCTTGGTTGCTTAGCAATGCAGAAGAATTTAATAAAATTTCCTCTAAACATGAGGTTATTTGACAAAATCTTTTCTTTCCCTTTAACCTAGCAAAGTGCTTACTTGTCTGTAAAATGTTTTTAAAATAATCACTCAAAATAAAGAGTAAAGGATACTTCCGAAACTTTTAGTGAATTGAAAATTTTCAACTGTCTATATTAACATAGTTTTTAACAAAAAGGAACAGACATGTAAATTTAAATGTATAATGAAATAAGAAACTCGAGTGTCATTATTGTTTAATTCAAAAACATTCTTTAAAACAATTCATCTATGCATATATTTTTTATTTTAGTTTACTATTGTAGTTAATGTTCTTAAAATTTTAAATTCGTTATCTAAATTTTCATAATAATTTACACTAGTTTCAGGGCTTTTTTTAAATATGCGGTTATATCACTTGAATGCGCAATCTATTTAAATTTTAAGATCAGTCAAAAATTTGAAAATGATTTACGTCAAGGATCATTCTTCATTTCACCAATGTAAAAATCTTTAAAATTCAGTTACAATCGCAGTTACATTCATTCCATTAAAAGAGATGATAAACAGCTATTAAGTAGAGCATCAAAATGGGAAACACTAAGAGAGTCCAAAGATCGAGACAGACACCATTATTAAGAAAACACACACACAGACGTACACATTACACATATATAATATATATTATAACATTTACAAACGAGTCAAAAGCTGCCATTTTCACTGATTTTCATCAGTCAGTGTTTCTTGAACTGAATGAGATTCCAAAACAAAGTGCAAATATTACGATGCATAAAATATAAGCAGTTTTAACGATAATTCATCTTTAGAATATCTATCTATTCATCACGATTATCCTTTTAATAAATGTTCAACTTATAACATCAAATTTTGCTCACAACTTAAGTCAAAATAATTCAATTTCAGAGTTTTAATGAAAACTGATCATTAGAATATTTACTTATCACGAATATCTGTTTTATGAATGTTCATCTTATAGCGCTACTTATTATGAAGTATTTAAGGATAAATATATAATTTTAATATTTTTAATGAAAATTCATCTTAAGAATATTTATTTATCACGATTATTCTCTTAATAAATGTTCATCTTATAACACCATATTTTGCTCACAACTTATGCCAAAATAATTAAATTTCAGAGTTTTAATGAAAGCTGATTTTTTGAATATTAATTTATCACGAATATCTTTTTAGTGAATGTTCATCTTATAAAGCTACTCTTTATGAAGTATTTAAGGATAAATATATAATTTTAGTACTTTTAATGAAAATTCATCTTAAGAATATTTATTTATCACGATTATCCTCTTAATAAATGTTCATTTTATATCGCCATATTTTTTTCACAACTTATGTGAAAATAATGAAAATTCATAGTTTTATTTAAAATTCATCTTTAGAATATTTATTTATCACGAGTATATCCTTTTAATAAATGTTCATCTCATAACGCTATAATATTATTTTGTGTAGAACTTAAGTATAATTAAATAAGAATAATAGTTTGAATGAAAATTCATCTGAAGAATATTTATTTATCACGAATATCTTTTTAATGAATATTTATCTTATAACGCTACTTATTGTGTAGTATTTAAGTATCAATATATAATTTTAATAGTTTTAATGAAAATTCATCTTAAGAATATTTATTTATCACGATTATCCTCTTAATAAATGTTCATTTTATAACGCCATATTTTTTTTCACAACTTATGTCACAATAATCACATTTTATAGTTTTAATGAAAATTCATCTTAAGAATATTTATTTATCACGAGTATATCCTCTTAATAAATGTTCATCTTATAACGTTATATAATTTTTGTAGTTTTAAATTTGAAAAGTTCATTTCTAATTATATAAGAATATTTTTTTAAAAAAATAATTAAAATAATTTTTTTACGTAAGTAATATTTTATAGCATCATAATTTTTTAAAAATCTTATTTATGTATAGAAACATGTATTTTCTAAAAGCATTATTTCAGAATTTTAGTTATGAATACATCATATAGCACCATTATTATTCAGAAATAAGTTAAATATTTAAGATTTATCTGATAAGATTTAAAATATATATATTCTACAACTACAAATATTTCTCACAGTTTTAAACATTTTATACACTGCTAAATATTTCTAAGAGATATGAAGAATTGAGCTCAATTAATTATTTAAAAGATATAATAACAAATAGAAATTAGAACACAGAGTTGAAGTTTTAGTATAAAAATATTTTTTATTTTAAGAATATTGTATTATTTAAAGCATATATTTCCTTGCTTTGATTAATAACTAGCCTCAAAGAAATTATGACAATCAAGTCTTAAGAACTATTGCATGTTAAAAAATGATAACTTTTAAAGTAATTATTTTTTTTGGAACGTTTAAAAAACACATGCATAATATGAAAAGATATTAAACTAAGGAAGCGAAATATTTATGCATCTTCCTGGATCATTTTACGTTTGTATACAAATTCTAAAAATTTTTAAACTTAATTCCGGAAATAACTTTATCTTCATGCTTTTAAACTTTCTTTATCTTTTTCAATAATAAATTTAATATAAAAATGGCATAAGTCAAAGAATATAAAAAATTTTTAACCACAAAATTTTTAATTATAAATTAGACAAATTTTAAAAAAAAACTCAACAACTAATTCAAATATAATTTTAAAAAAATTTCTTAAAAACTGATAAATATTTTTTTTTTAAAAATTAATAAAAACTGATATTAATGATATTTTGAATGAAATGTTTTAAAAAACTGATATTAATATAATTTTGAAGAAATTTCTTTAAAACATATATTAATGCTATTTTATGCAAATTTCTGAAAATTTGTTTAACAGATACAAATAATCATTTATATCTGTTATAATAATAAAATTGAGGAATACACATTTTTTAGAAAACTGATATAAATGTAATTTCAAAAACAATTTCGGGTGTTAATGGGATTGGTTAGCCACACAAACATGTCTTAAACAAAAGAACGAGTGTAATTTTCACTAATGTAAAATCCTAATAAACTGCTTTGATAAACTATTCTAATTTACTACTTTCTCCGTCCCAAATTTTTTGCTACATTTAGGTAGAAATCTTTTCCCTAAAATTGTTGCTACATTTCAAGTAAGCAGAGTCATAAATAACTTCGTCGCAATTGACGCAATTTAGTAGATGGATACCAGTAATATTATACTACTGATAAATTCACGATTCATCAGCTAGAAAATAGTTTTATGCGATTGTTGGTGGAAGGCCTTGCGAAATGGGGCGTGGTTTAAGAGTGTGCGAACCCTGGATTATTGATATTAATTTAGTACTCATTTAATAAGGAAATGCATCGTAAATAAATTTTGCTGATTGATAGTATATAACCCTAAATTCTCAAAAAAATATTTAAAAAACCATAAAATCATCAGTATTAATAATATTTAAATTTTGCAATTAATTTGGGACAGAGGGAGTAATTTGTTTAAAAAAATGGTTATCCGAATACTTTTAATATCAGTTTAGTTCATTTGATATCAAATCTTGAAGCATCAATTCCTAAAATATCAATTCTAGTATCGATTTTTGAAGTATCAATTGTTGAAATTATTTTTAATTGCAAAAACTGTAATGTGAAATCCATATAATAATAATAATAACAAACCCGCATGCTGTATAAGGAATTTCATTCAGCTCAAGAGCATTGATTATCGGTTATATATAGTTATTTGTGTAGAATACAATATCAATAATGTTAACTGTCAGATGGTGAACAATGATGTTGACTTTGATTACTTCAACCAGTGCACCGTAACGAGTGATAAAACGATGGACCATTCTCTTCTAATCCTAGGCTACCTTGTTTTGTGTTTTAATTTTGTTTTGTTAGCCCTTTGGAACGGCACCCATTGCTAATGTATTAAAATGCAGTTTCATTTTGAACTTATCAATCTATTAGATTGTTTCGATAGACAAAACTAGATCGCTGAGTTAGGCAAACTTATATATAAATACTTTTCGTTTTACAATGTTAGAATTAAGCCAACTGTCTAAAAAAACATTTCTCGTATCATTAATAAAAAAAAAGTAAATTGATGAATCTATATCTAGATCAAGAATCATCGCCATATGTATTTTTTTAAAAATAGAATTAAGAATTGAGTTTTTTTTTGTTTCAAAAACTTCATGATCTGTACTTTAATTTAATTGAAACATACTACTCTATTTTAAAAGAGTTTTGAAAATGGCAAATATATTTAATCATAAATGTATGCTTTCTGCTTCGTTAGTATCATATAGCATTTTGAGTTTCTAAGTCTATTTCGCAGAATTGGCAAAATATTTATCGTTTCACTTCTAGCACTTTAAAAATGTTACCTCTCAGAATTCTTATAACACGCTTAATCATAATATTATTCAAATTTGCGGCAACTTTAAAGCGATGCCGAATTAAGCCATATTATCGCACTAATAAAATATTCTTGAAATTAGCTAAACTACAATATGATTCAATTTAACACTTTTTTAGGATTATAGCAAATTGGGATAACATCAAATTATAAGAGCGACATTATGTCTCAATTTTGAATAAATTTTTATGAGAAATGTCACAGCAAAAATAATTAATTTTATTCATAAGTCGACAATTTACTGTTTACAGTTTTACTGTAAGAGCTTCTGCAGAAAGGGGTATTAATCCTAATTTACTGTAACCACTCTGAATTTAAAGCAAAATGTTTAGTTTTGGAATTCTTGTGTAAAGAACAATAATTATTAAAAAATAAGTGAGGAAAAAAACTTGCAGTTGTGCCATTCCAAAAGACGTAGTGTCATAAAAGCTCGCTCTTTTACCTAATGTTTTTATTTCAAATTCTCTAGATGTAGAAGAATCATTGAACATTAGATGTAACAATGCAAAAGCGTAATATAGTGTAAATCTTTGTTGTTAGGTCCATTGTTCTTTTAGAACAAAGGATGTTATTAGTCAGGCGAGGCTCAGGAGGAATAAGTATTAAAAGCAGCGTGTATGTACTTATCAAATCATGCCAACTAATTGTTGGTATTTTTCTTTTTCTCGAAGTTCGAGTTGCTTCCAGGAAGTCATTGCGCAGTCCAGAACGGAGGAAGTTGTTAGGGCCACTCAGGGGCATAGTGAGGAAGAAAGATTCTGCTAATCCATAAGATGGTTGGAAAGTTGAAGGAAACAACTGGTCATCACTATTGCATGTTTACATCGCATAATATGAATCTTTTGGTATTGATAACGTTTCCCTAATCTAATTTTTTAAGCATTGCTGTTGCATTAAGAACATACGCATTCTATTAACTTAGAATGTATCAATTCTATTTCAAAATATTGCATGCATTCTAGTCATGTGCAAAAAGGCTAGCTGATACAAAAAGTCTTATTTATAAAGAATCTAAAGCTTTTCTAGAAACATTAAGTCCTAACAAATTACTTAATGAGATTAGTTGTATCTTAGAATAATTGATAGAAAGCATTTTTGTTCTATCATCAGTATAAAGTTTTCTTTATTATCTCTAACTGACTTAGCAAGAAAAGCATCAAGTATTCAAAAGGCTGCAAAGTATCATTGAGTTAGTTAATAGCAATTTATATAACTACGAGTCTTTTTATTATCAGCAATTAGTAAAATAGCTAGGGCTCCTAATATGAAATGTGAAAAAGTATTGATTTCTTAAATAATTAATTTTCATAACGATAAATACATAATTTTTAGAAAAATTGTTTATTGAATTGAGTTTGCATTGCGAAATTTCATGGCTTGATGTTTACAAGTTCAAAATAATATAATTTCCTTTGTACAGTATCAAAGAAATTTTTAATATGCTTTAAAATATTAAGCATTTTAAAAAATCTATGAAATAGATATTTTATCAAAGTTAATGCTCTTATTATTAGTTATTAAGTTGAGTACAACTGAAAATTCAATGATACTTTGAGGGAAAGGGAGCAAATAAATTTTCTAAAAAGCACTTCAGAACATATACTTAGAGAAAAAGAAAAAAAAAATATATAGGGATGGCAAAAATTATTCAAAGAGAACATCTGGAATATCTTGTCCTAAAGCAACTTTTGATAAGGCGATGTCTATGGGTTTGTTGGGATCATAAAGTGACGGAGCTTGTAAAAAGATACCACAAGTGCCAGCAATGCAGGCAAATGTGAAGACGTAGAGAAATAAGCGGTCGATGACCATTGCTACGTACTTCCAATCCTCCTTGATCTGAAATATGAAAAAAAATCTTAATTTTAATATGAAATATTATACAAAAGAATTTTTTTTTTCAATTATTTAATATCCTTTTGTTCGTAGGTCAGTTTAAAGGCAACAAAAAGTTTTGCTACAGCTCATAACCATACTAGCCTAATTTTGTATCTATCAATTTTTGTGCTGCATGCAATTAACTTAGATACAAAGTCCATTGTCTCACAAAAATACTTGATCGTTAATTAGAATTTAATAGAGGTAAAATATACAAAGGTCTTTTATGAACAGTAGCACAACTTATTTATTAAAAACTATTTTTTGATAAAATAGATCTATAAGCTAGCAGTTATCACTTATGTTATCGTTAAAATACGTAATAAATTGCATAATTTATAGTTAAATTTAAAACGATGGCTAACGCTTAACCAATCAGACATTTCCTTTTCGTGTTTCGCTCATCCCGCTCGAATGCTTCGTCGTAGAATGTTCTAATGTCGACAGTGATCTTCCTAGTGCTACAAATTATCTGTATGCCGAATTTCATCGATTTCGGTTAGATAGTTCTTGAGTCTATAAAGGACACACAGACAAACATTTATTTTTATAAATATAGATAATATATAAGTTTAAGTAATAGCTATAAACAATTTATTTGGTACTACGTAAACTTTTTTTTTATTTCATTTCAATGGTTAAGGAAATTTCCTTTATTTTTTGTCAATTAAGACAAACATTGAGCTTTTGCTTATCAAAATAGAAAATTACTGCTTGAAATATCAGTTAAAGGTGTCAGGTTTCAAATTGATTGAGTCCGTGAGAGACGATTACTGTCAAATCAACGACAAGATAGTCTGTGATTGATGCGATTTTTCTCTTTTGAGTATGGCATCATATTCCGATACCACTTTTTGAAACAATGCTTAGATGCATGAATTAACTTAAACTTTCAGTTCACCGTGCTATTGAAAAACCCCATAAGAGTAATAAAGAGTGAATATAGCTGCATAAAATTTACTATAAAATGGATAGAGTAAATTTAATGACGGAACAAGTCTCAATAGCTCTTTTGTAGAAAAAAAAAAAAAAAAACAAGAATAAAAAATATTGAACTATTAATTGTCGTTTTCACAATGAATCTTGTTTTTGTGAATAAAGGTTTTTCACTTAAAACATTGTTTGTGACTCAATACTCTCCGGTATTCTAGAACTTTCTGACTTATCGGTTTAAGAGTTTCGTTGAATACATTTAGCGATTTCAGTGTAATTATCTCATTATTCATAATTTTCAAAAATTTTTATGTCATGGTAGTTTTTTACTATCTTAGAATTTATGGGGTGCTACACAACAATTTAACTCGATATTTATTTTCTGATTTCTTTTTTTAAATGATTTTACGATTTAAAGAAAAATCTAATTTTTCATAAGATACTAAGTTCTTCGAGCAACAATCTTTATTCTTCCTATAAATTCAAATATTTAAAATTTTTTCAGGAGCACTTAATGCTCTATTTGTCTGTATATTACATTTCTCATTTTAAAATATGCTTACTAGCATAAATGGCATGTATTAAGTCATCTTTGACATGGTTTAAGTTTAACAGTGAAGCTTCTTTCTGGGCAGCCTGTTATCAAAAGTCAAAAAATTCTTCGACCACAATCTTGGTAAACTTGTTGTCAATCATGACCGATTAGTTGGTCATGACCCAACGATTCAAAAATCGATTTCATTTGAATCGAGGCAGCGAAATTTTGGATTTTGTGAAGGGCAACGTATTCGTTGTTGGAATTTACGTCCATTCGTCAACATGAGAGGATTAGTTCATTCCTTAATAGTTTTAACATTTGCTCCTTATTTGGTCTCTAATTTTTTTCTATAGGTTTCTTCTTACTTAGTCATTTTACTTAGGTCATTTTCTATAGGTTTCTTCTTACTTAGTCATTTTACTTAGGTCATTTTCTATAGGTTTCTTCTTAGTCATTTTACTTAGGTCATTTTCTATAAATTTCTTTTTACTTAGCCATTTTACTTAGGTCATTTTGCAATAGGTTTCTTCTGAGAACATTTTTTTCAAAAAAGGAAATTTTGTATTCTTAAGCTTTAGTTACAAGACCAAGTTGTCGAAGCATCCTCTCGGTCCGGATTTATGAGAGTTTTATAGGCAAGAAGCTTCGTTTTTATAATAGAAAACAGACCCTTAGCCCCCAAAGGGAAATCCAAGAAACATTTTGTTGGGAAATGAAATACGATTTTGGATTTCAGAAAAAATGTCGATTTTGATATCCTTAAAATCAGGTCTGACATCAAATTCATAAAGGCCGATTTTCGAAAGTTTGATTCGATTATTAGATGGTATTTTATGTAGTACAGACATGCTTTATTTTAGAGTCATTTACAGTTAATTCTGTATGATTTACAGCTACTTCTAAAGCGGAAAATGCTTCTCTTTAAAGTAGGGCGTTTCTAGCAGCAATATCACAATATCAAAATCATCGGCGTAAGATAAAACCAAATTTGTCAAGTTCATGAATTCATTATTTGAATCGTGAACAGTCTCTCCCAGGGCTATTCACGATAGTCTCTACTAGGGCAGATAGAGCCGCGATGGCTCAGGGGATAGAGCGTTCGCCTTCCAATGAGGCGAACCGGGTTCGAATCCCAGTCGATACGAATTCCGCATCCGGCTTGCACTGACCACAGTGCTGACGTGAAATATCCTCAGTGGTAGACGGATCATGGGTTAGAGTCCCCTTGCCGTCAGGCTAACCGTGGGAGGTTCTCGTGGTCTTCCTCTCCATGTAACGCAAATGCGGGTTAGCTCCATCAAAAAGTCCTCCACGAAGGCAAATTTCTCCTAATACTCGATCCAGGAGTTCCCTTGTCTTCTGGATTGAGTTCAAAATTACAAGGCTACGGAGTTGAACATTAGTAGCCGTAAACCCATTAAGTTGGGTCGGCTGTTCAACGACGGTTATAAATAAATACTAGGGCAGATAAAGTAGTAATTGGAGTAAGAATTTTCTAAAAGACAACTGCTTATCTAACAGATATACGTCTGAATCATTTGTAATGGTGAGAAAAACAGTTATTTTTGAAACTCAAAAACAACAAAACAAGATTTTTACTTTAAAACATTAATGTTGATATCGCAAAGAAAAACTTTCCTCAACGACTAAGATATGGCCACAATACCATGTGATTGCTGAAATAGATTTTCAAAACAGTCAATAAGTGGTATCAAAATGTTAAAGTAGCAAAGAATAAATTAATTTTATTTTCTTTTGGAGTGCTTTTACTAATGCAGCATTAGGTAACAAACATAAATTAAGACGCACAAGACTATCGCGTGTTTCTTGATAAAAAGCTATCAAAGAGACTTCTTCGAGGAAAAACTAATTAAGTGAGCTTATGTTGCTTTATCTCCATTGCGAATATCGAGTGATTCTAACATAATAAAAATTTATGATAGAGGCTAATCGATAAGAAAAAGGTCTTCGTCTCAAACTTTTGAGATTGATTTTACCGGAGAAAAAGCCAATGCTTTTTCATCGAATTTCGACTTCCCCCTCCCCCAGAGTCGACCAGATGAGGTCAAAGAAATCGAAAAAGCAAATATAGGCACAGAGACAAGAGAGACGATGGAAAAGAAAATGTTTGAGGAATGAGAAGCGAAGTGAAATGATCGATGAGAAATCCATCTGCCGCTGCCGAAGTGTCTATACTGAATCATGCATGAAGGTTTCTGCTGTTCTTTCAGTAGGAATGATGGAGTTTTGTCTGTCTACTCACTTAAAAGTAAATTTCTTCGCTTTTTGCTTTGGCAACATTTTCACCAAATTGCCAGAAAGAAAATTAAAGATTTACAGTTTGAATAAATCGAAAGCGGTTCATTTTGTATTGATAAATGCTTTTACATTTTCGGTTTCGTTATGGAAAATTTTTTAGGAAGCAGCTAAGAAGAAGATGGTAGGATTTTTTTTAAATAGTTTTTTCTGATAAATGTATTGATAAGTTGAGATTTTTTTTAAAACTAGTAAGTAGAACTATTATTTAGAATGGAAGCGACAAACTTAAATTTTATTAAAGTTTGAAATACTAAACATGGAAACAGAAAAATTCAATTAATAGTTACTTTGGAATTCAATTTAAACTTTCAAAAGATGTACTTATTATTGTGCTTTTTATGTAGGGAGAAAAAAAAGAGAGATAATTACTTTGTAATCCTAATAAAAAAATTGTAGTAATATAAACCCATGGTTTAGCTAGATCGTTTCTTTTCTTTTTTGTTGAAAAATTGTCTGCTCAGATTATTTACAGGTATATACACTAAAAGTATCAATTTACTGCTAATGCAAATAAATATTGTAGTGACATAATCACGTTAAAATTCAACAAAATATTTTACAGTGATGAGAAAAGTCTCGTTATTAAAAAAATAGTAATTCATTTACATTTAAATTAAAAGCCTATTTCTCTGTTACTAACACTTTATTTAAAAAATCTCCGCCGATGAACTTTAGATCTAAATATATGAAAATATAATTTAGATCTAAAATATATAGTTTTGTATTTATAATATGCTATCGACGATACAAACTGTACACTTCTTTTGTATACAAAGACTAGTATAAAAAGTTGCTTTAAATGTTTTGGTTAGCAATGAACACTAGTGATTCTCTCAAGAACGGTTTTGTACGTAAACGTAGGTTTATTATTTATTTATTTATTTACAAAATTCTCAAGTTTTGAACAAGTGAGTGAGCAACGATGATAAATCGAAAGTTAAGAGAGAAGAAACAACCCCATTCCTTCAACCTGGAAAAAAGATCCAGATGATATTAAGCCAAGTTGAGGAAATGGAAAATTACGCGGAAAGTATTTCAGATGGATTAAGTTATATTGCTACAGTGGGGTCAAAAAATTGTGCTAAGTTCATGAGCTGAACACGACATTCACTCGTTCATCAAGTTCATGGCTGAAATCAACATAAGGCAATATAGAGTGTGCTTAAAAAAAACGGAACCATATGAAAACCGCATAGAAGGCACAAAAAAGAAGAAAAAAAAACTCCACGTAGGGTCGTTTCGTTTCTTTTTTTGCAGAAAAATTGTCTGCTCAAAGTATTTACGGGTTTATACACTAGGATCACAACGTAGGTCGTAGAACGTAGGGTCGCTACGTTATCCGAAAGACACTACAACAGAAAATGAAATCAGACAGAAAACAAGAATCATTCTGCATAATTTTATGTTAACTATATTTCCTTTCACGTGGCACGTTTGCGATCAATGCCAGCACAGAAGTTGTTCAAAGTTTTAACCAAATACCTGGAGACACGCGTTAAATCGACAATACATGGATTGATACCCCCTTTTCAAGCATGCAAGAAGTATCATTAGCAGATTTCTGTTGCCTCAAATGTCTGGCGAAAACCGTGAGCATCTCCTGTTGTATTGGTCGAAAACATGTAACGCGTTTGGAAATGTAGTGAAACCTCTCTGGAGCGATCACTCTCTGTTCAACAGTAGAATGTTCGTTAATGCAGGTTGGTTGCTCTTAGAGTTTCAGGGCTAAAGAGAATGGAAGGGCTAGTTCACTCCGCTCTTAGAGCTGAAAATTACGATTTCCCTCCTCTTGACGTCACTGTGTCCACAGATCTGGGAGATTGCAAGCAATATTATGATAACTTTGCATCTTTCTCTTTATAAAAATAAGGACTTTTTCTGGTTATTAGCTTTCAAACTTTAGGTAACTAACACATTATTTCCGTTCATAAACATAGTTCAAAAAAACTTTCTTGGCCATTATATTAAAAAAAATACTATTTTAGACTTATTCAAATATTTTACAAGTTGGCGAAAATGACACTATAATTACTTTATTTTAAAAAATTCAGTTTTAACTTTAATTATTAAGAAGAATGAAAGCATATATCGGCACTTTTTTATCTACATATTCTTTTATAACAATAAGTTGAGTTAAATTTAGAATCCCTGATTTTAAAATATGCCGTTAATAGCAATTTGTTCATACTTAATCATTAGGAAACATCAACCTTAAACGCTAATTACTGAAACAAAATAATAATTTAGGTTCATAATGACATTAGAAATTTTACAACTGTTTTAATTATTTAAATTTAAGATGATATAATTTATAGATATTTAAATTTAAGAGAATATAATTTTTAAAAAAATCATAAATATTTAGAATAACTACATTAAAAAATATGTTATGAAATTAGGAGAATTTCAACTATACATTATATATTTTATTTATACTTTTTACTTACGTTTTAATTTTCTTTGACTTTATCCATTTTTTAATTTTTTTTCACCTGCCTTTCTTTTTGAAGTAACGAGGCGGTTTCTATTTAGATAACGAATTTTTATAAAAGTTCTTAACGATAGAAAAAAACGTATTGCTGTTTTATATTAACCGTGTCATTTCGGAATCCATTTTTTACATAGTTGTTCATTTACTTTAGGGAACACACGAAAAATTATATTTTTTCCTTTTGTTTTTCTATCAGAATTTTTGCAAGTTGCAATCGCGCAAACTGGCATTTCGTTAATAGTTTTAAATTTTTGTAAATTCACTGCGAAAACTGAGGAAAGTCATTATAGAAAATAACAAATGTCTTAGAATATGTCTCAAAAAGAAATGCTCCAGTATTAGTTAGAGCTAGTAAGGCCGAACGCTCTGTTCTTGAAGTGAAAGTGCGAGCTTTGCGCCAAAGTGACGTCACTAGAGAAAATCGGAGGATTGGTGCGGCGAGAGAGAGTCTTCAAAGGAGTGAACCAGCCCTTCTATTCTCTTTAGCCCTGTTAGAGTTTACCCTTCCATTGACTTTAAAATAAAAAGAGTCTTTCGATTCCGAAAAATTTTATAGTGGACCTCCGGAGGTTGGGTTGAAAAAAAATAATACGCAAACTCACAATGATTTATAAAGTAACCTCCATAAAGGTAATCTTCCAACAATAAAGCCTTTACAACTCGTTATACAAGTAGTCTATACAAACTACTTAAAAAGTGAATAAGTTTGCGTTCAAGTCAACTTCTTTCAAAAATTTCGAGGAAGAAAAAGCATGTCATACCTCAATAAATATACACCGAACCGTGATGGTTGAGAGGACAAAGCATTCGCTTCCGAATGAGGTCGTGGCCCAGGTTCGGATTCCACCAGTGGGTGGTTGGTACGAGTTCAGCTCCGGGATTGCACAGACACACAGTACTGACACAAAATATCCTCATGAATAGACAGATCATGAGTTAGAATCCCCTTGCCATCGGACTAACCATAGAAGTTTTTACCCCCATGTAACGCAAATGCAGATGAGTTCTCCAAAAAGTCCTCCCCGAAAAGTACTTTACCCAAATACTCGAATCAGGCGTTCTTTGTCTTCTGGATTGGGTTCAAAATTACAACACTACGGAGTTGAAAATTATTAGTTGTATATTCAGAATTGGGTCACCTGTTCAATGCCGGTTATAAAATAAAATAAATAAATAAATATATACCCAGAGCAGTGGGAGCTCAGGGCATAGAACGCTCGTCTCCTCATGACGTACGAATCCCAGCGATGAGTGGTCGATACGAAGTCCGCTTCCGGATTGCATTGACTACAGCACTGGCAAAAAATATCATCAGTGGTATATGGTTGTCTTTTGGATTGGGTTCAAAATTACAAGACGGAGCTGAACATTGATAATCGTAAACTCAAAATTTAACCAGTGCTGGTTTAAAAACGCCGGTTATGAAATAAAATATAAAAGAAAATATGATCAGGTCTGACATAAGGGAATAGGGTTAGTAATAAGGGAACCATATCGTTGAAATAAATGTAATAGTAGTAGAGTTTGTGAATTATGACTCACGCTCTCGAAGTCGTCCTTATTGTCGATGTGCTGGGCAATGAACATGGCATTGTGGATAGCTCGTTCAATCTGCCGGGGTAGCCGTTTCTCCACAATACCCGGGCTCGATTCCAGGTCATGGATTACCAGCTCCTCCGACAATCTTCGTCCTGTGCTGTTTACCACTTGTTCCTTCATGTAACCTAAGAAATATAACATGAATCTGTGAATGAAACCCACTGAAGTAATAACTATTTACTTATTAAAGAAGTAACATGGCAAATACAATAAATATATTTAAACAAAATTCTATAAATGAATAAAATATTAGGCTACTTCTTTTCCTCTGCTTAACGATTTAGTGACAGGACTGAAAAAATCCTCTTCTCATGTTTCTGCATGCAATGAAATGCTTGAATGTGTGTCTCTGCACTGCAGTGAAAACTGTCATTAACAAATTTGTAACAAATAGATCTTTGTTTAATGCTTCCTACACTATTTACATTATAATTTTAGGATAATTCCGTACATTATTATTCCATCTTGTAATCGGAGGATTGATTAATTTAGACATTTATAAATACGTTTTCATCTTGATTTCTCAACATTTCTCAACTAGTTTTCAAATCGAGACAGAAAAATACAAACGTCTTTACAATGATTGTTCTTTATTCGCAAACTACTGTACACATATACTTTGATTAAATATGAAAACGTATTTTAACTTTTTTGCATTCGAGATTAACTATTACAACAAGGTCGCAACTAATAAGACAGAAACCGCAAATTGCACAATTTTCATGCAACACATAGAGACCATTTAAATAAAGTGGTTAATAATGATTAAAGTGTAAAAATTTTAACATTACAGCAGGTAATATATGGTGCAGGAGAGGCAACCTCGTGTGCGAAGAGGTAAGAAATGAAGTTGTTTTATATTTATGCCATGTGATTTTAGAAATTTAGTCTTATTTCATGATATATATATATATATATATATATATATATATATATATATATATATATATATATATATATATATATATATATATATATAATAAATGAAGGTGTACTCAGTCTTCAATCGATTTTCTATTTTAAATCCTAATTGAACATTACTGTTGTGTAAGAAATTCTTAGGACTTGCATTATTTCTAAACAGTAATAATTTTGACAATCATACTGAAATGTAAAATATATTTTAGAAACTAAACAGAATGTTCACAAACTTTCTTTATAACTTATTGGTTTTGTATCTAAAAAAAAAATTAAGATCCATCTATAAATATTATTAAAATATAGGAAAAATGAAAGTTTCTCTTTGCATAAGTTGATAAATCTCTACTTTGTTTCATCGGGATAATAATTTATTTTATATGTCCTAGTTTTTTTAATGCCGTCCACTGCATCAGACCTATTCTGTGGAGCTAAACCATACAAAATAGGACAACAATAACATAAGGGTAATTAATCTCCTGAAGCAAAAAAACTTCTGGTACCGTAACAAACATTGATGGGAGTACATAGAAGATAAGCCTGGAAATCAATCATAAGTTTCGAGAGCTTCATGTACTTTCTCAAAATATCTGAAAGCTTCCACACGGGTTTCTAAAGGTAGTCTCATTCAACTAGTTTAAACGTAAACCTGTAAGCGAGCAAGCAATCATCCACAGAGCTTACCAACTTTCTACTTCTTTTAGTGATAGAATTTTTTATGTTTTAAGCAGGATCCTTTTTTTTTTGGTAAATTCCTTTTAATTGTTAAAACTATTTTCTGTAAATTGTTAAAAAGTTCAGATAAAACGTGACTTAGATCCCGTTTGCTAGTGATCCAGTGTCCTTGTTCTCAAAAAGCACTAAAATCGTCAGTTTTCTCCGAGCAATCTGCTGTCCACAACTTTCTAGAATTACATGTTATATCGACAAAGAATATTATATCTGTAGGTTAATAATAGTATACTGTCGTTGCAAGTTTGAATGTGCATGCACATGCTCTTTTGTTTCATGTATGGGCGAATCTCAGGAATCATTAACCTATATGTCTTCAAACTTTTCTTATAAATATATTTCATAATAAGCGAAAATTAATTCTAATAACATTGCAGGAATAACTATGCATTAGTAACTTTAAGATACGTACAGTTTTGATCGCGAGTAACTTGCTTTTGGCTTTCATTTCTTACTTCAATCCTATATTTGACAACTTTTCATGAGTGTTGCTTAGAGTGTTTAACATACTTAGTATTTTTTTCAATATGTATTCTGTTTAAAAAAAAAAAACAACTGAAAATCACTAAAAACATATTTCAGTAGTTCTATCATATTGTTTTGAATGATATTTTTCGTGAATATTGACGTTTGCAAGCACTTAAAGTTTGTCGCCAAATTTTGGCACGTCAAACCATCGAAAATTGAAAAAAAAAAAAAAAAAGGTATACAATCTAATTCTGCGAGTTACAAGCTAAACTAATGATACAAGTTTGTTCTACTTTAAATAAGCTTTTGGAATATCACTAGCATAAAACTCGCAGTATTGGATTGTATACCTTTTTTTTCAATTTTCGATGGTTACTGTTTGAAGTTTGAAGACATATATGTTAATGATTCCTGAGATTCACCCATATGCTTTGTCTCTAGCTAGAGCATTACTATTGAGTTAAAGGGTAAATACCTTACCACCTTCTTTTACGAGTAAGCCTTTAGCATTATGGTAAAACGAGATTTGTACTTTCGCGGATAGAACATTGCTGTCGACCTAATAAACACAATATTTTTATGAATTTTAGAAATTATATAAAAACATTGTACTATGTTCTTTAAATGATTTGGTGTTTAGATTAGCTCAAACAGCATATTAAAGTAGTCGGTGTGCAAGAGGTCAAAATAATGTAGTGTTTTTTAAAATTTTTCTATATGCTTTTTATAAAAGTTTAAAACTGCCATCGGTTTCACTTCACTTCGCTTGTCAAATGGAGATGCATACCTGAGCCAAACATGGCCTTTGTCCATTCTTCATGTCCACAATAGTGTCTGTGAAGTAGATAAATTACATTGCATGCTTTAACAAAGTCATGACAAAGAGTAAATCTAACCTTCTGCAAGTGATGGTGCCGGGGCGGTTCCCTTATTGTCGTCGGTCTCAATCTTGTACTGGGGCGGCCTCATGAGAAGAATTCGGGGCAGCAGGCGGATGAAGATTCTCCTCACCCAGGGCGCCATTCGGTGGGTCGAAGGAGACCGGAAATGGACATTGAGAACAGCGATGGTCACGATCACGGATACAGTTACAAGGATCATCGTGAACACGAGGTATTTGCCTGAAAATGAAACATTCTTTACTGTTAGCATTAAGAAATCGCCATACAAATCATATGCTGTAACTCAGTTCCTAATAGTCGATTAGTTTCTGAAAAGTCCAATTTTGAAAAAAAGTCGCATTTTTTAAAATCTGATTTCTCCGGAACTATTTGATCGGTTTTGCTCATATTTTGTATTTTGCCACGTAAAACTTTGGATTGCTCTCCTGATCAAACTATTGGAACCATATTTTAGGGATCCGAAATCTGAATCGAAAAAAGGGTATCTTTATTCAGAGAAAGTACATCTTTGCGTCTGAAATCGTAACTTGAAATATCGTATGCACTAATTAATTAGCATATTTGAGGTTACCGCCTTGAACCTTTAATATTGAGTCCTAGAACGTGAAGATCCGATCATTAGATCAAAAGTTATTCTGGGTGGTCCGTTTAATTTTTTTGTGCACTGTACACCCAATAAAGAATATGCAAATGAATATTGATAATAAATGTTGTACAAAGTTAAATCGTGAATATTTATGATCAATATAGAATATGGCTAAATATATGATAATGATGATGCAAATAAGTAATGATATTAAATGTTGTACGAAGTTAAATCGTGTCATTTGATATAAAATCGTGTCATTTGATACGTGAATATTTATGATCAATATAGAATATGGCTAAACATATGATAATGATGATGCAAATGAATAATAATATTAAATGAAGAATCGAAGCTGAATCACGAAATTTGAATTTAATATGTGAATATTTATGACGGCATATGTAAATATATTTACTCATATTTGATTTAAAATTCGTGAAGTGACCCCCTTTGATATGATGCATAGTAAAGTTTTTTTTGTTGATTACTTTTTATTGTTGTTTAATACATAAATGGTTCGGGGTAAAAACTTCACGGTTAATCGCGAGATAAATCTTCACTGATCCATAACTTCGCGGGTACAAAACTTCGCTGATCTAAAACTTCACCTATGTAGAACTTATTAGAAAGGGCTGTAGCTAGAACGTTTTTTTTCAAGGGGGGGGGTTGATGTTACTTTCAACGATTTTCTAGAACGAATTAAACACTCTAAAGAACAAATTAATTTTTAATGATAAATTATTTTGTTTCATGTAAATCATAGATTACAAACTTTTTATTAGTTCACTGCCCACTTTGAAAGTGAAAAATCTTTCAACTCCCCTCAATATTTAAGTTCTTTAACAAAGTTTATTAAACAATTAAAAAAAAAACTTTTACATTTTTTTTTCAACATTTTCGATATGATAGACCTTAAATCATATCATAATTTTATAGAAATCTTCTACAAATCAATAAATTTGAATTTTATATAGATAATTATTTTATTAAAATATTCCTCATGTAAAAATTATAAGTGTTTGCATGGAAATGAATTCAATGAATCATCTTTCAATTTAAATAAGCAATCATTTAAGTATTAGCCATTAAAATATTAAATTGCATATTTTTATGGGTTTAGGAAAAGGTAATGAATATAATTTGATAAAACTGATCTTACAGTATTTCCAATACATACAGTAATAGTACAAACATATTTTATAATCAATCTAAACAGTTGTAATTAATAAGATAATAGAACGTAATTCGAAGTCTATCAAAGAAGAGCGCCGATGAAAGTTTAAATATTACCTAAAGTCTCATTAAAAAATGAGATAGGAAATGTGATGAATAACAGTTGTTCAGGTGAAATTGTACCCCATGTTTATATTCAAGTCAAATATAAATAATTTTTGTTTCCTAAGAGTATTGCAGGGCTCTTCAACATAACGCGAAAACTACAACCACAAAATATTAATTTAAGAATAGTCGAAGTTAAAATCTAATTACAACTACATTATTTTGCAGAAAAAATCTGTCTTTTTCGCGTTACAATCTAGTGCAATTTGAATTAGTGAAAGGGTCGAAGAAAGAAATGTCTACAGTCATAAAAATGCTTTGAATGTCTCAAATTAAAGTTAAGTTATCAGTGTTTATTATATGAGCATCACCTATTAAAGCTACACAAATGAGCATAAGCTTATCGCAATATGTTGAAAATTATTCACTTATGATAAATTTTTCCTATTAATAAATTAAATCGTGACCACTCATTGCTGGGATTCGAACTAGGATAACCTCATTGGGTGGTGAGCGCTCTATCTCTTGAGCCTCCATTACCCTCCATGATATGCGTACGGAATTTGTAAAGAAATAGAGATTCAATAATTTCGGTTCTATAAACAAGAACCTTCTTCAGGATTTAAACTAAGCTGGAGACTTAAAAAACTAAAAACCTCTGAGTAAAATTTCAGAACTGATATTTGAAAACTTACTGCTTTACTTTTCAAATTTAATATTCTGAGAACAGAAATCTCACGCAGAGATTCTTTAGCAGAAATGTTTTTTTTTTTAATAATTGGCAAGGTTAACACTATGCGGTCCGCATATATTTAGTGATAAGTTTACCATGTAACCGGTGTTTATTTTTGTTAAAACCACCTCAGCGTGTGGTACCTAGTGGTAGCGAAATTTAAGTTACTTTTAGTTTAGTATTTTTCATTATAAGTAATTTTTTTACCACTAAATATCAAAAATTGTAAGTATGATATAAAATGCAACGCTAGACCATCAAACTATTGGTTACTATTGTAAACAGTAGGCATAACAATCTTTCTTTAACGAAATTTACTATATAATTTGCTACCTTTTTAATAAAACTATTCCAGAAAGCTGAGCAGTTGGCATCCCTGTACTCTATTGTCCCTTGACAAAATGTCACATGAATATCAGGTTGCAACGCGCGACGACTATGTCACCGGCCACTAATGTTTGGCTTGGACATGGCACCAACGTGTTGTCACCGGCTGTTAGTGTATGGCTTGCGTATGGCACCAACGTGTTGTCACCGGCAGCTAACGCTTGGTTTTCACGTGAAAACACGTTGGTGACACCGGACATGAAAGTGTTAAAAGATGAGTTTTCGGATATTCTGGCAATTTTTTCTACCACCATTTCAGTTTTCTGAGGATGCTTATTAGATTAGCTTAGACACAAAATAATGTTGTACATAAAAAAAATTAAAGCTAAAAACAGCTCCCGGTTGCGATAATATCAAAAACAAGATGATCAATCCACTACCAAAACAGTATATTCAACTAATCGTTCATATCTACAATGCTTGCTTTGCCCTGAACTATTTCCCTGACTCCTGGAAGACGGCAAATGTCCATCTTTTCCTCAAATCTGGCAAGGGTCCTACCTTACCTGAGAGCTACAGACCCATCAGTCTTTTGTGCAATTTAGGAAAACTTATGGAAAAAATTATCTACACACGGATTATGCCTCACCTTACCAAACTACCTGACGAGCAGTATGGCTTTCGGAACCATCTTGACACAACCAAACAGCTCCTCAGAATAGTCGACTATACAGGCCGGGGCCTCCACAATAAACAGAGTTCAGCATTTCTGATGTTAGATATCGCAAAAGCATTTGACCGAGTTTGGCATCAGGGTATCATCTTCAAGCTTATACAACTGAATTTCCCATCTGGTATCATAAAAATTATACAGGCCTACTTACATAATAGAACTTTTCAAGTTAACTTTAAACACACGAAGTCAACAAACAGAAAAGTAACAACAGGAGTGCCCCAAGGAAGCATTCTTGGGCCCATATTATTTATATTATTTACCTACGACTTTCCTATCGACAAAGAAGACTTCAATAGTATCACAGCACTGTTCGCAGATGACACTGGAATCGTAGTGAAGTTCAAACACCCCCACATCGCCTTACAAAATCTCCAAGAAAAACTGAAGGAAATCGAAACATGGTGTCTAGACTGGAAGTTTAAAGTAAATGGACAAAAATCAAAACTACTAATTATTCAGCATAAAAGAAAAACTATCCTCCTCAAAAATCAAGTTGTTCTCTTTAATGAAATTATCCCCATAGTTAAAAGTGCAAAATATCTTGGTCTGGTCATAAACAGCAAATTTAATTGGAAAGATCACGTCAAAACAGTTACCAACAAACAACAAGCTGCCTGCCACAGATTACAAATCCTCCTTCAGAACCCCAAAATGGAACTCATACTTAAACCTTTACTCTATATCTCAATGATCCGTCCCATCCTAACTTATGCATCTCCTGCTTGGTGCAACATCACTCCTTAAAAAACTCCACATCACTCCTTAAAAAACTCAAAATATGCCAGAATAAAATCCTTAGGAAAATAACAAAAACAAGATGGTTTATCCGAAATAAAAATATACATCACGATCTCAACATTGATTTTTTAGATCATCATATTGCAAAGCTTAACTTCAGATTTTTTGAAAAGAACGCAAATTGTGACACCGCAGGATTCAACGAAATTTTTACTTTTGAAAACTTAAGAGAAGACATAAACCTCAGGCCGATGGCAGCTTATTTTTGTAGTGATGTAATTTTATCTAAAATACAAAATATTTAATTTCCTTTTCACTCCAATTGCATTCCAATTACCAGAAGGAACCACCTCAAAGATCACAATACATGACGAATGGGAAAAAGGCCGCTAACGGCTCCAGGTGCCCAGATAAATTTTGATGATGATGATGAAATAATGTTGTGTTTAGACACTAAAGAAGGTTCTTGTTTATAGAATTGAGACTATATTATATCCATTTCTGTACCTTTATTTGGCCCATATTCATGTTGTTTTACTATATTTGCACAAGAAAATAATCAGAAAATTTCTTCGAAGGGAAATACTTGAATTTCAATATGGTTGGGAAACTAACTCAACCAAAAATGTTTCCCTTGTGTAATTCGTAGAAAATTGCATACTGTATAAAAATTAATGTAAAAACTGTCTAGTACATTTATTTAAAAAAAGAATGGCAACTTTATATGATTGACGAGTAAATCGATTGAAAATTTCCGAAAGTCTGCATTTGATAAGAAAAAGGATGACAAGCTAGTAGATGTATTACATGCCGTGTGGGTTGACCAGAAGATTGAAGTATTCCTTTTACATCGTGAATCGTATGAAAAAAACATTATTAAATCTAATATTTTGTTTTTTAACCCTTTAAAACCCGATGCACTTTGAAAGAATTTTCCATTCCTTTTATTTTTCCTGATATCAATACCTCAAAACGTAAACAGTGTTTAAAAAGGTTATTACAATTTGAACATTAATCTAATAGCATGTGCAATACATTTCTAAATTTTAGATATATTTTCGTGTTGGTAATGGATATTTTTAATATTAAAATAGTTTATTTTAAAGACATTTTTTATAATATTTAAATTTGTTTTGAAATGAATTTATTACCACCATGCACATATTGGGTTAATTTCTAACAGCGCAATTATGCTCTTAGAAGGTTACGATCATGCAGATAAGTTTAACTTTGATCTCATAGTAGATCAGGCCAAAAAATAAGATGGAAAAAAAAAAGAAAAGAAAAAAAAAAAAAAAAAAAAAACGATATAAAACCATTTTATTGATTGCTGGTTTTCGAGTGGAGTAAAATAAATTATTTATCCTCATCATTATCACGACAGCCCATGGTGGGCATTGGTTCTCTTTAAAGCATTTCTCTTTATTGCCAAAGATTAAGCTCTTTCTATTATAATTATAAACTATTTGTCGTTATTTACAGAGCTGCCAACGTTCAACGCTGTTTGGAAAAACTTCTACTTGTAGTAGTTAAGTTTATGCTTTAGTAAGTGTGTGATTATTTATTTTGTAAATTTGATTTGAAGGTATTTTCCACACCACTACATGCAAATTGATTGAAATGTTCATATGAAACGTCACTTTACTCGAGAACTATCGTGGCGAGACTTTTAAAATGTTGGCAAAATTACAAAAAGTTCTGAAAGCTTCAGTTATTCCTTCTTAGTTATAGCAAAGATGGAAATTATACCCTTATTAGTTATAGCTAATAAGGAATAATAAAAGATTTAGATGTAGTTATAGCTTAAGCCACTTCATAAAATATTTTTTAAAGAGCATAGTAGTTGGCAGCCTTGCTATTTAATTTTCTCTGGTAAGAAGATAGCCTGTGTAATACACGTTGTAATTGTTAAGAAATAGTTGTCATGGATATTTCCCTCTCTCCAAAAACAAGCTTGAATGAAATTTAATTTTAACAGATTTTGCTCCCTTCCGTCATGATCTATACAGAGCTGCCAACTTTCTACGTTTGCTGGAACTCCTCTTAAAACAAGCTTGAATGAAATTTAATTTTAACAGATTTTGCTTCCTTCCGTCATGATCTGTACAGAGTTGCCAACTTTCTGCGTTTGCTGGAACTCTTCTTAAAACAAGCTTGAATGAAATTTAATTTTAACAGATTTTGCTTCCTACCGTCATGATCTATACAGAGCTGCCAACTTTCTACGCTTGCTGGAACTCTTCTTAAAACAAGCTTGAATGAAATTTAATTTTAACAGATTTTGCTCCCTTCCGTCATGATCTATATAGAGCTGCCAACTTTCTACGTTTGCTGGAACTCTTCTTAAACCAAACTTGAATGAAATTTAATTTTAACAGATTTTGCTTCCTTCTGTCATGATCTATACAGAGCTGCCAACTTTCGACGTTTGCTGAAAAATTTTCTTCTGGTGGTAGCTACACTTATGTTTTCATACATGATTCTTTGTTTTATAGTTTTGAGTTACTTTCTACACCACTACATGTAAACGATTTCAAAATTTAAATAAAACTGAACTTTTATTCTTCTCTTTTAGTGATGAATGTTGGCAAAATTAATTATAATGTTGGCAAAATTACCAAAAATTCTGAAAACTTTAGTTTTAAATTGTCTACCACTCTAAGAAATGTTTTTCAAAAATCGTAGTAGTTGGCAGCCCTGTTTAAATAAGCTATCAGCCCTGTAGTAGATACATCTACAGAACTATTAACTTCTCCATGTTATAGTTTTCCTCAACTATTAACTTCTTCATGTTAGAGTTTTCCTCAAATACTTAAAGTAGTTGCAAAATTTATGTTTTAAAATGATTTAAACATTTATGCATATATTTGCCAAACATTCAGTCATGAACATTTTATTAAAATTTCAACCATTCTCTTATTTAGTTTTGTTTATGTGAAACTGGATATTAAGTGTTGTTTTATTGTACTACACACAGTTCTTGTAAAGGACTTAGCAAAATTTCGGAAAAGAAATTTAGATTCAAAAGAGATAAAAAATAAATTAAAATTTATAATACATTAATTTATAACGAATTAAGTCAAAATAACAAATGTGTTAACGTAAAATTGAATTAAAAATTGCTTTTTTAAATTCTACATAATTGAAACATCATTTAGAGTTCAGAGACATCTCAGTATTTATTCCAGGTTTAAAATCATCGTTCTCAGCAAAATGCTTTTAACGTCGTCAATTAAACTATTTTTCATTAAACAAACATTATTATTCTCAGAAAGTAGTTTAGAACTTTTTTTTGTTAATCGAGGGTATTTTCTTAAAAGCTAATACAAACAATCTACAGGGAGTTATGATTTAAGTAATTTATATTTTACTTGTTGCAATTCATCTAAATTTAGGTCATAACTGGGAATATTGTAGTTATTAATGAGATAAGTACCTTTTTTCTCTCAAGATTTTAGATAAATACTCATCTATACTAGAAAGATGATTATAAGGAAGTAAAAATGTTACGCTAATTTGATTAAAAACTGAGCGAAACTGCGTTTCTAATCGACTGAAAAGCCATTTTTTTACTGTTGAAGGAAATTTGCTGAATACTCAAAATCCATTTTTGTGAAGCATCATTCAGTTTTTGAAATTGCTTCATTTTTCATTCAACATTCCTTCAAGGCGACTTCGTTGAGAGGTTATTTTTCTCAAAAATGTTTGGAATTTTCATTCAATGAGATTTTGTGGAATAATAAAATGTTTATTAGAATCATTCAAAGGAGAGTATGAATAAATTACTAACTTCCTTTCGTTCGGCAAGCGAGTATTCGCCATTAACTTAACTTGTAGACGAACGTTTTCAGTTTATTGGTATTTTATATTCATATGACCTCTTTACGTAGATTAATTCAAACTAAATGCTTCATCGTTAATAATTTTAAATGCTATTAATTTTGTTTTTGTTATTATTTTTTTTCTAAAACTATAATTGACCTTTTAGCCACGAAAATTCCTTTTAAATACCTTCTTTCGAAGTTTCTATTAAAGTAAACACGCGATTTTCAATAGATATGAAATATGTTTGAAAATGTAAAATGCACAGTGAAAAGTTTTTATTATTTATTCGAAATGTTTTAGGACGAGCATTTTGTTTGATAAATGAAACTTAATTTTACCGTATTAAATGTCATTTCAGTTTTAAAACAATATGAAGTACTTTAGCTTATTAAAGTTTAAAACTAAGCTTTTACTTAGTGGTTTGCGAAATTAACTTTAAATGACATTGTAAGCAAACTTTTCATTTATATTTGACCCGCTACACGATCCACTTAACGATGATTTACCGATTTAAATTTTGGATACGGAGTACTTAGCCTGGGAGGGGGGGGGGGGCTGCCTGCTGCTTCATCTAAATTGAATGAGAATAAGACAAGAGGGTGGAAAGGGCTGAAAAGATTACGTAATTAAATTAACGATCAGATAATAATAAACATGATAAGATAATAAAAGTAACACTAAGCTGATATATACAAAAGAATCTGTTATTGGGGAATAACTATGGGCAATATTTACAAATATAGAAATTACTTAATGATTTAAATTTGAATTGAGGATGACTACGATGTACCAGTCCGAAGAGCTGACAAATTCACACTTCCACAGGAGATACAGCCCTTGGGGAACCGAATTTAAGGCAGTAAGTGCAGGCAACGCCTCCTATAACTGAAAGCCTCCACAAGTTTTTTTTTAGGTAGTCCGATCAGACCACTGTGAAGGATATTCACTTTCCGAACGAGTCAGTTAATACAAGATCTAGTTGAAATAAGAAAATGGTAGCAAATATTTGATTAAAAATTTGTTTTATTTATGAATTTTATTGGTTTGCCTTATTCACTTGTCAACCACTACAGATTCAATTCTCAAATATATATGATAAATTTCTCTCAATTACTTTTGTGAAAGGTTTTGGGTTCATGCGCACAATTGGTTCACTTTTTAAATAGTCTGCGCGGACTACTTATAAAAGACCGTGTGGAGGCTTATTGATGTAGGAGGTGATGGTGCAGGTCAGAGTGTGAGAAGTAGCAAAAGTGGCAGCATACTATAGTTTATACTTATAGTCTTCCTTCTAACTCGGTTAAAGCATCCACACGGTCTTTTATAAGTAGTCCGCGCAGCCTATTTAAAAAGTTAACCAATTGTGCGCATGAACCCAAAACCTTTCACAAAAGTAATTGAGAGAAATTTATCATATATATTTGAGAATTGAATCTGTAGTGGTTGACAAGTGAATAAAGACAAACCAATAATATTCATAAATAAAACAAATTTTTAGTCATATATTTGCTACCACTTTCTTATTTTAATTAGATTTTGTATTAAGTGACTCGTTCGGAAAGTGGATATCCTTCACAGTGGTTTGATCGGACTATCTATAAAAAACGGTGTGGAGGCTTTCAATTATAGGAGGTGTTGGTTAAAGTTAAGCATAAAAATGATGGATGGAATGAACCGGAGTTGACGATCAATAAATAGTAATTTCTTATCTCTGGAAGCAACTATATTTACTTAACGATCTTCTACATGTATGTTTAAATTATAATTATATAATGGTAATAAAAATAATTTTAAATCAAAATAATGTTAAAAAATTTTTTCAATTTTATTAAAATAAGAATCAAGTATGAATACATTAATTTGGCTACCAGATAAATTCTGAAAATAGAATCTTCCCGAACATCCGGAATAGTTCGCTGGTATGTATCAGATTTTTTAATTGAACTATGGTCAATTACAAAACTGTCTACAATATCTTCTGTTCAATATATGAGTTTGAAAATAAATTAACTACTGTAAATCGTAATTATACATAAACAACTACCTATTTTGTTTAAAAAAAAAACGTTAATAAAAGTTTGTTCTTTATTCTTCCTGGTCATATTAGTACTTAGCTGTGATTTGTCGTAATAATTACAGAAAATGCCGATTTATTTTAATCTATTAATACCCAACCATAAAAAGTTTCATTTAAATGAAAAACACCGTTATGAAAAAAGTGATAATATATTCTGTTTATAGCAACTTCCTTATATTACCTATCAATTTGATTTACGTTATGTTACCTATTACTTGACGAAATGCATTGAGCGAGGCCTTTTGCATATAAGTATATAGTCAATATATCGTAGCAGACAGAACTATTTTGTTTCTACAAAATAAATCCAAACGAAACACTTTTGTTACCACTGTTTTTATATTTGAAAAAAAAAAAAAAACACTCTGCTGAATCAAAAGAATCAAATTTATCACTAGGTTTACGGGACGCGTCATTTTGACGCATTACGAATTTTATAAGGAAAATTACAAAACCCGTTTGCATTTTTATTTTATCTCTTGCAATGACTTTTATCCATTGATCGAGGTAAATATATATTGAAGTCATTTTTCTTCAAAAGCTTTGCAATATTGAAATTCTCTTTGTGGTATCTCTACGGATATTCGTCAATTTGACGCGATCGTAATTTAAACAAAATTTTGAGTAAACATGCAAACATCATTTCAATAATAAATAGGAATGTACCGACTTGGATCTGTTATCCGATATCGTTATCTCAAATGAAACAAGCTATAAACAACTGTTGCCGATACGCAATAATAGAAAGAACAAACGCAGAATCTTAATTTATGTCAGGGTGTCAGAATTTGAAGGTTTCAGTTGCTTAGTTCGAGTATTGAAAAATAAAATACTAGAATATTTCATAAATATATATATCATATTTTCATACAGTATATAATTACTAGAAGGCTCAGCCCCCTGTTCGCTGCCGCTCACCAACCTCGATTATTGCTTCGCAATAATTGTCTTTTCTTGGCAGAAAACAGTTTTTCTACTAAAGTTAAAATTATTCACTTAACATATAGTATGTACTAAAATGAATTATGTTTGCTTACGCTTGTGCCTCTACTTCCCACGTCCAAATATTACCATCTATTAGTATTATAAGCATTTAGATCTCTTGGTGAACGGAAGTGATTTTTCGAAGTAATCATTTTTTAAATAACATTTATATTCTTATAACATTATATTGTTCAATCAAATTTGATGAGTTCACAATTTGATATTCTCGCTAATAATAGCAGTACTGGAAAATAAGTTTAAATTGGGGATAAAAAATATTTAAAGGAAAACAATACCTTTACTACTATTGTTAATTTTATGCTGATGACAACCAAAACAATATGGAAATGAATGAGGGAAAACTGGATCCTACCACGTGATTTTCCGGCCAATAAAAATGCTCCGACAACAATGGAAAACGGTGTCAGACCATTATGAATTTTATGTTATATAGAGACATTACTTTCTAAGTGCAGCGATGCCAACTGCTCCGGACACGACAAATTAATTAAAAAAACAGTAAATAACTAGGTAAAATTTGCAAATATAGAGTGGTGAATTTTATAAGCCTACGAATTGTTTAGAAATAGTGGTGGATAAAAATCTGCTAAATTGAATTTATTAAACCAAGAATCACAATTGATAAACTACCACTTTAAAATATATATTTGCCTTCCGGAGCACGTTGGCATCTCTGTACTGTAAGTGCTCTTATATGTACTCGCTCATACTTCAAATTGACGCGTGTTCGTAGAGATAGGTATATAAGAAACGTCCGTAAACCTAGTGTTAAAAGATCGCAGACATGCCAACTTGCCCCGTTTTGTGGAAAACTGTTCTCTACTGGTAGAAAAATCTATGTTTTAATGCATGATTTTCGTGTTAAAAAATTTGGTATAATGCTATTTTGTTTACCAACAAATTTAAATAGTTAGTTCATATAACATGCCATTTTCAGAGATACTATCTTGCTCCGCTTTGCAAAAAATATTTTCTAGTGGTCACGGAATTTCAGTTATTTTAGCTTAGTACTTTTTATATTAAGTAATTCATCTACTACTATATATCGAAAATTCAAAATATCAATTTAAATGCAATTTTATTGCAGTTATAGCGTGTGGTGACACTTAGTGGGAGCAATTATCCTTATTCTACAAGTTTTACAATTTAATTCGCTACCAATTTATTAAAACTTTTGCACAAAGCGGAGCAGTTGGCTTCCCTGCATTTTTCTCCCCAATTTCGCGAGGAGAATCCTTTATTGCTTATTTAAACAAATTTATGCAAGATTTAGTTTTCAATTCTCAATTGCTTTAAGAGATCTTTTGTCGAAAGCCGAGCAGTTGAAATCTCTGAGGACGCCAAACACAACTGACTTAATGAATAAACAAACATTCTTTTATATTAATATGCCGTCTTTTATAATCAAAGTTCAATATTCTTATCATCACAAAGAGAATAAATTATCTATAGGAAGAAATACACTCACCAAGAAGAGGCATTGCCAAAGAGGTAGACGGAATTATTTCCGATAACACCAAGAAGAAGAAAGTCAGCGACAGGAGGATGGACACAGATAAAGACACCTGACAATAAAGACAGCACATTAAAATGATCAAATCATTCAGGGACATTTTTTGTTATTCAACTTTTCAGCAGTGGGGTTTTAATAAACTGGTAAATGCCATGCTATTCCAACGTGTTTTTAATTCTGTTTTTTTAGTTTTTGTTTTACTTCATCAGAACTTCATCAGAATATTTTTGAGTAAAATGTAGTTAACATTCAATGATACATTAAGTAATTTAATGGTTGAGGCTATTTTTTGAAGGCTCTATCATTACATGAAATAATGATTTTCTGAAAACAATACAGATCATTTTAACAACTGATGTGACTTTGCAACAGAGACTATTTTTTGAAGGTTCCATCGTCCCATGAAATAATGATTTTTAGTAAACAATACAAGCTATTTTCATGACTGTTATGGGTTTGCAACAGTTAGAATTTGAAGTAAAATAGAATTAAAATTCAATAATACATTTTCAAGTAATTTTATGGTTAAGACTGTTTTTGAAGGTTCTATCGTCACACGAAACAATGATTTTTTGAGTACAATATATGCTATTTTTATGACTTGTGTGAGTTTACAACAGTTAGGATGCAGGACTGGCCTAGTTTAGTTTACCTTTATTCACCGCCCTCATTGATTCTTTTGAAAATGGCGTAAAATATCAATCTGAAGAAAAGTAAGAGTTTATTTGAAAGTGAAAAGCGTTTGTGATCTAATTTTTTAATATTTATAAAGTTAATCCATCGCTGCTACCAATTGTCTACCACTATTTAATATTTTAAATGGGCATATTAACCCTTTCTCGCCGACTGTCACAAATGCATGGGATAGGGGACGCTTCGCGGCTCAGGTGCTAATAAAATCAAACCACTAGGACTAGTCACAAATACGTACCAGCATAAAACCGTATCAATCAGGGTAAAAAGATAAAACTGGTAACCAAAGTAGTTCTTTAGCAGTTTATTTGTTGGTGGGGTTATAATTGTTTGATTTCTTTTATTCACCATTACTTTAGTACAAAATAAAATTATTTAGTTATACTTTGAACTAACACTGATTATATGTATGATTAAACTAACAATAATTAAAGTAAAAGCAAAGTAAATCTGTCAAATTAGCAACGCCTACATTTAAGCTACCGTTTTTTATTTATTTACATTCTGATTCTGATTTTGTATGAATGCTTTTATGAACCACCCGTTCCCAAGGGGTTAAACATTAAATCAAACGTCCAAGTTCTATATCTCGGGGCCTCCCTGGCCTAGCGGTGCAAATGCTGTGCAAAGCGTGGAGGTAGCGAGTTCGAATCCCGCTGTTACCCTGGATGAATCTTCCTACTGTCTTCTCTATATTGTGCTATCTGTTCTTCTATTTGACACAGGTTTATAAGTCCAAATTGAGCACAAAAGTCTGCAAACGTACGTAATTCCAATAAACCAATAGAAACTAAGTTCTATTAATAATCAAACAAATTTGAATGGCCGCATCATTAAATTCACTGCTAAAGCCCCTAAACTTACGATAAACTGAAATGCATACTATGTCTTTAATTACCAAACGTTTCATACACATGACATACATAAGACTAATTACATATACCTCCGCAGCCTGGTGCTATATCTAAAACACAACTAAGAAAATTGAGCTGCCAACCATATTTTATAAAAAACAAAGCCATACATACTTATTTTAAACAAAAATCTTTAAGTGAAAGACTTATGACTTTAAATACACAATTTTATAAAAAAAAAAAACTCAAAAATTCAAAACTGCTAATTACAGGAAAATCTTTGATGCTGCAATGCTTAAAGGGATCTTAAAAACTATGCTCACTTATTTGTGACGCAATTCTCTCAAAACAATTTAAAAATAATTTTTACTTAAAGCAATTGGAATTTCAAAAAAGAGGAAGAAAGCACTTCCCCATGGCCAATTTACTACCATATTGTACCACTACAACCACATGGAGCAGCAGTCACGGTCAGTGGCTCAGCAGTCAAATTGAATCGTCACACTCCGATAATTTATTGGCTCTGCAATCGCCCTTATTGGCAATACAGTCACATTTAGCGACGCTGCAATTGCAACACATAACCCATCAAATTTAAGCATCTATTTCATGATTTTACAGGTAAATTCTTATCTCTTTTATTTTCTTTTACTTTTCTATTCTAAAGGTCTCTAAAACAACCATATCGCTGGCTCAAAACTAAAACGACACATCTGCAATGTTAACTCAATTGGAGATGTGTCGTCTTAGTTTTGAACCAGCGATATGACTATGACGGTCATGTTCTTACGTTCTGATTAAAGTTTTATAAATGTTGTATTTTTTTTTAAACTTCTGTTTTGACACATAACCACTGGAAATAATTACTTTCAGAAACTTCAAGTTTAGACGATATGTCAGAGGGTATTTAACCTTTTGTACTACAGGGTCTTTCAACGATTAAAAAAATGGTTATTACCACTTAATGTTATAAGACTCCTTTACACACTTATAATACATCATGTCGAGGCTTCTAATTTAAGTCGTTACTAAATATTAAGATGCAAGGATTGTGGTAGTTAAACTGTTAGACATTAAATAGACGGCGTGGTGAAAAAGAGAGTCACCTCTAAAGTGCTAAGGGTTAAAGATCTGCATATCTGCCAACTTCTAATCCTTTCGAGGATGCTTTTCCCCAGTGGTAGTAACTTGGAATGGAAATTACCATTATAGGCAGAAACATCACTGTATTTTGATGAAGCTTCTGCATGACTGCCGCAGCAGTAATGCATATTAATATATCTGCTTATTTTTTTCAAAAATAGTGGTTGTTCAAAAAGATTATAAATTATGTTTATAAATGCTAGAAATATATAGAAAGCATAAATTTTACTACCACTTTAAATATAGAAATAAAATTTTACGCCAAATGCGTAAAAGTTGGCAGGTATGGATCTGTGTTATTCTCCCGGCTTTCGAAAATTGCTCATGGACATTTGGCCACACAAATTTAAAATTACAGTAGCAAAAAGAAGTTCACAGCAGGATTAAAAATAAGAATGCAATGAAGTAGTCAAACCTTTTCGCCAGAATCTGAGGGAAGATAGAAGACCAGGACGGACAAGCCGGATATTCCGACACACGGTATAATAAGATTAACAGTGTAGAAGAGTGTCTTCCTCCTCAGTGTGATGTTGAAAGTGATGTCCGGGTAAGGTTCTACGCAGCAGGAGTAATGCCGAACCCTTCGATGGGCCGGAACAGCCATAATATCCCACTCTACACTCAGGTAAAATTCACTGAGGTCCATTCCAATGGGCACGGTATCATTATCTGGGATCTCTTCCAAATGTTTAAGATCTACCTACAGGAAAAAAAATAATTTATCTAATAAATGCTTGTGTATATTTTCTCTAGCAAGGGTATACTTAACACTAGATTGCCTAAGGAAGTCATTTTGACTGCTTTTGGGCAATATAGGTATATACTAAGTACCAATATTTCTAGTGTTAATTGGTGTATTAGTAATATCTTGACGTATTGCTCCTTAATATAGTATAATATGGTATATAATTAGTTAGGAAAGCATAATTTGTTGGTGCACATAGAACTTACATATTTTAATCCTCAACACTCGGTGTTCTATAAACGGTAAAAAAAACCGACGTAACCATTGGAAGCTTACAAGAGGAAACTTATGATTTGCAAAAATTTGAAAGCAATTCCAGGCATGAAAGCAATACATTAAATAAAGGGTAAGTAAACTAACATGAAACATGTGAAAGTCACTACATTCTAACTAACATGTGAAAGTCATAATATTTAAAGTGGTACGGGTAATTTATAAGTGGCAGTGGTGCTTGAGAGGCTCTCTTCGAGTTCAGCGGGTGAAATCACAGTTTCTTACAGTATTGGTTTTATGAATATTGTGTCATACTGTTCGTATGAAGTAAGATTAAATAGCATTATAAATGCTACGAAATTTCATTCCTGATATGGCTCCTACTAAAAACAAAATTGATAAAACATAGTATTTTTTTTTAATCTATATTTTCCTCAGACGTAAATCGCTTGTTTTTTAGTCAAAAGAAGCCTCAACGAACATTTTCATTTCTTTCCTAAAAGAAAAGTATTTACAAAAAACAACTTATTTGATTTCAAAATATATGAAAATTCGTATTTAAAAGGTTAGGTGAATAGTTGGGAACTTTTCCTTTCAACACCCAAGCTCTTTATAGTGTATGTTGAGCGATTTCTGAAAAAGAAGATGCCTTTTTGATTCATCGAATCTAAAAGTTTTGTTTAGTTCTCAACATCAAGGCAAATGAGTTGCTCATAGTACTTCTCCACAATAGTTTGCTGGTCTAACTCTTCTACCATTCCATCGGAAAGCTGGGTACATAATTTTTATGGAATGCAGGTTCGCTATTAATTTCATGCAATCTCTTGATTTATTGAAAGTCAGAATGCGTAAGATAGAAAAATAGATCGAAAAAGAATTTCTCTATATATTTTTTTAAAAGATAAATTTAAACTGTATATTTTTGCTAAAAAAATGAAACATACCTTTCATTTTCGAAATTTAAAAGATATTAGAAAAAAACTAATTATCGTGCTAAAAAAATAAAGTTAAGATTAAGATTTTTCACTCTATGTCTTGTCTTGAAATTTGAGCTAGGCACCTGGGCCGCGCATCGGCCCCTATCATCCCATCCATCATGTTTCTTTTTATGTTTGTGGTAGAACTTTTTGCGATTTATGTGGTGGCTGTTAACGGGATTCAAGCACCTTTCAGCAAATAATAATAATGGAAATTATAAGAAGCAGCTTGCTTTTAATTATGTGTGGATTTGAATGTAGAGATTTTCCAATTATAAGAAGTCGAGATTTTCAGCGGCAATTCAAAGATCTAATCCAAAATCTTAATGTTTTAATGCAGTAGCAAAATTAAGAAATTTTTCCCCCCAGTATAATCCTTATGCATAGCAATAAAATTTAACGCTTTATGAGACAAAATTACCGTAGCGATAAAACTTAAGCATTAATATTTCATTAATGGTATAAAAGATCATCTCTATCTATAAATAGTTTATTTGTGCATTTATAAGAACTATTAATTTTTTAATGACACCTAAGTGTTGCCAAAAGTAAAATGATATCTAGTCTTCAGACTTTGATTAATACTCATTCATACTCATATGTTGTAGTTATCTTAGCATCAACCCCGCGAGGGGCTCTAACTAATTCATCTGAGAGGGAATAAATAATAAATCGCAGAAGCGCAATTGAAAGGTGAAAGTTGGGATTCAGTAACATTTACTGAAAGAAAATTAAAATGAAGTAGCGAGATTAAACAAACAAATTTAAGAGAGAGAAGAGGTTTTTGTGGCAGACCTCACCTCCCCCCGAGGTATTAACCCCGAGCTTCGCAGGTGCATAGTAGCCACATTGCCTCAGAGAAATAGGAAAAATACATGATAATAAACGCGCAAAAATATTTACAACTATTTACAAAATTTACGGGACAATACCCCATCGGATAGGAAAAAGGCGGTTTGCCGGGCTATATTTTATGTTATCTTTGAAGAGCTCAAAATCAAAGTTTTTAAAGTTGTTGCACGTATGACATGACTTTAATTAATATAAATTGCTTTTTCATTTCGATAAAAATCGCCCACAGAAAAAGCGAAAGTTAGCACGCTTGATTTGTTTCTGATAAATTTCCAATACAAGTAGAACCAATTATCTTATTTCCAAATAATTTATAAAATTATGTTGAATGGAAGAATCACAAACTGATGATTTAACTAAATTTTAATAATATAAAGAAATTTAATGTGTTCTAAAAGAATGTAATAAAAAATTATAAATAAAATTTGAAAGTGTTTGAAAAGTCTCTTTATTTACAAACTTGAAAAAAAATGTTTTCATGACCTAATAACTGTATTTGTATTGACTTAGAGATGTGATTGACTATGTAAAATTTTTTATTCTTATTAAATTTAATTTTTATTCCTACTAATTTCATCCTATTATTTTCAAAAACAGCAAAATAGTTACTCCTTCAATTTTGATGTTGATTTCGAAATGATAGGAAATAGAAAATAGAATAGGAATTTAGAAAAATAAAGCGTCTCCAGCCGATTTACACGTATTTTTACATATTACATTGCTTTCTTTAACGAGTTATAAACTTTCATTGTCGCTGTCAAATTATCTTTGGCCTTCCCCTTTTTCTCTTGTTATCAGGGCCCCAAAAAATAAAAACATGCACCACTTTTTCTCTTGGCAATCTCAATACGTGCCCCGTTCATCTCCACTTATTAATTCTCCTTTGTTGTTAGGTTTGCTTTTCTTGATATTGTTTCGTTTTTAATTTTAACTGGCCAAAAGATTTTGGAAAGTTTTTTAAGACGGTATTTTTTTTATAAAAAATCTCAAGTTTGTGGATGTCTGACTTTCTTAAGACACTTTGTTTCAGAGCCATATAACAAAATTTCTCTGACTATTGTTTCATTGATATTTATTTTCATTCTTTATTTAATGGATGGTTTAATAGTCAAAAATTTTGGGGGGATTCTAAAAGATGTTCTTGCACGTATGATTCTGTTTTTAACACGTAAGTTACCATGAGACACGTATGTCGTGTAAAAATGAAATTTTTTTAGGGCAGCTAACTCGTTATAAAATCCACCTCTACTCATCCACTTTTATCAAGGACAGAACCTATGTAAATGAATTCTTCTATAAGAGATGCAAACTGCTCCGGATTCGATGAAATATTTAAAATAACGATAGAGAACCCCAAATTAATATTTGCAGACTTTTGGTTAATTTAGTCACTTTTTTAATAGGTCCAGCATTGCTTGACAGTAACAAAGTTGCGTGTCACTTATGCCTTCGAATTATTTGGAAGAAGTAGTGAGTAAAAACCCTAGAAATTTTATTTATTAAACCAAGAATCATATAAAATTATAGCTACAACTCGAAATTATTTATTTGCTGTTCGGAGTAAGTTGGTATCTCCGCTTCTACATTGTCACTTCCGCCTTTGTCAATTTTAATTAATTAATGTAGATGAAATGTTGTAAACTATTTAGACATCACCTCCTACATCAAAAAGCCTCCACACGGTCTTTTATAAGTAGTCCGCGCAGACTATTTAAAAAGTGAACCAGTTGTGCGCATGAACCCAAAACGTTTTATAAAAGTAATTGAGAGAAATTTATCATATATATTTGAGAATTAAATCTGTAGTGGTTGACAAGTGAATAAGGCAAACCACTTAAAACGAATTTTTAGTCATATATTTGCTACCACTTTCTTATTTCAACTAGATTTTGTATTAAATGACTCGTTCGGAAAGTGGATATCCTTCACAGTGGTCTCATAGGACTACCTATAAAAAACCGTGTGGAGGCTTTCAGTTATAGGAGGCGTTGATTTAGACGACAACAGAAGCATTTGCGATGAATCTGCATTATTTTCATAATAATCATTGGAAAATCTAAAAAAATGTTAATAAGAAACAATAGTATTATTTCAAGGCTTTCATCACTTCACAGAGCGTATTAAATTTAGTGGTTTCAAGTACTTCGAGATTCGTTTTGTTTTTTTCTTTTCTTTTAGTCAAACATAGTTTCTAGTACCATTTAACTTGAATTTCTCAGTACACATCGTAGTGTAAGATTTTAAGTTAGGCCTATTAATTGTAGCTGCTTACGGCTCTTACTCAAATTTCATCTTCAAATCATAAGACCTTCATTATTATTAGTGTAAGACGTTGAAACTTAACATTTATTTCATTTCTGATTTAAGAAAATAAAATATTTATAAATTGTTCAAGCTATATGGAAAAATGTTTTTAATAACAATCTTTATAATACAAAGAAAATTATTTTTGTCGATTACTTTAGTTTTGTGTGGTGTTAGAACCCTCAAGTCCCAATTCAAGGTTATGGCTTTGCAAATGATAAAAAAAACTATCAAGTTGAAGCTTAATCCCCCTAAAAAGGGCAAAAAGTTGTTTACAGATCAAAAACTGCTGTCTGAAAAAAGTGGTGGTTCATGTTTTTCTTTTCTGTTACCCACTTCTTTAGCTTACAAGAAAAAAAAAAAAGAACGACGAGCTCTGGCTTCTGATCCAAATATAAAGAAACATTCGCGAATCCCGATTTTTTTTCCGGCTACGGAACGCTAAAAAATCAACCTTTTTCGACTGAAACTGATTTATAAATAAAGTTTATTAAGGTAATTGCGAACGTTTTTACCTATAAAAGACTATTTTTAAATATTTAATAAGAGGCATGAAGATTTTCAATTGTTATATTATTAATAATTTAAAAGCATACCTGCCAACTTTTGATCCTTTCGAGGATGATTTTCCCCAGTGGTAGTAAAATGTAATTTAAATTACAATTTTAGGCAGAAACATACGTTGTATTTTTGAGAAGCTTATGTGGACTACAATAATTGTATTACATATTAATATATATGCTTAATTTTTTTAAAAATAGTGGTGATCAAAAAGATTACAAATTAAGTTTATAAATGCAAGGAATATATAGAGAGCATACATTTTACTACCACTTAAAATGTAGAACTAAAATCTTCCGCCAAATGCGGAAGAGTTGGCAGGTATGTAAAATTATGTTTTTCATGTCGCATCCTTGCATGGTCTTTTAGTTTTTCGTGGCTTTTAGGTCCCGTTCTACATCCCTCTCATGATTTTAATAGATCATGAAATATTTACATCGTGAAATAGATAGAAGAAAGAAAGAATAATAGAATATGTCTTTCAAAGTCATTAAATTGATGCATATTTAATTTGATACGAAACTGCGATTGCACTGCCTTTAAGCGCGACATAAGCGCTTATAAAATTAATATACATCGGATGCAGCGCCAAGCGTTTGTAGTGGTGAATAGTCGCGTAAATTGACCCTAAAAAGGCCTGAGCGGATTATAAAATTAAGTAAATTAAATACAACTTATTTGAATTTTTTTAGACAAAATTGCATCGCTTATAAAAAAAAGGAGCAAGGGGCCAAATTTTTGAGTCTTCGCAGAGAATTTCAGCTTTAAATAATTTATTAAAATTTGCAATTAAGGGTTTTCTTAGAAAATTGTTGAATCATTATTGTTTCAGTTAGCTTGAAATTATTACTAGCATGACATCATTATGCACAGTTTTATTTCTTATGTAATAAGGAAGACCATTTATTCCTAGTAGTTTATTCTAAAAAGTACATTAAGTTTTTTTATTTGTGTCCCTGCAAGTCGCAGTCTTAGAACTGTATCTAGTTCAGTTATGAATTTGGTTTTGTTAAATATACATAAAAGCTAAAAATGATTAAAATAAGACAGATTATGGCTAACTTGTAAATGAAAACTTAATATAACTGCTATAAACAATCAGAATTAGTTATTAGGAAAGCATATTTCTTTATTTTGAAATTAAATTTTTTAATTTTGATTTAAAAAGCACGAAAGGAAATATTAGTGCAATATTTTATAAATGCTTGTTCGTTGCACAATTTATTTAATATATTGTATTTTCTTTTAAAAATGCTATTTGTATTTTACTTGAAATAATTAAATAAAAACAACAGAAATATAAAATAAATTATGAAGTATAGGTTGGATCTAAATATAATCCAAGGTTTGAAAACTCATAACTGGTTATTAAAAGTACTAACTCAAGGAACCCATTTAACTCTCCCACCGATCCCTAGCGTTCTGCAAAACACCATTTGGGAACCCCTGATCTATATCACTTACACAAAATTACGCAATACATGCAGTTCGGTTATAAAATTTAATGGCCCTCCACTTCAATCTTGCACGTAACCTGGGTAACTAAAAATAAATCTTCTACCTGTGGTTGCATGTGATTAGGACAGATGTTCCAAATTGGTGTTCCGTGGAACTCTAATGTTTCGTGTAAGAGTTAAATAGGTTCAGCGAGTTAGCAATTTTTATAACCAGTGTTACGTTTTGAAATCTCTTATTATGTTTCGATCAAAACTGTAATTCATAATTTATTTATTCATATGGTTACCTTCATGAAATTATTTCAAGTAAAATAACAATGCTATAAAAATGGTATTATTTAAAGGAAAACATTAAATTTCTAATAACAATATATTAACAAATTATGAAGAAAGAAAACAATATCCCATAAGTGATTCCTATCGTGCTTTTCGTATCAAAGTAACTAAATTCTTTAATAAAGAAATATGTTTCCATAATAACCATTATCAACGCTTACTTACAGCAGTTCTTTAAAGTTTTCATTTCGAAGTAAACCATAATTTGGCTTATTTTAATTCTTCTCAGCTTATGCATATGTACCCCGGAAACAAATTCATAATTTTACTAGATATAGCACAAGGATTGCAAATTATCTGTCGGAAATAAAACCTCATTTAAGATTATTAATGATAAAACGACCAGAAATCACATCTTTCTTCTAATTAAATATTTTAAATATAGTCTTAATGTAGTAAATATATAAATATTATTTTAAATAACCTCTTATAGGTTGTTCCCAATTTCCCTAAACTTCATTTCTAAAGTTGGATTTCCACCGAAAGAATTTGGTTATTAGGGTTCAAGAGCAAAAAAAAAAAAAAAAAAAAAAAAAAAAAAAAAAAATTAGAACTGCTGGATTAGAACATTAAGTATCATTGTATTGCACCATTTTGCTCAAATCATAATTTGGCTGTTCAATTTTTCGTTGATAAGAGAGAATTTGTTTAGATGTTTTCCTTAGTAGAATTTCTACAACTTTCTCAAGATGATATGATACGTTCTCAAGCTCATATGATACGTTCTAAGAAAAAATTTTTGAAAAAAAAAAAAAAAAAAAATGAAGCATTGGTCGTAGTATAAAACACAAATGTTTCTTGAACTGTACTAAGTGAAAAGTTTTTTAGTATTTAGAGAGTAACACAGCTAAGCAATGAAGAAAGGAAAGAAAAAAAAGTTAAATAAAAATGTCTGTGTGGGTGTTATTGAATCACGGTGCAATCCAGTTCAAGTAAAGCAATAGATATCTTATTCCCTTTCCATAAAAGTCGAGCTCCTATCCTACAATCACAAAGATCATAAATCCTTTTATCTCTGTCTTCGCTATCAAATTTTTATTCTTTTCTGAGATCCAATCATATGCTGTTATTTGCTTTATCCAGACCCTGAGTTTCCTATCGAATAGTTTGTATCAAGATCTTTCTAGGTTCTGATGTATTCTTTTTTTTTCCTTTTCGTCTCTAGTTTTTGTATTATTCAATTCTATTGAAAATCGAAAGAAACTGGAATTCTTCTTTTTGGTACATTGAAAACCCTAAAACTGCCAACAATATATATCCATGCTAACTTTTTCTATTTACGAAAAAAGAAAAAAAAATTCCACTAGTGTCAGGGAAATGCCATTTTGGTTGAGAAAGTAAGCTGGTACTTAACATAAATTTAGCCAGAGGTTTAGAAGATTTTCAGAGAGCCAGCAGATATATAATTAAATTATTTGAATTTATTAGCAGTAAAAATAAGTTTAAATTACATTAATTCAACTAAGAAAAAAAAAAAAATACAAATCTATAAATTTTACTTCCACAATAAATATAAAAATGAAATAGGCGTCAAAATTTGCAAAGTAAGTAAGTATATTGGAAGGCCAATTGCTCCGTTTTCTAAAAATGTTTTAATAAATTGGTAGTAAATTCAATGGTAACTTGTAGAGCCGCGATGGCTCAGGGGACAAGGCTACAAGGCTTCAAAATTACAAGGCTACGGAGTTGAACATTAGTAGCCGTAAACCCATTAAGTTGGGTCGGCTGTTCAACGACGGTTATAAAATAAAATAAAATATCCGTACCTAGCCGGGATAGCCTGGTCGGTAGGGCGCTGGGCCCATATCCAAGAGGTCGTGGGTTCAATCCTCGCCGGCCGAAGACTCCCCGTGTAGTAAATGGTGACTGATGCACGTTAAATCTGTCAAGTCTCAAAGTCCTCCATGTTCCCATAACAAATCAATATCTCTGGGGGTACTGATCCAGGAGTTTCCTTGTCTTCTGGATTGGTTCAAAATTACAAGGCTACGGAGTTGAACATTAGTAGTTGTAAATCCATGAAATTTAGTCGGCTTTTCAACAACGGTTATAAAAAATAAAATAAAATATCCGTACCTAGAGCCGCGATGACACAGGGGATAGAGCATTCGCCTTCCAATGAGGCGAACTGGGTTCGAATCCCAGTCGATACGAATTCCGCATCCGGCTTGCACTGACCACAGTGCTGACGTGAAATATCCTCAGTGGTAGACGGATCATGGGTTAGAGTCCCCTTGCCGTCAGGCTAACCGTGGGAGGTTCTCGTGGTCTTCCTCTCCATGTAACGCAAATGCGGGTTAGCTCCATCAAAAAGTCCTCCACGAAGGCAAATTTCTCCCAATACTCGATCCAGGAGTTCCCTTGTCTTCTGGATTGGGTTCAAAATTACAAGGCTAGGGAGTTGAACATTAGTAGCCGTAAACCCATTAAGTTGGGTCGGCTGTTCAACGACGGTTATAAAATATAAAATAAAATGGTAACTTGTAGAATACTGAGAACTACGTCCACTTTTTAAAAGTACAATAAGTAATTATTTTGATAAGTATTGTATTGATAAGTAATTATTTTGATTTAACTTTATTTTTGATGATTTTGTTATAAATAATCCTAATTAGTTTTGAGTATGACTGCATGATTTTTACATCAAATTAGGATAATCAATCTCATGTTATCTGGTATTATTCTTTGAGAATTCCTCGCTTATGAATTTAAAGTTATTAAGTTTATGTATTTTTAAATACAATTTAAGAGAACATATTTTAAATGATGTCAATAATTTGTACAAGGAATGCGTAAAAAAGTTTTTTTTTTTTCTTTCTATGATTTTCAACAATTGAAAGAATTATTTATTTTACACTCTTAGGACTATTTTCGTTTTAAAAATAAGTACCACAACCTCTTGTTTAAAATTTGTTTAGAACTTCTCTTCTTTTAGTTTCATTTAATTCCTTAAAACTCGATCGTATAATATCATAGCTATCACTTAATTCTGTCCTAGCTATTTTTCAAATAATAGACTGAATGGATTTTCGTGCATAAAAAGTGTAAATGCTGCTCCGGTTCGTAAAAAATATTTTTAGTGGGGTAACGAAGATGAAATTATTTTTTAGTTCTGTATTTTTCATCTTAAGTAATTTTTCCACCACTACATATCAAAAATTCAAAGAATCACATAATATGCAAATTTAATAGCAGTTACGTAGCCTGGTCGGTAGGGCGCTGGACCTATGTCCGAGTGTTCGAATACCGCCGGCCGAAGATTCCCCGTGTAGTTGGTGACTGATGCACGTTAAAATTCTGTCGAGTCGCAAAGTCCTCCGTGCTCCCATAGATGGCGCCACTGAAAAACACGAATCTCACACTCTGCCGTAAATTTGCTTGGTTTCACCTAACAGGCTAGCCCGTGTGGAAAGTGGCAATAGAACCAACCAACCTAATAGCAGTTATTTCGTAAAAAATAGGCACATTTATCCTCACTTGACAAATTTTAATATTTAATTCGCCACCAATTTGTTTTAACTTTAGCAGAAAGCGGAGCAGCTGGCTTTACATAACATATATTTATAACTATATATACCGCGAAACCGAACACCTTCTGAAATACTGAAAAAGATTCTTTCATAAAAGAAAATTTTACTATATTTACCATTTAACACGATGGCAAGTTTTAGCTCCAAGAGACGCAGCACATTTGGCGCAAAAGAGCATGTGCATACATATTCAAATGTGTAACGAAATTAATCAGCTTTAGTAAGTGGCACATCTAATATATATATAGGGTAAATACCCTGCCACTTTGTTAATAAAGGTACCTTTTACACCTTTGTATAATGGGATTCATTCTTTTGCTAGCAGAATTTTCCGGACAAAAATTAACTTAAAAATTATTTATATTATTAATTATTAAGTCAGCTTTATAGTTTTCACATTAATATGAACGAAATAAAAATAATCTTCTAAATTTATTGCCTCCATATGGTTCCTTAAAAGTAGTCCGATTTGAACACTATGAAAGTGAACTTTTGAACGAAAGAGCCATTTATTTCAAAATCTAGTAAAAATAAGAAAGTGGTAGTAAATATATGTCTACAATTTTGTTTAATTCATGAATATGAATTTTTTTTGGTCTTATTTACTTATCAACCACTATACATACAATTATTAAATATATATGATAAAATTCTCCCAAGTACTTTTAAAATCTTTAATTTTGTCATGTATGTTTCTTAGTTTAATTTCAGGATGAATGGGAAAAGGGCAGTAAAGCCTCAGACGACCAGGTTCACTACAACGAACGAAAACGACTTTTTAAAATAGAATTTGGGTTTATGCGCACCACTGGTTCACTTTTTAAATAGTCTGCGCAGGCTACTTATAAAAATTTATTTTTTTCACCACTACATGAAACTGATACAAAAGTTTATATCAAACGCCACATTATTCTAGCTGTCATGTGGTGAAACTTTCGAAATATTTACAAAATTGTAAAAGCTTTGATTTCTAATTGTCTACACTTTATAATAAAATATTATGCAAAAAAGTAGTTCGCAGCTCTCTCTCTCTCTAAATATATATATATATATATATATATATATTTAGAGAATATATATATATTTATCTCGGAAAAACATAGACTTGATTTAACTTTAATTAATTATAACTTTAATTATTTTCAAACCTAATTAATTTTAATTTTAATTATTTTAACTTTAATAATTTTAATTATTTTAACTTTAATAATTTTAATTAGTTTTAACTTTATTTTTTTTACAACTAATTTTAAATAATTTTGGATATTCTTGCATGATTTTGAATTAGAACAATCAGTTATATATTATCTGATATTATTCTTTTAGAATTCCTTTTTTATGAGTTTAACTTTATTAAATTGACAGATTTTTAAATATATGCTTACAAATATCTTTTCACAAAACATAGAAACCTTCTTGATATCATGATGCAATCACAAAATATCCAACTAGTACCGATTATTTGCAGTTTTGTTGCTGTTAATACGTACGGTCGTTATATTTAATGTGAACAGTTTAAATGTAAATTTGTATATAAGATATGTATACAAGACCTATTTAAGAATTATGAAACAATAGAGTTGCGCAACTTATAAATGAGATCTTCAAATAAAAAGAAATTGATAAATAGTTATTTTTCGAAGGAACATCAATTTCTGTCGTATACGTCTTGCGCAGTTAAACTCTGATTCAAAAAATAAGCAGAATATCACAAAAAATTCCTTTAAATTTACGTTAACTGGAGAAAAGAAAATTCGTTCAGAAAATAAGGACAAAATAGGATTTTAAAAGATCAAATAAATCAATGACCAATCAAATCAGCAACACCGAATGTTTGCTGATACTAAATGTGGTACTATGTAAAATTGAAAAGAAAGTTGATCAATGACTGGTCTGTATGATCTAGGTCATACAGGCACCTAAAGGGTATAAACAGTTAGTATAAACAGTGTATACACCCCACCTGGATAATGACCTAAGTCATTATCCAGGTGGGCATTGAAAATTTTTTTTTCAATAACGAACACTGTGTAAACCGGTATAATGCAATTTAAAAGATCCTAACTTAAATGCTCTCAATATTTGCTGAAGGAATGCTGAAAAATGTTTTTTTTTTCTAAAGAAAAAAAACTTTTAAATTGAAAGAATTTTTTTTCTTTACACTCCTAAGTCTATTTTTGTTCACCTCCTAACCTATGAAAAAGTCTATTTTTGCGCAAAAAACGTAAAACCTCTTGTCATAAGCAATTCCCTAATTAAATTATATAAACCATAGCTACCACTTTTAGTTGTCGGTTGCTATTTTCTTTAAATGAACCTTCAAACTTATTTGAGTGGCTTAAAATACTTATGATGATTAGATTATAAAACTATTCTTTAATAATAAAAGTGGTTGATTTTTATGTATTTAAATTTAATATTCAGCGTAGATAACCTTCAATCATTTTTGTAAAAATTTATTCTAGTGGTAGCTAAGTTTATGTTTCCATATATTATTTTTTATTCATACAAACTTATTTTTCACACCACTAGTTATAAAAGATTTAAAAGTTCAGATACAAAGCCACTTTGTTCCAGCTCTCTCGTGGTAAGGTTATTAAAATGTTAGCAAAATATACTAAAACTTCTGAACGCTTCAGTTATTAAATAACTACCACTATATAAAATATTTTGCAAAAAGTGTACTAGCTGGCAAGTCTGATTATTAATGAAGAGTGGAGTTCGTATGCACATGGCAAATAAAGAAAATTGATATAGATTTTGTTCTGAAGAGCTACAAAATTTTTTAGTTTTAGCATTCTCATTAAAAAACAAAAAATTCAAATCCAGAGTCGTAGAATCATACTTTCAGCTAATTAAAAACATTATGATAGTTTACACATTTATTTCAGCTAATTAAAAGCATTCTGAAAACAATCTTAATATTACTTTCCAGTTTTTTCAGATGGGTACGAAACAAGGTGTATAGAAGGTACGCTCTAACTATAATTTCGTATTCATTTCTCTCTCAGTACTGGACAGACAATTTTCTATGCATTTTGGGAATATTTCTTTTATAGATAGCTAAGCTTATGTTGTTGTTTCTACTGTCACTTACCGATATCACAAGCCTGTTTGGTGAAACCAAGAAAATTTAAGACAAATGATGCGGTTTTTGTTTTTAAGTGGCACCACCTATGGCCAAGAATACGACTTAAGCCACACACGCGTCACAACCCGTTTATAGAGCGGATCCTTTCATTCATTCATTCACGGATCGAAATTTTGACCTGAACCAAAGAACGATCAATCTCCAATTAAATAATCCTAGAGGTATGTTTATGTGTATGTTATATTTCAGTGCATTATTCTTTGTTGGCTAATTTGATTAAAAGTTATTTTTTCTACTATTGCATGCAAATAATTCGAAATTTCATATGAAACGCCACTTTGTTTCAGTTTTCTTCTGATCAGGCTTTTAAGATGATGGAAAAATTATCAAAATTTCTGAATGCTTCAGTTTTTTATAGTCTATCATTCGATAAAATATTTGCAAAAAGGGTAGTATTTGGCATCCATCATACTACTACGGTAGTACTCTCAGTAGTTTCAGGAGATATTTTTGCTAGTGGTAGCAAGGGTAATGTGCTTTTTAATAAATCATCATTAAAGGATTTTGTGTACCACTATGCACAAGTAATTTAAACAGGGGCATATAAGGTCATCTCTAGACGAAAGCTTGAGATCTTAAGATGTACAAAAAGTTTTTTTTTTTTTAAATCGATTCTTTTTTTTTTTCTTTTTTTTCATTTTTTTTTCCTTTTTAAAAATTCTACTTTAGCTCGCTACCACTGAAAAAAAAGTTCGAAACATCCTCAAATAGTTGAAATTATCTGCAACCGTAGCAAAACTTTTTTCCCAATGAACACTAGAAGTATTTCTAACAATCACATTTCAACTCTTTTTGCTGTCTCTTACGGCAACCAAGCAGATTTTCAAGCTTTTCAACCTAACCTTTCTCAGTAAAGACATGCTATATTATAATAAAATTCTTCCTCGCTCTTCAATAACGTCTTCCATAACGTGTATATTTTTTTCCAATTACAACCCGTTTGACAATCGTCACTGAGGTATTTGTCAGCCACTCCTTCAGGGGCACCACATTAAATGGGCTAAGGTTGGTCCCATAGTGATAACAGATAGTACAAAGAACATCCAGGCATTGCCCGGGATTCAAACTAAGCAGTCCGGTCGGCTTATAGCAAAACTTTTAATGCAATGTAATTAAAAAGCCTGATACAATAGCAGAGGTGTCAACTATTAACAGTTATCCGTAAATTTTTCGATTTTACAGTCAAGTTTAAGGTCTTACGATTGAATAATAAAAATTATGTTTTTTTTTTTAAATATTTATAATAATTTGAGAAGAACTAGTTTTTAATTTTGTAAACTAACAAGAGTTATGAAAATTTTTTTTTCACTAAAAATTCGATACATTTCTTTTTTATTTTGCCCTTTAAAGCACAGCTAAAAAATGTTCTTTACATGATGAGTAGTTGTGTAATGAAAGTTGTAGTAAAAGTTTATACCAAAAGAGTATATCCCTTCATTTTCTATCGCTTTAACATTAAAAAAGCACTGAGTTATAAATTTCAAATAAAAAAAAAGGTATTTATGTTTTAATATATTATGGTATGGTGGTATGGTACAATCATTTTTTTACAAAACAAATCGGATAATGAAATACCTATATAAGAATAACATGTCAAATAAGTTTGTGATATCACAATTTACTTTTCTTACAAAGGAAAATACACATTTAAAATTGCGCTACGATTAATTGTAAACTCTTGCACAGTGTTACAAATTTTAAATATATACAGATGAACAGAGAGGCTTACTGTTTCGCTTTCTTCGAAAATATTGAATAAAAAAGTAAAACATCCAGATTGAGTAATAATTTTGCCAACTCCTCAAAAGTCTCAGCACGCAGCAAAGTCTCACCATTGCAGAAAAGTTGTATTCTGTATGAGGCTTTGAATTTTCGATACGTAGAGGTTAAAAATAGCCTAAACTTCGCTACCACTAGAAAATACTTTTTTTACAAAGCGGCGCAAAGTATATGCAGTGGTATATATTCCATTTATTTCTAGTGAAGATAAATTAAAGAATTTCTGGAATCGAAATTGATATAAGAATAGTAATTGATATAAGAAAAGAAAAAACTCATTTAGCTAATAAAAAATTAATTAAAAATTTAATGCCATTTTTTTGGTGGTAAGTATATTTACCACGACCTATTAGGAACTTATTGATTTTTATTTTTCTTTATTTATAAAATAAATTTTATAAATGGTACAAACTTCAGGAGAAATTATGTATTTTATAACTATTATACTTTTTCTTATACGAAGCAATGGTTGCCAATTTTATTCAAGAAAGCTGAAGCTATTAACAAATGGAAACCTAAATTAAAAGTGGCAGAAAAGTTAACATGGACTTTAAAAATTAGTGGTAAGTATACTTACCACGGCTTTAGAAATGGTTAGGATTAATAAATTTTTTACCTCATTAAAAAAATTAATTTTTATCCCCTATCCTGCATATTGCATCGGAATTACAAAAAATAACTTCGACTTGTATCAAAACTATGAAGGAACTTATTATGGCTGCAATAACATTTTATAAGGAGTTAGATAAACTTACTTGGTAACCGTCATAGGTCCAAGAGCCGAATTTCATGAAGCAGTCTTGCTTATCGAAGGGGAAGTACTGGACGTCAATCTGGCAGGAGCTCTTGTAGATGGCTGGAGGATTCCAAACCACCTTTCCGTCATTGTGAATGATGGCCTTCGTCATAATCGTGACTTCGTAATTTCCATCAGCACTTTGGAAAAAACAAAACAAAAATAATTTGATCATAATTTAATTTTGCAAAAGTTTAAGGATAGAAAATCACTTATATTTACGATTGCATCGCAATATACATTTTATGAGACAATTGATATATATATATATACTTAATATTAAGTAGTACTAGAAATGCACTAGATATTCATCCATAAAGTTCTGTTAAAATACATTGAAACTTATAGGATTTACAAGGGTGCAAACAGAGCCAAAAAAAGAACATTGTTTGATGGTAGAATATGATAAAAAATTAAATTTTAGTTAACTTTTAATTAACTTTTAGTTAATTTTTAGTTAACTTTTAATTAACTTTTAGTTAACTTTTAATTAATTTCAGTTAACTTTTAATTAACTTTTAATTAACTTTTTGTTCAGATTGCCGGATATAGAGCTAGGATTGCAGGGAGGCTAACTGCTCCGCTTTCTGCAATAGTTTTAGTGTATCGGTAGCGAATTAAATTAAATAGTAGTAGCATAAGGATAATTGCCTACTGTTAAAAAGAACCATAAATATGCGTTTCATACGTTACCTTTGAGCTTTTGATGGGTTGTGGTGTAAAAATTTCTTAAAAGGATAAATACTAAAGAGAAAATAACTTAAATTTCGTTACCACTTAAAAATACTTTTTTACAAAGCAGAGCATGTTGGCATATCTCGATATACATTCTGGAAGATTCTAAATTCATTTCGATATTTAGAATATGTTATTTAAATCGAAAAAATAAAATAAAATTGTTTATCACTCATTCACTATCATTAAAATAAGATTGTTGAAATCACTCTTTATGTTTTTAGACACTTCTCATTTTTATAATTTTCAGTATACTTAGTTTCATTGCCAATGATTATTGGGTACTGGCAACTAATTACACGGTTGCAACTAATCACGCGGTTGTGCCGTGTTAACGTCGCAGATTTAAGGCTTGAATTTATTATAAGGCTGAATCAATTTTTTGATAGATTTAATTGGGCACCTGTAAGCGACATCACGCGTGTGTGTCGAATCATAAAATGTATACGTTTCACATTCTTAGAATTTCAATTTAAAAATCGTACTACCATTAATAGAAAGCCAGATTTTAATAGTGATGTGTCCAATGATTGAACTAAGCGAGCTCCAATTGCGAAGTAATCCGAAATGTTCGTAGGTTTAGGGGGTTGGGAAGCACAGTAAGTAGAGGGTGAAGCCTTCTAGATTGTAATATACTTATGCAGGTATACTGTTAAAAAAAAAAAAAAAAAAAAAACATTGATGAGTTGCAAACAAAGAACTGTAAACTGAGGTATCAAGCTAGTTCGAAGTCATTAGTAGGAAATTGAATGTAAAAAAGCATAACATCTACTAAAGAAAACAACAGCAGCATTTAATTTAAGCTTAAATCATTCCGATTTAGACAGTCCTTTAAATTTCTATAAATAAAGCTAGCATGCCTTATAATGGAGATATTCTTTAAATCATGTTTAAATTTGTTAAATTTTTGTTGAATATTCAAATTGATTTAAAATATACAATGCATGTAATATTTTAGAATGCTTCATTTTATGCCTTTTAGGTTGTCTGACACAGCTTTAATTATTATCAAGTTTAAATCACAATTTTCGTTTTAACGCTTTTTTGTCCATTCGAACTCTTAATTTTTGGATCTCATAAATTATACGTTAAAAATATTGCTACTTTTTCGTATATAGCAACTATTAGGAAAATATTATTAACTCCACTGCTTCTCAATTAATTATGGTATTATGTACTATAGATATTGTGGTATAGTAGATGCCTAATATACTAATCTAGGTACTGTGGTGATGGATTTTTGTGGCCCGCAAAAAAGTAATAGTACGTAAATGCAGATTAAAAATTAAAAACTACGGTGTTCTTTAAGTTTTAATTACTATTTGTTGTCATTGTCCTTATTCGATAAGAATGAATTAAAGAAAATGCGTTATATAAACTATTTCATATTATAATTAGAGAAAAAAATAATTGCATCTTACTTGTTATAAAGAACGATATCTGGTAGCCATATTTGTTCTGCAGGAACATAAAGATGAGTTACACCACCGTATTCGTCAGGATCCCATTTTAATTTGTGATCCGACCATTCCTAAATTTGAAAAATAAAAGTTATTAGTCCATAAATAAAACTTTAATCTCTTTCTGCTAAACAGAAATTTAAGTATTCTAACAGTCTTCTAAGAAATTTAAGTATTCTATTTAAGTATTTCAATTATTTGAATCTAATAACTTCAGGCTGAAATGTAACAGATTTGTAAAAATATTTTAAATAGTTCAGCATGCATCAAAATACTTCACTTAAAAAATTATGAGTATCACGAATTTTTTTTAAGACTACCGGAAAGTTCTGCCTGCTAAAATACGCGTTCCTTTTTCCAGTAATGCAAACGGTTCTTTTATAAAAGAAAGTGATTGAGTATTTATCCTTTAACTCAATGGCAATGTTTTAGAATAAAAGGACACAGCATATACAGAGATGCTAACATGCTCCATTTTGTAAAAAAATCTTTTCTAGAGGTGACGAAAGGTAAGTTATTTTTAGTTTGTTATTTTTCATTTTAAGTAATTTTTCAACCACTACATAACAAATGTTCAAAGAAATGCAATTTAATTTCAATTATCTCGTGGTGACTATTTTCAAAAGTGGTCTTGATTATCCTTACTGTTCTAGCTTTACTATATTATTCTCTACAAAATTACTAAAATTTTGGCGAAAAGCGGAGCAATTGGCTTCCCTTACATGGTGCAAAAGAACATGCGCATTTATATTCAAACTTGTAACGAAACTATCACCGGGATAGCCTGTTGGTAGGGCGCTGGGCCCATGTACAAGTGGTCGTGGGTTCGATCCCTGCCGACCGAAGACTCCCCGTGTCGTAAATGGTGACTGATGCACTTTAAATCTGTCGAGTCTCAAAGTTCTCATAACAAATCAATACCTCTGGGGGTACTGAATTGGAGATTGATCGTTCTCCGATTCAGGTCAAAATAACGATCTGTATATGAATGAATGGGTCCACCCTATAAACGGGTGTGACGTATGGGTATGGCAGAAGTTGAATTCTTGGCCACAGATGGCGCCATTGGAAAACAAGAACAATCGCACCCCCCTCTGCCTTAATGGCAAACGTCAACAGCAACAACGAAAGTATCCGTTAGAAATAAGCATCTGATAAATAAATTTAAGGATAAGTGGTATTCCACTTTTTTTATAAATGTTTTGTTGCATTGGGCGTGTTCTTTCGTGTACACAATTTCCAGTAGACTTAATTATAAGATTTTAGGGGTGATATTTAGCCCATTACATACGCTTTTTTTTTATAAAGCATTGATGTGAAAAGGACTATTGTAAATGTTGTTATGTTGAATAACACAGAAGCAAATACCGGCAAATAAAGAGTTTATTAAAACATAAAATGCTGAAATTATATCGTGCACACACTGTGCTATGCAAAAGGAATACAACTGTATCAACCAACCAACTAACAACTCAGTCAGCTTCTACAACTAAAATATTTCGATTTCCCCTATCGGGAAGTCGTCTCATCAAATTACGCAACTCGCGTAACTTACCTGAGAGGGAGGGGAAAAATGAGATTTTATTTGCATATCAACAACACTCCCCCTGCGAATAAATACACATTTTTCCACACACAATAAAAAACATAAATAAACTTATTAACAATTAATCAATTAAATTTATTTGTAACAAAGTCCAAGTGAGCTTGTCACAAGTCACAGCTTTAGTTAGGAAATCTGCGATCATTTCGTCAGTTTGCACATACTCTACTTTAATAATTTTGCCAATTATATCCTTTACGTAATGAAGTTTCAAATTGATATGTCTCGTTCTAGAAGATGATTTTGCACTATTCAACCAATCAATTGCAGATTGATTGTCAGACGAAATGGTCACAGGTTTCTTTACAAATATAGAACAATGCAATTCTTCTAATAGATTTAATATCCACATTAGTTCTTTACAAACACCACCTAAAGAAACAAGTTCCGTTTCACAAGTAGATAGAGCAACTGTTTTTTGTTTATTGCTCTTCGATAAACTAAAGAATCACCTAACATTACAATTTCTCCTTAAAATGATTTCCCATTTTCAGCATTTCCCCAGCTTGCATCGGCATGAGCATTCAAAAGTCCTGATTTGTTACTAAAAAATAATTTTTTATCCTTTGTACCATTGAGATATTTTAACACTCTTTTAGCTAAATTAAAATGTCGTTTCTCAGGTTTATGATTAAATTGGGATAAGTAGCTCATGACAAATGCTAAGTCTGGTCGTGTTCTGTTCGAGAGATATAAAAGTTCTCCTATTAACTCCTGGTATTGTGTTTGATTAACCATTTCGTTTGACCAATTATAACTCCTATCCTCACCTCTTACGATTGGTGTTTTTACACATTTAGAATCAAACATACCATGTTTTTGCAATAAATAGTTTATATATTCAGGTTGAGACAAAGTTATGCCCTTTTCACTTTTATTTATTTCAATACCTTGAAATTTATTCTCTCTACTTTCTTTCACTTCAAATATCTGAGATAATTTTCCCACTATATTATTATACATTTGCAAGTCTGAATAAATAACTATTAAGTCATCTACGTATATTCCAATATAAAAATACTTAGAATTCTCTATTCTAGTGAAAATACAATTATCCGAAGCTAGCTGTTTCAAACCAAACTTTTCTAATTCCCGTTTAAGGTGTAAATGCCAATTTCGACCTGATTGGGGTAATCCATAAAGACTACGTTTTAACTTGCATACTTTATTTTCACCATACAAATGTTTAAAACCTGGAGGAATAGCCATATATACAGTTTCTTCTAAATCACTATAAAGATAGGCAGTTTTTATATCTAAAAATTTTACTTCTAAATTTAATTTGGCAGATAATGCTAACAACAAACGCAAAGATTCGGTACTTAACACGGGTGAATAAGACTCTAAATAATCACGATTTTTTACTTGATTAAAACCTGCCGCTACTAACCTAGCTTTATATTTATTTTCTTTCATAGTAAAAACCCATTTACTCTTAACTATTTTTACATTTTCAGGTTTATCAACTAGATCCCAAACATCGTGTTCGTGAATAGAATTTAATTCTTCATCCATTGCTTTTTCCCATTTTAACCAATTTTTATCACGTTTATCTTCATCAAAATTACCTGGAATATTAGTTACTAAGTTTGAACTTGCCTTTTCCTTTATTCTATCTGACCGACGTACACCTAGCTCTAGTAACCTGTTTTCGTCTTCAGTTGTTCGTTGTTCATTTAATTCCCTAATTTTTTCTTTAGTTGAACCTACTGGACGACCACGAGTTTTAGTTTTACTTAAATCTCGGCTATTCTTCAAATCCAGTGGAAATTCAAAACTTGTATTTTGTTCTTCTACGTTAGTTTGGATATTAAAAAATTCATTGATGTCATTAGATTTATCCTCACTAAACAAATTACTACTACCTAATAATTTCTCATTAAATTTTACTGAACGCTCTTCGATTACTTTATTTCTTTCAGGGTCGTAAATACGATAAGCTCGTCTTTCATTCGAATATCCCAACATAATACCCTTTTTACCTGGAATGGAAAAATTGTGTCTTAAAGCTTTAGGAACGTGATAGTATGCTGTAGATCCAAAAACACGCAGATATTTATAGTTCTGCTTTTTATTAAAGAATAATTCTTTTGGAACTTCAGTTTTACCTTTTCGAGGAGTTAGGTTAGTAACATGTGTTGCATAAGCTATTGCTTCAGCCCAAAAATTTAAAGGAAGTTTACTATCACAGATTAATGTTCTAGCTCTATCTAACAAAACTCTGTTAGCTCGTTCAGCTTCACCCAAACTTTCTGGGTTGTACGGCACAGATTTTTCATGTGTAACTCCGCATTCAGTGAAATAAAACTCAAGATCTTTATTTACAAACTCAAGACCATTATCACTACGAAATTTCTTAATTTTCTTATTTAGTAAATTTTCAAATTTCAGCTTAAAACTTACAATGTTATCAAATACTTCGGTCTTGTTCTTAAGAAAATAAGTAAAATACATGCCAGAAAAATCATCTACTAATATTAAAAAATATCTTGAATTACCTAAAGACTTAACTGGGAATGGCCCACACAAATCACCATGTATTAATTCTAAAGTAGTTGAACTTTGAGAAGTTAAAATACTATAATGAGGTTTTCTGGTAATCTTAGAAATATCACATGATTCACAAGATAATTCATTATCAATTTTTAAATTTAACACTTTAGACATTTTACGCATATAATCAGCATTTAAATGACACAATCTTTTATGCCAAATCATATTCATTTCAGAGTTATTTTTAACTTTGTTACACCCAGAAAAACATACCTCGTTATTAACATTAGGTTTTAGCTTAACTTCTAATTTTTTATTCACATTTAAAGCTTTCAAAACTAAGCGTCCATTAGGAGTAATAATTAATACTGAGTTTGAATGTGATTTAACCTTATACCCTTTTTCCATTAAACAAGTAACTGACAATAAATTATGACGAAATTCTGGTACATACAATACATTACTAATTATAATTTTTGAATTATTACTTAGTGAAATAGCTTTAACAGTTCCGATTCCTTTAGTATCCAATGTAAAAGTCTTACCTGCCTGGTATATTTTGCTGTCGCAAGCATCTACAGATTCGAACCAGCGTTCATCCTTGCACATATGAGACGTGGCTCCGCTATCCAGGATCCAACATTCGTCCACTTGTCCATTCTGTTCAACTGAAACCAAGGCGAAATTTTCTGGAGTAGCACTATCGGATACCAATGTTGAAAATTGAGGTTTCTTGAAAATTTGGTTTTCGATGACCTCTTACTCTACTGGTCGATGGTTTGTAGCCTCTATCGGTTCCCATTTCTTGATGTTTCGAATAACAATCCCTTGTTATATGTCCCGGTCGTTTACAGGCGTAGCAAATTTTTCTTGGTAACCTCTTCTTCTGAGTAGCATACGCAGATTCCGAATTTCTTTGTCCATGCGATTTCTGTAAATCTTTTTCTTCTTCCCTTAAGACTTCGAGTATATCTTCTAGCGACTTTTCTCGTTGAGTTTATGAATGAAAATATGAGCAGTTCTATATCAGTATCATTTCTGACAGTGTAAAACACCAATTCTCTGTCAGATATTTTCAGTCCCAAGCAAGCACACTTCGTCGGTAATCCTTTAGCTCGAGCTATATAATCGTTGACTGCTTCTGAATCCAGCATTTCTAAGCTCTTGAGTTTGGCACCCGCATCAATCTTTCTATCTTCTTCTAGCCCAATGTAGGTAGTCTTAATTCTTGTCCACAAAGCTTTTGCATTCCTTTCTTGCGCATATTGCAAAGCCTGTTCGTCTGATAGCGACAACTTCAAGTATGATACGGCATCTTGGTTAGTAGTTTCCCAAACTTGCAATTTACCAGGGTCAGTTGGAGCTGCCTCTGTCAATGCCGACATTAGTTTTTTCAGATTCAAAACTGCTTCCATTTTCATGGCCCAAAGATGATAATTATTTCCAGTCAACTTTGGAATTCCAAACACTAAGTCTTTTTCCATGATGATCGTAAACCACGCTCTGCTACCAACTGTTGTTATGTTGAGAATAACACAGAAGCAAATGCCGGCAAGTAAAGAGTTTATTAAAACATAAAATGCTGAAATTATATCGTGCACACACAGTGCTATGCAAAAGGAATACAACTGTATCAACCAACTAACTAACAACTCAGTCAGCTTCTACAACTAATATATTTCGATTTCCCTTATCGGGAAGTCGTCTCATCAAATTACGCAACTCGCGTAACTTACCTGAGAGGGAGGGGAAAAATGGGATTTTATTTGCATATCAACAACAGTAAACAAACTGATATAGTACATTCGTATTTAAACAAAATAATTTTGTAATGCATACTTTGAAACTATTACGAACTTTCCGCAGTTTTAAAAATAATTTTTCTAGTAGTAAAAAACGTATTGTATTGATATTTAAATAAATCAGAGTTATAAGAATTTTGACTCCCCTATATGTAAATAATTTAAACAGACACATTAAGCATGAAATGCAGAATCCGTTATGCTCATAATTATTGATAAATGTTTTATTGGAAGTCTGTTTGTTGTTACAAATTCAGCTTTAGTTCGCTACTACTGATAAACATATTTCGTTCCTAACTCTAATATTGGAGGGGACGCCAATGTTAGCTATCAAGAAATTTTAAAATACTTATAATTGAACGATTATGAGTTCAAATTATTTCGCTTTATTTTATTTGTCATGATTAATTTTTTTTCAAGTAAAAAATAATAATAAAACAGTTGTGAAAAAAGTTTTTATCGTTTTAAAGGGGATAAAAAAGAACGGTCTATAAAAGAGGGTTTTTCTAGATTTAAAGGATTAAATTGAGTCGAAATTCAAAATGATTAATTAAAAAAAATAATCAAAAGATACCAATTATTCCGTTTTCTGCAAAATAGCATATAAGATGGTAATATAATAAAAACTAACACTTACCAAGTTACAGATTTTAGGAATCAAATAATAAAACAAAATTTCTGTTATTCCTAGAAAAAGTTGGTATTTCTGAATATGCTAATAATACAGTTAGTATAATTTGAATAAAATAAAAACATTGGTTTTTTCTCTCTCCTGTTTACTATCAGACCGTTTTTGTTGGCATACTTGAAGTTTTTAGAAGTTGAAAAGAGTTTTCAAAAGAAGTTATGAAAAGTAGACTAAAATAGGTATATGGGGAAATTTTTTTTTCTATTCTTTCCAAAAGTTATTACCCCCAATACTAATGAGCTTCTTCTAGCCATATATATTTTTATAAGACATTCCAGTCATTTTTGCTAATTTGCATCTTTTCCTATTTGCTTCGATATTTTTAAGCCTATGGAAACAGGGAAACAATGATACTTATGATGTCTAAATTTAATATATTTCTTTAAAAAAATAATCGTTAAATCAAACATTATTATTCTTGATAAAGCGAGTGAATAAAAGGTAAGGAATGAAAGAAGGAAAATTAAAGACAGGCCTGTAGCATAAATTAGCATATTTCAAACTGGGTCCTGCCAACGCCTCCTACAACTGAAAGCCTCCACACGGTTTCTTATAGGATGTTTGATCTGTCCACTATAAAGACTAATCAATCTACGAAAGATCCATTTAATACAAAATCTAGTAAAAATAAGAAAGTGGTAGACGTGGTATGTCTAAAAAATTTTTAATTTATGAATATGATTGGTTTGTCTTTTTCACTTGTCAACCACTACAGATTCAATTCTCAAATACATATGATAAATTTCATTGAATTACTACTAAAAATGAATTTGGGTTCATGCGCACAACTGGTTCACTTTTTAAACAGTCTGCGCAGACTATTATAAAATACCGTGTGAAGGCTTTATGATGTAGGAGGTGATGGTCCTGCTGAGCATAAAGCATCGGAAATGGTTAAATGGAAGTAAAGAAACGTTACCTCTAATTAAATCAGAGTGTCCAACCTTTCATGAGGCTCCATATCCTACTACAACACCCGGCGTGACTGCGAAATATTTTCCCAACCGCAAAAGAATTTTTTTATTAAGTATTTATTTGGAGAACATAACCACTATAATTTTAACTTTAATTTATTTGTTTAAAATATTTATATATATATATAATATATATATATATATATATATATATATATATATATATATATATATATATATATATATATATATATATATATATATATATATATATATATATATATATATATATATATATATATATATATATATATATATAGAATGGTAAACTAATTACTATTGATGAAAAATATTGTAAATTAATTATTTGTGTACTAACTGACCTACTGAATTTCTCAAATGTTGGAGGGCATTAAATGAGTTATTGTTTATAAAAATAAAGCATATTAAAGGTTGAAGTCATAACGACTAATTAAAATTTTCTCTTTAAACACCTGATCTGGATAAAAATTGTTAAGTTATCAACAGTAAATTTACGATATTTCCCTAACATTTTAGAATGAGACGTCTTACGTATAGACTTGCGATATATATATATATATATATATATATAAGATATATATATATATATATATATATATATATATATATATATATATATATATATAAAGATATATATATATAAAGATAAATATATATATATATATAAGATATATATATATACAGATAAAGATATATATATATATATATATATATATATATATATATCTTTTGTTCTCTCTTTTGCAACAAACTAATTTTAAATTCAAACCTGCGGCTCTTGACTCTCATCCGAAAAATCGAATTTCTCTTCTGTTAAATTTATATACTTCTACTTCGATTTTCAAGATCTCAGTATATAATTTTCATCTGACTTGCTTTTGGCTTCTATCTTATCTCTCATGGAGCAATTGGAGGTATGATTGTTTGCGGTATTTTACCGCTAACGGCAGATATGATGACGTTGTCATTTCTGGCAATGCCTCTACTTCAATTTCCATTTCGCGCTATTTCTTTTGGGGGTATTTTCTTTTGTGAAGTTATAGATGCTGTTTGAATTATTTGCTATTTCCTGGTTCTGCTTTTCGGATATTTCCTGTTATAATGTTCGTATCGGTTTCATGTTAGGTAATAATTTATTTTTATTCATATTTTCTTGAAATATTCTTCCGGTTATAACATTAGCAGCTTGTCAATGTTATAACTTGTGACTTGGAATTGTAAATAATTTGCTTTTTTTCTCTATAAATTTCAATCTTGTTGCATTATGTACCTTAAATTGTTTTAATAATAATAATAATAATAATAACAATAATAATAATAATATATATATATATATATATATATATAGTTCAAAATGTAGCGAAAACATGGAAAAAATTACAGAATAATGAAAAAAGAAAAGAAATTTGTTTTTAAAAAATTAATAAAAATCCGGGAAAAAATACATACTTTTCATCAGCTCACACGATTATATTCGCAAAAAGGAATGCTTTTTAGTATGGTATCAATATAGCCAAACCAAAATATATCAATGCAATAGTGTGAGGAGCACTCAAAAGTTTTTTGAAACAAAATAGAACACATTAAGTAATAAATATCACGTAAAAAACAGAAATTGAAATGCAAAGAAAAAACAGAATAAAACATAAAAGAAATCTATAAAGCGAGTCACGAATTCAAATGAACTTACATGAACGGGAAAATTTTCTAGAATGATTTAAAATATTTTCGTAATAAGATTGCTAGATTATAAAATATGAAAACAGAAGTGCAAATTGACGTAAAAGCTTAAATAGAGGTATTTTGTTTTATAGAGAGTTCTTACTGCAGTACTGAAGCGAGTTTGATTTGGTAGTTACCAAGGATGGGTCCGAAAATGTATGTGAGCAAGGTAATATTATATTATACTGATAATTTAATCAAGTTTATGATTAATAAGGTTGATATTTAATTATAGAATTTTAATGATATTAGAAAACTAACTTTTATTTGAGAAAAAGAGAAAGGGAAAAAAACATGAGTTGCCTGTTTTGCACATATTTTTAGCCACGGGTTTGATCGAAATGGAATTGTACATGGTAAAAATTATATAAATCAGCAAAGAAGCTTTTAGTAAATTTATTTACAATAATGTACAATTAACTCAATGATTTTATATTGATTTTAACTACTTTAGTTGGGTATCCATTGTTTTTTTAATCAAATTTCGAAAGAGTTTGTCTTCTTGTTTTTTGGTTAAATAAACATTGCTACATATTCTTTTAATTTTATTCATTTGATTAAAAATGGTATTTAAATATATGATTTTAGAAACATTAGAATTCCAAGTACAGATTTGCCTTCTTATTGTCGCGGTCCAATAAGGAGACAGAATGTTTTATAATAATAATAATAATAATAATATATATATATATATATATATATATATATATATATATATATATATATATGAAACATTCCTGGATAACGTCAATAAAAAGAGAAATCTGTACTGAAAGCTAATGCAAGCACGGAATTCGTTTGTGGGTGAGAGCAGCCAAATATTTCATTGCCCCAATGCCAGAGAGGTGCCATTTAAAGTTATTTCTATTTGTTTCCCTCGAAGGGTACCGTATATTTCAGAAGATGTCGCGCTAGTTCGAAGAAAAGAAAGATTTTTCGGAGTAGATTATCATCATTTTTGAGATAGCCGTGGGTGTTTCCCAACTCCGAATCGATCCGGAACGGCGCATTTCAGCACTGCGGGTTAAAGCGACGCTCCATAATATAGTCTCTCAGCCGTTTTGATTCTCTCGTCCACCCTTCAGCCCCATTCACTAAAAGTGCATTCCGAGAAGAGGGGGTGGGGCAGAAATCATTCCAAATTCTTTAGAATAACAGGAGGAGTTAGAAGAGGGATGAGGAGGTGCTTTTGTATCGCTGTTATCGCCACTGTTTTTGAAGAAGGATAAATGGGGACGAGGTGTTGCTGTGGTAACAGTCAAACAGGTGAGGAGGCTCAACAGGTGAGACGGCAGGGTAGAAAATAACAACTGTTGCTTTTAATACCTTCTTTTGATGAGATGCGCTGCGTCATTATCTGCATCATGCAGAATTGAAGATGGCAAGAGCGAATTAGGAGGTTGCAATTTTATCCATCAACGATCAATAGCTTTAATTTGTAAAAAGGGCATGCACTTGAAGAAAAATATCATCGGTGATTACATAAAAGGATTGATTTTCTGAGATATATTTCTCTCCAATATATTATATAATTCATTAGTTTATAGAAAGATTAACTTTTTGACGCTGACGGAATGCGAGTGTATATTTTTTTCTTAAGCTCTAATTAGAAGAAAAATTTATTTTTGGTTTTTTTTAACTATAAAAAATAGTCTAATAGTTACTAAAGAAAATCTGTTAGATTATCAAAATTATATTTGTACTAAAGTATAAATTTAAAAAAGAAAAAAAAAGATTGAAATTTTTTTTGTTCATTCATATTCAGGAATTAATTTCGTATATTAAAGAAATTTCAATGATGAATAACTGTTTCTCTTTGATCAATCAAACTGCAAATAAATGTATGTTTGAAAAATCATTGTTTAAAAGTGCATCGAGTCTAGAAGGTTTTGTCTTTAACCCAGAAAATGACACCGGTATTTCATCCTGTATTTCATAACCATAAATTATTAAAATGCTAAATATAATATTTTTTACTTATTTCAATCTAAGTTGATTCAAAATAATGAAAAAAGTAATAAAAAATATGTTTAGTAAAAAATCAGCGACAAAGGTTAAACATATTTGTTTTTGTCTAAGGATCTGTTTCCCCTTTTATGAAATATGGAAAATACAACTCACGCTTAACTTTACTTCTAAAACCGCTGTGGTAGAAAGCATCTCAAACGATTCACACAGATTGTTATTAAATGAGTTACGATTAACTTGTTAATTGAAAAAATGAATTTAAAAAAAGAACCTTGTCATTTATATAATTTATAAAACCGATGTTGTCAACCGAAATGTCAACTAAGACTTTCATCCACCAAGCTTTACAATTAACAAGTTATCGTGTTTGACCATCACCTCCTACATCAAAAAGCCTCCACACGGTCTTTTATAAGTAGTCCGCGCAGACTGTTTAAAAAGTGAACCAGTTGTGCGCATGATCCCAAAATCTTTTGTTTTATGAAAGTGATTGAGAGAAATTTATCATATATATTTGAGAATTGAATCTGTAGTGGTTGACAAGTAAATAAAACAAACCAATAATATTCATAAATAAAACAAATTTTTAGTCATATATTTGTTACCACTTTCTTATTTCAACTGGATTTTGTATTACATAACTCGTTCGGAAAGTGGATATCTTTCACAGTCGTCTGATCGGACTACTTATAAAAAACCGTGTGGAGGCTTTCAGTTATAGGAGGCGTTGGTTTGACGTGTATGTGCACATCAGACCAAAACCTTATTGCAGTACGTATGACGTGTATACACGTCTTGTAAAAAAAAATTACCATTGACTATTAAAACTCGAAATTACAATAAATTTCAATTAGAATATTATTTGATGGTATGTTTCTTTAACATTACTAAAAGAACTGCTAAACATTGTTTTATTGCGGGGTGTTGTGGGTTATTTTGTGGCTCAGAACCAGTTGTTTTTAATTATAAATTGTGCTTCACTATTTTCTTTATCTTGGGTAAGAAGGCACTCTATATGTGTGTTATAATTCTCAAAGAAATCTTCGCAGTAAGGTTTTCGAAAAAATTATAATACAGGGCTCATACGCACCTAAAAAAAATCTAAAAAGGGTAGTAATATTTATTTAAATTTTATTATATTATTATGTTTGTAAGCTACCAGAATATTTTACTGTCTCTAAGTAAACAAATATCGATCAGAAGGTGGCATTGATGAAATCTTATTTCAAGAGTGGTAGCTAATGTTAGGAACTTTTCAGCTTCCTAATGACAGAATTGATACAAGTTATTAATATTTTCCAGGTGCATGCGAATTCTAATATTGTACAGGGTGAAAAAAAACGAAAAAAAAAAAAAAAAACGGACCACTCTGAATATATTTTGATTTAATGATCGGGCCTAACATGGGTGAAAGCCCTTATATAGCAAGACGGAAAAGAGAAAAACCTGGTATGTAAGACATTTCATTCCAGCATTTTTTACGAAAAAAATAAAATATCTGTAACTATCAAGATTTCTTTTAAAATTTTAGCATATATATAAAACTGCTTCTTTTCGAAGATAAAGTAGATATTGCTGAATAATTTAAAAAAAGAATAAGTAAACTCCTCCCCAAAACTTAGTATAACTGAAAAAGTTTCACTACTAGCCTTTCCTATTTTCCGTCTCGCTTTCACCCCTGTGACTAAGATCAACGACTAAATCTTAATAGTTCGAACCTCAAATATTCTAATCAATTGTAACAGACGATATTTTAAGTTAGGAAATAAGGCACAAAAATTGGATTTTTCAAAATAAATATACCTTTTTTTCCAACGGATTCGGATTTCTGACCCCCAAAATATAAGGCGCAGCCGCAGTCTGGGAATTTTATTACAAACAATACTTTAACCAAAAGATTAATAACAGTAATGAACTTTTTAGCGGATAATGACTATCTATTAAAATTTTAATAATATCCCATTTCACATGTATAATTTTTTTTTTTGTTGTCTTATTTCTTCTTAAATTCCACACAGTAATTTTGTTTAAATTTTCAATATCATGTTATATAGGCTGGAGTGGAGCTATTCTACATGGCAAAATACAGAATTTTAGTGAAATATTTGAAAATTTTAGTGAAAACTTTAACGAAGTTGTATATTTAAAATTCAAACTTTCATGAATTATTCAACAGCATACTTTAAAATGACGTAAAGAAATATCTATCTTACAAGTCAAAATTTTTTCGACTGTTATTTAATAAATTAATAAAAAATGATAAATATTTACTAAAATTCATTTTTTGCATGGAATTATCTTTGAATTAACGAATTTTATAATTGTGTGCAAATTTTTTTTTAATTTGCTTAAAAAGTTCTCTAGATCTGACAAAATACTCAAAAAGTAAAATTTGCATTAAGGGGTCCCAACTTTGGATCGCTCTCCTGACCTAACTATAGGGACCATATTTTCCACGTTGCAGCTACCCCCTATATAATGGGAATCAGAAATCCTAATCCCAAGAAACAGAGGCATGTTTATTCAGAAAAAGTACGTTTTTTGGGACTGATTTCGTGAGTCCTAGAAAGTCCTCTAGAATCCTAAAACGTGAAGATCCGATCATTAGATCAAAAGTTATTCAGGGTGGTTCGTTTTGTTGAAGCACTATACATAAATTTAAGTAAATATACTTTCTAAATACTAACAAGCAATACTGATGTTGCAGTCTCAAATAGTATTAAAACTAATATTGGTAGTCATAAATAGTTTACTTCTTTGGAATAAAACTTTAAAATAAAATATTATTTCTATCAATTTTACATTTTAAGCGGATTTTTAACACACCATCGGTGGGCTTTTTATTCCGGACATAGCTCAAAATGAGTGTTTAAGAAAATGGACACAGATAAAATTGCGCGGGAATTGACATTAGACATAGCCTGAAATAATAATGAGAAAATAGACACAGCAAATGGACAAATTTTGATTTATACTAAAAAGCATTTTTATCACCTACTTAAACTAACTTTCGCAATCAAAGTGTCGATCTCTTTCCGAGTAGCTAGGGCATTCAAATTTCCATAAAAGCTATGAGCCCGAAAAAATATACAAGTTTTAATGGAAGCGGAATGTAGCGGAATTTATAGCCATATTTTATCCAAAGAAAATGCACTGTTAGTCGAAATTAATGCCTTAAAAATTTGATAGGCACGCTGTTCCTGATTTTAATTCAAGTTTCAATTCTTACTCACCTCCTGAAGCAGAATTGATTGTGACATAATCCCCATAGGTCGTTTATCGTAAACTTTCCGACAATCTAGGGCACTTTTTGTGCTCTGTCTTAAATTACATCAATCTGTTTCTGAATGATACGTCTAGCAGAATTTACATCCAAAACGAATGTATCGCCACTCTTAACACTAGGTTTCGGGACGCGTCATTTTGAAGCATTTCGAATTTTATAAGGAAATTTCAAAACCCGTTTGCATTTTCTTGAAATGACTTTTATCCATTGATCGAGGTAAATATATATTGAAGTCTATTTTCTTCAAAAGCGTTGAAATATTTAAATTCTCTTTGTGGTATACCTATCTATACGGATAAGCTTCAATTTGACACTATGGTATTTTAGACTAAATTTTGAGTAAACATGCAAACATCACATCAATAATAAATAGGAATGTACCGACAATACTTCGATCTGCTATCCGATATCGTTATCTCAAATGAAACAAGCGATAAACAACTGTTGCCGATGAGCAATAATAGAAAGAACAAACGCCGAATGTCAATTGAGCATTGTCAGAAGCAAATTTCAATGAAACATTCCTATTTAAAAACTTTACTGAAGACAAGAACATCAGACCAATAGCAGCATACTATTGCATTGATGCATCATATTAATAGCATATACATAACCCCATTTTCATCATATTTGCTTAGGTAAAGTTCATACTTTTACAATACAATCTTATCACCCTACTGCATGTAATTACACAGTCAGAACCTCAATGATCCACATGAATAATCCTTTACTTCACTTGCATTCCACAACCTCACAGATCAAGCTCAAGATGAATGGGAAAAGGGCCTCAGGTGCCCAGATATTTTATACAGTTCAGTTCAGCGCGCAGAAGTTTCAACAAAATACAGCATATGTTTCTGTCTAAAATTGTAGTTTAAATTCTGTTTTACTACCACTGGAGAAAATCATCCTCGAGAAAATTAAAAGTGGGCAGGCATGCATGATCATTGTTTCCACCTATTAAGAATCACTGAGAAATTCAGATATGTCGGCCAGATATGCGGTCAATGCATTCGGATTTTCTATAATAATTTTATTTTCAAAAAGGTTGATTCTTGTAGTTGCTAATTGGTTCCTATGTGGTTCTTAGATTAAATTAATTGTGGTTATAACAGAAATAGATAAATTTTTAAAAAAAATTAATCTTGACTTTGCACCATTTTAACATTTGGAGTTTTAATATACATTTTGCATTGGAGTAAAATTAATTTCCACTATGATTTGTTTCATAAATCAGAAACATTTTTTAATTTTAAACAGCATATGAAATATTAAAGAGTAATGAACAATTATAAGCTTAAAAGTAAAATTAACTTTTTTTCACTGCACTCGAAGTATATCAAGTTCGTTGCTAGGAGAAAAAAAAATTCATTAAAAAAAAGAGATTGAATTTTAATCGAGAAAGATTCATTACAGTAAGGGTTGTGATAAAATTTCGTAAGAAAAAAAATTAATCTTTTAAATAAATAAAAAAAAAATGAATGAAAAAAAAAAGAGTTTTTTTTTATTTCATTCGCTAACAAAGCGGCGAGAAAAGCTTTTGTTCAAGGAATTTCCGTAAAAATAATCTTTCTACTTCTTAAGATTTTTTTATACTTTTTATATGTTTGAAAAGCTTGAAAACTGAGCCGTTTTATATCCTTAATTTTTTTCCTTCGTTAATGAATCAATCTTCTACTTGGTTTAGAATACAATGAAATGATTTAATCTATATATATATATAGAAATTGGGATTAAAGTTTTTGTCATATTATCTTTATTCTTATCTGGGTACAGAAAATGTTCATTAAAATATATAATTGTAATAAAAAATTATACCTCAAATATTTTTTATTTTGTATTTAATCTACTGTACCAGCTATTAGAGTTTGCAATTAAAAAAGGATTTATTTAAAGACATTGATAGATATTTCGATTTTTTTAATAAAAAGTGAAATCTAATACTGAGTTAAAAAATAAAAATGCTGGTTTGATATTCCCAATTTAAATCTGTTTTGGTAAGCAATAAGATTCAAACCACAAATAGGATTTTTAACAAAAATTACAAAAAAAAACTAAACATGTTCTTAAATAGTTTTTCTTAATAGACATTTTAAAAAACATTTTTAAACGTTAAGAAATGGTTCTTTTTATATGTTTAAAAATAGATCAATAATGTTAAGAAATAGTTCAATAATTCAAAGAAATTGTTCTTTTTAAATGTAAAGAAATAGTTCGTCAATGTTAAAAAATAGTTCAATAATGTTAAGAAATAATTATTTTTTATAGGCTGGTTAAGGAAAAGTTATTTTTAAAAGTAGATAAATAGTTTTTTTATATGTTGAGAAATAGTTTAATAATGTTTTATTTTATTTTTTTAATTTTATAACTGTCATTGAACAGCTGATCCAATTTTGAGTTTACGACTGCTAATGTTCAATTTCGTAGCCTTGTAATTTTGAACCCCCTCTAGAAGACAAGGGAACTCCTGGATCAAGTATTCGGAAAAATTTACCTTCATGGAGGATATTTTCAGGGAACTAACCTACAAATTTTACATGAAGATGAAAACTACGAAAACCTCACACAGTTAGACAGACGGCTAGGGTACTCTAACACATGATCCGTCTACCACTGAGGATATTTTATGTCAATACTGAGGTCCTTGCGAGCTGGGTGCGGAATTCGTTTAGACCAGCTATTGTGGGATTCGAACCAGGGACATTGGTGAACGCTCTATCCCCTGAGCCACCTCGGCTCTAGTTCAAAAATGTTACGAAACAGTTCAATGATCTGTTCAATAAACAGTCTGTTTTTCATATAGTAACGGTAAAACATACTAATTTTTTACTCCAATTTTTTCTATGTAAATTCAATTGGCAAAATACAAGACTTGGAGGTGAATTAGTCGAAAAGTTTTCAAAAAACAAAAATTCGAAAGTACGTTTTTATTAAAAATATTGTTACTCAAAAACTATTCGATCTATTTTGTTTAAATCTTGCATTCTGTCATTTCATATTAATGACTTTAAAGTAAAATAGTGTTTGTGTACCTTTTTTGACCACTATTAAACAAAATAATAAACATTCATCGAAAAAATTACATCGAATCATCTTTGGATAAGTAAATTTTATAATTATATGAAATGGTTTTTTTGGGGGTTGCTTAAAAACTTTTCGAGATATATGCCCAGAATGTAAAATTAGCATTAAGCTGACCAAACTTAGGACCACTTTCTTGCCTATTAGTACATTATCTTATTTATTCAAAATAAGTACGTTTTTGTGGCTAATTTCATTATTTAAAACAGTGTCTGCAGTGATAATTAACATATTTAAAATTTAGCTCTGGAATCATTAAGATTGAATCCTATTATCTGAAAATCCGATCATTAGATCAAAAGTTATACATTGATGTTCGCTTTTTTATTTTACACACTGTACTACCGCATAGATATAAAAAAATAATTCTGAAATTTTTCAAGCTACTTTCTTTGAAGAATTTCGAAAAAATGTAATACTTTAAATCACACTAAAACTCAGCCATAAATTTAATAACCCTTTATTTTTGAGAACAATATTTCTTACCAAAGCTCTCGGATTAGTTAAATAGACTAACTGTAATCTTAAGAAGCAAGAGAGTGATAATCTTGAATTCTAAAATATATCAGAAGAGGTTAAGGGTTTTTAAATCTTCAAACTCCAAATCATCAATTCAGTAAAGGTTACTATAAAAATCAGTGAAATATATAGTAGTGAACGGAAATTCTCTTTAAGATTTTTTTAAATTGTCTTTGGTATATAAAGAACTTCAGAAAAAGAAAATGATAAAGTTGGAATAAAGACTGAAAAAAAATTTTTTTTCCCTTCCTCTTTTTATATATCCACTTTTTTATGATCGTTTACTATCTTCTTTTTTGTGTCCAGTTTCTTTTTCACTTAGAATTTCTTTTTCTACATAATTTCTTTTTTTGTGTTTAGATGCTGGCCAACGAATCGTAAGACGATTTTTCATCCTACGTGGATAAGAAAGTTAGGAGCTTGGGAGAAACGGTAAGAGAAGCCTTAGGGGAAAATCTCCTTTATGAGACTTAATTCACGTTCAACATTAGGGGCTGTCTCCTAATTTACATTCGATTCTGAAAATGGTAGTTTTGGTAGAAAATGGCAGAAAAAAATTTATTTAAACAATTAAGAAACTAGACATATTGATCTAAACAATTGAAAACTAGATATTTTTTGAAATAATAATTATAGTTCAATTTATATTTTAACACGTTGAATGCTATGGGGGTCACCGGTGAAGCCAAGATTATTAGAAACAAATAATTCGAGTAAATTTTTTATTTTTTTATATTATTATCGTTACTAAAATGGTTTGAAGAAATTAATGCAATATAGAACACACAAAAATAGTTTTATTTATTTACACAGAGATGCCAACTTGCCCCGGACAGCGAATAAATATTTTCTAGTGGTAGTTTATTAATTGTGATTCTTGGTTTAATAAATACAATTTAGTAGATTTTTATCCACCATTATTTTTAATCAATTCATAGGCTTAAATAATTCACCACTTTCTTCAAAAATGTCATGCTAAACCTTTTAAAAACTAGCAAAATCTGCTCAATATTTACAAATTTAGTTTGTAGTTATTTACCGTGGCATACAACGTGTTAAAGAGAGAAACCACCTGCCTATTTAAAACCAACGATTCGAATTCTAAGATCCGTTCAAACAACCTCATGCAACAAAACAAAAAAAAAAAAAAGAATTGTTCCTTAGTGTTTAGTGGATGCGTTATTTGAAGAGACAAGTGGGTGAAGGACAGTAATTAAAAATTTGTGATACTTATTGAGTTCCGAAACTAATTGATTAATTAGCTATTAGCAAACTCTATCTATACGGCCCAGCACCTTCGTTGTCATAGTGTGAATAACAATTAAAATGAATCAAAATATGAAGATTTTAATGACTTTAAAGATAGTTATCTCCCTAGATTTAATTTTGGAACACACTTCCTTCAACAATCTTCTCCTTCAATTTATTGTTAACAATAAACATGTGTTTGTAAATTGCTTTGCCTTAATTTCATACTGGAAGACGAATTAACAATAATGGTCATTAATAATTGCGGACGTTTAATGCGAAACGCTCTTAATTAGAAACGACAATGTTCGAAGCATTTATGTTTCGTTTAAGAATTAAAACATTCGTGGAATTGTATTGTAAAATTCATTAAATGGATTCACAATTTTAAAGTTTTAAAATCGTTATTTTGATCTGTTTTGCTTACATTCCGAATCTTAAGAACTTCGTATCGCGAATGAAATCAATTATAAAAACGCAACTCTTCTGGTTTTCTAGAAGATTTCATTTTCATATTCAAAGTGGTATAGAAACTCATATTATTCCATCAAACTTTTTGAATTATAGTAATAATAATAAAATAATTACAACAAATATATAAAAGCATAATAGTTTTTACAATAGCAAATTTCAACCTGGTCAAAATAGAATATTTTTTTGAGTAAAATTATTTTTCGGTAATTATTTTACTACTACTTGAAAAATTTTAAATAATATATTTTAATACACATTTATATTTAATACTGTTTTTCACCTTAATCATAAGCGGATTATAACTGTCAACTCAAATTCTAGTTTTTGCCATGCAGTTTTGCTTATCTTAAGGTAACTTTATCCTTTTTCACATCATTTTACAATTATTTTCTATATTTGCTCACACGTTTTAAAAATTGTTTTGTGGTTTTGAACATCGTATTAATAAAATTGCAATTCGACTTCATTGTCGAATTTATGCTTTTGTCTCTGAGAATCTACATAAAAACCAAATTCCTATTAACAAATCTGCACATTTTCAGTTTTCAACTTAATTTTTAGCTGAATTCCATAGACAACTGGTAATAGTAAAGTTTTTTTTTATACAGATTATGTCAGATCTAAATGTTACAGCTCATATATAAGTTTTTTACTGTACATTATTTTTTCAATCTTGAGAACAATAAATTGTATTTTATTTAGGATTTTAAAAAAAGATTTTTATTATTAGCCAGTAAAGAAAAATTTAAGCCCATTCTTGAAAATCTAAACAGTTTTCACTTTAGTTTTAAAAAAAAAGTGAATTTGTGACCCCTTTTACAACTTTTTATCGACTTGCAAAGTAGGTTTCGGTAATATACTTTAAAAAAAAATAAGATCCGTATTACTTAAGATAAAATAAATTGTTAGATTTTAGATAATATATTTAACCGTCATCATGAAAAATAAACTTACGTTTGTATATTTGTATTTTTTAATTATTTATTAATATTTTTTAATCGTATATTTGTATATTGATCCCTCAGTTAGAACCTAAGAATATTCATAAAACATCTAAATTAGTTAAAACGTAAAAAAAAAAAAAACGAAGAAAATTCTTCTTCATGTCTGATATGCAAAATCACAAGATACACAACTCTCTTAAATTAAAAAAGTTCGCGAAATTTCAAGAAACACAGAATCATCTTTACGTCCAAAATTCCACTTTTTAATGCATTAGCTTCGTAAAGAAAAAGTTTTAATTAAAAAAAAAAAAACGAAACCTGACAACTCGAAAAAAAAAGCAAACGAAAATCAAAATTGAATTACGAAAAGATTTCTCTTTTTTATCGCAGTTTTCCTTTTGCATTTAAACTCTTAGCACTCTTCTCCAAGAATGATAGGTAAATAGCTAGGGAAGGAAAAAAAAAACTCAGAAAAAACAAGTCAGGCAGTCAATTTGTGATGGCTTTATTAACAAGAGCGAGAGAGCCCGCTTTATGGCCTCGTTTTCCGATATCGAATACTGTGCGAAAGTATTTTGATACAGTACTGAAGCGAAATGTTGGACCAGCCCAGAGAATTATTACTCGACGTATCTGGGTCGACATAGAAAGACGAGTAACAAAATAGGGAACAAATCTTGCTTACTGCTGCTTCTGGTTTTTGTCATAGAACTTTTCTGATGTGTTTTGTGATATCAGAAGGCGAAAAGTATTTTTTCTCGAACGTCAATATTCCATTGCATTGTCCACTTGCCAAATAAAATGTTAATTTAGTAATGTAGGAAAAAATAGTTTTGGCAGAAGGAATTAATTTGTATATATTTGTTTTCATAATTGTTTTTTAATTTCTAGTTTTTTGTTATTTATAGGACTTTTCTTAGGAAGCTATTTGTTGATGAATTCTACGCTTGGTAAAAAAATTGTTAATTGAACTAGTGTTACTTAAAAAAATATTTGTCAGAGTAAATTCATTTTATTACTAAATATTATGGTTCAAAATGCTAAATAAAGAACAATTTTAATACACAATTTATTTATACATGTTATAACTGTGGGTGACGGAAAATTTAACATAATTTATAAATAAACATGTTACTTTTGTAATAGCTTTTAAGTTTCTGAACAGCAGGATAAATGCTTAAGACTAAATTATTCCTTACCAGCAACTACCTAATTTTTGCTTTAAGAAAATACTTTTCTTGGAGTTAACAAAAGTAATGTATTGGATTTTTTTCAATAAAAATTAAAACAAGCATGGTGTTCTCTCTCTTTAATACTTTACCTTCATTTTCAGTCACTAATTGGAAATTTTTTTTAAGAAAGTTGCTTCTTTTAGTTTTCAATTTATATTATTTCTTCGAACAAAAGTTGCTCAAGTTTTTAATATCATCAACCAAAAGGTCAGCTGACCACGACATGTGTTACCTTAAATTTTAAAAAAAGTTCCTGGTGGAAGGGATAGAGGCCATTTCGTGGCCCAGGTGCCCAAATTGCAAACATTACTGAAACTAGGATAATGAGTTAACTTAGATTGATCATGTCATCAACATCAAAAACTAAATATAAAAACACTATGGCAGAAATGTAGCCACTTTTGTTTCAAGTTTGTAATGGTTTATGCTTGATCAGTTTCGTGCTTAGGGCCTGCATCATGAGTTCGAATCCGGCCAGTCGAAAAATCCCAGTGTGTTAAATGGTGATTGGAGAACGTTAAATATGTCGGAGTCACTAAGTCCTCCTAGTTCCCATAACAAACCAATACCTCTGGTTGTACTGTATTGGAGATAGAATGTTGTCTGGTTCAGAATAAATTTATGATCTGGGAATGAAGGAATGAATGGATCATTTCTGCAAAACAAGATAGTGTCAAGTGTATGGGCGAAATCATATTTCGGCCATAGATGGCGCTACTGAAAAACAAGAAAACGCACCCTTCTGCTTTACATTTGCTTGATTTCTCATAGAGTACTTTCTCGTATAGGCAAGTGTTGTAAAATACAATTGAGGCCTGGTAACGCAAGGGATAAAGCGCTCATCTTCCAATGAGGTGTCCAGGTTCGAACCCCAGCGCTCGCTAGTCAATTCGAATTTCGCACCCGACGCACACCGACCTCAATGGTAGATTGATTATGGATTAGAGCCCGCTTGTATCCAGGCTAAACGTGGAAGAGTTTCGCGGTTTTCCTCTCCATTTAACGCACATGCGGGCATGTTCCGTCAAAAAGTCTCTCACGAAAACTTACTTCTTCCAATACTTGATCCAGAAGTTCAATCGTTTTCTGCATTGGATTCAAATTTTCTGGGATACGGAGTGAAATTTGCTTTCGTGGAGGACTTTTTGATGGAGTTAACCCGCATTTGCGTTACATGGACAGAAAAATCACGAAAACCTCCCACGGTCAGCCTGGCAGCAAAGGAAATCTAACCCATGACCCGTCTACCACTGATGATATTTTATGTCAGCACTGTGGTCGGTGCAAGCTGGGTACGTAATTTCGTATCGACTAGTCATCGTTAGGATTCGAACCAGGTTTACCTCATTGGAAGGCGGACGCTCTTTCCTCTGAGCCATCACGGCTCCAACAAGCTCTATAAATAATTCTGTGCTGAAGCCCATGACTGCAACGCTGGAAGTTTCAACAATATATTTAAATTTAAAAATCTGAAAGAATATTCCCCGCTTAGATCTACTGCACATCTTTTCACGGGTGATGCAATACTAACTCTTCAATAATCTGTAAATTGTGACCTCCGTCTGTATATAGTTATTATTTGTATAGATTAATCATTTGTTTCTCATCATGGATTGTACTTTAACTGCGAACATATAACTTTCATTTTGTCCAACTAGTTTTCAGTTAACTCATTTTGTCCAACTAGCAAAGTTATTGTTCCACCAAGATGTACAGAATTTTTCGGTGAATGAGAAAAAGGCCAGTGGCTCCAGACTGATGCGATACGCTACCTGACTATTCACCTAGATTGGTAACTCCGTATGCTATTTTGAAAAATTTCTTTTAGTTGCAAAGTTTATGCTTTAATGTATTATTCTTGTAAACTTGATTTAAAGTTATTTTCCATTCTACAACATGTAAATGGTTCAAACGTTCATATGAAACTTCTCTTTCGTAGTGTTGAATGTTGGCAAAATTATAAAAAATTCTGCAAGTTTCAATTGCTACACAGTGATGCCAACTTGCTCTGGTTTGTAAAGAAATATATTCTACTGGTAACGAAATTTGAGTTATTTTTAGTTTAGTATTTTTCATTTTTAGAAATTTTTCCACCACTGCAGACTAGACAATGCAATTTTAGACTCGTGATTATCTATGCCAATAGTCTCAGGTGGCAACTAGCGCAATGCGGGCAGGTACTCCAGCGAATGTCCTGTCATGTCAAGACTCGTGATGATGCTTTAAAAAAGTCAACTTATGTATTCTTATTTTACATGTTCTACTATTTAATTTACCAGCAATTTATTAAAACTTCTGCAGAAAGCGGAGTAGTTAACACGTCGAATGCCACGCTAATTTTACATGGCCTGACCGTCTGGCTAAACGGTGAAGAACTACAAACTATATTTGGAAGTATTAGATAGATTTTGCAAATTTTTAAACGGTTCAGCACAACATATAGGTAAAAGTGGTGAATTATATAAGCCTACGAATTGTTTGGAATTAGTGGTAGATAAAAATCTACTAAATTAAATTTATTAAACCGAGAATCACTATTAATAAACTACCACTTGAAAATATTTATTCGCTGTCCGGAGCAAATCAACGCCTCCAACAACTGAAAGGCTCCACACGGTTTTTTACAGGTAGTTTTTTGTAGGTAGTTCGATCAGACCACTATGAAGGTAGACCAGTTAACGAAAGAGCCCTTTAATATAAAATCTAGAAAAAATAAGAGAGTGGTAGCAAATATATGTCTAAAAATTTGTTTAATTTATGAATAAGATTGGTTTGTCTTATTCACTTGTCTACCACTACAGATTCAATTCTCAAATATACATGATACATTTCTCTCAACTTTAGAATAGAATATGGGTTCCATGCGCACAACTTGTTCACTTTTTAAATAGTCTGCGCGGACTATTTATAAAAAACCGTGTGGAGGCTTTCTAATGTAGGAGGTAATGAACAAGTTGGCATCTCTGTGTATATAAATAAAACTATTTTTGTGTGTTCTATATTCGATGTGCGATATGGCACTGTATTCAATTAACTTCATGTTCTAACTTATTCACGTTATAACTTAATTTATTTCACTTTCTAACTTATGTGAAAGAAATTAACTCATTTTTAATACGCCATTTTGCTTATAAAAGATAAGCTGGCGCTGACGTCATGGGTCACATGCAGGGATTTCTTTGATTTTCTTCTTCTTGAAGAGCAAGTACTCAAATAAAAAGTTATCAAGTAAAAGTAAAATGAATGAAAAAGTAAACACATAATAGACTAAAGAATCATACCTGGTTGACCCAGACATTGGTAGTCATAATCTGGTTCTTCAAGTTCTGCAAAATAGAGATAAGACATGCTGTAGCAAAAAAAGGTTTATTTATATTTTTAAAAAATAAAATAAGACAATTGTTTTGCTTGAAAAAGTACGTGTTACTTGTCATATAAGAATAATTATGGAACAGCTGCCAACATCTGTATTTTCTGACGAGGATTTTCTTGAGTGTTAGGTAAATGGCAGTTTAATTAACATTTGCGAGCACAAATTATTTCAATAATATATAAAATACGGATGCCAACTTTCTACACTTTTTGTAAAAATTTATTCTAATGGTAGCTATGTTTATGTTTTAATGTATTATTTTTTATTCATTTTAACTTCCACACTTTTTTTTATGTATTATGCATTTATGTGCATATTAGTTTATTTGTATGTAGAGGAAAAAATTAATTTGAAACAAATCTATTAAATAAATGGTTTATGTTACTTCAGTAATTTTATTTAAATTATTCTAAAGCATAAAGTATTCATGTATGTGTTAATTGATTTGCTTGTGGTGGAAGTTTGAAAGCATTTAAAAAATTAGAACAAGAACTACAGATTCAAGCATACGGTTTTAACAACTTTAAGTAGAAAAAGAGAATCTGAATAAAAATTCGGAGCCAATTCTCCCGAAATTTCAGCAGGTGTGATATCGCAGGGATGTCACGGGTGACTGAAAATTTAAAAAGTGGTAGGAACTCAATTAAATTTTATTTATTTATAAATCTTTCTAATTTGAACCGTAAATACCACTATTACTTTAAATTCAAATTACCAATATTTAAAAAAAAAAGTAAATTTTGATGAATTTATAACGTAGTTTAAAAAAACAAACATGCTAGTTAAAATACTCTTATAATAAATTATTTATATTACTTGTCATCACCTTTAGAAAGTTTAGTTGTCAGTAACAAACCTATATCTAGGAATCCCTATGTAAAATCTATATATATATTTCACTTACACGGCACCAAAAAAAAGCCTCATTACAAGTTCCCGAATGGCAACGTTAGAAAATCGACCAATGATTGCATCTAAAAATGTCACGTGCCAAATCTAGCTGAGGGGGCTCAACATATAGCGCTTTTAAAAACGGAAACAAGAACAAGAGTGAGCATTATCAGGTTGTTCAATTCAGCTGCGGCAAAAATAAAAATAAACAACTTAAAAAATAAAAATGCTGTTGCCAGCCATAGAATTTTTTGAATATTAACTTAGCAACATAAATCGAAATTATGATACCTGAGCGCTTGACGTAACAAATCCTTCAATTCTATAAGTGTTGTATCGCCAAATGCCCAAATTAACAATTGCAATTTCAAATTAATATTGAAATGCACATGTTTAGAATTTTCTACAGTGAAAAGTTTTCGGAACTTCAGTATTCAAAAAAGTATACAAAAGCTAGACGATAAGTACGCATCCAATGAGCGAGCATTGGATTGCGAAGCAATCCGAAATGAACTGCGAAAGCAGTTCTGGGGGTTGGTGAGCGCCAGCGAGCAGGTAGCGAAGCCTCCTAGTATGTATATAATAAGCACAAGATATAAAATTTTTCCACTTATGCTATATCTATTTTATCGTCTATTTTAATAAATTTTTGCTATTTAATATTAGCTATTTTTTAAAGTTTTTGTCACTCGTAGAATTCTTATTTTAGGGAGATGTAAAGTATTCGTGATCACCACAAAATCTTAATCATTATAACGTATATTAATTTTATAAATCTTCATGAGCAAATATAACAAAGTAAAAAAGTGCTCGTCACGGATAATTGCCTTTTCCACAAGAAAAATGTAAAAATGAAATAGTTTTAATATCAAAGTTTTCTATTTCCCAGGCGAATAACAGACCTAGCTATTGGACTTTAATTTTTGAATCTCCTCTTATCAATTATCAATTCTTTTGAATCATTGCTTCATTTTCTTTATTATAGCAGGTGAATAAGAATCCTTTGGGGCATGAACTTTATATAAACCCTTATAAATGGGCACCGTCCCGCAGTGGACTGATCGTTAAGACACGGTTCCCAGCAGATTACCGAAGCCAAGCATCACAGGCTGCGGTCAGTGTGCGGGTGGGTGACCACTTGGATTAGTCTGCATAGGGACCGAGGGTGTGCGGTATTGGTCCGCGTTTAACTGTTCTACCGTAAAGTGCTCGACTTCATGTGCTGGTCGTCGGGATACCGAATCGGGGGTACCATCCCCTCTGCAGAGGATCAAAATTGTGATGGCATGTTTTCGGATCATCCTCAGGGATGCTTCCCAGACCGTCGCCAATAGCCCATTGTGCAGCTCTAGTGCGACGTAAATGAACTACAACAACAACAACAATGGACACCAGTTATTTTTTTTAGCTTATTTTTTATCTTTTAGTTTTATAATGGATAGTTTTCAAAGATAGAGCAATAGAAGGGTCAATTTTTTTATTTGAAATTTTATCTTTATTTTGAAAATATAGAGCATTCCCTTAAAATATCAATGCATTCTCAGTTTTGTTTACCTATATATATACTGAAAACATTTATATTTACTGGTTTGTAGTAATACGCTTACTTGTATTTTTTAAAACATCCCAAGCAAAATAACTTTAGGCTCTCAACGGACCAATATTCACGAACCTTCACTCAATAAGGGTTCAAAGGGGTGTTATTTTCCCGCTATTATTTCTTTAAAGAATTGTCCGATTCGCCCGATATTTTACAGGCAGTTTACAACCAATAGCGACCCTATTATAGAATTGTTAGATTCACCCGATATTTTATAGACACTTTACAACCAATATCGAACTTATATAGACTTATATCGAACTTATATAAACATAACATTTACCCGATATTTTACAGACACTTTAAATTCAATATAGACCCTATATAGAATTATCAGATTCACCCGATATTTCACAACCAATATCAACCCTATATAGAAATGTCCAATGCACCCGATATTTTATATTCATTATTTAGCCAATATAAGCCATATAATGGCCCTATATAGGTTATTCTAGGACAAATATTAAAAAATCTAGATATCCCAATATTGGTCCCTCTGTGCATGTTCTTATAGGACCCATATTGAGCCCAACTGGGGCCCAAGGTAAAATTGTTACTCGGGATAATTTTTTAAGGCCCATATTTTTGACTCAAGCATTGCTACTTAAATAAAGCTCTTGTATATTTACTCACAATAACTTCTTAAAAATAACATTTAAATGCATTATTGTTTTAAAACTAAAATTTAGAAAATCTCTTAAATTCAATACAATTTATTTCAAAAACTAAAATACATGCGCTGTATGCAAATTTATAGTTTAATGCATTGCAAGCATATCATGTAAAAATGCGTTTTTTGGGATTTTTGCAATCCACACAAAAGTTCAAAAAGTGGTAGCAAAACTATTTCGCTTCCGCTCTGTTTTTCAAACACATTATCCATTCGCGATCACCACTAACACAAATGATTCAGTATATATGCAATCAGTGCAAGAATCACTCGGCTTAATTTTTTTTCTTTTAAATTGAAGTTGTAGTTATAGAGACAAGTTCACTCCAACTTTTATGAAATCTTGCCAACCACCTTATTTAAAAAATTTAATCTATAACAGCTGTAATACAATTTTTGGAAAAGTTGCTCGCATGCTATATGTTAACAACACTCTAGCCCAAAATTTTATCAGGGCCGCCAACTTTCCACGCTTTTTGTTAAACGTTATTCTAGTGGTAGCTAAGTTTTTGTTTAAATGTATTATTTTGTATTCAGTTAAATTTATTTTCCACGTTACTACATATAAATAATTTAAAAGTTTATACGCAACGCCACATTATACCATTTCTCTCGGGGTAAGGCATCACCTCCTACATCAAAAAGCCCCCACATGGTCTCTTTTTAAGTAGTCCGCGCAGACTATTTAAAAAGTGAACCAGTTGTGCGCATGAACCCAAAAACGTTTATAGAAGCATTTGAGAGCAATTCATCATATATATTTGAGAATTGAATCTGTAATGGTTGACAAGTGAATAAGGCAAACCAATAATATTCATAAAGAAAACAAATTTATAGTCATATATTCACTACCACTTTCTTATTTTAACTAGATTTTGTATTAAATGTTTGGAAAGTGAATATCCTACACAGTGGTCTGATCGGACTACCTATAATAAAACCGTGTGGAGGCTTTCAGTTATAGGAGGCGTTGGGTAAGGCTTTTAAAATTTTGGCAAAATTACCAAACATTCTGAAAGCTTTGGTTTTTAAATGTCTACCATTCTACAAAATTTTTTGCAAAGCGCGCAGTAGTTGGCAGGCTTGTGTTATATAAGCTACCACTTTTTTCAAGAGCTCCATACCCAAATCAATAGAATGAAAATTTTAGTTATAAAGGATTAATGCGTACTAATATTTCGTGATAACTGTGCAAAATAATGCAAAAACATACAGATAGCCTTTCGTTCCCAGAACAGTAGAAATCTTTAGTAATTCTACTATTTTTCAAAGCATGATCTTATTATCCTGAAATTTTTTAATTATGATGAATCTAATTCAATGCAAAATTAAAAGAAAAAAAATTATTTAGTGCAATTAGATTCAAAATTGAATAAAAGAACATTGTTCTATTAAATTAGAAAAAAATTATTAGAAAACAAAAAACAGAGCTCACTACGATGTTTTGAATTTAATGTAAACTTATAATTGCAACTAAACTCAATGTAACAAATATTGAATTTAATGTGAAATTAGGAAAAAAATAGATTGAAAAACAATTATCAGATTTTCTTATGGTTTTTCTAAATTTATTGTAAAATTAGAATTGTAATTCGATGAATTTAGAATCAATGTAAAATCAAAGAAACGTAAATCGATTGCAAAAGTAGGAAGAAAATAAAGAACTTTAAATCGATAATACAAAAATTCAAAATCGACTATTGATTACATTAAATTCATCCTTTGTATAAGAATCACGGCTCTCAAAATTAAGTTCAATGGCTTTCTGAGATTTTACAATTACAAAAATTAGACAAAGAATTATATTAGGTGCAAGTAAATTCAAAGTAAAATAAAAGAAAGGTTTTCTATTAAATTAGAAAAAAAATGAGAAGAAAATAAATAACAGACTTTACTATGATGTTATGAATTTAAAGTTAAGTCAAAATTATCATTAAACTCAACGTAAAGAAAATATTAAGTTCAATGTGAAATTAGGAAAATATTAATTAGAAAACAATTATCAGGCTTTCCTATGAAGTTTTAAATTTATTGTACAATTAGAATTGTAATTCAATGCTTTTAGAATCCATGTAAAATTAAAGAAATGTAAATTCATTGCAAAAATAATAAACAAAATAAAGAACGTTAAATATCTATTGCGAAAATTCCAAATCGGCAATTAATTACGTAAAGTTTATCTCTTGTATTAGAATCACGGTTCTCGAAACAAAGCTCAATGGTTTTCTAAGATCTTTTTTCGGAATAAAACATTCGATTAATTAAGTGTCTCTCAATTCCAAAGGATTACAAAAGAAGGAACTTAGTTTTATTGTCCAGACATTTTCACTTTTCTTTTGGCACAGCGAGTTTACCCAACAGTGATCGATGGATTGATAAGAAAAATGTTTTTGTTTTTTTCTTCTGGAAAAAAAAGAATAAGTAAAGCATCAGGGTTTTTCTGATCAAAAAGATATGTGGACCGAAGAAAGAGGTGAAAGAATTCTTGGAAAGGTTTTGGTTGGCTGAATATCTGCACCTGCTTTCTTGCAATGAAGAATGTTTTTTGGAGTGAGCTTTACGTTTTTTCCCCTACACTTATATTCCATTTATTTTTTATAAACTTCCAATGTTAATGCATTAAATTTTGAAGAGTTTGTATTAAAAGCTTTAAAAAAATCAATTTGCCGAAAATTTTTAAACTACCATGGCGAATCAATGATTTCAAAAAAAAATGTAGATAAGATCTAGTTGTTGGCTAATTTTGCTTATAAATGACTTAATTGTTTTGTCTTTAGATGATTCTTTCAAAGTTAATTGTTGTTTTACTACCACTTTGTAAAATCTATTTCAATGACCGTACAAGTTTGCAGGTAAGCAAAAGGAAATTCTCGTGCCATATGGTTCATCAGAAATACAAATATTCACAAAGACCTCAAGATCCCGACCTTATTACAATATATTTACAAATTCAATGCAGATTTTTTTTGACTAGGCCATAAAATGCAATATAATGAACTTCAACCAGATATTCAATTTTGAAAATTACAAAAAAGATATAAAATTAAGACCAATAGCTGCTCACTTTACATCCGTCGCCTCAATTCACAATTATCAAAATAAATAAATCACAGATCCACCCATAGCATCAGATTCAACAACAATACTAACAATTTGATCAAGTGTTTCTCCACGCTGACCATCAATCTACATTTAAAGCCACACATAATTTAATGCAAGCTGCTTCTTTTAATTTCCATTATTATTAATTACTTAATCAAGGTGCTTGAATCCCTTTAACAGCCACCACATATACCGCTAACCATAAAGATCTACTACAAATATAAAAAAAGAAACATTACGGGTGGGAAAAAGGCCGCTGTAATATCAAGACAAAACAAAAAGGAAATTCTCAGAATATATCCCGAAATTTCTCCAGTAGTAGTTAAATGAAAAGTGAATTCCAATATCAAGGAGAAATATCTTTTTTATTTTTTAAAGAGTTAAAAAATAAAAACTTTTAATTCTAATGCCCTTAACTAACCTCTTCAGACCTAAGTCATCTATTTGAATACATCAGCAAATACAGGGTATCGAAAAACTTAGAAAAATTAAAGAGAGGCGGTGAATTTTGTTCAAGACTGCTTAAAATTTCAACAAAGTTAACAACCAATCCAGTTTTATAAAATTAATTTTGAAGCTATGCCACCACAATAAACGATATAAAAATGAGCTTAAAAACATAGATATTTTTTAAATTTTTAGTTAATACCTTAGAACAATTTCCAGGCCATGCTTGGAGTGTGGCATATCAGAGCCGTTGACATTTGAATTTACGTACTTTAAGATTCTGAAATTTATAAGTAGTGGTGATCAAAATCATTTTAAACTAAATTTAAAGTTTTAAGAAATAAATAGGATGTATAATTTTCACTGCCTTTTTAAATTTAAAAATAAATTTTAACCTGAAATGCGTAAAAGTTAGCAAAAATGATAATAGTTAGAAAAGTTGGGTTTCAAATTTTCTAAAAATTTCTTTTTAATCCTTAAACAGTCGAAACGCTCTTACATACCTGCCAACTTTTAATCCTTTCAAGGATGATTTTCCCCAGTGGTAGTAAATTTAAATTTAAAATGCAATTTTAGGCAGTAACATTCGCTTTATTTTAAACAAGCGTACCCGGATAGTTATAATAGTATTACATATTAATATATATTCTTAATTTTTTTAAAAATAGTGGTGGATTAAAAATATTATAAATTAGGCTTATAAATGCAAGGAATATATAGAAAGCATATATTTTACTACCACTTTTAATATAGAAATTAAATTTTACGCCAAATGCGTAAAAGTTGGCAGGTATGCTCGTATATTTATTACAAATCTTTTGTCTTTCGGAAACAATAAACGTAACACATTGCTAGCAGGCAATTTTTCCAAAACATGCCTTACAGTTGTAATAGATTAAGATTTTAAAAAAAGCGGCAGACAAGATTTCATAAAAGTGAAGCAAACGTGTCACTATAACTAAAACTTCAATTAAAAAAATATACGACAACCGATTGTAGTACTGATTACATATATAAAATGAATCATTTATGTTTGTGGTAATAATTACTTTGAAATGCAAAGCGGAAACGAAGTAGTTTTGCTACTACTTTTTAAACTTTTATATGGATTGCACAAATTTCAAATACGTATTTTTATGGAACCCGATCACAATGTGTTAAATACCAGTAACTTCATCATATGATTTTTTTTAAATATTTTTGCTAGAACGCAGTCACACTAAAATTTATCAATCTAATTTATGCATTATTTGTCAACATTTTTTTTTATTTTCATAAAGATATTCTTTACTTCATTACAAATTCTTGAGTTTGAGCAAGGTCAAGGGGTAATCAATTAACACTAGGTTTACGGGACGCGTCATTTTGACGCAATTCGAATTTTATAAGGGAAACTACAAAACCCGTTTGCATTTTTATTTTATCTCTTGTTATGACCTTTATCCATTGATCGAGGTAAATATATATTGAAGTCTACTTTCTTCAAAAGCGATGAAATATTGAAATTCTCTTTGTGGTATACCTATCTCTACGGATATGCGTCAATTTGATGCGACCGTAATTTAGACAAAAGTTTACGTAAACATGCAAACATCACATCAATAATAAATAGGAATGTACCAACAATACTTCGTTATCCGATATCGTTATCTCAAATGAAACAAGCGATAAACAACTGTTGCCGATAAGCAATAATAGAAAGAACAAACGCAGAATGCCAATTGATGTCAGATTTTGAAGGTTTCAGTTGCTTAGTTCGAATATTGAAAAATAAAATACTAGAATATTTAATAAATATATATCTCATATTTTCATTTTTTTTCTTGTAGTGTATATTTACATTGGTTTCTGAGCGCAGAGATGCCAACTGCTCCGCACACGCCAAAATAATTTTTAAAAATATGGTAAATAACTACTAAGTAAATTATGCAAATATGAAGTGGTGATTTTATATAACCCTACGAATTATTTAGAAATAGTGGTGGATAAAAATCTATTAAATTGAATTTATTAAATTAAGAATCACAATTATATGTATTCTTTGATGCGTCAAATTGACGCGTGTTCGTAGAGATAGGTATATAAGAAACGTCCGTAAACCTAGTGTAAAAAACTTTAAAGATTCGCAAGAACAATGCAAGAGAAAAGCTATAATAATATAACAGAAAATTCAGAATATTTGATGTAAATAAATGATAATGTAAATATATGATTGCTTTTAGCGATACTTTTCAATGTCTGTCTAATTTGGAGAAGGAATTGATAGTGTTCTGCATACGTATTCCATGTCAACGTCAAGCGGAAGAATGTTTCATGATTGGTGTATCGTTCATTAATAAGTATCGATTACCTCGATGTTCAAGCAGCTCATTAAAAAATCCATCTACAAAAGTGGTCTTCGAGTTTATGAACTCTTGTTCAAATAATTATTTTCCAAAAAAAAAAACAAAAAAAAAAGGCATGTAAGCTGTTAGTAGGTAGGTTACGTATATAAGTTTTCTTTTAATGGCATTTTTGATGGAAAAAAAACACTTAAAGATTATGTTTGTCATTTGTTTTGTGATTTAGAAGCTTAGAATCACTCCTAACAAGTAATTGCCAAAACTCGAGCATGACTTCGCAATTAACTGACACGACACTGACGTATTCAAATAAAAGCACTTAACAGTAAATGACATTTCAGGAATGTGATGAGTGGTTTGCTTTTATTTAGTTTATCACAGAAATATTCTACTATTTATAGAAAGATCTTTTCTTAGGTACTTTTTTCTTTTTCTCTCTCTCATTTAAGGGGCTGTAAAACGAGTCTTAAAACAAGATTTTTCTCAGAAAGTGGTAGTTGTTAGAAAAGAAAAAGACGGAAAGTAACGAGTTTTCCCTTTTATTTTCTATGAGGAAAAACATAAGAAACATTCAAGAATGCTTTTTGTTAAAATAATTCTATTCGTGTCTCAAGGAACAAAAGCATCTCTTGTTTCTCTTGTAGAAGAGAATAAGATTATAAGAAGAGCATATCTTGTTTCAATTACTTTCGTAAGAACTTTTCTTCTAAGAGCAAAAGTATGGAACATGTAAAATCTGGATAAAATGTAAATGAATTCAGAACTTTCTAAGAATGTTTCAGTATTGATTTTTCAATAAATATGTTGGGGTTACATAAAAATATGGAAACACTTCTATACTAACTCTGTGTAAACAATTTTGTTTAGCAGCAAATGTTTTGGAAGATTTTAAAAGGCAAAACTGTGGGCAGAATTTGAAAGATCATCCTAGAACAAGATCATCTTTTTCCCTTTTTTAGCCGTGTAAATTTTGGATCGACAGAATGAGCATTTGAAGTTAAAAACTTTTACTTTTTTTCAATACTACTGTAATTAAAAAAACATTCAAATGTAAAAAATGCAATCCAGTGGAATGATTTCAAAATCGCTGTTATTAAAGTTATTAACTTCCTTTCCTCATGTTTGTCCATTCGAACTTTGCATGAAAAAAAAAATTACACCGTTTTTAAAAGCTTCTATCATAATCTTTTTTCTAATTGTGCCTACAGTTCTTCCTCCTTTTCAATAAGAGCGTCTATCCTTTTTTTCAATAGTAAAAAAAAAATATTTTAATATGAACATTGCAATCCTATAGAATAATTTCAAAATTGCTGATATTATAGCTATGAAGTATTTATTAACTTCCTCTCCTCATTTTTGTCGATCCAATCTCTCCATGGGTGACTACAGGCCAGTGTAAGGGTCAGAAAACAGCTTTGCATCAGAAAAGTTCTGGGTTTATAGCCTGGGCAAGGCATGGATGTTCTTTCATTCTCTGTTCTATCTGTCCTTTGTGTGGGAGCAACGTTGGCCCACCTAATATGGTGCCTTTTAAAGAGTAGCCAACAAATCTGCCCTTCAGATGCCTATATTGACGAAAGGTTATTCTCCAGGTGGTTCAACGCCTCCTACATCTGAAAGCCTCCACACGGTTTTTTGTAGGTAGTCCGATCAGACCACTACGAAAGTAAACCAGTTTACGAAAGAGCCATTTAATAGAAAATCTAGTAAAATAAGAAAGTGGTAGCAAATATATGTCTAAAAATTTGTTTAATTTATGAATATGATTGGTTTGTTTTATTTAATTGTCTACCACTACAGATTCAATTATCCAATATATAAGGTAAATTTCTCTCATTCACATTATGCAATAAAATTTGGGTTCATGCGCACAACAGGTTCACTTTTTAAATAGTTTGCGCAGACTACCTATAAGAAACCGTGTGGAGGCTTTCTGATGTAGGAGGTGATGGGTGGACATTGGAAGAAAAAAAAACTTTCCATGGGCAAACATGAGATAATTGTTTACTCTAGAACAGCCAGATATAACTGCCATTTTGGGTCAATTTGATCTTCCTAAGAAGGTGATGCGTTCAAGGAATAAGATTTTTTAAATGATGAATATAGCTAAAAATACAATATATAAAAGTTTTTAAAGATTTAATTTTTTTTCTTTTTTTTATTAACGAAAACACGAAATTTCATTCTAAAGTAATATTGCATTGTAGATTACTCTTTCGCAAGTGCGCAAGTAATACGAATCAAACGACATGAACATTGATTACAATAGCACACAACATGTTTTACAATGTTAAGTTCCCTCATTGTTAGGCGTAAACAGTATATCCAGGTGATACCAAAACATCGACAAATTATTTTCTAGCATTTCTCATACTCGTTACATTTTGTTCCTTGTGATGTTAAAAAGCATTTTTCTCATAGTTTAGGAACTAAATTTTATCAAATAGGCGCTATCTGATGGGCAAAACAGTTCAAGCAATGAGGACAGCGATATCACGAACGTTGTAAAAAATGCACTTTTAGCAGAATAATTCCTTAGCATCTTGCCTGCTAAGCCACATTTCGTACTATTGTAGTAAGCGACAGTGTATGGCTTCTACTTTGTTCTATTGTCTGAAAACACATTCACACGAATACTATTCAGAATTATGGTATTCTTTTTCTTTTAAACCCATATAGTAAGTATATTTTCATTTTGCAGTGTCATGACGAAGACGTGACATTGAAATAAGGAGGGCATTTTCTTTTGTTCAACCGTTGTATCCCTGTGCAAAAAAAAAAAAAAAAAAAAAAAAAAATCTTCTGTAAATTTTACTGAATTAAAAAACAGAAATTCCGCTGCTTATGGAATTTAGACGTGGTTCCACAATTAGAGTACTTCACTTTCCCCAGGTCGTAATTCATTTGCTCTTTTATCAACTTACACAAATAAAAATAGTCATTCAAAAAGAAATTGTTTTTCTGTGGGCCTTTATAGCAGATGAAATTACAGTTATGTGGCTTGAAGTCCATACATTTAATTTTCATCATTATTTATATGACAGTAACTTTTCCCAACAATACTATTTTATCCAGGATTATAACAAATATAACTGCTTGTAATCAGCATGTATAAGATTTCTTTTAGAAGCAATAAGGAAATTATAATTCAATAGAATGAAATAGTTTGTAAACTAAACTACTTCGGTAATCGATTCTGAAATATATGCTTTCACGAAAACCTTAGTGCGTGGCATTTTTTAACCACGTGGATCTTAATTTCTGTTCTACAAGACATTTTCATTAAGTTCGCTGTTCTGCAAAATCAAAAACAGGCATAAACAAAAATGAACGTTTTTCTTATAGGAGTCGTAATGACCGACTCTTAGGTATTTCCGTAATTACTTATTTTATTAATAAACTGAAAGGCATGAAAGTTTGATATAGTTTACTTAAACTATTTAGGAAAAGTAAAAAACAAAATATGAGCATCGAAATTGACCAGTATTTTCAAAAATAACATAAGAGATGGCACAAAATTATCAAAACGATCCCAACGGCACTGCAAGAGTTAAACTTGGAAGTATGAACCTTTTTTCTAACTGCGCCAATAGTTGAAGTCTTGTGAAATCTTCCAATTGCTGCCTAAAGAAAGGTTGTTTATGTAGAGCTAGTGAATTCTTATGTAGAGCTAGTAAAGTTATTAATAAAAAATTAAATAAATTTGAAGTTTGTTTGCTTGTAAAATAAAGGATGACTAGATTGTGTTATATGACTACATGGGATTTGTATGACTCATGAATTTTCTATGCAAACGTAAATGTTGCATATTTTATTCAATAAGTTTTCAGTCTGCAATAATATCCCCTAGTTTATACATTAACATTCATGTGTCCTGTCTCAACAATCAGAATTGATTCTCGGTGTATCATTTGTAAACAAATATCCGCTATCTAAATATTCAACCCGATAATCAAAAGATAAATTTAGTAATGTGACTTCAGAATTTATGAAATCTAATTAAAATGATTGTTTTCCAGAAGAAAAAAATACATGTATGCGATTTGATGGTAGATAGTGAGTCATTCAAATAATCACACTCCCTCAACATTTTTTCTTTTAATGACATTTTTGATGGAAAAAAATTAAAACATTATGTTTCTCATTAGTTTCATGATTCTGGCATTCTACGTAACTTCATATAAGTAATTGCAAAAACTAAAGTACAACTTTGCAATTAACAGTTATGTCAATGAGATTATCGGATAAAAAGCACTTAACAGTAAACGACATTTCACAAACTTGATGAGTCGTTTTCTTTTATTCAGTTCATCACAGAAATACCCTATTATTTATAGAACAGTCTTTTGTTATGTATTTTTCTCTCTTTTTTTTCTTCCATTTACGGGGCTGTAAAAAGAGTCTTAAAACAAGCTCTTTCGCAGAAAGTGGTAGTTGTTAGGGAAGAAAAAGAGGGAAAATAACGAGTTTTCCCTTTTATTTTCTGTGAGGGAAAACATGAGACACTTTCTTGAATGCTTTTTGTCTGAAGAATTCTATCTATTCGTGTCGTATGGAACAAGGGCAGCAGTTTCTCTTGTTCAAGAGAATGAGATTATTCGAAGTGCATATCTCGTTTCAATTACTTTTGTCAGGACTTTCTCGCTAAAACCGAAAATACGAAGGAGATAAAATCTGAAAAAGATGTAACGCCTTTCAGAAATACAGTAAAAGATTCATAGTTCGTTATTGTTTTTAGAAGAATGTTACAGAATTGAATTTTCAGTAAAATATCTTATATTTCAGCAGACTAAAAATATACCATTAGTATATTTTATTAACCGAATTCCTTTTTTGGCTGAAGTTAAATGGCATTATAGCGTTAGTTTTCTTGTAAATAATTGTGCTAATATATAGTCTTTGCCTGCAGAAGGTTAAGAAGTCACATATTTTGAGAATAACATAATGTGGTTATATTATCACTTTAGCCGACATTATATCGCCGATTTTCTATTTATATATCATCATTTATTTCTTCATAGTGGTAAAAAATATTTCGATTTACTTTGATAAAAAATCTATTTTTTCACTTGAAAGTTACTCTGCGAAACAATGAAAAAAAAAACAATTTTTTTTATTTTTTATCAGGAATGGTAAAAAATGTTTTTGTTGGTGCTGTATTTACATTTTTTGGTACACATTTGTCGCAGTAGACATATAACAGTTGATTTCCTATTGTAAGCATGAAATATTTTAATTACGCAAAATACTTAACATTTTAATATAGATTGTTAGAACATTACATATGTATTTAACTTTATGTGGAATGGCCAAAATTTTTATAAATAAATTTTAAACAAAAATATCAAAAAAAAAACGTATATATTTTGTTACTACTTTGAAAATGAATGACTCCGTTATTGATCTCTTGAAGCGGCTCCAGGCATTACCTCCAGGCCTGAAAGCGGGACGGAAAAGAGAAAATACTGGTAAAAGAACTATATCAATATTAGATAATATTCGGGAGGAGTTAATCTATTCTCAACAATAACAATTCACTGTAATGAAATTTTTCGCAGCGAAGATGCAATTCAATATAAAAATTGCATCCGTTAAAAATAATTGGTAGTTATGGATTTTTATTATTCCCGGAAAAAAACTAAAAAAGGAAATTTATTTGCTACCAGTTTTTACTCCGATGCTCCACCGGTGGTACACGCCGCCCGATGAGACAATCTAGCGCGAGCCTCCGGTGGCCCGCGCTGGCGTAAACGTGTTAAAAGTGTGAAATTTATTTTTTGAATAATTGAAAAACAATACTTAGCAACAAAGTAATAATAATGATAATTCGAACATTTGCAAGCTCCCTTTTTTTGAACGGGTGACTTTTTTTATAATATTTTAAGTGGTAATAAGTTTAACATTTACTTTTCCAAATACTCTTTTTTTTATTTTTATTTTTTTTAAAGTGTTACATATGAAGATTCTCCGCCAAGGAGTTAGTTATTAGAAATTTAAATAAGGAAGGAATGGAATATTTCGATATTAAAACTTTACTACAATTTTTTTTCAAAATTTCCCAGCAACGCTGATCAGTTTAGTTATAAAATATCTTCAAAATCATTAAAATTGAATCTTAGTGAGTTAAAATTTTTTCAAAACAACAGGTATTCAAATTTTTATTTTATTTATAAGCAAAAAGGGGTGAAATGGGTTATAAATGATATTATTTATAAACAGCAAATATTGCTTATAAATAGGGATTTCTAAACAATAATTGGTATAATTCATAAATATAAAAATGTTTATAAATTATTTTATAATATATAAATGTACTTTATAAATTGTATTACACTAGAGAAAAAATTTCTTTTTGTTTTCTGTTTCTTGTGATTTTTGAACGGATTTTAGATATTTTCGCATCGGTTATTTCAAGTGTGCAATCGTTTTCTCTCTACAAGCTTCAGTTTTTATGCAATTGGGTAATATATTCGTAAACAAAATTCACTTCAGTAAATACTCAGTGTCTCCACTTCGGTACTACGTAAGGAGTGGTAGGTAGAAGGTGATTGTATATTTCTGTTTATGATAACGATATGTTAAGGTTGATGTTTTTTTTATGGTCTTTGTTATTTTCAAAGGAGCAGATAAGTGTATATACAAACCTATGCGCTCTTTTTAAACTTGTACATTCAAAAAAAAAAAATAATAAAATAAAATAAAAATATCAATTAGAAATTTTTTTTTGGAGATTTCCGAACAAAACTAATTTCAGATTTAAATCCCCCCCACCCGAATTAGTTGAGATCAAGTACTTGTATAGATGAAACAAAAATTTTGTTCCCGTGCATATTAAAAACACTCACGAAACATTTTAAAAATGTTGTAACAAGATTTTATTTCTTTTCCGGTTTTGTCATATCAAATACGTTTCTACAAAACCATGTTTGGTACCTCAATGTTATCTCCTATTAAATATATTTTTCGTATTAAAAGCCAATTTAATAATTGAAAAGCATATGATTTCATTTTCTATATTTTCTTTATAGTCTGTTTAACGAAAATACATCGAAGTAAAAACTTTGGTTTTCGAAATAATATATATATATATTTTAAATAAAGTGAAATAGTTATTTTATAGCAATATATAAAAAATTTAATCACGCAAAAGTAATGTATCAAAAATATTTTAACTGCCATAAATACAAAATAAATAGTACTTAAATTTTATAATTAAAAATTTAAAGGTGGAAAAACATTTTGCAAGGAAACATCACATAAAATACGCCAACGGAAAATCTTATGCAGACTTTAACGTACTCCAAATACAGATATAACCTCAGATCAATACAGATATACTTTTGGATCTAACCTCAACCTCATATTTAAAAGACTTTTATTTATGTTAATGATTAAACCTATCTTCTCTTGTATGAGAATATACTGGGGTTAGATAAAAATATGGATATACTTTAATACTAACTTTAAGTAAACAATAATCTTTTAACAATAAATTTTTTATAAAGTTTTACTTACTAAAACTATTGGTACAATTTGTAAGATCATGCTTAAAGCTTTTAGAAAAGGTGTAGCTATTAACCGTACGAAACTTGCATCGATCAAAATGAAGAACTTTTTTAGTTTTAATATTAGTGGTCTTTAAACCATGTTTGTAGGATTAGGAAACTTATATAAGAATACTTTTAAAATTATTGTGGTATTAAAAATTGGAAAAAGGCTTTTAGTTTACTGCGCATTATTTTCGTTGACTAAAATTTTGCGTGAGTAATTTCAAGAAACTTCAATCCTGATCTTTCAAGATATTCCATCAGTTTTGTCGTGTTGTACATTGCGAACCATTTGCTAGAAAATTGCTTAATAGAGTTAGTATCTTATGACCGTTGCTGAACAGCCAACCCAAATTTTGAGTTGTTGACTAACGTAATTTTGAACCCAAATCCAGAAGACAAGAGAACTTCTAGATCAATGTCGGATATGTATTTGGTAAAATATACCTGATTTTTAAAAGTTAAGTAAAAATCTAGGGGTGGAATACGCCTGAATCAATGATCCATGATAATACTTAGAAAGTATTCCGGCCAAGAGGATATTTAAAGAACAGTGTTTTCTAAACATTTAAAAGCAATTAGTTTTAATTACCTGGATCAGAATTGTGCTAGCAAATAACAAAAGTTATATGTGCGTGGAATTTTGTTACTCACAGAAAGATGGCAAAATGTATTGGAACAGAATGGACAAAAATATTCGTTCTCTATAAGAAAATCGTCCTTAGTTTTCATCAAGAAAAAAAAAACGAAATTATTTTCCGAACAACCCAAATTTTCGCAGCAACATTCTTTATAGTAACTTAATATCATTTAGGCTTAACATTAAATAAAGTAAAACTCAATAACCTTTTTCTCGTTTGGCAACAAGTTAAAAAAGAAAGTATCTTCCAAAACCGTTCATCTGGGAGTGATTGGAACGTTTTTCTTTCTCTATTCATAGATTAAACGATATGAATAGTGGCAAAGGTTCAGTAGAAATAAAACACTTTAGAACGATTTTTGAGAAACATACTTTGTGATAGGCTCACATAAACTATCTATCAAAATCATCTATTGCAGTAAGATTTTTCACTCTAGTGGTTGCAGAGATAAATGCTTAACGGCTTGAGACCAGCGATCATTTTTGAAAGTGATATCAGTACGGTACTCATTTAGAACAAAATACTTTTTCAGTATGAAAAAAAAAATATTTGGGAAAAGTAATTCATTTACTTCCTGCTGCTTGAGAATCACTTAAGTTCCGGCATAAAATATCGTTTACACACATAAAAGTTTAAATAGTTTCGCGTTATAAATTTTGCTTTTGATATATTTTACTCTACCTTTAGTAGCTCAAAAAATTTAATTCTAAGAAACATTTTTCGCAACTCTCATCGTTTTTTTAAGTAGATCAATATAGACGTATCACATTTCTTTCCAGTAAGAAAAATTACCATTAAATTGAATTTTACAAGCAGACTTCTTAAAATAATTTTAAATATTATTGCATTTTTTTAGTATATATATATATATATATATATATATATATATATATATATATATATATATATATATATATATATATATATATATATATATATAGTCATACTATTGTTTAGATTATAGTATGGGTAAAAGAAATTAGAACATGACTTTTGATGACAGGTCTTCTGTGTAATAAGATAGATTGAGATGCTAACATTTGTTTGCTTATCAGTTTTTTTAGTAAGAACCTTTTTGTATTGGAGTAGGAGAATGTTTATGTGAGTAAACTGTATCAAAAACTAAAATATGAACATTTATTCACTTTTCAACATAGTATTAGCTTTGAAACATTTGTTACGTCGTGGTATCTTCTGAATCCCATCATCAAAAAACTTTGCCGTCTAACCATTAAACCAGTTAGTAACAGTTTATATCAACATGTCACCATTCTCCAAGCCATTTCTTAAGTTTCGGAAAAAGATGAAAGTTTGATGGTGCTAAGTCAGAGCTGTAAAGCGGATGATCCAGTACTTCCCATTTATGACACTAGGCAGTTCAGATCCTTCTTTATCACGAACGTTTTTTCTTCCTTCATTAAGAAACCTGCACCATTTATGCACGTTTCTGTCTTTCATTACACCTATACCATAAGCTACCTGTGAATTTCATCTGGACGAACTATAATTTTTGCATTTAAAAGCCAATTAACTGAACCTACTTCACAATCAGCGAGATTATAGGCTGACATGGTTAAAAACGAAATAGAATAACCATGCAACCAACATCGGCAGAGACGCGAAACATAATGACGGTATGGTGAGAGACTTACCAAGAGTAGCTAGCTGACTTTGAACTGACGTCCCTTGATACGATGAGCAATCGATTCTCCCTTTAAACATGACCCTCGTATTTTTGTGTGTTTAAAACACAATTGTTAACATGGAAAAAAATTTAGATATCTAAAATAGTAGCTAACTGGAGAAAATATCATTTTATGCAAAATGTAAACGTAGTAACATTTTGTAAATAGGGATGCTTTCCATACTTCTGTTCCATATAAAGTATAGGGTGAATATTGGTTAAGTGTATTTATTTTAAATGTGTTTTATAACATATTTAGAATGTTTTAGAAACAAAGTGAGAAAGAAAATCAGTTAAAAATGTTCAATTCGAAAATTTTTCAATCAAAGTCAAAAATAGTAAAGAGATCAGAAAAAAAATCACCAGCAAAAATAACTGTCAACAAAGATTTTAAAATATATAAACGTATTAAACTCATTTAGCAATCATAAATCGTATTAAATATCCGCTCTAACATAGTTCTAGAACAACCTGTTAAAAGTTATTATTTTAAATGTACGTATTATCTAACGCAATCGATTATTCCTCTCTTGTTACAACACAAACTCAAAGCAAACAAATCCATTAAAACTGTCTTGAGGAAAGCTTAATCTCCATTTGCCTCCAAATGACTTCCAAACGAACAAGCAACGTACTACGAAGATAATTTGCACATTTTCCTGCTTTCCTCTTGGTACTTGGCGGGCTATATTTGGCAATCAATAAGACTCTCGTACTTTTCTGGAAAATTCCGTCTAGACACGATCTTACTCATTTATTCTCATCCTTTTGCTTACTTAAACTACAAATTCTTGCATAAAATTTGGTCCAAATATTACCGGTCTGCGGCATAATCCAGTTTTAGAAAGTATTTTCACGTGTTGAGCAGTTCAATAGAAACGTTGTTGTGGGAAAGAATTTATTTAAGCTTTAAAGAACTTGAACTTATTAAATATTATCTCTTAAATAAAATACTTCATTATCTTTTCATAACTTTCTTTTAATAAAAATTGAAATCAAATTTAATGTTCAATTCCACCTAATGATATCCATATTTCGCAACAATAAAAAAAATCTCTAAAAAAGTAGCAATACACTTTTGTTTAAATTACGCAGTTAGTTAGTTTCATTAGAAAATCCATCATTTCTATTTTGCACCATTGATGAACGTTTTATTATTTTCTTTTCTGTTATATGGGAATTTTGAACGGGTCCTAGATATTTTCGCGTCACTGATTACAAGTCTGTAATCGGTTTCTCCTTACATGCTCTAGTTTTTATATTATTTAATATATTTCCGGAATCGGTTTCTCCTTACAAGCCGCAGCTTTTATACAGTTGAATAATTTTCTGCAATCGATTTCTCCTTACAAATTGCAGTTTCTATACAATCTAATAATTTTCTGTAATCGGTTTCTCTTAAAAGCTCCAGTTTTTATACAATTTAATAATTTTCTGCAATCGGTTTCTCCTTAGAAGCTGCATTTTTTATACAATTTAATAATTTTCTACAATCGGTTTCTCCTTAGAAGTTGCAGCTTTTATACAATTTAATAATTTATTTCTAACCAGAATTTTCCTTAACAATGTTATGCAGTTTATTACTCTATTTCTACCAAGTATTTTTTTAAAATTTAACCAAAAGAATACTAATGGTCCCCTCTTCCTTGCTACGTAAGAAGTGGTAGAAAGAAGGCAATAAATTTCAGTTTATGGTGCGAAGCGTTAAGGTCATATAATTTTTGTTTTAAGTGTTGTTTTTAACCCTTTCGCACTGGACGGGACATGTGCTGTCCCAATCTGGAAAAATTTTGTTATTACGGCTGGGACAACATATGTCCCAGTTACTGAAAAATATCTAGGACAGAAAATAACGCCCACTTCGGCCTCCAAACTGATTTTAAGGCCATCTCATTGTTCTGATTCTATAAATTTCTCATGTCAATCATTCCCGATCTAATCAAGCAATTGTAGAGATGCCAAATTGCTCCGGACAGAGAATAAATGTGTTCGAGTGGAAATTTATTAATTGGGATTTTTGATTTAATAAATTCAATTTATTAGGTTTAAAGCCACCACTATTTCTAAATTATTCGAAGGCATATTTAAATGATCTTCTGATGAAGGGTCGAAATAACAGTATAAGCTTATTCCTCAATGACTTTTGAGCATAGAACAAACGAGTATAAGAGGAATCGGTTGGTGGCGCTACATATCCAACTGCTCCGCTTTCTGGAATAGTTTTAATAAAGTGGTAGCAAATTATATAGTAAAATTCGTTAAAGAAAGATAGTTACGTCTACTTTTTAATACAGTAACCAGTAGATTTATGCTTTAACGTTGCATCTTATATCATAATTACAATTTTTGATATTCAGTGGTGAAAAAATTACTTAAAATGAAAAATACTAAACTAAAAGTAACTTAAATTTCGCTACCACTAGAAAATACTATTTTACAAAGCGGAGCAAGTTGGCATCTCTGTATCCAGCATGAAGGGTCGAAATGAGTCGAAAGAGAATTTACCTTAATAATAAGCTGAGACAGCTTGCTTATATTAGAGACTCTTCTGAATCTGAAAACACCGAGTCCACATTCGTGGAAAGCAGCGAAGAAGAGACCGACAACTATATCATCGTCATCATCAACAGCGATACTTTTCAATGTTGGAAACCATTTCCCAATTGAGGGAAAAACGCGCAGAAGATGTGCATGGTGCGCAATAATGAGGAAAGAGGCACGCTCGAAAATACTGTGCACCTCATGCAACGTAACACTGTGCAAAAACTGTTTCCAGCCCTACCACACCCTGAAGAAACCCAGACTTTAGATACTGTTGTTCCCCCACTACTTTAAATTTTTTACCGTTCTTATTTTATAACTGTTAATTCCGAAAAGTGCTTATAAATAAATATGTTAATAAAAATATTAAAGCAAATGTATATGGAAATGTTAATAAAAAACGTTGCCTAAAATAATCATCAAAATGTTAAGTAAAATGTCTATATAAATGATGAGTTATTGACTCTAGAATTCCGGCCGGGGCATACACTGTCCCGGGGTTCAGATGCTTTGGGTTTACGGCGGGACATATGCTGTCCCATCAATGAAGCTTGTGAAATCATAGTTGTTGATGGTGCGCTGTTATAGGGACGTTCATACGTCTCCAAGACCTTCAACCTTTTAGGCGTAAAAGTTATTTAATCTAATAATCGCTTGGAGGAAAAATAACTGATCCTGGTAATGGGGCGCACTCGGACCGATTTTTCGCCGCATTGAAAGGGTTAAAGGAGCAGAGAAGTATACATGTACGTATATAAACTTAAATTTTTTTTAAATATTTTTACATTAAGACGAAAAATCAATCAATCGAAAAATCAAGATATACATTTATTAAAATAGACATAGCTTGAAAAGCCTCTTTTAAAAATAGACTTATTTAAAAATTACGCTTATTATATAAAAATATAAATAACTAACGTTAAAAAATTCAGACATTGGATAAAATGCTTTTTTAATGTTAACAATTCATCCACATTTTTAACATAATTATTTTATCTTAAGGAAAAGTACGTATTAAATCAACTTGAAAATTGGCAATCTTTATTTTAGCACTTAAAATAAACATTATTTACCACTGGTTTTATGAAAACCTTGCTCACGAAAAAATGTCATAAAACTGCTATGGGTCTTTAATGTAGATTTATATTAAAATTACTTTCTATGTGTTTCATGAATTTCAATTCCCCAGCTTATTCCTTTAAAATACAGACGTCATAACAGTAGTTTGGTTTATAAAAATGTATTCACGACATCCAAATAAAAATTTCACACGCTACTTTTTAAATTAAAATTTCTTTTGCATAAAAAAATATTTAAAAAAAAAAAAAACTATCATTTTCCAAATGCTTATCACACTGGTTGCAACGTTGTACCCTTTACATATTTATTACTCCAAACACGAGCTAAACTTAAGAAAAAGAGGCTAATAAAGAAGAGGCACCTGGAAAAATTTCTGCAGTTAGAAGTTACGTCATTATGTTTGCAAAGAATGTAAGTAAAGGCTTTGGCTTTCCTCCAAAGAAGACTTTTCTGTGTAACCATTTCGAATGGAATTGCTGTTGCTTTTTCGCTCCTAGAGAGCGCACTTATGAAGTCTGTAAGGCACAGAAAATGAGCTTTTCGAAGATATACGTGATTTGGATGTTGGAGTTAGCACCAGTCTTCTAAGACGTTTTTCTCCTTCCAAATGACACTAACAAAAGCTATCGGCAGTTATTGCTTTGACCTTCTTTTTTCATGTCTTCAACATAAAACTGGTTAAGATAGTCGGAGAACTGGGTATCATCAAAATTTAATACTGTTACATAATGAATTTGGTCAGAATGGTAATTAATCGAAGTTTTTTACTACCCTTTGTTTTATCCACTCATTCTTTATTCGAAAAATGAGAATGGTAAAAGAAATTCGCCTTTTAATTTTTTTTTAATATTATAACTGTTGTTGACCATCCGACCCAATTTTGAGTTAACGACTACCAATGTTCAACTCCGTAGCCTTGCAATTTTGAACCCAGTCCAGAAGAAAGGAGAACTCCTGGACGCAGTACTTCGAGAAATGTGCCTTCGTAGAAGACTTTTTGATGGAACTAACCATCACCTCCTACATCAAAAAGCCTCCACGCGCTCTTTCCACGCAGACTATTTAAAAAGTGAACCAATTGTGCGCATGATCCCAAAATCTTTTATAAAAGTAATTGAGAGAAATTTATCATATATATTTGAGAATTGAATCTGTAATGGTTGACAAGTGAATAAAGCAAACTAATAATATCCATAAAAAAAAAGGAAATTTAGTCATATATTTGCTACCACTTTCTTATTTTAACTAGATTTTGTATTAAATGACTCGTTCGGAAAGTGGATATCCCTAATAGTGGTCTGATCGTAATACCTACAAAAAACCGTGTGGAGGCTTTCAGTTATAGGAGGCGTTGAACTAACCCACATTTGCATTACATGGAGAGGAAAAAACCACAAAAAACTCCCATGCTTGGTCTGACGTCAAGGAGACTCTAACCCATGATCCGTCTATTACTGATTATATTTTACTTCTGCACTATGATTCGGGTGCTCTAGCTACAAAAAAAATATTAGTTACTACGTTGAAATAATAATTAACATCTTTTAAAATTATTTCAGTTTTTTGAGTTTTCCAGAATATACGAAATTTAAATCACGGAGTTTGTGCTAGTTTACGAACCCATTTTTCCATCCAAATGACACAAGAAAAGAGACACTAACTACAACGGATTCTCCGTAGTTTCAGAGAGAAATTTTTCCTAGTGATAGCAAGGGTAATCAATTTATATGTTGATAAATCAGAATTAAAAGAATTCTGTCCACCCCTAAACACAAGTAATTTAAACAGAAACATATAAAATCGTATAGACGAATGTTCTTAATTTAAAATGAATTATTAATAAATATCTGTTTGTTTCAAAGCATTCTGCTTTAGTTCACTACCCCTGAAAAGAAAAGTTCGAAACTACGGAGAATATGTAGTAGTTGGAGTCTTAGCGAGAGCTATCGGGAAAAGGGCAACCCTTTTTTTCATATCACTAGCCTGAAAAATAGAAATAGAACTGGGTGTCATCATAATTAAATACCGTTTCTTGATTACTTTATTATAATTTTTATTAATTGACATCTGTTAAAACTCTATGTTTTCTTGAAAAGTTGAATATTGAACTCTGCTCCGATCGGAAACAGGAAAAACATCACAAGTAGCTCGCGAGCTACAGTTTGCCGATCATTTAAATGGCCAGATAGCTAAATATTTTCAGCACCACTTTTTACAAAAATGAGATAATTTTTTATAAATATTATTATTTAGGGCCGGGATAGCCAGGTCGGTAGGGCGCTGGGCCCATATCCATGAGGTCGTGGGTTCGATCCTCGTCGGCCGAAGACTCCCCGTGTAGTAAATGGTGACTGATGCACGTTAAATCTGTCGAGTCTCAAAGTCCTCCACGTTCCCATAACAAATCAATACCTCTGGGGGTACTGATCCAGGAGTTTCCTTGTCTTCGGGATTGGTTCAAAATTACAAGGCTACGGAGTTGAACATTAGTAGTCGTAAACCCATGAAATTGGGTCGGCTGTTCATTGACGGTTATAAAATAAAATAAAATATTATTATTTACATTTAAGTGGCTATTTCAATTTCATAAATAACTTTAAATAGTTATCTACGGTATACAGTGTTCCCGCAGGCCTTGTAAATTTTAAAAAGTGGTAAGGTAAATTAATCAAATGTCGATAATTTAATTTCTGTGTAATAACCACTAAAAATTGTTTTAAGAAAGTATATATGCATAAAAATTCCATCTTCTAAATTACTTAACAACAAAGTGGTATATTAAAATAAGAAATAATATCTAGCATTTACTTCATTTTACTACCACTACTAAAATTTTTCAAGGACAGCGGGTGGCCTGATAAAGTATGTTCGATATAAGACATATTTATGTCATCTAGTTTATACAGATATGATGCCATTTACAAAAGTTAACAAAATAGTTTAATTGAATATTCTATAAATCATAAAATTTACAACTACTACAACATGGTAGACAAATGGTAAACAATACGGTGGAACATAATAAACTAGTTAAAGGAAGCTGATAGCTGAAACTAATAAAAATTTCAAAGTATCAAATCTCTTTAGCCTTTTAGAAAGAAAAAAAAATACTAGAAAATAATTATTATAAGTTTTCTGAGCTGCAGGCTACATTTTCTTACAGTTTAAAATTGAATTTCGCCTGTTCTTTGACAAACAAAAAACTTGAAAAAGCACTAAAGCAATCCAATCCTAAGGAATGCTTTTATTTAAGCGTTTTTATTGCATTTATTTTTACTTTACACAAAGATAAGTATAGTAACGGAAAATGAGAAAAACATGAGAGACCATTTAAAAGTTTTTGATAGCTTAAGATATATATTGAAAATTTCGCAAGATAAAATTTTTTGAGCATCTTTAAAAAAAGGGATATTAATCTAGAAAAACTATTATTGCAATATTTTCAGTGCTTTAGGCTACATTTGTTGTAATCCAAAATTTCAACCCATCTGTCATTTGACAAACAAAAATTTCACAGCACACCGTAAGACCTATTTTAAAGAAATAGTATGTGTAAAAGCAATCCTAGGGATTGCTCGCTTTGCATATAAATCCTGACTATCTCAGAAAATACCGGCCTTTTATCTTGTAACACGTGTGCTGAATACAAAACAGAGCACAATATCTGGCATTGGAGAAAAAGAAATCTTAAATCTGGGCTCGCGGGTAAGAAATAAAATATGGTACCCGAATTTACTCCCATCGGCATAGAAAATAAATAAATTTTGCTGGAAAATCTTCAATCTATATGCAAATTCGATTGGGGGAGATTTCCTCCCTGGCAGTTTTCATTGAGAAGTGCGTGTTCCGATAATAATAGAATCGAATTATTTCTTTTATTTTATTAGTTTTAAACTAGAAATTCTTAACCGTAATTTAGTTCATAACAATTAACCGCGATAAACAATAAAGATGATTCAATTTATAGTATTGAGTCCCAGTGGTGTCTCAAAATTTTAAATCTTTGCATTAATGAAACTTTTAACGATTAATTTAATGAATGCAATCAATTAAGTATAAAAGGAAAGAAAAAAAAAATGTTTCGAATGACTTCTCACGAGACATTGTTAATCCAACAAAAAGATTAATTGATAAACAACTAAATAAAATAAAATAGCTTTTACAGCCATTACTGTAAACGATGTGAAAAAGCATAATTTATTTAGATTTGTTGTTGCATTTATACAATTACTTGATCTTACCTAATTTTTCTGATTCAAATAATTTCAAATCTGATATTAGTTTTGTTTGGAAAGCTGCAGTTTTTTTTTTGTCTTTCAAAATGGTATTTAGAGCTTTGTTTAATTTTTGTCAGAATGTACACGTTATAAAAAAATCTTAGTTATACATTTGTCTGCTCTTTTAACAAGTTGAATTCCACGTTAATTTTGCATGACTTGCCCGTCTGGCCACAACGGTAAATAACTACCAACCAAATTTGCAAGTTCGACAGATTTTGCTAGTTTTTTAAAAGGGTTTGCATGACTTATCGGGAAAAAGTGGTTAATTATATAAACTTACGAATTGTTTAGAAATAATGGCGGATAAAAATCTACTAAATAGAATTTATTAAACCAAGAATCACAATTAATAAATTACCACTTGAAAATATTGATTCGCTGTCCGGAGCAAGTTGGAATCTCTGTGTATATAAATAAAACTATTTTTGTGTGCTTTATATTTCATTAATTTCTTCAAACCATTTTAGTAATGATAATAATATTTAAAAAAAGTTAAAAATTTACTCGAATTAATAATCTTGGCTTTGCAGGTCACCGGTGACCCCCAAGGCATCAACGTGTTCAAAATAACTATTAAAAAAAAAAACTTATGACCTTAAGGTAAACTTAAATGTATTATCGCCTTCTTCCCACCACGTCTTACGTAACAGAAAAGTGGGTACGCAAAGTAATCACCCCAGTGATTATCAGAAAATGATTGTTAGGGATAAATTATTGAAGTGCATAACTGTCGCTTGTAGAGAGAAACCTATTGCATGTAAGGAATCTGTGACGCAAGATCCGTTCAAAATACTCATGCTTATAAAATAAATGCTTCCTAGTGTTATCATTTCTAGAAGACTTGGGCGTAATAAAAATATGCCAGTATGATTTGTTTTGTCCTTACGAGGCAAAAGAAAAGATAATTCTTTGATTGAAAGTTTCTCTAGTTTTGGTACGTTTTTTTGTACATTAATAGCAAGACTGGACACTTGTTTTGAAGTGATTTTAGTTGAACAACACATCCGCAAATACGAATCTAGTTAACACATTCTTAGCGAAGAAATATATTATATTAGCATGTTGAACGCCAAACTAATTTTACATTGCTTGCCCGTTTGGCCAAACGGCAAATAAATGCAAACTAAATTAGCAAATATTAGACTGATTTTGCTAGTTTTTTAAAAGGTTTAGCATGACATGTTAGTACTTTGACTTGATCTGGTCATTGTTGAAGTTCCTGCCCGCGGCAGTGTGCACCCGACTTCTTCATTTGTATTGGACTGAATGGCGACTGAGACTTTTGGCTTAAAAAGAAAAGCAAGGAGAGTTGACGACTGGGTAGTCTACTGCATTAAGCAGGTTATATCTGATTATGACATGACAGTCCTAGTCCTAGTGTTTTTATTTTATTGGGCACCTGGGCCGCGAAGCGGCCCCTATCCCATTCATCTGGAATTTTAACACAGTTTTGGTTGAGCATTGAGGTAAGCAGGCAGTGGAGTTGCTTTTATGAATGTTTCAAACACTTTGCTTGAATAACTAAAAAGGAATCAAAAATAAAATAAGCAGCTTGCTCTAAACTGTGTTTGTTTGATTTTGGAGTTGTTGACTTGACAGTAAAAAAGTGGTGAATAATATAAGCCTACGAATTGTTTAGAAATAGTGGTGGATAAAAATCTACTAAATTGATTTTATTAAACCAAGAATCACAATTAATAAACTACCACTTGAAAATATTGATTCGCTGTCTGGAGCAAGTTGGAATCTCTGTGTATATAAATAAAACTATTTTTGTGTGTTCTATATTGCATTAATTTCTTCAAATCATTTTAGTAACGATAATAATATAAAAAAGAATTAAAAATTTACTCGAATTATGTGTTTCTAATAATCTTGGCTTCGCCGATCACCGGTGATCCCCATGGCGCAACGAACATACACAGTGTCGGGCACTGGTGACCCCCATGGCATCCAACGTGTTAAAAATATACTATACTAAAAGTAATAATAAGATCACTCTAATAAGAATATACTAAAAATATACAGCGCCATGCTGCTTAAAGTATAGTAACTGATAAAAAGTGTTGGGATGTAACGAAGGAAATACATTTTTGTAGTTTATCTGATTATCAGCTTCATTAGTTTCAAAAATACATAAAAAGTAAAGAACAGTCGACATGTTTCAATCGCTTCAAAAATAGACGCTCATTTTGAAGATTTTCCAGACATGAATGGGAAGAATAAAAAGTGATTTGAAATCTAAAACTTTATATTTCAAACGTTAAAATATGTTAAATAACGTTGACGTTAAGTTATGAAATGTTTTATAGTTAAAATCATTTATGTTTCTTCTCATTTACGTATAACAATATAAAATATTGATATTTCAAAAATTAATAATACAATACGTTAAATAACGTTAACTTAGTTCAACGTTTTACATTTAAAATTACTTCTGCTTCTTCTCATTCACGTCCAGAAAGTCTTGAAACTGAGAGCCTATTTTTAAAGCGCTTGAAACATATCGACTGCTTCAAAAATATTAACGTTTTTGTGTCTTACTTTTTATTTAATTTTTAAGTGAATGAAGATTTTAATTAGGCACTATCTTAACGCTTCATTTTCTTGGGATTGTTTATTTACTTTTTGTAGTTTGTTGTATTTTCGAAAAAAAAATGGTAAAAGACTAATCACAAGACGGAGGAAAAATTCAAAATTAAGAGTTATGTTTTGCTCCTATTTTTTATTTCATTTAATGTCATAATAAAATTAATTTCATTTGTCAGTCTGTATTTTTCAAAACAATTACAAAGAGAAGGTAATAAAGTGATTTAAATTCTGCAGTTACCGTGCTACTATAGTATTACTAATTTTTAGAAAACTTTTACTACAATTGGTAGACGATATAGAAAAATTTGAAGACGTCTCCAACATTTTCTACTGGATACCATTTGAGGAATTGTTTTCCAATATTCCACGAGGTCGTGAACGGGCGCAGCAAATGATGATGATGAAAACTCTGACCTGGATAACTATCGGTATTCTATTATTCGACAGAATAGCTCCCATTGGATATTTTAAAAACGGTCTTTCTTCAGACCGTTTTTGTCCAAAATTAAACTATTACAAAGCGCAATTCGAGGAGATTTATATGATATAGTGAAAAATAAGCTTTAAAATTAAAAATATTAGTTCATAAATTCAAAGTTCTTTTTGTGGTTTATATTCAAACGACTACTATGCTTACTGGTTTATAACATTGGAGAGTGATGTACGAAACTATCGTATAAATTTGCTGTAACCGTTATATGGTGCTAAGATTAACCATATAATTGAACTTTTTACTATTGATAACTTTATATTATGGTGTAACTTGGCTGGCCAAATTTTTCACCTTATTAAGTTTTATATAAATTTGCACCGTATTAAAACCAATATTAAGGTTTAACGTTTAACCAATATTAAGGTTCAACCAATATTACGCTTCAAGAAACCAATATTAGAGTTCAACGTTCAACCGATTTTACGGTTCAAGGAATCGATATTAGGGTTCAAGATTTAACCAATATTATAGTTCCTGAAACCGATATTAGGGTTCAACGCTTAACTGATATTACGGTTCAAGAAACCGATATTATGGTTCAACGTTTAACCAATATTACAGTACGAGAAACCGATTTCAGGGTTCAACGTTTAACCAATATTACGGGTCAAAAACCGATATAAGGGTTTAATGTTTAAACTATAATACGGTTTAAAAAACCGATATTAGGGTTCAATGTTTAACCGATACTACAGTTCAAAAAACTAATATTAGGGTACAAAGTTTAACAGATATTACGGTTCAGGAAACCAATATTAGGGTAGACGTTTAACCCGTATTACGGTTGAAAAATGCACTCGTAATAGGTCACCTCCTCGAACCATTAAGATTGAGTCCTAGTATAAGCAGCGCACTGACTTAATCCAAGTGTCAACATCAATATTATTAATATATTATGATAAACAAAGGAGCTGCTATATATATTAATATATATCTTAATGATGAAGCACTTCTCTTACTTGACTTCAAAAGCACACAAATTAGTTAAACGGCAATAGGCAAAAAATGGGGTTGCAATTAAGGCAAAACGGGGCAATGCAATTTATCTCACATTTTAAAGAAACCTTAACCATCCAGATTTCCAAAAATAAAATTTTTCCACAACAAACGTACTATAGTATAAATTGGAGCAGATATAACAAATAAAAAGTTAAAAGAAAAACGAAATCTTAAAAGTTATGATTTAATTTCATTTATGTATGCATATTATTTACTAAAATTAAATATCAGTTCATCCAAAAAGAAAACCCATTTTGTCAAACCTTTCGTGATTTCTTTTTTTTTCTTTTCGTAATCTAATGCAAATCACTATCAGGAAAATGAGTCTCGAAATGAAGTTAAGTAGAAAAAGTAGCAATAACATTTAGGTAAATTAAGGGCTCAATCTGTTCAGTGTAAAAAATTCTTTTTTTTTTATTTTCAGGTTTCTTTCGTTTCTATATGTGTGTTTTTAAAAATCCCTTTTCGTTTTTTTAGATTTTTTTTCTCGGTATCTATTTAAAGGATTTTTCCTTTAACTTTTCAAAAACTTAGTTACTTTAAGTTTTCCGATAAGATCTTTTTAATGATATACACACAATACCAAGTTTTAATCTTTTTCACAAGATTTTTGCATAACTGTGTACATAAATAAATGTGATTAAGAAATGAACTCATTTCTTTTTTTTCTCTTTTCTGAAGAAGAACTATTCTAATGAATAAATAACAGACTGGGGATTAGATGAACGAATGTATTGATCAAAATACGAAAGTAATGCTTTTTTAATATCTGAATAAATATAAGTAGTTAATAAATAAAAAAAAATTTTTTAGAAGAAATTAAAAAATAAGAAGAATAGATATTCAAAGCTTAACCCCGTCCCGCCCCATCACCTCCTACATCAAAAAGCCTCCACACGGTCTTTTATAAGTAGTCCGTGCAGACTATTTAAAAAGTGAACCAGTTGTGCGCATGAACCCAAAACCTTTTATAAAAGTAATTGAGAGAAATTTATCATATATATTTGAGAACTGAATCTGTAGTGGTTGACAAGTGAATAAGGCAAACCCATAATATTCATAAATGAAAAAAATTTTTAGTCATATATTTGCTACCACTTTCTTATTTTAACTAGATTTTCTATTAAGTAAAAGTTGTTTTGTATTTTGTAAAAGTAAAAGTTTAAAAAACTCTAATTTTTTATAGAAACTGGTAATATTTTTTATTTATTAGTGTAATTTTATGGGAGTAAATTATTATAGCACGTTATATTTTTTAAAAGTGATTGGATTTAAACACAGTGAAACATAATTTTTAGAACATAGTAAAATTTCATTATTTTTTAAGCAAGAGATAACGATATATTTTAATATTATTTAGTACATAACAGGAGGCTATAATACAACTAATAAATGAACGGACCTTCCGATCTCTTTGTTTAATACAGTGCTGCCCAACATTTTTGTAGCCGTGGACGGTCAACGTGTGATGATTTTACCACGGCCAATTAAGGAGAGAAACGTAGATTCCTTATATTTTAGATAGTTTTCATTAAATAGGTTTAATTTAATTTTGTTCAAATATGCCTTCAAAATAAAATACAATTATGTTGCTCAGGTGGCGTCAATCGCCTATCGGTTAACTTCTCGTCCATGGAGAGTTATACAATTCCGAAAGAAATATACACCACAATAAATAAAAGGGAGTCCATTCAACCGCCATCACTTAACAAGAAGTCACGCAGGGGTTGAAAATTTATATACTGATTAAGGCAGAAAAGAACAAAAACTGGTACGATAATCATTTCATTTTAGGTTGATTTCAAAATTGTAAAATGTCTTATAATAAATAACATTTTTAACAATTATAAAATTTTTTATAGGAGTGTTTTATAATGAATAAAAAGTAAATAGTGACGAATAGGTTATAATTAGGAATAGTAAGACTTTATTTTATTTCTCCCGAAAACTGGCTATAATTGAAATTGTTTTTCTACCAGTGTGTGTTTTTAAAAAAATAAAAAGAAATTGTCCGTTTCACCTAAAGGCCTACTAATGAGGCAAACAGACGCTGCTTATTTGTTTGATTTTGTTAAAAAAAGAGAGAGCAACTAAGAGTCAGTTTACGTTTTGGCTGGATTTATGGAGGATAAACCATTTCTTCAAACTTAAATTGTATAAAACATCAAGGCACCCGAGGCCGCTTGCGGTCCTTTTCGGATTCATCTTTTGCTTGATCTTTGTGGTGCTTCGATGAGGTTGTGGAATGCAAATGAAGTAAAGAGAATTCATGTGGATCATTGAGGTTCTGACTGAGTAATTATATGCAGTAGGTTGATAAGACTATATTGTAAAAGTATGAACTTTAGCTAAGCTGATATGGTGAAAATGAGGTTGTGTATATGCTATTGATGTCGGGAATATGATGCAATAATATGCTGCCGTTGGTCTGATGTTCTTGTCTTCAGTTAAGTTTTCAAATAGGAATATTTCATTGAAATTTGCTGTAGAGCAAGAGGTGGATTTTTCGTAGAATTTATTATTTAATATAGCTATATGTTTGTCTATTGCATCTATTTTGAGGTCATGATGTATTGTATCCTTTTTTACAAACCATATGGCTTTTGTTATCCTTCTTAAAACCATTTCTTGAAAATTATTACTTTTATATTAAATACTTTTTTTTGGATCTGTGGCGGTATTCAAGATGTAGCTTTTGTAAATCTTCTCGTCTCTTACAAGTTTTACAAAACATATCGTTCTACTACGATTGTCATTTTTTTTCCCGAGATGTATGATCAGTTTAGAGTCAATTTATTAGTTCAATTTTCTCGTCTGTATTAAAAGGTTTTGTCTATTTTCATCTTCGCATTATTATTTTCTTTAGTCTTTTATTTTAATACTTTAGCAAACCTCATTTAATAATTATCTGTGCTGCTCTAAGTGTTTGCATAGCTTTGCTAGTTGCGTGCTAATCCATCACCTCCTACATTAAAAAGCCTCCACACGGTCTTTTATAAGTAGTCCGCGCAGACTATTTAAAAAGTGAACCAGTTGTGAGCATTAACCTAAAATTTTTTATAAAAGTACTTGTGAGAAATTTGTCATATTTGAGAATTTAATCTGTAGTGGTTGACAAGTGAATAAGGCAAACCAATAATATTCATAAATAAAACAAATTTTTAGTCATATATTTGCTACCCTTTTCTTATTTTAAGTAGATTTTGTATTAAGTGACTCGTTCGGAAAGTGGATATTCTTCACAGTGGATCGGACTACCTATAAAAACCCGTGTGGAGGCTTTCAGTTATAGCAGGCGTTGGCTAATCTCTGCTCCATACAGTAAATGTTGGTAACCACATGTCGATAGAGTTTTTTTCCCTCAGACAATATCACTTAAACGTTGTTTTTGTTAACCCCTTTCTGCGCTGAGTAGCCTATCTGGAAACACTAATTCAACAAATGTTACCAACCTCTAGTAATGTAAAACCTATTATATTTTATTTTATAACCGTCGTTGAACAGCCAACCCAATTCTGAGTTTAGGACTAAGAATGATCAACACTGTAGCCTCGTCATTTTAAACCCAATCTCGAAAATGAGAGAACTCCTGGATCAAGTATTGGGAGAAATTTGCCTTAGAGGTTAATTTGTTTTGATAAGTCTAACTCACATCTATGTTACACGAAAAGGAAAATCAGGAAAACCACCAACGTTTAGCTTGACAGCAAGTGGACTCTAACCGATGATCCGTCTAGCACTGATGATATTTAATGTCACCACTAAGGGTTGGTGCTAGCCGGGCGCAGAATTAGTATCGAACAGCTATAACAAACTCGGGTCACTCCATTGGGAGGAGAGCACTTTATGCCCTGAGCCACCCTGGCAGAGGAGCCTGTTAAACTTATTGTTTTAAACGTTTATCAACCAATATTATTTAAATATCAAAAAAATAATGTATGTTGTTAACATAGAATGTACTTTGAAAGTTCTGTCTGACTAAAATGTTCTATTCCAGAAAATTTTAAAAGTAAACCTAAAACGAAATAAAACATTATTTTTAAAATCCAAAAAAATAAATAAATAAATAATAATAATATTCATTCTTTTAAAGACATGCATTATACAATATAGTAGAGTTATTTTTTAGAAATTGTCTGACAAAAAATACCTGATTACTAAATAAAGAAATTTTAAAAAAAATATTTACATAGAACTTCAAAGTTTTTATTGCATTTTATTCTAAGATTTTTAAAACGTAAATACAAAACAAAAACAAAAGTTCAATTTCCATCAAACCAAAGTTCTAAACTCGCATACAGAAAACAATGAAATAGATTAATGACGAAGCACAGTAAAACACTTCATAAACACCCATTAAAAAAGAAATAATATTAAATTACTCAAACGTTAAATGTGAGTGGGACTCGCTGCGGAATTTCATCTTGTACCCATTAAGTAACATTGTTTATGACTTTTTAAACTAAAAGCTCCTTTTCTCTCTCTATTCTTGAGAATTTCGAACGCGAAGCATGGAAATGATGAAAACACACCTTACTCTTTTATACCTGAAATAACGAAAAATTGGAAGAAAAACGGACAAAGCGAACCATTAATGAGAAACACCGAAAAAAGTGAAAGAACGAAGAACAATTTTGGTTTCCCAGTTACGGTTGTGTACAAAAAATTAAAGTAGAGAATGTATTTCTTTAAAAGAAGAAGCGTTACGAGTAATTTAACTTTTTTATGACCATATGTTTATTATGAACTTTCTGAAGGAAAAATTAATAATTTCTTTTTAGAAATGGTTCTGTTTCATTAATTTTGTTCTATAGATGAATAACTTAAAGGATTTATTAAGATGGGGTTAATTTGGTTTCTTTTTTAAAATGTTTATGAATTACATCAATATATCAAAGAATGATTATAATAAATAATATAAACACAACGCGTGTGAACGGTTACAACATTTTTATACTGAGAAAATGTACAATTTCATTTAAGAAATATACCCTTTTAGTTTACATCATCAATAATCGAATTAATACTATTTACAATTGATTTCTATTTGATGGAGTAGTAAACAATTAAAAACTAAAGCTTTCAGGATTTTTGGTAATTCTGATAACCTTACCAAGTGAGATCAGGAATAAATTGACTTTTCAGATCAGCTTTTGATTCATTTACTTAGAGTGAAATGAAAATAACCTATAACAATATGAACAAACGAAAAAAATAATACATTAAAAAATGGCTTACCATTCGAAGAAATTTTCCTAAATTGTTCATTGACAAGTTTACTTTTTCCATAAGAAAACTCATATTAACACATTACAGGCGCGCCACTGTAACTTAAACTTAAAATGTATAAAACGTCTGGCCACCTGAGGCATCACCTCCTACATCAAAAAGCCTCCACTCGGTCTTTTATAAGTAGTCCGCGCAGACCATTTAAAAAGTGAACTATTTGTGCGCGTGAACCCAAAACCTTTTATAAAAGTAGATGAGAGAAATTCTTCATATATATTTGAGAATTGAATCTGTAGTGGTTGACAAGTGAATAAGGCAAACCCATAATATTCATAAATGAAAAAAATTTTTAGTCATATATTTGCTACCACTTTCTTATTTTAACTAGATTTTGTATTAAGTGACTTGTTCGGAAAGTGGATATCCTTCACAGTAATCTAATTGGACTACCTATAAAAAACCGTGTGGAGGCTTTCAGTTATAGGAGGCGTTGCCTGAGGCCGCTTGCGGCCCTTTTCCCATGCGTCTTTAGCTTAATCTTTGTGGTGCTTCGATGAGGTTGTGGAATGCAAATGAAGTAAAGAAATATTCATGTGGATTTTTGTGGTTCTGACTGTGTAATTAAATGCAGTAGGGTGATAAGACTATATTGTAAAAGTATGAACTTTAGCTAAGCTGATATGATGAAAATGAGGTTATGTTACTGAAATAGTATGCTGCTATTGGTATGATGTTCTTCTCTTTAGTTAAATTTTCAAATAGAAATATTTCATAGAAATTTGCTGTAAAGCAAGAGGTGGCTTTTTCGTAGAATTTGATATTTAATTTAGCAAAATGTTTGTCGATTGCATCTATTTTGAGGCCATGGTGTATTGTATCCTTCCTTGCGAACCATCTGGCTTTTGTTATCCTTCTTAATATTTTATTCTGGCAGACTATTAATTTATTTAGCTGAGTTTGTGTTACATTGGTCAAAACTGAAAAAAAATGACATTTTTTTTTCAGTTTTTGATATATTAAGAGTTATATTTGTCTTTTTTTTCCCATGTCAAATATCCAAATCAATTATTAAATTTTTAAAATATATAGATTATCTTTTTAATTAAATGTTTGTAATATCAAAATCAATTTTATATAATATTTTTTGTTTAGCAAAGGGATAAAATTGTGAGAATGTTTCTCCCCAATACATTATTTCCTTATCTAATAATATAGAAAAACCGGTTTTGCGAAGCGAAGAAGACTGCGTGCTACAATACGAATTTTTATGAGTAGAACTGTCAGTGGGTTAAGGAAAATGAAGAAAAAAATTTTTTTTTTAATTTATTTCTCTAAGGGTTAGACATTTGTCATTTTTTTTAAAATTTCAAATATCCGATTAAGCACGCAGTTAACATTAAAAAAATAATTCAAAAAGATAATTTCCATTAATATATTAATTTTTAATTTCTTACTCCAACTAAATAAAAATAAATGTGGATTTTTATTTTTCCATAATTATTTTCATAATAATTCTTTTATACGTTAAGAAATTCGCAATATTTCTAGTTCCAAACGCTATGCAAAGCGTTGAGGTAGCGGGTTCGAATCCCACCGAAACCATGAATGTATTACTTCGTGATGTACTTCTCTGAATTGTTCTATCTGTCTTTCTATTTAACAAAGGCCTATAAGCCTAAATTGAGCACACAAGTCTGCAAATGTAAATTCAATAAAGCAATATTTCTAGTTAATAGTTTATAAAACATTTTAGTATAAACGTGAAAAATAAGTTTGAATACATTTTAAGCAAATAATGTCAAACTAAAATTCCCTTTTCCTAGAATAATCGAATAAGACAGGATGCAAGGACCAAATAATTCGTAACCTTATACTATAAAAGTTAAACAACACTTTTAAAATCTTCGTTGAAAACTAAGAAAAATCGTAATTTGAAACTCCTGTCTTAGAACTTTTAACTCAATTACACGGTGCAAAATAAAACAGCGCAGTCAACTTCGAACATGTAGGTGTTTGCCTTTTAATGAAATTGAGTTTTATTTCTTTCGATTGCAACAGAGAGAAGAGAAAATAAAACTCCTTCAATAAATAAGACCTCGTGATGGAAACTCTTGAGAAATTTGGCAGCAAAAAATACGAAAAGTTCAATCTCGATTCTTCGCCTCAAATTTATTCTGAAAATAATTTCGCTTCTAATGTTGCAGATGAATATGCTTCAAAAATAAATAAATAAATAAAGAAGAAATTTAAAAAAAAAAAAAAATCAAACTTGTTTTCCTTCATTCTGATTTATTCTTGAAGGTTGTTTGATTGGTTGGTTTGGGCTAAATGTTTTAATTTGTAGAGAAAGTAATTTAAAATTTTCTGGGAATAACTAGAAACGCAAAGAAAAATATTAGATAAAATACTTTAATTTGCAACGAAGATTTCCTTTAAATTATAAAGGCATTGATTGTTTATTTCACATACATTAGTCAATAATAAATAGAAGCGTTACCAAAAATATGGTTAATAATGTAGCTTTGAATATCCTAAGTTAATTTTCTTTGAGTTAAAGAGCTAGTTAAATTTCATCAACTTTTTGATGCAGATGGGTCACCAAGCCCGTTTTATTGAATTCTGATGCTCTAATTTCAAGTAAAAATAAATTTTGGTATTTTTTGATTAGGAAAAACAACCCAAAAGTTACTAAAAAAATTGCTATATTATCAGAATTAACTTCTGTACTACAAAATCCAAAAACTAATATTTTAGAAAATGTTTTTTTTTTTCATTCATATTCAAAAATATAATAACTGATTTTGTAAATTAGAAAAATTTCAAGGACAAAAGAATGCTTTCTTTTGATCTATATAACTGGAAATAAGAGCAAATATGAAAAATTGTTGTTTGGAAGTGAGTTGTATTAGGAAGATTTTACCTTAAACGCTGAAAAAGTTACCATTGTTAAATACTGTATTTTATATTCATGAATTATTAAAATGTTAAGCACAATATTTTTAATATTTTGAAAAAATTAAGAAGTTAAGCATTTAACAATATAGTATTTTATGTATGTGCTTAAATTATTTGTGTTTAGCGGCGAAGAAAACTTTTTTAATTCAAATTTATTAAAATATTAAAAACTAAACTAAACTCAGTGGCGTGACAGCCCATAGAGGGCCAAGGCCTACTGTGCCCATCTCAGTTTTCTTGACCTTGGGCTCTGGGGTGCAGAAGCAGATGCTCCGGTTAGGTGGTCAGCCGAACGCGAAACCCCCAGTGTTTAGTTCCCAAGCATGCTTGGTACTCATTTATCGACCCACTGAAGGGATGAAAGGCTGAGTCAACCTTGCCCGGCCCGAAGATCGAACCTAGGACATGTGGCATGGGAGCGCGAAGCGCTACTACTCAGCCACCGGGCGTCATTAAAATATTATTTAATAATAAAATTAATAAATAATTAATTTATTAATTTTACATTTGCTACCACTAGGAAGAATATTTTCTTAAAATACGGACAATCCGAAATATTAATTGATTGTGAATGCCTGTTTTTCGTATGTATCAAGAAGCTATTAGTTTGAGTTTTAATTTATTTTTGTTAAATATCAGATGATAAAAAAATACGAAAGTTATTTTCTAAAAGTTATAAACTAACATATACATTTTCCAAGTGTTAGATATGTAACAATTAAGTTGACAAATGTTAGGAAAATATAATTTTAGCTTCAGTATCATTTAAAATTGAATCAAAGTATACGAGAATTGAGCGTATTTACTTAAATTTTACTAATTATTTTACTTCTCAAATTTTATTTAAAAAGTACGTAATGTTTCACGTAAGCTGTGAAATTTTTATACAACTCAATAGCTTATGACTAATTTGTAATTTTTTAACAGGTGACTAAACGCACAACAGCTCATTTAGTTTAAAAAAGAATTAACTATCTTCCAATTTTTTCTGTTGACTGAAATTTTGAGTCATATGTATATTTCTTCCGTTTCTAACGGCAGATTTTTTTAAAATTTAGAATCAAAACTTCTGTTTTACGATGTATAACTACTATGCTTGTTAGCATAACTAAAGCTAATCAGTTATTTCCTTAATTGCTATTAAACTACCACATTGAATACTGCAGGGATTTCAGTCTCAAACCTATGAAAAGATTGGTTTCATGATTGCAAATGAAACAAATTAAGAAAAATGTATTAAGTTCCTTACCACTTTGATTAAAAATCTAATAAGTACTAAGATTTTCCTAAATTTTCCACGGTAAGTAGTTGATCTGCAATAAATAACTTTAAAAAATGTGCTAGCGTCAGTTGGCACGTAACTTTAATACCTACGCATGCGACAAGCGACTTAAAATGTTGGAAATGGTATAAACGTTATTCATTTTTTATTTATTTAATTGTTCAAACGTAGTTATCACCGTTAAAATTTACTCATGTTTGATCCGTAAAAGTTTTTTGAAATCTCCTTCAAAAGGAAACTGAAAGAAATATTCCAGAAAAGGCTGCTATTTTTAATAGAAATAAGTTTAAATGAATAAAAAATAATACAGTAAAAACATAAACATAGCTACCCAGAAAGCCTCCACACGGTTTCTTATAGGTAGTCTGCGCAGACTATTTAACCTGCCAACTTTTATGCATTTGGCGTAAAATTTTATATTTAAAGTGGTAGTAAATATATACCATTTTTTTCTTTTATAAACTTATTCTTTAAATGATTTTGATCACCACTATTCCTTAAAAAATTAAGCATATAGATTAATATGCGTTACTTTTATGGCTGTCAGCTAAAGCTTTTGAAAATATAACCTACTCTTTTTGCTTACAATTGAAATTTTAATTCTATTTTACTATCACTGGGAAAAAAACATAATGCAACGGATCAAAAGTTGGCAGGTATGAAAATGTGACTGAGAGAAATTTACTTTATATATTGGAGAATTGAATCTGTAGTGGTAGACAAGTAAATGAAACAAACCAATCATATTCATAAATTAAACAAATTTTTTGACATATATTTGCTACCACTTTCTTATTTTACTAGATTTTATATTAAATGGCTTTTTCGTAAACAGGTTTACTTTCGTAGTGGTCTGATCGGACTAACTACAAAAAAACGGTGTGGAGGCTTTCAGATGTAGGAGGCGTTGGCTAGGCACAATTTAGTTAAATTATAATCACCCATACCTTGTTACCCAGAAATCATTATTTGAACAGTGAAAAACAAAAACTACAAAGTTGCTGCCAATTTGCGTTAAAAAATTACATTTCTTTTATTATCTTTTGCTCTGTTTTGAAAATAATATCAATTGCAGTTTTAGAATTGAATATCTTCACGCGAATTAATGACACGTCCTGATACCCCAACTGAAACCCTGATAGAAAGTATCGTAATTTTTATACAATTTTTTAGTATCTCTTTTACTTTTAATGAAACATGAAAGTAAATTATTCAACTTCTTGTGCCAGTAAAAAAGAAATTAGAATATTTTTATGTAATAAATTACAATTGGACCGCTATTTAATGAACTCGCTAAATCCTGATAATAAGTTCGTTAATTGGAAAATTCGCTAAATTGAAAATCCCCTTTTGAAATACTTTAACAACACAAAACAGGTTTTAAATTAATAAACACTAGTTATAATTAAAGTAGCAATCGATACACCTTTAACTTGTATACTAGTATCTCCTATTTATTTTATAAATCTTAACTATAAAAGAAATCTACATGGAAAGAAAGAATAGAGCAAAACATTATCCAGTGTTAACATTATCATGCCACATACATTTTCAACTAAAAAATAAATAAATTTATGCATAAAAATATAGGTGCATTTATTATATAAGTAATTTTAAACATACATTACCACGTGCGCTAAGTATAATTGCTACTAATAAAATCAGTTAACTTTGTCTGAATTTAGGATTTTAATGCTTTGTCTAAAATTTATGCAGTTATGAAAAACAAGTCAAGGTCATTTCCCCCATAAAATGCGTTGACAAGTTCGAACTGTTCCGAAAAATTTTGGGAAATAGGGAAAGTGGATCTTAAAGAAAAGTTCGTTAAATAGAAAATTCACTTCGCTATTTGGAAATTATATTACGAAGAAATTTCCAAAATGTTCTTGGTTCCCTGAAAAAAAATCGCAAAATAGAAAAATTCGCAAAATGGAAGTTCGTTAAATAGACGTCCGACTGTATATTAAAGTGCATGGTTTTTTCTTGTAATTTATTACGTAACAGATTGATATAAAAATAAGTAATAGAATAACTAAAACTAGGAAAATCACGAAAAGTATTAAAATAAGACATCGAGCTTCATTTTCATTACATGACAAAATTTTCATTATCGGTATGTTATTTCATTAACATTCCCCTCATATATCAGTTTTTTTGGAGAGAAATGCTTTCAGGAAAGAAGCATTAATAAAATCCAAACATTTACTACAGCATTCGTTTTTGCTGATTTCTTCCGCATTTGTGGAATTTCCCTCTTCTCTTAGGGTGCAACTTCTCTGCCAATTTTCTTTTGTAAAGGAAAAGATACTTTAACAGAAAACTTCTAAGATATAAAATCATCATGCGTTTTTACATTAATATTTCTACCGCTTCACCGCTTGATAGAAAAACATAAAAATTAGTGACACAAACAATTCATGCTTTGTTTTTATCTTGGAAAAAAATACGTAAACCTGACATAAATATTTAGTAATATAAAGCATCATACTTTAGTCTATATACATGTAGTTATCATTTTTTAAAAACTTACGTTGTAGTTTAGAACGAATTAGTAATATAAAGCATCATACTTTAATCTAAATATATTCATGTAATTATTATTTCTTAAAAACATAAGTTGTAGTTTATAATGAGTAATATAAGGAATTAGTAATATAAAGTATCATATTTTAATCTATATTCATGTAATTATTATTTATTAGAAAATTATGTTGTAATTTATAATAGATTAATAATATAAAGAATTAGTGATATAATGAATTAGTAATAAGAAGCATCATACTTTAATCTTTATTCATGTAATTATCATTTATTAAACCGTATGTTGTAGTTTATGATGAATTAGTAATATAAAGTATCGTACTTAAATCCATATTCATGTAATTATCATTTATTAAAAACGTTTGTTGTAGTTTTTACTGACTAAGTAATCTAATGAATTAGAAATATAAAGTATTGTCTTTTAATCTGTATTCATGTAATTATCATTTATTAAAAACTTATGTAGTAGTTTATGATGACTAAGTAATATAATGAATTAGAAATATTAAGTATTGTACTTTAATATATATTCATGTAATTATCATTTATTAAACCGTATGTTGTAGTTTATGATGAATTAGTAATATAAAGTATCGTACTTAAATCCATATTCATGTAATTATCATTTATTAAAAACGTTTGTTGTAGTTTTTACTGACTAAGTAATCTAATGAATTAGAAATATAAAGTATTGTCTTTTAATCTGTATTCATGTAATTATCATTTATTAAAAACTTATGTAGTAGTTTATGATGACTAAGTAATATATTGAAGTAGAAATATTAAGTATTGTACTTTAATATATATTCATGTAATTATCATTTATTAAACCGTATGTTGAAGTTTATGATGAATTAGTAATATAAAGTATCGTACTTAAATCCATATTCATGTAATTATCATTTATTAAAAACGTTTGTTGTAGTTTTTACTAAGTAATCTAATGAATTAGAAATATAAAGTATTGTCTTTTAATCTGTATTCATGTAATTATCATTTATTAAAAACTTATGTAGTAGTTTATGATGACTATGTAATATAATGAATTAGAAATATTAAGTATTGTACTTTAATATATATTCATGTAATTATCATTTATTAAAAACATATGTTGTAGTTCATAATGAAGTAGTAATATAAAGCATCATACTTTAATCTACATTCATGTAATTACCGTTTATTAAAAACGTATGTTGAAGTTTATAACATATTCGTTATATAATAAATTAGAAATATAATGATTTAGTACTATTAAGCATCATACTTTAGTTTATATTCATGTAATTATTAGTAATATAAAGAATTTATAATATAAAATATAATACTTTAATCTATATCCATGTAATCATAATATTTTAAAAACATAAGTTGTAGTTTATGTAAGAAAATACCCACTTAATTTAAGTATTTATGAACAACGGCGCTTTTTATAATAACAATTATTATATTAAGTTCTGTGTTAACGAGTTTAATCGATTATGCTGCTAATCTAATCACAGTTAATCATCTTTTATGAGTTTCTTTTGCAATTATAAGAGGAAACTGAAAAACAAAAATTGTTTTCATATTTTCAAATTTTTGTATAGCTGCTAAGTTTTCCGAAATTTTAGGAAAATTCTATTTTTAGATTTTAGGGGATAGTATAACTTATGTTTTTTCGTTTCAAGCTTGATTTTTAAAAAAAAAATAACTCTTTAAATATATCTACTTAGAATAATCTGGGAGAAAATAAACTTATAACGTAAAATCATATGCTAGTGTGTTTAAGTTCAATTTCATTATTTTTGTCATTCATTGCTTTTTCCATTCTCATTTTGCATACCTACCAAAATTGGGTGATATGTGTTTGTAGGGCAAATTTAAATATAAACCCTTTGGATGATTTATGTTTATGATAGTAATGAATGGCTTCTTCATAAACAGAGTGGAATGAAATAGTTCAATTTTAAAGAAATTAACTTAATAGTTCATATCTATTTAGAATCTTCCTAATTACGTTTAATTTACATGACAATTATATGCTTCTGTGTTTAAGTTCAGAAAAAAATATTTTTGATTTTAGTTGCTTTTTAAATCATTTAAATACCCCAAAAAGTTGACAGGTTTAAGTAATTATATAAATCTTTTGGATGTTTTTGATTATGATAGTAAAGAATAAATTATTTTCTCATAAACAGACTGAGACGAAATAATCATACTCAGAACAAGCAATGTGAGACATTTATTCAGAAAAAATTGTAAATTTCTTGAAAACTTATTTCGTTTAGTGCTTTTTACATCAAATCAAAACCTCTCATTTGTTTAAATAATCTTAAATTAATTTAGAATTTATAAAAATGAATTGTTCGAATGAAACTTTTTTCTCATGACAAAAATATTAATTTTGTTCAAGCTAATCCTCCAAATCACTTTTGGGTCTTGACCCTTCGTGTTCATTTTTGATAGTAATCAATAGGAATTGGTGGCAAAAAAATTCCCGACCGAAAAAGAGTTAATTACAACTTCTTAAATTTAAAAAGAATAAAATCAAAGCTGTCTAAAAGAATTTGCATGCTTTGATTGTAAGGTAATAGATACTAATTTAACTATAGCAATTTTGGAATGTTTGTTTCATTCTTAGCAATATCCATTCCATTGTAAAGGCTCTAAATGATTAAATGTTTCATTATCGCTGTATTCAAAATTTCTATAATTAACCTGGGTGACATATCATATAAACATTAAATAATGCATGATTTGAGTTTAAAAGCTTTTGATTTAGCGTTTTAAAATGTTTCAGTTTTTTTACGAGAGAATTATTCGGAAATTAAAACTGTTTCCGGTTAGAATATAACTGAAGCCTGAAGTAAAAAACAGTATCTGTTTTTTGCCGCAATCTTATAAAAATCAAGTAAGAATTGAATTGGTAATTAAAAGATGTATCTTGCATTAATACAAGATTTAGTTTTTTTATGAAGTTCGACTCAAGGCATGAAGAAAAAATTTATAGGTTTCAATATTTATAGGTTATAATTATTCTAAATATCTTTATACTTTGCAACAGAATGTGTTTAGGTTTTAACGCGTGGTAATCTCAGGTCTCTCTATAATTGCAGACTTTAATGTAGCAGGATAAAGATTTTTTAAAAAAACTTGTGTACTCACAACATCAATGAGCTGTGATAGTTTGAGGCCCATCTTGACAGTCAAAGTATCACTATTATTGCTAACAGGTCGAATTAGACGATTATAGCTGCTCATAAGGTCGTCATATAGCCGTTTGGCGTCTGGATTTCCCGCGCCTAGGCCAACGAACCAACACACCACAACAAATGCCTGAGTCCACCACATCATAGTGGTCGTCAGCCGCGTGATTTTATCACCAAAAAGACCTCCAAATAGATTTTGTTTTCCATCTCGTGCTTCATCGCTAAGAATATTTCTTAGAGAAAACACCGGCTGACAAGAACTGCCTTTGGAATCCCCAGTTTCTGAATCCCTCTGATAACCCCGCCCCCTTACGGTTTGACGTCACCGGCAGCAGCAGGGGATGATGGGAATGTGGGTGGTTGGAAACTGCTTGAGCATTCCCGCTTCCTCTTTCTTTCGTTTTTAACCTTTCGATTGCAGAGCTGAGTAAGGAGGCGCCAAGATGAGGATGCTTTAAAAAAAATTATAAATCAAAAGAAGCTTAGAAGAAAGAAAAAAAAACATAGTGAGGAATTATTTTGGAAAAAAAAAAAAAAAAAGGGAACTGTCTGGTGCGGCAAAAGTATGCATTAATGAGCTCTTAGGAAGATACTGTAAATAACAAGACAAAATAAACCGAAAACCTGTTACATTGTATATCTATGATGTTTTCATCACACCATCTCAAATAATACGGAGTCAAGCATTACTTGGAAAATTTTTATAAAATATGCATTCTTTATAAATTAATTAATAAATATATATGCAATGTGTTCCATATTTATCACGTTAATGTATATCTCAGAATTCTTGCAAAAAGGAACAAAAACAAATCTATTAAGAGTCAATAATGACATGCAATATCAAACTAATATGGACATAAATCCTTGTAAAGAAATATCAATTTTTTTGTAATGCCCGCCTGGGCCATAACCTACGTCAAACAAGTACCCGAAGGTCACTTTTTTTCAGGGATTTGTTGGTAATTTTTTCGGGGGCACCATATTAGGTGGGCCAGTGTTGCTCCCACAATGACAGATAGTACAGAGAAGGAAAGAACATTCATGCCTTACCCGGGATTCGAACCCAGAACCTTTCTGATGCAAGATCAGTTCCCTGATCTCTACACAGGCCAGTGCAGAAATAGTAAAATCATAACTTAAACTTGACGAAATTAATATTATGTTTGACGGAGCGAAAAACATCAAAACCGGTTTGATTGTAACTGAAAATTTTTCTTTCTTTCCTTCTAGTTTTAAATGGCTAGAATTCGATAGCGCTTTAATTCTTCTCATCTCTAGTTTTAGTCTCCATTTTAGACAAGAATTCAAAAAATTCAGGGATTTGACAACATTATGGAAACACTTTGATACTAATACTATTTAATCAATCTTTCTTTCAGCAGAAAACATTTCGGAAGATTTTACATGGCACAACTGCTAGAAAAAAATTGAAAAATAATGCAAGAAGCTTTTAGAAATGATGTCCCTTTTACCCATGCGAAATTCGGAGAAATTTTCAAAGTAAGGAGAGGGAGTTGAAAACTTCATTCCTTTCTCAATGATGACAAAAAAAGAACATTCTTATGTAAAAAGTGCAATCTTTTTTTCTTTTTAATGGAACTATTGTTCACTTGGAACTATTGTCCATTGGCCACAGAAAGTGCCAGAACTGCTAACTCTCTTTTCGTTACCCAGTGGGCACCTGTGGCGAAGCCATGGCGGTGGAGCAGCGTCGCCCACGTCACACAACCACAACCCGTTTATAGGGCGGGTCACATTCAGACACAAAGGAGAAAGGACATAGAACACAGATAGAGAGAAAGGAGCATCCATGCCTTGCCCGGGATTCGAACCCAGAACCTTACTGATGCAAGGACAGTTCCCTGCCCACTACACAAGCCGGTCGGCTAACAGTGCAATTTCGTAGAATGATTTCAAAAATGATAGTAGTAAAGAAAGGAAGAATTTAATTCTAATTATTTTGAGCGATTAGAATTTCGCATGGATGAGAAGGAAAATAGTGTGCTTCCATAATTTTGTCCAGCCCCTATGTGTAACAAAGATGGTCAATTAGTAATATCCTAGTATATTCCTCCTCCTGGCATGATAAATTATTTATATCTTATTTAAGATGTTAAATAGTGTTTAAAAAGAACACATGTTGATTGTTATGGTTGACTGCTGATTTTATTCTGCGTAATCCTGCTAATTATTATACATTCGTTTATTCTGCGATATTTTTAATTGATAAAACTTGTTTTGTAAACTGGATCCTACACATTTCAAAACTACCTCCATAACAAAAAAATCCACGCACACTGCCGAGCCAGATTACAGTGGTGCATGGCTCGATCAGGCTGGAATGATGCCGACGGGGGACGTATAGTCTTTAGCGACGAATCCCGCTTCCAACTGTGTCCTGAAGATCATCGAAGACGTGTTTGGAGACGCACAGGGCAGAGGGGGGATCCTGCCTTCACTATTGCACGCCACACCGGCCCTCAACAAGGAATTATGGTCTGGGGTGCCATTTCCTTTGACAGCTGGACCCCTTTGGTCGTCATTAGAGGTACACTTACTGCACAGCGGTACGCCGACGACATCCTATGACCTGTTTTGCTACCGTTCTTTTTGCAGCACCCTGGGCTGGTTTTTCAGCAGGACAATGCCAGACCACATACGGCACGTGTTGCTATGAACTGTCTGCAAGCTTGTCAAACTCTTCCTTGGCCTGCCAGATCACCAGATCTCTCTCCCATCGAGCATGTCTGGGAAATGATGGGAAGGCGATTGCATCTGGCACGGAGTGCGTTTGACAATTGGTTCGAATTTTGCAGGAAATACCGCAAGAAACCATCTGGGAGCTTTATCGGTCTATACCACGTCGTGTGGCAGCTTGTATCCAAGCTAGAGGCGGGTCAACACCTTATTGAACTTGTTACTGTAACTCTGCAATAAATTATTCAATTGTTCTGAAATTTTAATCATTTACTATTCTGTACATTGTCTTCCTATCCACCAATTTCCGTTTCAATCAGACAACTCCTTCTTGGTGCGTCGATTTTTTTGTTGTAGAGTGTATTTTTTAATTTACTAAAATGTCCTTCTGCAAAAATTTTTAATAACCTCTTTTTTTTATCCGATTGTATAAAAATTTATAATCTAATTTCAGTAGAACTTTTTTGATTATTAAGCATAACATAAAGTACAAGTCTAAAATTATATAGAAACGAGTTTCATTTCATAAAATTTTACTAAGCAAGCAACAGCGTATTGTAAGATATTATACAAAATATTGCAGATTTTTAAAATTATTAATCATATCGTAAAGTAAGTTACTATGTGGCAGTAAGTTACTTAGAGACACTAAAGTGTTTTGAAGGGGAAATGGCGTCTACCAATAGCAAACATGAAGATAATTGTAACATTTTCAAATGTATCTGCAACTTATTAGCAGCAGGAGAAAAGAAGAAGATACAAGACAAGAGGTGGTACCGAAAAATGGGGGGGGGGGGTAACTTTATGACAGTCGAGGGGACTTTGGAATGCTACAATTTTCTGGAATTAAATAACTAAAGCAAAAACAAAGATAATTGCTCAAGAATTCTCAGTTTCAGAGACAGCGTTAGCATACCTGCCAACTTTTACGCATTTCGCGTAAAATTTTATTTCTATATTTAAAGTAGTAGTATAATGTTTGTTTTCTATATATACCTTGCATTTATAAACTTAATTTATTATATTTTTGACCACCACTATTTTAAAAAATGTAAATATATATAAAAATATGTAATACCTATGCGTAGTTTATTTTATGCGTAACAACGAAGGATAACAGACTTAATGGTTAAGAACCATTACCATTACCATGGTAACCTGGTTAAGAACATGTAGCCAATGTCATCCTTTACTTACAAAATGGTTTCCCAGCAACATCTAATTTAGTGTATTTTATAAACTATTGAATAGAAATAGTATTATTGTAGTGGTAGGAACACGACAGTACCATTATGACAATTTTTGATAATGTGTTGATCATTATTGAATGCAGTAATCATGAGTTCTAATAAAAAACGATTTGGGGAATGATTGTTCTGACCCCCCAAGACTAATGTAACAAGACTAAGTTATGATAAATGAAACAGTTGTTTAGTATTTCAGAAAGCTGTATTTTAGAAGGTCGAGTACACTAGTTTATGCTAAGGTCAGAGAACATCGTTGAATGTTATGTGGTTTTGTCTAGCACAAAACAAATTGAAGAAAAGAATATCCTACTTTTAAGTAAAATTTCTAATGATTTTTTATCGAGTTAAACTATAAATAACAACAATAACAGAAATATTAAAAATAATTAATAGTAATAATATAAATAATAACAGTAGTAGAATTAATAATAATATAATTTCTCTTTACTAACTAAAAAAATAGTACTTTTATTTTGGACTTGTTTCTATGCCCCTCTAAAAAAAATTTAAAAATATTTGATATTAAAAATTCGTTAACATTTAAAACTTTCCTTCTATATTTGACATTAACAAGCTCCACACTAAACATTATTCCAGCTCATAGTAAAGTGAGCTAGAATAATGTTTTAGTGGAATTCAAGGCGATAAATAAGGTGAAAAAAAGTAGCCTTACCCAATGTTACTTTGGGACCTAAAAAAATTTTATTTTAAAAGTTTTCGATATCCATTTCGAATAAATTATTAATTACCGTACCCGTAAAGTATAATGCACAAATATTTTACAAAATTTCCATATCCCTGCATTGCAATCTATATTAATTATCCAAAAAATTTCCAAACGTAATTCCATTTTAATTTATAGAAAAGTTAAGTAATAATATATTCACATAAAAGGTACATTTTTCACCTCTGAATTTTGGTTCATTCGATAGGCATTATATTTAAAATATAAATCATGCACTCAATTTTTCTCGTAATATATGTAGGGTTTATTGTGTATAGCTGCCGATTTCTAGATTATTTTTGAATTTTGTTACAAAAGTGGGAAGTTCTTCCTAAAAATTAATCTACTTCAATAAGAATTAAAAGCAGAACTGTCTAAATATCAGATCCTATGAATATGAAAGCTTTAATTGTAAATCATATATGCTTGAATTAAAAATCTGTGTACTGTCATAAAATAATATTTTTGGGCACTTTAAAAACCTAAATTGAAACATAAAATTAACTACCACAAAATATATTCCTTAACACGTTGAATGCCACGCTAATTTCACATGGCTTACCCGTCTGGCCATACGGTAAATAACTACAATTTAAATTTGCAAATTTTGACAGAATTTACTAGTTTTTTTTAATAGGTTTAGCATGACAAATCCGATGCTGGATTTCCGGAGTAAGTTGGCATCCCTGTGTATATAAATAAAACTACTATTTTTGTGTGTTTTGTTGCATTAATTTCCTAAAACCATTTTAGTAACGATAATATAATATAAAAAATTCAAAAATTTACTCGAATTGTGTGTTTCTAACAATCTTGGCTTCGCCGGTCAACGGTGACCCTCATGGCATTCAACGTGTTAACAAACTTATAAGTAATCAGTCATGAAAAAAACTTTTTATTTAACTTCAAGCATAAGTGGTAAAAATATTTTAATGAGTTTCTTCAAATAAACCAATCGCCCAAGAAAATATGCGCAATTATTTTTAATTAAATTTAAAGAAAATTTAACTTATGAATCACTTAATCGGATAAAAAGTATAGCAGATGAGCATTGTAAACTCTTCTTTCTTGCTTATACTATAGAAGTGAAAGACCGATTTTTAAGTAAATAAATATAGAACGTAAATAGTTTGTTCTAGCCATATAACTGCCACTCTTATTTCCCCTCAAACTCTAATAGAAATCGCGTCATTAACTTAATCGGTTAGGGATCGTCTACAAATGGAGTGATCAATTTTTGAAAAAGATTAATTACGAAATCACTCCAATGGATGGTAAAAAGTGACTCTCCATAAAAAATCTTTATTTTTTATTATATTCACTGTTTTAACCAGTTAATCCATCACCTCCTACATCAAAAAGCTTCCACACGGTCCTTTATAAGTAGTCCGCGCAGACTATTTAAAAAGTAAACCGGTTGTGCGAATGAACCCAAAACCTTTTATAAAAGCAATTGAGAGAAATTCATCATATATATTTGAAAATTGAATCTGTAGTGGTTGACAAGTGAATAAGGCAAACCAATAATATTCATAAATAAAAAAAAATTTCAATTATATATTTGCTACCACTTTCATATTTTAACTAGATTTTGTATTAAATGACTTGTTCGGATAATGGATATCCTTGACAGTGGTTTGATCGGACTACCTATAAAAAACCGTGTGGAGGTTTTCAGTTATAGGAGGCGTTGGTTAAGCTCGAAATTTAATTTTAGAAATCACCCACAGTGTGCGAAATTAAAATCAAGCTAAGAAGTGTAAGCACGTGGTCCAATAAAACGAAGAGCCAGTGGTCCAATAATAAAAGTAACAAAAATTTAAAACCAAGATATTTCATTTATCTTTAATAACATATATTTAGAACTGTTTTACCGAGGATAAGGTAATTAGTGATAAATAATTAATTATTAAAAATGTTAATGATAACTTCTTTTGCTTCGCACAATAGCCAATAATAAATGAAAAAGCATTTCTTCGTTCATTCGTTGTTTTAGAACTGGGCATCTGAGGCCTAAATGGCCCTTATCCTATTCATCATGAAATATCCCAGAGAGACATAGAAAAAGCATTTCTTTCAACTTTTACGCTTTTCTAATTTAAAAAAAATCAAATATTCTCCAAAGGTAGGGAAAAAGCAACTAATTTGAGATTGTATGATGGAGTTATATTAAAAAGTTAACCAACAGTTAAACACTTGCATCGTCGCCAACTTTTACGTATTTGGCGTATAATTCTATTTCTATATTTAAAGTGGTAGTAAAATGTATGCTCTCTCTATATTCCTTGAATTTAAAAACTTAATTTATTATTTTTTTTGAGCACCACTATTTTTAAAAGAAATTAAGCATATATGCAGATATGTAATACATTCCTGCCAACTTTTGATACCTGCCAACTTTTGATCCGTTGCATTATGTTTTTTCCCAGTGGTAGTAAAATAGAATTAAAATTTCAATTGTAAGCAAAAGAGTAGGATATAGGGGCCGCTGCGCGGCCCAGGTGCCCAATTTTTTATAAATAAAGTAAAGTAACCTGCCAACTTTTACGCATTTGGCGTAAAACTTTATTTCTATCTTTAAAGTGGTAGTAAAATGTATGCTTTTTATATATTCCTTGCATTTATAAACTGAATTTATAATCTTATTCACCACCCCTATTTTTCAAATAGTTAAGCATATATATTTATATGTAATACTAATCAGACCAGATCGTGGTAGTCCGCATAAGCTTTTTCAAAATACAGTGTATGCGTCTGCCTACAATTGTAATTTAAATTCCATATTACTACCACTGAGGAAAATCCTACTAAAAAGGATTAAAAGTTGGGAAGCATGTTCACTTATGTTAATAATTCATGTAGATTAAAACTTAAACTAGGTACTGATAGAGTTTAAGGAATGTTTGTATATAAAAGATATGAAATGCAAGGTATAGTGGTAGATACGATAAAATAATTAAAGAGATAATAAATAAATAATAGTGAATTGAGTTTTTTTTTTTTTGTATATAAAAGCTTATGATATTTTTGAATTTAGCAATATTTATTTTTTAATATTTAAAGTGGTAATAATTTTTGCAGTTTACTGTTTTCATTTTCTTTTTACAAATTCGATTCACAACAATTTTAAATTCCACTATCAGTTTAATTAAAAGTAAATAAAATCCTCGAATCTCTTAATGTAAGCAAATTTGGAAAATATATTTTTTTCCCCGTTGTATTCGACAAACAAATTAGAATGCTAGAACTTCCTTATAGGCACGCTTTACGTTTCTGTTTTTACTCTTTAGATGCAAATGTTCCTATTATGGGGGATGTTATCTTTGCAAGCAAATAAAAATTACCACTTTCAAATTTTTTTAAACATTTTTTCCCCTTATTTTTGTAAATTTAAGAGGTTTTTGACCACCGAGATGTATAATCAATATTCATAAGCTGCTATGGTACAGTGGAAGAGAGGAGAGATAGTTACCAGTTAGCTGAGACTTTAGTTTAGTGTAGTTCTAGAGTTAGATATAAGTAAAGGTTCTTTTCATGATGCAATCGTTCACGACAGCGACGTTTAGAAATTTAGATTAATTATCCTAAGATTAATGCACTAATAATCTTATAATGCACTAATACCTTGCACAAACGCGAAGAATAATGCAATTGTAAATTAAATTAAAATGAAAGAAGAAAAGCAGAGATGAAACATATCGATATGATAAGTGCAGACAATATTTTAGTTGCGAAATCAGACACAAAAACGTACTTTCCCTGAATAAACATATCTTTTTTTAGTCAGATTCGCATATTTGTCTCTCAAAATATACGGAGTATCCACAATCTGGGAAATACGATCCCAATAGTTAGGTTAGGAGATTGATCCAAAAATTGGTCTCCTCAATGTAAATTTTACGTTTGGCTTATTTCGCTATATCTCGGGCACTTTTTAAGGGAATTAAAAAGTGTTTACACACAAGTATACGATTTGTTTATCGAAAGATGCAAAATATAATACCATGCAAAAATATAACCTTTAGTAAATATTCCTCTTTTGTTATTTTATTATATATTTATCATTATCTTATATATTTATCTTTTGTTATTGCTTACAGCAGTCTAAAGAATGTAATTTTCGATGGCAAAATACAAAATTTGAACACAATTGATAGAATAGTTCCTGAGAAATCAAATTTCAAGTATCTGACTTTTTTGAAATTCGATTTCTCAGGAACTATTCGACCGATTTCCCTCAAAGTTGGTATTTTGCCATGAAAAATTTCAATAGATAAAATTATGCAAAAAAATTGTATGCCAAAATTTTTCGACCATTCTTAAATAAAATAATTGAAAATGATAAATGTTTAAAAAAAAGCTATTTCTTGCATTGAATTATCTTTGGATAAACAAGATTTATAATTGCATGCTAAATTTTTTCAATTCTTTAAAAAAAAAATATCCTCGAGATATGGCGAGATACGCGAAAAATAAAATTAGTACTAAAGGGTCCAACCTGTGGATCACTCTCCTGATCAAACTATGGGGTCCATATTTCTCAGAGTGCGACTATCCTGTGAGTAAGAAATCCGAATTCGTCGAAAAAAATGTGTGTTTATTCTGGAAAAGTACGTTTTCGGGTTTGATTTCGGAACTTAAAATATCGTCTGTTCTCTATTATTAACATATCTGATGTCCACCCCCCATTGTACCCTTAAGATGGAGTCCTAGAACGTAAAAATCATATTATTAGATCAAAAGTTATTCTGGGTGGTCCGTTTTTTTTAATTTGAGCACTGTACAATATTTAATTGTTTGTAAAAATGCTTAATAATTTCAAGGGTAAATAAAACTCTGCTATTACTTAAAAAAAACATTGAAAGCTCAATGCAAGGGTACACATATGATAATGAATTTTTAGCTTTCACTTGACGCGTAAAATTAACGCAAAGCAGGTATGTTACGAATTTATCATATTTACAATAAAAACATAATTCTTACATTAAAAAAAAATAATATTCATTTGAATAGACATCAATGTAACAGTTACCATAGTATATTGTATTATTAATATCCTAAATTTAAAATTAACTCATTTCGATAGATATATGAAATGTTTAAATTTCAGTTGATAGAAATTAATATTAATCTCAAAATAAATTAAATGAATATAAATATAGGAAAACCGCCTAAACTCACATTAATAAACTAGTTGAAGAAAATCTTTCATAAAAATTGAGAGAAGTTAGTATTTGCGATATTATTGAATTAAAATTTTGTAACTGAATCCTAAGGCTGTGGTAAATATATTTATAACCAATTTTAAAAGTCATGATATTAAATTTTATACTACCTTATTGTTTTTCATTGTAAAGGTATAAAAAGTGATATGTGTCAGGAATGATAGTAGTATATAATTACGTATATTAAGAAAATCCTTCTAATATAATCTATCACTTTATGTTTAAAAAAAATAATAATCAGATAAATTGATATTTTAATTTATTATAATACGCAGAATATAATAAAAAATAATCTATAATTTTTCCTAAAGACTTTATTTTTTTATTTAAAGTGGTAGCTAAGCAAAACTCTTATTATTCCATAAAACTTTTATAATTGAAATAAAAGCAATAAAAAATTGCGACAATTATATAAAGCTTAATAGTCTTCATGATATGGATTTTCAACCTGGTCAAAAAAAAAATTTTGAGCAAGATTTTTTTTTTTGGAAAATCCATTCTTAGAAAAAGTGGAAATTGACAAAAATTCATAATATATAATTTTCATTTTACACTATAAAAGCTATAACGAAATAATTATAGTACCTGCTTTTATCTTATATAATAATTCAAGGAATGTGGGAGCAACAGTGTTAAATTTAACTTCTCTGGCTTTTACTTTTATAGTACTATA